>OV815273.1:44136627-45621703 GCA_929108145.2 Limnephilus rhombicus | reverse complement strand
TTCTATATTTTTTCTAAATCCGTATTGATTTTCAGATAGTATGAAGTTTGTTTCAAGATATTGAGTGAGCTGCTTCTTTATGACTTTCTCTACTATTTTTGAAAGATTATTCAATATTGTTATCGGTCTATAGTTATTTATATCTGCTTTATTGTCAGTTTTAAAGATTGGTATAACAGAACCCATTTTAAGCGTTTCGGGAAAGATACCCTCCATGATACATCTGTTCACAAGGTGGAGGAGAGGTTGAATTATTTCATCTCTAGTTGATTTAATTATTCTCATTGAGATGCCATCAGATCCTGAAGTTAGTGTTGGTTTCATTGAATCTATAATGCTTTTAATGTCATCTGCTGTAACTGTATTTAATTTAAAGGTGATATTATTTGTAAGTGTGTTGTTAATTTCATTATCAGTATAAGGAGGTTTAATTATTTTTTTAGCTAAATTAGAACCCACGTTGGAGAAATATTCATTCACAAATTGAACTATTTCCTTTGGATTTTCTTTCATATTTAATTTTTGATTTGGTGTATCAAGTTCGGTAATATCACTACTTTTATTGTTTTTAGTGTATGTCATCTCCTTAATAATTTTCCAGACAAGTTTAGGGTCATTATTACAGTTTTGAATCTGACGTTTGTAATAGTTACCTCTGGCAAATTTTATAAGTTTAGAACACATGTTTCTATAATGTTTGTAAAGATTTAGAAACGAAAGATCAAGTGGATTTTTTTTAGTTTTTAAGTGTAATTTGTCTGTAACTCTTATACTTTTTAGAAGTCCTTGAGTAATCCAAGGTTTTTTTATTTTACATTTGTGTGGAGTTTGTATAGTGAATGATTCTGAACATTTATGAATATTTGTTTGAACAATGCTTGTAAATGAGTGCCAGCAATCCTGAAAATCATTAATTTTAAATAGTTCTCCCCAATCTTCCAATTTTAATAAATCCTTTAACCTGTTAATATTAATTCTATTTTTGACTATTGTATTTTTAATGTAAGTATGTGTATTTTGAAGTTGAATGGTAAGTAGCAGTGTAAAGTGGTCAGTAATATTGGAATGGTGAACGGCGGTACCGTATGCTTTGTTTGTTTTTATCATGATGTGGTCAATACAGGAGGCAGATACATTTTGAGCATTTTCGTTATATCCTAATCTTGTTGGTATATTAACTGCACTGATCAGTCCATGGTGCAGTAAGAGTAATTGGTAGTCATCACATTGGGGGTGTTTCTGTCCAGTATTTAGTATGTTAATATTGATGTCCCCAATTAAGTACACGTTCCGAACATCTCGTAGTTGGGTTAGCTCATCCATCCAGGGAGTGAAGAAATGGAGATATGTCTCTTGTTGAAGGTGATCTGTATATCCCTAATGGTTAAAACAGAGATAAACTACCCTCTCAGGCCGTGGAAACCATGTGTATTTCTTTCAAAGAACAAATTTTTAATTAGTAATGTTTTCACATCCGCGGCCGTTTGTCAATTGAATAAAATTTTCACTGGGTTTTTTTAGTAAGGCTGTATATGTACAAAGAAATGGGAATAAATAAAGTAAAAAAAATAATAATAAATAAATAATGTCACAAAATATTCAATTTTGGAAACAATTCCGAACTTATGTTTATCCGATTTTGGATTAAGTAGTCAAGTTTTTAACGCATCCAGCAATTTGTGTGCCATTGTAAAAAGGACTAGTAATTTGTAAGCCGATTTTATTTTCGAGGAATTAATAGTGATTATTACAATGCGAGTTGCCCGTATTCTGTCAGATTCATTTATTGACAAATCACAGAAAGGGAGACGGTCACGCTATCTCCATTCTCTGCGCAATTTGGTTTGTTCCCCTTTTCCTGACCGTCTGGTCTATCAAAAAAAAAATTGATAAAAAATTTGATGTATTTTTTTATTATTTTTCAATTTATTTTTAAGGATCGTTCTAGGGTGAGCACAGCTTTTCAGCTTTATTGTCTGCACACCACAATAATATTTTTTCTCAATAACTCCAGGGGAGTAGTAATGCAAAATATAGTAATAATATGTTGTTTGATTTCTAAATAAATAAATTAAGTGATTAAAAAAAGTGATTGAGGTGAAGGGGAACAAGAAAAGAACAATGGATGTTCCCGTATACAACTCACAGCCATAAAAATGTTTTGTTTCATTACACACCTACATCTCTAGTGTACGTTGTATATTTTTCCATCTCTGTAATGATTGATACTATGCTCGTTTTTCTTGTTTATGCTTACTGTTTTCTCTTTTATATATTTCGCATTAATTACCAGTCACCTTGAGCAGGAAGGATAAATTTTCAATTTGGGAGGCGGGAATGGGTTCCGCCGCCCCGGGAACCTTTATTGGATAACCAACACCTCTGCCATAGGTCACCCCAAGTGGTTTGCTACGTTTGGTGATTTAGCAGGGGTGCCCGGGTTGATGGGGTGAGGTTTGTCTAGGTCTTGGAGGCGGATAACCAGGACACACTGAACCCCAAATTCCTACCCACACCTAAAATCCTTTTCCTTCCCAGAACTCTCCTCTCCTTCATTTCCTTAAAAAAACCCTCCACGCAGCATCCCCAAAGAAGACATAGGCCCTGAGGGAAATTATTTTCCTCAGGGCCTCCTGTGTGGAGCTCAAGTAAAAAAAAAAAGGTACCTTTGAATGGAAAAAATAGGAAATAAACAGATTTATTGCTACAGAAATAAAACTTTAAAAAGAATTAGTGGTTCTACTATTTACAGTAAAATGAGAAATTAATATTTGTAACTTGTAAGAATTATTTATTATTAAGAAAACGTATGATCAGGTGGCATAGTTACGCGGAGTAGACGCCAATGAAATAATAGGCCACTTGCATCACATTTTTAAAAAAAAAATTCCGGTTTAGACATATACTCTAAGACATTCTGTATTTTTTTTTTTTAATCGTATTTTTGAAACCCTGGGGATTTTTTGAAAATTTCAATCTGAAAAATCAGACCATTTTTTTTAAACCGGAAAGACGGGACATAATTGTATAGGTGTGAAAAAACGATAATTACATAGCCGAAATTCATTTAAAAAAAAATAACGTTTTCCACGCGAATGGCACAGGAAATAACGAGGCATACCAAAAATATTACATCTCATAAATATTTTTTTCCTTGATCCATCTTATTGATCATAAATCATTATAATGTACAACGTATGTATTACTAAATCCAATGTAATATACTTGTACTTGTAAATTATAATAATAATAAGAATATTATAAAATTTGATTTTGTTAAAATCAGCACCATAACCATTATACCTCTAAAACACGTACCGACTTCTAAAATGTACAGGGTTCTCTTCAGAACCTCTGTCAAAAAGTCAAACCAAATGATAAGTTCGCAGAGAACAAACAATAAATCTAGTGAACGAATTCAAAAATTCGCCTGAAATCAAAGTGATGCCATATTAAAAAAATAAATCAGTGTGGAATTTTACAAAATTAATAGGAACATTTTAGGAGACAGGACATTTTCATGTAGTGACGTCACGAGCCCAAATAATGGATTTATTTATTTAAAAATAAAAAAAACTGTACATTTCTAAAAAATTTTACTAACATTTTCGCAATCTAAATAAAAAGATCTATCCACACGATTTTTTCCAAGTCGTTATGAATTCAATGCAAGCGGCCTATTGTGAATCAAAATACAAAATAATGTTTACATAAATTAAGCACCTACTCTCCGAGTACAATAATTTAAGGTTAGAACTATTTTGCATTCCACTGGTGTCACTGGGTTCACTGGGGTTACCGGGGAACAATCAAGAAGCGATGGATTTGTACAAAAACAAATAATTAATACATAGTAGTTGTTAATTAAAATACCTACTGAAGGAGAGGTTATCACTAATTGGTCCCCCAATCAGTTGCTTTGAATGCTTTATTTTGACTTCACTCCTTTCTGCTCCTATCTTAATTACATATTCACATTTCTGTATGACATTTTATTAACTTACTCCTCATAACCAGTGTTAGTTTGCAAATGTCTTCTATTCAATTTGGTTTTGCATGTTGAATAGTTTACTTTAGTTTTCATTAAAGTAGTGTTGGAATGGTTTCATCGATACTTACAAATACGAATGAAAGAGATAGTTGGTCAATTATATAAAAATGCCATGGCATGCTTCTTTTGATACTAAAATACAGGTAAGTTTCTCTAGGATGATTAAAACTATTCTAGAATACGTAATTAATGTTTCATTGTTTGCAAATATGTAGTCTTATCATACAATATACTAACGCAAAGTTTTGGGTTCTGAGTGACATCATGATTCATTGTATGCCGCTTTGAGGTAATAATTTTTTAAGGAAAATGTTCCAAATTATCTGATTAGTACAATTTTCCATACTGAAGTAGTCTTTTTCGTACTTTTATCATAAACTATTCTGAATAATTGTTACTTTAACAAATTTTGAACAGCTTTGTTTATTTTATACATATAATATTATTTTATTATATTTTTGTTTTTAGGCCTACTTATGGCTGTTTTTGCAGTTTGCCTACTTTAAGATAATATTTCATCTCATACTAATGAACCCTTGCTGTAGATCAAGACTGGCCAACGGCTAAAAGTTCCTATAATTACACGGACTGTAACTATGCACGCTCACAAAAATCTAATTTAAATAGTCACATACTGACTCACAGTGGTTAGTTTACTATTTTGTTTCAACTATAACTATTCATGTTCACAAAAGTCTAATTTAAATAGTCACACACTGACTTTAGGTAAAAAAAACCATTCTCTTGTCCGTGATTTGCGAGTAACATTATATCAAAATTCATTTGTAGATATGAACAAAAAAATCAGTAAGTATTTAACATGGCATTGAACTTCCATTCCTACGAATTAATTACGTACTAGCTCTTCTCCTTTCCATCAATGTGAGATTGTCTCTAAATCACAGGATCCATGACAAAAACTTAGCCAACAAGCATGTTCCATTTTACTTTGTAAAGCTCAGGCACAAATTTCTAAATCCGTTTTTGATCATGCTCAAAAGATCTTAATTTGTCTCATTACAAAATAAAACCAAATATGAAAATAATCAACCTGTAAAAAACAAAAGTTTTTTTAAAAATTATAACGCATCTATTTTCAAATGTTTTTTAAAACTAAAAAAATAAAATAAAATTTGTTTTTACTGAAGTCTATCCTACCCAGTGATCGGAATCAACCGCGCTACAAATCAGGCCAAATCCGGAGTTAGTAAGATCGACATTTATTTTGTATATTGGTGCTTTAATTTCTTTGAATTTCTGAAACTTGCTTATATGACCGATCAGTGGCTGAGTTGGCATCGCGTTTGGGTGCCACCCGGGCGTCGCATGTTCGATTCCTCCACTGGCTAAGTCCTCCATCACAACACAAGCCTGGTTATTCCGCTTTCTGTATTTGTAGTAGGAGATTTTCAAATATTGTGATGTTATTTGTAACTCGGGAATATTTGTCTTTCTTTAAAAAAAAAAGTCCACGTGTGTGTGCATGATTGCCACCAAAAGTTGATGGAATGCATTATCGTCGACAAGGAGTCAATTTGCCATGTTGTCAATTTGCAGTTTCAGCTCGTTGGGTTAATTTCTACTTCCGAGTTTCCGCTTCTTGTATACATTCATTCAATCTAGAAAACAAAAGTCAAATTCAAATAGATACATTTAAATACGGTTTGTAAGTGTTGTTACAAGAAGATTAATTGAATATTGTAGAATGATAAGATTCTAGATGATATTTTCAAAAATACTTGATTTAGACTATTGCTAACTAACCCATCGCCTTAATTACTATCACACTCCAGGTGGGCGAAAACAAAAATTTGTTTTAAACCGATATATTTTTGAAAATAATTTGTACATTTGAATATTTTTTTTTTATATAGTACTCACCACACCTCAACTATAAAAGTAGTGTCCAAAATTATAGCCTACTCTGTAATAGAACTCCGTAAACAGAAGTTAAAGTCAGTGTTGGGCCTTTTAGTGACGTTTTATGTATACTTATTTTATTACATTATAAAAAAATTGGTTTTCACTTTGGTGCAAATCATAACGAAAAAAAAGAACAATTTGCACATCTCAAATGCCAAAGAGTAAGTTTCCTTTTGATAAAATATTGTTCCACACAAAGACTAGAAGATAAAGATGGGGAAGACATGCATCACGTATACACATATATTTCATTTTTAAAATAATTATTTTCATTACTACCAGACACTTAAAAGAAAGCACATATGAGGTGTCTTCAGAAAGTAAGTGTAGGTACCAGATATTAATATTTTTTTAGAAAAAGTGTATTTGAAAAAAAAAAAAATTCACGATATTGTTGATAAACTTGTTGATTATTTTTCCACATAATCGCCATCCCATTCAATGCATGTGGTGAGTCGTGGCGCAAGCTTCTTTAGGCCTTCTTCGAAGAACTCTCCCGCCAGCTCCTTCTCCCACTTCAGAACCTCTTTCTGCACCTGCTCATCGGTTGAAAATTTAATTCCACCCATGTGTACCTTCAGGGAGGTGAAAGGATGATAATCTGAAGGCGCCAAGTCAGGGGAATACGGGGGGTGGTTTAAAATATCCCAAACAAATGAGTCCAAGAGCGCCGTGGTGGCTAAGGCTGTGTGAGATGTCCTGTCGTGCAACAAGCACATTCCCCTCATCAGCATTTCCCTCATTTTGTTTTGAATGCTCTGTTTTTATGGTCTCACAATATCGTTGTGTATCGATGTTCTCCCCCAGAGGCAGAAATTCGACCAAAATGATGCCTTTTGGGTTCCAAAACACTGAGGTCATGATTTTTTTGCCTGAAATTGTGGTTTTGAATCTTTTGGCAGATGGGGAATTGGAGTGACGCCACAGTGACAACTGTCTTTTTGCCTCAGGCGTATAATGAGCCACCCACGTTTAGTCTCCAGTCACAATAGAGCTCAGAAAATCCACACCTGCTCTTGTTATTCCTTCCCGCTCCCACTGTGATTATCATGTTATTCCTTCCTCGAGTAGTCGATCGCAACACGTGGCTCGCACTTGGTGGGATTTCTTTCCGACATCTTTCACGTAACTGGACACTACAGTTGTGAGTTTACGTACCATCGTATTCTTGCAACGCTTGCTCTGGTCAGTGTTGCCAACCCTCAAAAAACCACGGCCCGTTACGGTCACAGTACACCTACTTTCTAAACATGCCTCATACTTTTGTTAAAACTATGTAAAATCAAGTCCTTCAGATAGACGCAGTAATGTCGATCTAATGAAAGGATGCAGATACGATAGGGAGATGTGTATATATATATATTTATATGTTTTAAACATATACATATAGGTTGGGACCCTTTCGTAGAGATTAGTGTACAATATTCAAATGAAAATATTTGACAGCAATGCCTTTTCCCGGTATTCAAGAAGGACCGACGTAAAAGGTAGAACTACCCTTCCCTCAAGTGTTAATGTAAAGGATTGTGTAAAAAGAATTGTTATTCAACAATAAATAATATTTCCTGGGATGATTACGAATTATGACTTATTGTATGCAATATTATAGTCATTTCCCATATTACTGGGTAGTGTGTTAGATAAAATTGCTGTGTGTTGATTTTAATCTAAAACGGCATCCTCGTTGGGGAATATGGCACGAGTTGTAATTAATTTATTAATGATTACACTGTAATCCTCCTTATTCTAGTTCGCTTATCACACAGTTTAAAATAGTTGCATGGGATGACTCTGTTATTAATATTAATAACTTTAATGAAACCGCCAACCAAAATATGAAACTTATCAACCACAAAAGGTAAATAACTCATTTTTATGTTAATCTCTCAAAGATAATAAATTTAAAATAAAATTAAAAAAATACATTTATATGGTCTGAAGTAATATGTTTGATGTATGTATTATATAGGTAGGTTATAATATATTTTGGTACTATGGCAGGGGTTTTGGTTATCTAATAAATGGTTCCCGGGGCGGGGGTATCCATACCCTGAGCTGTTTTATTTTATTTAAATGCCCATAGGGCTTTTATCTTTACATAGTATAAAATGAAGTCGCTAACGCTCTATGTGCACTTAGATATTTTAAACTACGCAACGGATTTTCATGCGGTTTTCATCAATAGATAGAGTGATTCACGAGGAAGGTTTTTAGGTATATAATTTGTCAAGGTTTTGTGAAAATTGGTTGAAATACATAATATATCTGGCCAAGCGGCAACGGGCAGCGTGCAGCGTGCTAACAAACGGGCGGTATGAATTTGATTTAACAGATGCCGTTGGTTATAAAGGTTTCGTTAGCCACAGCAAAGTGTGGCCGGGTCTGCTAGTATATGTATAAAGCAGTAAATCTTTTTTTTTTTAATTACAATGAAAATAAATGAGTTCATAAAGTACAGGTAACATAAAATAGGTAACACAAAAAATAAGAATTGACAAAGAAATAAGTAAGTAAAAATATATAGTCTACCAATATCCTCTAAATCTACAATAATATTAATAAAAATGTTTAAAATTGGTGTTCATGGTAGTTTATGAACTAGGTAGAAATAGTTTGCACATACAGCGTTTGAAGTTCAAATTGTTGTCAAATTCATCATACTGTTTAACTATTTGCTACCAAGACTATGTAAACGTTGTATTGGGAAATGCAAACTATAGTTGGATGTTAATGTTTGTCTAGTAGTTTGTATAGGTACATGTAGATTTATTAAATGCAGGAGTTCACAACAATTGAATTTAGAGTTTAATAAAAAGGTTATGTCGTTCATTTTTCATCTGTTTTCTAAAGTTGGAATATTTAAAATATTCATTAATGACAGGAAATTTATGTGTTCTTAAGGGATGTTAAGTTTAAAACTTACGAAACATATAAATTTTCTTTGAATTCTTTCAATATGAATTTTGTAAAAGGGCGACCAGACTATGGAGTTATGTAAAGACTTGTGAGTTACACAAAATGTTCAACATTTGTATTCCTTCTTCAGGGTTACAACATCCACATAAACGGAGCGTTCCACTGCACTGTGCGCTACAAGCAGCTGCACAGTCTGCACGAGCAGTTGAAGCAGCAGTACCCGGCGTTGAAGCTGCCGCACTTCCCGCCCAAGAAGATCTTGCCGCTGACCAATTCGCAGCTCGAGGAGAGGCGAGCATTACTCGAGAAATATGTTCAGCTGGGTATGTTAAATATTTTATTGTATAAAGGTTTTTTACTACTTGCATATAATAATAACATCAACCTTTTGCACGTGATCACATGTTTGAAACGTATAAACTCTTGGTACAACAATGTTCGCTGCCAATAATCTTCCTCTTAAGGGTATTGAAAAACCTGAGCTAGTAAGACGGCCACGAGGTTAATCACACCATGCAACACATGCTAAAGATGTCGATCGTCCAATTGCTTAGTCGGCCATCTCCAAATACTAGTTTTGAGATATTGAGGAAAGAAATATTCTAATGCTCCCATAAATCAATATTATTTACACTAAAATTTCGACACATTTTGGTAAGAGGGCTAAAATAGGCAATATTATTTTTAAATATATTCAGGTGAAAGATGGTACGGCATCCTAAACAATAGGGATTGGTAACATTGGTAATACAAATTGTTCATGTATCAAGATGACCTTGAATTATTTTATGTTAAAATATTAGATCAGTCAATTACATTCTAATTTTAAGTGCATTTCTTGAAGTATTCAAGACGTACTTCGTCATATGATCTATACTTTAATAAGTGAGCAAGTAGTTAATTATACAGATATATCTAAGAGTGCAGAGCGTGCCTGTTCTGGTAGGTTATTTAAAACATACTTGGCTCATTTTTACATTGCAATATTTATGAATTATCACTGCTGTGGGATTTAATGAACCTTTTAAAAAAATTTAATGTTCTTTATACGGAACCTTTTCAAAAATTTTAATATTCTTTGTACGGAACCTTTACCTTTTTACGGAACGAAAAATAGGGTAATATAACGAGGCCTATATTTATTAAGAAATCAAATTACCATACTAGGACACAGAGTGCAGATTCATCAGACGGTTTCAAATTATATTTTACCAAGCAATTTGAAATTAAAAAGCGAAGCTAGCAGTCCGCAATGGAGTGCTGGTACATACCCTGATATACAAAAGTGAGGCGTGGAACTGGCAAAGGAAGGATGAAAGTAGACTGAATGTCGTAGAAAATAAACGAGATTCCTAAGGCGTATATGTGATAAAACCGTGTATGATCGCATAAAAGGAGGTTATGTGACGCGAACGTTAGAAGAAGTCGGGGATGCCCGAGGAAACATGACACCATCAAAAACTTGAATCAGGAGTCAGAATGTGAATGAGGCAAGGAGTGTCTGCCAAGACAGTGTTTGGCAGTCCATCCTCTCTGCGTACCCTTACAGGAAACAGCGTCATGATTAGTTAGATTTAATTTGGTTAGTTTAGTTAGATTTGATTTAATTTATAACATTAACAAACAGCGTGATGATTAGTTAGATTTAATTTGGTTAGTTTAGTTAGATTTGATTTAATTTATAACAATTCATAATTGATACTTTGAATTGTGAGTTTAATTATTTTGATAATATATTTGTTAAATTTGGCGGTTACCACATTGTGGTTGGACATATCACCGTGTTCGCATTGTGTAGTATTGCCATCATATTGATATTAAAAATTACCCGTTTAGGCCAGACGTCATCTCTTTTTTTTGGCAAACGCTATCCATCATATTATATGTGCATAAAAGAATCAATTTGTGGCTTTGAGAAAGAACAAGCAACGATTCGCACACACAAATGCTGCCCGTACTTGCATCGCAACTGGATAATATGCGTTTCATTTGCCCCGAGCAGCAGATTGAATGATTTAACTATCCTATTAACTCCCACTCCTTACAATCAAGATACATAATCTTGTTGACTGATAATCTCCAATGATCCTGTGTTGTGACTGTTGGCATGACAAGTGTGGGTATGTTTGTCATAATAATATACCAACGGTAAATATCCTTAGCCAAATAGCATAACACATTCAAATTAAGCATATTAAATTTACACTATTTATCTATTATATATTGTGGGATAATTACTACATTTTTTCAGCATTTTTGAGTTTCACACCAAAAGCACAATTTTTTTTCCTCGCCTTTGAATGCTATAAACCAGGGTTTCCCAACCAGTGGTCCGCAAGAGGCTAGAAGATGGTCCGCCAGTCAATAAACGAGCCAGTGCGCGGGCGGTCCCTGGTCGAGAAGTCTGAATAAAAAAAATCAGGACAATATTCAGTTTATCATTACTGTACCTTGTGGTCAGTGACCATTGTGGTATTCAGTTTCGCCCCACCCCATCGTATCCCGTTCTACACCCTCCGATATGGAAAATATTCTGCTAGAACCCGTCCCACCCTATCCCATTCCGCCCCCTCCGTTGTGGTAAATATTCTGCTAGAACCTGTCTGTCTGCAGAAATTTTTTGAAACTGTCATTAAGGGATCTTATATTTTCTGGTAATTTATTAAAGAAATTTGTTCCCAAGTATTTGTAGTTTTGTTGACCCAAAGTTTTTTTACAAATGGGAATTGGTAACATGTGTTTTTGCCTGAGATATGCTGTGTTTTTGAAAGGTATGGTTTTGTTTAGGATATCCTCTTTGTTTAAGATATCCACATTGGAATCATCAAGTTATTTGAATATGTTTTTTGTAGGTATCTCCAAAAAACAGTTTTGTTTAATTCTATAATTAGGTAACTCTATTTACCACAAGCATTTTTCCAGGTTTCAGTTAGGCAACTACACTTAGCTAGCAGTGGCGGCCCCTGCCTTAGTGCACTACCTAACACCGAGAAACGTCAAAAGTGTAAATTCGTACAAACATCGACAAAGTCAAAAGCATTCATTCACAAAGAATTCCCGCCAATTTGTAATAACAATTCGTATTCCCGACAATTTCGTATAATATCCTTACCAATTAACTTTCGTACTAGACTCCGTACTCATACTCGCATCGGCGCATACGAAAAAGCAATGTGTCCATCTTCCGTTGTGCTGAGACGTGACGTCACATGAAATGATATTTCTACTGGGACAGTCTACAGAGGCTGGAACCGTGAAATGGGCAAGACATGAGTGAAGATATATGACACGCTCGTGCACTAGCGGCGCACATGCGCAGAAGCATTCTGATTTATGACAAAACCTTTAACATGCGTTATATGTTACCGAACATTTGGAATGACTTAGTTAGGAATAACGAATTTACAACTAATTGACAATGTTATGTATTAGCTCTACCATCGCACCGGGGCGGCGAAATCAAGCATTTGGCAGATCACTGATCACTATTGACACATTTTTAATGGTTTTCGCTAGTTTTGCTCTGTAAAAAACTTATTTATAAATGAGTGGTAATGAAAACATTGCAATTAACGTCGATTTTTCCAAAAGCAACCGAATTGCATTTGAGAATAAATTGTTTTTGAAAAATAATGGCCCTCCAAAACCTTAAATAAAACAATACAAGTAAGGTAAACATAATATAAGTAAGGTTAAGGGAAAAACCTATGAATAGAGTTTTTAAAACAAAGTATTAAATATTTGAAAGCATCTTGGCTTTGTCAATGTGATCGTTTGAACACATTTTTTTTTTGTTTTCTGTGAACAATTTTCGTGGGTGATGATAAACTGTGGAGTGAAAGTTGTGTAAACGATAGCCTTTATTTTATTGAAAAGTTGATAAACGTTCATACTCCCAGTACACATACATAACGTATTGCAATTTAGTTTGTTAGATCGAGTTGATAGATAGGTACACAATTACAACTTGATGTTGGTTTTCGCGAATCTGTGAATCAATCAATTATATTTTCCCGTATTAATGTTACCATTTTTTGTGAAATGCACTGCTGACAATTTTTGTCACGGGCCGCCTCTGTTAGCTAGTTGTAGAGTTGATTTCGTTGCACTTTTGTATCTAACAATTAGGTAACTCATTCCATTTTTGTAAATATCTTTTACAAAAATGGAATTTCTTACATCAAAATTTTTAAATACATATTACGGTTCCCAACACATCAACCTACTATTTAACCCCTCCGCAACGTAAGCAGATATATGCGTTAAAAATACAACAGCAGTCAAGTACAATAAGCGTGTTTACACGTCAGCGCGTGTGTCTCCATAGAAACCGTTATAACTCCGTTATTGTTTTAGTTATATCCGTAAAATAAAAAGTGAAAGGTCGATAGTGAATCATGCTGCACATCTCTATTCAAGTTGTCCATAGAAATACATAAAAAGAACATTCTGTCAGACGCGCAGTCTGACACATAATTTATCCCGCCAAATTTCCGACGGGCGCCCGACATCGTTAATTTCTATTAAATATTTTTATATGAAATGATAAAAAAGTGAGGTGACAAAAGTGTTTATTACATATTTATACAATAGATAAGTATTGTTGTTTACATAATCTGTGATTTTAGTACCGTTTTCACATAAAAACATCACGTGAGTCATTTTCACATTTTTTTAATGTTTGCATTCTAAATTTTAATATTTACAAATATTAATATTTATTTGTAATATAATAATTCGAAAGCTTATTTTGTATCCTGTCTAAAACAGTTTTTACTATTCGGCTACGTTCAGAAATGTTTCATTTATAGAGCTTTAATTGTGAAGCGGTTATAACTAAAAGTTTTCGTAAAATGTCATTTCGTTTAAGACACCAAAAGCTATTATTCTCGAAAATTCGGAGGGGTTAACCATACTTATTTAAACATATGTACAACCGATTTATCCAATTGATAACCATCTTATAATTCAATTTCCCAACAAAGCTTATTTCAGAGTTACCTGGTTGTAGTAATTACCCCACGATATGTGTTTGTATAATATATATTATATATGGTAGAATACAATGCCAACATTTCAAAAGATTTTGGATTCAGTATGTTCAATTATTTCTTGTTTTTGAACAATGAAAACATCTGTCCCTTGTTAACATTGCCAATATAAAAGAATTCACAAACATTGCCTAGGGTTTATACTCAGTTTTGTGTATTTCTATCTGAAAATCAGACTGTTATTGTTTATGCCAGTTTTATAAAGCAGCTGCAGAATTTTTAACATAAATAAACAGTCATAGAATTCATAGATAACAAAAAAATTCACACTACCTACTAAATCACATTACTCAAAAATATATCTTTTTAAGACGTAGATAATACTGGATTTACAAAATATTAAAAGGCGATCCGGTAATGCTGCCACATGCCTGCTTGTCTGCAGCAGGGTATGTTTTATAGATAAATTAAAGCAGTGGTTCTTAACCTTGTTCGAGGTACTGAACCCCACCAGTTTCATATGCGCATTCACCAAATCCTTCTTAATTGGAAATCGAACCGAATTTTATGAGTCAGGGGTTTGTCTAGACCTCCGCCGAACCCGCGAGACTGACTCACCGAACCCCTGGGGTTCGATCGAACACAGGTTAAGAACCAGTTTTGAGCTCCTGCTCCATATTGCGCTTCTCCTTTTTGAGTCAACATTTCGGATAGCCTTGCAGTGTCCATCATCGGGGCACAAGCTATCCTAAACATTGGCTGAAGAAGATTGAGGAAACACAACATGGTTCAGTTCACCTTCCTGTTCCGTTCCTTTACACATTTTAATCTATTCGTTTATCTTTTTAGTGGGCCAAAACACGGTGCTCTCAAATTCAGATTTGATTATCGGCTTCCTCCTGACGGCGCAGCAAGAGACCCACTGCGAGGTCCGCCGGGAGGTGCCCCTGGATGTGTTCCTGATGAACGGCTGCCGGGTACCCCTCAACGTGCTGTCCACCGAGAGGTCGGACCAGGTGCTGGAGAAGACTTGCCAGCAGCTGCACCTGCCCGGGGACCTTGTCAAGTACTTCTCCCTGTTCCTGCTGCAAGTGGAGGGCGTGGAAGAAGATGAGATAGTTGTAATAAAGAAACTGGAAGACTTTGAATCACCGTACATATCACAGAAGGCCCTCAGGCCACATCACAAAATAGTTTTAAGAAAAGGGTAAGTTTGAAAGTCTTTTTGTCTCGTAACACTGTCTTAGCACAATCACCCCTCTGTCCGAGTTCAGTTTTAATTTAATCATCTCTGTTGGGTGCAATAAGTAAATGCTAGTGTACTATTATTAACTCTAACTTTCCTTATTGATGTATAAATATTAAAGGACATAAACCACGCTTTCAGCTACTTTTTGGGTTAAAATAAATTCTAAGGGTGGCGCACATATTGGGAAAAAATATTCCATTTCTCTCTAATATCCTCACAATAATCTGAAAAAGTGCTTATGTTACTAAACACTGTGCATTTGATTGAAAATAACCCAGCTACATCAATTAATAGTGGTGACAACTTTATACCTACCTATTTTTGGTGAGAGATAATATCTACTGAAAATAATAAAAGAAAATCGTCCTCTTTCTTAAATACTGAGTTTCTAATAAGAATATCTGACATGATATTTTATTATGTTGATAATTTTGCAAAATATTCATCCAATACCAGAACAAACTCAAAGCAATACAAATTAGACCTTTCACAATGAGTAAGTAATAAATAATGAATTCTATTAGTAAAGTATATACAAATGCTTTCATGGAACTTTCCTATATCTTGTTATCCCACCATGCGATTTTAATACAATGGTGTATTTGTAGTGAGTTTAATGATCACATGTGATTCAGCCACATCATGCCACATTCATTATTTGTAGTGAGTTTAATGATCACATGTGATTCAGCCACATTCATTATATATAATTACCCCGCAGAAAAGAGGTTGTGAATTATCAAAAGTGAAGATGTAATTAATAGCTGTTAAGCCACTTCATAAGAATAACAAAAGAGAATTTCAAAAATATCCCACTCGTTCCTACGTCATGGACGCAGAATGAACGGAGCATCCACTGTTTTGCGGGTGTTGGTGAGTTTACGCGACGTTCGAGCATTGAGAATGTATACATATTCATATTACATATGTATTTCGACCTGCTCCGTGTGTCGTGTTCTCTGAGATTGGGACGGTGGCGATGTAGTTATTGCAGTATCTAGTGCGGTTTAAGACTAGATAAAAATAAATCCAAGGCTTTTTAATTCGGAATAAATACATAATAATAATTATTATACTTATTTTATTTAAACCTAGAAAAGAAGGGAAGCACAGCATCCACAGTATGTATGAACAGAACGCGCCTGATAGACACATCATTTACATCCTGGATCCTTTTTGGCATCTCAGTTTTTTACTCAATCTGACGTAGAATCTAATGGTGTTTTGACGTGGAAAAGATTTCTGTTTCATATGTTTGACTGTATAGTTTGCAGTATGGTAATAACTTTTTTTTAAATATTACCAGAAAACAATGGGTGTGGATACAGGGAAATCTGAAAATAAGGTTATGACAAATGTGCGATAGAAATTGACAAAAAGGTTGTTTTGTTTTTGAAAGTTTATTTAGATAATTTTTTTCATACTCAAGAAAGAATTTATTTCAAGGTATTAAAAAATCCACAGTTGTGCTACTAATTTAACCTGTCTATTTTGTAGGGAAAAAATTTACATACATTTTCACTTATAGTTTCTGTGATAACGACGTCATTTATAAACACAATCATAGATCATATACTCACAGATACAAAACTATCATATTCACTTACGAATTGTGATAATTCCATATCTGATCACAATATACTACTCCTTGATGTAATTCACACATATGTTAAAAACACATCTTTAAAATCGTCCCAAAAATACACGCATATTAATCTTGATAATCTAAAGAATGATGTCATGCAAAATCCCTTTCATTTAAATTTGAATGACAACTCGATATTAAATTATGATAATCTTGTAAACTACCTGACAACAAAAATTAATTCTAATAGTACCACAAAAATTAATACCAAAAACATAAATAACCCAGACTGGATAACCAAAGACCTTATAAAATTAATCAATAAAAGAAATAAATTACATCTGAAACTAAAAAAACAACCAAATAACACATTACTAAAAGCAGAATTTTTAAAAATAAGAAATAATATCACTACAAAAAAACGAAACTTAAAACAAACACACTACAGTAATCTCTTTAAAAAATGCGAAAATAACAGTAAAAAATCTTGGAACTTAATTAATAATATTCTTAAGAACCAATCTTACACCTCAAGAAATTTTTGTAATAAATTAATCATTAATGATGAAATAATCACTAACAATGTAGAGATATGCGACCAATTTAATAATTTCTTTTGCAACATTGGCTCCTCCCTAGCCGATAATATACGTGGTAAAGTCAAACACAATCCAGCCAATGAAATAACTTTAGTGCATGACAGCATTGAATCTTTATATCTTCAGCCCACTACGGAGTTAGAAATAAGTCAAATATTAAAATCTCTAAAACCAAATGCAAGTGCAGGTTACGATTCACTCACATATAAAACAGTGCTAAGTATCTCCACAGAATTGATTCCTACTCTAACAAAATTAATCAATCAATGTTTCAAAGAAGGAACTTTTCCCGATAGCTGTAAAATTGCTAAGATGATACCAATTCACAAAGGTGGGTCCAAAACAAATACCTCAAACTACAGACCCATCTCAATCTTACCAATTTTATCAAAAAATTTTGAATGTGTAATTTACGAAAGATTAAACAATTTTCTGCTAAAAAAATCATTCTTATATAAAAAACAATACGGCTTTAGGAAAAAATCGAACACACTAGGAGCAATAAATGACTTAATCAGTAAACTTAGAAGCGGCATTGATGGTGGAAATTATATTTTATCTATATTAGTTGACCTTCAAAAAGCCTTTGATACAGTTAGTCATGACATACTTCTCAAGAAACTCAAGAAAATTGGTGTAGTTGGTCCTGCTCTTAATCTACTCAAATCATATCTTAGCAATAGAAAGCAATTTGTTAGCATTAACAATCAAAATAGCAAATACGTTCCAATAAACTATGGAGTTCCGCAGGGGTCCATACTAGGTCCACTACTGTTCCAAATTTACATAAATGATATTTCGCAATTAATTTTAAATGGTGAAATCTTTTTATATGCAGATGATACAGCAATTTTTTACTTGGGTAAAGATTTAGATATTTTACTAGAAAATCCACAAACAGATCTAGAAAAAATCAACAGTTGGCTCCAATCAAATATGTTAACAATGAATGTTAAAAAAACAGGATACATGATCTTAAACTCACCCCGTAAAATAGTTCCTCCTCATGTACCCTTAAAAATTGAAAACAACGAACTTCAAATCCTGATCCAGGAAAAATATCTTGGGCTGTGCATTGATCAGCATTTGATATTTAAACAACATATACAAGGTATTAAAGATAAAATCATCCCCTTAATTAGCGTATTTAGCCGAATATCATATCTGTTGCCAAATAAATTTAAAAAAGGTTTATATTATAGTCTCGTACACTCACATTTAAATTACTTGATTGAAATCTGGGGAAACGCATGTGAAACATACATAAATGAATTACAGGTAATACAAAACAAGGTAATCAAAAAACTATTTAACTACAAGCCCAGAACACCCACAAAAATATATATGGAAACAAAACTACTAACATTAAGAAAACTATATGAATACAATACATGTCTCCTTATATACAAAATAAACAATAAACTCGTACACACAAACACAGAATTCATTAAAACGTCCCAAGTACACAAACACTTTACGAGACAACACGATAACATACATTTAAATACCATCCACACTAACTATGGTAAACAATCCATTGGTTACGAGGGAGGCAACTTATATAATTGCCTCCCAAACGACATTAAAAACGAAAAGAAGCTGGGTAAATTTAAAAAAAAATTATTAATATTTATTCTTGATAAACAAAATAATGATGTTGAATAGCGCTGTATTGAAATATTTACTTTATTTTAATTTGTATAATTATTTCTAGTTAAATGAGTGAAAATGTAATTTTCTTTTAACTGGAATAAAAAAAAAAAAATAAAAAAAATGTCACTTCTGCTGCTTACGCCAACACATCCATAAAAATAAAATTATTTAATTTATATAGCTATTTTATTTATCCACTGGAGCGATTTTTGCCATGTATTCCCGCCATTTTAAATGTCTCAGATTGATTTTCGGATAAAAAAGTCAATTTTCTCCTTGATTTGGCAATTTAAAAAAAAATATATTTGTAGCTCCCACATTTGTTATTTTGGTCTTAAAACGAAGCTATTGAAATGCTTTATCTATTATGACCATAGATGTCGCAAATCCGAACTTCGTAGACTGTTTTATAACGATGTTAAAATAAAAAAATTTCACACAGAATTTCTGATCAGCTGTTTACGGTTAAAATTAAGTCCTTTTTCCATAGATATGCACCTTTCAATATCAAGTATACCACAGACAATATACAGAAATCGAAAATATTCTATGTTAACTCAAATAAGTATCTCGCACGGCAGTTTCAAAGTAAAAAAACAAGCAGGATTTGCTCGGTTATAAACTTTACGATTTTTTAATATTTTTTTTTTAATTCTGCATATATGAGATATACGATAAAATACAGGTTAATTCATAATAAGTTTTTGTCTCCATGTTAAAATTTGAAGGTATGATTTTTTTTTAATGTTGGTGAAACATTTTAAAAATGATCTTCTGAAAACTTCGAGCAAATGGAGAAAAAAGTTTTAAAATGCGCTGTCACTCCAATGCTTATGTTTGTTTTAAATTATGATATATTGTAGATAATTAAAGAATTCAATTTTGCTTCATTTCAGAGGCAAATTTGAATTTTCAACTTTTGAAAACAAATAATTATTAAAAATTTGGAAGATTTGGTTAATCATAATTATTTAAAAAAATATCATGCCTTATCTACTATGTTAATATATTGATAAATAAAATAAAACATTGCAAAAAATGCATTTTTTGGGTAGTAAATTTAAATTGACAATTTTGTGTTCCAGTAAATAGATCCTTTATATCTAATTTAAATTTACACCCATCAAAATGCTTTCTTTTATTCATTTTTTATTTTATGTTTCACTAAAATTTCATACTAAAAGTTGTAAAGTTGCCTCTAAAATCATGAAATATTGAAATCTTTGATGGCCTATATTTTATAATTTAAAACACACATAAATAAAGTCACACATTCCGAATTACGAGGGAGGGTTTTCAAGTTCGCGGAATGGGGGGTAAGGAGTGGAAATAAAAATTCAAAATTATTTTTCCTTTTTAATATATTCACCTGCTACCCTAATACATTTTTTGGATCTTTCAATCAACTTATGTATACCCTAAAAAAAAAGATTTGTCTTTGTCTAAAAAATACGCCAAAATTACATCCTTCACTTCTTCATCATTTGAAAACTTTTTCCCACGAAGTTATTTTTTCAAGTTTGGAAATGAGTAATAATCACTGGGAGTCAGGTCAGGACTGTGAAGTGGGTTTGACAAAATATCAAAGCCCACCTTCTGCAGGGTAGCCATCGCAACACGGCTCTTGTGAACAGGCGCGCTGTCGTGCAGAAGGAGGACACCTTTGGCCGATTTTCCCCTTCCTTTCTCCTTGATGGCTTTCTTTAATTGCTCTAGGATTAAAGCATAGTAATCTCTGGTTATGGAAACACCTTTATCTTTTTAATCGATCAACAGAATTTCCTCTGAGTCCCAAAAGACTGTCGCCATGATTTACCCAGCCGATTGTGACACCTTAAACTTCTTGGTGGTGGTGTGCTTTCCTGTGCCACGCATTAAGTCCTGTTTAGACTCAGATTCATAATGATGAACCCAAATTTCATCAACAGCAACAATTTGAGCCAACACTCCATCTTTGTCTTCCCTACAGAGGTCCGAAAATGCACGAGAACCCTCTACGCGCTGTTGTTTTTGAGGCGGCAAGCATTCCCGGCACCCATCTTGGGCTGACTTTAGTCATGCCAAGATGGCCATGGAGAATTTTGAAAATGGTTGTATCTGATACTCCAACCATTTCTGCAAACTGTTTCTTCTTTAGTCTTTAATCTTCTAATATTAATTTTTCGACTTTTTGAATAATTTCCGGAGTGGTGGCCTCGATCGGCCTTCTTGGTCGTGGGTCGTCTTCAAGTGACCCTTGCCTTGTTTAAAGAGGGTATGCCACTTGTAAACCATAGTTTTACTTGGACAAGAGTCCCCGTAAACGGATGACATCTCTTTCGCTATGGTCAGAAATGATTTTCCTTGCGTGGTAAGGAACTTTATAACAGCGCGGAACTCGATCTTCTCCATATTTCACAATTTCTTCCCGATTGACATTTTGGTCGGCGATAGCTCAAAGACTAATGACCTAATTACAATAAAACCCGGTATTTATACTTATAATAAGTTGTTCAATTAGTATCTAATTCAACGACACCCCCACTTATCACCTTCCTTCCCATTCCGCGAACTTAAAACCTCCCCTCGTAGATATGTATTTGATATACCTTTTGAATACAAAAATAATTTTTCAGTTTAGTTCGGTATTTTGGCCTCAAATCCAAAATTAATATTGTATGAAACTATCCACAACCTTTCCTTTAAGAAATGCAGATCACGTAAGAACAAAAATATGTAAATGAAATATTATAATTCCCCGTGGAATGCTTTTGACCGATGACTGGTGATGACCAAAGTGTGATGTTCCAGGTATTGGGATTCGTCCTACGATATGGAGCTATTACCGGACCGGGCCGCCCTGGAGCTGCTCTACCACCAGACGGTGGCCGAGGTGCACGCGGGCTGGATCAGTGCCCCGCCCACCATACAGGACCGCCTCAGGAGATACGAGGAAAACAGTCAGAAACGAGAGGTTTGCTCATACGCAATATTCTTTTTCCTTGAATCTCTCTCAATTATATTAAAGTTGCAATGAAATTTACCTATAATTTATTTATTTATCCGTGCTACTTCTGACAGCTGTGTAGTCATTTTGGTTCAGATTTTTCAAACTTAAGAGGAAACACGGGTGCTGAGAAATTTGAATAAGTATTTTACAAAACTGCTGCTGTCACTGTCACCCTCTCAAATACTGAGGGAAAAGGACAACTGCCCCTCAGCCTGATTATACCTGAATAAAATTGTCAATATCGAGGTTTTGTATTATGCCTGTTTTCTACTCTAAACCTGGATCGATTTTTAAGATTTTTTTTTCACCAACTGTATTAGAAAAAAATATTCTATATGTGTACATTTTTCTTTTCTAAAAATCGTCTGTTGATGGCGTAGAATTTGTGTACTGAACATTTGTTGATGGCGTTCAAACTAGGCAAATTCAAGGATTTTTGATATGCCATATTCAGGCTTTTCTCTTTACATATTTTCAATGCTTTTTTTGACAACTAGTGAGTGTTCTTTAGTAATCAGTTCTGTGAAGTAATCAGAGGGCAGTGATGTAATTTAAGTATGTAATTTTAAAATGTAATAACCCTAATAATAATAAATACCATAGTGCATCAATATTTGTCAATTAAGCCCTAAGCAACAAGGAGGGAATAACCCAACATTACCAAAATAAAATATCAGTAATCACAAACCTTTTCAATTATATAAATTCATATACAATAGAGCGTCGATTATTCGAACTAATTGGGGGACGTGGGTGTTCGGAAAACCGGTATTTTCGGATAATCAAGCCATACATATATTACGTACATCCATATTACGTAGCGGTGAATGAATACCATATTTAAACTTATATCTTTAATGAGAAATAGGAATTAAACGGATAAAAATGCAAAATTAACGCTTAAAAAAATCATCAATGTTCATCTGCCGAAGCAAGCCTACCCGCTTACGAGCGGCTAGGTCACATACTTTTTTAAGGACAGATATTTGATACTGTTCGCTGCTTCGATCATGTAGGACGCGTCTTCAAAATCAATCTTTTTATGATTTCTTATCAGACTTTCTTCTCCCTCCTTTCCTTTTTCCAAAAGTAACTTACGTAAAAATTATTTTCGATAATACCGTTTGAAAGCCTCAATAACGCCTTGATCCATGGGCTGTAATAATGAAGTCACATTAGGTGGAAGAAACATGACTTTTACAAACTCGTCTTTTTCATTTCATGAAGGATGAGTTGGGGCGTTATCAAGAAGCAAAGATGTTTTCGCTCTTTTATCATTTTTTAATTGATGGGCTTTTACAGAGGGTAAAAAAGTTTCTGCAAACTATTCCATGAAAATTGTACTATCCATCCAAGAACTCTTTTGCAACGTGTAAACGATGGGCATCGCAGACATATTAAAGTGTTTGAAACAATGTGGTTTCTTGCTTTTAACAATTACAAGCACGGGCAATCGGTGGCTGCCAGTAGCATTAGCGCATGTGTAGGCAGTGATATGATCCTTGCTTATTTTAGGACCAGTGCTAATGGCTAAGTTATAACCAAAGCTAAATGCTGCTAACGTGAAGCAAGAGTTTTTCGTGGCAAAGATTCCAAATTGAGCCCGGTTTCGTCTGCTTTGGAGACGTTTTCGAGAGTATGCATGCGCAGGTCGGGCGGACGTAGTAGTTCGGATAAGCAATCGTTCGGATAAGCAATCGTTCGGATAATCGACGTTCGGATAATCGACGCTCCACTGTATATTCATTGGAAGTAATAATATCGATTTAATGTGTAACATCATTCATAATTTTAATAATAAACTTTATAATTACCTATATACACCTTAAATTAACAAAATAACTTATAATACCTTAAAATTAACAAAATAGAAACATTAATTATATAGAGACAATGTTGTGTACCCCTGCCTAAGTGTGTATAAATACCGTAACATAAGAATTTCACCTACCAATCTGAAAATATCCGTAATAGGATGAAACCGGTCCTGGTGAAATATAAATTAGTGGAAGAAAGTACAAAAGTGTTTTAATTTCAAATTCTTTCCTTATAATGTGGACAATAATACTACTCCATGACAAAACAGAACAAGAAAAGTGAAGGAAAAAAAAAACTAATCGTATTTAACCTAAACTAACCTAACTCATATTTTACCATGCTCTGCTTTATAACTGTTCTCTTTTATCTGGTTACCAAATTGAATAACTGATATTTGTTTATATGCCGATTGGTGTTTAGAAGAGAGAGCCTACAGTTTCGCTTTTCCCATTTACGTTTTGCACTGACTTATTCCTTCATTTGACCTTTTTTGCTATTTGCCCCATTTAATACCGTTTGTCAAAAATATTTAAACATGTTAAAAATTATATCTTGTTTCAGTACTTGGAATTGGCCAGGGGTCAGCGCCACTACGGCTGCGTAGTGGGGGGGCCCTGCCGAGCGGAGTGGGGTGGACCGGGGGGCACCGGGGGGGTGGCGCAAGTCATCCTGGGTTCCTCGGGGCTCAAGCTGCTCACGGCCGACAGGAGGGAGGCCTGCTTCAAGGTGACGCGCATGCGCTGTTGGAGGATCACCACACTCAGAGGGGTAACACTTCTTTTTAGACATGGTCCACAACAATTGAAAATAGACGACACATTTCACGTTACAAGACGATTATTATTCAAGAGATGGAAAAGGAAGATCTTATTTCACCGCAATTTAATTGATCATTTAGATAAAAAAAAATTATGGGATGGCAATTTATGTTTTCTAACCACTGGAGTGACAGCGCGTTTTATAACTTTTGCCTTGGATTGCTCGTGATATTTTCGAATCCACTTTGAATTTTTTCCGCCGACATTGAAAAAATCATATCTTCGAATTTTAATATTGAGACATGCAAACTGATTATAGTTATATATAGCCAATGAATTAACCTATCTTTTGTTGATTATCACATATTCGTAAGAATTATAAAAGAAATATTATAAAATCGTAAACTTTAAAAATGTGCAAATCCTGCGTGTTAGTTACTTTGAAATTGCCCTAAATGTTACTTTTTCAAGTCAACATTGGATATTTTCGATTTCTACACGTTGTCTATGGCCTACTTGATAACCACAGAAGCAAACATATTTTTAAACTGTGAATTTTTAAGTGCAATCAGCTGATTTGGAATATTTTGATTGAAATTTTTTTATAGATTTTTGAGAACGCAGAGTGTCAAAATGAAATCCACTTTTTAGTATATTGAAATACATTTAACACAAAGTAACTGTATGAAATTAGAAGGATAAGTTCATTGTCTACAATTATCAATACGAATTAACGTGATTTTTGCTTCATTTAACTAAAATAATCGTTTTACAAATACACCCTAAATGACAATATCAAAATCAGACTGCAGCTTTATAAACATTTGTGATCTAACATTGGATATTCATCAACATGTTTTTATATAATGTAGTAAATTAAAAATCATAAGAATACGTATTACTAACCTTTTAGAATACTTGCATGAATGTTTTCAAGTTTCGCATTTCCATTCTGACAAAATATGCCATCTGACAGCTGGCTTTGATTGTGATTAACTGGATTAAAACTTTTCTAAACTAATTGAAATTTACATGTATATCTTTGTTATGAATCCTTCTAATTGATAAACTATAGTTCAAATGCACACGTCAAGTAATTAGGTCGATAATTGTAAAAATGAACACAAAGATCGGGTGAAATTCGAAATTTAAATTTTACTTCGTAAAATATGTAAAAAAGGCACTAATTTTTAATTTGCACAAATTGAAAACACATTAAATAGATTGATAATTGAATTGCGGGAACTGTCGTATGTAAACACTTACTAAAAATCAATTAAAACAATCAATAACATCATTCTAAGCCAACAAACGACTGTCATTTTAACCTAGAAATTTTTGTCAACAAAACAAGATACGTGCTTACCTATGCATATCTATAAAGATAGATACGCAAAAGAATAGAGACATCTATGTCAAATCCTATAAAGGATTTTGTCAACTACATGATTATGCAAATTACAGATCGCGGAAGTTTTCGAAAATATTTAAAAATAATTTTTAGTGCAACTAGGGAGAATCTTTCGAAATTCGGAAACTTTTCAAACTTATACTTTGTAAATGGTTCCGAAATTCGGAAAAAAGCGTTCCAGTGGCTAAAAGGTTTTCTAAAATAAGGCACAATTTCACAAATTTGAGTTAATTGGCCTTCCGAAATTTGTCCAATTTGTTCACTTTATTTATTTATACTGGGTATTTAGAGGGAACGTACCCATACTACGTGACCAACCGTTTTGCAATTTTTAACCCCCCTCCCTCCCGGTGACTAAAAACCTAAGCCCCCCGCCGCTCATTTGTACCAAGCGTGGTATTTTGAAGACCCCCCCCCCCCTGTACGTTCCCCACAGATGTTCTATCTTAGGGAAAGTACACCCATACTACCGTACCTGTTCAGGGGGGGGGGTCTTCAAAATACCACGCTTGGTACAAATGAGCGGTGGGTTGCTTAGGTTTTTGGTCATCGGGGGGGGAGGGTGGGGGTTAAAAATTGTAAAAAGTTGGTCACGTAGTATGGGTACGTTCCCTAAGTCGGTAAAATAAAAAACGTAATTTTGCAAAAAAAACAATAATTAAGTTATTACAAAAATTAGCCGGCGATTGTCATTTTACCCCTGGCATTCCAAGGGTACCTACATTTTTAGAAAAATAATAAAAAGCGGTAAACATAAAGAATATGTGCAGCAACTGACAAAGAAAGTAGGAATTTTATTAGGTCCAGGACCTTTACTGGAATCCGGTCACTCAAAAAACAATTTATTTCAAACAATTAATTCACCTCAATATTTGAAAGCAAAACGTGCAAAAAGTATTAAAAACCTAAAATAATTTAATTGGCACCATCTGTGAGTGCGTAGATTATAACGTACGTCACATTTAATCTTAACTCTAACTTTATTTCTTTTATTAAAAAGAGCCATCAATTGCTAATAAATCAGAAAGGAATTGATTTACTGATTAAGTAAATTTTTTTTTTTTTTTTTTGTCAATTATTTCCCACAATTTTTCATAAAACAAGAGAACCATGCTAATCATTTTTTTATTTTTTAAAAAGAGTTATTTAATCAACAGTCAATAGATGTTGTTGAAATTTATCCTAGTTTCCCTTCCTGAAGTTATGTTTTGAATAATTTTTTGTTACTTTCTAAGAATTGATTTTTATTTAGTTTTACCTTAATTTAAAATGAGGGGTGGTAACAATCTAATTTATTGTTAGACTTGTTAAATGGAAAACTCGTTAAGATAATCCGCAATGCAAAGTAATACAAAATCATGCAAAATCACGTGTTTTGGGTTTGAAAATTTGATCACTTAGAAATATATAGCTTAAATTAAATATTGCAAGTAGAACATATCTCCCATTGAAAGTATCGAGTCATTTTTTGACAAGTCTTTTAATAAGGCTAAAAAAAAATAAAGTATCCGGGACTGTAAAAAAATGCTCTGAAGCGCGAAATTTCCTATTTAAAAACCCTTTTTCGGATGTGGTTTTATAGTATAATGTAGCAAATTAACTTTCTTACAAAATAATCGGAAAACATTTTAATATATGTTTCTGAACTTCACAAAAAAAAATTAAACATGAACTTTGGCAATGATCTTTTTCAGGAAATTAAAAGAGGCGTTACCCAACTGCGAATTTCACCCTTCGGCAATCCGCAGAAGGAACGAAAGCGCGTCGTATAGTCGCACTCAGTAGCCTTCCAGATTTCGGGCCGAATAGACGTGCTTTGCTTTTCGCGTCGCTTCGTTCTTTAAAAATATGCTTGCGATATAACAAAACACCGTTGTTGGCTATTGATAATGGTTTTTATTGGTCATCGCTAAAGTCGGCTTACTCAGCCCAATTCCTAATGGGTCCAGGACTAGGGGATCGTCTTGAACAGATAAAATAGGTTTATTTTGTTGCTCCTTGTAAATATGTAGGTAGATATAGTGAAACCCTCTTAAGAAGTTTTCCAAGGGACCGAAGAAAAACAACTTAACCCTTAGCGGAACTTTTTCTTTTATTTCCAAATTTTGACTTGAATTACAAAAATGTCAGTAAATATGATTTTTTTCAAATTTTTAAGAAAGTTTTGACAGCGGCAAATAGTTGGCAGTATTACTTACTTCCATATACATGTGTTGTTTTTAAAAACTTACTGCTTCTTTAGGAAACAATTATTTTGTATGTGTGCCCACCAGGATACCACAATTCCGCTAAGGTTTAAGTGGGAAAACCTTACATTTGTGATAAATTGCGCCAATCAGTCTTCAAGGGACCGAAAAAACCAAAACTTCTTAAGCTTCTTGAGGGCTTCACAGTATACCCAAAGATTGTGACAAAATATTTAACCTATTTACACATTTTATGTAGTGGATTTATTATCAATTGGAATAATCAATGAAATTCTAATATTTTTACAATATAATAACATTTCTCGGTGACATATAAAATATGAAGGTAACAATAATCAATTCTATTAAATTCTTTTGTTGTAGAATGAAGACACGCTCTCGCAAAATGGCCACCAACCGAATGGTTCAGAGCATCTAAACCCAGAACCTGCACAACTGGAACTCTCTTTTGAATATCTCATGAACAAGGATAAACTACAATGGGTGACAATACTCAGCGAGAGGGCCATGTTCATGAGTGTTTGTCTTCAAGTAAGTATTCAAAATTATTAAAATATACCAAAGCTCTCATGTTACCAGACCACATAAAGATGGGGCTCCATCAGGAGACAGAAGACTTTCATTTTCTCTTCGAGCTCTCAGTCAATGACATTTTTCGAATCTTTATG
This sequence comes from Limnephilus rhombicus, assembly GCA_929108145.2. Lineage (NCBI taxonomy): Eukaryota > Metazoa > Arthropoda > Insecta > Trichoptera > Limnephilidae > Limnephilus > Limnephilus rhombicus. The sequence goes on along the minus strand of OV815273.1, from coordinate 45,592,885 downwards.
CATTTTTCTATCCTACGACTGAGCATTTTTAGATAATAAAAGAACGATTTTGAACCATTCACATTAAAAAAAAACAGAGTGCAATTCTCATGCGGTAGAAGTGAAACCATCAGAAAACTAAAGTAGACAAGTGGGGAGGTTATGAAGCACCGCACAAAGAGGAGACCAATTATACTATCTCATTCTCTTGCAGACTAAATCTTATAGATGGCTATTTCGGTGTAATTAATAAACACCTACAATATCAGAGAGCAGCCCGGAAGATTTTTCGATATGCATGGAAATAAATAGACAAGAGTATCGCTTATAATAAATATAAGCCTAAACAGTCGGACAAAACAATGTATCCACCGTAACCCCAAAGCAGCGCAAATTTAACGAAGAATTTAACAAATTAGGTGACGGCCGGCGTAGTGCAGTGGTAAGGCGCTTGATTCGCATTCCGAAGGTCGTGGGATCGAATCCCGGCGGGGCAAATAAATTTTATTTGATTAATTTGTGAAATCTTGTGCGGTATTCATGTAAAAAAAAAAATGGTTTTAAATAAAACAAACATTGACTAAAAAGTTTTGAAGGTGCTCTAAATATATTCCTTAACACCTTGTTTGCCGCTCGTGCACCGGTGTGTCATGAGATTTTACACGCGATTTTGACCCTTATGTATAAAGAAAGTGTATGAAGAACACGGTCAGAATCGCTTGCTCTATTATCGCCCTTTACCATAGCGAAACCTGCAATGCGCCTAGTCACTCCAAATAATTTATATTAATAATTTACCGGAGCGCGGGAGCGTGCGCAGTTCTTGCGCATTCGCGGGAAAAATATGTTTATCTACGATTTTGACCCTTTGACCCTACGAATTTGTAAAGGACAGTGTCAGAATCGCTGGACACGAAGTGTCATTTCTGTGCCGGATGCCGCGTCGTAATTGGTGGAGCTTTTTGCTGGCCTACCCCGGCAAACAAGAGGTTAAAAAATTAAAAATTGAGAAGAAAACATTGTCTCCTGTAAAATTTCATTTTGGTCGGTTACCATCTTTTGGTGATCTTGGCGCGATATATGCGATGATCACAAACATGCATCATATTTGTATATGTGACATGCGGCTGTGCAAATAGATAAGGTTACAATATTTATAATATCCATTATTTTCAGTCTATTGTGGACGAGCTAATGCGACAGAAGAACTACGGTGGTCTTCTGGGAAGCGGCCAGAGAAGCACCATCTACCGGGGAACCTTCAAGAGGAACAGTCTCACCTACCTCAGGAGGGACGGCTCCAGTCAGATCATCACCCCATCCTCCTCCACTGATACTATTAGCTCCGGAGTAAGTGTTCTAAATCTTCCTGTTTCTCCATACATTATTATATACGTCTTTTATAATACTTGACCCTAAACTTACGATTCATTCGAATTCTTTTTTATTCCCACTACCTTTAACACTAATTTGTTTTCATGCTAACCAATAAGCAGAACATTTTTGCATTTGGTCAACATTAATGTAGAGGTTGACCTTGTTTTTTTCTGTTTTACGTACCTATATATTTTTACCTACTGTTTCCATAAACTAATTTTTAAAAAGATTGCAGTTAAATGTCATTTCATTGTCATTAATTTGCGTGTTTCTTTTCCAGAACGGAGATTCCAGTTCAGTGACAACCCCCAAAGAATCCATCTCCATCAGACGGCTATCGGAGAAGTTCGCCAGCGTCTCCTTCAAGTCTGGCCGGGATTGCGTGGAAAATGATGCGTTTGAAGGAATCGGCGATGACGATTTGTAAAAACTTCCTGAAGTCTAAAAAAACTCCCCACACATTTTAATATACATTATCGTTAAATACTTTGTACTATATTTTTACATTTATCTGTTAAAAGAAACATTTTATTTTTCTAACATTAAGATGATGGGCAATAACAATGTATATATTTATGTGTTATATTGTTAAACTCAATATCTAAGGTCCATGGAATTTAATTGAAAAATGAGGAAATCATAAGATGGTTGAAGCAAGAACACGAGAACCTACTACGCACTAGGTAGTGAAAAAGGTTGCAGTCATTCTGTTCATTATTTGTAGTTTCTGATTTTATGTTATCATTTTTATCTGTGATTTGAGTAGAGTTTTATTCAGTTTGACCACTGAGAGATCATTTTTCTTACTCACCTGCAAAAAGTTCATCTACGTTCGTATTGCCAACTCAGCTCTTTTAGAGCTAGATTTAGCTCTAAATTGAGGTTATCAGCCTCAAAAAGGTGGTTTAGCTTCTTAGCTCCTTTTCAGATGTTTTAACTCCTTTTCTGAAAGGAGTTGAAAAATAGCACTTTTTTAACTTCTTTTCGGATGACATCTAGATTTACTTTAAAAATTGAGTTGGCAACACTGTTTACATTACGTAGGAATACTCGAATGAATGTTATTAATAGAAACGTTGGAAAATAGTTCAACATGCACAAGTACAACAAAAGTTTTGTGAGAACTCCATGGTTTTGTCAAATAAAATATGTCAGCCAAACATTTGTTACTTCCTCACACTTTGCAAATATACTTTGTGTTATCATTTTTAATTAAATGAAAACAAATAACTGTAAAAATCACTATATAATCAATATTATTTATATTAATCTTATGAATTATGCAATATATTAATCTTATACGACGAAGAAAACTTGGTTTTGGAAACATGTTGATAATATGGATATATGTATATAGTGGTTTTTACAAAATTATTTGTTTTTATTTAATTAAACATTTGTTAGGTTGCTGCTTTGTTTGCTAAAGGCAACTTTATTAGCAGAACTACATCTTCATTTCTTCATTATTAAATCACTTTTGTATTCCGTAATACAAATGTAAAATGTCAATTAACTGATCAAATAATTAAAATTATACAATAACCGTTAAGTTAACGCCATTAATTTTATGCAATAATTACATTTGTTTATTAACTTTTATAAGAAATTAGGAACATGTTTAGTGTATTATATTATGTAAATAATAAAAGCTATTTTAACATGACTAGCATTAGACTAGTTTTAGACTGTGGTCTTCTGAAGTTATTCTTAGTTTTTAAATCTCTCCAAATGGAAACAGATTTCCTAAATTTATTTGATGTTACCCGTAATTATAAAAAAACATATTTTAACATTTTATAAATTAAGTTCTTCATTTGTAAATAAATATTAGTACATGGAAAACCTTTTTACTAATCACATTATATTTGTATGTAACATGATTTATTGAGATTTCCTAAAAATTATAAAAATTTACAGCAATATGTAGGTATTACTAACTGAAGAGATTAGTGGATCAATAATCCTTGTTTGATCAACTTGTAAATAAGTGTTTTAACTTTGGTGCTTCATAAATCTGTGTATTTTTATTCCTATTGTGCCAAATTCATTTTTTATGTATCTTTTTTATACTTTTTTGATAATAATAATTACTACCCATGACATTTATGATAATAAAATATTATGTATATGTAAACCATTTACGTATGCGTGTGTAATATATACATATTAGGGCAGTCTGTCCGAAAGTGACTCCAAAATTTAAGATAACTCCTCCTAACCGATTATTAAAATCTATGTAGTTATTGGAATTGACAGATATATTATTCACGAACAAGAATGTTATCCGTATTAAAGTGGAAAGTTAGTGATAGAAACTTAAGTACAGATTCTTTGTCATGCACTAATTTTCGAAATAAACAAGATACCTATATTATATTTGTTACAAGAGGCAATCCAGAACACTTTTCCTTTAAAATTAAAATATTTCTTTACAATATTTCAATATGTAAGTTAATATGTGCGATATTTAAAGTACAGACTCTTTTTGTAAACTTGAGTACACAATCTGTGTAAAACACCTAACTAATAATCAATCTTTTATTAATCAGGCAAAGGTAATATTTTGATTGAATGAAGAATAGGTGCTAAAAATTTATATAAAAATGAACAAGTTACCTTATCATAGTGCAACCGCTCGAATAAAATAAGAATTGTAGATTGATGATTATTATTGATTATAATATTACATACATTATATTGTTACATATAAGGATAGGGGGAGTCACCTAAATTTAATTATTTTCAAAACCTACCATAGCCTCGCCTTGCCATTTGTCACCCCACCCAGAGGAGCGATTCTGTTTCTTTTATGGATACAGAAAAGATTCCGTAAGGAAACAGCAAATTTGTATCACTTTCTATGACTTTCAATTACTTTTTCTATGGGTGATGTCAGTTGTCGCCAATTTTAACTAGTTTGAAACACGAAATACTATAAAGTAGGTATACAAGATTATTTATTCATTAAATAAGTCAGGTGCGCCTCATACTTCATATATGTCTGGTAATGTTATATTATTGTGAAAAAAAAGCTTATGGGTCCGAGTGATTAATGTACATTTAAAGTTGAATTTCATGGATTTGACATTTGCAAGATATAATATATCATTTGCATGATATATATCTTAGTTTGGGCAAAGTAAGTAATTCATGCATATATAGATTGAACTAAACTTCGCAAATATTAAATCCATGGTAAACAACTTAACGTACATTAAATGAATAAAAAATTATGTATACTTACAGTATTTCGTGTTTTAAACGTTCTAAACAAAAATATGTGTCAGCTGACATCTGAAATCGGCTCACATCACCGATAGAAAAAGCAATTGAAAGTCATAGAAAGTCACATAAATTTGACTGCCGGTTCCATACGGAATATTTTCCATATCTACAAAAAAAAAACAGAATCGCTCTTCTGATACATACAACTGATATCACTCCATCTAAAAATTTGCACATACAATTTAATTTGTTGTTTTATCTGATGAACTAAGGGGGCGTACATTAATTACGTGAGCAGTTTTTATTCCAATCTAGACCCCTCCCCCCCCCCTGGTGAGATAAATTTGGGCCACTTCGTATATTCTTTTCAAGTAACGTGAGATTTCGCTGCACCCCCCCCCCCTCCCTTTTGAGCTCACGTAATTAATGTATGCCCCCTAAGATACTATCACACAATTCAAAGAGTATTGAAACAAATCGTATCAACCAAAGATATTCAAATACAAAAAGAGATATGCTATGGTGTCCGCGCGACTGTCGGCGGACTACTACCTAATCGTATCAGTTTGCATACGAAAAGAATTTGTTCATTTCATTGATTTTTTAAGGTGTGCATTAGTATTAGGTTACGAATATAGTTTGAATACGGAAAGAATTTGTTCGTTTAGTTTATTCGTTAATTGGTAAACAATATCGGCGATACCCAGAAGCACAGTCCTACTTAGTAAAAATTGCGGATAGCACATCTCTTATATTTCAATATCTTTGATATCAACAAACTTCAGTAATAATTATTGTTTATAAAATTGAAAAAAATAATTAAAAAAAATTACAATCGTGTAATATAATATGTATGTTTAAAGATTATTTTTTTAAGCACGTAGTTCCTAGATTCATATTTACAGAATATGTACTCAGTTTTTTTTTATTTTTATATTTTTAAAAGCACAAAAATTATAAGTTTACAATAAGCAAAAAATTACACATTCCTATTTGTTTATTTTACTCCCACACATCACATTATAAGGCTGGGTTTAGACTCGTAAGTTTTTTCCTGTAAATCGCTCTTGTAAGCGATTTATGGCCAAATTATCAACGTAAACGACACCAAAAGGAACTTAACATAATTTTTAGCAAGTTACAGAACTTTTTCTTCTAGAAGTTTTTTGACAGGTCTAATCGAGCCCGCGCGAATTTCCAGCCTTCTTACAGCTTACAGCTTATCAGTTTGATAAGCTAAGAGACTTACAGCAAGAAATAGTACCGAAATACGCCATTGCGAAATGTCAAAAATTAAAAGACAATTGTTTTCATAGGATTTTTTCCTACAAAACTAGTATTTATTTCCACTTATTTAAGTTTTCTGGAAAATGAGCATCCTTCTATTCAATTATCGGTCCAATCCTTTCCAGTCTTAATGTTTCTGTTCTTAATAATTTTGAATTTGAAGTCGGTTTCTGTCAGCAGATGTCAGGTAGTTGTCCTTCGGATAAAACGAAATTAATTGCCGCCTTTGAAGGCACAAAAACACTTTATTTGGCCCTTTTCGTCTTTATTGACAAAATCGCATAAGACAGTAGCAGGCGTAGCAGGTCGTTGTTGACAGGAAGCCATCTTACCGCAAATAAATTTATAGATGTAAACGGTCGCATGAGCATTTACACAGGTCGAACATCCTAACAACTTCCGTGATCATTAATTACCACAAGTCGGATGCGTATGTAAGCGCTCCTGTGAGTAACCTGTCAAAATCTTACGTAATCCGTAAATTTTTATTACGAGTCTAAACCCAGCCTATGGCTACCTTTACCCTCATAAGTAAAATTTACGACTTACGTAAGATTTTGATAAGTTACTCGCAGAAGCGTTTACATGTGCGTCCAACTTATGATAATTAATCACGGAAGTTGTTGGAAAGTTTAACGTAATTTTATTAGTGGTGAAATGTCTTCCTGTTAACAACGATTTGATGCTGTCAAATTTACGAAAGTGCCCAAATAAAGTGTTGAAATCAGTTGGGAATAGAAGTTGGCTTGAGATAAAAAATTCTCCATGCGCTTTTGTTCGTAGAGTGGAATTCCGAAATTAATGAAGTTCTTTAATTTTATCTGAATGACATGACAGCAACCGACTTCAAATTCAAATGCGTAATGTTATACAGAGAAACATTGAGAATAGAAAGGATTGGGCCGATAATTAAAATAGAAGGATGCTAATTTTCAGAAAGCTTTTTACCACCTGAAAAATAAATGATATCTCATCAGTTTTTGGAATCAGAAAAGTTTCTTTCCGTTTAAAAAAGTTTTCGCAGGTAATGCTTATTTGAGTTTTATCTAGAGTTATAATTATATTATTTTGGGAGATAATAAGGTATGTAATTATCCCCTTAACCTAATCAAATTTTAGTTAAAATAATAGTTTTTATAGGAAAAAATACTACAAAAACAACTGTCTTTTTAATTTTTGATATCTCGCATCGGCGCATTTTAGTACCATTTCTAATGGTAAGTGTCTCAACTTATCAAACTGATGAGAAGGCTGGAAATTCGCACAGATGCGATTAGACCTGTCAAAAAACTTACGTAAGAACAACTTCTAAAACTTGCTATAAATTGCGGCAAGTGATGTTTATATTGGTAATTTGACCGCTAGTCACTTACGTAAGCGACTTAACCCGTCTGCTTGTTTAGGAATAAATACCTCCCAAAACATGTAATCGCGTTATACTTTCAAAGACCAAAAATGTCCCGAGCGACCTAACATTTTAAAAGCTATATATCTCTCTTCCTCTCACGCAAACATGTATTTTTCTTTTAACCAGAAAGAGAACAAAATCAGGCTTCTTATTGTCTTTGAAATATGAAAGCTATCTTGCATGGATATTTTGTACAGCGCTCTTGAGGCGATTTTTCGCAAAAACAGCGCTATATAAGTTGTCCAAATTTATTATTATTTACAATCTCGATCCAAAGTGACGGTTTCAGATTTTTTCAGAATCCGAGGCTTCTGGATTGTGAGGTGCGAATATATTGAACCAAGCAGACGGGTTAACGGAAAAAACTAGTAACTAGTAGTAGATCACAATATGTATTTTCATTCATCACACAAATCCATAAGGTTACTCCGTCTCTGTATTTTTCAGTTTTTTCTAAAGATGTATAACTTTCTACGTATGTTTATACATTTTTAATGTTAACTCTGTGGTGTTTAATATGAATCAGCCATGCCATGTATCCTATGTTTGTGATATAAATTCTCTGAAGAAATGTTGAATTATTGTTGACGCCGAGAAAGGAAAAAAGCACAAAAGAATAATCTAAATTACTTATGAAACCCTCGAGGTGAATCCTTCACCAAAATATCAAAAGTCATCAATTTATTATCACCTGGAAAATGTGTTACTTACTGTTTGTTAGATATGTATAACTTTTGAGAATCTCCTGACATTTTTTAATAATGATCTATTAGCAGTTAAATTTTTGAATATTATTATTTAGTCAAAATATTAAAAACCTTTATATTTTTTGTTATTCTCGTACAAGGACCATGTTCTACTAAATATAATATTTTAAATGTAACAATATTTTCTTTATTTAATGTCTTCAGAGATTTACACAACACCATGCAATACTGCTATAAATCCCAAAATTTTTATTTCAAATCAAGAATCGAAAACATATTCAAATTTTTAAAAGTTATTTTCAATTTGTAGTATAGGGCTGGTTTTATAACCATCCTTTCGTTACGCTTGTTTTTACAATATTCGTTTTGGCGATAGGCTGAATATTTGTTAAAAATGGTATCAAGAGTAATGAACGGATAGTTATAAACCTGGCCCTTAGAATATTTATTGAACCACTGGACTCAGATAAATTGATGAAAACAAAGTTTTTTGTGAAATGAAATTCCTTCTTCGTTTGGTGGAGAAGATTGGTGGAAGTCAAAGTGAGACGTTGAGGTTATTCAGCCAGTTGGTGGCATTGGAAGTCAATTGGTTTAGCTCAGGGGGACTAGTCTTTCGGTTTTGACAAACTAGTAAGTTTTATCCTTTAACCTTTCCTTTCCGGTACTTTTAACTGATAACTTTAATGCACTACAACTGGTATCTAATTATTAAAAGATCTCTGTTAAGGTTAAACGTCACGTACAATATAATCTACGCATTCACAGATGGCGCCAATTAAATTATTTTAAGTTTTTAATACTTTTTCACGTTACGCTTTAAGGGCCTGCAACCCGAATGTCTACCGATTTCTTACATATCTCCCTTAAACACGGTAAATTTTAAAGCTCTTAAAAAAATATATGTTATTTTTGAAGATAATATCTAGACATTGCCCGTGCCGAAACGCAAATTATATAAAATTCCCTTGATAGAAAAAAATCGCAAACTATGCTCCAAAAATTATTAAAAATACGTTTGTTTCAGTTATTTTACAAGTTATGTGTATGAAAAAATTTACAGTGTTTCTTTAAATGCTGTTTAAGACAATGCCCGCGAGATTTTTGCTCTATTTTAAAAGAGTTGTGTTTTATTAAACATTTTCGCAAATTTCGCATCGATTTTGTCGCTGTAAATGTTAGCGCTCTCCTCTAACATTCGTAATTTCGTATCTCTCCATCTTCTTCTTTTCGAGCCCGGTTGTAGAGCCTTAAAATATTAAGGTAAGTTAATTGTTTGCGCCCGTACATATTTAATATGAACATAAATAAATAGTTTTGTCCATAAACAAACCCAAATCTTTCAAGAGAGGCTGATAAATTCAATTTTGTATCCGTGAATCAATCTAATTTTGTATTTTTCAGCCTTTCTTGAAAGATTTCGGTTTGTTTGTGTACAAAACCATTTATTTATATTCATAATATGTACGGACGCAAACAATTAATTCACCTCAATATTTTAAAGCGAAACGTGCAAAAAGTATTAAAAACCTAAAATAATTTACGTATTTGTAAAAAGCATTAACTTTGTGGCTCGCCATAATTTACAATAAAAAACACATATAAATTTGTTGTAGACCACTTTTATTTTATACACACTCTACCGGTTTCGGAAGCACCCTTCCTTTGTCAGGAGAATATTATAACTAAACTATGATACAGAATGTTGACAGATATACAAAATAATTTAATTGACGCCATCTGTGAATGCGTAGATTATAACGTACGTGACGTTAAAACTTAATATATACTAAATTCAGAGTTCATGTTAATACCTAGCATTCATCCTTGTACATTTTTCCCAAATTATAATTCCTACCCACAAATTACTTTTTTTCCCTACCCAACTTATGCCGACTAAATACAATCGTGTATCAAAGTATTCAGTTGAAAGTTAATACTCCTCCTGTCAATGATAAGTTTTCACTGTGATCTCGTTTTCACTGTGAGCTCGCCAGTTCAATGGTGAATGTGAGAACCAGCGGAATTAGATCAGTGAAGGAAGAAAAACAAGGTTAGTCGGCATTCCTGATTATCCTCAGTCCTTCCGCTTTGCGAGTATTTTTTTGTCCCCAACAGTTCATGTTTTAGGTATTCCTATGCAATACATTTATGTATTGTTGGATTAATTATTAATACATTTACAGAGTGTACAAGCACTGGAGCGTGAGGAAGTATTTAGCAACATAAGGGAAAGGTTTGTGATATAATATATATGTGACATAACAAACCCACAGAATGGACACTTTGAAAGTTACGGACTAGGTTAGCAGACAAGCCTTTGGGAAACTGATGAAAGGGACATTATTAATACCGCACAAGAGTTCCAACTGCTCCCAAACCGTCTGGAACCAGTGAGACTATGGCATCCCTAATTAGGGTGTGTTGTGAGGCTGGTGGTAGTCGGGAGGGAAAGAGGAGATGGAGAAGAACATGGGGAAGTACCTGGTTATTCAGATCCGGTCACCAAACATGGCTAATGCCATTTCAATTCTGAATGGTGTTCTTTCACCAGTGTAATATGTAATGAGAGTATCTTCCACTCTGGAATGAGCCGCAAATATTCTATATGTTATTTTTAATTAATTAGTTAATTGGGAAACAACACAAATAAATTAAATAAAATTTACTCGAGTATGCCGGGATTTGAACCTGCAACCTCCAGATTCATAGTCAAGAACCTTACCCCTCGACCAGGGAGGACGGTATTCAATGTGATCTGATTTTTTTAACATGTCCACATTCGCACAATTCAGAATCTTTTAGGCCCCATTTATGCAGCATTATACGCACAACGGCTGTGATTGTGCCGCGTCTTCGAGGGAGAAAGAATTTCGCTATTTGAAAATGCTTGACAAGTTTCACCAAACATAAGAAAAGAATTGAGCTTACTTCAATTCACTTTGACACACTGACACCAACTGCCTACAACATACTTCTATCAGAGTATTGAAATTTCTCTTTAGTAATTGTAGTGATGTGTAGGGTATCATTTTCTTGTACAAATGTTATGCGGTAAAAGGAAGAGAGAAAGGCTGGAATAGGATCTATTTAGTGAACCCCTCTAACAAGTTTCCTTCTACATCTTATGTAATTCTATGGGTTTCTCTTCAGAGATAGTGGCAATTGTAAGAGTATCGCTTTGTGACGTTAGGCGATAGAGGAAAAAGAGAAAGGCTGGGAATGTGATGGGCATAAAAGGAGGATCAATATAGTAAAACCCTCTTAAGAAGTTTTCCTTTTTCAGTCCCTTAAAGCTTGAAATTTAAAAATGGCCTGATTTTTCCCACATTTAAGGTTTTCCCATCAATTTTTTTCCCGTCAATTGGAAAATCCTTTTAAGAGAATTTCGCTGTATTTAAATTAAAATAAACTCATCAGTTAATTGCCTAGTAATGTAACATATTTATTATTTATGAGGAGCCAGAGAATATACAAAAACAGGGGTATAATTTAATGGTTGGCATTCCATTCCTCGCGTTCAGCCCGCTCACGCTTGACCATCTGCACGATGGGTTCAAGGTACCGGTTGGCCACATCGGCCTCCACGGTGGTCCACTGCTCCTTGGGCAGCGTGATCTTCTGCAGAGAACACTGCGCGGCACGCACCAGGCGGAAGTTGCGCTCGTCCACGATCTTGGCGGGCAGGCGGCGGATGGCCTCGATGGTGTCCTCATCCTCGTACAAGATGTCGTCGCGGAATAGTCCTGAAACGCACAACAGATTTATAATTTTTAAATCAGTACAAAGTGATAAATAAAAGTGATTTTTTAGCCAAACTCAATACGAAAGAAAGAAGATTCCAAGCTGAGATTTTTGATATGGGAATCAGCAGTCATTCACACACTTTTGCTACAAAGTATGCAATGCAATACACTTACAGCCTTACTAAAAAAAAACCACAGCACGCCCGATAACCCGTGTTGCTGCAAAAAATACACTAAAACACGATAACATTACTAATAAGGTTTGTTCTTAAAACGTATTTTAGCTGCAAAAAATACACTAAAACACGATAACATTACTAATAAGGTTTGTTCTTAAAACGTATTTTAAATCTGGCAACAATATTATTTTTATAGTCTAAATACTAAATTGTTTGTTTTCCTTCATAACCGCTAGGTGGCGGCGCCTGCGCATTCGTTGTTCGCGCTCATATCATAAATGAACTTTCGCCCTGGAAGCGCGAAACAATTTCGCTTCGCGGATGTGTGTGCAATATTACTTACTATGTGATGGTTAATTTCTAAATATGACTAATTTACTCCTTTATTTATATAATTGATATATTTACCGTGTTTTTTTGTGGTTTTTCATAAGTTTTAGTCAAGTTATAAAACAATAATCATACTTTGAAAATTGAAGTGTCAAAAACTATTTTAAACGATACATGAAAATTCAAATTTACATAAAGGATTTTATTTTACAAGAATTTTATGAAAGTGGTGTTTTTTTAAATAATAATATCTAATACATGTGTTCCTAAATGTATCAAATAAATTAACGTCTTTAGAGATGCAAGAAATCTGTTATAAAAGCCGGTATAATTTTTAGGTTAGTTTTTTAGTAATAAAAAAAACTTTGAATTTTTTTATTATTTTTTTATTGTACGCACGAGGAAAAAGTGAGGTGATAGTTTCCTTACAAATTTATTACATAAAAGGACTGTGTTTTTGAAATTATGATTTTTTTTTAATTTCTCTACATTTTAGTAAAAAAAATTTTGGTAAGAAATTTTTTTCCATTATTTCCGAGTTTGAATCTTAAAATATGTCAGTTTTTGAAAACTAAACTGTATTTCAAATACACAAATCTTAAAGGTAATTTTATCTAGTTTTCATAAACGGTATTTGTTTTTACGACACCTTCAAAAATAAGAAATATATAGAACATTCAAAATACTTTGGAAAAATTCCAAATTTATTTCGAACATCAATCGTTAAAACAGAGATAAACTACCCTCTCAGGCCGTGTAAACCATGTGTATTTCTTTCAATAAACAAATTTTTAATTAGTAATGTTTTCACATCTGCGGCCGTTTGTCAATTGAATAAAATTTTCACTGGGTTTTTTAGTAAGGCTGTTAACGTTTATATGAAGCTTATCACGATTCTGCAAACAGACGCAGAGTGGTGAAATGATAAAATTCTAAATTAACTCAAATTTTTTTTGGTATAAAAAAAAAGGTTTTAATTTTGACTGGTCAGTGGTTGGGTGGGCATCGCGTTTGGGTCGCACGTCCCACCCAGGCATTCCGTGTTCGATTCCTCGGTTGGCTAAGTCCTCCATCACAACTCAAGCAACATTTTCGGCTTACAGTGGTGGTAGTAGGAGATTACAAACCTTTTCACTAACAGCCTTGCAATAAACATGTTTTAAATTTTACACAACTCATAAAAAAAACATTTATGTATCTTAAAAGGTTGTTTATTAGTTATGTAAATCTAACGCACATTTATTATTAGTATAATTTTGAATTAATTAAAAAATTTGTGTACATCCTTAGTTCATAGTCAAGTCGAATGGAACTCCTCGATCTGGTCCCGCCATTTAAAAATACATTCAGATTTATTCGAAAAAATTTAACATAAATAGGAATTAGGAAAGACACATTAATTTTAAAATCGGTATCCCATTGAAAACATAAACTATAATTACTTGATGAAAAAATTGAATTTATTAAGACTCTCAGATCGAAGAATTATATACGACTTAATATTTATGTTCAAAATTGTAAATGGTAGTACTTATAGACATGCCCGATTTAATTAATCTTATTGAATTTCATATACCCATGAGAGCTACTCGTTCCAAAATCCTGATTAAACGCAACAATCCCAAATCCCAGGACTGAGTATTCGAAACACTCGCTTGTACCTAGGTTGCATGAAGTTAGTAATACATATGCAGATGTGGCGGATCTATTTGACTGCACGGAAGGTAGATCCAGAGGGCTATGTTATCAAATCTTTTCAATCAATATTAATTTAATTCTACCTTATTTGTACTATAGAATTTTGTATGTACTTGTATCTCTGATATTGTTTTTTTTATGATTTCTAATATTTTCTATGATTTTAAATATGACATGTAATGATTGTTTATGGTGTATTTAAACCGTGGATATTGAATAAATAAACCTGTGTTGAAATGTAGTTACCAGTTTCCCGCTGTGTATCACTGTATCGAACTTAGCGTCTTATCGATACTGTTGGATACAACAATTTGGTCCTACCCACCAAATTATTATTTCATTTTAAATAAGGAACTCCAGTCCTTTTTTATTTTTTGTTATTGTCAGTAATGACCTTCTAACTTAACCCTTCAAGCCTCGTAAGGACATCACTAGCCACAAACATCACATTCCATAAGAGCCTCTAAAGGATATGTCTGACCGGGGTGACCAGACATTTTTAAAATATTTTTATCTTTTTCTTCTAAAGTATGCAGTTAATAATAGTGAATACGCAGAAATAATTATTCTTCTTGGTTTGTCTTAAATATTTATACTCGATTCCATTGATATAATTTTAAAAAATTGTCAAAGTGTACGATTACAAATTGACAGAATTTTTTCGTTGACAGTTGAAATTTATAAACAGTTATTGTATAAACCGCATAAAAAGTGAAGTGACAGTTTTCTTGTACATATTTTTCTGTGATTTGTCGACCTCTTGGTTTTTTGTGAATAAACATGTTAGAATATGTTCAATTGCTCAAAAAGTTTGTCACAATATATATTTTAATTAAAAGATTGGTAAATTTTTGAGATCGCTGGCAATGGTTAATACGCACTTTAAAAAAAAAAATCTTTTGATTCACCTTAATTACATTAAAAGACAACTATTTGCATTGGGGGAAGTGGAAAATATTTCATTCTAAATTTCGATTACGCAAAATAAAAATTAGCTTTCATTCTGTGAAACGAGACCGTCCATTTTCAAACATTATTTTCAATATCATTTTGTTATGTTGGTATTCTTGTTACTGTACGAAAAGATGCTAGAGCAAAGCGTAGCAGACTTCATGGGAATTCTAGGTTTGTGTAACATGGTTTGTGATACAAAAGAAAGTGCCCCTTTATAATGCCTACTCGCGTCAAGGCAAGAAAAACATCCCAGTTTTCATGTAGTTTAGCGGCTACGCTAGGTTTGTGTAACATGGTTTGTGATTCAAAAGAAAGTGCCCCGTACCTTCAAAATCTTCTAGCCGTTCATTATACATTCAAGAATACCAACATACCAAAGTGACAGCGAATGAGCTAATAGCTAATGGAGTAGGTACAATCTCACAAGACGAAAGCTAATTTTTAATTTTACATAATCGAAATTTAGAATGAAATATTTTCCACTTCCCCCAATGCAAATAGTTGCCTTTTAATGTAATTAAGGTGAATCAAAAGGTTTTTTTTTAAAGTGCGTATTAACCATTGCCAGCGATCTCCAAAAATTAATAAAAGATTTAGTTTTCAATCTTCAAATTATATATTTTTTTGTTTATGAACCTCTGAGAGCAATGTGATATAATAATATTTTAATTGAATATTGGAGTTAACAAGAGAGCTGGAAATGACACCAAAGGAATGTATCTTTATTTACCTGCTCCGCAGTAAGGGTGGGGTGGATGAAGTGGCCACTTGTAATTTAATGGTTTAATAAACAAGCATGGAAGGATAAAACCACTACAAGCAGAGCAGATAAGTTCCTTATTTCAATATTTTTCACTTATCAACTAAATAAATTTCTGTCAGCTTGACTTTACAAAAACAAACTCATTATTAATATCGAGAATGGTGTCCCGTAACCATTGCGAAGGTAGGATTATTGCATTAATTGAGGCAGGCTCTGGCTGATTGACCAGGAAACAAGAAGGAGGAAACGAGAAGCAGCG
This sequence comes from Limnephilus rhombicus, assembly GCA_929108145.2. NCBI lineage: Eukaryota > Metazoa > Arthropoda > Insecta > Trichoptera > Limnephilidae > Limnephilus > Limnephilus rhombicus. The sequence continues at coordinate 45,576,973 of OV815273.1, read as the reverse complement.
TAAGCAACGGGAAACAGAAGTGAAGAAGCAGAGGGAATCTGGAAGCATGTAGTAGAAAGCACAAAATAACAGGAAGCTGGAAATGAGAAGAAGAAAAAAAAATGTGCAGGAAGCTGGGAGTAGGAAACAGGAAGAGAGAAGAAACGGGAAGCAAAAATAAGCGAAAGTCGAGTAACGAAAACCAAAGCTCAATCGGTAATTTTGTCGAAGTCCGCTTCATTTGGCCATGTTCCATTTGACGTCGTCATGGCGTTGAACACTTCATATATTGCGTAAGTGAATTAATTTTGTAAATGCACATTTTTTTGTCTCCCTTGATATAAATACTCACTCACGTTTCGTAATAATAAATCTAAATCTAACTATTTAAATAAGAAATATTCCATTATTTATGCATTAAACTTCTTACTCGTTAATACGGAATACTTTTTATCCAAACAGTTAGATTTAGCTTTATTATTACGAAAAGTGAGTATTTATGTCGGGGGAGACCAAAAAACATGCAAAACATATGCATTTAACATTTTAATTTTGTTAAAATTAATTCACTCGCGCGGTAACGCCATGTTTATTCATCGTTTTTATTTTAACATTTCACCAATGCTGCCAATCATAGAAAAAATATTTTTGCATAAAACAAAGTGAATGCATCATTGACAAGTTTGTACCTGTATTTATAACAGTAGAACATGGAATGTATGAAAAATGTATTAAAATAATGGTAAATATCGGTTCGGACTGGCCACGCTTATTACGAATAATTTTTAGAAAAAAACTTTAGATTCGCCTTAATTACTATAAAAGGAAACTTTTTGGCTTTGGGGCGGCGGAAAATAATGCATTTTAATTTTCAATTGCATAAAACCAAAATTCGCTTCGCGACTGACACAGCGAAAATCCGCGGCCGTACATGTCACTGTGATGTTGGTATCCTTGATAAATTAACAAGAGCTAATACGACTGTAGCCGACTTCGTGGGATAAGGCGCGTAATTATGAAATTTGTCTAGCAGGCTTGTTTGTGTAACATGGTTTGTGATACAAAAGAAAGTGCCCCTTTATAACGCCTACTCGTGTCAAGGCAAGAAAAACATCCCAGTTTTCAAGTGGCTTAGCGGCTACGCTAGGTTTGAGTAACATGGTTTGTGATTCGCGGTATTTCATGTAGGTATCCCACGAAGTCAGCTACAGTCCATAACAGTGACAGCAAGTGACAGCTACGGCCGCGGATTTTCGCTGCGTCGGTTCGCGAAGTGAATTTTGGTTTTATGCAATTGAAAATTAAAATGCATTATTTTCCGCCGCCCCAAAGCCAAAAAGTTTCCTTTTATAGTAATTAAGGCGAATCTAAAGTTTTTTTCTAAAAATTATTCGTAATAAGCGTGGCCAGTCCGAACCGATAATTACCAAAATAATTACACAAACCCGCTAGACAAACCCTGCTTTGCCAACAAACCATTCAAAACCTGGGATGTTTTTTAAAAGTATGACGAAATGCGAGTTTATTTTAGAGAATTTATTTTATAAGATTGGTACTTCTGACAAATGCCATATTTGATTGTCTAATTAAAAAAGGAACATTCCGTATTATCCATGAGGTGGTTGTAATAATTATTGAAGTGAAGTATAATTTCCGAAATCTGTGCATAAAAATGCGGCGGCTTATCGATAAATTAATGTCATTTGTGTTGTAGACTCGATAGTAGTTGATGTGTTGGGGTGAAGTCAACTGTCAAATCAGTAAAGATTTAGGGCATAATTTTATCATAATTTTAGAACAAATATTGTTAACGTCATAAATACCATATTTGTTGAATCCAGAAGCATTGTAAGCCCATCTCCTCAGCCCAGCTGAAACATAAAGGGTAATATTATTATTACGTAACTTTAAAAAAAACTTGTCAAGATTTAATTGTTAAATTATTCAAAATGAAATCTATTATCATAAATAATTTTGCTCACTTATAGCAGTAACTTTAGCAGCAGCGGAAGCCATTTCAATTTAGAGAATTTATTAAAAATCTATCAATCCACAACGAGACCCTCTAATCGAAGTCGACCACAGAAAAAACCGTGAAAAAACTGACAGCCATAGATATATCGCTCACTAGATCGTGTTGACTTAAAAATTTCCAGTGCGTAAATATTTACGTCAAAAACAGAATAATTATAATAATATTTGGAAGATGCTCCGAGGAATAGAGAACTCCAGTCCAATTTTTTTAATGAATAAAGACCTTCAAACTTAAATAACTGCATTTTTATTTTTATAGTTAGTTTTAATAGTTAAAATAATTGTCAAAGTTTTAATTTTTAAAGACTCCCAGAAACGCACCGTATCTATGGTGGTCTTCACCCACTGATAGTTTTTTTTTACTTTTTAAGTTGTCATTTTGAATCAGTGATGTTATGTCGAGGGAAATTTCCCCAGATATAGGGGAGAAAAATATTTTTTAGGGATAAGGGAAATCAGGACAAAATCTAGGGAAATTTCGAACTCTGGCAAAAAATTTATTACATATGACAATATTACTGGTATTATTTATATATATATATATATATATATATATACGTATATATATTTTTTGGAATTCCTATGAATCTTAATTATTGTTCATGTACTTACATGCAATGTTATTTTTAACACTGACAACTCAAAATGATATTAGGGAACGTACCCATACTACGTGACACGTTCGGGGGGGGGGGGGGGGGTCTTCAAAATACCACGCTTGGTACAAATGAGCGGCGGGTTGCTTATGATTTTTATTTTGCAAAGTGTTTTTTTTTTAAATTTGGAATTCAGTTTCTAATTCAGTGGTGAGTGTATTCGTACTTTTAAATTATTACTTCACGTAGCAAAAGTGTTTTATTTGGAAAATCACGGTATTATTAGTATATTTACCAAGTTCCGATATCTTTCCACTTAATTATCATATTAATTAACATATAACAGGATTAGTGTTACACAATCAGGTGGCTACGTAGGTAATTGCGTAAATGTGAAATTCTAGGGAAATTTCACTTCGAAATCTAGGGAAATAATTTTTTTGGGCAGAACATCCCTGTTTGAATGAAGAATCATGGGCATCATGGCGGTCATGACGGAATGCTTTGTAATGACTTTTAGGTGTGAGGTGTGTTTTTTATTCAAGATTAACTGCTTTTAATATAGAAAAACATTGATAAAATGTCCACATTTCACCGCTACTGTTATTGTATTTAATCAAAGTGCAATATAAAAACAATAAATCATCTCTTTCATTGCGAATACATGTGACATCGTGTTTTGTGTCAGGCGTTACTTTGTAGGTACATTGTTTTATGTATAACACATACAGAAACACTGGTATTTATAATACACTGATCATGACGAGTGTGTAACAACTTGTATAAAAAGCCCTATACTAAAAACAATTTGAAAATACATAAACTAAATGTCAAAATATGACACTACTTTAACCTCAAATAGACAAAATTTATTGCAGATTGTCCGCAAATATAGCTCTTTTCGTAAATTATGTTTCAATAAACACAATAACTATTATTTATCTAAATCTCTATAAACAGTATGAAAATAAACCAAAAACACGAAATGTTGAATTGCATAGGTACGTGTGCACTTCAAGTCATTTCAAATGTCAATACAATACAATACACACTATCACCAGGTGACAGGTTAACAGTGACGTCACCGTTAACCATTTTAGTAATGCCAACTTAACGCTGTGTTTTGAGAAGAGGCTTAAAAATGCACTTTTTAATAATTTTTTAAAAACTCTGCGTTTAATATTATGAAATAAAACTTATATATTCAGAATCAGCGTTTCTTGGTCTATATGAACATATTTTTTTAAAGCGATAATATTTTTCACTGGAGTTCCTTATTATGACAAAATTCCTTAAAAACTGTCGATGTGAAAGCTGTACCATTGTCACTTACAATTTGTTCCGGGATTCCGAACATAGAAAATAATCTTTTCAAAACTTTTATTGTACAAAACGAATCTACTTTATTTACAATATGACAGTCTATCCATTTTGTAGTTGCATCAACAATTATTAAAAAATTATGACCTCCCAAAGGTCCCATGAAGTCAATATGCAATCTACTCCAGATTAAACCATTGATTGGCCAAGGTGCCAACTCAACTTTACACGGAGTAGGTAAACATTCCATGCATCGAGCACACTGTTTAAGAGCTTAGCAGGGCTACGACTGTTTTCAAATTCGGTGATTTTAGTTTCGGACATTGATGTAACGTCGCCCGTGTCGTTTCTTGAATTCGGCAACGAAAAATCCTCGACGAATTTGTAAATAATTTCATAACGCCTCTTCTAATCTAATTCCGCGGCATTTGTTCCTCGCGTCAAGTTGTAAGGCGTCGACTTTACCGTGAAACTCGTGTGTAATTATGTTCACAGAATATGCACCGTTGTCAGGGGTATAAAATCAGTTTTATTTGAGTTTTGGCAGAAAGGAATATTTTTCAATGGAAATTATGCCTTTTTCATCTCAAATTAAGTATTTTGGGGTTAGTAAATATTACTTTGATGAATCGAAAATTATTTTTGTTATTAATTATCACAAAGAAAAAAATATTTTTGTCTTTGATTTTCTTTCACAACTGGACATATTTATTGTGAATAATATAACGGTTGAATAGACGATTATGTAGATACTTTTATTAATCCTTTTTTTAATCTTTTTTATTTAATATTTGTAAAAAATTTTAACAATTCATCAAATATTTTAAGATAATATCCACGTTTTGTGTGAGTTCTACTCAAGTTCTGTTATTATATCATTATAAGCCAGTTGCATCATAAAAACTAAATATCACAGAACTTGAATAGAACTTTCACAGAACTCGAAAATTTTCTTCAAATATTTGATGATTTAAAACCCATTATAAATTTTTAAGGATATTTTTTTTTTCAATCGGTTGCTTGTGCGTTGCTGGCAGATCATCTATTTTCTCGATTCATTACCTTTCACCGCGGAATGGATTCATATTTCCATCACTCCTGGACACACTGACCCCTGATTTCTAATCACCTCTCATACCCTTTTCCTTCCTAAAACTTTCTCTCCTTTGTTTACATAAAAACCCTCCACTTCAAACGTATAATCGACTTCAAAAATACCCATAACAATAAGTTGATATGAATATCAAACGAAATTATATATAGTGAAGATTTTTTGTACATATGCGCTGGTGTAAGTAAGAGTTTATATAAAGTCAAGTATGTTTGCTCATCGCAATGGCTGAACCCTGCCGAACCAGACAAACCATGCCCCAAGCGAAAATTGACTCCAAAAAAGTTACTTATGAGCGTTTGGTCGACTAGTGCTGGTGTCGTTCACTACAGCTTTCTTAAATCTGGCCAGACGATTACGGCAGATGTCCATTGTCAGCAACTGCAAACCATGATGGAAAAGCTAGCTGCTAAACAACCGAGGCTGGTTAATCGCTCTAGGCCACTGCTGCTTCATGACAACGCTAGACCACACACTGCACAACAGACGGCTACCAAATTAGAGGAGCTTCAATTGGAATGTCTAAGACATCCACCGTACTCTCCGGACCTTGCCCCAACAGATTACCATTTTTTCTAAATTTGGATAACTTCTTCCAAGGGAAAAAATTCAACTCCGATGGGGCAGTCCAAACCGCCTTCATAGCCCAGTCAACCTGTGTTTTTAGATGGAAAAAAATAGTATAAAGTTTATTTTTTCCCCATCGACTACTATCATTTAGACAAGTGTTTAGCCAAAAATCCTCGCCCCCGCCCCCCTTGCTCCCCCCCTGTGCCTACCCAAACATGAAAAGTGTAAGGGTTTCGTAAATCACGTCTATCTCAATTACCAAACAACATATCGGATTGTAATTTATTTTATTCTCTCTGTTGTAACATTGTCTACAATTAATGTCGAGTTAACTTTCGTCGTAACTTTTACTGTTTGTTTGTAATTCGTATGTAAACATTCCTCGAAAAGCAATAACATCAAAGCTGCCTGGGTCATCATGTGAGCTCTATAAGACTTAGCGTAAGCATGTCCTGACATAAGGTGAGGAATCGTTGATTTTCCATAAACACAGGTCCACATTTCTTCGAATCCACTACCTTCCATAAACTTTCTTAAGCAACCAAGGAAACTCGTTTGAAGATGGAATCCGCCTAGTCTGACGATTACTCCAGATATTTCACTTTCTGTAGAAGAACTTACAACAATGTCAACTGCTTTCAGGAAAAGTGGTTGGTCAAATGCGACAATACACGGCTGGTCAGCTACCTTGCTTTCTTTAGAAGCGTAACTAAGGGCAGAATAAATAGCAGTCAGATTTCCTGGATCTATGTTTATGAAAGGCAAAGCTAGTACATAAGATGGTTCAAAGTTTTGTCTACCATCGAAACAGTTTAGCATGTATCCAGACCATCCAGGTAGTGAAACTGGCACAAAAGCAAAACAAATAACACAAGACACGTCCTCCATTTTGGTTCACAAAAACAAACACAAACCGTAAAACACAATCACTGCGAAACACGGACATTTGCGACGCGACCCTCTCTCTGGACTCTGACCTTGGCACGATTCACTCTGCATCAACTCTGGCATTTTTAATTGCTGAAATCTTGAACTGATACCAGTAAGCATTATTTCACTTCTTCAGTAAAACCAAATTTTAAAGCAATTGACAAAAAATACAATAAATAAGTATAAACAAACATGAGTAGTGCGGCAATAAATCGGCTGTCACGGAGCGCCGCAGAGATGGTGCGCACCAAGCATTCACGGTTGATATCTGGTGTTTTCTTGCCATAAAGTACACATTAAAATATATTATTTCATAGCTCATAGAAAGGGCTATAACCTTTGTAGGAAACATTTTTTCATAAAATCTCGGCCTGAAAAGTTCTGTGACAAAAAGTAAAATTTCGTTCCAAAAAATATACAAATTTTTACCTTTTCATATGAATTACAAACAAACGGTAAAAGTTACGATGAAAATTTACTGGACATTAATTGTAGAAAATATTATAAAAAAGAGAATAAAAAAGTTTCAATCCGATGTGTTGTTTAGTAATTGAGATAGACGCGATTTACAAAACCCTTACAATTTTCATGTTTGGGGGGCACAGGGGGTGGAGCAAGGGTGGTAGGGGCGGGGACTTTTGACAAAACACTTGTCTAAATAGTAGTAGTCGATGGGGAAAAAATTAGCTTTATACTATTTATTTCCTTCAACTGGTGTTCTACGACACAGGTTGACTGGACTATCAAAGATTTTATTGATTCCCGTCCGAATGGTTTTTTTAGTAAAGGGATCGATGAATACATATGAGATGGCAAAAGTGCATAGATAGCAATGGTACCTTTGATTAAATAAATATATAATATTTTTAAAAAAAACTTTATGTTCCTCCCATACAAAACGCCAATTTCATATGTAAGGACCTAATATTTTAAAATTAGTAAACTGTGGAATAATATAAAAAAATCAAATAAAATTTAACGCTAGTCGAAAGCCTTACCAAAAATGACAAAACTGGTAATGAAAGAAATATTTTATAAAAAAGAAATATTTTATAAAAAATAAATATTTCTAAAAGTGAACAAAACTAGGATGTAAGGAATAATTTTTATGTAAATCATTTAACGAAATTACAATAAGATATGTATTTATTTAACACCGATTTATGCATATCATATTATAGTTTCTTATGTAATTATCAAAATGATTTATTAATTATTTTCAATTGTTTTTTTATTATCATAAAAACAGAATATTAAATGTTTGCGTTGAATATCCCTGAGGCCAACGCCGACTGAATTCGCCCGCGCAAATATTGTGGATGTTAAATTAAAGAACATTGTAAAAAGGTCAGTTTAATAATTCTCACAATGTATTCAGGTCTAGTAAATGATTGATCTTTTTGGTGATTCTGTTTTTACTTAAATCACGCGGGACAGCGTCGGGGGCGACTATTCTCGGCGAGGCATGTTCGCGCAATGAAATTGATTGATCAAAGTGGTCATTATATATACTTACGAATATCGAAGTAAACCAAGTAAATCATTGGAATTTAATAAATATTTTTTTAAATTGACTTACTTAAAATACCGTTTAATTGGATGATATTTTTATTTTATTAACTAACCTGTTTTTTGGTACATTAAAACTATTTTAAAGTTGACTGATTTATGCAGTTTTTTTAATAGTATCACATCGTAATTTAGGTAAAAAGGCTCTTTAATTAAAAAATGTAAAAATGAGCAGGCATAGATTGAGATGTTTTCTATCTAAAAATTTTTTTTTTCTTTTTTTTCCTTCTTGTATATGACCACATAAGAAAAATATTTGCAGGTCGATTGAGATTTGTTGAAAACAGCTATTTTTAAAACAGTTGTAAAGTAAGAAAAATATTTTTTGACAATGTATAATTATATTTTGTGGGATAGAACGTAAATGTAACTATCATTCTTTTGATTTAACTTTTTTTTTGTTGGTACAATTATGGACGTAGGCGACTTCGAAAAAGCAAAAAACCATTAAATATTGAAAAATCTCTCGTACCATCTTAACAGTTGCTTCTATATCATTGTTCATTCCGAGCCAAAAAAAATAATTTCGAGCAAGACTTTTCGATTTTACAATGCCTAAATGCGATTGATGTAAAAAATTCAATATAATTTCCCTTAATTCCCTTGGAACTACAAGTTTATTATTATAAAATAAACATGAATTATAAGTCGATAATTTATTCCTAAAATACCAGAATTTCAATAAATCATCCTTTAAAAACTTTTTATCCGGCCAACCATTATTTTTTTATTTTTTTTATTTAAGTTTTTATTCCAGCAGGGCTGGGAGGGTAGTGCAATCCCAGTCTGCCATATTACATAAAAAATGAAAATAAAATTCGAACATAAATAATAGTAATAAAAATTAATCACAAAATTAAAAACAAAATAAAATTAAACAAAAATAAAACAGAAATTAAAATTTAAAAAATAAATATTGTTTTTTTTTATCGTCCATCAGGGAGGTCGCCTCATCATTTGCATCCATCGCTCATTCAGTGGGGAGCTGAGCCACCCGGATGCAGCCACGACAATGATGTTGTTTGATTTCCGTGTCCTGCTCCAGAAGCTGGCTAGCCGGTGGCGAAGTAATGCTGGGAATGAGTGCACCCTCCCTTCGGTGAACATCGTGGAGGCGCTGCAGAACCTCGGTAGTTGCATAAGTTGCCTGTATGCATTGTTGTAGCACACCCTCAGTTTGTCCCATTGCGCTGCTGGGTATTGCGTCCACAGTTCAGATGTGTACAAGGCAGTGCAGTATGTCTTGAAGAGTAATTTTCTGACGTCGTCGCTACAGTGGTAGAACCGCCTTGAGAGCATTCCCGCCCGTATGTTAATTGCTCTTCTTTGTCGTTCCATATCTTCTATATCCTTCATGTCTTCGGTTAGGATATGTCCCAGATACTTAACCTCTGAGGCCACAAGCAGTTCGTTTCCTTCTAGATATATTGGAGGAATATTCAATGGCTCCTTGTTGTGTTTGAAAGCGACGATGACTGACTTTTTAGAATTGTACAACAAGTTATGAGAGTTTGCGTACTCTTCGCATATTTGCACAAGTCGTCTCATCGCTTTAATCGAAGGTGCAAGCAGCACCATGTCATCCGCGTAATTAATGTTATTACTGCCTTGTCCGCAGATATGACAACCGATTCGTGTATCGTTCAACTCTTGTAAGAGGTCGTTAATGTACACATTAAATAGAGTTGGAGACATATTTCCCCCTTGCCTGACTCCGCTTTTAAGGAATAAAGGTCTTGAAGAAGCTCCTGCCCATTGTATGTGATTTTCCTGTTGTCCGTACCAAATAGCCAGCATATTGACCACTGCTGCTGGAACCTCTCGTTTAATGAGTTTTTCCCATAACAATTGATGGGAAACCCGATCAAAAGCCTTCCATTATTGTCTAAAGGCCTCATCAAACAGACGGCGTAATTTACGCGGCGTAAATTACGCCTTAACGCCGCGTACTTTCTGTTTGAACGGCTTCGGCGTACAGCAGAGCGTACAGCGCCAGTCAGTCTCCGTCACAATGTCCAGCGGCTCAGATGAAGATGAGTTTACTGCTGTGTGCATTATCACGTTCACATAATAATAGAATATGGGTGCACGATATTAATAAGAAGAGGAAATAATTTGGAGAATATCATCGTTTATGCCGGGAGCTTTCATCACATGAAGATCGCTTCTTTCAATACTTTCGTATGTCACAAGTGTGCTTCGAAGAATTGCATTCCCTTCTGCAAAACTTGCCTTCATAGAAGAAAAATCATTTTTATCACAGTCGAGCAAGAACGCCCGGCGGTGTGGAGTTCACGTGAAAATATATATAAAAAGAATTTTTTTTTTTTTTTTTACATTAACTCCACATAGGAGGCTGGAGGAGGAAAATTTCCCTCAGGGCCTATGTCATCTGGGATGCTGTGTGGAAATAATTATTTGCAACTTGTTTAAACTCGTAGAAAAGTAACTTTTTCTCAATTTTCTCTTTCTTTCTTTCTAAGTGAATATTATCTAGGGTCTTTTTTTAAAATACCTTCTATAATAATAATTTTATTGATGTTTTTCACACACAGGTAAATATGAATAAACGGTAAGGTGAATCGTCAAGGAAGGGGAAAAGGCAGATGGAAAATTTGAAACACCGGGAAAACGGAAAATGGGCATAATAATAATAATATGTATGCATAAGTGCTGATGATTGGAAAAATTGTTGCAAACACGTGATGAAAATTGAGGCAGAATGCAGTACTATATAATATTAAAAAAAAAATTTAAAAAAAAAAACACTTCTCTGTATATTCTGATGCATCATGCAACATCCCTCCACTTAACTATGACTATAATATTGACTTAAATGATTGCCAAATTACACTTAAGGAGGTTTACCAATCCTTAAATAATCTCTCTAACAAAAAAGTACCGGACCTGATGGCATTCCAGAAATCTTGCTAAAAGAATGTAAATATACACTATCTAACCCAATTTGTATGTTGTACAACTTGTCACTTTCATCTGGAACATTTGCTGACTCATGGAAAATTTCATATATTCGACTCATTTTTAAGTCCGGAAACAAGTTGAATATTGGAAATTACAGACCGATATCAATTATATCTAATATTCCAAAAATATTTGAGTCCATAATTACAAAGAAAATTACTCCTGTTTTCAAAAGTGTTCTAATTGAGGAACAGCATGGATTTAGATCGGCGAAATCTACAACAACAAATTTACTTTCCTTTGCAAGTACCATTGTGAAAGCCTTAGAAGATAACACTCAGGTTGATGTCCTATACACTGACTTCTCCAAAGCCTTCGACAAAGTTAATCACCGTATCCTCATGGCCAAACTTTATGCTATAGGCATTAGAAACCCTTTGTTATCATTCTTTCACTCCTACTTGACAGATAGAAAACAAAGGGTTAAAATAAATAACTTTGAATCCTTTAACATTGATGTAACTTCCGGAGTTCCCCAAGGAGCCCATTTGGCTCCGCTTCTTTTTAACCTTTTTATTAATGATATCACTAAAGTTTTTTTCTCACACACGTTTCTGGCTATTTGCTGATGATAATAAGATTATTAAATCCCATCTTGACTGTTTACTATTTCACTTGATATTGATTCATTTAACGATTGGTGCTAAATTAACTGCGTGGAACTTAATGTCGATAAATGCAAAATCTTCTCCTTTTGTAGAACCAACAAACCTATTCAGTTTGATTATAAACTAAACAGTGTTTGTCTATCTACTGTCACATCTATCAAGGACCTTGGCGTCACTCTAGACTGCAAACTTTCTTTCCGTGATTACATTAATAATATCGTAAATAAATCACTTAAACTACTCAGCTTCATTCATAGAATTACCTCTGACTTCAAACATATAACTACACCTAAAACTCTTTACTGTTCGCTGGTTCGCCCTCACCTTGAATATGCTAGTGTCATTTGGTCTCCTTCTACGCTGTCCACATTTGTCACATCGAATCCGTACAACATCGTTTCCTAAGAGGAATTGCTTGGAGGTTGGGTCTTGAAAGAGGCAAGTACTCATATGATGAAATTGAACACATTTTAAACATGTCTTCTTTAGAAAAACGTAGAAAGGACTCTGATCTAATTTGCATATTTAAAATTATCAACAGTATTACTGATACACCTGCATTGTTCAACTCATCCAGTTTAACATCCCTTCCCGTAGGCTTCGAAATAATGTATTGCTGTTCCTCAATCAACATTCTACTAATTACGGATACCATTTTCCCTTATCCGGAATGCCCTTATCCACATCGCAAGTCAAAGCATTGATTTTTTTGGTGTAAAACTAAATGACTTTCGGCAGTCGATATGCAATATTTAAATGCTTCTTCATGCTTTGACTTGTAGTGTCTCTATATGTACTTTTTATATTTTATATTGTCATTGCTATTAATTTTTATGTGCTCTCCTTTCACTGTCATCTCTGTTTTTTATTCGTGTTATTATTATGTTTTTAATGGACTGTTGTCGGTAAATTAATAAATAAATATGATGCACGAGGCAGTACTATATAAGATGATATCGATGAACTGCGTTTAGATGAAGATGAAGATACGGAAGAAGAAGAATCACCCGAGGACGAAGACAATAATTACATGTCGGGTGTTGAATTGATAGACTCAAATTTTTATATACCTTCGTTTTTATATCGAAATAAATGCCCACTTAAACTTGTTTTGTTTTATTTTATTTCTATTAAATTAAATAACAAATACGCTATGAAATTTGCATTTTGGCAGTGTTTTTTAAAACATACATTCATTGTCTTATGAGCCATCCTGGATGTTGCCATTTAAAACCCAGATAACGATCGCAGCGCCATCATTTATTTTCTACAATTAATTGCCTATATTATTGTACATTTATTGTTTCGATAGCTATTGGAAATTGTTACTTCTTCCGCGGAGTCTGGAATCTCTACCTACCACTATTGGAACGAAAAGGATGAAGAGGAAAAAATGGGATGTCAACCGAAAACAAGATGATCCTACCTTGCTGGTGATGTCCCGGGGTCCCCACTCATGCACTAAAGAAAACTCCACGGTTGTAAACACGTATCTTGCGCGGATCCGGGTTTCGAATCCGGAGACCAAAGTACTTGGATATCAGTACCGCGCAGGTGTTGAAATTGCACTGACTTCGCGGTTAGGAATCAATCTTGAACCGGTGACAATGGAAAGATGGATATATCAGGATAGGTAGGTAAGACGGGAGGAAAACATGGGTGTAGGTTCAAATATGCCCGAACATATACCGCCCGCCAAAAATAGCATTTTTCCAATACCCATCGAAACCGGCCAATTTTGAAAAATACAAATGTATGAAAAGAAACCTACTCCTAACATTTGATCTATTCCTTACAAACTAGGTGCACGTGAAACTAAAGACTATACGTGCAGAATGTAAAAAAAAATAACTCGAAAAACATAACTAAAACAAAAGATAGCTGAATAGCAATCAATGCGAAACCATTGAAGGCATAAAAAAAAACAAAAAATATATGAACCTATACGAAGATTCATATAAAAGAGAAAAAACGTTACTCTCTTATTCTACAGGTAAAAGACAAAGCTTTGCCACAGGCCGTAGATATACACCATCGCTGGTTTGTACTGAGGCTAATCTTACGACCCCGTCAGAGCCAGTTTCACCTCCCTTATCCTGCCGAGCGGCCATTTCAATGGAGGACTCCTAGTATCTTTAATGACCACTAGGTCATTTTCTTGAAGGTTACGGGTAGCCTTATACCATTTGACGCGATTTTGTAACGCTTGTAAATATTCTGTATTCCAGCGCTGCCAAAAATGTTGTGTCATTTTCTTTAAATGTTCCCACCGATTGAGACGATTTATTTTAACCTCCGAATAGTTATATTCTGGAATCGAAATTAACGGTTCTTCAATTAAAAAGTGACCTGGGGTAAGGGCCTGAATGTCCTCAGGGTCTGAGGTTAGAGGACAGAGAGGACGACAATTTAATATGGCTTCTATTTTATGTAATATGGTTGTAAATTCCTCAAACGCCAATGAAGTGTCCCCTATTACTCGTTTTAAATGATTTTTTACGACTCGAATGTTCCCTTCCCATAGTCCTCCAAAGTGAGGACTGGAGGGAGGGTTAAAGTTTTACACTATTCCCTTTTCTATTTATTTATTTATTTTCCATGTTCTCCGTAAAACGGTTATTCACCAATACATTATGGAGAAGATTACAAATTAGACAAAAAGTATAGCAAAACACATAAAAAGGTCAGTTTCACTACTTTGTGGCATACGTCAAAAGATAATTGTTAAACTGCCTGTAGGTTACGTTGAAAATGTCGACGGTCAATGCAGACTCGTTGAGCAGTTCAGTCGCTCTGTTGACTGGTGCGTTCTGATAGGCAGAAATCCTCGCTTTTGGAGCATAAAAAAGGGTATGGGACCTTCCACGAGTATACTTGTCTGGGACATATAAGTTAATCTCTTTCAAAATAGGTGGATTATGTTTAGTTCCAGAGATTATCTTAAAAAAATGTTTTCCTAAAAATATTTTTCGGCGGGCTTCTAATGTATTAAGATCGAGCATTCCTGCTAAGAATAAGGATGGATACAGGAAAGGGTAGTACATATATTCCCTCATATATAGGTAACGCATGAATCTCTTTTGTACTTTTTCTATTTCGAGAATATGGTTTTGCTCAGAAGGGGCCCAAATAATGGAGCTATATTCCAAGATACTGCGAACAAGTGCTTCATACGTTCTTCGGATTGCGATTCCGTTGGTAAATGATCTTGAATTACGAAGAACAAATCCAAGCATTTTGTTGGCACGGGAGACAATATCAGATATATGGGATTTGAAATAGAGATTTGCTTCAAAGATTACGCCAAGGTCTCGAATCTCATTTTTACGTGTTAATTCATGTTTATTAATGTGGTAGGGGAACAGGAATGTATCTTTGGATCTTGTAAATGTAACGACACTGCATTTCTGAATGCTGAAGGGTAAGTTGTTCAGTTCCGACCATTTGACAAGAGAATCAAGATCGTTCTGCAGAAGAATGGAATCGATGTAACTTTTGATTGCTTTGAAAAGTTTTATATCGTCAGCAAAAAGGAGATATTTTGAGTGGTTTATGGTGTTGCCAATGTCATTGATGAATAAGAGAAAGAGAAGGGGTCCTAGATTCGATCCCTGGGGAATCCCGGAGTTAGTTTTGTATTCGTGAGAGAGATGGTGTCCGTAACTGACACACTGACGACGATTGCGTAAGTAGCTAGCCACAAAAGCGAGGAAATTCTGAGAGAATCCGATGTCACTTAATTTTTTTAATAAAATATCATGGTCGACTTTATCAAATGCTTTCTCGAAGTCTGTATAAATCACATCAACATGTACAAAAATTTCAAATGAATTATTAATATAGGTGGTGAGATTCATAAGATTCGTTGAAGGTGACAGTGTGGGACGAAATCCGTGCTGATTTTCGGTGAGTGCGTGTTTTGTTTGGTTATATATCTGTGAATAAATTATGGTTTATAAAAGTTTTGCGGGTGCTGACAACACAGCTACAGGTCTGTAATTATCTATATCTGACTTTTTTCCTTTTTTGTGTATAGGCGTTACTTTCGTTAGTTTCCACATTTCCGGAAAGATATTTTTGCGAAGTGATAGGTTAAAAATATGTTTTATAGGTTGAATAAAATAACTTGCATATCTTTTGAGGATTATAGGTGGAATACAATCTGGGCCGACGGAGTATTTAGGTTTTAGCTTATGGAAAGCTGAAATAATATCGTCATCGTTAATTTCATGAATTTGTACAGGTAAAGAGTTAAATGACGATGAAGCTATAGAGGATATGTCAAGTTTGGGGATATTGTCGCTAAATACTGATTGAAAATAGTGTGCGAAACCTGCGGCGATCTCAGAAGATCCATCATATTTATTGTCTTTGTAGTTCATGTGGTTAAGTTTGTCACAGCCGCGGCGTTTATCGTTAGTGTAAGACCAAAATCGAGTTGGGTCTGTTATTATACTGTTCTCGGCCTCACGTGTAAAGTCAGTGTAGGCCTGACCAATTAACCGTTTGATTGATTTTCGCAGAGTTTTAAAGTTAGCTAAGGCATGTTCGGATTTTGTTTTTTTCCAAAGATGGTGCATTTTAGTTTTTTCTCATATGAGGTGAATGATTTCCCCATTAAACCATTTCGGATATTGTCTAACATCTTTGAGCATACGTGTAGATCTTTTCTTAAAACAAATGTTGAAAATATTATTGAGCTGTTCATAAAACATTTCGACAGCTAGATTTACGTCAAGGCAATCGTAATGATTCCAGTGATGTTGTTCTAAGGCATTCTTAAATGTGTTATCTGAGCTTTCGTGGAAAATCCAACCCATGTTTATGTCTGGAGGCAATGTGTCTGTTTGTATATGTGATTGAGTTGTGTAATCGAATGTGAATGAAAGTGAAGGGTGATGAATATCCTCTCTGACTAATGGGGAGTCATGGCGGCAGATAACAGCATTTTTAGAATTTAAATTACTTAATACTAGGTCTAACATGTGTGCATTTATGTTATAAACAGTGTTGAATTGTGTTAAATTATAAAAAGAACAAAAGTAATCGAAAAATTGGGTTTTTCCCTGAGGGAAAGTTGAAATCACCGAAAATAAATATATTTTTTAATTGTAACTTTACACTTTCACTTATAGTTTTGTCGTAAAATAATTGATACTGTTCAGATGTTGTGTTTGGAGGAAAATATACAACACATATATAAATGATGACATTTCTATGCGATACTTTCACCCACAAGTCTTCACCTTGGGTTTCCATGCAGTCCATTCTTTCCGCGTGTGAGTAGCTGTCAGCTCGGAGAGCTAGGAGAGTCGCTCCTCCGCGACTGCCTCCATCCTTCCTGTAGACGTGGTATAGGTTTTCGAATAGCTCCGACGAAATGGTGCTTGAAGTTAGCCAAGTTTCGGTAAGAGCAATCAGAAGTGGTTTCTGGGACATTACGTTTGTCATGAAGTCGATAATTTTATTATTCAGACTTCGAACGTTCTGGTATACTCCACTAATGTCTATCTTTTTCGGACGTCGTATCGACCGCCTTAGTTTGGGGTCGTGGTCTCCGAAATGACCACTCATTGAAGGCCACGTTTTCAGGCCAGATCGTGGGGTCCAGGAAAAAGTGGAAGTAATTTTCCGGTATGCCAATTTTGAAGGCAGCATAACGTTCATGCCTCGTGACCAGTTTTTCGACAGTGTAAATTAAATCAGGCTTCTTCTTTTTTAAGAATGAAGATATATTTTCTTCTGTGGTATTCGGGTGAAACATGAATACATGCATGCAACAAAGTTCGTACCGCAATCCGAATAAATGGCCTGACAAATACCCCGTCGTGAAACAAACCTATCGAGGGTAGCGATAAAGGCTTCAGACGAGAGATCCGAAAGGACCTCGAGATGTATCGCCTTCGTTGCCATGCAAACAAAAATCGCAAAGTAAGCCTTGTATGTCTTAGCACCTCTGCGTTTTCCTTCCTTTAGGACGTATGGGCCGGCCAAATCCACCCCCACACGACTGAATACGCGTTTGGGCGTAACACGCGCTTCTGGCAGACTGGCCATGAGGGGATTTTGCGGGGACGCTCGCAATCTCGCGCATCTCACATTTGGACACCATTTTCTTGATTTTATTACGTGCCGATACAATCCAATAATTTTGCTGAATCAGGAATTGCAGAGTTCGTGAACCAGCGTGTAGAGAGGCCTTATGGTAATAAGATATTAACAGTTCCGCAATCTTACAACTTAGTATTATATTTTAAATGAGTGTTGTGGAGCTGCCCGCCAACGCGAAGTATGTTTTCGTGGACAATAAAAACATTTAATTTTTGAAATGCCACTGAGTTGACCGCATCATTTTGCAGCATTCTGAATTCATCGAGAAAATGAAACTGCTGGTCGCATTTTACTATTAGGGTGACCGCGCGATTTATTTCTGCGCCGGTCAGAATTCCAGATCTACGAGCATCCTTGGTCCGTTGCTGCGTATTGTAAATAAACCCAAGCGACCACAGAGAAGACGGTTCCAAGAAGAAAATCGGAAAAATTGTAGGCCCTCATAGTAATCAAGCGGCCTGTGAACTGTTGAGACGTGGGATTTTACTTCCGGTAGCTCTTCAACCTTTAATTTTTCCGGTCAAGACAATGGCCACTTCTGACTTGGCTGAGCCAATCAAGGAGGCCCTTGAAACCACAATTGGTTATCTATTATTTGCGATGGACATAAACCGCGAGAAGCAAAATCGGCTGGATTTTCTTTTGACGCAACGTGGTACCACTTTGCGTCCTTGATTTCATCAATAATTTTGATAACGCGGTTCGCGACAAAAGTTTTCGAAGTATGAGGTGGTGTCTTAATCCATGATAAAACTATGGTGGAATCGGAAAACAATATTATTTCTGTAATTTTCACGAGAGTTTCTATCGATGACTTCGTCATTTTTACCAGCTTTGAAAGTAGGTAAGCTCCCATAAGCTCGAGACGTGGTATGGATAATATTTTCAGTGGTGCAACTTTAGATTTACTCGTAAGTAATGTGACTTGAGGCTGTGCTTCGTTCGTAACCAAATATATACAAGCCGCGTAACCTAATTCGCTCGCGTCTGAAAATCCTACTAAAGTACAATTTGAGTTTTTTATTGTACTACAATGTCTCGGTATTTGTAAATAACATAACCTAGGTAATTCATCCAAGAAATTTTCCCATAAATTAACAATATTTTCCGGGAGGGAGTCATCCCAACCTAGCTTTAATTTCCATAGTTCCTGTAGAAGGCATTTAACCTTAAAAACAACAGGTGTTATTAATCCAATCGGATCGAAAATGCGAGCAACGCAGCTGAGTATTGCGCGTTTTGAAAATACCCTTGTCTTTTCTTCTACTGAGTACGAAAAAGTATCCTTTTCAGGATCCCAGATTAAACCTAATATTTTGATTGAGCAAGATGTACTATCATCAAACGCAACTTGTTCAATTGGGATGTTATTTAACAACGGAAACGAATTACTCATCCATTTTCTTAATTGAAAACCTCCTTTGGGAAAGAGTTCTTTCAGCTCAATTTGAAGCTGAAAAGCGCTGTCTGGCTCCCATTCGCCAGTAACTATGTCGTCAACGTATGTATCCGACAACAGTGCCTTAGAGGCCTTTGGAAATTGTGCACCTTCATCTTTCACTAGCTGATGTAATGTCCTTATAGCCAGGTACGGCGAAGAAGTCACCCCGAACGTGACCGTGCCAAGTGTATATTGCCCTACTGGCTCTAAGGGAGAAAAACGCCAAAAAATTCTTTGAAAGCAAGTATCCTCTTCTCTGATTCCAATTTGAAGAAACATCTTCTGAATATCCGTAGTAAATACTATAGGATATAAACGAAATTTTAATAAGATATTACCTATTTCATTTTGTAATTTAGGACCCGAATATAAACAACCATTTAATGAAATTTGTTTGTTTGATTTACAGGAAGCGTCAAAGACTACCCGAATTTTGATATCATTGCCAATTTTTTGCACAACCGGATGATGTGGAATGTAATTCGCATTCTGTATCTCAGTCGATTGGGGGAGAATTCTTGACGTGAAACCTTGCTCTAAAAAGTCCTTCATGTATTTATGATAATGTTCCGCTAATGTCGCATTCAAAGACAAACGTTTTTCCAAGTTGTAAAATCTTTTAAGTGCGATGTCATACGTACTTCCTATATCTACTTGAGATCTATTTTTAAAAGGTAATGTTACTGTGTATCTGCCGCAAATATCCCGTTGAACTGACGAATGAAATGTGTTCGCATTCACTGTCTTTCTTACTTTGAATAATCTCGTTAGGAATATCCTCTACTTCCCAAAAACGTCTAACCGCATAACTTAAATCGCTGTCTTCGACTGCAGTTAGAGGTGACGTCACAAAAGTTTGAGTTAAACCGTATTCCTGAACACATGATCCCATAACTATGTATCCGAATATTGTATTAACAGCTATCAAATCACGGTTTGAAATATAACCTTGCCTCCATATTTTTGCAATCAAGTCAGACCCCAATAGGAAATCTATCTCTCCCGGATTTCTAAATTCTGCAAAGCTATTGGAAATTATTACTTCTTCCGCGGAGTCTGGAATCTCTACCTACCACTATTGGAACGAAAAGTATGAAGAGGAAAAAATGGGATGTCAACCGAAAACAAGATGATCTTACCTTGCTGGTGATGTCCCGGGGTCCCCACTCATGCAATAAAGAAAACTCCACGGTTGTAAACACGTATCTTGCGCGGATCCGGGTTTCGAATATAAAGCGACGAGACCAAAGTACTTGGCTGTCAGTACCGCGCAGGTGTTGAAATTGCACTGACTTCACGGTTAGGAATCAATCTTGAACCGGTGACAATGGAAAGATGGATATATCAGGATAGGTAGGTAAGACGGGAGGAAAACATGGGTATAGGTACAAATATGCCCGAACATTTATTATTGGACGTTTAATTTATATTCCTTTATTATTGTACATTTATTTTTATATAAATAAAAAATGAAAAACTTTTCATTTGTAAAATGTTGAGAACCACTGAATTTGTCCTATTTATTATGAGACCTAACTTATACTTTTTTTAGTATTATCTTTTAATTATTGTACGTTTCTTTTTTTTAAATAAAAATAATAATTTTTGAAATCACTGTACGTAAAATGTTGAGAGCCACTGGATAAATTCACTTTTTTATTTTGAATATTATCCCTTTATTATTTTACATTTCTTTCCACATAAATAAAAAATTGTAAACTTTTTATTTGTAAAATGCTGAGAACCACTGAATTTGTCCAACTAATTTTACAATTCCCACTCCTACGATGTAGATGACATAAAAAAAACTCACTAATCAAAGGGCTAAAACGATGATTTTTTTAAAATTCTTCTTTTGGCAGATTTTTTTTATTGATACGTATACATACTATGATTCTTAGTAAGAATCCAAAATTTCAGTTGGCACGGTGCCATAGGTCAGAAGTTATGACCGACCCCAAGTGTTTAAACGACCGAACCCAAGTGTTACAACGATGATTTATATTTAAAAAATTCTTTTGGCAGATTTTTAGATTGATTCGTGTACAGACCATGATTTCCAAAATGTCAGTCAATTCGGTGCCGTACGGCCGAAATCGTCCAAAGAATCCAAAAATTTCAGTCAATTCGGTGCCGTACCGCCAAAATCATGACCGACCCCAAGTGTTTAAACGACCGAACCCAAGTGTTAAAACAATGATTTTTTTTTTTTTAATTTCTTTGGCAATTTTTTGATTGATTCTTAGCAAGAATCCAAAATTTCAGTCGGCTCGGTGACATAGGGTCTTTCTTAGTTACGACCAACCACAAGTGTTGTTACAAAGTGCCCGTAAAACGATGATTTAAAAAATATATATCTTTGGGAGATTTTTTGATTGATTCGTGTACAGACCATGATTCTAAGTAAGAATCCAAAATTTCAGTCAATTCGGTGCCGTAGGGCCGAAGTTACGACTGACCTCAAATGTTTAAACGACCGAAACCAAGCGATGATTTTTTTTTTAAACTCTTGTTTTGGCAGATTTTTGGATTGATTTGTGTACAGACCATGATTCTTAGTAAGAATCCATAATTTCAGTCGTTAACTCGGTGGCAAAGGGAATAAGTTACGACCGACCACAAGTGTTGTTACAAAGCGCCGTTAAACGACGAATTAAAAAAAAAATGTTTTGGGGGATTTTTTGATTGATTCGTGTACCAACTACGAATCTTAATAAGAATCCAAAATTTCAGTCGGCTCGGTGCCAAAGATCAGAAGGACCGACCCTATAAAATAAATATAATAAATATTCTTTGTTTAATAAATTGCAACGCGTAGTCGCATGATAATGCGTTTCGTTAACAATTATCGTAAACTTCCTGGTATGGGTAATACAAACTCGCCTTATCTTAGCTCTCGTGAATTAAATGACTAGCTTTTGAAAATCATACCCATCGAACAGGAAACATATTTTTCTGTCGATATACGTAACATGCGAAATAACATTCCATGTTCAACGCGCATTCTAAACATGAAACCGTTTCTTGATAGCCGCGGTATTATCAGGGTGCGCGGTCGACTCAAGTACTCAGATCTGTCAAACGAAAACAAATTTCCCATCTTATTACCGAAAAGCTGTCATTTAGCTTATTTAATTATAGATTATAATCATAAACTATATTCTCATGTTGACCCGCGAAGCTTTCAATTCACTATTCAGCGGAAGTTTTGGATAATAGCGGCACGAAATAAGATTCCTTCACAACTTTCGAAATGTATTGTTTACCATAAGATAAAATCTTCAGCATTACCGCCTCCATTAATGGTTGATTTACCACATGTATATCTAAACAGATATACAGATGTATATCTAAAATAGAGATACCTATTCCAATTCTTTTTTTTTCTTTTCTTTTTGTTTTTCTTGGCGACCATTGGGGTCTATGCCTTCTATTGTTGTTATGATATTTTGGATGCTTATGCTCATTGTTTCTTTTTTTTTGTATTTGTGGCGGGGGGGCATGATCACGCCTTTATTGTTACATGTTGCCTTTTGGAACTCATGCCCTCGTGCCCTCTGCCTCATTTCTAATAAAACCACCGCAAAGGACACAAGTCCTCACAATCGCATCACTTTGTAATAATCACACCGCAGAACTTATAAACCGCAATTTTACAGTCAACAAAACGCAGCATTTGATCCCTCGATTTCTTGAGAGGGAAAACTTGCTCCCCGCCGCAACACCAAGTGTTAAAACAATGATATATTTTTTTAAATTCTTCTTTTGCAGATTTTTGATTGATTCGAATACAGACCATGATGTAAGAACCCAAAACTTCGTTCGGCTCGGTGCCATAGTGCCGAAGTTATGACCGACCCCAAATGTTTAAACGACCGAACCCTAGTGTTTAAACGATTTTTTTTTAATATTCATCTTTTGGAAGATTTTTGATTTGTTTCGTGTACGTACTATGCAAGAATCCAAAATTTCAGTCAATTCGGTGGCGTAAGGCCGAAGTTATGACCGACCCCTAGTGATTAAACGACCGAACCCAAGTGTTAAAAGGCTGATTTTTTTTTAAATTCTTCTTTCGGCAGATTTTTTGATTGATTCGTGTACTTCCAATTTGGTAGGCGGGTATGGGTACCGCCGCCCTGGGAACCATTTATTGGATGACCAACACCTCTGCCACAGGTCAACCAAAGTGGTTCGCTACGTTTGGTGACTTAGCAGGGGTGCCCGGGTTCTTGGGGTTATGTTTGTCCAGGTCTTGATGGTGGGTGCGTCAGCCAACCTTCTGCGTGGCGGGCCGGATTGGGAGATACTGAGATGCCAAAGGGTCTAAGTTTTGATCGACCACAAGTGTTGTTACAAAGCGCCCGTAAGACGACGAATTAAAAAAAAAATATTTGGAATTTTTTTTATTGATTCGTGTACCGACCACGATTCGAAAGAATCCAAAATTTCAGTCAACTAGGTGCCGTAGGATCGAAGTTATGACCGACCCCAAGTGTTTAAACGACCGAACCCAAGTGTGCAATCGATTTTTTATTTATTTAATTAAATGAAGACAATATAAGCGAAACCCAATCGGAAATCTGGAAACAGAAAATCGAAAAAAGATATTGACAACCCAGGAGCCTGGGTTCGAGTCCCAGAGGTGTCAATATCTTTTTCTGATTTTCTGTTTCCAGATTTTCGATTGGGTTTCGCTTATATTGCCTTCATTTAATTAAATATTACAATTTGAGGTTTTACTCATAAAGTTAAAATAAAAATAAAAAGTGTGCAAACGATTTTTTTTTAATTCTTCTTTTGGCACATTTTTTGATTGATTCGTCTACCGACCACAATTCATAGTAAGAATCTAAAATTTCAACCAACTGGGTGCTATAAGTTCGAAATTATGACCGACCCCAAGTATTTAAACGACCGAACCCAAGTGTTAAAACGACTGAACCCAAGTGCTCAAAAGACCTACCCATGTTTTAAAATGTTTTTTTTTAAGTCCTCTTTCAGCAGATTTTTTGATTGATCGTGTACAGACCGCGATTCTCAGTAAGTATCCCAAATTTCAGTTGGCTCTGTGCCAAAGGGTCTATGTTTTGATCGACCACAAGTATTGTTACAAAGCGCCCGTAAGACGACGAATAAAAAAAAAAGTTTATTTGGAATTTTTTTGATTGATTCGTGTACCGACCACAATTCTTAGTAAAAATCCAAAATTTCAGTCGGCTCGGTGCCATAGGGCCGAAGTTATGACCGACCCCAAGTGAGTGTTAAAACGATGATTTTTTTTTAAATTCTACTTTTGGCAGATTTTTTTTTATTGTTTGGTGTACAGACCAAGATTCTCAGTTAGAATCCAAAATGCCAGTCAATTAGGTGCCTTAAACCCGAAGTTATGACCGACCCCAAGTGTTAAAACGACTGAATCCAAGTGCTAATACGACCTACCCCAAGATAAATTTTAAGATTTTCACGGCCAAAAGCATTTTCGTTATTTGTTTTTGGGGTGTTATGCTGTGTTGCGCTGCCTTCTTCTTTAGCCAACGTTTCGGAATCGTTGCAGTGTCCATCATCCGGTAGATGTGTTACCGGATCTGCCCTGATGATGGACACTGCAACGATTTCCGAAACGTTGGCTAAAGAAGGAGGTAGCGCAACACGGCATAACACCCCAAAAACAAATAACGAAAAAGACCTACCCCAAGTTTAAAAATGTTTTTTTTTTTTAAATTCTTCTTTCGGCAGATTTTTTGATTGATTCGTGTACAGACCATGATTTTTCGTAAGAATCCAATATTTCAGTCGGCTCGGTGCTTAAAATAGTCTAAGTTATGACCTGTTTAAAACCGCACGTCAATCTACGAATTTAAAAAAAAAAAGTTGTTTTTGAAGATTTTTTTATTGATTCGTGTACCGACCACGATTCCAAAGAATCCTAAATTTCAGTCAACTGGGTGCCATAAGGCGGAAGCTATGACCGAATCCAAGTGTTTAAACGACCGAACCCAAACACTTGGGTTCTAATCACACGATTAGAACCCAAGTGTAAAAAGATGATTTTTTTAAAATTCTTATTTTGGCAGGTTTTTTGATTTTGTAAAACGATGATTTTTTTCTAAATTCTGATTTTGACAGGTTTTTTGATTTTGTACAGGATATGATTCTAAGTAAGAATCCAAAATTTCAGTCAATTCGGTGCCATAAGGCCGAAGTTATGACCGACCCCAAAGTTTAAACGACCGAACCCAAGTGTTAAAAGGATTTTTTTTTAAATTCTTCTTTTGGCTCATTTTTTGATTGATCCGTCTGCCGAAAACGATTCTTAGCAAGAAACCAAATTTTTAACGAACTGGGTGCCATAGGGCCGAATTTATGACCGACCCCAAGTTTTTAATCGACCGAACCCAAGTGTTAAAACGATAAATTTTTTTAAAATTCTTCTTTTGGCAAATTTTTTGATTGATTCGTGTACCGACCATGATTCTTAGTACGAATCCAAAACTTTGGTCTGCTCGGTGCTATAGGGCCGAAGTTTTGACCGACCCCAAGTGTTAAGACGACTGAAGAACCCAAGTGCTAATATGACCTACCCCAAATTTAAAAATCTTTTTTTTTTAATTTTTCTTTCGGTAGATTTTTTTTATTGATTCGTGTACAGACCATGATTTTTAGTAAGAATCCCATATTTCAGTCGGCTCGGTGCCTAAGAGTCTAAGTTATGACCAACCACAAGTATTGTTACAAAGCGCCCGTCATTTTACGAATTAAAAAAAGTCGCTTAGGAAGATTTTTTTTATTGATTCGTGTACCGACCACGATTCGAAAGAATTCAAAATTTCAGCCAACTAGCAACTAGTTGACTGAAACGGCACCGCCGTAGGATCGAAATTATGACCGACCCCAAGTGTTTAAACGACCGAACAACCAAGTGTGCAAACAATTTTTTTTTAATTCTTCTTTTGGCACATTTTTTGATTGATTCGTCTACCGACCACGATTCTTAGTAAGAATCCAAAATTTTAACCAACTGGCTGCTATAGGGTCGAAATTATGACCGACCCCAAGTTTTTAAACGACCGAACCCAAGTGTTTAAACGACTGAACCCAAGTGCTCAAAAGACCTACCCCATGTTTTAAAATGTTCTTTTTAAGTCCTCTTTCAGCAGATTT
Organism: Limnephilus rhombicus; assembly: GCA_929108145.2. Taxonomy (NCBI): domain Eukaryota; kingdom Metazoa; phylum Arthropoda; class Insecta; order Trichoptera; family Limnephilidae; genus Limnephilus; species Limnephilus rhombicus. The sequence goes on along the minus strand of OV815273.1, from coordinate 45,550,561 downwards.
TTTGATTGATCGTGTACAGACCATGATTCTCAGAAAGTATCCCAAATTTCAGTCGGCTCTGTGCTAAAGGGTCTAAGTTTTGATCGACCACAAGTGTTGTTACAAAGCGCCCGTAAGACGACGATTTATAAAAAAAAGTTTATTTGGAAATTTTTTTGATTGATTCGTGTACCGACCACGATTCTTAGTAAGAATCCAAAATTTCAGTCAATTCGGTGCCGTAAGGCCAAAGTTATGACCAACCCCAAGGTTTAAACGACCGAACCCAAGTGTTAAAAGGTTTTTTTTATCTCTTCTATTGGCACATTTTTTGATTGATCCGTCTACTGAAAACGATTCTTAGTAAGAATCCAAAATTTCAAAGAACTGGGTGCCATAGGGCCGAAATTATGACCGACCCCAAGTTTTTAAATGACCGAACCCAAGTGTTAAAACGATAATTTTTTTTAAAATTCTTCTTTTGGCAGATTTTTTGATTGATTCGTGCACCGACCATGATTCTTAGTAAGAATCCAAAACTTTGGTCTGCTCGGTGCTATAGGGCCGAAGTTTTGACTGACCCCAAGTGTTAAGACGACTGAACCCAAGTGCTAATATGACCTACCCCAAATTTTTTTTTTTTTTTTTTCAATTCTTCTTTCGGTAGATTTTTTGATTGATTCGTCTACAGACCATGATTCTTAGTAAGAATCCCATATTTCAGTCGGCTCGGTGCCAAAGAGTCTAAGTTATGACCAACCACAAGCATTGTTACAAAGCGCCCGTCATTCTACGAATTAAAAAAAAGTTGTTTATTAAAAATTTTTGATTGATTCGTGTACAGGGAATGATTCTTAGTAAGAATCCATAATTTCAGTCAATTCGGTGCTATAAGGCCAAAGTTATGACCGACCCAAAGTTTAAACCACCGACCACAACTATACGACTGAACCCTAATGCTAAAACGACCGACCCCAAGTTTTAAATGATGATTTTTTTTTTAATTCTTCTTTCGATGCTTTGATTGATTCGTGTACGGATCTTGATTCTTAGTAAGTATTCAAAACTTCGGTCGGCTCGATGCCACAGGTTTAAAACGACTGAAACCAAGTGCTAAAACGATTGACCTCAAGTTATCAAATGATTTTTTTTTTTAATTCTTTCGGCAGTTTTTTTCTGTTGGTTCGATGATTCTTAGTAAGAATCCAAAATTTCAGTTAATTTAGTGCCGTCGCCGTCGGACCGAAGTTATATTTGACCCCAAGTATTCAAACGACCGAACCCAAGTGGTAAAACAATGGTTTTTTTAAAATCTTCTTTTGGCAGAACTTAAGTGTTAAAAAGATGAATTTTTTTATTCTTCTTTTCGCAAATTTTCTGATCGATTCGTTTACAGACCATGATTCTTAGTTAGAATCCAAAATATTAGTTGGCTCCGTTCCAAAGGATCTAATTTAGGACCAGTGGCGGTTCGTGGTCTTTTTAACAGGGAGTTCAGAAATCCATGAGAAGATTTATCTAATCAAAGTTTATTCCGATCTCGTATCGAACAAGGTTAATTTTGAGTGTCTGAAGAAGTTCACAAGAAGATGGGTTGAAAGATGGTCTGCTCTTAGAGTCGAAGATTAGAGTAAAATCAATAGATACCTGGTGTACTAGCTCCTGGACCCACTGACTACGATTTGAACTTACCTTATTATTGTTTATGCCTTGTTTCTTACTATAATTCATATATGCCTGTTTAACCAGTTTTATGTACTAATTGCTGCCACACGTGCAACCTCTCACTGTCACTACTATTCTGCACAGTACCATCAGTACTCACGCTAGAACCAGTCATCGTTGTTTTTACTTCACAGCACAATTATACTTACTCATCGTTTAAGATTTTATTTTATGCAATGGTTTTTCTTTTTGTCCTTATATTATACTTATGTAGCATTAATCACATCGGAATGGCTTCTTTCACTTGGAAGCCGTATGAAATCTACTCATACTAAAGATGCATTCATCACAAGTGAACGGTTTACTTGAGAACGCAAAGATAAATTTTTTGAAGATTGTTTACTATCGATTATCTCACAGCATCTATATTTTTTGGCTCTTTTCTCTTACTCTACAAGCATTGTCTATGGTCAACTGGTTTTATCTGCGTTTTATGTAGAATTGAATTTTTTATATAAGGTGTTCAAGCGCTAACATAGAGATGACTTTCCTGATTCGCGGCACAGATCCATACCACTGGAGAGAGTGTAGCAATAAAGATATTATAATGTTTTCCCGCTTCGGACTCTGCTGATAGTCGCCATACGGAGTATGCATACTGTACATGAAAGTGGATTTATGCAGATCTGGAAATTTCTTACAGGTAGTTGCAGTACAAACATAGAGACGGTTTTCCAGTAGCGCGGCACAGATCCAAACCTCTAGGGAGAGGACAGCAGTCAAGACATTGGAATGGTCTTCCCGCTTGGGACACATCCGATAGTCGCCATTCTAACACCAAAGATGTGTTTTATTTCTCTAACAGGAGGTTGCGGTAGAAACATGCAAACAGTTTTCCGTTTAAGGCGCAGTTATAGAATAACTTAAATTATGGTGCAGTGTACACATTGGTATGGTTTTTCCCTTGTGAGAGGCCCTGGAGTGGCCCTTACAATAGATGCACACCGAACATGAAAGTGGTTTGCTGAAATAACCACGGATAAAATTTTGAAAATTAGTAGTTGCAGTACAAACATGGAGATGGTTTTCCAGTTGCGCGACACAGATCCAACCTCTAGGGAGAGGACAGAAGTCATGACATTGAAATGGTTTTCCAGCTTGGGACACACTTCCGATGGTCGCCACATGGTCGAAGTTGCATACATTAGATTGAAGTGGTTCATAATCAAAGATGTGATCTTTTTCTAATAGGAGGTTGCAGTACAAACACGCAAACGGTTTCCCGTTTAAGGCGCAGATATACAACATTTCAGTTTAGTTGACCCCGAGGTTACAGTGGCCTTGAAACGCATGCCGGGTACCCGCTGTATATAATTTATTTACAGACAAATAGTCCATTAACAATTGTTAGGGTACGAATTTAGTGAATACAATGTTTGATTTGGTCCGCAGTACACAAATCAAGCAACAGATGGCGCAGACTGCAGACTTGCGAGATGCAAGTCACCGCCGCAGCCGGCGGCCTTTTGAGTAGGCCACTGACCGCAGCGCCGCCATTCCTTCCCCGCCGAGATCACGAGCAGTCGCACATTGCGCGACCCTTGCTCGTTGCGGTTTGCACCAGGCACGCGCCCGCCGGTCGCGAATTGTTATTTGCCACGGGATACGAATCATTACTCCACCTTCGGGCCGAGTTGGCCGAATCGTGCGAACCATGTTTAAATTCCTTTCTACTGTGAACGTGCTCTGAAGGCAGGCGCTATTGTGCGCCCCACGCGGACGACCTGATCGACGCCATGGGACTCCGGCCTGCCATCACCCCGTAAGCTAACCTACTTTACCCTCTTTAAACGTGCTGTTTCCTTTAGCTTTCGCTTACCCGTGAGGATGAATACCGGAGAGAGAGACTTAACTTAGACTAGCCCGATTCGTAGCATACCCCACTTGCCATGCTGTAACTACTGTGATTGAACTTGTCCCCTGAGTTATTGAATAAACCATGTAAATCGACCCTTCCATCTTTAATTGTTGAGAAGTTCCTAACCGATACACTCTGAGTGCGTCATTATTGGCGTTTGTGGACTCTGCTGCGGCCGAGCTCCCCGCTCTGGGGGAGTCCATGTTCCCTTCCAACTGAGCTGGTCACGAGGGGGCACTTCTGTGAGTATTTAACCTTGGCTTCCACCTGGGAGCCTTGCTTGCAACATTTAACACTGTCTTCACCGTGGGGGCCCTTTAGCGAACCTTCCACACATTTTTTTTTACATGAGCTCCACACAGGAGGCCCTGAGGAAAATAATTTCCCTCAGGGCCTATGTCATCTTTGAGGATGCTGTGTGGAGGGTTTTTTTTAAGGAAAAGAAGGAGAGGAGAGTTCTGGGAAGGAAAAGGGTTTAAGGGGTGGGTAGGAATCTGGGGTTCAGTATGTCCTGGTCATCCGCCTCCAAGATCTAGACAAACCTCACCCCATGAACCCGGGCACCCCTGCTAAATCACCAAACGTAGCGAACCACTTGGGGTGACCTATGGCAGAGGTGTTGGTTATCTGTAGTATATGTAATTATCCATGTACTGGATCATTCGGAAACGTTCGGGTTCTGACGAAGTTTGCCCGCGAGGCTCTCTGAGCCGATGCAGCCGTCGGCGTGCTCAGAACTATTCAAGAAGCCTTTGTAATAACTCGCTACGTTAGACAATAATACAGTACTATCGAATCCATTGTACATAATTGGAGGGGACCCACCACTTTCCCAACGGCGTTATAAGGAAACATATGGTTCCCTCCTTCACCGCACACGTCAAGACTCTACTTTTTTTGAACGAAGCTACATTTATTTGAACGACTCTAGACCCTCCAATGTCCATGCATACGGGGTTAGTAAGCAGTATGCAAGTACTTACATTAACATTATACAAAAGATAAATAGAAGTAGCAGCCCGTGGAATAATTCTTCTGAAATAGGTAACATCAAAAAGAGATAATAGTGTTGTACATCACAATAAAAGACGAAAAGAACTTACGTGTACATATTATTATTTGTGGGCTAGTAAGGCCACAATAAAGAACATTACAATTGGCGCAGCCGTATAAACATTACATTTGGCGCAGCCGTATAAAAGTACAATATTGGATGGGTTACCAAAATTGGATTACCAAAAAAAAAATTACCAATTTAAAGCGGGGAGAGCTAAGTCACCCCGAGAAATTTTTTCAAGGCTACCTACAGCCGAGGCGGAACATTGGAGTATTTTTTGGGTTTTGTCTGACCGAGAGAAAGGACCGGCAGAACAAAACCGAGGATATCTCTGGCTATTCCTGGAGCCACAGTCAGAGTTCTGGAGTGCCGATCTAAGGGCACTCAGAAGCAAGAGGCAGTGGTCGTTTTGGGGCTCAATAGAGCCTTTCCACGAAGGTGAAGTTCCGAGGGAGTGCCGAGGGAAGGCATTCACATAAAGACAAATAGAGGACATCAAGAGGAAGACAACCTGGAGACGTTGCAACCGCAATTTCTAAGTTAGGTTTTTATTTCTTACTTGTGGAGGATTTGTTTGGGTTTTGTAATTTTTTTGGGTTAGTATTGTTGTCGTGTGTAGCTTCGCGTGATATTATTTTTTCCCTTTCGTGAAGATGGAATCGGCGAGAATTCCACCGTTTTCTCATATAAGCGGAGATTGGGATGTCTTTCAACTCAGATTAGAGCAGTTCCTCGTTTTGCATGATGACATTACTGAGATTAAGAAAAAGGCTTATCTGATTAACTCGCTTGAAACGGAGACCTTGACTCTTCTGTCTAACTTATGTTTCCCGTTTAAAATCACAGATGTTACGTTTGAGAAATTAATTGAGTTGCTAAAAAAACATTGTGGTAAATGTAGATCACTCTTTCAAGAGCGGGAATTGTTTTTTAAAGCTAAACAGGATCTTAACGAATCAATTAAAGATTTTGCCGCCAGACTCCGGGGTCTCAGCACATATTGTCAATTTGGAACTAGGCTGGAGGATAATCTTGTAGACGTGTTTGCAATCGGTCTACTCCCGGGTCCAGTACGGGTAAAATTGTTTGTTGAAGGGCCTAGTTGAACTTGCAGTGACCGCGAAAGGTCCTGAAGTCGAGTCAGTCAAGATGAAGTTGGAAGTAAATGTGGTAAAGAGATTTGAAAAATCGTCTTCTCCGGCGCGAAAACGTAGTTATCGGTCCAATAGTACCGATTCACGTAGGTCAGATAAACAGGTTAAAACCGGTTCATCTCTAAAGAAGTGTAATATCTGTGGGAAATCAAATCATGACACTCGTAGCTGTAAATTTAAGGAGGCTAAATGTTATTCTTGCGGTAGGTTGGGCCATTTACAAAGATTTTGTAAAAACGGGTCAGTAAAATCAGTTATGAATTGTAATAATGATAATATTGAGAGTGTTTTTTTTTTTTTACATGAGCTCCACACAGGAGGCGCTGAGGAAAATAATTTTCCTCAGGGCCTATGTCATCTTTGGGGATGCTGTTTGGAGGGTTTTTTTAGGAAAAGGAAGGAGAGGAGAGTTCTGGGAAGGAAAAGGGTTTAAGGGGTGGGTAGGAATCTGGGGTTCAGTGTGTCTTGGTCATCCGCCTCCAAGACCTAGACAAACCTCACATAAACCCGGGCACCCCTGCTAAATCACCAAACGTAGCGAACCACTTGGGTTATTCAATAAAAGTTCCCGGGGCGGCGGTACCCATTCCCGCCTCCCAAATTGAAATTAGCTTTTGTTAAGGCAATCAAGGCACAATTGAAATTAAATGGGAAATTCTTCGAAGCTATGATTGATTCAGGTTCATCGGTTTGTGTTTTTCCAGAGACATTATTTTTTAAACATTTCAGTAATGTAGAATTGTCATCCGAAACACGAAAAATTTTAGGTTACGACGGGAATATGTTGAATGTTGTGGGTAATGCAAATTTCAAGGTCGAATACAATAATCAAGTTAGGTTAATAACCTTTATTATTGTAGCAAACGGTTCGGATCTGGTTGTAGGGAGAGATTTCATGGAAATCTTTAACCTCAACATTATTTCAAAACAAAGTTCTATCAATTCAGTTTCGTCAGAAGTTTTTGACAGAAAACCAGGACGATTTAATAAATTCAAAGTGAATTTTAAAGTGAAGAAAGAAGATTACGGGTCTGATTTTGTAAGTTTTGTTAGCAATTGTGAGCATCTGTTAATTCGATTATGGAAGCCACTAAAGTAGACGCTGTCATTCAAAGCGTAATGATTTGTTTAAGGCAGGGGTGGCCCAAACGGATTAAACGCGAGGACGATTTATGGAAATACTGGATTAAAAAGAACGAACTTTCGATTGTTAAGGATTGTTTATTTTGGCAACATAGGATTATTGTTCCAAGTTCGTTGCATAAAAAAGTGTTAGAGCTCGTGCACCGTTCACACTTAGGTCTTGTAAAGATGAAAGGGTTAGCAAAAGGTTATTTTTGGTGGACGTCGCTGAGCAAAGACTTAGCAAAAATTGTTCAGGAATTTCCAGAATGCGCGTCGACGAAACAATCTCCTCCAAAGAGTCAATTATCGGTATGGCCTAATTCGGGGAAGGTCTGGAGTAGGTTACACCTGGATTACAGTGGGCTGCTGGCAGGGAAAATGTTTTTGGTCGTCTGCGATTCGTTCACTAAATGGGTCGACTGTATAGAAGTTCAAAGGGCAGATTCAGCTAATACTATATTTGAATTGAGAAAATTATTTGCAAATTTTGGCTACCCTGAACTCATAGTGTCAGATAACGGAACATCTTTTACTAGCGAGATTTTCCAACAATTCCTTCGGGAAAACAATATCAAATTCATGTCATCCCCAGTTATCCACCCAAAAAGCAACGGTTTCGCTGAAAACTCAGTGAAAACTACTAAGGGTTTTCTTAAAAAACTTATGGTAGGAAATAAATTTCAGGTTGATTACAAGGATAAATTGTTACATTTTTTGTCCGATTATAGAAATACTCCACTTTGTACGACGGGAGTCGAGCCAGCAGTTTTTCTTTCTCATTCCGAAAGAGAATGAACGGGTTGTGTCAAAACAAAATGATTTGACGAATAAAAATATTGAGTCCAATCAACGTAAACAGGCTAAGTATTATGGTGGTGTAAAAACAAGAAATTTTATTGTGGGACAAAAATGTTTAGTTAAAGATTTCAGGAAAAATAATAAATTTACATGGGTAAAGGGAATAGTTACACATAAAATTGGAAAAAATTATATTTGGTTAAAACTTGTGATTCTCAATTAATTTGGAAACTCCACAGAGTTGGAGCGACGTTGAGTCAGATTTGCCAGATTCCACGTCTGATGATACGAGGACTGAGCATTCTGAGAAGGAGTTGTCCAGTCTGTGGAGTGAGTTAACGGTGTTTTCTCCTGATTTCAGATTAGCGGAGGGAGGAGAGAAGTCACCGGAGGTCGCAGACGCGGCAATACCCGATGCAAGGCAGGAACCGGCAATACCCAGTACTTCGCATAGTCCCTGGTCGGGGAGACTCCGTCCAAGATAGTTCCCCACAAGGAAGGAACGGAAAGCCTTCTCATTTATCATTTTGTGTATAAAATATTTATAATTATGTGTATATAATAAGAACATGTGTGAATAATGAATATAATATTTATAATGTATATGAAATATTTAGAGTCCTGAAATACTTAAAATATATATGGAATATTTGAAATACGTTGATTGTAGCGACTGATTACAGGGGGAAGGATGTAGTATATGTAATTATCCATGTATTGGATCATTCGGAAACGTTCTGGTTCCGACGAAGTTTGTCGAGTGGCCCGCGGGGCTCTCTGAGCCGATGCAGCCGTCGGCGCGCTCAGAACTATTCGAGAAGCCTTTGTAATCACTCGCTACGTTAGACAATATTACAGTACTATCGAATCCATTGTACATCACAATAAAAGACGAAAAGAACTTACGTGTACATATTATTATTTGTGGGCTAGTAAGGCCACAATAAAGAACATTACAGTTATCCAATAAAGGTTCCCGGGGTGGCGGTACCCATTCCCGCCTCCCAAATTGTTACAAAAACATTTAACACAATATAACTATAACACGAATAACAAGCGTGCGTAAAGGCCCGACCCGCCTAGCCATCAATCACCGTTCGCATGTCATTTTTCATAACAATCACCACTTTTCGTAATAATCACCACTTTTCGTAACGCATTCACCAGTTTACCCCAAGTGTCGAGCGTGCGTAAAGTTTTACTTCAAAAAAAAATTGGAGCAGTTGGGACTCTCTTGTCTCTTGTATCGTATAATGAGGGACAAATAAAAACTTTTATTTTTAAATATAAATTTTTTTGCATAAAAATATTCAATGATCCCATAGCGATCACATCAGTTCTGTCTAAGGTGATGGAACGTGTGATCAACGACAAACTGCTCACAAACCTCGAGAAGAACAAAATTATTAACGACCGTCAATACGGATTCCGGCGGAACCGCTCGTGCGGTGACCTTCTCGCTTATGTGACGCATGTTTGGGGGCGATGCCTGGAACGTTTCGGTGAGACCCAAACGGTTGCACTGGACATATCCAAGGCCTTTGACCGGGTTTGGCACCGAGGACTTGTCAACAAACTGCATTCTTACGGACTTCCCGCATCCTTGTGTACGTGGATTGCCGACTTCTTGAGGGAGAGGTCGATTCAGACGGTAGTCGATGGTTTCACCTCTTCCTCTCACTCGATAAATGCTGGCGTCCCGCAGGGATCGGTTCTGTCTCCAACTCTGTTTTTGTTGCACATCAACGACCTTTTGTCATGTGCACCTATTCACTGTTACGCGGATGACAGTACAGTTCATGATAGCTTTTTGTTTGACAAGCCCCCAAAGGGCTCACAAACTTCAACAGCTCGCAAGGCTTTGAAGCAAAGAATGGACGGTTACTCGAGAGTGTTTTTCTCTTGGGGTAAAAATAATCTCGTTGAATTTAATGTTTCAAGGACCCAATCATGTTTGATAACGTCTAAAAGGGATCGAAATGAAAATCTAGTCTCCTTCAACGGAAGCAATCTTCCGAACAGGACCTCCATCGATATGCTTGGTGTAACCCTAAGTGACCAGCTCAGGTATGGGGGCTCCATCGAAGCCAGAGTAAAGTTAGCCTCCCAAAAACTGGGCGTACTGTACAGGGCCCGCAGATACTTTAATAGTACACAACTGCTAACCCTGTACAAATCGCAAGTGCGCCCCACGGTTGAATTTGGCAGCCACCTCTGGTCTGGAGCTCCAAAATACCTGAAAAATACCCTCGACTCTGTGCAGAAACGGGCGGTCCGTTTGATAGATTCTCCCATCTTAACAGACGGATTGCAATCTTTAGAGCACAGGCGTCAGGTGGGAATGCTATCCTTGTTCTACCGGTATTACAATGGAAGATGCTCCGAGGAACTAGCATCATTGATCCCTTCGGCACCGGTGCATAGTCGGGAAACACGCCAAACGCGTGCCCAATATTTGTACACAGTTGACATTTATCACATGAGAACGGGTCGTTTCTTCGACTCGTTCTTGTGTTCAACAGCTCGGCTGTGGAATGATTTGCCGGCCTCTGTGTTTCCTCCTTCCTACAACATGGGTCTCTTCAAGACCGATGTTCATTCCTTCCTCTCCTCAAAAAGACCCTCCACACAGCATCCCAGATGACATAGGCCCTGAGGGAAATTATTTTCCTCAGGGCCTCCTGTGTGGAGTTAATGTAAAAAAAAAAAAATGAAAATTTGCGTTCGGTCAACCCTGTAGATTTTACAAACATGAAACAAGGAATTCGTATTTATTTAAAGTTTCGTTTCCAAAATATCATTTCAAGCTGTTGTGATTCAGAGCGTCACGTCGCACAAATGGACCAATTTTCGTCAAGAAACACATGTACGTATATATTTTTTAATGATTTTAAATAAATTTTAGTTTAAATAAACTAAAATTAAAATTCTGAAACATGCGATACCCAGATAATGTATTGATTTATTTTACTGCATGATTATATGATTTTATATGGGTATTGTGTAATACAAAATCTTTTTTGAAAATTTAACAAATCCGCCAACGACCTATGGTATAACCTTATTAATCTAAAAATAAACATTTTATCTCAAAATTTAAAACATGCGAATGCTAGATAAAAGAACAATCTTTCGAAATCAATTCATATTTTTTTGTGGAAAAGAGTCAATACGTCTAAAATCTAATTTAAAACTGACATATTTCTCTGGTTACGCCCTCTTAAGTTAAAACCAGTTTTGTGTTCAGAGTATAACGATAAAATTTCTATTGTGACATAGTAAAGGTGTGAGTCCCCAGCTTTAATTATGAATGCACGCAATACATGAAAATGGTTTTACTCCGATCTTTGTAGCACATATTCTGCAACTTTCAAATCTTGCACGTGGAACTCTAAAATGTTTTCCTTTGAAATTTCAATTGAAACTCTGTTTATCTGCAGACCCATTTCGAAGGAAACCATTCCCGAGTTTCACTTTTGCAAGATATTCCCCGAGTTGCAAGATATGAAAGTTTCAGACTACGTTCTTCAAATATTGGGGGAAAACCATTTTCATGTTATAGGTATAGTTTTAATTAAAACGAGTTACCGAATACAGATTCAATCTTAAATTGAAACCAGTTTTGAGATGAGCTTTAAATTTGAGTTGCACACCGTACGCTCTAAAATTCGGAGACAAACCATTTGTTTTTTCCGTGTGTAACTTTTATTCACGCTTTTGGATTCTTACACAGACTCACTCTTAACATAAATCTGGAAAAATGTGAGATTAGTATACTAATAGGCCGGGTCAACGAATAAATATATCGTCAAGACGCCATACTCACGTAACGTCGCCAATCAAAAAACTTTTTATTTTTCAAAATTAGGATTAAGGCAAAAATCTGTTTTAAGGATTACTAGTTTATCAATTATACTTGTACATATACGAGGGTGGGTTTTTAAGTTCGCAGAATGGGGGTAAGGAGTGAAAATAAAAATCCAAAATTATTTTTCATTTTTAATATATTCACCTGCTACCCTAATTCATTTTTCGGATCTTTCAATCAACTTATGTATACCCTAAAAAAAAATATTTGTCTTTGTCTAAAAAATTCGCCGAAATTGCATCCTTCATTTCTTCATCACTTGAAAACTCACGAAGTTCTTTTTTCAAGTTTGGAAATGGGTAATAATTACTGGGAGCCAGGTCAGGACTGTAAAGTGAGTGTGACAAAATATCGAAGCCCACCTTCTGCAGGGCAGCCATCGCAACACGGCTCTTGTGAACAGGCGCGCTGTCGCGCAGAAGGAGGACACCTTTGGTCGATTTTCCCCTTCTTTTCTCCTTGATGGCTTCCTTTAATTGCTCTAGGATTAAAGCGTAGTAATCTCCGGTTATGGAAACACCTTTATCTTTGTAATTGATCAACAGGATTCGTCCCAAAAAACTGTCGCCATGATTTTCCCAGCCGATTGTGACACCTTAAACTTCTTGGTTGTGGTGTGCTTTACCGCATTGAGTCCTGTTTAGACTCAGGTTCATATTGATGAACCCAAATTTCATCACCAGTAACAATTTGAGCCAACATCTTTTTTGTCTTCCCTACAAAGGTCCGACAATGCACGAGAACACTCCACGCGCTTTTGTTTTTGAGGCGGCGAGCATTCCCGGCACCCATCTTGCGCTGACTTTAGTCATGCCAAGATGGCATGAAGAATTTTGAAAATGGTTGTATCTGATTCTCTGACTATTTTTGCGAGCTGTTTCTTCTTTAGTTGGGCATCTTCTTATATTAATTTTTCGACTTTTTAAATAATTTCCGGAGTGGTCGCCTCGATTGGCCTTCCTGGCCGTGGGTCGTCTTCAAGTGACCCTTGCCTTGTTTAAAGAGGGTATGCCACTTGTAAACCATAGTTTTTGTAGTGTTGGTAATATGTTTCTGTCGGGTAGGTTCGGAAATACCGAACCTAGCCGAAGCGTCCTACATCGGGACGATATAATAGCGAGTGGAGTTCTCGCGCGGTCTCTTGCTTATCAGACGGCTCACAGCCTACATTGTATCTATTATATTCTAATAAACAGTTTCCGTTGTATCAAAGTACTACGTGTTTATCATATTAAACCTTGAAGTAAACCTAGAGGAATACTGGAGAGAAAGGGCCCAGTATTACCTGCATTTATTGAACATTACAAGTGGCGCAGCTATAAAGGAATACACGGGTGACGGTTTATTAGATTGCGGCAAGTCGATTCGGTGCAGGGATCGTGACTTGCAAAAATCTCCCGAAGGTGACAATAATCACTTGGGGCTTCGCTGAAGTGCCATCCATCAGGAGATTTTCAGGGCATAATAGGAGACAGTGGAGAAGAGGAAATTACGGGACCCTGGGTAACTAAGTCCAGCCCGGTAATACAGTGGAGAAGAAAAATTACGGGACCCTGGGTAACTAGGGCCAGCCCGGTATTCAGTCAGGAGCAAAGAAACATTGAGATTCCTGGAAGCGGCAGGGCGCCTGGACTGCATAGGCGCCGGTTCCTGGTGTCAGGTTGTTTTGTTTCTTGGTTTTTTCTGGAAGGTGTTATTGTTGCCGGGTGTGTTTTTTTTGGTGTGTGCGATCATGGAGTCGGGCGGAATTTCCAGGTTCTCCCACGTTAATGGGGATTGGAGTTTGTTTCGCCTGAGGTTGGAACAGTTCCTACTAATTCGTGATGACACAAGAACGATTAAGTTAGATGCTTCACAGAAACGCGCATATTTGCTAAATCTTCTAGAAGCGGAGACATTAACTCTTTTGATCAACTTATGTTTTCCTTCTAAAGTTACAGACGTGGCATTCGATCAGTTAATAGAATTAATTGAGAAACATTGTTCCAAACCGTGATCGGTGTTTAAGGAACGAGAAAAATTTTATCAGGCCAAGCAATCACATGGTGAATCAGTCAGAGATTTTGCAGTGCGTTTACGTGGATTATCATCGTTTTGCGAGTTCGGAACGCGTTTACCGGAATGCTTAGCTGATGTTTTCGCAATCGGCATGTTGCCAGGCTGAGCCAAGGAGAAAATTTTTCTCAAGGGGACTAGATTAACGTTTGAAGTTTCCGTAGGGACGTCGGGCGGCGTGAATTCCATTAAACGCTCGAATTCGCCGGGGAGACATTCACATCCGGATAGAACTCAAGGTTTCCGAAGATCGCCTTCGCGGTCAAAAAGCCCCGAGCCAAGGGGTTTCTCGAGTAATAAAAAATGTACCATTTGCGGTGGTACTCATTTAGAGAAGTTTTGTAAATTTATTAATGCAAAATGTTTTAATTGTCACAAAATAGGTCATTTGAAGAAATTCTGTAAGAATCACAATGTTTATCCGATTTTTGAACAATCCCGTGATAAGGTTATTAATAGTATTTCTTACATTAATCCGTTTAGGGCTAATATAATAATTAATAAAGTTAAATGTTCCGCTATGATTGATTCAGGCGCAAGTATGTCGGTCATGCCTGATTTTATTTTCAACCGTTATTTTAGGGATGTAACATTGTCACCTGATAAGCGTACTTTATCGGGATACGACGGTAAACCACTTAATCTTGTAGGTAGTACTTGTTTTACCGTAGAATACAATAATATTAAAAATAATTTATTATTTACTGTTGTGATTAATGGCTCGGAATTGATAGTGGGTAGGGATTTCATGGAGGCTTTTAATCTGAAGATAGTTCCAATGATGGATAATTCGGTTTCAACAATCAAAGAGAAAATTGAAATGATTTACAACGAGTTTCCAGAGGTGTTTTCGCCGGGGCTGGGAAAATTCAGTAAACATAAAGTGAGTTTCAAAGTGAACAAGGAAGCTCGTCCTGTTTTTTTGTCAATGAAGTTGTTCACAAAGTAAGTTCGGGTAAAGTGTTCGCTAAACTAGATTTAAGACAGGCTTACTCACAATTAGAATTAGCTGATTTTTGCAAAAAGTATACAACAATAAATACGCATTTAGGGTTATTTCAATATAACAGACTAGTTTTTGGTTTTAAATCAGCGCCAGCGATCTTCGCTAGGACTATAGCAAGCTGTCTTCAGGGGTTGAAGGGAGTGGCATTCTATTTAGACGATATCATCATTTCGGGGGTCAACGAACGGGATTTAGTGAATAATATACAGGCATGTGCGCGCGTTTACGAGAGTGCGGGTTGAGGGTCAACACGGATAAATGCGATTTTTTTGTAGAATCGGTTGAATTTTTGGGGTATGTTATTTCAGGGAACGGAATCCAACCACAGCCAAACAAGCTGGAAGCTATAAAAAACGCTCCGTATCCTACGGACGTACATAAATTGAAAAGTTTATTGGGTTTTTTAAATTTTTATCGGAATTTCATTCCTAGGATGTCATCGATACTGGAACCCCTACATAACCTTTTGAAAAAGGGGGTAGAGTGGAATTTCTCAGAAGACTGTAAAGTAGCAGTCGATACCGTTAAAGAGTTAATGGGCAACAACACGATTTTTACAAATTATTTTCCGGACTTACCGGTAAAAACTGTTTACGGACGCAAGTACATGCGGGCTCGGAGCTTGCTTAGTTCACGTGTAAATTGTGTTGGACGGCACAATGCGTCCAATTGAGTTCGCTTCTCGTAGTTTAACAACCGCGGAAAAGAAATATAGTATTTTGGGTCTCGAAGCTCTGGCAATTGTGTTCGGGTTAAATAAATTTTTTCAGTACCTGTTTGGAAGGGAGTTCACGTTATGCGTTGACAATTTACCGTTACTAAGAATTCTAGGGGAACATAAAAATATTCGGGTTCTCGCGGCAAACCGTTTCCAGAGATATGGCATCATTCTGGCAGGGTTTTCGTACAAAACGGAATTTGTGAAATCTTGTAATAACCAAGCAGATTTTCTTTCTCGCTTACCGTTGAAGGACACAGTTGAGGATTTTAAGGATGATTGCGGGACTGACTTTGTTTGTTTTATTGAGAATTGTGACCATGTTAATTTTCAAGCAGTTGTGTTAGCTACCGCAGCGGATAGCGAATTACAGCTAGTGTTTAGGTATTTGCGGCAGGGCTGGCCCAAACGAGTAAATCGTGACAGCAGTATATGGAAATATTGGTTAAAAAGGAATGAACTTTCTATCGTAGAAGAGTGTTTGTTTTGGCAACATAGAATAGTTATACCTGTTTCTCTCCAAAGGCAAGTGTTAGATTTGTTACACAGGTCACATCTAGGTATTGTGAAAATGAGGGGAATTTCTAGAACATATTTTTGGTGGACTTCTCTGAACAAAGACTTGGAGGAAGTCATTCAATCTTGTTCAGATTGTTCGTTGTCAAAACAGTCACCACCGAAAAGTCAATTGACAGTTTGGCCAAATCCAGGTAAAGCTTGGAGTAGGGTACATCTAGATTATTGTGGGCCCCTAGCGGGGAAGATGTTCCTTGTGGTTTGTGACTCATTCTCGAAGTGGTTAGACTGTATCGAGGTGCAGAAGGCAGATTCAACTCATACGATTATGGAATTGAGGAAAATTTTTTCTAATTTTGGCAACCCTGAGTTAATTGTATCTGACAATGGCTCAGTTTTTACAAGTGAGGAATTTAGAGGTTTCTTAAAGGAGAACAATATTAAACTTATGACTTCTCCGGTGAAACACCCCCAGTCAAACGGATTGGCAGAAAATGCAGTAAAAATTTCGAAAATGTTCCTCAAGAAACTGTTAATAAACGGTAAATTCCCACTAGATTTTAATGTCAAGCTGTTGAATTTTTTAATGGACTATAGAAATTCTTTCCATTGTTCGACAGGTATTGAACCAGCGGTTCTGTTATTAGGAAGAAGGCTGCGTTCTACGTTCGACAGTTTATTGCCAGTGGAAAATGGAGTTTTCGGAAAAAGTCAAGGAAGCTAACGTTAACATTTCTAAAGCTCAATCGGATCAAGTTAGATTTTACAGAGGGGTAAAAACCAGGGTTTTTAAAGTTGGACAAAAATGTTTAACAAAAGATTATCGTCATGATAATAAAGTCGTTTGGGCTAAGGGTGTAGTCTCTAGAAAGCTGGGTAAAAAAGTTTATATTATTAAAATAGGAAACACTGATATGACATGGAAGAGACATGTGGACCAAATGAGAGAAATGTCAGTGAGCTGGAAGGAAGATGGCAATATTGCGCAGCATCCCGCGTCTGAAATTTTGAGGAACGAGCCTCATGAGTTAGAGACTTCGACCTTGTTGCGTGGATTGACTGGTTTTTCTCCTGATTCCAGGTTGGCGGGGGAGGAAGTGGTGTCGGAGCAGGCACGGCAACAGAGACCATGGTCGGGAAGACTGCGTTCAAGTCGCAAGGCACCCTCATCTTCCAGAGGAGACGGAACAACTTGACCCAGTCACCGCGGTTGATTTATGTGTATCTTTAAATTATGTTTATGTTGTTAAGTGAAAAATATTTTATTAAGTAGCTTCAGAGTTGAAGGAGGGAGAGTTGTAGTGTTGGTAATATGTTTCTGTCGGGTAGGTTCGGAAATACCGAACCTAGCCGAAGCGTCCTACATCGGGACGATATAATAGCGAGTGGAGTTCTCGCGCGGTCTCTTGCTTATCAGACGGCTCACAGCCTACATTGTATCTATTATATTCTAATAAACAGTTTCCGTTGTATCAAAGTACTACGTGTTTATCATATTAAACCTTGAAGTAAACCTAGAGGAATACTGGAGAGAAAGGGCCCAGTATTACCTGCATTTATTGAAGATTACAGTTTTACTTGAACAAGAGTCCCCGTAAACGGATGACATCTCTTTCAGTATGGTCAGAAATGGTTTTCCTTGCTTGGTAAGGAACTTTATAACAGCGCGGAACTCGATCTTTTCAATATTTCACAATTCCTTCCCGATTGACATGTTTGGTCGACGTTAGCCCAAAGCACAAATATACAAAACCACCCATCTAATTACGATAAAACCCGGTGTTTATACTTATGATGAGTTGTTCAATTAGTGTCTAATTCAGCGACACCCCCACTTATCACCTTCTTTCCAATTCCGCGAACTTAAAAACCTCCCCTCGTAGTTAAATTATTTAAAATATAAAGTGTCTTTATTTATAGTACCTAAACCTCAGACTAGATTTTGGATAATACCCAACCTAATATTGGATAAAATAATTTAGGTATTATGATTTACAGCTCTGTATTGCTGTATCCGCCAATTTCTATGAAAATGCTTTTTATACACCATTTTGCAGGATACTTTTTTCTCCGTCGATTTATCTGGGTCCCGTGACTCTACAACAGGGTTTCCCAACCAGTGGTCCGTGGATCACTAGTGGTCCGCAAGAACTAGAATATGGTCCGCGAAAAATTTCAAACTTTGAATGAACGCGTGCCGGTTAATAGGCGAGATCGGCGCGGTGGGGTGACGGGGAGGTGGGGAGGTGGGGAGGTGGGGAGGTGGGGAGGTGGGGAGGTGGGGAGGTGGGGAGGTGGGGAGGTGGGGAGGTGGGGAGGTGGGGAGGTGGGGAGGTGGGGAGGTGGGGAGGTGGGGAGGTGGGGAGGTGGGGAGGTGGGGAGGTGGGGAGGTGGGGAGGTGGGTGGTGGGGAGGTGGGGAGGTGGGGAGGTGGGGAGGTGGGGAGGTGGGGAGGTGGGGAGGTGGGGAGGTGGGGAGGTGGGGAGGAGGGGAGGTGGGGAGGGCAAGCGCCTCTTTATTTTTAACCTTGTGGTCCCTGTTAACAATAATGAAATCAAAGTGGTCCCTGGTCAAAAAAAGGTTGGGAACCACTGCTATACAAGGATAAATAAGAACTGTACGACATTGGAAAACTAGCTGTTTTATGAATAATATGTTTTTTAACTGATGTACACACTTCAAAATCCTGTGTTTTTTTACGTTTGGCGGTTACGACAATATTCAATTTTTCGGATCAATAAAATCACTTCGGAAACATTTTCAAAGATTGCATTTAAGTGTTCGCGGCGGTTACTACATTTTATTTGTTTGCTTTATAATATCACTTGTCGTTTACTACAACTTGTCAGTATCTACTTACATTGCCATACCCATGCGTGGTAGAAGAATTAGCATGATGTTCTGTTTTCTTCCTTTACTTACTTACTGTATTTGTTAAGAGATTAGAAAAATTCGTGTGTTTTGTTTTATCTCATTATAATTAGTACATATTTGTCTTCTGTGGTAAAATAATGTACACTGTTAACATTTTAAAATTTGAAATATTCCAAAGAAGGGTGACCGCTCCAACCCAGCCAACTACCGCCCCATAGCGATCACATCAGTTCTGTCTAAGGTGATGGAACGTGTGATCAACGACAAACTGCTCACAAACCTCGAGAAGAACAAAATTATTAACGACCCTCAATACGGGTTCCGGCGGAACCGCTCGTGCGGTGATCTTCTCGCGTATGTGACGCATGTTTGGGGGCGGTGCCTGGAACGTTTCGGTGAGACCCAAACGGTTGCACTGGACATATCCAAGGCCTTTGACCGGGTTTGGCACCGAGGGCTTGTCAACAAACTGTCTTCTTACGGACTTCCCGCATCCTTGTGTACGTGGATTGCCGACTTTTTGAGGGAGAGGTCGATTCAGGCGGTTGCTGACGGTTTCACCTCTTTCTCGCATTCAATAAATGCTGGCGTCCCACAGGGTTCTGTCACCGATTTTGTTTCTGTTGCACATCAATGACCTCTTGTCATCTACACCGATTCATTGTTACGCGAACTTTTTATTTTTCAAAATTAGGATTAAGGCAAAAATCTGTTTTAAGGATTACTAGTTTATCAATTATACTTGTACATATACGAGGGTGGGTTTTTAAGTTCGCAGAATGGGGGTAAGGAGTGAAAATAAAAATCCAAAATTATTTTTCATTTTTAATATATTCACCTGCTACCCTAATTCATTTTTCGGATCTTTCAATCAACTTATGTATACCCTAAAAAAAAATATTTGTCTTTGTCTAAAAAATTCGCCGAAATTGCATCCTTCATTTCTTCATCACTTGAAAACTCACGAAGTTCTTTTTTCAAGTTTGGAAATGGGTAATAATTACTGGGAGCCAGGTCAGGACTGTAAAGTGAGTGTGACAAAATATCGAAGCCCACCTTCTGCAGGGCAGCCATCGCAACACGGCTCTCGTGAACAGGCGCGCTGTCGCGCAGAAGGAGGACACCTTTGGTCGATTTTCCCCTTCTTTTCTCCTTGATGGCTTCCTTTAATTGCTCTAGGATTAAAGCGTAGTAATCTCCGGTTATGGAAACACCTTTATCTTTGTAATTGATCAACAGGATTCGTCCCAAAAAACTGTCGCCATGATTTTCCCAGCCGATTGTGACACCTTAAACTTCTTGGTTGTGGTGTGCTTTACCGCATTGAGTCCTGTTTAGACTCAGGTTCATATTGATGAACCCAAATTTCATCACCAGTAACAATTTGAGCCAACATCTTTTTTGTCTTCCCTACAAAGGTCCGACAATGCACGAGAACACTCCACGCGCTTTTGTTTTTGAGGCGGCGAGCATTCCCGGCACCCATCTTGCGCTGACTTTAGTCATGCCAAGATGGCATGAAGAATTTTGAAAATGGTTGTATCTGATTCTCTGACTATTTTTGCGAGCTGTTTCTTCTTTAGTTGGGCATCTTCTTATATTAATTTTTCGACTTTTTAAATAATTTCCGGAGTGGTCGCCTCGATTGGCCTTCCTGGCCGTGGGTCGTCTTCAAGTGACCCTTGCCTTGTTTAAAGAGGGTATGCCACTTGTAAACCATAGTTTTTGTAGTGTTGGTAATATGTTTCTGTCGGGTAGGTTCGGAAATACCGAACCTAGCCGAAGCGTCCTACATCGGGACGATATAATAGCGAGTGGAGTTCTCGCGCGGTCTCTTGCTTATCAGACGGCTCACAGCCTACATTGTATCTATTATATTCTAATAAACAGTTTCCGTTGTATCAAAGTACTACGTGTTTATCATATTAAACCTTGAAGTAAACCTAGAGGAATACTGGAGAGAAAGGGCCCAGTATTACCTGCATTTATTGAAGATTACAGTTTTACTTGAACAAGAGTCCCCGTAAACGGATGACATCTCTTTCAGTATGGTCAGAAATGGTTTTCCTTGCTTGGTAAGGAACTTTATAACAGCGCGGAACTCGATCTTTTCAATATTTCACAATTCCTTCCCGATTGACATGTTTGGTCGACGTTAGCCCAAAGCACAAATATACAAAACCACCCATCTAATTACGATAAAACCCGGTGTTTATACTTATGATGAGTTGTTCAATTAGTGTCTAATTCAGCGACACCCCCACTTATCACCTTCTTTCCAATTCCGCGAACTTAAAAACCTCCCCTCGTAGTTAAATTATTTAAAATATAAAGTGTCTTTATTTATAGTACCTAAACCTCAGACTAGATTTTGGATAATACCCAACCTAATATTGGATAAAATAATTTAGGTATTATGATTTACAGCTCTGTATTGCTGTATCCGCCAATTTCTATGAAAATGCTTTTTATACACCATTTTGCAGGATACTTTTTTCTCCGTCGATTTATCTGGGTCCCGTGACTCTACAACAGGGTTTCCCAACCAGTGGTCCGTGGATCACTAGTGGTCCGCAAGAACTAGAATATGGTCCGCGAAAAATTTCAAACTTTGAATGAACGCGTGCCGGTTAATAGGCGAGATCGGCGCGGTGGGGTGACGGGGAGGTGGGGAGGTGGGGAGGTGGGGAGGTGGGGAGGTGGGGAGGTGGGGAGGTGGGGAGGTGGGGAGGTGGGGAGGTGGGGAGGTGGGGAGGTGGGGAGGTGGGGAGGTGGGGAGGTGGGGAGGTGGGGAGGTGGGGAGGTGGGGAGGTGGGGAGGTGGGGAGGTGGGGAGGTGGGGAGGTGGGGAGGTGGGGAGGTGGGGAGGTGGGGAGGTGGGGAGGTGGGGAGGTGGGGAGGTGGGGAGGTGGGGAGGTGGGGAGGTGGGGAGGTGGGGAGGTGGGGAGGTGGGGAGGAGGGGAGGTGGGGAGGTGGGGAGGGCAAGCGCCTCTTTATTTTTAACCTTGTGGTCCCTGTTAACAATAATGAAATCAAAGTGGTCCCTGGTCAAAAAAAGGTTGGGAACCACTGCTATACAAGGATAAATAAGAACTGTACGACATTGGAAAACTAGCTGTTTTATGAATAATATGTTTTTTAACTGATGTACACACTTCAAAATCCTGTGTTTTTTTACGTTTGGCGGTTACGACAATATTCAATTTTTCGGATCAATAAAATCACTTCGGAAACATTTTCAAAGATTGCATTTAAGTGTTCGCGGCGGTTACTACATTTTATTTGTTTGCTTTATAATATCACTTGTCGTTTACTACAACTTGTCAGTATCTACTTACATTGCCATACCCATGCGTGGTAGAAGAATTAGCATGATGTTCTGTTTTCTTCCTTTACTTACTTACTGTATTTGTTAAGAGATTAGAAAAATTCGTGTGTTTTGTTTTATCTCATTATAATTAGTACATATTTGTCTTCTGTGGTAAAATAATGTACACTGTTAACATTTTAAAATTTGAAATATTCCAAAGAAGGGTGACCGCTCCAACCCAGCCAACTACCGCCCCATAGCGATCACATCAGTTCTGTCTAAGGTGATGGAACGTGTGATCAACGACAAACTGCTCACAAACCTCGAGAAGAACAAAATTATTAACGACCCTCAATACGGGTTCCGGCGGAACCGCTCGTGCGGTGATCTTCTCGCGTATGTGACGCATGTTTGGGGGCGGTGCCTGGAACGTTTCGGTGAGACCCAAACGGTTGCACTGGACATATCCAAGGCCTTTGACCGGGTTTGGCACCGAGGGCTTGTCAACAAACTGTCTTCTTACGGACTTCCCGCATCCTTGTGTACGTGGATTGCCGACTTTTTGAGGGAGAAGTCGATTCAGGCGGTTGCTGACGGTTTCACCTCTTTCTCGCATTCGATAAATGCTGGCGTCCCACAGGGTTCTGTCACCGATTTTGTTTCTGTTGCACATCAATGACCTCTTGTCATCTACACCGATTCATTGTTACGCGGATGACAGTACAGTCCATGATAGCTTTTTGTTTGACAAGTCCCCAAAGGGCACACAAACTCCAATAGCTCGGAGGGCTTTGAAGTAAAGAATGGACAGTTTCCTCGAGAGTGTTTTCTCCTGGGGTAAGAATAACCTCGTCGAATTTAATGTTTCAAAGACCCAATCATGTTTGATAACGTCTAAAAGGGATCGAAATGAAAATCTAGTCTCCTTCAACGGAAGCAATCTTCCGAACAGGACCTCCATCGATATGCTTGGTGTAACTCTAAGTGACCAGCTCAGGTACGGGGGCTCGATTTGAAACCAGAGTTAAGTTAGCCTCAGAAACTGGGCGTACTGTACAGGGCCCGCAGATACTTTAATAGTACACAACTGCTAACCCTGTACAAATCGCAAGTGCGCCCCACGGTTGAATTTGGCAGCCACCTCTGGTCTGGAGCTCCAAAATACCTAAAAAAACCCTTGACTCTGTGGAGAAACGGGCGGTCCGTTTGATAGATTCTCCTATCTTAACAGACGGACTGCAATCTTTAGAGCAAAGGCGTCAGGTGGGAATTCTGTCCTTGTTCTACCGGTATTACAATGGAAGATGCTCCGAGGAACTAGCGTCATTGATCCCTTCGGCACCGGTGCATAGTCGGGAAACACGCCAAACGCGTGCCCAACATTTGTACGCGGTTGACATTAGTCACATGAGAACGGGTCGTTTCTATGACTCGTTCTTGAATTCAACGGCTCGGATGTGGAACGATTTGCCGGCCTCTGTGTTTCCTCCCTCCTACAACATGGGTCTCTTCAAGACCCGTGTTCACTCCTTCCTTTCCTCAAAAAGACCCTCCACACAGCATCTTCAAAGATGACATAGGCCCTGAGGGAAGTTATTTGCCTCCTGTGTGGATTTAATGTTAAAAAAAAAATGGGTTTTTGGCTGTTACAGCAGTATTGCTTTATTGTGACGAAATGATCGAACTATTTGAAAAACCAATTTTTTTTCTTTATTGCCCTCATCTAAATTTCAATACCATTCCATTTTATCTCGTATAAAGTCTTAGGGCGGCTTGCACCAAAAGTTAAATTTGATTTAAATGTCAAGTTAAACACATTATTTGATTTAAGTCGACTTGGCGTCTTGCACCACAAAATTTAAGTCGTTAAACGCATTTAAAGAACTGTCAAAGTTAAATGCCCAGAAAGGGCTGTTTAACTAAGTTAAACATGTTTAGCGAGCAAGTTCTGTCAAAACAATTTTAGGCTATTCCTTTGATTTCCGATTGTCTAATATTTCTGAAATCTGTCTCATTTATTAATTTGTATTCACGATGGACTTTTGTTTTTTTATTCTGATGGTGACGAAGAAATTATAGATTTTATAAGTAGACAGTTTATAGTGAGAGAAGTAAACACAAGAAAAAATTTATCTGATACTCAGTGTCAGAAAGTTTTAAAGATTTCTTATTGAGGAATAGGTATTGATTTATTTATGGAGGAATACTTTGAAGGTTGTAAACTTAAAATATACCTACAGCATTCTTATAATAGTTTAAAACAACCTACATAAATGAAATGAAAAACAAAATTACTACTCAGATATTTGTGTTATTTTTAAATCTAACAACAAAACCTCTTTTTGCCCCATTTCATAGTTATGTTTGTTTTATTTTCGAACTCATTTACTGGATCAAAATAAAATAATTCACTACGCAACCACAACATAACCTCAAAATATTTTGACACTCGCAAATTTAAGCACCCACCACACGGACAATTCGGAGCGATAGTGCCCTCGCTACTTCAAGTCGCTGTGCAAAAAGTGTGCGTGTGGGTGGTGCTAAGGAACAATGCAACTGTTTTACCGACGCTTTAACAGCGGTAACTGTTTTACCGACGCTAAATGTCATTTAACTAAATAAACGCTCCACCTGCTTGGTGCAGGACGAAACTATTTAGTATTATATTAGTATTATATTATATATATTAGGTATTTAGTGACTTTGCTGCATTTAGTTAAATACAATTTAAGATAAAATTAGCGATAGTTGGTGCAAGCCGCCCTTAAACTTATATAATTAACTCAATTTTTTTATTTGTTTGAACCATCAACGACACGTAAAATTCATTGTTCGTGATAGTGGGAGGCGTATTTCAATAATACAAACTTTACTTTCAAACGCTGCTGCCGCCATGTTCTCCACTGTTTGGTAACGTCAGCAGTGGTTTTTCTTACACAAAATTTGATGATCTTTTAGATAAGCTTTGGTTTTTTGAGGAGACCGATGAGTACAGATACCTCGTACAAGGTGTCTCTTATTTCTCAACAGCAACTGAGACGGCCCATCAGGAGGACGGGCAGCACTGCTTTTTCGTTTAGTCCTACCCCTCCCCTGTATCGAGGAACAATCAGAATATGGAAGACTTATGATTACAAATTTTTTTTTTAACGTTGACCGGTCCCAGACATGGCAGCACTACCATTTTGTGTACCCCTATGAATGACCTAAAGATTTTTGTGTATGAACTTTGGGAGACCTATCATTACAGGTTTAATGTCGTCGGCTATCCTGCCATAAGTGTAAGAATAAATAAGTAAATGTGCCAGTGGTTCAAATCGGACGATCAGTTGTACAAAGAGCCCAGGACGATCAGCATAAACAAGGGAAGTGACTGAACATTTTATTTGTTTTAACCGCCAAAGTGATCAGACTCTGAACAATTATATAAAGACTTTTACCCTAGAATTAAGCAAAGAGGCATTCTAATTTTAAGAACTAATTAATTACGTAGTTTTAAGACTAACACTAGGTTAACAATTAACACCTGCCTTTTTGTATCGGAATAAATGGATAATTCGTTACATCAATAGCTTTTTAATTTGTTCCCTCCATACATTTTAGTGTATAGTCTAAGTTTGAACCCGCCTTAAGGCGCGGGCATATCAACAGCAATGCTCTGTGTATGGAACCGACTATATCGTGTTGAAAGTACCTAACCAACAGTTACAGTAAGTGACGAGTATGAATATTAAGAATAAATTGTGGATTTTGGACAGGGTTGCCAAACGTACGAGGTTCCTCGTACAAATACGAGATTCATGGCCTTCGGTACGAGGTACGAGGACACTATCAACCTCGTACAATTATGTACGAGATTTTGATAATACCTATGGCTATACGAACATTTTGCATCAGTATTATATAATAGTAAACTTGTAGTTCTGATGGATGACACTTGTAATTACTCAAAATCGAAGACTCTTCCAAGCTAGCTCATTTTGCCCTTTCTGCACTATCCCTACCCCATGCAAATGCTGACTGCGAGCGGGTTTTTAGGAAAACGGCTAACTGTGTAAACAGTGAACGGCACACTTCGTGCTGCAGAAAGCGGAAAAGGTTCAACTCATACTGGAAACTGCGTCAATTTGGAACCCACAAAAGAAATGTATAGCCGCATGACAACAGAAAAAATATACGGCAGAAAAAACGATGACAGTGAGGATGTTCCTGACATAATATTTGGAGAGGAGATGTAAATTATGTGACCTTGATTTACATTTAATTTTTTGTGATTTAACTTGAGTAATAATAAAGATTTTTTTAAATACAACACAAAGAGATGTTTTATTTAGTAGGAAACTTGCAATAGTTTATTTCATTGAGTAAAAAGTCCTAAAACCAGTAGTTGTAATAAATGTACGAGGTTTGAAAGTCAAAGTACGAGATTTTTAGCTGCATCCGTACGAGGGATTTTTTTTTACGGTTGGCAACCCTGATTTTGGATTTTGAGCATTGAGAATCTAGAAGGCTGTGCAATAAGCAATGGCGGAGCCAGTCATCGCGAACATGGCTGAAATACGGTGGAAATGTCAATAAAGAAAAACATTACTACCCTATAATTGATTGTTAATTATAAGAAACAGTGCTTTTATGTAAGTGAGGATTTTGTCATAGTGTTTTTTAGTGAACATTCGTGCGCATCATGAACGGTTTAAGCCTGAGTGAACTTTGTTGTCTGTTTTGTTGTCCGCCATGCCCAGGTAGAATCGCTGCTAAGTTAGCTTTCCTCCCTCCGGAGCCTACCTATGCCTTCATCGCAGACGATACTGGTTCCACTAAATATACTCTTAACTTAACCGAAAGAGCAGAATGGCAATATTCAGACCGCGAAAAAGAAAACGTCGAAGGGTTTTTCTCCAGGACCTCAAGGGGTAACAGAATCGCTTGTCTCTTTGTCAGATGCAGCGCGAATGCGAGATTTACAATCCTATTTTCTCATGGGAATGCTGTGGATTTAGGACAAATGAGCAGTTTCTACTTGGGATTAGGTACCAGAATAAACTGTAACATATTTAGCTACGATTATTCAGGATACGGTGTGAGTGGAGGTAAACCCTCTGAAAAGAATCTGTATGCAGATATTGATGCTGCCTGGCTGGCTCTAAGGACGCGCTATGGCATCAGCCCGGAGAACATCATACTCTACGGGCAGAGCATCGGCACTGTTCCCACTGTGGACTTGGCCTCCCGCTACGAGGTGGGGGCTGTCATCCTGCACTCTCCGCTCATGTCCGGTATGCGGGTGGCCTTCCCCAACACCAAGAGGACTTGGTTCTTTGATGCATTTCCCAGGTAATTTATTTATCATGTGACTTGCCTTGACCTAGTAATTTTTTGACCCCAATTTGAATACTAATCCTCGTCATTTGTAATATTATTTATTGAATTTTATTCTGATTCCGTTATGTTTCTGGAGCTTACCCATCGTCATTCTTCGTATTTTAACCATTGCTCTCTTTTTCCAATAACTTGTTAGGGTTGGTTAAACTCATTAAACTTAATATTATTCATAATTGAAGACTTTAGCTTGTTACTCGCGTTGGCACACGCCTTGGGTCGGTTAAAAGTATGTACGTACATAATGTGATGTTAATTAGTTTATTTCCTATTGATATCTCCCGAGATGGAGACATATTTAATCAATCAAGAATACTTTTTTTTATTCCAATCAGCTATGGAATGTGATTATTATTTTTGTCCTCGTTAATATTATTATTATGTAGGTAGGTAATTATTATTTAGGTATTCGTGTTAGGCTGTGAATGTATACAATTGTAATTAATCTTGCATTTATTTTTCATCTGACCTTTAACCCAATTGCTAATATATTGATGTAAATAAAGTATTTGATAGAATTTATCATTTTATTTCTTATGCCAGCCAGAAGAGTTCTGACTAATGTAGTATGAATTCTGTAATCTTGCAATTGGCTCAAATAAATTACAAATTCAATGGATGCTGTTTTTGCCTCTTTTTTTTTTTTACTTAAAACGTATAAACGTAATTATAATTTCTACGTTATGTTTATTGATAGAAAAGTAATGTTTATTTGTCTGTAACATTATTTTAGCTGATGCCTTTTAAATGATATTTTGTTGATTTAGTAGCTTTCTTCCAAAATTTCAAGAAAATTGGTTTTATTTGGCGTACGTTGTTATTTTAGTCTGAAACAATTTTTTATTTTCCAACGAGACATATATTTCTGATAGACATCATTACTTGGTCATATTATGGAATACAAACTGGAAGAGAACTGATGATTGACTGGTCTAATTCCAGTATTTTTGTTGGATGTTTTCCAGTTCCTCGATAGTTAAAATCATCTTGAATCACTAGTTCCATTTGAGTTTATATATATTTCATAGTGAAATTGTAATTAGAAACTTTACTATTCATTTTAAAGTTTCCAAATTGGATGGAATTATTAAATATTTTCACAAGGAGTCAAGAAATCTAATATTTGTTCATAAACATGCTTGCTTCATAAACATTCAAATTAATAGACCATCCAACCAAAGAAAGGGGAACAAACCAAATTACGAGGGTAGCGAGAGGCGATATGACCGTTCCCCTTTTTTGCATTGTAATATCACCTTTCAGTCTGCGAAAAAAAGATCTGCTTACGAACGACTAGTCAGTCCTTGGTTGAATGCTGGCTGCGTAAAAAACTTAACTGCAAATCCCGAATTGAGGCTTGTTTCCAATATTTTGTTACACTATTTAGTTAAATTGTAACACTTTTATAAATTTGTTATAACCACCTCATTCAATTTGAGCTTCGCTAGCCAGGCGGTTTGTTTTAAAAATAAACATCCAGATCCTGCGCCGCAGAAAAGTCACGCAATGAACTGTGCTGCAAACCTTTGCCTTACTTTAGCGAACTTAACTTTTCTGCGCAGGGTCTGGATATTTCAATGTATGTGTCTTCGGTCAATGTATGACTAATGTCGTAGTTTATTCAAAGCATTCTCAAACCCTCCTGGTGCCAAAAATATGATCACTTGGTTTGCCTCCAGCTTGTCGAAAGTATACCTTCCCAGATTTCATGTTAAAGCAATTCTATTAATTTGGATGCCTATGCATGGCTTACCTATAGCATGTTATTCTGTTTTACCCTGTTTTATCATCATTTCTGAATTATAATCACTAGATTATGTTAGGAAAATAAATATGATGATGCGCAATTCCTGATGACGTTAGACGTTACTAAGTAGAATCTTATCTTAAATAAATTTCATTGCATGTTTTATCTTCTGTTCATTAGTACAAGCCAGTTCATGATTCATTCGTATACCTATAGGTTTGCAGAAAAACAATATTATGTTCAACCAAATAAATTCTTTTGTTTTTATTGCATACTTTTCTTTGTTGGTCTGATTGGTACAAAAAAATGCAACCTGTACAGAATTGTTTCAGGCTTATTATAGTTATGTATGTATGTCAAATCAAACTATAATATATTTTTATTTTTTTGCCACCATAGTATTTTGGTAGACTGCCTTGTAATGTATTTACATCTCTGATAGCTTCTTATAAGCCTTCCAAACTCAAAGCATTTAAGCGTCAATTACATTGAGCGAGTTTACAAACTACTATCTACTAAGGGGTCGTCCATTAATCACGTGATGTTTTTTAGCAACTCGTGATTTTTTTCTGAACCCCCCCCCCCTCCCCCCTTTCGAGCCCCACGTGATTAATGGACGATCCCTAAGTTTAAAAGCGGGTAAATCGGTGAGTGAGATTGTCATGATGACACAAAAATGTCCACTCGCTCATTAGCGTAGGAAACTGAGCTTGCAGGTCGCTGCTAGCGCCAGTAGTGAGAATAACGACGCCTGCGTGAACTAATTCTGTCAGATGTTTGATAGTCAAAATCAGCTGTTTTTTGGCAGCCATATTGAAAACATAAATAAACCAATCACGAGTAAGCGTGTGGCGAGTAAAGTTGACGACCTTTCAACTTTTTTCGTAGATAGTCAACAATCTGCTAGTTAGCAAGTAACACAATGACACTGAGCGAGTTTACAAGCTACTATCTGTTAGTAAACTCGCTCAGTGTCATCGTGTTACTTGCTAACTATAGCTTTTTACCGGTACAAAAAAATAGTCAGGTGTACTGATAAAACAAAATCTGTTTTTTGTTGTCTAAAGCGTCTAAATAATAAATTAATCATCAGTAGTAGTGTAGTTTTATGCAATTGCATTTTTTAAATCTCAACAATTAAAGGAGAAAAAAAATAGGAGGCATTACTTTTTGACGGCCCCTAGTACATTTAAGCGTCTCCCGCAAACCATGTGTTAATATAACTAAATAAAAAATATATTTATAATAAGCATAATACATATAACACTATGTATTAAAGTTCAATGATATACAAAATGGGAACTAGAGTTAATAAATTTTACTAATATCATAAAAACTACAGCTTTTTACCGGTACAAAAAATAGTCAGGTGTACTGATAAAACAAAATCTGTTTTTTGTTGTCTAAAGCGTCGATGACACTGAGCGAGTTTACAAGCTACACTATCTGTTAGTAGTAGAAATATCATCCAGAATACACATCCGATAAACAGTTTTGAATTTTTTGTCCTTTGTGAATTTTTCCAGAAACCAGGCAAGTGTTTTTTTTTTTCTTGTTTCTTTATTCTGCCCGGTTAACTTTCTTGGTACCCACCTTGAACAAACTTTTCTTGAATAATAATCGGTTGTCGAATAATCGTCACCACACTGCCTTTACTGAGGGAGAGAATGCGACATCTGTAGTTATCTGGGGTCAACACGAATGATGTCATCAACTCGCTCAATGTTGCGTGCAGTCTCTGCAATCAACGGTCTACCGCTCTGATTTTCGCCAGCCAGCGATGTTTGTCCTTCAGCTTCGTTACAGTGACGAACCCATCGTCTATCAGTGCTGACGTCCACTGCTGCATGATGTTACATATTTTTCAGTCTTTCATGAATGCGAATGGGCGTTTCACCTTCTACAGTGAAGAATCAATCACAGAACGCTGTCTAATACAAACATCGATGTCGGCCATTTTGCAAGCGACTGCAGTGCTGCCACATATTGTCGCAAAAAATTTACTACTGCAGCATATCTTTTTTTTATTATTCTGTCATTTCACTATCTCACACAGTAACATCACCCACATAGTAATCTATGCATTTTTGGAGTTGGGAGAATGTGCACATTACAGAATATAATGATATTAATGTAGCGATTATGATTGATTCCAGTATTGATAAGGTGCCCAAGGTGACCTCGCCCGTGCTGGTGATCCACGGCACCGAGGACGAGGTGATAGACTTCTCACACGGGCTGGCCATCTATGAGCGCTGTCCGCGTGCCGTGGAGCCGCTGTGGGTGGAGGGAGCGGGCCACAATGATGTGGAGCTCTACAACCAGTACCTGGAGCGCCTGAAGCAGTTTGTGTCTGTGGAGCTGCTCAACTGACAACGACTGCAGGCCCCTGTAGGCCAGAATAAAGCAGGTATATATATCCTCCAACTATCAAATAGACTGCTAAAGTATTATATTACTGCATGTAACGTGCAATTCGATAGATGACACTTCTACACTCAACTAATTTTGTGACAGACTTTTCTCAAGTGAAAACATATCTTTGAATGGGTGTTTTGATGCTGTCTAGTGGCTTCTGTCAATACACCTACATATTTCCAATTTGTTAGTGTAATGTTATTGTACTTCAAATGATACAGGATTGGAATATTGGAATCGGTTAAATCATAGATTCTCAACCTTATTTTGCCCACCACTCACTTTGAGAATAACTTTTTTCTAGAGCCCCCCAATTTTTATTTTACTTGGGTGGGGTTAGGAGAGGGGGGGGGGGGGAGTCCGAAATGCCCACGTTGAGAAACTATGGGTTAAATGATAACTTTCTTTTTCCTCAATGTTATTGCTGGAGAGGTAAGAGTTCATTTTATACATCGATAAGGTTGAAGTGTATATTGAAATGCCCACCATTTTTTTTCAATTACATTTTTATGTAATATTTCTGGAATTTTTAATCCCAAAATTCGAGCTTTTTTTTATAATTTTCAACACATAATTCAACGCAAATATTACGATGCTTTGTTCTGACAAAATGAATTCTCTATTCTGCAAATGTTTGTTTATTTAATGAATGTTTAACTTTTGTGGTTAAAGGTGAGGACCCCGTACCCGCTCCAGTGAGTCAATCAACCATCAGTTCGGAAACCACCAGCTCAGTCACTGAAAAGCTCCTATAGCTAGCAGGGGCCGGGTCCAACCACTTGGCCGGCCCCAAACACAAGTCCTCTAATGCAGAGCACCATTCAGAGCGCCCTCCACCGTACCACACCCCTGTCTGTCTGTCCAGCACCCCTCCTCGCTATCACTCCAACCTCACCGGCAGCAATTCAGCCGCAGAAGCCAAGATGGAGAGATTTATCAAGATGGCCATAATGCAAGAAACCGAAGATGAAAAGTTTAATGTAAGCATCAACATAATAGGCACGGAATCTCCGGAACCCGCTGTGATGAAGATTCGCCGGCCTATACACTCCCGCAGCAACAGTGATGTGACTCCGTGTTGTGTGTGTCCCCCTTCCCCCCTCCCTCCCGCCCCGCCACCCCCCCAAGCAGCCCGTCCACATCCCCGCTCCCGCTCCCTCGGCGCACGCCCCTCCCACAAGCAGGCGGTCAAGCACCAGCACCACCAAGCACTTTCCCTTCAGAAGACTTCACCTTCGCACTTAGCGGTAGACTTTTCACCTCATCTTGAAATAAGTACTCTAACTTCTATTCTGGCAAAGTGTGAAAAGACTACTTCGCCCTTGTGCAGTCCTCGTAAGATACGCAGCGAGCAAACCTCGCCCAGTGTGTCCGTTATCTCCATTCCTGAAGCTAGTCCGCATCCAAGAACTATGCCCGGCCATATAGATAAGAGCAGCAGTCAGCTGGTGTATGTTCCTTGGGATCCCTGGACTAAACAATCTGATAGTGATGTTAAGACCATCAAGAAACTTGCAAGGACCAACTTATCTTTGGAATGCTCACCTGCCGATAATGGCCCTTGGATCCTTAATTCTTCGACCAAAGGATATTCTCAATCTCAGCGACAGCTTTATAGAAAAGCCAAATCGTTTTCAAAACAAAAGAGTACCGGAGACAATAGAAAAGTAGAGAATATCTCTGCTCTGCAGGTTTCTAATCTTGCTGTTCGAAGAAATTCAAAATTAGAACGGCTGTCCCCTGTTTCGTGCAATACCTGCTGGTCCACCGATACGTGCAAGTGCTCTGGCTCTAAAGCTGAAGACAATCTGAGTCTTAATATACCTCTTTCTCCGGCATTCCTCGACCGTTCTCCAGACTTGCTGCTGGCAGCACGATCCAGTCCCGTACGCCTGACTGCCGAGAAACAAATAGTGATTAAGAAATCGCCGGTCGTACTAAAGAAGAATAGCAGATCTCTTTCGGTCAGTGGCGTAAAGTGCCTGCATGATCTTGCATCTTCTCAAATAAATGGTAAAGTGGACATGGTGTGCACTTGTAATGCGCTAAAACAGGGATGGATTTCCCCACGCCCCTCACCACGCAAGTCTTTACCCCCATCAGAATACCTGTCGCTGTCTAAGGCAATTGCCAATTCTGATTGCCAAGTAGATTTGTCCAAGGTTCCAAGTAGAAAGAATAGTTTTTCCAAGGTAGCTTCTGCCAATAATTCACCCCCAGTTGTATCACAGATAGACAATAGCAACAGTCCTCCGCAGAAGATTAAAAATTGTGATGTTTCAGATGTAACGCCTCGAACGGAAGGGAAGAAACCAGGCGTCATTAAACCTGTGGAGGGGTGCGATCCCCTTCTCGAAACTACTTGTTAAAATTTTCAATACTTTTCTATGTCACTCCTCTAGTTCGGCACGAGGACACTAAATATAACGGTTTTCACTTAGTAGTTTAAGCGTACTTAGGAAACATTATGGTAAACATCAAATCAGTATCTGTTAAGGAAACCATACAATCACTGGATGGGGATTGTTGCTAGATATGAGATATGATTTGACCTGTTGGTGAAACGGAACTCTAGTTAGGTGGTACTGGTCTAGTACGTGTGCAAGCACCGTTGACTTGTGGTGGTTACCTTAGGCAGCAGAGATTGGTAGATAGATAGCAGACACGGTTCTTATTATCTTATGTTGGGAATGTGAAGACAATTATTATGTTTTAGTGAAATATTCACTGGACATTCGCTTTCTCCGCAACTTTCATCTCGTTGTTGTCATATTAACCTTAAAGGAGTCAGCGTCCATCTTAAATAAAATATTGTGATTATTAAAAAATGTTATCAAAAGACTGCGTATGGTTTCAAATAAAATGTATGTGTTCAATGGCGATGCATACATCTCAATGTTTGGTTCATCACGAACTAGGTGTTTATATACCTTATATATCGTAAATTCTTTTGTCTAGGATTAGACTAAATTTAATGGATTTATTCATTTGTTTATATAGTTATTAACTACTTAGTATACATTTCAATTATTATGCATTTGTTGACCTCTTTATTGAAATTGAATGTCTTCCCGTAAACCTGTTGTATTTTTTATCTTGGCAAGTAGGAAGAAGTGAAATGTATAAATTGAATGAGCCGGGAATAGTTTCTATGACAAAGTTTCTAAAGGTTGACCGTAGGTTACAAACTCTCACATAAAGTTCCATCTTGTACTTACGGTATGTTATATTATGTGTGTTAAGTGCTATGTCTGGTTGAATTGTTAAATATTTACTTGTATAGATTTTTTTATTATTTACATCACTTTTTTTTTTAATTTAGACCAAATGAGTTTAATGTGAGTCGACCGGCTCCTAAATATTTAATAAAAAGTAGTAAAAGACAATTCTTTTGCATTGACATGTTTTCCCTTCTACTAAACATATTTCATCATTATTTGTGCAATGAGCTGAAAGTATTTTTTTAATACTGATGCTCGTAATTTTTAGTACATATTATTTTTCATTTTATATTATTAAAGAAAAGTCAACTTGGAAGCAATCAATATCAGAAAGTTCTTTAAATGTTGCATGTAAAATATTATCATCAACCTCATGTAATATTAGTTAAAACTTATTATAATATTAAATAAAAATAAAAAATATCTTTAAACATTCATTTCAATCCATTCGTAAATAATTTTTTGCCCCCAAATTGATTGACATTTTGCAGAATGAAGCTCATCAACAAATTAAGGAAAAGGCTTATTATATTCATCGCATTCACTATATTTATTTCTATTTTATGTCCAATTACGACCTCCGTAGTCCAGTGGGTAAGACTCTTGACTCACAATCCGGAGGTCGCGGGTTCGAACCCGGCATGCGCAAATAAATTTTATTTGATTAATTTGTGTTATTTCACAATTAATTCATTTAAAATAATATATAGTATATTTGCGACATGTTCCAGAGTCTAAGATACTATCAGTATCGCCCTGGTGTAAGACCACCATTCAGAATTGAAACGTTGCTTGAAAATGGCTTTAGCCGTGTTTGGTGACCAGATCTGAATAGCCAGGTACTTCCCAACCTTCCTCTTCCCCACCTCCTTCCCCTCCCCACTACCTTCAGCCTCACAACATACCCCATTTGGGGATGCCATAGTCTCACTGGCTCCAGACGGGAGCAGTTGAGATTCTTGTGCGGTATTCACTGTAAAAAAAAATTAAAAGAAAAAACAATTGCAGAATTAGTTGTATTGTACAAGCTGCAGTACAGAAGAGATTGGTGTTCACAAATATATATTTATGTTTTATACATATACATTTGGTTGGGACCCTTAGAAAGAGATCTGTGTACAATATTCACAAAAACATTAGACAAAGCCTTTTCAGGTATTCAAGTAGGACTGGCGTAAAAGGTAGAATTATCATTCCTGCACAAAGTGTGTTAATTACATTATTTTCATGTTTCCAAAGTTGTTAGAAGTAATTAACAGTTTTCTAAACCATCCACTATTAATCTGAATATGTCGATAAAAAAAATGCTTTTTAATGGGAATACTGTACATGAGTTTCTGCTCCCAACCATCTCAGGCCAGTGTGACTATCGCATTCTCAATTGAGGAATGTTGTGGGGCAGAAGGCAGTGGCGTAGCTAGCATGGGTGGCAACCGGGGCGGAAAATGTGGTGTCACCCCCCCCCCCCCCCTTCCCCCCCTCCATTAAAGTTTACTTTGAGAAATTTAAAACCCAAATTTCGACCTCCTTAAATATAAAAAAACATTACTAGTTAGTCAAATGTGTAAACAAAACAACAACATTTTTGGGAATCCCGACCGACCGAGCCATAGAGCTACAAATAACAGAGTTCCGAGTGGAGTCTTCAATTCTAATATGCTGCAAAATTCTGAAGAAAATCATTTGCTGGCATGAAAACATCATTTTAACAACCCATATTTAAGTTAAAACCAGTTTTGTGTTCTGAGTGTAATGATAAAATTTCAATTGTGAAATAGTAAAGGTGTAGATCCTCAGCTTTAATTATGCACGCAGTACACGAAAATGATTTTCCTCCGATCTTTGCAGCATATAGTTGCAACTTTCAAATCTTGCACGTGGAACTCGAAAATGGTTTCCTTTGAAATTTCTTTTAAAGCTCTGTTCATCTGCCGACCCTTTTCGAAGGAAACCATTCCCGAGTTCCACTATTACAAGATACTCCCCGAGTTGCAAGATATGAAAGTTTCAGACTACGTGCTGCAAATACTAGAGGAAAACCATGTTCATGTTATGGGTGTAGTTTTAACTAAAAACGAGTTACCGAATACAGATTCAATCTTAAATTTCAACCAGTTTTGAATAAATAATTAATATGGTTCAATTTTATTTTTTTCAATTTTAATTTTACCTTAGACTAGACTCTTACCAGATTAATTCTTAAGTTAAAACAAGTCTTGTATTCAGAAATTCAAAAAAATATTCAGATGAGGATGCATGTACTGACGCATTTCGAAGGAAACCATCCTCATTTTCCAAATGCAGTTAAAAAAATCAAGTTGCATACTATGTGTGGCAAAAATCAGAGGAAAACCATTTTTGAGTTCTGGATGCAGTTTTGAACCTGGGAAAACGCATACAGAAAGTTAAAACCAGTTTTGTCTCCAAATGCAGGATAAATTTCGAAACCGTTCTAAAGTTCCGAGTGGAGTCTTCAATTCTAATATGCTGCAAAATTCTGAGTAAAATCATTTGCTGGCGTGAAAATGTAATTTTAACTACCCATTCTTAAGTTAAAACCAGTTTTGTGTTCAGAGTGTAATGATAAAATTTCAATTGTGAGATAGTAAAGGTCTGAGTCCTCAGCTTTAATTATTAATGCACGCAGTAAACGAAAATGGTTTTACTCCGATCTTTGTAGCACAAATTCTTCAACTTTCAAATCTTGCACGTGGAACTCGGAAATGGTTTCCTTTGAAATTTCATTTGTAACTCTGTTCATCTGTGGACCCATTTCGAAGGAAACCATTCCCGAGTTCTATTATTGCAAGATATTCCCTGAGATGCAAGATGTGAAAGTTTCAGACTATGTGCTGCAAATATCGGAGGAAAACCATGTTCATGTTATGGGTGTAGTTATAATTAAAACGAGTTACCGAATACAAATTCAATGTTAAATTGAAACCAGTTTTGAGATGTGCTTAAAATTTGAGTTGCAAACCGTACGCTCCAAAATTAGAAAGAAAACCATTTGCTTGTCCCGTGTGTAGCTTTTGGATTCTCACACAGACTGACACTTAACTTAAATCTGGAAAAATGTGAGATTAGTATAGGCCGGGTCAACGAATAAATACACCGTCAAGACGCCATACTCACGAAACATCGCCAATCAAAAAAAAAAATATTTTTCAAAATTAGGACTAAGGCAAAAATCTGATTTAAGGATTACTAGTTTATCGATTATACTTATACATATAATTATACATTAAAATATGCAGTATCTTTATTTTTAGTAACTCAAACTAGATTTTGGATAATACCCAACCTAATATTGGATACAATAATTTAGGCATTATGATTTACACTGCTAGTAATGCGAAGGTGACCTCTTATCCAAAGAATCGACAACTGATCGAAATCTGAGGGTGCTCTTACATTTGGTAGACGAATTACCATAGCTTGGGAAACTACCCTTGACTTGGTAATCGGTGTAAATAGTGCTTCGTCAACAAATTCAAAACGCATATATCGAATTCATAAAAAACGTTTTCTGAAAACCTCCAAATTACTTATTATTCCTTATTTATTTATTCATTTACACAAAACAATATAATAAAGAAAAAAAACAAAGAGATAATTGATCATTTTTCTTTAATCAGTTATCAATTCTGGTATAATTGCATTCAAGTTTTGCGTCCATTAGAAAAGTGAACTATCAAAAATCCACTTACCTTGTTTATTTTAAATTATCTTTCAGCACTAATAAAAACGCTAATAGAATAACAACTTTTTCACTAATTCAAGTCAGTCAATAGATAACAATTCACTTCACGAGTTTACGTTTACGATAAAAATAACATTACGAAAATAGAATGAGACAAGGAATATTTCAGGGAAATCCCCGACTGAGCAACACTTCGAGCTAGAAACGAAAATAAAAATAATAAAATATTTTTTAGGGAATCACCGACCAAACGAGCTATTGAGCTAAATAACAGTCAGTGTTCAAGCGTAAAATATTTTTTGCAGCAATTTTGCACTTTCGTAAGTTTTTTTTCCACGTCCGAGTGTCACCCCCCCTCGGGTGGCACCCGGGGCGGTCCGCCCCCCCCCTCGCTACTCACTACTGGCAGAAGGGAAGAGAAAGGTTGGAAAGTTCCTGCCTATTTAGGTCAGCAAACAAGGCTAAACCAACTGTCCTCTGCGTGCGAACTCTATCTAAATTTCTTTAAATGGACAATACACAGTGTTAATTTCAAGCGACCTCCCAGGTAAGTATGGTCCTGTCTTCATTAAATTTTAGGCAGCATCACATTCATTGGTCAAAATATGGTACACATATTTTCGTATCGGTGATCAATGAACCGATGTATGCAATTTTTAGCCATAAGTTGTTTATAATTGTTTGCCTAGCTTGTAGTTTTTTAGATTTTAGAAATGTATTATAAGTTTGTACAGCGCCCTTGAGGTGATTTTTCACAAAAACGGCGCTATATAAATCATCCAAATATTATTATTATTAACTAAGGGAACGTACCCATACTACGTGACACGTTTAGGGGGGGGTGGGTCTTGAAAATGTCACGCTCCATACAAATGAGCGGCGGGTTGCTTAGGTTTTTGGTCACCGGGGGGGGGGGGGGGGGGGGGGGGGGGGGAGGGGGTTAAAAATTGCAAAAAATTGGTCACGTAGTATGGGTACATTCCCTAACCATCATGCTGTGTCCGGGGGGGTAGGCAGAGAGGATGAGCTGTCACACAACTGTGTATTGGCAAATGCTCTATGCTTCATTCCTTAGAAACATTCAAGCATCGTTTCATACATGTTTTCCTATTTTCCTGACTCCACTTAACTCTTGATAAGCAACTGTGTGTGTTGAAAAAACCTATTCTATCATATATATCAGCATATTATAGAGATCATATTGCAAAGGTTAAAATGTGAATTATCTTTAGTTGAATCCCAGGTGAAATCAGACAGCTCTCTCACGACTCTTCACTACTTCCAGAACCCATCCTTCTTTCTGCAGTGAATTCTTTAACTCTGGAGACGGATGGATGACATCCCTGCATAGATGATTGGCGTGTGACAAAGGACTCTTTAAATGTTTGGATGAATAAAAATTAAAGATTGTTTGTTCAAAAGATGACTAAGTTTATTGTAACATATTAATACACACGCGGTTCTATATCAAAAGGATGAAACACGAAGTTAGATGTAGGAACTATGAATTTACAAACTATACGAAGCCGGTGGCTGGTACGGAATAATTCTTCAACTTGCAGCTTGACAGACGTGCGCGTTTTTATCCAGTGTGCAGTGTCAGGCGCAGGTAATGCCATAGCATGTAAATGCACCATAGCAGGTAAATGCTTACAGCATTGATAAATCTTATTTAACTACAGTTCCTACACCTGGTTACAAATAATGAAAATCTCCTGCTACCACCACTCTTAGCAGAAATCGTTGAGCAAAGAAAAAGTGATGAGCCAATCGAGGAATTGAACACACAACACCTGGATGGGACCCAAATGCAATGCCAATTCAGCCACTAACCGGTCATATTATGATGCTTAATATGACTAATAATATTAACCTTCGAAAATAGGGGGACCGTCATACTTAGCTATGAAATCGTCAGCGTTATTTGGCTTGGCCTATTTCAGCATATTACTCACCATATATTCCCATTGGGAATGTACGGCGAGCGATATGCCGAAATACGTCAAGCCAGATAACGGTGGCACTTTTATAGCTGAGTCTGTACGGGACTTAATGGTTGCTCCTGTTATACGATGAGTAGGTGTGGGTGCTGTTAACCTAACTTTAATGTAGAGCTTATTATTTAAGGGAAGTAATAATAAATTACAATGAATTTAATGAGCCATCAACACCTGGAGTATTTTCAGTTTCTAGAGGCTTATCTGTTAAGAGAAGGTTTTATATTTGGGAATCTATGGCAAGTATAGTCAGTTTCCCCATTATTTCCTCACAGGAATATGTCTACCTACACATTGTTTTCAAAATATCAGTGTGCTGATGATTGGTTTATTTGTGGTGTGCTGGCAGACCTGATGCCGGGTGCCCAGGTCTGCCAGCAGTCTTATTTGACAGTCTGACAAATAAGGGAACGTACCCTTCCCCCCCTCCCCCCCCCCCCCCCCCCCCCCCCCCCCGGTGACAAAAAATCTAAGCAACCCGCCGCTCATTTGTACCAAGCGTGGTATTTTGAAGACCCCCCCCCCCGAACAGGTCACGTAGTATGGGTACTTTCCCTAAGGTGTGACACACTGTGCTGGCTGCCGCATGGTTGTTGCCATAGATATCATTCTTCAGCGGCTACTACACGAATTCGGTTGTGTGTTTACGCATAAATTTGAACACATGTTATTTCTGACAGAATTAAAGAAAAACTAACTTAGTGCATGAGAATATTGATACCTCTCGGTGAGAAACTAGCTAAAAATGAATGAATGTAAGCTTCAAAGGAGAGCATATTAAATTGTTTCTGCATTGATAAAATTAATTGTTCATCTTTGAATGCAATATTAATTCTTTGGCTAGGTACCTTTAAGGTTGATGTCAAATTATAAAAAATTCAAAAAATCAATTAAAGCTATTTATATATAACTTATTACAATCACTAAATCTTATAATATTTTATTTCTAAACACAATTGTAATATCTGAAATCCTTTTTCTTTCTTTATTTTTCTCCTTTCTTTTTTATCTCCTCTTCTTTCTGCTACATTCGTTCTATTATATGTTTTATATATATAAAACTATAGATGCATATTATATGATATAAACGAATTTTTCCTTTGTATACTGTTAATTATCCATTAATTGATCTACATGTATATTTTAAAAAATTATATATTATTTAAACTTATATAAAAAATTATTATCTACATTCGTTGTCTCCGCCTTTTTAACACGAGCTTTGCTCAAAAAAAAGGTGTAAGACATATTAAATAATGTATATTTTTTTACAAAAAACTTTATAGAATACACAAAAACATGTAATTTTTGTAACATTTATTAAATAAAAAAAAAAAAAATGTAATTTATTCATTTATAATTTTTAACTTCTCGAGCCTATTTTGTCGAAAGGTTAAAATAATCCCGGTTTCTAATAAAATCCAAATGGAATATATCTGAACGCATCTGAAAACTAAATATTGTTTTTGAAAAGTGATAATAAACATATAATTTTTTAAATATAAGAATATTTAATGCAAACATAAATAAATTTTAATGGCAATACCGACTCACCTTACGTTTTTTCTAAATAAAATTACTGATACCAAAAAAAAAAAAAAACGTACATACATATTTTATTAGTCAAATGTATTATAAACGTTATCTTCAACAAATTTTTTGTTGTTTCATGTAAAAAAATCCCAAAGTTTCATAATTTTTTTTTTAAAATATATATTATAATTTTTTAAATATTTTCTGACGTTCGAGATGTATTGTAGGCTCATTAAGCCGAGTTTTTACATCGAATTGCTTCGGAGCATTGTCGACTGAACCATGGATTTGAGCCTACACCAGTTTCTTTAACAGTGGATTGTATGAAGCCATCCATCGCAGATGTGATGACTTCACCGATTTCTTGGGCACATCTGGATGGATCCAAAGTCCAAAAACAGACAACTTGACCATGGCAAAGCTTATAATGAGCCCGCACACCCAACCAATCTGCTGACCTCTAGTTCCACACTTTTCTCTTCAACCTCTCATTGGGTGGTCTGAAATTAAAGAGAATTGATGTCATCACCAAGTAGTGGGCGGAAGATCCTAGAGGCGGTGTGACATCAATCATATAACCATGTGGCACAGTAGTTAAAAATTAATCTAAGATTGGAGAGGTGAGTCTGGACATCAGGAACCCTTGTAGGCCCCTGAACCAGTTGCTCAAATCCGTGTCAAAAGGGCAAAGGATTCCGCCTGTCGGTAAGCCGAGTCCGTTGACTCTGACCAAGGTTCGTTATGAAGATTGAAGTCCCCCAGAACAACAAACTCAGGCGAAGGGTAGCGAATCAAGAGATCATCAATAGTTTCATTCAAATGTATGAAAAGCTTGGATGTGCCTGATTTTCTTAGGTTCAGTGAGCGATATACTGACGTACTGATGCGCATCCAAGATCGCGCATTACTAACTGAAGTTTTCCAGTTTCAATAGTCGCACACAATTGACGTCATCTCGGTTATAGAGGCAGACGCCTCCTATTGGTCTACGAGGGTGAAGCCCGAGCATTCCAGATAGGATGAGTCTAAAGGCTCGGCTATCTGTATTTCGAAAAGGAAGAGAAGGTTGGGGCGTTGTGACAAAAGGTGGTGGTAAACGGAATTTAAATTTTCTGCAGGCTGCGAATGTTGGTGAAATTCACCAACAGTTTTAGCCCGCACCGAGGACTCCTGCCGCTCGCCGCTGTATGAATGTTATGGTTTGGTGTATTTTGCATGATTTTAGAGTTTTTTTTTATGACTGATTGTGCTGGGAAGGTAAAGGTAGGAAGCTGGGGATTAGTGTATCCAAGAGTGACGGAAGAATAAATCAACCCAAGTGATTTGCTATGTGTAGTGTACGAGGTACAGTATACCCGCGGGGGGACCGGGTGCCGGAGGTGGCCGAACGTAGCCAAAGGTTCCCGATCCCACCC
The DNA here is from genome assembly GCA_929108145.2 of Limnephilus rhombicus. Taxonomy (NCBI): domain Eukaryota; kingdom Metazoa; phylum Arthropoda; class Insecta; order Trichoptera; family Limnephilidae; genus Limnephilus; species Limnephilus rhombicus. The sequence continues at coordinate 45,507,104 of OV815273.1, read as the reverse complement.
AGACAGAGGTAGTGGAGGGGCAGGAGAGAGGCGCCGGCGGTACGGCCGCCGCCGCGCATTCCGTTGATTACCTTATCAGAGTAAACATTGTACATCTTTCTGAATTGACTTATAATAAATAATCATTCGTATAAACGAGACCTTTTTAATAAATATATTTGTAAGTAAGTATTCGTGTTTGAGGAGACGGCATCCAACCTCAACCAAACAAGTTGGAGGCGATTAAAAACGCACCTTATCCGACGGATGTGCATCAGTTAAAAAGCCTGTTAGGTTTTTTAAATTTTTACAGGAACTTCATTCCTAGGATGTCTTCGATTTTAGAGCCTTTGCATAACTTATTGAAAAAAAATGTTAAATGGGAATTCTCCGATGTGTGTAAAAAGGCGGTTGATTCAGTAAAAAAAATAATGTGTGACAATGCCATGCTCACAAATTATTTTCCCGAATTACCGTTAAAGCTTTTTACAGATGCGAGCACTTCCGGTTTAGGGGCGTGTCTCATGCACGTGTTTCAAGATGGGACGATGAGGCCAATTGAATTTGCCTCACGCAGTCTTACTAGTGCGGAAAGAAAATATTGTATTTTAGACCTTGAAGCTTTGGCAATTATGTTCGGTCTGAATAGATTTTTTCAGTACCTGTTCGGTAGAGAATTTACTTTATGTGTTGATAACATGCCTTTGTTGAGGATTCTCGGGGAGCATAAAAATATACCAGTTTTAGCAGCGAATCGCTTACAGAGATATGGCATCATTTTAGCGGGCTTTGCGTATAAAACGGAGTTCGTTAAGTCATGCAATAATCATGCGGATTTTCTCTCTCGCTCACCGGTAGAAAGTTCGGTCGAGGAGTGTAATGATGATTTTGGTTCAGAGTTCGTGAGTTTTATTGTGGAAGGAACTCAGTTGAACTTGAGTTCCGTGAAAGCTGCAACTAGTGCGGACTCTGTATTACAGTTAGTTAGTAAACATTTAAGGCAGGGTTGGCCTAAGACTATGAAACGTGACAGTAGCTTATGGAATTTTTAGATTAAGAGGAATGAACTTTCAATTTTCGATGATTGTTTATTCTGGAACCATAGAATAATTATCCCATTTTCATTACAAAATCATGTTGCATAGATCACATTTAGGTATAGTCAAGATGAAAGGCGTTGCTAGTATTTTTGGTGGTCATCATTGAATAAAGATCTGGAAAAGATGGTTCAATCGTGTACGGATTGCGCTATGAATAGACAATCACCACCAAAAAGTCACTTATCCGTATGGCCGAATTCGGGCAGAGTTTGGAGTCGTGTGCATATCGATTATTGTGGGCCACTAGGGGGTAAGATGTTTTTAGTAATTTGCGATTCTTTTTCCAAGTGGATAGACTGCATCGAAGTTTCTAAAGCAGATTCGGCGCACACCATTCTTGAATTAAGGAAAATTTTTGCGATTTTTGGTAACCCGGAATTAATTGTGGCAGATAACGGTACAGCTTTCACGAGTGATGAATTTAGGGGTTTTTTTATTAGAAAACAATATTAAATTCATGACAGGACCTGTGAGGCATCCTCAAAGCAACGGGGTAGCTGAGAATTATGTATATTTTTTTTACAGTTTTTTAGAGAAAATGTGTCCTAACTGGGGTACCCCGTTCTAAGGACACATTGTACAAGTTTTATTATTTGAATTCCACCCAAAGTGGGCGAACAAGGCTCAGAGTTGGTAAAAAGGGCGAACGTTAACATTGCAAAAAGTCAGGACAGACAGATTAGGAATTTCGGTGGGGCAAAGTCTCGTGTATTTAAGATAGGTCAAAAATGCCTTGTGCGAGACTATCGCCAGAACAATAAGATTTTATAGGAAAAAGGGGTGATTTGTAAGTCGCTGGGCTAAAAGGTTTTTATTGTGAGAGTGGGGAACTCGAACATAACTTAGAAGAGGCACTTAGATCAAATCAGGAAGTTGTCAGTAAGCTGGGATGAGGAGCTCAATAAATCGCAGCATCCCGCGTCTGAGATCAGTTGGAATGACCCTCGGGAGTTGGAAACCTCAGTGTTGCTAAGTGGTTTAACTCGGTGTACTTCTGGTTTCAGGTTGCCTGAGGAGGTGGAGGCCGCACCAGGACCGTTCACCTTCAGCGCCACGTAGCCCGTGGGCGGGTCGACTTCGGCCCAGACGAGAAACCCCAGAAGAGCAAGCTACTTAACTATGTTTAATGTTCTAATATGTGAATATTTGTTGTTGTTTGATATCAGGTCACTGACCTGCGGTAAAGTGGTTAGTAGGAGCATTGTGGCATAAAGCCCAATAGTAGGGACCTTTTATCTCTGTTTTGTAGCTAGCATAGTCTATGTTAGAGAGGGAAGGGTGTAGTGTCCGAGGTACAGTATACCCGCGGGGGGACCGGGTGCCGGAGTTGGCCGAACGTAGCCGAAGGTTCCCGATCCCACCCAGACAGAGGTAGTGGAGGGGCAGGCGAGAGGCGCCGGCGGTACGGCCGCCGCCGCGCATTCCGTTGATTACCTTATCAGAGTAAACATTGTACATCTTTCTGAATTGACTTATAATAAATAATCATTCGTATAAACGAGACCTTTTTAATAAATATATTTGTAAGTGTCACGGACATTATACTATGTTTGGTGACTCAGCAGCAGTCCTGGATTTGTCAATAGGCCTTATAGGCCGCGACCTAGGGGCGGCAGAGATCAGGGGGTGGCGCTTGTTCGCTTTGGTAAGCCGTTAAGTTTGTGTACGATTATAAAAAAAATCACTGTGGATAGATAAGAGTTTTCTATCTATAAACCTTTATACGCCCAGTGGTACCGTACGGGACCGCGGATTTGTATCGTTCAATGCCCAACCATTTTATACAGGACGGATGATTGTAGTGCAAATATTTCACAAAAATGCTTTGGCAGTGGTCTATCTTTATTGCACGCGGCGGACGAGCGTTTAAGGGGGGAAAAAAGTGTAGGACGGTATATTTTTTGTGATTTTCATGATTTTTGTAAGACATAAGGAAAGTACATATATTTTATTTATACTTTTGGTCATTTTATACATACATTCAACAGAATATTCTAAAATTTTCAAATATTTTCCTCAAACAATAAGGGTAGCTGCAGCGCATTGTAAGTCGCCATTCGGCTGGACAATTTGTGTTCCTGGAGTTCACAATTTTCATCCGAACTCAATTTTTCAAAGGAATTTACCTTTTTTATAAGTGTTTCTTCTATTTGAACCTCTCATCCAAAAAAATCGAAAATTAATATTTATTTGAGAAATACGAAAATTTTGTATGATTTTTTACACATTCTTTTGTACGTTTTATGTGCCATAAAAAATTAGTTAAAATATAGATATTATTTAGGATTTATATAATGAAACTATGCGCTGAGTTTGATAACGATTGATCAAAAACTGTAGGAGCTAGAGGTTACACAAATTCGAAAAAAGTAATTTAGAAAAATGCGTTTGAAAATAAGAGTGGCAGTAAAATAGTGCTAGTTCGACCGAGGGACACCCACTCAAACGAATATAACTTTTAAATGGCGTGGTATATTGTTTTGAAATTTTCAAAATATGTTTTTAAATAGTTTTATTGATTTATAAAAAAAAAAAATTTTAAGCCTCTATACCTATTTCCCCCCAAAGGAACGTTCAGACGTCCTGTGATCCCGTCATGCGATTATGGTGCGAATATTTCACAAAAAAAACGCTTGAACAGTGGGCTACCTTTATTTGGTTACTAATCATATTTTGGAATGCCATTTTGGAAAGACTAAATAAAGAGAGTGCTCAGATTCAGAGTTCATCTGTTTATGTACTGACGGTATCTGATTTTTATGGATCTCTTCTCGAGTTTATTACACCGGAGCAAGAAAACTATGATAATTTCGAAGAAAGTGCAATTGAAATGAACGCACTTAAGCAATAACAGGGCGACATTAAGATGACCCTAAGAGAAAAAAATGTATAGACGATAGATCAAATGAGGATATTGAAACAACCTCCTGACTGAGAGCTGAATTAGAGAGAATGCATTTTTTTTTATTTTATTTTTTATTTTTTATTAGTAATAAAAGGTACATAAATTACAAATAAATTTTATACAGTAATTAATTACATAGTAGATATATTCGATGTACCCCCATAATTAAGCAAGGCTTGTGTGTATGGGGGGGTGTTATTGTATTGCTTTTTTTATACAATTTAGTTTATTTATATCACATTTAACTTACCATTTAAACGAAGTTTTCAGTATAATTTTTAAGGTGAGTTTTAAAATTTTTTATATTGGTATTCATGTTTCTAATTTTTTCTGGTAATGAATTAAAAAATTTTGCTCCTAGATATTTATGACTCAATTGTCCAATTTTTTTTTTACATTTTGGAGTGGGAAGTATTGATGTTTGTCTAAGACTTCTGTTATTTTTAAATGGTGCAACTTGTTTTTTAATATTATCTTTATAAATTTGTAATGTTGCATGATAAAAGTATAATGCACTTAATTTTCTGACTTTAAATTGTTTGAATAAAAGTTCTGACGAATATGAGTAGGGTTTTTTAAAAATTGTTTTTATTATTAGTTTTTGTGATATGTAAATTGTTTGTGTTTGATTTGTATATGTACCGCCCCATCCTATAATGCCGTATTGTATAATTGATTGACAGAAAGCGAAGTATGTGGTTCTAAGTAATTTTTCGTTTAAAATATCTCTTAAACATCTAAATATATATGTTAGTTTCCTTATTCTGTTGTTCAGAATATTTATGTGTGGAGACCATTTTAAACGCTGGTCTATTGTTATGCCCAGGTACTTAATATCAGTTTTGCTTTCTATTTTTGAACATGATATATTACATTTGTGGTTTTCTGTATTTGTCACAGAGTGGATTATTAAGTTTATTTCTTTAGGTGTTTCTTGTTTTTTAATGAAAAATGGCAAATAATAGGTTTTTTTAGAATTTAAAGTCAACAGGTTTTTATCAAACCATAATTTTAGTGCATTGATATCTGTATTTGCCATTTTGTTTAATTCAGACCAGGTGTTTGCTTTTAGTAGTAGGACTGTGTCGTCAGCGTAGAAGACAATGTCTCCATATTTAGAAATATTGAATATATCATTGACATATATAATAAATAACAATGGTCCCAAAACTGTACCTTGGGGTATTGAAAAATCGCTATATTTTGAATCGCTGACTTGATTTAGTAATTTTACTTGTTGTGTTCTTTCATGTAAATAACTAGCTATCCATGCTAAAACTTTCCCATTAATTCCTATAGATTTTAATTTATTTATTAATTTTTTATGTGATATGCTGTCGAAAGCTTTTTTCAAGTCTATAAATATTCCAATACATTTTTTATCGGAATCTAGGGCCGTATATAAATAGTTAGTTATTTTTGCTATCGCGTCGTGAGTACTTGTATTTTTTTTTAAGCCGAATTGATTATCATTAATTATTTTATTTTCATCTAAGAATGTCCAAATTTGTTTTTTTACAATTTTCTCATATATTTTTGATACATTTGATAGAAGGGAAATCGGGCGGTAATTTTGTGGGTCTTTAGGACAGTCTGTTTTATAAATGGGAGTTATAATTGCTCTTTTGTAATTATTGGGAAATTCGCCATTTGCTAGACTTAGGTTTATTATATGTGTTATTGGGAAAATTAAGTATGTTTTCATCGCTTTTATTGTCTTAGCATCTATGTTATCAAAGCCGGGGGCAGAACCTCCTTTTAGTTCCGAAATAGTTCTGTCAATGTCGGCTTCTGTGACTGGCTCAAATTTATTTATTTGACATTGTGTTCTGTGTTGTGGATTTGATATATTGGTCGAATTTATGGATTTTGCTAGGTTTTTTCCAACGTTATTAAAATGGTTATTTAAAATATTACAACATTTTTTTGTGTCATTTTGTACATTATATGTATATTAATTTCCCATATGATATTTCGGATATGTGCTTATATGTTTTATTTTTATTTATTATTTCATATATTGTTGACCATATTTTTTTATTATTGTCTTTAGCTTCTGTTATAATTTTTGAGTAATAGTCGTTTTTCGTTTTTCTAATTAGAGTAGTTAATATATTTTTATACTTTTTATAATATAGTACAATTTTATTGTTAACTAGTGGCCTTTGTGTTATTTTATAAAGTTTTTTTTTTTCGAATGGCTTTTATTAATCCTAGAGTAATCCATGGTTTAATTTTCTTTGTTTTTGAATTGGGGACGATCTGTGTTGTTTTTGTTGCTTCTAAAACGTGTTTAGTTAAAGTTTTTTCAAACAGTAAGGCACTTTGGTTGGTGCATTTATTTTTTAAAACTTCTTCCCATTTTTCATTTATTAATTATTTTTTTTAATAATTCATAGTCTATTTGGGAATATGGAAGATTTAATTTGGGTATTGTGTTTAGTTTTTTATTTGTCTCATGTAATATAAGACACGCGTAATGGTCAGTTATATTGGTTTTCCAAACAGTAGATTTAATATTTTTTATTTCAATTAAATGTATATTACACCAGATATGGTCTATACATGATGGAGTTTGGTTTATAATTTCTCGAGTGTTACTATTAATACAAGATTTAAAGTTGAGGTGCGTCATCATGTTAATGAAATTATTTTTTTCTATTGAGTTATGGTTAGCAGAAATGTTTATATTGAAATCACCACATACAAAAGTAAGAATTTTCGATAATTTGCTTAGATATTCATATAGTTCATTGATGAAGTTAGTTATGTTTGATTTGTGTGTTCTGTACACTGTTATAATTCTGTATAATTTGTTTTTTAATTTTATATCTATTTTTAGACAATTTACATGTTGTATATAAATTTCTTCAATGTTAATAATTTCACACTCGTCATGAACAAATATAATTATACCACTATTTTTATTAATTGGTATTGTTGTTGCGATGCCTTTGTGGTTGGGTAGTGCATTAATGTGTTGATCGTTATTACAGTGCGTTTCTGTTAGCACTATGCAGGCGGGCGATAAAAACAGATCATTTATATTTATCAAAAATTCATCAAGGTTTTTTGCGATGCTTCGAATGTTCATGTGTAGTAATAAAAAGGGGGAACTGTTTGTAACGCACCACTTATTAACTTCTTTAATATTTTGACATATTTCTTGGTTTATTTTGTATTTTTCGTCAATTTGTTTTACTATGTATTCGGTCATTTTGAATTATAATTAATTTTTTCTTGAGCAAAGTTTGCGTACATAAACTTCAAAGAAAAAAATTCATTTATTTTAAAATGGGCGAACTTTCAACACAAAGAGTCCCAGAAAAAGCTCAGTCTCTTGTTCAATATTATGCAATGATTTAGAAGAAGATTTAGTTCAGGAATGTGTACACTTTCAAGGTCACATTTCCTCTAATAAGACGGCAGAGAAACCTGAATATACATCATTACTGATTCCCTGTGCAACGTTTACCCAAATTTGGATATAGCTCTCCGTGTCGCACTTTGCACTCCAGCCACAAACTGTTCTGGAGAAAGGAGTTAGCGAGTGAAGAAATACCAAATGTCTTCATTATTGCAAGAAAAACTCTTTGGCTCTTCTATGCATAGAAGCAGACTGAATACTATAAACTATGAAGCCATTATAGATGATTTAGCCAAATAAAAAGTCCTGTAAAAAATTGTAAATCTTGTTTCATGTTACTTTTACTTTGTGAATAATTCATTCGTTTATTTTTACCTACTTAACCCATATTTGAATATTTATTTTAAAAATTTTGTGTTCACCTAATAAAAGCCTACAAGTGAGAATGATTATGATAGGTGGCAACTTCTAAGGAGGAAGGGGCGGCGAAAATGAAGTGGCCTATACTAATGAAAAGTGTAAATACGGCTCTGCTCAGCAGGTGTGCCGGGCTACAAGGGGTGAGGTTTGTCTAGGTCTTGGCGATACACGCGTTTGCCCCCCTACTGTGTGGCGGGCCAGACGAGGAGAGACTGGTTAAGGGAGACCTTTTTACCTCTCCAGCTGGACTCTCTCGACCCATTGCCTAGTACCGCGGAGGGAGGAATGGATTCATACGTCCGTCACTCCAGTATACTTGACCCCCGGATTCCCACCCACCCCTCATGCCTTTTTCCTTCCCAGAACTCCTTCTCCTTCCTTTTCCTAAAAAAACACTTCACACAGCATCCCAAGGCGGGGTTTTTTCAATCATTAACGGGCAGCCCACCCTCAGTCGTGAGCCTTTGGGTCAGGCCCCTGCACTACCGAGTGCCCCGGACAGTGGTAACCGGTTGAAAGGGGTCTCTCGTCTCGCCAACGCAACCACCACCAAAACCTGAGCAGACCTTACCATGAATCCGGGCACCCCTGCTAAGTCACCAACGTAGTGAACCACTCAGGGTAACCTATGGAAGAGGTGTTAATTATTCAATAAATGGTTTCAAGGGCGGCGGTAAATTACATTCAAATTATAAAAAAAACTATTTTCGAATGAGTGAACTAGCGATGAGTCGTTCGTGAATGAGCCGCACAATTGAGCTAGCTCTTTATGATGAGCTGTAATGTAGTCCTATAATTTCAACACCTGCTATATCCGATTTTTTGTCAAAATGATCTGAGTAAGACATCTTGTTCACATTTTTGCCAGAAACAAGACTAACCTAAAATTGAGATTCAAAACCTCCCTTATCATGACCAAAAACCATGTTAAAATTGCGAGTGAGAAACAAAACCCCCTATATCATTCAAGAAGTTACTATCAAAACCCACTATATCGGAATTCAACCAATCACGAGCAGTTATTTAGCCAAGATGGCGGATGTAAAAACACGCCCCTCAGGTCAGTTGAGTTTCAAAAGCCTCTATATTCCATATAGATTACGAAGTGAGTATCAAAATCCGCTATATCCATTTTATTTATTTATTTTTGGTTTTATTCATTTTATGTTTTCCATAAAGGAAAAATATAAATTATTCTTGTGTCTTACCATTTATTTTTATTTTATTATTTATTAACCAAAGATATTACAATATATACAATATACATTTGATTTGGTATATACCACCTCACTAGGCATTCCGAGGTGGCAGGAATTTAAACTAATGTAGCAGCCAGCCTCTGCTACCTCATGCTTTAGATTGTTTTCAAAAAGTAGCTATCTTTCCAGAAACATATTAAAATAATATCAAAATTTTTGAATTCAGAACCATTGACAGTTAAACGACGTTCGTTTGGTTTTTTCTTAAGACGCCGGTAGTTGTATAAATCTGTAACGCTGTCCATACATAAATTCATTTTTCAAATTATATTTTTAAAGTAGAACTCAATAAATATCTTACAACACGCAACCATAGTTCTACACTAATTTTGATATCTTAATCTTTGAAGAAAAATAAGATAAAAATAAAAATATTTTAATTTAAATAGATAAATAGAATAAAAGAACAATAAAAGAAATGAAGAAGAAAAGAGATAAGAAAAATATAAAAAAATATGAAAGAAACAAATTAGAAACACAAAAATAATTGTGAGGAAAAGAGAAAAAATACAGGCGTTGAGTGTGTTTTTGTATTGTTCAAGTTATCTGCCCGCAGTATATACATATACCTACTCCCAATTTATTAACATTTATATATTATTTATTATTACAGGTTGCATCTAACAAAACACGGAATAAGCGCCGTTCAGGAGATATTTCAGAAAAATACCGCCATTAATTATCAATGTATTAATTATGACAATTACATACTTAGAGACGTCAACGGTGTATGGCAGTCCAACACCTGGACTTGGACATATGTACCTGCACCCAGTGGCGTAGCTAGCATGGGTGGCACCCGGAGCGGATATAACGTGGTGTCACCCCCCCCCCCCCCCCCCCCCCTCCCTCCCCACCATTAAAGTTGACAAACGAAAATTTCGACTTCATAAAAAACCGGTCCGTCCCGCCCCCCCTCGCTACGCCGCTGCCTGCATCTGTTAACTACCTAGAATCTTATTTTTCTCGTGGTGCAGGGTGGCCAACCGATTCCAGGAGTCGTAAAATCATACGCTCAGGCTGGGGAGCTGGGAGTGGTAGGAGGTAGGAGTTAGGAGTAAAGGCACAATGAGCCATATCGGACGAGTAAAGTATGTTCACACTTTGTAAAGCACCACTTTTTATTAGAATTGATATTTAACAGCCAACCAGGTTTCGCTCATCTCGAGCTTCATCAGGGCTTATTATAACAACTAAAGATAATTATCTACAGACATACATATATAAAAGAAATTAAGAGAATGAGTGAAAGAGATAGAAACAGAATAGGCAACACCCTATTGGTGCCAGAGAGCGATACAAATAGAAAAGAGGGAGACAAAACAATTACAGGATGGGTGAGTAAGGGGGGGAGGGAGAGGGAGAGAATTGTTTAAGAAGATGTTAACGGAATAAATTAAAAATGGGACTATCAGATAAATTGATTTGGTTATTAATAATGTTTGATTTATTATTGACGGCTTTTTTGATTTCGAGAGCTTCTAGATTGTTTAACCGAATTCCAATTCCATTTTTATGTAATATTTTAGTCCCGGAGGTTTTATCGAATGAGTGGTTAGTTTCTATTAGATGGTTTGCGAATTCTGAAAAAGCGTTACTATTTAAACATCTTAGATGTTCTTTAATTCTTATGTTTATGTTCCGGGCCGTTTTTCCGATATAGAATGCAGAACAATCATTACAATTTAGTTTATATACGCCAGAGTGGCTAAATTTATCGTCAATATCTTTAGTGTTAATTAAGTGTTTACCTAAGTTATTATTAGTAATTATAACTTAGGTATTATTAATAACCAAATCAATTTATCTGATAGTCCCATTTTTAATTTATTCCGTTAACATCTTCTTAAACAATTCTCTCCCTCTCCCTCCCCCCCTTACTCACCCATCCTGTAATTGTTTTGACTTCCTCTTTTCTATTTGTATCGCTCTCTGGCACCAATAGGGTGTTGCCTATTCTGTTTCTATCTCTTTCACTCATTCTCTTAATTTCTTTTATATATGTATGTCTGTAGATAATTATCTTTAGTTGTTATAATAAGCCCTGATGAAGCTCGAGATGAGCGAAACCTGGTTGGCTGTTAAATATCAATTCTAATAAAAAGTGGTGCTTTACAAAGTGTGTTTTTTAATTTAATATATAATGTCACACCACAAAGTATTTGCTTCCTTCGATAATAAAGTATGTTCATTGCTTGTATTTACACCCTGAGCTCACGATTCTCGTTCAATTGAGCCGTTGTTCAATTGAGTCATATAAAATGAGTCATGACCCATCGCTTGAGTGAACCTTTTTTAATACTTTAAAGCAAAGTATCTGACAACATTCCCAAACGGGAAAAAAGCATTCCAGCGTTGATTAGTCATTTTCGGCGTTAAAACTCTCATGTAATTACAAGAAACCACTCAGCCTGGGTCAGCTGAAATGATATCGTCACACTAGTTGCATCACTTTTTTACTCTTTGCAGTTAGTTGCACGCCACTAGTAGCAGGGCCGGATTTACCTTGTCGGGGCCCCTAGGCGATTCACGTCTCGGGGCCCCTTTTATCAATGGCGGACTAACGGGGGGGGGGGGGGGGGTTGAAGGGGCTTCCAAATGCCTCCTTGTTCCCTTGATAAAATCCTTAACAAGGTTTAATGGGGGGGGGGGGGGTAAGGTTTTAAAACTTTTCATTTTTTTCTGAATGTAAAACATGTCAGTATATTGAGTACTGTGTCAAAATTTCAAGTAAATCGGAGCAAAACTAATGATGGTACAGTGTTTCAAGCGACCGGCCCTCACTTTTATTTTCCCAAGCAGATAGGTAGTGCATACTGAAGCTTGTACAACATTTATATTTTAAACATATGTAGATATGTATAATTAAAAATAAAATGAAACAAATGCCAATATAAACCACACAGGGCACCTTCAATGACTTCAGATACTAAGTAATGTTGCAACAAATAGAAGGAAAGAAAAGTAAAATATAAGTATGTTTACATATTTGTTTTAATTATAGACTTTTTAATTATTATTTGTGCATGATGTGAACATTAGTTATTTATTTTATTTATTTTTATTTTATTTATTGTTTGTTTGTAAATATTACATAATACAATATAATGAACTAAAAATGTCCAACTAGGCAATTGCCCGTTTTAGGACATTCCAATATGATAATGTTTTTACATGTAAATTATAGTAAATTATAGTAAGTTATAGTGTTGACTATTCTGTTGGTAAAATAATACATATGTATATTCATATTCTAGAATATTTTCAGTTATACCACAACATTTTTTACTACTTTTTTTATTTATTGGGTTATAACCTAATTATTATAATTTGTTGTTTTCTTTAATGCGTGTACCTAATGTTATTAACCAGTAAATGTTCCTAATAAAAATAAAAATATTGAAAGCTGACTTTTTCCGAAACTTCGTTGCTCACTAATTTAAGCAAGTCATTTTTTCCCAGAACGCGGGGCCCCTAGCCGATGCGGGGCCTCTAGGCAGGTGCCTACTCTGCCTTAGGGATAATCCGGTACTGACTAGTAGTACGTAATTTTGCCCTGGCGCGATTCTAATTTTGTGGTATTCAACTAACGCGTGCCTGATGAAATTATATGTGTACACGCAGTGGCGGATTATCCATAAGGCATCCTAGGGGCCCCGCATCGGCTAGCAGCCCCGCGCCCTGAGAAAAATGACTTGCTTCCGTGGTTTATTTATTTATTTATAAATTGATAACACATTATAACATTTTCATATATGAGGGCTGTCCGTAAAAGTGCCAAGGTGCTGCGATCGCGTGGAACAATTTTACGCAAGATCCGGGAAAACTGGCGTGTAGCCTGGTTTCCAAATTCCCACAACGCTGCACTCTCTGCGACACTTAGTCTCGGCGTGGCAGCCGTTCACGATGAAGCTTCCGCTCGCCGCACCCGCCAGGTGTGAATTAAAACCCCGGTATAAATTCATTCTCAGCCTACACTCAGAACATCGGGGCGGAGGAAAATTTCGCCGCCCCCTTATTTGGGTACTTCAAGCGGTGGGGGGGGGGGGGTTGCATATGGAAATCCTATTTTTTATTACGACCTATATATACACGAGCCGGATTTTTTTAATAATCACATTTGACGAGTATATAAATTCCACTCCAAAGTTGATTGATTGATACTGCGTTAGAGTCCCCAAACAATCGATTTCTCAGAATTTTACAGCATTATGTAACTCAAATGTAAAGCTTCACTCGATGCAGGATGAATCTGTAACTCGTTATTTAATTTATCGTTGTATTCTGAACACAAAACCAGTTTGTATGCGGTGAATTAAAACTACACTCAAAACATGAAAATGGTTTTCTTTGATTCTGGCAGCACAAACATAGTCTGCAAATAGAATATCATAACTGAACTAAGATGATGTTTTCCTTCGAAATGTGTCAACAGATGAATCCACAACTGGAAATTTACATTCTCAACACAAAGTTAGTTTGAATTAAGTCTGTATGCGGCGAATTAAAAGTACACTCAGAACACGAATATGGTTTTTCTTTGATTCTGGCAGAATTTAATAACTGAACTTCAAATAAGATAATGTTTTCCTTTGAATTGTGTCAGCAGATGAATTCTCAAATGGAATTCCTGAAAACTGGTTTAACCCTTTGAATAATAAGAAAAAAATATCTATAAACTTTTGCCTGTCAATGTTTCTGCACAAAATTTCCGGTTCTTCCCATGCAATGCTCCTTTTTATTAAAACAAAACTGTTCTAAAATCTAGATAAAGTAATTTTTCGACGTGCTTGTTAGAACATTATTGTTTCTAAACACTAAAATTTTCATATTGGAAATGTGAATTGGCTCAAAAATACACGCCTGCGAATATTCGAATTAAAGTACCTAAAATAGAATAAACTTAAAATTTTAAATACAGATTCCTTTTCTTAAAAAAAATGTTATAAAACTGTATCTTAACTTATTATCGCAATCACAAATTTATTTAAAATTAAATGTGTGGGACATAATTTCACAATTTTATTTTAAAATTAAATGTGTGGGATAATTTGCATCTCCTGTGATTAGATGAGTCAAATTAAATTTGTATTTGCCGAATTAAAACTACACCCAGAAAATGACAATGGTTTCTCTTTGATTCTGGCAGCACATACATAATCTACAACTAGAATTTTATAACTGCACTTCGAATAAAATAATGGTCTCTTTCGAAATGTATCAGTAGATGAATACACAACTGAAATTCAGTTGTTAATACAATCTGAACACAATTCTGATTTTAATTAAGAATGAATCTGTTTGCGAGTTATCAGCTTTAATTAGTATTAATTAGTAGTAGCTTTAATTAGTAGTAATAGTACGGCTTTCCTTCGAATTGCGAAATTTGCAGGTTAAAAAAATATAGTTATTGATATTTTTAATGAATTTAAAAAAGAGTTGAATTCGTAAACAAAAGGATAGTAGAACATGTTCAAATAATGATTTGAAATAGTTTAAATTTTTCTAAGATAATGTTATTATTTATTGTAAAAATTTGCCGCCCCCCTTAAAAGTGCCGCCCGGTCCGGGCCCGGCCCCGCCCCCCCCCCCCCCACGCTACGCCACTGACTAAGTCTTAAACTGTTCAAGACTTAGTGCATTCAAATAAAAAATCCAGTAACTTCATGGCTAATACTAAATGGCCCTCTTCTATTTTTTTATGAACAATGAAAATTTTCCATAAATCCAAAATAAAATTCGCTGGTCCGCCATTTTTTAATTTTTTATCTAAATTCCCCTACGTGGTGCCATAGACTTGGTGCATGCAAATCGGATGTAGTAGTTAACCAGGTTGAAAAGTTTCAAGAAAAACGCATTCAAAGTTTTGCTGAAGGATAATTCAACAAACTGTTTCACATAAAATGTCGTATTTCCGTCAATTTTTCGAATTTCTTTAAAACATTTGGTGAGAGCATTCTTAACAAATGCGTCTTTCAGAAAATGAAATAATATTGATAGGGTCGAGTATCAATTTAGTGGGCTCAGAAACAAAATACAAGTATCTCAGTACGATAGTTTATTTTACAAGTTCACAGAATATCATTTAATGTTTTTTTTATAGTCTCACATGACGCTTCTTAAAAAAAAAACTCCTATCTGTCAAAAAAAAGAAAAAAATGAAACAAAACAATTCAATTCGAATTCTGGTGCGTTTAAAAAAAATGGATTTGTGTAACCACCGTACGAAAGTACCTAGACTACACTGGGTAGCTCGATTCGAGCCGTGACTGATTCCCTTTTGCGTTTATATTTTAGTGACGGGGTTTTGGGTCACTCTTCATGTTCGTATCAATTTTTTTTTTAAATGAGAAAAAAAATGTGTGTCCTGGTGCCAAGCCGTTTGATCAAGGGAACATGGAGGCGTTTGAAGGGCCCAGGACCAGAGGCCCGGGGCGGGCCGCCCCTTCCATCCCCCTCCATTAGTCCGCCATTGGTAAAAGGCCCCGAGACGTACATTGCCTAGGGGCCCGGACATGGTTAATCCGGCCCTGTGTACACGTGAAATTAGCAGTGCAACTAATGTCATAAACTTGTGCAGTTGAATTCATTTTTAAAAATTTTTGTAGGTATGTATTTATAATGCACTTGTTAGAATTTTTTGTTGTTGTTATGATTTATATAAAATTTTAATGGATTTTTAAAGTGGAAGGAAATATAATTGAAAAATAACATTATTAAAATTATTTTGATTTTTAAAGCGTATTCAAATGCTTGGCGCCGTTGCAAAAATCGTAACAGTGCTGCCAGTTAAATAAAATATTTTGTGTTTTTAATCATTTTAATTACTAAACATTGTGTCTACGTTGACTACGTTCGCAAAACAATAAAGTTTCTGAGAGTTCGTAATTTTCTGTGAAATAACTAACCTTAATCTACCAAACAAAGCCTATTGATGTCTTAATTAATGTAATAATCTACTTATTAATGCGCAGTTCCTAACTAATATTTAAATTTTCGTGATATATGGTCACGATTTTCAGTATTTGGTGGGAGTGGCTATGTTGATGTCATCGGTCACGTGACCGAAGTCGCGCTTGCGCAGTTTAGCGGCGTTGCGGGTAACAGTTTTTGTGGTTTGACGGCGTGGGTACGTCGTTTCGGTGCGCTGTGAAAATTGTTTTGATCGTGTGCTCTTCGATTTTGTGTAGTGAAAATGGCGTCTAAAAGCAAGAAAACGACTGTAACATCTTCAAGTAGCATCAATGTCTCTTCGCTTCAATCACCGCAGTCGAGTAGCACCCCTAGAACCGGCAGTCGTCCTGCTAGTTCAGCCGGCCGGTCTGGCAGTCCAATGAGTCCTACTCGTCAAAGCCGTCTCCAAGAGAAGGAGTCTTTGCAAAATCTTAATGATAGGCTCGCTGCCTATATTGACCGGGTTCGACACCTGGAAGGTGAGAATAATCGTCTCACGCGAGAAGTACAAACATCCCACGAAACGGTCACCCGCGAAGTTTCAAACATCAAGGGTATGTACGAGCATGAGCTCGCAGATGCTCGTAAACTTCTAGATGAAACGGCCCGTGAGAAAGCTAAGCTCGAAATTGATGTAAAGCGTCTCTGCGAAGAAAATGAAGAACTCCGCAAACGGTGAGTTTATTATTTATTTGTGAAAAATACCTTATAAAATTTTACATGATTTTATCAAACTTTATTTTGATAAATATTACAAAAGTGTTTGGAAAACGTATTCTATTGCTGTAAGGTCAAAATTTTGTAACAATTATGTGAAAAATTCTTGCATCGTAATCAGAAACTGGGAAATGATATCAATGTTATCTGTAGACATTCTTGATAGGTATACGTTTGGTGAGAATTTCAGTAATTGTTTACAGTTGCATACCTAGGTACCTACTCCATTGTGGAAACCAACGAAACTATGCATAACCTAGGTATAATATAATTTATTAGGTAATCATTCGTCTGTCATCTACTTCGGTGTCAATAATAATAATTAAACATTTAGCTACCACGGCAATTTTTATGCATACCTACTTTACTTCGTTTCAACTTAATTACTACCAGAAAAGTTACGTCGGGGGAGATAAGTATTATATTACAGTTATTAGGTTCTTAGTTTGGGTTATTTAAATAATTTTTGTGTATTTAGAATGAAACGAAACTCATTGCAAACGTCACTCCATTTTACTATAAGCCGCTTGAAATATATTTTATATACCTAGGTACCTACCTACCTAGGTTAAATGTATAAATGAATTTGTAAAGCGCCCTTGAGGTGATTTTCTCACGAAAATGGCGCTATAAAAATCATCCAAACATTATTATTACACAAATCCAAAATGGCGACACTAGATCGTTTTACATGGGAATTTTTGAACTACCTATGATTTTTTTTTTTTAATAAAAAGGAATAATTCATGCATCTTTTACCCGCTCTCCCGACGTAGGTAGGTAGTAGGTACCTAAACAACGACGTGTAATGTGTGATTTCAAATTTTCATAATCTGTGCCTTTTGAAAATGCGGCGCTAAGGTAAATATTTACCCTTTATTCAGCTCCTTGTAATATTTCCCATAATATTGATAATTTATTATTGTTTTTTTTTTTACTTTATTATATTTTACTAGCTGACCCGGAAAACGTTGTTCTGCCATATAAATTACTTCTAGTGAATATTTTGGTTGTTAAATAAAAAATAACGATTGTATTGTACCTAAGTGTGTGGGGATGGGATCTATGACAGAAAGAGGAATGGAGCGCTGTAGGCGTTAACCGCCGATAAAAACAAAAAACACCAACCATTCATTTTCTCAATTCAATGCATTTCTTTAGTAACAGACATATTTATTGTTTGATTTCTTAAAAGTTAAATGTAAAGTGAAAAAAATGGCTTGCGCATGTGTGGATGTTCGATGAGGCGGACGTAGCGCCATCTGTCATTCAATAACATAAATAATTTCATTCTGTTTGAAATACCTACGTATGACGCCGACGCGACGGTTAGATTTGTTCATACAAAAATCGCGATTAAAGAATGGAAGGGTACCTAGGAGGGTTAAAAAAAAATTGTCAAAAAAAATAAAACATTTTTCTGGGTAGAGGGACACCCTAATCACCCAGTGGTATGAAATATACTTTTAACGACCTATTCTCATACCTACCAAAAATATACATCAAAAAAATCATAAAAATCGGTCGAACCGTTTCGGAAGAGTGCGACCACAAACACCGTGATACGAGATTTATATATATACATATAGATTTCATGTGCGTAAGTTTTGGGCATCGTGCCTGTCAAACTTTGTTAAGGTTTGTTACATTTTATCGCGACTTATTTTTTGGGTTAATTATGCTGCGTTCCGCTTCCTCTGTCTCTTAGGTACGTTGTCCGAAATGTTGACTAAAGTAGGCATAATGAACCAAAAATTAATCACGATAATACCGTAAAGACTTCAAATCAAGCCATTTATTAAATTACTAAATGTAAGTAGTCAAGTTGTGCTCAACGATAAACAGTAATGCTGACTTTATTAGTTGCCACATTCCTCATGTAACCTCGAGATGAATAGACAACAAACTACCTAGGTAGGTACTGAATTATAATTTATAAATATTATAATATATGGTAGGTAGGTACCTACCTATCTATCCTAACTAACTAACCATCACGCCGTTTCCCCGCAGGGGTGGGCAGAGAGGACGGACCGCCAAACAACTCGAACGTTTGTCATTTCCAAACATTCAAGAAATAGGTAGGAATGTCTCACATTTGCTCACTATGCTAACTGAATGTAAAGGCGACTTTACCCGGCGTCATTTTGTCTCTCGATGATGTCACATGCCTGAAATAAAAATCCTGACGTAATGGAGCAAAGAGCCGAGGCTTCTACCCGGACCGGAGGAGGCTTCTGTACGTGCCCACGCTACAAGCACGGCTTTAATTAATTCTCTGAAAAAAATATTCGATAGGTTTAGTTTCAACGATTCAGAAACTAAATTATTAAATGTACTATCAATATATACCTAATATTCACAACTAAATTCTTAAATAGGTATACAAATGTCGTAACAACTGGGAGTCAAACAGTGCCATTTCCCGAAATGGTAATACTTTCTTCGTATTTCTTCTATTTAAACGTATAATTATTTTCGTTATTTGTTTTTGGGGTGTTATGTCGTGTTGCCCTACCTCATTCTTTTTCCAAGGTTTCGGACAGGATCTGCCCTGATGATGGACACTGCAACGCTGTCCGAAACGTTGGCTAAATAAGGAGGTAGCGCAACACGGCATAACACCCCAAAAACAAATAACGAAAATACTTTTGCCGAGAAATTCTAAAAACGTATCTGACGTATAAATTATCTTCTGTATAACTTTCGGACTTGTTCTTATAAAAATGGGATTTAGCGTTGAAAAATATTATTATATTTTTGAATGTAGCTATTACTTTGTGGTTATCCATTATAATAAAATGAAACAATGCAACTTTGTATAAACCACTTATAAAATGTGCAAATCCGACCGGTTTCGGAACAAACGTTCCTTCGTCAGGGAATGCTTATACTAATTTGACAGTTTAGAACAATGTTTTATTAGGGTAGGGGTGGAGCCGTTGTTATTTAATAATGTAGATTGGGTGGGTAGGTATTAGTGTAGAGTGGGTGGGTAGGGGAACAAATCCATGATTGGGCTATATGACAATATTTTTTGTTTGTTGATAATAGATTCATTATTTTTAAGGGATTTTTTAATTTCCAAAGCTTCTAAGTTATCTAAACGTTTTCCTTTATGATTAATATGAAGAATATTTATCCCTGTGTTTTTTTCAAAACTATGGTTATTTTCAATGATATGGTTAGCGAACTCAGAAAAATTATTATTATTAAGACACCTTAAATGTTCTTTGATTCTGATTTCAAAATTACGAGTTGTTTTTCCAATATAAAACCAGCGTTTTATACAAGAAATAATATCGGTAATTTTTTGAGAAATACTAAAGATAAAGACCATAAATTGACTAATTCCGGAATATATAAACTCAAATGCAATGATTGTACCTCATTTTATATTGGAGAAATTGTTTCATTTTATTTAAATATTATTATGTTTAAGTATAACGACTGATTAGCATTTAAACTTTCCCAGCATGTAAAAAATACGATTTAGACATAAAATAAAACATCATTTTTCATTTAAAAAAGACTTAATAGTTTATGGTTGGTTTGTAAGAGGTTTGCAGCATTTTGTTATTTAAAAAAAATTATTTTGGTTTTATTTGAAGTACAAAACCGTAAACTAATTATTCAACTACCCTAAAGCTGGCCATACACACTACGGTCCACCGGAGAGGTCTACCTACCTGTGCTGGTGTGCCTGGGCAGGTAGACCGGAGCGTGTGTGGGAATAGTGTACGAAGAAAAACAAAGCGGATTTCGGTTTTCGGATTAGTCAGCGCATGGGCGGCCGACTGGCGCAGGCGTGCTGACAAGAATGTTTGTATGTCAACGTATCAGACCGAACATAATGAAGGCAGGTTCAGATTTGTGTCCGCGCGAGGCGGCGCCGATAAGCTTTACCGGAATGAATTCTTAATTCCTGCTCGCCGGTGACGCCGGTCAGAATCTGATATCAAAATGGGCGACCTGTTAATTGCCGCTGTTTTCAATCAATCGCCAATCTGGGATAAAAGAAATACATTCCATAGCACCAGAAATGTTGTTGACAAGTGATGGAATGAAATCAACAAGATAAAATTTTGAAATAACCTCAAATGTCACAAGTGAATTCCTTTCAGGCACGTACTTAACATATTATCATGTTCTCCTGAGGTTTTTTTTTTCATATTTAAGGATACCAATTACCAAATAACATTGTTTTATTCCTTAATTTCAAGAAAGGCTTCGCCAAGAGTAAATAATCGTCGTCTGCGAACTCGATATTTCGTAAAAACTGACAGCTGCTGTCAAGCTACCGCGCAGAGCGCAAGTTTTATCCGCGTTCTGTTTGTCCACATCTCGGCGTCAACTGCCGCCGGTGGAACAGGGCACTGAACGCCGTTAATCTGAAAACCGAAACCCACTTTTTTTTGTTCGTACCCATAGACCTGTGCAATTTTTTGAACCTGCGCAGGCGACCGGCGCAAAATCGAAAATCAATTCTTTCTAAACAAACCTGCACCGGTAATCTCTCCGGTAGACTAGCATGTATGGCTTACTTTTAATGTCAAATATACACTTTTTAACTTCAGTACGTCTTTAAGACATATCATTCATTATCTTTAACGTACATCAAAATAAGATTATCTTTCTAGGGTTAAACATGCCAATGGCGTAACAACTAGGAGTCAAGTTTCCCGGGATGGTAATACTTTCTTCCTATTTCTTCTATTTCACTCCCGTATGGGACCTACCTAGATAGGGCTGGGCGACGTCGTATTAGGTACCTACCTATGCTAGCTCTTGACTAAAAGTGTTATTTTTTCGTATAAATGTATACAATTTTTGTCATTTTTTTACGATTTCCTACAAGAATAATAAAAAAATAACAGTTTAGTTGCATTATTTTTTTATTAAATATTCTTGTAGGAAATGGTAAAAAAAGTGAGGTGACAAAATTGTTTACATTTATACGAAAAAATAACACTCTTAGTCAAGAGCTAGCATAGGTAGGTACCTAATACGACGTCGCCCTGTCCTATCTAGGTAGGGTCCCATACGGGAGTGAAATAGAAGAAATAGGAAGAAAGTATTATCATCCCGGGAAACTTGACTCCTAGTTGTTACGCCATTGGCATATTTAACCCTAGAAATATAATCTTATTTTGATCTATTCACGCAGTTGCGCGTAGGCGGTTTGGCGGGTGAAAACTGTTTCTACAAAATAAGTCTTTTTTATGTACTTCTACGAACAACTTTGAATAGAATGTGAAGCTTGATTTAATATGGATCTTTTACTTTTTGCTTTAGGGTTGTCACTAGAACAATAACTGAGTTAAAACGATTTCTGTTGGAACACACGCGTTAGCTTGAAAACAAGCTTATTGCACTAGACTGCTATTATTATATTGTCGTGTAACAAGCTTAGGGGTCGGAGTGGTTAGTATATAGTTCCGTAATAGGTTAATTTGAGTTTAGGTACATAACTTATGTCTGTCTGGCCGATTTGGCAGAGGTGTCTGCCCCACAAATTGGGTCAAAACTAAAATTCGTCTCGGTAACACGGACCTGAAATAGATGGGCCAATTCTGTACGACTATTTTTAATATAGGCGAAACCACGAGTTTTATATTGCACAAAACGCCACTGAACATCCTCATTGACCATTGCTGCGAAAGTATGCATTTTTATTATGTTGGTGAAGTTTAAATCAACTACCTACCGCATCGTAAAGTTAGTTAAAAAAATATAGGTTCACGTCTTGTGTCCGAAATTAGTTTTTTAAAAACTCGGGTGATCACTACGTAACTGTTGCGAAAATTCGCGAAAACTGGATCAAAATATTATAAATTATTCTAGCAGTAATTAATCCAAATGTTGCCAATCAAGTTGTTGTTTCAAGGAGCATTCCGAAAAATAATTTGATTGTCCAATATCTGGCTTATCGGATTAAATCGCAAGACCTTGACAAAAATTTAGTAAGCCGAGGGATAATACCTACACATTCGCGTGTCTTGCAGTAGTAAAACTAGTAAATGTTTATGATTCGTGCAAGTTTATTGGGAAACCAAGCCGGCGAGGAAATGCGTCATCGCTAACTTGGGACTGAAGGTTTCCTCGCTATTGATCGATATACCTATACTTTTTTATAAATACGTACGTTAATTTAACCCACATTGTGGAAACAATGGACTCGCCACGAATTCAAATCAACATTAGTGCAAAGGTTTTTATACCATATGCCTTAAAGAATTCGAGTGATGGACTTTATGCGGGCGTAATGTATGGGAAACCACCTGTTTCAATATTATGATTTTAAAAATGATCATCTCTCACAGCAGTTGCAGTCCATTATCACACTGTATGACTGGTGACTAACAGCCATTAATCATTCTTCATCTTGTTTGTGCACAAGAATGCACAACCGAGTTTGCTAATGTCATTCACTTCTCCGTGTAATCATTCAATAATCGCTTAAGATTGCTGGTCAAGTTTTCTAAACGTCTTCCAATCAAAACCCCAAAGTCGTTTTAATAATTTAATTTAATGCAAATTTGGGTTTAAGAGAGTACGTAGAGTCACAATTAATTCGTTTAAAAATAATATAATAGTATACTTGCGGCACGTTCCAGGGTGGAAGATACTCTCAGTATCGCCCCGATGTAAGACCGCCATTCAGAATTGAAGCGTTGCTTGAAATGGATTTAGACGTGTTTGGTGACCAGATCTGAATAGCCAGGTACTTCCCCACATTCCTCTTCCCCATCTCCTTCCCCTCCCCACTACATTCAGCCTCTCAACATACAATGGGGTATGCCATTATCTTACTGACTATTCGTATAAAAAAGGTAGATGATCCTCACCAATCAAAATTAATATTAATTAACTAACCAATAATAAATGATAATCAACCTTCGAACTGTAGATCATCCAACACACCTAGAAGGTAATCTAGTGGTTAATCAGGTACTAAAATACGCCTGAAGTTATAAAATTAAATAGACTGCGGTAAAACCGATCATTCTATTGAACCTAGTATGTTTTTTATTGCCAGTGATATGTTATACAGCGTGACTGATAAGTGGTGGATAGCCTCTCACCTGTGGATGGGGGGTCCCAAGGCCGTTCTGAAAATTGAATAAAAATAATAACTTCTTAAAAAATTGTTTAGTAAAATTCGAAGTGTACCAACTGCTCCCGGAGCTAGTTTGGCAGCCCTGGTTTCATGACAACTCAACCCACCCAATTGGCCACCTAAGCCTCCATAACAAATGAGATAAATATACAAAAGGTACAGGAAAAAAATTATCAAAACACAAATTTAAGGTGACTTACTGGTACAGTAACGCAATAATAATTAATAACGTATTTCTGATAGCACTAGGTACCTAGACTATTCAAAAATAATACAAAAAAAAACAGATAGAGAAAATTCCCTCTGTTACCATGGAACTGAAGAGTCTTTTTTTATTTTTTTATTAAAAAGTTCAATTGACTCGGAAACCAGACTAAACATGGTATTCAATATCCACGGCTGAAAGGTTATTCACCACTCATCGGACACCCTGTAGGGATTTTCATCATCCTCTTGATAGCTTAGGGAACGTACCCGTACTACGTGACCCACTTTTTGCAATTTTTAACCCCCCGGTGACTAAAAACCTAAGCCCCCCACCGCTCATTGTGACCAAGCGTGGTATTTCCCCCCCCCCCCCCCCCCTGAACGGGTCATGTAGTACGGGTACGTTCCCTTATCGATGTTTTCGATGTTTTTATTTATAACTAGCTGAAGTCCCCGGCGATGCTCGGGCTTTGCATAGAGTTTTCGAAATCAAATGTAGACAGCGACTTTACTCTTGTTTTTGTCAAATTTCATCAACCTCGGCATAAAACTGTAGATTTGCATGCAAACCAAATCCACACCTCCCGCTTGCCAGCCCACTCGTCCACCACATTCAGACTTTCTCTTTTATGTATTATATATTTCAAACAATTTACACAAAACCTTGACAAATTATATACCTCAACCTTCCTCATGAATCATGAATCGCTGTATCTATTGGTGAAAACCGCATGAAAATCCGTTCAGTAGTTTTTGAGTTTATCGCGAACAGACAAATATGTAGAGATGTCCGATTTTACTATTCGTTATTCGGATGAATATTAGCTATACGAGTATACCGGATAAGTTAGCTGAGTTTTTCAACATATTTTATTTTTTATTTATTTAATACAAGAAAAGACATTTTTAAATACAAGTTTTATGTAGTCCCACAAAGCTGTCACACATGACGGCTTGTCTGTAGGTTCTACAAAATAATATATATATATATATATATATATATATATATATATATATATATATTTTTTTTTTTAATTTTTAATACATTTACAACATAATATTATATATAAAATAATATATCTCAATGTACCTAGTACCTACCTATATATAAATTATTTAGGCAGGTACGTTGAGATGTTCAGAGATACATTGATTCGTCAGTTATTAGCCAATACTTAGTGTTTTTGGGGCAGAGTCTCTCATTATTCTGAAGTTTAAAGAATTTATTGAAAATCTCTGGTATTAAGTATTTAAGCGTTCGGCTTCCATACTTATTTGTTACTCTTGGAGTAATGAGGCCCTTATTTTCAGTGAATCTTGTGGTGTGACTTTTTGTGCTTGCTTTCTCCCTCATTATCCATTATAATAATGTACCAAAGAAGATCCTTTATTGGAAGTAGCCCCTCAGAACCATACAGTAGTTTTAGATTATTTCTTTGTTTGTAAATATTCGGTGGTACAATTTTTTTTATTATAGCAATTTGTAAATTTTGTATATATTTTATATAAATATTGCTTGTGTGCCCCCAAGTTCGTATTCCATATCTAAGGATGGATTCGACCATACAAAAATAATTTTATGAGTACAATGGGGCAAAACAAATTTCAATTTATAAAAATTACTTGCTAAAGATCGGAGCTGGTTACAAATTTTAGCCACTTTTTTATCCCATTTAAATTTATTGTCTACTATTAGTCCCAAATAAGTATATTCGTTAGTAAAGTCAATTGTTTCACAGTAGCAAATATTTTCAATTTTTCTATGAATAGATTCAGAATTATTTTGGGTATATTCCATATTCCCAGGCTCGATTATTCAATGTACGTTATCCTATGGATAGATAGATGTGTATAGATAGTGAAATACTATTATAAAATATTTTTCTATATAATAATTATCTCCGCGGCCTTGTTCGCTATTCGTAAATGGCAATGTCGTGATGTCACCGTTATAATTATACATTTTTCTTAAATCAATACCATGACATTTATAAAGTGTTACTTCATATCGCAGAGTTGTATTTTCTACAAATTTCATCGTCTTTACGTATACACGTTTACTGGGCGAAATTTAACCGTTACTTACGAATAACACTTTCGTGTCTAATATCAATTTGGCCCACATTTTCACTTAAACATTATCAAGAAATAATACCCTCCTAAACGTATTTTCCGAAAAAGTTTTCAGCGGGATATCGGGTCGAAAACAACTGTGAGTATTCATTTCCTTATAAGGAGCGAGCGGTATATTGCTCAAGTAACCATGAAAGTTCTCAGTAGCAACCGAGTGTTATTGATGTAACTTTGAACGTTTTGCAAGGAGATTTCTGTGCAAATTCTTTGAAATTTGATATTTATAATTTTCTAGCGCAAGAAAGAATGCCCGGTTAAAAAATACATGCATATTAGGAAAACCAACTCGCTAACAAATTATCTGAATGTTATTGATCGAGTTACATTATGATTATTTCATTCATTTGTGAAAAATTTGGTTTGATCCCTATCAATTGATATTCAATAAATTCCGCGACTAAAGGAACGAACCAACCCCGAGCAATGCAGCTCACCGTGAAGCCGGCAGCCGGCATTATCTACCAATCTGGCGATAGCCATGAGCCGTGAGCCACGGTACACCTGGCATGAATAATAGGTCATAAATATCCTCAAATGGCGTATCTGAATTATGTTCAGGTGAGCCGAACACCGCACAGAATAACCTCGCGTTAGAATTCTCATGAAAATTTATAGGTTGGCCTTCTCCGTGTGATTTCTCCATGAGACTACGGAGTGACGTAAGGCTAACCTCTACCTCTCTTTATTTACCTCTGCCGTAAAGGGACTTCTCAAACTATTTATGTTATATTATATTATGTTGAACTGCAGCCTATATACGAGTATATAGCATGGCCTTTTCGGCGTTATTTCTCCATGAAACCACAGATTGATGACTATATATTTATGAATAGTGTCTAGACAGGTATATATCGGATAAGTTAGCCTAGTTTTCTATGGTGAAATACCCTCTAAATCTTTTAGCTGCAGTAAAATGCGTTACCACTTAGGGGGGCATGCATTAATTACGTGAGCAGTTTTTCTTCCAATCTAGACCCCTTCATACCTTGGTGAGATAAATTTGGGCCACTTCGTATATTATTTTCAAGTAATGTGAGATTTTGTTGGACCCCCCCCCCCCCCCTCCCCCTCCCTTTTGAGCTCACGTAATTAACGTATGCCCCCTTACTACCTACCTTGATTCTTTTGTGCAAAATGCGTTTTCCCTTTTTGAAAATTGATTCACTATAAATGATTATAGTATAGGATCCCGATATAAAACGACCATCACCGAGATGTTTATTTGATTAAACGTATTTTATATTTAATTTAATATGTCAATAAATATATTGCATATGGGTTGCCTAACAAATTTTAGTCCAGGGTATGATTAATTAATAATTAAAAAAAAAAATTTTTTAAACAGGTAGGTATAAACAGGTAAATCGATACTAGCATTTTGCACCGGTCTGATTATTGAATTAAAATTAAATGAAATTAAAGATTATTTCATTATGAACACGGTGGTATCATAATATACACACATAAATAATTAATTGATTAATTTTTTTTTATTAATAACTATTCCTCTATTTTAATAATAAACTACTCCAAAATGATGCACAGCGTATACGAGTCTATCGCTATCCTTTTCATTTTCAAGAACAAATAGCATGCGCACTCTCTTTCTTTAAATGTACGGACTTCAAACAGCTGCTAATAAGCTGTGTCCTCTTCTATCGCATGGGATGGTTGGTTGGGACCTCCCCGTCGCACACATTCACTCAAACTGGTGAAATGTTTAAAAAATATATATTTAAATTATTAATTAATCATACCCTGGACTAAAATTTGTTAGGCAACCCATATGCAATATATTTATTGACATATTAAATTAAATATAAAATACGTTTCATCAAATAAACATCTCGGTGGTGGTCGTTTTATATCGGGATCTTAGACTATTAGTAGTAATATATTTTTAAAGTATCGTGGCTGTTATACATATATTGCTGTCTAAAATTTTGCTTTCTATTTCAAAAATAGTCGCCTAAAAATAATGCTTCCAACACACAGTTAACCCAAATACATACGAATCGGCTTATTATTTTCCTGTCCAATTCCAACCTTCAACATGGAGTGAATGATTGATAGCATTTGATACAAAATTGAAAGTTTTAGGATCGTTGTAGGGCTTTCTTCAAAAGATAGTATTTTGAAAATGTCTATGAGATCATTCCTAAATATGTGATTATTTCATAGAATAATGTCGTCATCGTGACGAACGGGCACGTACTTAACCTGTTATGGTAAAGTTGGCGGAACGATTCATGATAATTCCATTAAATAATATAATTATATTCCCGGGTGCAAGTATAAATAAGTTCCGATGTAGGTACTTCCGCTACCAATAATATAGAAACATTGTTATTATTTCATTGCGACATACTTGCATAATAACAATGTTTCTAAATCAATCACATATCTTCGCAATTTAATTTTAAATGCCTTTATGCTCTCCATTCCAATTTTATTTCTTCTGGTAATTCTCCAAATATCTTTAATCTCCGTACATCAATGACTTTTAACTTTACTCAATGTTTTTTTTCTGAAGGGGAGTCTTAGTTCTTTTCTTTTCCTCGTCTCATGTGTGTGTTTGCTTTGTAGTTTATCAATTTTTCTTAGGAATTCAATAGACGTATGGCCATTGATTATTTTGTAGATTAACAATATAGTATTGAGTAAATAATTTGTTTAAATGACAAGATATTTAACTCCTTCAACATTTTCATGACTGAAGTGTACCCATTTTTCTTCAAAATAGTTCTCATAGATCTGTTTTGTAGAGTTGTCATTTGTTTCATTAATTCGTCGTTGGGTAAGAATAGAATGCTGCTACAGTAATTTATGTGTGGTACAATGAATACTTTGTACACATTTTTGCTGGAGACTATGTCAAGGAATCTTCTTATTCTTCCCAACAGCGAAATTTTTTTGACAATTTTTTTAATTATTGGTTTTTTATTTTGAGCGAAAGTCAATTTGGAGTCAATTATTACTCCCACAAATTTCATTTCAAATACTTCTTTCAAAACTTCACCGTCTATCAATATGTTTTTTTTTTGTTTGCGTTACTCGTTTTCCAACGTTCATAAATTTAGTTTTTTTTACATTCAATTTTAGTTTATTTTTCTTCAGCCATATTGATATATTATGTAGGTTTTCATTTAAATGATTCATTATGAGTTCATAATCTTCTCCTGCTATATATATCAATGCGTCGTCTGCAAATAATCTTATTTTACTATGTTTCAATACTTTTACCATATCATTAATGTACATTATAAAAAATAATAGATCTGAGAACAGACCCTTGTGGGTGGTACTGCCAATGTAATCTTCATTGGTTCTGAGATTGTCTCATCCACTTTTGTGGTTTGATATCTATTAGTTAAATAATCCTTGAACCATTTCAATGCCTTTCCTTTTATTCCATTTTTATATAGTTTTTCAATGATTATATCTCATCTATCGTTTCAAAAGCTTGAAAAAGGTGTTCAGGCGAAATATCATAAATTTGTAACAAGTGTATTTTGTTTTCAATGGATTATTGTGATGCAAAGAAATAATAAATGCTATAGATGACGGAACTCCCTTTATTATTTATCTAACGAACGATATCCCCATATATAAAATTAAACATATCAGGGAAAAATGTAGAAACTGCCCTGGAAAACCTGGAATTATCAGGGAATTTTGAAATCCGTTTTTTGTGGCACCCTGGGAAACCTTCGGGGGCGTGCATTCAACAAAACATCAAAGTTTCATCGCAATCGGATGAATGGTTTAGGTACCGCATAAGGGTCAAACAAAGAAACATTAAATAGGTACCTATGATTAGTAATAGTTTTGGGCTAGGGCCTGGTGGCAATTTCTTACAACCAAAGCATAGTGGTGTTTTTTTTTTTAATTATGAAGGTACCTTGTTTTGTATCACTAACATGGATGATGCTTTTGACAAGATCTTGGAGAAGTTAAATTCGTTTACTTTACACGAAGGTTGAATTAATATTTATTTTGAAAATAGATGATAATAATATTTCCTTACTAAAATGTTCTGTACGTAGTAAGCCAGTGGCCTTGAAAAGTTTCTACTCGAATACTTTTGACTCTAAAATTTTTAAGAATAATTATATAAAATTTAGATTTCTTGAAATGTCAACGTTGCCGTCACCTTGGTTGGATAGGGTTCTAACTTCGTGACCAAGGTGACGATTGTAACTCGTGCATATTTACCTACTATATACCTACATATTGATAAAATGATCCGCCCTATTAAGAAATCCCTATTGTCGACAGTGGCGGCTCGTGACTTTTGGGTGTGCTAGGGTGCTAATATTAAAAAAATGTCGACAGTCTACATTTTACCCTATCCCAGTAATCCTACCTTTCCAAAATGACCTCAATCGGATAATGCGTTCGTAGTTTGATGCTTTTGGGTGTATGCTGCTAGAAGTTTTTTTGGAGACAGGATAAATATGACAACGTGATATGTTTGTTTATTTTCCGGAAATATACTCATATTTTCATAATGTAAACATGACGGTGTTTAATGCAGTTGTTATCTTATGAACATGAGATATCTATCTTCCCGAGCATGTTTAATGTTTGGTTTCAGCGCTGGAATGCCTTCGATCTCGATCTTTGCTGACGCGGTTCTGTGCTATTCAGGAACACACCTGCCACTTTCAGCTGCGCGGTGGGGGATGTCGTCTCTCAAATCAGGTGCTTTTCTTGTGGAAAAAATATGATTCTTATAACTCATCCTGAAATTGATACTCGCAATGCTTTGAGGCGTGAGAGTGACAACATGTTGTTAAGTTTAAAAAAAAATGTAACCGGAGACCAAAATTTCATTTACATGTTTTACTCTAAAATAATGTCAAGAATCACTGGTTAAAATAATAAAGTAGGTCAAGTATGTCCCTTCATCTGTACAATCCTGTACAATACACTTCCTTCATCTTCTAAAATTCCTTCTTCCTTCATCTTCGGCTATGAACTTTCATAGCCGAACGCTTTTTTTTAACTAATTAAATTCATACCCACTTTAACAAGTCAACATATTTATCACACGGGTAATAATTATTTATTATCTTCAATAACTAATTTTAAAATCAATCGCTGATAAACGGTTTCGTTTTAGTGACACCCTTGAGGTGATTTTTTTTTTCAGAAAAACGACGATTACCCAAATATTGAGCAGTGTAGGTGACCATTAATTCCTTCCTCCTACGCCAAACGGCCACAAGTAGAGGCGGAGAGAGGCATACCAAACATTTGACACGAGAGTGTATTGTTTACACACACGGCGTGCCTTCGTATGCGCGTTACAATCATTTTTATAACCGTCCATTTTACCATAATGCTAGACGCCCAGTCGAAAGGTCTGCTGCGTTTAATCTACAGACGTACAACCTCCTAATGAAAAGGTTATTCATCTTGAACATTTTGAACCCGTACCTTACTGATTCGGTATGGACTTAGGTATATAAATATGTATATTGCAGCGCAGGACATCGTGTCCCCTGCGTGGCGTGTAGTAAAAATAACCAACATTTCATTTCTTCGACCGGAGTTCGAAGCCAGCGCTAGGAATTATTATTACGAGTAGTGGTACCTACTAGGTACCTTTCGTATCCTATTGTGTGTTGCAAAAACCTGGAATTAATGAGCACAGTTGTAAACCTCGTGCGTATTTTTTTGTGTTTTCACTCGCTAGATAATTAAAACCGGTTAAAAAAATCTCTACGCTTTTCTCAAATTTAGTACCTATACGCCCACACCCTTAGTTTAACTAACGCTTTCTAAAAACCTTCCTCGCAATGACGCCCACGCCCACGCCGTTGCACGGCCGACATCGTTATCTTTTGATTTCGATAACAGTTTTTGTGTGTTTTCGCTATAATATGCACCACACACATACACACACACACATGATATATTATTATTATAAACCAAACAGCCGCAATTCGTAGTAAAGTGTGCAATTCTAGCCCCACCTTGCGCATTATCTGAATGAGCGATAGTCACATTCTAGGCAACTATGTATTTAGAAATAATCTATTCGAATTAATGGGTAGGTAATCAACATTCTGTATGTATGAAATGTTTCGAAAGTTTTAGTTTCGATTAAATTTTGACCACCTCCAGGGAGACGACGGGGGTGGGGGTGAGTACCTACTTCATTTAAAATATTTGATTATTCCGTTGCAAATTAATCTGAACACCGAGATCTCCCTCTTACATTCCCATCGTGACTTCCGGTGCATTTATTACAAGGTGCGCCAGTAACCCTCGTGCAAGTTGTTTAAATAATTTCTAGGTTTGGCATTAGATTTCCATAAAATGATGCCCTAACTAAACAAATCATTTCCAGTTTCATTGTTTCCTTTAGTGAAAAAACTAAATAAAAGTATATTTTTTCATAAATTTTATAACACGTTGTTTATCAACGGAAGCAATAAAATCTGATCCTCGTGGCCACATTTTTCCTTTTCGATAAACTAACGTCTGGATCCCATTAATGTTGTATCCAGAATGCTCGATTTAACGTATATGGAGGAGCTTTGTCAAATCAAAATTATTTCCAAGCTTAGAATAAGATCACCGCTCAAACCTTTTTTGCTACCCTAGGTCAGGAGATAAGTATTTTATGAAATGTGCTAAAATAATTATCAACTTAGTATGTTATTGTCCTCCCTTTTATTTCTCCTTATATTTCAATGTACGAGTACCTATATCCCTCGCTGCGTGTATAGCGCAAGGCGATCTAATTTAATTGATATTTATTGTTTCCGAACTAGGAGGGGTCGATTTTTATCTTTTGAAATGCGCCCGACAAAATATAATGTGTTTCGTGTCAGCTAAATCGATGAAATAATGCAGGAGGAATGCGCGACTGCGAGAATTACAGAAGAAATTTGTATTTTTATTTCGAAGATTCAGTGGCGTAGAGACTGAAATAATGTGTTTATTTCCATTCATCACGTAATCCAAAACACACGACACCACTAAACTTACCAGGGGCGTGCAGATGCCTATGCCTCTGGCGCGACTGCGAGGATTACAGAAGAAAATTGTATTTTTATTTCGAAGATTCAGTGGCGTAGAGACTGAAATAATGTGTTTATTTCCATTCATCACGTAATCCAAAACACACGACACCACTAAACTTACCAGGGGCGTGCAGATGCCTATGCCTCTGGCGCGACTGCGAGGATTACAGAAGAAAATTATATTTTTATTTCGAAGATTCAGTGGCGTAGAGACTGAAATAATGTTTATTTCCATTCATCACGTAAGCAAAAACACACGACACCACTAAACTTACCAGGGGCGTGCAGATGCCTATGCATCTGGGATCCGCACGCCCCTGCGTAAGTTCTTATTTTGTTCTTCTGAACTATTGAAGGGAAAACTTCTATAGCACCGTTGTGATTTGAAACTGGATGAAACGAAAAATAGCTACAATAAAAAGAGACAAACATATACCTACATCTTTAGGATTTAGCCTGCAGTAGAATGAGATAGTACATTCGGTTTCCTCTTTGTGCGGTGCTTCGCACCCTCCCGTCTCTTTAGTTGTCTCTCACTCTTGTCTACTTTAGTTTTCTGAAGGTTTCACTTCTACCATGTGTGAATTGCACACTTTGTATTTTTTTAAATTATTGTTCATAAGGGGGCATACATTAATTACGTGAGCTCTAAAGGGGGGGGGGGGTTCCGGCAAAATCTCACGTTACTTAAAAAGAATATTCGAAGTGGCCCAAATTTATCTCACCAAGGCGGTGAGGGAGGGGTCTAAATTGGAAGAAAAACTGCTCACGTAATTAAAGCATGCCTCTAAGCAATCCTCCGACTGATCTGATTTTCGTTTTTTGATAGCCGTTAGTCAAAAATCTACATTTTTATTCACTTAAAGCCAAAGTATGGATGCTAAGCGATACAAATGCCAAAAACATGTACTAAAACCAAATAAGTTTCTAGTTTATGTAATGTAATTATCGGAATACCTGTTTATAGTGTCCGACCGAACTAGTTTCGGCAAAAAAAACGGGTTTCGGCTGCCATCCAGCCGAAACCACGGCCGAAACTGAATTCGGGAGGTTTCGCGCTGCGATCGGACATGTTCGGTGCACTGAGCTGTGAGCGACGAAGTGTCATTTTATCATAAATATACATAGTATAAATAGGTATATTTATTTCGGTAAATTTTCGGGATTAGTGTCCATGGTTATTACGAATAATTTTTAGAAAAAAACTTTAGATTCGCCTTAATCACTATAAAAGGAAACTTTTTGCATCACGGCTGGCGGAAAATAATGCATTTTAATTTTCAATGTCGTTAAATAAAATTTCACTTCGCGAACCGACACTACGACAGCCCGCCCGCTGCCGCCCGCCATTTTGTCACTGTTAAAATACGTTTTTGAATGGTTTGTTTGGCTACGCAGGGTTTGTGTAGCGGGCTTGTGTATGTTATCTTTACTTTAAAAAACAGCCTACGTTTTTGAATGGTTTGTTTGGCTACGCAGGGTTTGTGTAGCGGGCTTGTGTATGTTATCTTTACTTTAAAAACCGGCCTACGTTTTTGAATGGTTTGTTTGGCTACGCAGGGTTTGTGTAGCGGGCTTGTGTATGTTATATTTACTTTAAAAAACAGCCTACGTTTTTGAATGGTTTGTTTGGCTACGCAGGTTTTGTGTAGCGGGCTTGTGTATGTTATCTTTACTTTAAAAAACAGCCTACGTTTTTGAATGGTTTGTTTGGCTACGCAGGGTTTGTGTAGCGGGCTTGTGTATGTGACAAAATGGCGAGCGGCAGCGGGCGGGCTGTCGTAGTGTCGGTTCGCTAAGTGAAATTTTATTTAACGACATTGAAAATTAAAATGCATTATTTTCCGCCAGCCGTGATGCAAAAAGGGTAAATATGCAGTTAGTCCACCTCACGGATAATACGGAACGTTCGTGTTGTCGAAGTTTGATGCACGGATAATACGGAATGTTCCTTTTTTAACTAATAGACAATCAAATATGACATTTGTCGGAAGTACTAATCTTATAAAATAAATTCTCTAAAATAAACTCGCTTTTCATCATACTTTTAAAAAACATCCCAGGTTTTGAATGGTTTGTTTGGCTACGCAGGGTTTGTCTAGCGGGTTTGTGTAATTATTTTAATACTTTTCTTTCCATGTTCTACTGTTATAAATACAGGTACAAATTTGTCAATGATGCATTCACTTTGTTTTACGCAAAAATATTTTTTCTATGATTGGCAGCATTGTCTATGAAATGTTAAAATAAAAACGATGGATAAACAATGGCGTTACTGCGAGAGTGAATTAATTTTAACAAAATTAAAATGTTAAATGCATATTTTTTGCATGTTTTTTGGTCTCCCCCGACATAAATACTCACTTTTCGTAATAATAAAGCTAAATCTAACTGTTGGATAAAAAGTATTCCGTATTAACGAGTAAGCGGTTTAATGCATAAATAATGCAAAAAGTTTCCTTTTATAGTGATTAAGGCGAATCTAAAGTTTTTTTTTCTAAAAATTATTCGTAATAGCCATGGACACTAATCCCAAAAAATTACCAATGTAAACAAACGAAATAGGTACTCATTTCAAATTTTTCATGGACAGTAAGTCCAGAAAAATTACCTTTATTTCAAACCAACTCCTTATTTTAAAAAGCACAAATAATTTATTTGAAATAAGGAGTGATAATTATGATACGTTTGTTATTGGTTCAAATATCAAAGACTGACTGTTTAAGATTGACTTATTTTTTTTTCAAACGTGACCTTACCTTATATGGAAGTTTCGGTTTCGGCCGTAAAAGTTTTGGTCGGATATACTTACTTTTTTACGATTTATCCTTTATTCCGACCTTTTATTCCGTGAATGAGAAATTTACCAGAGTTATCCATTGTAAAGTTAAAATGTGTAATAACTTTTTTTGTCGGAATTTATAAGAATTCCAAATCAACTTATTCATAAATCGCGGAACTGTTGAACACACTGTAGAGAAATGAGCGAGAACGGCGCGGCGCGCGGCGGCTCGTCTAGTATTTTTCAATTTAGATTGTTTTTCTAGTACAATTCGGTACTTTCGTGAGATACATCGGGAATTACCACCCACTCTGTTATTTTTCACCACGGGTGACCCAGTGCCGCGGAGATTAACGCTCCTTGTGCATGCCATAAATACCTAAGGCGGGAAACTTTTTGCCATGCTTGCACCGAGTCTTCTTCGTCAGTGCTAAATCCCCTCTACCATACTATAATATATTATATTATATAAACACTAGAACACAACTACCTTAACTGGGTCATTTAGGAAATTAACGCTCTCCATTTTTTTGGTAGGTATTATTACTCTGTATTGCGCATAGTTTTGTTTGTCTCACACGCCGCGAGGCCTGCTACACAATAATGACGCGGACATCATCTCATGATTCTTGATCTTGCTGATTTAAATTTCGTGAGCATATAATATATGCTCACGAAATTGAAATCAGCAAGATATTATATTATTATTAACGGCAAGATTCTGTTTAAATGGTACACGATTATATTTTCTAAGTGCTGTATAGGTAGGTAGGATCGCTGCTTTTAAATTTGAGTAGTTTTTATTTTTGCCAATAGATGACACCTAGCCCCGACGGATGGGGTTTGCGAACATAATTATTAATGATTACCTACCCGACATTTTGTTTGTCAAATATCGCCAGAACACTGATCAAATGGTATTTTTACGAGTGACATCATGGTTGTCGGGAAAATAGCGTCGGCCTTCTCTGCGCCGTGACTTATAACGACATCTGCGTTATTTGGGGTATCTCAGCCCGTGTCCGACTTTATACACAAGAATGTCGTCATCGGCCTTAAGATGGTACGAGAGATTTTTCAATATTTAATGATTTTTGCGCGTTTTCGAAGTCGCCTACATCCATAACCGTACAAACAAAAAAAAAGTTATACCAAAAGAATGATAGTTACATTTACGTTCTATCCCAGGAAATATAATTAAATATTAACAAAAAATATTTTTCATACTTTATAACTTTTTGAAAAATAGTTGTTTTCAACAAATCTCAATCGACCTGCAAATATTTTTCTTATGTGTCGTATGCATAAAGGAAAAAAAAAAGAAAAAAAATATTTTTAGATAGAAAACATCTCAACGTATGCCGCTTCATTTTTTAATTTTTTAATTAAAGAGCCTTTTTAGCTAAATTACGATGTGATATTATTAAAAAAACTGCATAAATCAGTCAACTTTAGAATCGTTTTAATGTACCAAAAAACAGGTTAGTTAATAAAATAAAAATATCATCCAATAAAACAGTATTTTAAGAATCTCAATTTAAAAATAAATATATTAAAATCCAATGATTTATTTGGTTTGCATCAATTTTCGTATCATATATTTAGAGCACATTTGAATTATCGTTTCAGTGCTCGGACAGGCCCGAAGACGGAAGGTTGTCTGTCACGCTACTTTAAATAATTTAAGTAAAAGCTGAATCACCCAAAAGATCAGTCATTTACTAGACCTGAATACATTGTCGGAATTATTAAATGGCCCTTTTTACAATTTCTTCTTTAATTTACTATCTACTCAATCGCACGGCCGAGCTGTATCGGCGCAGTTCAGGGATATTCAAAGTTAACATAATATTATATGTTTATGATAATTAAATAATGTTTTTGATAATTAAATAAATGTATATGATAATTAAATAAATGTTTCCGACATTTAAATAAAAACAAATAATATGAAATCCGAAATATCTATTCGATGGCAAATAACTATTTTTGAAAAAGCTTAATAAAATTTTATTAAATTATTCACATAAAATTAATCACTTATACCCTAGTTTTGGTACGAGAGATTTTTCAATATTTAATGATTTTTGCGCGTTTTCGAAGTCGCCTACATCCATAACCGTACAAACAAAAAAAAAGTTATACCAAAAGAATGATAGTTACATTTACGTTCTATCCCAGGAAATATAATTAAATATTAACAAAAAATATTTTTCATACTTTATAACTTTTTGAAAAATAGTTGTTTTCAACAAATCTCAATCGACCTGCAAATATTTTTCTTATGTGTCGTATGCATAAAGGAAAAAAAAAAGAAAAAAAATATTTTTAGATAGAAAACATCTCAACGTATGCCGCTTCATTTTTTAATTTTTTAATTAAAGAGCCTTTTTAGCTAAATTACGATGTGATATTATTAAAAAAACTGCATAAATCAGTCAACTTTAGAATCGTTTTAATGTACCAAAAAACAGGTTAGTTAATAAAATAAAAATATCATCCAATAAAACAGTATTTTAAGAATCTCAATTTAAAAATAAATATATTAAAATCCAATGATTTATTTGGTTTGCATCAATTTTCGTATCATATATTTAGAGCACATTTGAATTATCGTTTCAGTGCTCGGACAGGCCCGAAGACGGAAGGTTGTCTGTCACGCTACTTTAAATAATTTAAGTAAAAGCTGAATCACCCAAAAGATCAGTCATTTACTAGACCTGAATACATTGTCGGAATTATTAAATGGCCCTTTTTACAATTTCTTCTTTAATTTACTATCTACTCAATCGCACGGCCGAGCTGTATCGGCGCAGTTCAGGGATATTCAAAGTTAACATAATATTATATGTTTATGATAATTAAATAATGTTTTTGATAATTAAATAAATGTATATGATAATTAAATAAATGTTTCCGACATTTAAATAAAAACAAATAATATGAAATCCGAAATATCTATTCGATGGCAAATAACTATTTTTGAAAAAGCTTAATAAAATTTTATTAAATTATTCACATAAAATTAATCACTTATACCCTAGTTTTGTTCACGTTTACATATCTTTATTTATAATATATTTTTTTCATTTCTAGTTTTGTTATTTTCGATAATGCTCTCGACTGGCGTTCCGGAGGTCACGGGTTCAAATTCAGCATGCGCAAGTAAATTTTATTTGATTGGTTTGTGTTATTTCACAATTTCATCATTAAAAAATATTATAAGGTATACTCTTATTTGCGGCACGTTCCAGATTGGAAGATAGTTTCAGTATCGCCCTAGTAAAAGACCACCATTCAGAATTAAAACTTTGCTTTAAATGGCTTTAGCCGTGTTTGGTGACTAGACATGAATAGTCAAGCTGTCTGATCTGACAGTAACCATGTAGCAACTTTAACTTTTTTTCCAATTTAACCTTAAAAAATTTGTCTTCAAACTCTACTCGAAAACTAAGGTTTTTTGGTTTGAGCTTTATATATAAACATGTATATACCCAGCCGAGTAGTCGACCAACCCTTCACCCCTCCTCCAAATGTACAACACCTACCATTTTTTTATTTTTTTGTAGAAAAAAAACATCAAATATGTCACCGGAGACCGAAATTTCATTTTCATTTTTTACTCCATATAATGTCAGGAATCACTGGTTAAAGTAAGTCAAGTACTTAACATCCTGTATATGTGCAGTCCTAGTGCTGCATATATACATTATCCATTTTACCCTTAAATCGACTAAAATCAAACTAACCGTACAATGTACTTTTTATTTATTTATTTATTTATTGACGCCCTATTGGGTTTTTACAAGTACATATTAAATACAAATTTCACTTATAACAACAGTATAACATTAGAAAAGATTCAAAATATACAAATAAATCATAAACTACTATAATGTATGACTTTAGAGAACTCGTAGGTACAATTCATATACCTACAATCAGTTCTTGATCGTTTATATCAGAATTTAGCCATGTTTCAGTAAGGGCATAAATTACGTAATTCATCGTTGGTAATGTAGATTTTAGGTCTCGAAGTTTCGTTCTCAGTCCTCTTACATTTTGATAGTATATTTTTAGTTTGTGGGTCAGTTTTTTGGATTAAATTTTACAATTGTTGGGTGATTATTGATATACTTGATTGTAATGTCTTGTTCACCCGATGATTGCCTATTTTTTAGCTCGATTCTTAAATTATTATTAAATGAAAACTATTAATTCTTGTTTATTATTTTCTTTTTAATAACTTTTTACTTAACACTATGTACTATTATTTAAAAAAAATTTATTTTGTAATTTTATTTAAATAACTTCTCGAAACTATTATTTCTGTATTGATTATTACCACTTTTTGATAATTTTTACAATGTGCTTACAATTTATACATACTATAATTGTTTAATAACCACTTGATTTCACTGAACTTAACTGGTTTAAATTATATTACACTATTTAATGTACAATTACTTTACACACAATTGTATGCTTCCTAAATAAACATAAATAAATAAAATAAAATATATGTATTGTATTAAAATCAATATATTTTATATATACTGCATATATACCTACAGGGTTTTAAGGGACGTACTTGACTTACTTTAACCATTGATTCCTGAAATTATTTGGAGTAAAAAATGTAAATGAAATTTTTTGTTTACAGTAACATCTTCGATTTTTTTTTCTACAAAAAACATCGAAATAGGTGTTGGACAGTTAGAGATGGGGTGAGGGGTTGGTCG
Source organism: Limnephilus rhombicus (assembly GCA_929108145.2). Classification (NCBI taxonomy): domain Eukaryota; kingdom Metazoa; phylum Arthropoda; class Insecta; order Trichoptera; family Limnephilidae; genus Limnephilus; species Limnephilus rhombicus. Next base: position 45,466,382 of record OV815273.1, on the reverse strand, counting down.
GCTACTCGGCTGGGTGACCAGTGACAACATGCGGAAAAAAAAAAGATTTTGAAGAAAAAAGTTTTGAAAAAAAAAGTCGCCGGAGACCAAAATTTCATTTAAATTTTTTTTTCCAAATAATGTCACGAATAACTGGTTAAAATACGTCAAGTACGCCTATTAATACCCTGAATATATAATATTGTATTATACTCGTAATATAGGTGTGCACATTTTGTAGTAATAAAAATTCTTGGTGTATAATCGTCTAATCAACCGTTATTATCAATTTTGTTAAGTTTTCAAATAAAACAATGACAACAAGGGGTTTTTTTCTTTGCGATGATATTAATTACAAAAATAATTATCGATTCATTAAAGTAACCTTAATTTACCTTTGAATTTGTGTTGAAAAAGTAATAATTTACATTGGAAAAATTATCATTTTTTTCACTTTCTGCAAAATTTTAAATAAAACTGCTTTTATACCCCTGATATCACCAAATGCTCGCTGAACAAAATTACATACGAGTTTCATGGTAAAGTCGACGCCCTAGAGCTTTACGGGAGGAGGAAATCGGGGAATTAGATTACAAGTAGCGTTGTGAAATTATGTACAACTTTAAAACAGAATACCGAAGTTAAAAAATGTAAAAACTACACGGGCGACATTGCGACGAAACAGCAAACTAATTTCACCAAATTTGAAAATACTTAAAGGACTGCTAGGCTCTTAATAAAGCCTTGCATCATGAATCAATTTACTAGAAAATTATAGATTCGAGAAGATAACGACCACTTAATTAATATATTTTTTTAATAAATTTATTACATTTACGGTAGGTACTCTGCAAGCAGCCTTCTATTTTTATTGTACAATGCATTTATAAAATCCGTGTTTTGTACCAGACAGATGCAATACAGTTTTCTTTCATTCTAAATAATTAGTACCTAGGTAGGTATATACCTACCCAAGCACTTTAATTTTTAAACATTTTAATGTTTGACTGAACACCGGTTGCGGTACCCAATACAGTGTTGATTTCTGTATCTTAATTTGGACCAATGTCGTCACGCATGCGGCATCACGAATGTCGTCATCATCCGATTTACTTAATATTATTATAGTTATCTACGAATGTGATCGTGTGCAATGAATTCTTATGTACCTATAACAACCTAACGTGCGCAAAATATTTAATTGTAACCTGCTGACCGTTTTTATTTCAATTAATTGACCCGCCTGCCACTGCGCAATGCCTACCAACCAAAAGTCTAGGCTCAATTCTAACTTCTTACGCCATATTCAGATTAGAAGTAAAAAACCTCCCGGCTTCTTTTTCCGGCCCAAGTCGCCGTCGATGTCAGTGTTGCCAACTTAACGGATTTCCCGTCATATCTGGCGGATTGGAGGGTCCCGAAACGGGAAAATTTTGTGTATAACGGAATTTACAGTATGACGGATTTTCTGGCGGATTCGAAAAAAGTGACAAATTACATACTTTTATAGGCGAAAATCGCCTATATTTATGGATTTATGGAGAAATTTTGATCCCTGAAATTCTCTAGCCACCCCCCCCCCCCCAGAATGTGGATGAAAATTTGTGTATCTGACGGATTTCTGACCGTTGATCCGTCACGATTTAGCGGGAACAAAGATTTCGAGTTGGCAACACTGGTCGATGTTGCCACGGCAACATGGCGACCATTGAGGACACTTTTAGAAGCTGCTCGAAAAAGAACCCCGGGTACTTTTACATCGACATCTCTTTGGTGTCATAAATATTTACATAGTAGTTTAGTAAATCACACAAGATTAAATTTTGTATTATCATTCCCATCATCTCGTGGTTGCGTCACTCATTATTGTAGATTGCTTTTATGGCGAAATTACACACGTCAACCACATTGATGCCATTTGGTTGAACGGCGTATAATTGAAAGGGTGTACTGTTTACACGTACTTGACAGAAGTGGACCATTCAATCACATTTCTGTCATAGATTTTAGAATGTCTTCGAAACAGGTCGTGCGCGCGGGAATTAAGTTAATGTGTGATCATTTAATTAACGAGTTAATGAGAGGCGTATGCACTTCCCTCCATTTAAAAACCATCTTCTATGTTGACAACTCCCTACAAAATAAACAGTCACAGTTTGACAATTCAATATGCGCGGACAGTGCTGCGCGCGCATGCAACGCCGCATTCGCGCATGCGCACGAAGGACAAACGAACCAATCGCATTGAAAATATTAAACAAGTTGAATATTTTCAATGCGGTGGAAAGATGACGCGCAATGACATGGAAACATGCAATGTCTTGTTTACACGGGGCAATTTGGTATCTACAACCTAATTGCGCAGCGGAATTGAAAGGTCTAATATGCCCATTAGATACAAAAAAATGTTGACATTCTAAAATTGCCGGCAGCGCCGCGTGCTCTGCTTATTGACGTTTCTCGGCGACGATGGCGCCAAACTCGCCTGTGCGCACTTTCCCGAACTTAATTTGGCGGCAAACGGATTTTCTCGACACTCGCTCATTTTGTGTAATATAATTTATGGAATTTTATCCCTTTTATGGAATATAATTTTTATTAATTATACAAAAATAAGTTGATGTTATTGAACTTTCCTTCCTCCGGTGTGTCGGTGAAACCTGTAGTTGCCTCCAGATAGGGTTGCCATCTCTAAAATTTGGCAACCAGGACAAGACGCGTGAAAACCCCGGATTTTGGAGCCCAGAACCCGGACATTTTAACAGGATTTTTTAAACATAGTCAGTGTAATAAAAAACAGTTGAAAATGACCTTAAAATTAAATTAGTTGTCTTTTATCGTCATTTTAAATGTACCCAACAAAACTGAAACTTATTACAGTTTGTTACAAATTGTTTTAATAATCAATTTGATTTTTTATTCTTAAAATAAAACGTAAATTATTAATATACTCTGTTATGAAAACAAAACCTTATTTAAATATTAAACCTAACAAAATTCAATTAAACTTATAAACAAAAATCTTAAAAGAACCGAGACCATTTTAGTATTCAGTCTTACAATTTTGGAGGTAACTCTTTTAACTCAATAATAATTTATTGTTATTAAGTTTATTTTGTAGAACTGCATTATAATTTTTATTTATTTTATATATTTAATAATATTATTAAATTTATATAAAAAAATAAAAAAACAATAATAATTATCTTCTTTAAATTTATATCAGCAGCCGTTTAAACAACAAAATATCTCTTAACATAATATGAATTCAGTCTTCTTAAATCTTAAGCAATAAAACTGAACCTCTTTAAAGTTTAGACTTGATGTAATGTAAGTTACATTATTATTTTTTTTAAACATAAAATAACCAAAAATTATACTCATTTATATCTATTAGTTTTAATCAACAGTTATATTGTAAATTTCTTTTACGTAATAAAAACACTCATAAGTACATTATTTGATTATCTGGCTGTTAAAGTTCCACAGCCTCTTGCCTTTTTTACTTTTCAATTTTTTTGTATTTATCACTCTTTCCGATAGGTTTTAGAATATCTTCCCTTTTCAAAAGGAATTTGTAAAAATCAACGCAGCTGTATTCTTGGAAATTGAATTTAATTTTAATTAATGACGAGATTGTTCCTACGCTTAGTAAATTTCTTCCTTTTGTCCATTGTTGTGTAATTAATGAGAATATTCTCTCCACGTTGGCATTATGAGCCGGATTGCAAAAAAAGTACTGTGCAATTTTTATCGATTCCGAATATAAATTCGCATTTGTTGTTTTAAAAAATTGTACCCAAAGTTGATTTGAATTTAAAAGCTTACCTTGTTCAGCTAGGTTTTGGCTAAAAGTATTTAAATTCACCCACTCGTCAATTAATTTTGCGTCGTCAATATCTATGTTCCTGTCTTTTATATAAAGCACAGTGTCTTCAATAAGAGCCCATTCTGTGATGTTATTAATTTTCGGCAAAAACATCCGGTCAAATTTCTCAGATTGTTTTAACGGTTTCATCCATTCTTTAATGTACGTTTTGATGTCCTTGTAGAAATCATGTGTGCATTTTTTAAACTCTTGTTTCGTGTTTTTTTTTTTTGCCCAAGACATTAAATTTTTAAACCCGGACTACAAATGAAACCCCGCCCGGACGCCCTCTAAACTAGGACAAATCCGGGGAAACCCGGACGGATGGCAACCCTACCTCCAGATAGTCCGCACAACGCACAGGAGTCGTTCCCAACTAACAAATTAATAAATATTTATTTGCTATGTCTACAATTTGTACGTCAATTTTACGTACGTGGTGGTGTTACATTGGGGTGTGAGGCTAATCCGGCATTCAGCACTACACTAGATTTTCAAATGGAAACCTGTTGGTAGCATAATATTAAAATCCATTATAATAATAATTGGATAATTCGTAGAGCGCTGTTGTAAAAAATCACCTCAAGGGCGCTGTACAATTTATTATGATTTCTTAACCCCTCAGGCCTCGACCATGTTTTGTCAGAGGGTCAAAATATTTCCACTTTACAATAAAATCCAAATACATAGAATACCTACTTCTGAATCTATCCGAAAACTAAAAACTGTTTCTGAAAGGTCGTAGAATACGCCTTCAAATTTAATAAATCGAAATAAATTTTGAAATACAAAATTTTGTGTGCAAATGTAAAAAGGTTTTAAAAATGACTATAAGTTTCATTTTTTTCAAATTGCAGTCGGAAACTTTGGTTTCGTAAAGGTCTACATTTTTCTTGTTTATATTTAAATATAAAGCGTGGTATTTTCTCTTACATCGTTTGTATTTTTTTTTTTCACTATGATAGATAGCAAGGGACAAAACGATTTCTATGGGACCTATATGAGTTATTCCGAAAAGCGAACAAATTAGCCTGACGGGTTAAGCTTAATTTTATTTTTTACTTTTTTTATATTCGCTTGTTACAAAATTTATATTTGCTTGCTTTCGTAATTTGTATTCATTTGATTTATATTCGCTTGTTACAAAAATAAATGCTTAGGACCTTACTAATAAACATGTTTTAAATTTTACACAACTGTTATACAACCATCATGAAGGTTAAATTGTTGTTAATTTGTGTAAAATTTAAAATACGTTTATTAGTAAGGGGCAACAAAATAAATTTGATAGATGGCATCATTACAAATAATATTTCTGTTTTTAAAGTTTCATTGTTTGTATGACATTGTCACTGTATGTAATTATATCAGATTACCTTTTACGGTTTTATGTAGAAACCCTTATTCAGCCATACGAAAATATGATAAAATACCTTTTAAAGAACATTGGAGGACCCAACACTTACCCGCCCTGGTATAGGTAACAGATGATTACCCCTTCAAGGCTCTTGCATGGACTCTTTTTTGGTAAAAACGATTGTACATTTGATAACGAAACTAGACCTCCAATGTCCCCGCATACGTTGTTAGGCAGCAGTATACAAGTGCTACTATGTACAATTGTTAGTATGTAAGGATAGTATAATGAAAATCTTACCTTGACTTCTTTTAGGTGATGGAAATAATAAAGAAAAACAAAAGTAGGCAGTTTGCCTACTCTTGACAAATTTATGTACATATAAACATTTCGTAAAATTTTATTGGTTACAGATTTTTTGTTTTTTTTTTGGCTACCACACTAGGCTAATGCCCGTGTTGTGGTAGTCATACATTTAATATTTTAAATAGGAATTAAATGTATTAATTTAATTAATTAGCATGAATTGAGTATAAAGATAGCATGAGAAGTAGTGGGTATCCAGAGACGGAGGTGGAGCTACGCGGATCGCCCGGCAGTCCTGTTGAGAGTTAGTCAGTGATCAGGCAGATCGGATACGAGGTTCAGATTCCGCGCCCCTAAGCTGACATCCCGGTGCCTCGACGATAAGTAAGTGGGAGGAGGGAGCGTAAATGCCCGAAGACCCTGAGGAAGTGAGCGTCGGGTGTCGGAGGCGGGGCGGAAGGTTCCCTAGCTCGCACGGACATCCCTCTGCCTGGCACTGTCCCCAGGTGTGGCGCTGATGGTCCGAGAGGCAGCACTCCGGGATCGCTTTGCAGGCTCACCAGACGTAGCGGAGACGAGGTTGTACCCCCCCTCCCCTAATGGGGAAATGGGACAAAACAAAACGGAGTTCAGAGTTGTCTCCTGGACGCTCGCACGATATTACACGATTCTGGAAGTATTGGCAAAAAACCCAAAATATATGGTACAAAATACAAATTCAAAGTTGATTTTGAAAGATCCATCTATTATGTATTAAATATAGAAAGATTTCGTAGTCAGGAAACTGGCTGTGTCATTGAAGATAATGGAGCGCTCGCGTGATGAACTAGCTCTAGCCTGCTGGATTCGGGAGCACCTCCACAGGCATCCTGGATAGTGTTGCAATAACAACAGCAGAGCGGCCTGTTCAGGAGAAGTCTCCAAGCCAAGCTAATTCCAATAAATTTGAGAAACAAAAGTTACAATGTGTACAGGAAAGCGGTTTGTTGCAGATGTACACGTAATGAGAGACGGGAATAGTGATATTTTATTTTATTTATTTATTTATTTATTTCTATGTATTACAGTATTTACCTATTAATTAACATTTTTACATAATAGATAAATTTTGAAAACATTTTTACATAATATATTTTACAATTTTATTATGTAGGGTGTATGGTAGGTTTGCGAAGTGAAACTGTGGATAGGTATTGTATGTTTCGTGAACACCTCACTAGGAGAACCTGTGCTGAGGTGTTTACGTGTTTATTTATGATTCTGTGTGACAAGTATTAATGTGTTGTAGAAGAAAGTTTTATATTTATTTTATTTAATGGTTATTGCACATTGGTTATTAATAAGTTAATTTTTATGTTTGGTTTGGAGTAAATAGGTTTTGGAAAAATAGTGTTCCTTTAGCTTTTATCCAGACTGTGATTTGTTTTTTTAGTTTATTTGTTGGTGAAAAATCAGCAGATTGTTTCAAAGAAGGTGGCATGCTGTTATATAGTTTGATAGAATAGTAGTTAAAGGATCTTTGTCCGTGGGTCGTGTGCTTTAGCGGGATGTTGAGTGTTAGGTTTGTTGAGGACCGGCTTGTTATTGAGGACTGAGAAAGTAAAGGGATATGAAGTTTGAATTTGAAGAGGTGAAGAATAGACGATTTAGCGTAGAGTTGTCTGATTGACAAAACGTCGAGCATCTTGAAAATTTTTTCAGAGTCTGTATCATATGCCACTTGAAGTATTAGTTTGATTGTTGCCTTTTGTGCCTTTTCTAGTGGATCTAGAGAAATATTACTTGCACTTCCCCAAGACAGAAGACCATACATGATTAAAGATTGGGAAAGAGCAAAGTAGATAGATCTTAGTATTGTGCGTGGGAAGATATTTTTTATATTATTTAAAAGATACATGATTTTTTTAAGCTTGGATGTAATTAAGTTAATGTGGTCATTCCAGCGTAGGTTTTCGTCAATTATCACGCCTAGATATTTTATTTGTTTGACATTTTGTATGATTTCGCAATTGCACGATGAGAAGGGTTGGGAGCAGTCGTGTATTTTCAGAGTGAAGGTTGGAGGAGGTTGACCTCTTTGAGTTATACTATGTGTAATGAATTTAGTTTTTTTTGTATTTAGAGTAAGTTTGTTTTCATCGAGCCATTGTTTGATGACAGCAAGACTTTTCTCAGCTTTAAGGAATGCCTTGATCCATGAGTCAGCTTGACAAAGTATTACGGTGTCATCAGCGAATGTCACAATGTTGCCTTCTGTAATTAGTTCACAGATATCATTGATGTAGATAAGAAACATTATGGGACCTAGAACACTACCCTGGGGCACTCCGTAACTAATCGGAAGGGGTTCACTTTTCACTTTGTTGATAATGACTTGTTGAGTTCTCTCTGACATAAAACTTTTCAGTAAGTTAAGTTCATTTCCAGTTATGCCGAGTTTATTAAGTTTCTTAAAAAGTATATTGTGAGATATTGTATCGAAGGCTTTACATAAGTCGAGATATATTGAAATTACTTTTTTCTTTGAGTCAAGGTTAGAGTTAATAAAGTCTGTTACTGAGGTTAAAGCGTGTTGTGTACTTCTGTTCTTTCTAAAGCCATGCTGGTTCTTCGAGAGTAGATGGTTTGTCTCTAGGTAGTGGTAGAGCTGTTCTTTGATGGCTTTTTCCAGAATTTTGGACATAGTATTTAGAAGAGTGATAGGTCTGTAGTTGTTGATGTCATTTTTAGGTCCTGACTTATAGATAGGAATTACTAGTCCATTTTTTAAGCAGCTAGGAAAAATACCTTCTTTTAGGCTACGATTTATCAGGTATGTAAGTGGATTGAGGAGTTGGTCACTTAGAGTTTTAATGGTTTTAGCATCTATGTTGTCAGTACCTGCAGCTGAGCTATTCTTTAATGATTGTATTATTTTAATCGTCTTATCGCATGAGATGGTTTGGAGTTTAAATTGTATATCTTTATTGGAGTTAGGAGTATCTTGATGGTTAGATGAATGTAGATTCTCTGCCACAGTACTTGTAATGTTTTCTGCCAGAATGCCTCCAATATTTGTGTAATGATTGTTAATGTAATTTAAAACTAGTGTAGGATTGTTGTGGAAGAGGATTTCTTCATTGTTGATGACAATATTTTTGATATTATCATCATCGAAATTATGAGTGCAAGTACTTTCCTTTAGTATTGACCATACACTTTTGGGATCGTAATTGGATTCTATCAGTTAATTTTTGAAATGTAGCTCTTTAGCTTTTCGTATAATTTGGGTGCATAGATTTCTATATCTTTTGTAGAATGAGTAGAGAATAGTATCAGAAGGGTTGAGTTTGACTTGTTTGTGTAACTTATCTCTTTTTTTAATACAGTTTAAGATGCTTTGGGTTATCCAAGTTGTTTTTTTTTGCGGTGGGGAATAATTTTTGTTGATGTCTTAGTATTTTGTGTGATGGTGGTATGTAATGAAGTAGTGCCAAGCCTTATCGGTTGACGTTATACTCCTTAAATGCTTCCACGATTGTTTATCTAAACATGATTTTATGTTGTCATAGGCAATATTCTTAATTGTGAAATAGCGTTGAGTAGGCAAATTTGGAGTTGGTGTAGTCAGGCCTAGTAAAGTTGTGTAGTGGTCCGTAATGGAGGATTCGTAGACTATACTTTTAATATAATGTTTTGATTTTACCATAATGTGGTCTATACAAGACTCAGTGTTATTGGTTACCCTAGTGGGGGTATTAATAGTACTGAAGATACCATGTTGCATCAGCATCAAAAGGTAATCGTGGTTTTGTGGGTGACCATTAGGCAGTAGATTAATATTAAGGTCACCGGCTAATATGATATTTTTAAAGGAATTTAGCTTATTAAGATGACTATTAAGGGAAGATATGAATGGTGCGATATCATGGGTGGATGGTGATCTGTATAGTGCAAGTATACATGTTTCTTGGTTGACGATTATTTGTAAACAGTTTGAGTTAACAATGAAAATTTCGGAAACTAAGCTACTAAGGTTGTTATGAATATAGACCACAACACCGTCGTTTTGTTTTTTATTATTTGATGTGTGGTACTGGGTGTAATTTTGTTTGTGTTTCTGGGTGAAGGCGTTTGTGATCCAACATTCTGTAAGAATAATGATATTAAAATCTGTAGTAAAAGTGTTGGTTAGGATGTCGAGTTCATCGTAATTTTTGTTGAGAGAACGTATGTTTTGATTTAGTATAGTTAGTGAAGGTGGGCTAGAGAGGATTGTATCACATAATTTCTGATCTGCAGTAGTGTAATGGCGGTGCAAGTTATTAAGATTCATTTTCAGTAGATCAGCCATGTTAATATTAAGTAAATTAGAAAATGTAAATTTGATGGTTAATGATTTATGGATGAGTCCCCATTTTTTTAAGATCACTTTCGTGTTTTATCTGGATGGTTTTTTCCCCGGGTCCTTTACGTACAAGTAGTCTGCTCGCTTTAAACCACACGAATTGGAAAAGAGTTTCTTTGGCAGTTTGTTTGGTTTTCCACAATAGTTCCTTAAAGTAAGGTGAAAGCACTTCACTGATGTAAATCGGCGAACTCAAGTTAAGTGTTTTGGCCGCACTTTTTACTGAGAGAATCGAATCCCTAGTTTTAGGATTGTGAAAAGAGATATGTAGTTTGTCCGGGGTGTTGCGTCTGCGGTCTTGGGTCCTGGTCACCATACGAATGTCCTGTTGTAGCAGGGGCAAGCCCAGCGAGCTGGCTACCCGTAGTACAGCTTCCGTAGGTTGTTCGCCTGGCTGCAGCTCCACTCCCGCCATCTCCACGCTGTCAGATAACTTCTCTTGCTCAAGTTCTGCAAGTCTACACTCAAGGCTAGAAATTCTAATGTTATTTTTATCATTCACCTCACGTAAAAACTTGGTTTCTTTATGCAGATCCTGCATTTGTTTGAAGCTCGACACAAGGTCTTCATACTGGTTACAGATGAATTCGCTGCTTTTCTTTAAGTCTCTAATTTCTTCTTCAAACATTTTTTTCATTTCAGTAATTTTGCTGTCAAAATGTTTAGTGATTCGTTCGAATAAGACATCAGTTTCTGAACCGGACTTCGAGGACGGTGAGCTCGATCGGCTTTTGCATTTCGGACAGTTCCAAGTTGATTTATTTTTAACCGCCATTCTTTTGAAATTTGTATCGGTGATGTTGACACAGGTATTATGAAAAATGGTATTGCAGATGGCACAGGTGAGTGCAAAGTCATTATTCGAGATCATGTTGAGGCAGCCTTCGCAGTTCATTTTTAGAGTATAATTTACAAAGTTTATATGTGGAGTCACAACACTGTTTCAGGTATTTGAACTTTTGATGTGTTAAATCACAGGTATAAAGTAGTAACACAATAATCTGTGTTAGATTATGCACTTTTCTAATGTTTTCAGTTACTTTTAATACTTAGAATTCATTAATTTAGTCAGAGCACTGTTTTTTCTTTTGTTTCAGGTATTAAAACTTTAGATGTGTTAGATCACTGGTATAAATTAGAGTACTATGTAGTAGCACAATGATCTGTTAGTTTGTGTACTTTTTTAATGTTTTCTGTTACTTTTAAAACTAAGAATTCAGAAATTTTGTCAAGAGCAATTATTTGAGGTTGTTTACAAGATGACGTATTATTGTTGTGATGACATATGATATGTAACTTGTGTATGATATATATGATATATGTGTTGAGAACATGCTGTGCTAGTTTTATAAACAAAACAAAACTAAATAATATAAAAACAGTAAATGGTAATGAACGTGAAAAATCCCAGCAACCAACCGATTTCCTGGTAAGAAATTAAAAGAAAGAAAAACCAGCGAGATCTAAGTTAAGATTTAAAGCAATATTGCATTATTTAACAAGAAAAATGGCTTGCTGTGGAAGCATACCCAACAGCAACAAAAAAACTGGCATAGTGGTGTTGACAGCCACACACAAGCATTCACGACAGCAAACTGGTTTCCTGGTGGTGAAATAAAAGAAAAACAGGCAATAACATGTTGAACTGTAGAGCAGTCAGAACATAGAAGTGACAGGAGGCCGTTGTAATAAGCTGTAAATAAGAGAAAACAAAGGGAAACACTATACTAGCATAAACGGTAATGAGAGTTAATAGGCCATGTCCATGAGTTCAGGAGCTCATACACCTTGGTTTCTGCTGATTTTACTCTAGTCGTCGACTCGAAGAACAGACCATCTCTCAACCCAAGTGCTTGTTCACCTTGTTAGACACGAGATCGGAATTCCAAACCGGTCTCGTAACTACTTTCAGACCGCCCAGTAATTCATCTCGCGCATCCGTCATGATCTCGCAGTGCCACTGAATGTGCTCGGCTGTTTGGGGTTCACCAGAGTCGATAGACAATAAATTTAGGAAAGTTACATACCTACTTATAAAGAAGTTCTATTCTCCGTTCCGTTAAAACGGAAACACATACAACACAGTTTAAAATACAATTTCAACAATACATTTCAAAAAATACTGTAGGAACAAATAACAACCAAAGGAAGTTTCTCACTTGTACTTTTGTTCCACTTAATGTTTTCCCAATTTTCATTCGAACGCAAATTCCCAAAATTCATATTCGTAGTTATTGCTTCGGAAATATAAATATCAAACGAAAATAAACCAGAGAAATGCAACAACAAATAAAAGATTCCCATTGATGGATGTAGTAGCTGGGGACCATAAACAAACCAAAGTGGACTTATGATTTATGATATTACACAAAGATTCGGGTAACATTTTGCATCGGAGTTATGCCCACCTGTTGACAACTAATCAGTTAATCACTCATTATCATTATAATATAGTGACAAGCCTTGACTTGAAGAGAAGACCGCGCGTAACATTCGTTGAAAAGTAGCTCTGCTGTTAAATTGAAGACAAAATGTGGACAAAAACATTACATATAAGCTTTCTCGTTTAACACACCACTGTACGAACCGCTCCTTTCGATGTGGGGGTAAAATTCGGAGTGACGAAGAAATTTGCAAAGAATCGTATATACCCATGCTTCCGACTGTTCACGGGATTTGCTCACAAAGTAGTAAGATTCTGGACCTCTATCGAAAACGAACTGCTATGAAGATGGGCGCAAGGGCCGGCTCTCGTCGCTCAGATAGCACGTATAATAGGTACCTACCTATGTACTGTACGAGATCTTGAGAAAATATTATAATAATTTATAACCGAACCGCGTTTCGTATTATGATCTTCAATTTTTGTGGGTTGTGCGGCGCTCGGGAGCTCTTATGAACTAGCCGCCACTGGTCCGTACTGCTACAGGTGCAGTTAGGATGGGGAGAAAGAGAGAGTCTATGGAGTGTCCCTCTGAATTCCCCATGTCTGGACAGAAGCTGGACCATATAATGGTCCAGGTTAATAAATGCCCCTTCCATCCTGAGTTTAACTGATGGTAAGAAGGAGAAGGTCCATCTTCCCATGTTCGACCTGTACCATCGAGCCTCTCACTCATTAAGTGTCAGCTAGCGCATTTGTCTTTGCAGACCAGGGAGGGTCCCGACTCCACCTGGTGTAATTACTACACCAAGATGGGTGGCAGGGAGTCCCCTGGTCAGCTTCTTTTTAGTGATCACCTCCCTAATTTCCAGATCGATTGGCAGAATACCAGCCAGCACAGGTAGTGCGTCCGAAGCGACTGTTCTGTAGGCCCCAGAGAATGCCAGCAAGGAGAATATTCGAGATTATATTGATAATATATTAATTTTATAATTTATTAAAAACAGATGAGACAAAAAATAACAACATTATGTGAGTCAGAAGCCCCAATAATATAGTTGAAATAAAAAAATTGAAAATTGGAAAAATATCTTCATATTTCTTTATCTTTTTAGTAATATGAAGAAGAAAAAATAAACATTTCTCTGAATATAAGTAAAAATCATCACCTGAAGATAGTACAATCTACAAAAATATCAATTTGTAACCACAAGTGAGTAATAGAGAACTCCAGTCCAATTTTTTTAAATTTTTTTTAATGAATAAAGACCTTCAAACTTAAATAACTGCATTTTTATTTTTATAGTTAGTTTTAATAGTTAAAATAATTGTCAAAGTTTTAATTTTTCAAGACCCCCCGAAAAGCACCGTATCTATGGTGGATTGTGTGACGTCTTCACCCACCGATAGTTTATTTACTTTCAAGTTGTCATTTTGAATCAGTGATGTGATGTCTAAGGAAATTTCCCTAGATCTAGGGGAGAAAAATATTTTTTAGGGAAAAGGGAAATCAGGACAAAATCTAGGAAAATTTCGAACTCTGGCAAATTTTTTATTACATATGACAATATTACTGGTATTATTTATATATATATACATACAGGGTGTAACAGAACGTACCCGAGGGATTTTAACCAGTGATTCCTGAACATATTTGAAGTAAAAAATGTAAATGAAATATTGGTCTCCGGTGACTTTTTTTATGACATTTTTTAAATTTATTATTTATTTTTTTTCTTCAAATTCAAACAAAAAAAGATTTCTTCCGCTTGCTGTCATTGGTCACTCAGCCGAGTAACCGACCAACCCCTCACCCTGCCTCCAACTGTCGAACACCTAACATTTTTTAATACTTTTGTAGAAAAAATAAATTAAAAAACATCAAAAATGTCACCGGTGACCAAAATTTCTTTTACATTTTTTACTCCAAATAATGTCAGGAATCGATGGTTAAAATCCCTCGGGTACGTCCTGTTACACCCTGTATACGTATATATATTTTTTGGAATTCCTATGAATCTTAATTATTGTTCATGTACTTACATGCAATGTTATTTTTAACACTGACAACTCAAAATGATATTATGTATCTAAAAAGATAAATGGGACCTCTGAAAAAAAATTTATTTATTTTTTAAGTTCCGTTTTATCGGTGATTGCGGTTGATTGTTACTGTGCTAAGTGTTTTTTTTTTTTATTTGGAATTCGGTGGTGAGTGTATTCGTACTTTTAAATTATTATTTCACGTAGCAAAAAGTGTTTTATTTGGAAAAGCCCAGTATTATAAGTACATTTACCAAATTCCGATATCTTCCCAATTAATTAATCATATTAATTAACATATAACAGGATTAGTGTTACACAATCAGGTGGCTACGTAGGTAATTGCGTAAATGTGAAATTTTAGAGAAATTTCAATTCGAAATCTAGGGAAATAATTTTTTTGGGCAGAACATCCCTGATTTTGAATGTAAGAATTAAAATGGCGGAATGAATATAGCATGACTCGATGACTTTTGTGTGAGAACACGAGGCGTTTTTTATTAAAGATTAACTGCTTTTAATATAGAAAAACATTGGTAAAATGTCCACATCTCACCCTTACTGTTTTTGTATTTTAACAAAGTGCAATATATAAACAATAAATCATCTTTTTCATTGCAAATACAGACATCGTAAGCCATCTTTGTACATTGTTTTATGTATAACACATACAGAAACACTGTATTTATAATACACTGATCATGACGATTGTGTGATAACTTGTATAAAAAGCCCTTGATACTAAAAACAATTCGAAAATACGATCGATGTATCGTAAACCAAATGTCAAATATGACAATATTTTTGACTATACTTAACTTCAAATATAGCCCTTTTCCGTCATAATTTTAATTGATGAGAGCCTAAATAATGTTTCCAATAAACACAATAACTATTATTTATCTAAATCTCTTTAACAGTATGAAAATAACCACGAAATGTTGAATGGCGTGCGTGTCTTCCATAGTGTAAGATTTCAAATGTCAATACATCTTGATACACTTTGGTGAATAGTTAGCAGGTTAGCAGTGACGTCACCACTAACCATTTCAGTAATGCCAACTTGACGCTGTGTTTTTTCGAGAGGTTTAAAAATGCACTTTTAAATAATTTTTTAAAAACCTGCGTTTAATATTATGAAATAAAACTTATATATTCAGAATCAGCGGTTATTGGTCTATATGAACATATTTTTTTAAAGCTATAATATTTTTCACTGGAGTTCCTTATTACGAAATTGCAGTCAGCAAATGCACTGCAAGCGGAACACAATTTTCTCCCGGTTCACAACGAATATTTTAGCTCGCAGCATTCCAAAGGTTAATTTTGGTTTACTAAAATTAACTTTTTTTTTGTTTCCAGCCTTGATAAGAAGACCAAAGACCTCATCAATGCAGAGAACACGTCACGCATGTTTGAGAACCGCTTCTCAGAGGTCAACAACAAATACAACATGGCCTTGGCTGACAAGAAGAAGGCGCAAGATGATGCCCAGGTAAGCCGCCTCTTTACGTATCACATTTCACAACATTATCTTATGGGTTTGGTTTGTGTTTTGTCTACTTCATTCTACCTAGTTACTCCCTGTAAACTGGTCAGACCATGTTTGAATTAGTACTGAGCGCTGATGGCAATTCGAAATAACACCAAAGTCCACCGTCATTGATAAATTATCAACTATTGGAAATAATGCCAGCGTTGACAAAGCACTAATAGAAATAATAAATAATGATCCTAATAATATTTTGGAATTCCAATGCCAGGAACATTAAAATTTTTGGGGTGTTGGAATCTGGACTCTCAATTTGGGAAGCGCGTCCCTACCGCCGCTCCGGAACCGTTTTTTGAATAACCAACACCTCTGCCATAGGTCACCCTAAGTGGATAGTTTAGGCAGGGGGGCCTGGGTTCATCTCAGGGTGAAATCTATCAGAGTATTGGCGGCGGATGCCGGATCGAGAGAGACTGGTTTAAAAAGGCCTTTGGACCTCTCCAACAGGACTCTCAACCCATCACCTTGCACTGCCGTGGGAGGAATGGATTCATACGTCCGTCACTAGACACACTGACTCCCAGATTCCTCCTCACCCCTCCTACCTTTTTCCTTCCCAGAACTACCTCTTCTTCCTTTCCCTAAAAAGACTGCTCTCCTTTGCACGGAATCTAGTACGTTTTTAAGTATTTTGGGGCTCCAGCCCAGGTGTGGCTCCACTCAAGTCACTTGATGGGCGTACTTGAGATTTGTACCAGGTTAGCAGCTGGTCACTATTGAAGAATGTGCTAGCCCTTTATAAGACACCCAGTTTCTTGGAAGCCAGATTTACTCAGGCTTCTTTGAAGCCCCGATACTTGAGCCGGTCTGATCTACTTACTCCAAGCATTTCAATGGAGTCTTTATTGGGGAGGGTGTTCCCATCAAATTGATCTCCCTCTTTGCCGAAATCAGACAAGCTTGGGTTTTTGAGACATTGAAACTGGCCAGGTCTTACCCCAGGCATGAACTGTTCTCCAGATGGAGAATGTTCTCCAGCTGTTCTCCAGTTGTTCGGATGTCATAAGTGGAAGGGGGGCTTGTCAAAAGATAACCCTCGTGAATAGTGCTGTCATCGGCGTAGCAATGAATTGGTTCACATTCAACTAGAATATTGATGTGCAACAAAATCTTCGGTGACAGCACAGAACCTTGTGGCACCCCTGCATTGATTTTGTGTGGAGAGGAAGAAGACCAATCAACTACAGTTTGAATTATTCTTCCCCTGAGAAAGTCCACAATCCAACTCTGCAGGATCTCATACGATGGTACCTTCCCGACAAGCGCCTGGTGCCATACGTAACGCTCCAAGGACCGCCCCCAAATATGCAGCACACATCTGAACAGATCACCACACAATCGGCTTTGTCAAAACCCATATTGCTGATCGTTTAGGTTGATTTTCTCGAGGTGTGTGAGCAATTTGTTATTAACCACCTTCTCCAATATTTTTGAAAGTATGGAAGTGATAGCTATGGAGCGGTAGTTGGAAGGGTCAAAGCGATCCCTCTTAGGGATTGGATGAAAAATTACCCTTTTCCAAAGATCTGGCACTGGAACTGTGAGCACTGGAGGTAATTCTGCAGAACACCTTCAGGATCAGGTCAGGTATTCCGTCAGGGCGTTTCCTTCACCATGCGAAACGCCGCTTGTGATTGCTTGGTTTCTTTCCCATAATTTGTGGTTTGGCTCATGTGTTTTTACTCCTGTTTATATGTAGCAATAGGTTGCACGGTTTCATAGTATGGAAAATCTTAAATGACCAATTCATTTTAATCGCCATTTATGAAAATTAATCACTACACCTTGCATAAATAAATAAGTAATTTATTTCTACGAAATTGACCAATTGTTGTTGTTTTGTCTTTGACGACCTAATGTTTATCTTCTGCTTCTACTCAGGATCTGGCGAAGGAGTTGGAGCAGCTGCGCAAGCTTCTGGTGGACACCCGCAAGGCTCACGAGGATGAGACATTGTGTCGCATTGACCTTGAGAACAGCCTCCAGAGCTACCGTGAGGAGCTGATGTTCAAGGACCAGGTACTCATTTAATTATATCACTTTACATGCGTCAGAATTCCTTAAACTAGTAGTGATTTTTAATATGATCTTTTAACATCCTCAAAAATCTAGTCAAGGACAGAAATTTGCATAAAATCTTTTTCTTTTCAATAACAAAATGTATCTATCTTATGATGCAAGTTAACGTTAAAAATCACAAACTTTCATTAAGAATTGCTTAAAAAACTGTTAAATCATTAAGACTGCTATAAATTTCTGTGGCAAATACTAATGATTTTAGAGATGAAACGGATATCCGGTAACTATCCAGTATCCGGCCTGTCCGGCCGAAACTTACTATCCGGCCGGATACCGGATATTCAAAAATTACGACTATTTCGTATAATAAAATGCAATGCATTAGTCTTTGTTAGGTAAATATCAATAAAATAGCTTATAATTATGACGGCTTTTATTTAAAGTTGAAAAAGTTACAAAAAAGCCATAAGGCCTTCCAAAAAACAAAATTTTTGACAAAAACTGATAACATGATTCAGTTCAGTCAGATTACGCAGCAAGTAAACAACTTATTTAATTTTCGCTATTCATTCACACACTCACGTATCACTCACGTATCACTCACGAATACTCACGATGGCAACCGAAACGGCCCGAATTGATCTGATCGCGTTCGCCGCACCTGTGTGGCGCTAAACTCGTCACGACATGCAACGAGACAATGGGCCGAATATCCGGCCTCGCAGCTCGCTGGATATCCGGTGTCCGGCCAAACAGCTATCCGTTTCATCTCTAACTGATGATATGTCCAAATATTCTTCGTTTTGCATTTTTGTGTTTTCAAAATTTCAAGCTGAAGAACATTCAAATGAATGGAAACTGGGTGTGTTTAGCATAACTTTGTTTTATGGTTTTCAGTTTTGTTGAATAACTGACTGTCTTCATTTTTAATTGTTATTATAATACTTTTTGCATATAAAATGCCCTTGCATTTTCCATACTTTCTGAAATAAGGACAATTATAAAAGCCCATAGTTTTGAATGTATTATGTCTTATGTGTAGATTTACCAGCAAGAGCTGACAGAAACCAGGTCCCGCCGTCAGGTAGAGATCAGTGAGATCGATGGCCGCCTCGCCCAACAGTACGAGGCCAAGTTACAGCAGTCACTCCAGGAGCTCAGGGAGCAGCAGGAGGCTCATGTGCGGGCTAACCGCGAGGAACTGGAGACCAGATATGACAGCAAGGTAACCACTCTTTATATTTATATGCCACTCTTTATATGCTGTATCATGGGTTGATATGGCCACTTGTTAATACAGATTTACTTGATCACTTTATATCAGATAATGGTGAAATGATCACTATTCATTAAAACTATCAAGTATCTAATAAATTCTTGATCTAATTAAGTAAACCTCTATTATTTAATTCTTTTTTATGTTAATTTATAATAATTAATAATTGGCTAATTTATATAGCGCCATTTTCGTGGAAAAAATTATATATTTATACATGTTAATTTTATTATCCACAAAGATGTTTTTAATTTTTACTGATCATGAAAGAACCAAAAAAAATTCAGTCTTTATTTGTGTATTTTATCATCCTAGTACATCAGTCAAATATGGTCCACAAATTATCTAGTTTATCGACAAGCAGGAACCACTGTTTTCAAGTAAATTAAAAACAATTTACTTCCAAGCTATTGTAATAATGATGTTGTTTTTCCAGTTGAAGGCGCTTCAAGCCGCTGCGGGCCGCAACAGCAATGCCACCGGGCTTGCCGTGGAGGAGCTCCGCAGTGCTCGACTCCAGGTTGACGGCATGAACGTTCGCATCTCAGAGCTGGAGTCATCCAACAGTGCACTTCACGTAAGTGCCCATTGCCCATCCTACACCAAATTCCAGTTAAATAGGAATTGTAATACATCTTACAAAATTTGTATTATGTATAGTAAGTAATTTAATTGTAACATGGCAAAATTCCTTTTCTGTTTTTGGACTGGAATCAAACCCTTAGACATTCTTTCTTCGAACTTCTCCATTTTAATTTATTTTTTTAACCTTTAAGTATGGACTTGGAACCTCAGTTCTCAAGTTCTTTGTTTCACACACATTTCCCCCTGCTCCCCGCACCCGAGCATCTCAGTAGATTGACTTTTAGTAGCAAAATAGACGTGAGGGAGGAGGGTGCGTCGCTGGGTGCATAGTAAGTAATACTCATCGAAATATTGGCTCGAGCCAGTCAGGCTCAATGTCCACTTATAAAATATTTTGGTAGTTTTTGTGCTTTTTTTTAGATTTTTGTTACGAAAAATGTTTTTTTTTTTTACATTCGTATAAATTAGTAGATAAAGAAGTTTTTTTTTGTTCTAGGTTTATAATGTGTCAAAATGATAAGTCTGAAAAAGTGCCACGATAGTTGATTTTCCATATTTTGTATAATTATAATAGAGAAAATTGATTACAAATACTTTTTTTTTTCTTACTAAAGACCTATATTTAGATATAGAGATAGGGTTTTGCCGCGGTTCGGAATCAGTTTCTAGAAAAAAATTGTATGTATAGTATATAGGAGCCTGAGAGACTCCACGTCCGCACTAATGTTAAAAATATTTGATGTCCATACTTACAAGGTTAAATATGATAATATTTCACAAATGGATTTATTTGGTTGACAAAAAGTAACTCTGATGTACTTTGGTATCACAATGTTTTCTAGAGATTTTTCACTAGGTTTGCGCTCTGTGGTTAAGAAGGATAACATCTAATGGCTAGATTTTGTTAAGGATCCACTTGTCAAAACATAAGCCTTGTGAAGAGATCCGTCAATTCATTCAGAGTCTCCTTCACTCTGATACCTTTGTAGGTGAAATTAAAACAATTATTTAATCAATGTAATTAAGTTCAGGCAGACTCGTAACCAAGTTTGGTTTTTTTGGTTCAGGCCCGTTGCCGCGACCTGGAGAAGACCCTGCAGAGTGAGCGTGCCCGTCACGCCGGTGACCTGGCAGCCCTGGAGGCGGAGCTGTCCCGCCTGCGCGACGACATGGCTGAGCAACTCAAGGAGTACGCACAGCTCATGGACATCAAGACCAGTCTGGACCTGGAGATCGCCACTTACCGCACGCTGCTGCAGGGCGAGGAGGAGAGGTACATCCACAACTTCAGATTTTTTATCTATTGATTTTTTCCTTTTATTATGTATCGTCACACAAGACTCCCATTTCATGGCATCCTCAATAGTAAATGTTATGAAGTGGAATTAAATTTGGAATACAGGGGTTCCCTGGGATAGGAACAAACAGGAATTTCCCTTGCTGTTCAAAACTAAACATAGCTGCTTGTGGTCGTTTTCGCCCAAGTTTGTACTTGTTTTTATGCATTTCAATTGATTACTTCTAAGTTTCCACCAATATAGTTTCGGAATGCAATTAATAGATTCTGTACCAGAAAAGTTGAAGATAATATTGTTAATTTTCAAATTTGAAATATGAGATTTAATGATATGACGGTTTGACAGAAGGTAGCAATAGTGAAATTGGTTAACGCACCCGTCCCCGTTAAACGAGAAGTCCGGATTGAGTCCCAGTTGTGACCATTGTCTTTCTGTTTTTCCGTGTCTTGTTCTCTTTCATATTTTCGTTTAGATTATTATTGTTATCTTCTTCTTCAATGATTTTTTTTTTTTTCACATCGAATTTTTGATCAGCTGTTTACGGTTAAAATTAAGTCCTTTTTCCATAGATATGCACCTTTCATTATTAAGTATTCCACAGACAACATACAGAAATCGAAAATATTTTATGTTGACTCGAATAAGTACCCCTCACGGCAGTTTCAAAGTAACAACACGCAGGATTCGTGCGGTTAATAAACTTTACGAATTTTTAATATTTTTAGCGCTATAATAAGTTTTTATGTTTCCATGTTAAAATTCGAAGTTATAATTTTTTAATGTTGGTGAAAAATTAAAAAAATTATCTTCTGGGAAATGGCGAGCAATCGAGGCAAATTTATTTATTTCGCGGGATCATTCCAGTGGATATAAAGTGCGGAAATGTATCCGTTTTTTGGTTATTGCTTCAAATTATAACATAAGGACCCCAGAAATTGACTACTATTCATGATTTGAGAAGGCAATTTTTGTAACTAAATGGATGCTCTTTAAAAAAAAATAACAAGATTGTCAAAGTTAGCATAATCATGAAAAGTTGACATAACATGAAACTAACCCACCTTCTGTTTGTAGGCTGAACCTCACCCCCACTTCCCCTCAGTCCGAGTCCATGATGTCCAAGACGGCGTCCGTGTCAGGATCCATCCGCCGCACCACGCCGATGCGTACGGCACGTAAGCGCGTCCTGCTCGATGAGAGCGAGGAGCGCTCGCTGTCCGACTACAGCATCACCAGTAGCGCCAAGGGAGACCTGGAGATTTCCGAGGTCTGCCCCGAAGGAGGGTTCATTAAGGTTCACAACAAGGGAAAGAAGGTCAGCAAGCATTATTCTCTAATCATTTATGGTTAAATTGTAACACAGTGAAACCCGCATATAAGGTTTAAGAAGCTTTGTTTTTCCCTTCCTTGAAGAATTTTTTAAGAGAGTTTCACTTTACAATGAAACCCTCTTAACCTGTCAAAGGCCATCACAATCCAGGAAAAATATTGAAATTTCCTAAAAAAAACACCATTTTGAATTGAATGTTTTGTGGATTAATTTTGAGATATCATTTATTTATTGTAAGAAACAAACAGCAATTTTTATTCAGGATGATACAAGAGGTTAAACATGAGGTAAGCCAAAACAGTATCATATATTTTATTGACCGAAGCACATTCCTACAACAATAAACTATGTACCAAAATAACATTACTTGCGTTAATTACGTAAATTAATAGGTTTTACGATGTTTTAGTTGAGGAACACGCATTGACTTTGACAGATAAAATTCGCGGCAAATTTGACATTTTCATGCCACAGATAAAATCGTTTAAAAATATTCTGGGGTTGCAAGGTGAATGAAATTTTTACCCATCTTATGGGGAAATGTTGGCGCAAGCGATTCTGACCTTGTCCTTCATACAAATTCTGTACATAGAAGGGTCAAAATCGCAGACAAACGCAATTTATTCGAATTTTTTTTTTTTAATTTCCCGCGCATGTGCCCAATACGCGCGCGCCCGCCGCGTCTCCGGCCGATTACAGGTTAAGAAGTTTTCCAAGGGACTGGAAAAAATATACTTCTTAACCGGTGACAGGCCAGAGACGCGCCGGCGCGCGCGTCACATGCGCATGCGTGAGAAAATAATTCAAATATTTGAATAATACTTCCGACAAAAAACTTTTGGTCTGCGATTTTGGCCCTTCTAGGTGCACAATTTGTATGAAGAACAGTGTCAGAATCGCTTGCGCCATCATTACTCTCGGAGACGCTATAAGTTTCATTCACCTTGCAACCCTGGAATATTTTTAAAACGATTTCTTCTATGACAATCGGCTGTCAGAATTTGCCGCGCTTTCAACTGTCGCAATAAATACGCGTTCTGCGAATAAAACATCGTAAAACCTATTAATTTACGTAATAAATGCAAGTAATGTTGTTTTGGTAGATAGTTTATTGTGTTGTGAACGTGATTCAGTTAATAAAATATACAATAGCTCAAAATTTATCAACAAAACATTCAATTCAAAGTTCAAAATGGTGCTTTTTTAGTGTTTTTTTGTGAATTTTCGTGAAATGGCCTGGCCCATGACAGGTTAAGCAAAACCTTAACCTCTTATTTGCCGGAAATGTGCGGTTTGTGCTCATGCTCGCGGAAAAAATTTCGAAAAAAAAATGTTTGCCTGCGATTTTTACCCTTCTATGTACAGAATTTGTATGAAGGACAAGGTCAGAATTGCTTGCGCCAACATTTACCCATAAGATAGGCAAAAATTTCATTCACCTGGCAACCCCAGAATATTTTTAAATGATTTTATCTGTGGCATCAAAATGTCAAATTTTCCGCGATTCTTTCTGTCAAAGTCCGATGCGTGTTACTTAACGAAAACATCCTGAAACTTATCAATTTACGTAATTAACGCAAGTAATGTTGTTGTTACATAAATAATTATGTGACTAATGCAGTTCTTGCTTAGGTGGTTATTTTGTCTATGGTGTTTTTTGGACACTGGTAATTTTTGGAAAAGAGAGAGCTTCCTTTTTGTTTATGGTCACTTCCTTCCGATCAACTTGGGCAGTTGGGTCGGAAATTGGTCACTCACCATCCAGGTGTTTAAAATTACGTTTAATCATGAGAATCTAAGTTGATTTTAAACCTAAAAGAACGCGGGGTGTTTTTACGTAACACGCGAGGTTCGTGTACGAGTTATTTATAGTGGATGACGTGAAAGTCCCACTTTTTTCCGATGTGGCTGGTTGGCCGTTTTGTGGAATTATTTCTGGAAAAGGAATCGTGAAGTGAATTGGTCCTGGTGTTGGCTACTATAATATGCCTTCACGACCCCGCGTCGCAAAGTCACGGTCTGCTAACCGTACTACCGTAATACACCAGACTTGGATACTGTTGGGGGCCACGTGCCTTTTGATTGGAGTTCGTCGAGATGGCCCGTGGCTGAATGCGCTCCTTGGAGGTATAGCGGCCTCCTGCCCAATTAGAAGGACGACCTTGGTGCTCTGGATTCCGCGCCGTTCCCGGATGGGAAGGCTGGTGTTCCCGTCCCGTCTCGTGTTCTCTCTCTGCGAAGCAAGATCGCGTTCGTCTTCCGGGGTTATTTCCGTATAGTTAGTTTAGCGTGTCCATTAGGAGTCCATCTGGTATGTGTATTTTTTATATTTCCTTTTGTTACCTTGGTATGAAGTTTGTACACTTCCTTGTTGCTTTTTGGTTTGGATTCAATACATTTTTATAAAGTTCCTCTTCTTTTATTTGACTGAAAACCCTACCTACATGACAGATAACTACTTGGCCCACTATCCTGAGCCCTGGTCTCTGCTCTGCCGCAAGGTTACATTTTATACGAACATGATACGTTTCAGTGGCGTCCAACGTTTCATTGTTTTGGTACATAGTTTATTGTTCTAGAAATGTGTTTCGGTCAATAAAATATACGATAGGTCAAAATTAATCCACAAAACATTGAATTCAAAATTCAAAGCTTTGTTAGGAAATTTCCGTGTTTTTCCTGGCCTATAACAGTTTAAATGTGTGAAAAATTGCACCGATTTTGGGCTGAGGGACCAAAAAAAAACAATTTCAAGCCATGAAACTTCTTAAGAGGGTTTCACTGTATTTACTTCCTGAACGGTCTAAAATTGCGATATTATACTCCATACCAACTGGTAATCCATGGGATGATGGATGGGCACACCTCAAGGCTTAAAAACTTATGCTCCAGGCTTGCAGGCTTGCAAGTGTGTGAAAATTACCGTCATGATAGTCTACCTCCAGTAAAACAAAGGCACCAGAAGAAAATACTGGTTTTGAGACAACTATTGAGATAGTATGGAGGAATACAAAGAATAATTTTTTTCCTATTTTCCAGGAGATTTCTTTGTCTGGCTGCCAACTGGTGCGCCGCGCTGGCTCTCTGGAGACCACCTTCCGATTCCACCGCTCCGTGAAGCTGGACGGAGGTGCTACGGCCACCGTGTGGTCCGCTGACTCGGGCCACGAGCACGAGCCCCCGCACTCCATCGTCATGAAGGGGCAGAAGTGGTTCGTCGCTGACAACATGAACACCATCCTACTTAACAGCAACCAGGAGGTACGGCAATTGCTAACTTTTTTCTATTATATCCCAAAATTTATAAACAATGATTATTTTCTGAAACTAGGCATTCTTTTAACACTCACACCGTCTCAGAACAGACATCGTCTAATGAGGCTGGTAACTTACTTTCTATTTTATCTCAAACTCCCGGGTTGCCAACAATTAAATTATTTATTTATTTTGAATTTCACATTATTTTGCTTTTACATGTTATTTTTTATTTATTACAAAGAACATCCAAATAAGCACAACAAACTCAAAAAACAAAATTATAATATAAAGCTAGAGTTCCCGAACTTTTTAACCTCTTATTGGCCGGAGACGCGCGGGCGCGAGCGTATTGTGCGCAGGCGCGAGAAAATAATTCGAAAAAAACATGTTTGTCTGCGATTTTGGCCCTTCTATGTACAGAATTTGTATGAAGAATGAGGTCAGAATCGCATTACCCCATATGATGGGTAAAAATTTCATTCACCTTGCAACCCCAGAATATTTTTAAACGATTTTATCTGTGGCATGAAAATGTCAAATTTGACGCAAATTTTATCTGTCAAGGTTGATGCTTGTTCCTCGACTAAAACATCGTAAAACCTATTAATTTACGTAATTAACGCAAGTAATGTTGTTTTGGTACATAGTTTATTGTTCTAGGAATGTGTTTCAGTCAATAAAATATACGATAGCTCAAAATAAATCCACAAAACATTCAATTCAAAATCGTGTTTTGTTACGAAATTTCCATATTTTTCCTGGAATTTGCCGGCCTTTGACAGGTTAAGGTTGTGAACTACGTTTTACTCTAGTTTTCATGGGATCTACTTCTGACAAGAATCTTAAAAAGAATTTTTGTTCGACTTTTTTTTAGTTCTTAAAAACTTTGACCATAAAACCACTTCATTAACAGATAAACATCAATCTAGCAAAATCGATTTGTCCTTTATTTTTTTTCATACATGGTTATATATTTAAATATGAAAATAATAAGGAAGTGCCTATTCATCAGTGCATCCTGATATAGAGGAAATATATTAGTATTTCATAATATTATTAAATCGGGGTGCACCGATGAATAGGCACTTTCAAATAATTATTATTTTCAAAATTCACAATCGCAATTATTGGGATCGTCTAAAAGTTGCTCCCCAACTTACGGGTGGATTACCAGCCGGTTGGGAACCCCTAATGCAATGTATTGACATTTGGTTGTTTTGCTGTGTTCCAGGAGATCGCCACATCTGAACGCCAGCGGCGACAGGTGTCCACCAGCTCGGCTCGCCACCGGGAGCTCAGTCACAAGCTGCCGCGTCACGAATACGTCGACTTGCCCGAGGTAGCCCCCCCCTCCATACTCCACCACCACGTCAGCACCATGAGTGCTCGCCGCTACTTCTAGTGGTAAGCCGGGGGTCTACGTTGTTGCCTAAGCTGCTCTGTCCGCTCATAGCTCACCCAAACAAACAAACAAGCTTTCTAAGGGGCTCTGGACTCTTCTAACTGTGTGGGGGGAATTGGGCAGAACAACACCAAATTAAGACCAGTTCAAATCTTGAAATTGATACAAGATGGCATTTAATGTCAGACAAATTCTATTCTTGCGCTGTTGAAACCATGGAGCTAATATTCCATATTCTGATACAAACTTCTTACAAAAAATGTTAACTCTTACGTAAACTTTAACAAGTTAACATTTTCTGCCAGAACTTTAGCAATATGAAGTAATAAGAGTATAAACGGTGATTAGTACATAATATCAGATACGGGGATGAACATCTCCACCCTTTTACTGACATCTAAAACAGTTTTCGCATGGTTTCTTGAGTGTTGCAAAACTAAATATAATTTATATCAATTTTCTATATCCATATTTCTAAATGGTCAGTCTTTTGTTTGAGGTTGTTATTGGTTTTTTCTTCAGATTCAAACATTCATCTCTGAAACTTGCGATTATGCCAAGCAGAATTTCTGTGAGAGACTTTCACCCAAATTTTGCCTGTTATAAATCTGATTGTTTAGATTGGTGACGAAAGAATGCGGTGCGAAGTGATGCGCAATGAATGTGTTTTTGAAAGTGATAGAAAGAGGTTTCCGAATGCTTGTTTAAATCGAAGAAATACCTTTTCACCGATAATCTTTTCCTAGTCTTAAACGGTGACTTGTTTACTTCCCCTCCACCCGTTGAAGGTGCAAGCCTCTTGGTTGTTGTAAGCTAACACAATATGCTACGTTGATGTCGACACGCTTAACTGTTCACTCTTCATCTTGCAAAACATTCTAATCTTCTTTCTGGCCTAAACTTGTTGGCTGTGTTTTTATTCGTTTAAGTTAATGAGCAAATTATAAACTTATCATTTTAATTTATTCACCTGCACTGTTTGTATTTGTTTCACATCCACAACATTTGGAATAAAAAATCTATTACATTTTAATTTTATGAGGAATTAAAAATATTCACTTTTGCCCTAGAGACAGACATCGATGAATTGAACTCTTTGAGTTCACATAGATAGGCCGCATGGAATTGCTCAGAACTAATTATTTAAAAATGCATTACTGGATTCAGTTTCTTAAATTCTTCTCTTATTAATATCTTCTCAGTGTAAATTTAACACAACATGGAAGTGGATTACATTTATTCATAAGTACTAATTAACTAAACTAAAGATATAAGTGAGCAGATGAACAAACCTGGATTAATGGCAGAGAGCTTATTATACGTAGACTCCTAGGCTTAACATTTTTTTGTTGTACTTTTACATGTTATGATTTTGTCTATTTAAAGTGTTGCATAATTTATGATTATTTGAATGCACCCCAATTATCTCTATGTGCCTGTTCAGACCATAAAACGGAATACAAATAATTTTATTTTTTGTTACCTATGGTCATAATTTTTGCAGAGGTAATGTTTTGTTTTTTCATAAATTCAATTTGAATTAATCGCTTTGATTTAATGAGGAAGATACTCTCAGGAATACCCGATTCATATAAAACAAATACAGTAGAACCCCGTTAATTCCATATCCATGGGATATGAAAATCCAAATTTCAAATTAACGAATTCCCACATAACTCAAAATTTAAAAAAAAATCATGTAGGCATTTGAAGTAAACTCGAAAATAAAGTAAATTTTCTGTGTGAATGGAAATTTCGCAGCCAATTACCAACGTGGTGGACCCTTCAAATTCAGATACAGTGAAACCCTCTTAAGACGTTTTGTGGCTTAACCTCTAATTGGCCGGAGACGCGCGGGCACGCGCGTATTATGCTCATGCGCGAGAAAATTTGAATAAAATTATCGACCAAAAACTGTTTGTTTGCGATTTTGGCCCTTCTATGTACAGAATTTGTATGAAGAACAGGGTCAGAATCGCTTGCGCCAACATTACTCTATGAGACGCGTAAAAGTTTCATTCACCTTGCAACACCAGAATATTTTTAAACGATTTTATCTGTGACTTAGAAATGTCAGATTTTGCCGCGAATTTACCCGTCACAATTTATGCGTGTTCCTCGACTAAAACATTGTAAAACCTATTAATTTACGTAAATAATGCAAGTAATGTTGTTTTGATACATAGTTTATTGTTCTAGAAATGTGTTTCGGTAAATAAAATATATGATAGCTCAAAATTAATCCACTAAACATTCAATTCAAAGTGATGCTTTGCATAATTTCCTTGTTTCAGGGCAGCCCGTGACAGAGGGTTAAGAGGGTTTCACTGTATTCAAAGTAAACTCGTTAAAACACAACATGTTTCCGTATAAATAGAAATTTCGCAGCCGATTAACAGGGCAGTCAGTCGGCCTGCCAAATTTAGATTTACGAAAAAATAATACCAATTAGGATGATTTATAACCACTTAACCTCTTATTGGCCGGAGACGCGAATCCACGGTTTGTGCGCATGAGCGTGGAAAAAATTTCTAAAAAAATTGTTTGTCCGCAATTTTAACCCTTCTATGTACAGAATTTGTATGAAGGACAAGGTCAGAATCGCTTGCGCCAACATTTGCCCAGGATCTGATGCGTGCTTGACAAAATAAAAACCTATCAATTTACGTAATTAACGCAAGTAATGTTGTTTTGGTACATAGTTTATTGTTTTAGGAACGTGTTTCGGTCAATAAAATATGCGATAGCTCAAAATTAATCCACAAAACATTCAATTCAAAGTGATGCTTTGTTAGGGAATTTTCGCGAAAGGGTCTGGCCTTTAACCTGTCACAAGGCAGGAAAAACACGGAAATTCCCTAAAAAATACCACTTTGAATTGAATGTTTTGTGGATTAATTTTGAGCTATCGTATATTTTATTGACCGAAACACATTCCTAGAACAATAAACTATGTACCAAAACAACATTACTTGCGTTAATTACGTAAATTGATAGGTTTTACGATGTTTTCGTCAAGTAACACGCATCGGACGTTGACAGAAAGAATCGCGGCAAATTTGACACTTCGATGCCACAGATAAAATCATTAAAAATATTCTGGGGTTGCCAGGTGAATGAAATTTTTGCCTGTCTCATGGGTAAATGTTGGCACCAGCGATTCTGACCTTGTCCCTACTTACAAATTCTGTACATGAAGGGTCAAAATCGCAGACAAACATTTTTTTTTTTCATTTTTTCCACGCGGTTTGTGCGCATGCGCGCACAAACCGCGCGTGGATTCACGTCTCCGGCCGATTAGAGGTTAAGAGGTTAATGGAAATTTTTCTGCATTTTACCTCTCTTCGTAAAACGTCAGATTCGATTTACAAAATAATATTTTCAAATAATCTTTTTTTCTGGGGACCTCTTTGGGCAAAAATTTCGATTTGACAGTGTTCTGCTGTACCAAATTCAGAATGGAAATATTCTTGACATGGCGTTGGCTTGCTGTTTGTGAACTTGTCCCAACAATTCCACAAAAAATAACATTTTCGGAACATCTAAATTTTTGGTACTGGACATGCATGTTTCTGTTATGTGAATAGCATTCATTTGCTTTGGTTACAATTCTATGATACCATTTTACTATATTTTTATTTGTACGTATTTATACTTGGATACAGTAGAATGCAGTTTTGTTACAACACCCAATTATTTCATTTTTACTAAGTATTCGGTTTGATAATTGGCATTCTACTGTGTGTCACCTATTCACAATCTGTAACGTAACATTCATAACAAGGTGGAAGGTTATAAGTAAAATTGAATAAATTTGTGACAATGTTTTAACGTATAAAAATTATGAAAATTTGCTTACCTCAAATTGTTCTTCCAAACCATCTCAAGAAATGTTTTAGTAAAACACGATTTCCAGTAATTTTGCCAGTTTCTACTGCATGTTAATAAACAAACTATGCACAACTCAACTTTTAAAGTTTTCCAAGGGATTAGTTGAGCGATTCTCTATGTTTTATGTTCTTCTCTATTTTTAGATCGAGATAGATCTCGGGTGAGATCTCCTGTCAGATTTTTGTGATTTGGCTGCTATTTGCATTTTCGATGGACCGATGTCAGAATTTCAGATGTGGGCTGTCATATACTTTAGTTTAGGTCGTTTTAAACATGAATTCTTGCAAGTATGCATGATTATTTTTTCATTTAACGGCCTTAGAAAATCACACAAATCTGACAAGAGATCTCGATCGAGACGGATTTCGGGCGAGATCTCTTGTCGGATTTGTGTGATTTTCTAAGGCTGTTAAATGAATAAATAATCATGCATACTTGCAGGAATTCATGTTTAAAATGACCTAAACTAAAATACATGACAGCTC
The DNA here is from genome assembly GCA_929108145.2 of Limnephilus rhombicus. Taxonomy (NCBI): domain Eukaryota; kingdom Metazoa; phylum Arthropoda; class Insecta; order Trichoptera; family Limnephilidae; genus Limnephilus; species Limnephilus rhombicus. The sequence goes on along the minus strand of OV815273.1, from coordinate 45,434,963 downwards.
ACAGCTGAAATTCTGACATCGGTCCATAGAAAAAGCAAATAACAGCCAAAGAAAATTACACAAATCTGACAGGAGATCTCGCCCGAGATCTATCTCAATCCCACAAAACATGGAGAATCGCTTGACAAGAAAAAAACTTTGTATATGAAATAAATTGGACCAATCAAATTCAGCTTTCAAAGAACTGAAAAAATCAAACTTTTTTGGTTAGTTTTCTTTGTTGGGAACTTCTTAAACCAATTTCACTGTAATAATATAAATGGGTTAAAAATGTTACTGATTTTATACTGGTACTGTTTCCATCTCTGCATGCTCAGGTAGAGACTTTTAATAACATTGTGTGATTAATTAATCAATGTGTCTGTTTTGATTTTTCCAGGGACAAGAAAAGTGCTCCATCATGTAACTACACCAGCCCTGCCTTACAAACAAATAGTCTTATCATTATAAAACCATTCAGATTGTGTGATGGGTTCTCTCATCTAATTATTGCAGATCTTGGGTTTGAATTCAATATTACGTTGGTGTTACTCTTCCTGTTGTCGAGGACACCACGCACTCAACCAAAATGTTCTGTATGCATTTGAATTCATCACCCGAACAATGCTGTATGGATCATTTTGGTGATATTACAGAAATGAGAAAAACAATTTGAACTACTGATTTAGTAAAAATGTGCATAATGTGGTGTACAGCAACGTTGCATACTCATCCCAAAATGAGCATAACATGTTGTTCGGGTTATCTAAATTATTATTATTATTGTTAAAAGACTTGTTCACTATGTAGTCACTTTTTCTCAGCATTACCAAAAATATATAACTTTATTCCTTTGTGCCATCAAGTGTCTACTTGAGAAGTCATTTGCTATGTTTGTACGCATATTTAATAATAATCTTCATTCAAATTATCTTTCAACTCACCGCAGTGGAATCTGCTTAAGATATTCTCGTGTGAGGTTCGATTCTCTATTTCTTTAATCAGATAGCGTAGTCAGCTTTTGTCTGCCTGGAAAGGTTTTCTTGACAAGTTAACAAGTTGTTCTAACCTCTGGTAGATTTTTCAAGAAGATTTTACTGCTTATTAGTGTACGATACATGGAATTAAATAATTTTTACAGCATATTGTCTGAAACAGAATGAAGCACAAATCCAAGTTTGCAATAGTTCAACTGACTTCCTACGGTAGGTTAAGTCGATTAGATTTGTACAATTTAATGCACCATTAGAGATTTAAGGTCACCTCTAAAGGTACAAACACAAGACACTGCCAATTACTTTATTCCAAGTTTCCTGTTGATTGCTAAATTTATTCAAAGTGTTAAATAATAGTTATGAAGCTGTTTTTTTCTCTTACAGATTCTTAATTTGGTTTGAAAAGATTTTGGAGTATATTTTTGAAAGTTAAACAAAGTCTTTATTTTTAAATTAATAATTTAATTGCTAAATGTAATATATTAGCGAGTTTCATAAATCAGTTGTGAAAGTATTTTTGTAGAACATGCGGCTGATGGGTAAATTCAATTTGGAGGAGGATGTTGCTAGTTGCTAGTTCATAGCTGTCACCTGCAGAGGTACACTTGTCACTGTGTGAGTTGAAGGTTGTGTCTAATTAGTTTTACAGGTAGCTAGCTATGGGGTTGTTGCTGCAGTGGGTATGAGCTTGATACAATATATACCTATTAAGCTACTGTTATCGGGAATGAAATCTCAAAATGCACAATCTGTGATACGCCTGCCTCTGCCGGATAGCTTCAGAGCAACAGAAAAGATCATATTATAAAGAAGTGCATTTATAGTAAGGAGGAGAATATAATATTTTTAAACATATTATTAATTAAGTGCGATGTTTTCGTATAATTTTTATTGTGGATTTATCAAATACAATATATGACTTAAAAATTATCATAACCTTTCTATTTATCCTAACTCAATGAATAATTTAACCTGTTGAATTAATGAATGTAGGGTAGGTATCTTAAGGTTTTAGTCCAGTCTCATCTAATTCCTGGTCCCATCTCCTTGCAGAGATTTAACAACAAATGTCCAGGTTTTTATTTTTAAGCCAGATCTAAGGTGAATGGTCAATAATTATTATTATCTTTATTTAGTATATTTTTCATTTTGGTTAAAACCTTTTAAAGATTTTTTTATCACAATTATTTTGTACATCATTTTTAATGAATTATTTAACAGTTTCTGTCCATTTGTAAGTAGACTTGCTACACAGTATTTTCTCCGATACACAAGCTCGGTTTACCAAACGTCTTGGAAATATTATATAACTTTTATTTAATAAAAATATTACTTTACGATAACTGGTTGCCTTTTCAACAATCTACTTACATAGTACTTCTTACTACCAAAAACCTGTACTTCTCAACATTTTATAAAATTCTTATTTCTTTTTTAGTTATGTATATGGTTAATTACTTAATATCGTTTATAGGTGATTAGTAATTTATTTGGTACTGAGAATTTACTGTGTAGTTTTTGAATTATTTTCAGCTCGCTACTTTTTCTTTTTGTTGAAAACTTAATTTTTTATTTTATGTTTTTGAATCATGTAAGCAGTGGTGCATCTGTTGTAGGTTTGTATACATACAGTTTTCCTTTAAAAAAATATTAAATGAAGTCCAACAAGATACTTGCAATCATAATGTGTTGTAATTATGACAGAAAACATTATGTGTAATAAATAAGTTTTTTTTAGAGTCGACTTACATAATTATTGTTTTTATGTATGAAAAAGTAAGAAAACAAATAAATCTTTATTTTAAACAAATTTCTTATTTTATTCTTATCACTTTGAAAATATCTAAACATCTGCTTTCCAGAAGAGAGAACTTTTTTTTTTTTCATCCGGAGACAACAATATTTCTTTTGTTAATAACTTCCAATCAACGTCATATGTGTTTGGTAAGTACTTTCTTTCATCCTCTCCTTTTTCGGTGTTGAGTGATCTCGATTTGGATGATTTCTAATAATAACATTGTATGTATGTATTTGTATAGTTTTGTGTTATTTCACTTGTAGCTGAGGATCCTATGTGCCGATCTATCTATCGACCACCACTTAGAAATTATTCACACATTAGGCCTAACCATGGAACTATGATTCTAAGGAAGCGGCATAAGCATTTCGAATCCTATTATACCGCCAAAACCAGTGTAGCTGTCTCCATTTTTCGGCGGCGGGGAGTGGGGATACAGACGGGGTTACCGCTCACCGAGCGGGGAGAGGGTGAGCGCTTTACAAGGAAGGGCCGAACTGGTAATGGGCTCATTAATTTATTTATTTTTTAATTAAAAAAACGTTTCTCAGTTTTTTTTTCTTATTTTAAGCACAAAATATAATAGCCCATTACGTATTATTTGCTGAACGAATTTCTTTTTCATAATTAATAATTTTCCTAGTTTTAACCACGTTTATTGTTTATAAAAAACCGACATATTTCCTGAGCAATGCTCACTTCCTCAGCGTTTACTTAATTTAAAAAAAGATTATGATTGATTTCGTATAGATTAAAAAAATATATATTAGTTAGTATTGTTTTTTTAAACATATTTTAAATAATCAACAGACTTGCAGTGTAAAATTCAGTGCATTTTTATATTTTTTCTTGGTGTAAGCTGGTGTTTGAGTTTTAGGAAAGAAGTGCTCGTTATAATCTAATAAAAACTGTAATTACAGTGATAACAAAATAATAAAAAAAAATTAAAAAAATTAGAATGCTCGAACAAAGGATGGATAAGTACAGAAGACATTAATAACAATTTAAAAGTTATAAAAGCATAATAAAATAAGTAACACGTGAAGAGAGATACTATCAGAGTGTCTCCTTTAACAGAATTGGTTTTTGATCCTGCTGAAACTTCCGCTGTAATCGACGTGCTAACTCCTTTACCACAATAAGGAACTCCAGTGAAAAATATTATGGCTTTAAAAAAATATGTTCATATAGACCAAGAAACGCTGATTCTGAATATATAAGTTTTATTTCATAATATTAAATGCAGAGTTTTTAATAAATTATTAAAAAGTGCATTTTTAAACCTCTTCGGAAAACACAGCGTTAAGTTGGCATTACTGAAATGGTTAACCGTGACGTCACAGTTAACCTGTCACCTGTGTATTGTATTGACATTTGAAATGACTTGAAGTGCACGCGTACCTATGCAATTCAACATTTCGTGTTTTTGGTTTATTTTCATACTGTTTATAGAGATTTAGATAAATAATAGTTATTGTGTTTATTGAAACATAATTTAGGCCCTCAACAATTTACGAAAAGGGCTATATTTGCGGACAATCTGCAATAAATGTTGTCTATTTGAGGTTAAAGTCATGTCATATTTTGACGTTTGTTTTTATGTATTTTCAAATTGTTTTTAGTATAGGGCTTTTTATACAAGTTGTTACACACTCGTCATGATCAGTGTATTATAAATACCAGTGTTTCTGTATGTATTATACATAAAACAATGTACCTACAAAGTAACACCTGACACAAAACACGATGTCACATGTATTTGCAATGAGACATGATTTCTTGTTTTTATATTGCACTTTGATTAAATACAATAACAGTAGCGGTGAAATGTGGACATTTTACCAATGTTTTTCTATATTAAAAGCAGTTAATCTTGAATAAAAAACACACCTCACACCTAAAAGTCATTATCCGCCATGATTATTCTGGATTCTTCACAGTGTTGCCAACAGTTAGAAGTGAAATTTCCCTAGAATTTCACATTTACGCAATTACCTACGTAGCCACCTGATTGTGTAACACTAATCCTGTTATATGTTAATTAATATGATAATTAATTGGAAAGATATCGGAACTTGGTAAATATACTAATAATACCGTGATTTTCCAAATAAAACACTTTTTGCTACGTGAAGTAATAATTTAAAAGTACGAATACACTTACCAGTGAATTAGAAACTGAATTCCAAATTTAAAAAAAAACACTTTGCAAAATAAAAATCATAAGCAACCCGCCGCTCATTTGTAACAAGCGTGGTATTTTGAAGACCCCCCCCCCCCCGAACGTGTCACGTAGTATGGGTACGTTCCCTAATATCATTTTGAGTTGTCAGTGTTAAAAATAACATGGCATGTAAGTACATGAAAAATAATTAAGATTCATAGGAATTCCAAAAAATATATATACGTATATATATATAAATAATACCAGTAATACTGTCATATGTAATAAAATTTTGGTAAATATCGGTTCGGACTGGCCACGCTTATTACGAATAATTTTTAGAAAAAAACTTTAGATTCGCCTTAATTACTATAAAAGGAAACTTTTTGGCTTTGGGGCGGCGGAAAATAATGCATTTTAATTTTCAATTGCATAAAACCAAAATTCGCTTCGCGACTGACACAGCGAAAATCCGCGGCTGTACATGTCACTGTGATGTTGGTATCCTTGATACATTAACAAGAGCTAATACGACTGTAGCCGACTTCGTGGGATAAGGCGCGTAATTATGAAATTTGTCTAGCGGGCTTGTTTGTGTAACATGGTTTGTGATACAAAAGAAAGTGGCCCTTTATAACGCCTACTCGCGTCAAGGCAAGAAAAACATCCCAGTTTTCAAGTGGCTTAGCGGCTACGCTAGGTTTGTGTAACATGGTTTGTGATTCGCGGTATTTCATGTAGGTATCCCACGAAGTCAGCTACAGTCCATAACAGTGACAGCAAGTGACAGCTACGGCCGCGGATTTTCGCTGCGTCGGTTCGCGAAGTGAATTTTGGTTTTATGCAATTGAAAATTAAAATGCATTATTTTCCGCCGCCCCAAAGCCAAAAAGTTTCCTTTTATAGTAATTAAGGCGAATCTAAAGTTTTTTTCTAAAAATTATTCGTAATAAGCGTGGCCAGTCCGAACCGATAATTACCAAAATTTTTGCCAGAGTTCGAAATTTCCCTAGATTTTGTCCTGATTTCCCTTATCCCTAAAAAATATTTTTCTCCCCTAGATCTAGGGAAATTTCCCTCGACATGACATCACTGATTCAAAATGACAACTTAAAAAGTAAAAAACTAACGGTGGGGACGGTGGGTAAAGACCACCATAGATACGGTGCGTTTCTGGGAGTCTTTAAAAATTAAAACTTTGACAATTATTTTAACTATTAAAACTAACTATAAAAATAAAAATAAAAATGCAGTTATTTAAGTTTGAAGGTCTTTATTCATTAAAAAAAATAAAAAAATTGGACTGGAGTTCTCTATTTGCAACAACCGATGTGCGGGAGGTTAGTGCAACTTTAGATGCTTACCGTATGATAAAGTTAGACAAGAATATATGTACACAGGAATCCAAACAAAATAATTATCGACAAAGACGGAAAGGTAGCGCGGTGGGAATTTCTGGAAAAAGTTACTAGGACCCAAGAAGAGCAAGGCCTAAATTTCACCCATGAAATAACATACCAACACTTTATTTCAGAAAACAGATAATGAAGGTCAATCTAGCAACCCAACTACTAAGCCGAAGTGCTTATTATATTATTTAATTTTATGTATGTATATATACATATGTTCATACTGCACCCTTGAGGTGAATTTTCAATCACAAGAATCGAAACTGCTTCCATCTGGAGCCAGAGAGACTATGGCAATGTTGTGAGGCTGAAGATGTGGGGAGGGGAAGAAGATGGGGACGAGGAAGATGGGGAAGTACCCGTCTTTTCAGATTTAGTCAACAAACACAGCTAAAGCCATTTCAAGCAAAATTTCAATTCTAATTGGTGGTCTTACACCAGGGCGATACTGAGAGTATGTTCCACCTGGAACGTGCCGGAAATATATCTTATATTATTTTTAATTATAAAATGTTGAAAACACAGATCAATCGAATAAAATTTATCTGCGCGCACCGGGATTTGAACCCGCGACCTCCGGATTGCTAGTCAAGAGCTTTACCCCTCGACAACGGGGGCATGTCAATGTGACTTTTACATAACAATACAGTGATTACATACTTTGAATTAACATTGTAAACATATGTAAAAGGAGTGTTAAATAAGTATGAAAAAAAAACTAAAAATAACAGTGCAAAAAAGACAAAGTAAAAATGTTTAAAAATGAATAAGCTAAATGATAAAAAACACATACCTATGATATGTGCAGGTAAATCTCAACTTTATATTTGTGCCTTATGATTAATAAATACATTAAAAAAATTAGGTAATTTTTAATTATTATAATTTAAGTTGACTGATTCGGCCCATTGGCAGTCGGAGTTCACGTGCCCATGGCGATGGCGGTTGAAATGAACACGCCGAAAATTATAAAATGTATATTTAAGCTATGTTTAAACACTTACATGTGAAAGGTAAGACCGTCTTTCTTCTTAAAGGTCTTCATAGAACTACTTTTACACAATTTTACGGCGCAGTGGACCATTTTTCTATGTTTTATGAACGTTTTTCTGGGAGCTCTATGCGCGACCGAGATGTAAAAGGCAATGTCAGCCGTCTAAAAACCGTTCGGTAAAATTTTTGAGAAGGCATGCTTTGGGCTGGTGGGCACACTTTACATGCCATCTCTCTAATATCCATACTCTTAGGGCCTAACCCATTGAAGCCAGAGTCAAGTTAGCCCCGTGGTCATCAAACTGTGCAGCCCGCGCAAATATCTGCTGCTTTATTTTTTTTTTAAATATACATTTTTTTTTCATGTACAATTATATTAACCTGCTTTTTCTTTATTTTTAAATATTTTGTGTATGTATGCCCTTGCGATTTTAAAATGTTGATTTTAATTGATTGACATTATTTGACTTTAAAACGCCGAGTTGGTTTTTGAACACATCCTAAGTCAGATACGATTTTAGATTTTCACGGCCAAAAATATTTTTGTTATTAGTTTTTGGGGTATTATGCCGTGTTGCGCTACCTCCTTCTTTAGCCAACGTTTCGGACAGCGTTGCAGTGTCCATCATCAGGGCAGATGTGTAATAGTTAGGGGTGATGTTTGTACTTATCGACTTAGGAGCGATACCGTGTCGCCAGCTCCACTCCTCTACGAGCTGGCGCTACAATATACTTCAACATGTTTTTTTGCGTTTAGCCTTGGTGTAACCGTCAATTACCGGATACCAAGAACTATTGAGCTTAGCTCCGTCGTCTCTATTAATATTTATAGGATTTTTGTGAATTTCAATTGCCTCCGTAATCAGGCGTACTCTATGAGTTTTGGGTCTTCCCAGGACCTCGGGGACAAATCCAAAGTAATGGCCGGTTTCGATTAAGTGCTCGGCGATTGCCGATTTGTCAGGGTGGCCAAGTTTACAGGCATGGAAGTGTTCTGATATCCTTTTGGAAATCGTCCGCTCTGTTTGGCCTACATAAACCTTGTCACATCCAGAATAGCTGAGTTTGTACACTCCATCTGTTTCCAGAGGAAACTTGGTCTTTGCAGGCCTCAAAAAGTCTCGTATTTTTGTCGTGGTTCCGAAGACAGTCTTGATGCTTTCTTTTTTCAATAGCCTGGCAATTCTGTCACATTGTGAACATAAGACAGGAAAGCGTAGCCCTTTAACTCTTGTTCAATTCTGTCTTCGTTTGGTGCAGATTTGGCTCTTATGATTTGCCTTGTCTGCCTTGCTGGGTAACCGTTACGCTCCAGTGCATCGGTCAGTTTTGTAAGTTCTGCTCCGATTTTTGTTTCTTCACATATTCTGGTCGCTCGGGTCACCAATGTATGGATAAGTCCTCTCTTCTGCGCTGGGTGGTGATGGGAATCAGCATGTAGATACCGATTTGTATGAGTTGGTTTTCTATACACTGTGTGTCCTAGACTACCATCTTCTTTTCGCATCACCTCCACATCTAGAAAAGGTAGGATCTTAGAGTCATTTTCCAGCTCCATTGTGAACTTAATTTTAACGTGGAGTGAGTTGAAATGGTCCAGAAATTCGTTCAGTTTCTCTGTTCCATGAGGCCAAATGGCGAAGACATCGTCGACATACCGCCACCATACCTTGGGAACAGCCGAAGCTGTGTCGAGTGCCACTTCCTCAAACTTCTCCATAAAGAAGTTGGCGAGTACTGGCGACAACGGACTGCCCATCGCAACTCCTTCCACTTGTTCAAAAAGTTCACCCTGGAATGCAAAATATCCCGCTTTAAGGCAGTGTTCAAAAAGTTTACAAATGTCTTCCTCGTAGAGCTCTCTTGTCATGGAGTCATCCAGAGGCACATTCGTGAAAAGGGACACAACGTCAAAACTGACCAAAATATCTCCTTTCTCAGTCTTAACCTTAAGCTTACTGATCAGATCTGTGGAATTCTTAATCCAAGATTCAGTTTTCCCAGTGTGCATCTGCAGTAATCTTAATCGAAACCGGCCATTACTTTGGATTTGTCCCCGAGGTCCTGGGAAGACCCAAAACTCATAGAGCACGCCTGATTACGGAGGCAATTGAAATTCACAAAAATCCTATAAATATTAATATAGACGACGGAGCTAAGCTCAATAGTTCTTGGTATCCGGTAATTGATGGTTACATCAAGGCTAAACGCAAAAAAACATGTTGAAGTATATTGTAGCGCCAGCTCGTAGAGGAGTGGAGCTGGCGACACGGTATCGCTCCTAAGTAGATAAGTACAAACATCACCCCTAACTATTACACATCTGCCCTGATGATGGACACTGCAACGCTGTCCGAAACGTTGGCTAAAGAAGGAGGTAGCGCAACACGGCATAATACCCCAAAAACTAATAACAAAAACATCCTAAGTCGATTTTGAACGCGCGCAGAGTGTACGTCATAGGTTCTCAACGTGGGCAATAATGCCTCCTAATGGGCATTTGAGACTTAGGGGGGCAGTAAAAGACCCAAAGAAAATTAGGGGTCGTTGAGATGTCACACTGAGGGAGTGGGCAGGGAAAAAAAATAGGGTTTGACTAATATTGGTTAATTTTTGTTATTGTAATCATTTTCACCACGTATGTGAAAATTCGCATAATTTCGGAAAGTGGGTGAAAATTGAACCGAAAAATATAATATTATCATCTTACGTGTATTATTATTATTAAGAATTGACACTATATCATGAATATAAGAAGGAAGGAGGTGGCAACCCGGTACCTAAAATACAAAAGAATTGCTTTTTATCGAAGGAAGCAAATACTTTGTGGTGTGACATTATATAGGGTGTCCGGGTAACTTTGGGAGGTGATTCTACATGATAGTATAAGTAAAGTAAAAAAGATAAATAACTTTTTTGAAATTCCAACTTTTAGGGGGTAGTTTTGGGGTAAAAACGTAAAATTAGACCGGCGTGTGCGGGCAGCATTATTATTTTCCGCTGTTGCCAAATCGCCGTCCCATGCGCTCTTCCAATTCTGTCAATGTCAGTGTTGAATTTTATTCGCATAGTAATGTTTCACTTTAAAAACTTTATTGTTGTTAATCAAACTTGTTGATTTAATGCATATTTATTAAGACTGACAAAGGAACAACTTTATTCAGTGCGTGTTTTCTTCAGACTTACTTTTGTTTATTTAGTTGTTACATTGTTATTTTTTTAGTTGTAGACATTCAGTTATTTTGTAATTGAATTATTGTGTCAATGCCTGGCTTTACCAATGAAGAACAGGCAGACATTCATTATGTCTACGGGCTCGTTGATGGAAATATGCGTGATGTTTTCCAAATCGAAATTTGCGAAACGCTTGTTTGTTCAAACGCATGCACTTTTTCGCGAACAAGGCCTAGGCCGAAGAACTTGAAATAACTATGCTGGTAATTTACCACTGGCGAACGAAGACTTGATCATGGCTACAATCGTGAATGACCCTACATTGTCCCTTCGTAGAATTTCTGCAATGACTGAGTGTGTTCTGAAAAGCATTCCGATTGTGTATAAATGTAAAATTCTCAGTCTTGTTATTGTTTACAAATGGTTTCCATGGATACAGACCAAATCACAAATAAGCAACATTGAACGATCGCGCCCGGCAAGCTTACAGAAACTTTATCGGGTAAGTGTAACCTGACACTGAGGATTTTTAGTAGGTCTTTTTGTATGGGAAAAAAAGGTGGAATTTCAGAAAAAGTCATTAATCTTTTTTACTCCTACCATAATGTAGAATCACCTCCAGAAGTTAAAGCACTTTACCCCTGGACACCCTGTATAAATGAAAAAACGCACTTTGTAAAACACCACTTTTTATTTGAATTAATATTTAACAGCCAACCAGGTTTCGCTTAGCTCAAGCTTATATCAACATTAGCGATACCTGGTTGGCTGTTAAATATTAATGCAAATAAAAAGTGATGTTTTACAAAGTGTGTTTTTTCATTTAATTGCTTTTTAACTTGCTAAACAAAGAGGTTAAACAAATATTTTAAAATTGATTTATTGATTTTGTGACAGTCGCCCCCCCACCCCCCTCCCCCGCCATAATTCACAATAGAGAACTACAGTCCAATTTTTTTTTTTTTAATGAATAATGAGTTATTATTTTTAATTTATAAACTAACGTTTAAGACAAGATTTTTATGCATAGCACAAAGGGTAACAATTATTATAAGCAATAATTGTCAGCCTGAAACACTCATTTACATTGAAAAATCTTACGAGAAAAGATACATGCCGCCAACGGGACTTGAACCCGTTTCCTTCTGATTGCCAGTCGGATGCTCTGACCACTGAGCTATGGCGGCTTATCTAATACCCGCCAAATAATTCAATATATACTGGTGTTTCATTCAACAATTACTGATTATTGCATTTTTCCACCTGAAAACAACCAACTTTATTTTTTTAGTTAAAAGTATTTCACCAAAAAAATGTAGACATAATTTGTCTCGACGCCACCTAGCGAGAGATTTAGTACTAACAATACCTCCCTTACAAAAATTGTCTTAACCCGTCTGCTTGTTTAGGAATAAAAACATCCCAAAACATGTAATCGCGTTATACTTTCATAAGACCAAAAACGTCCCGAGCGACCTTTCATTTTAAAAGCTATATATCTACCTTCCTCTCATGCAAACATATTATTTTTTTCTTTTAACCAGAAAGAGAACGAAATAATGCTTCTTATTGTATTTGAAATATGAAAGCTATCTTGCATAGATATTTTACAATCTCGATCCAAAGTGACGGTTTCAGAATTTTCGCCCGAAACTGAGGCTTCCGGATTGTGAGGTGCGATTATATTGAACCAAGCAGACGGGTTAAACGTTAGTTTATAAATTAAAAATAATAATTAATATTTAACAAGTTAAAAGTATTTCACCAAAAAAATTTAGACATAATTTGTCTCGACGCCACCTAGCGAGAGATTTAGTACTAACAATACCTCCCTCACAAAAATAAAGTTGGTTGTTCTCAGGTGGAAAAATGCAATAATCAGTAATTGTTGAATGAAACACCAGTATATATTGAATTATTTGGCGGGTATTAGATAAGCCGCCATAGCTCAGTAGTCAGAGCATCCGACCGGCAATCAGAAGGACACGGGTTCAAGTCCCGTTGGCGGCATGTATCTTTTCTCGGAAGATTTTTCAATGTAAATGAGTGTTTCAGGCTGACAATTATTGCTTATAATAATTGTTACCCTTTGTGCTATGCATAAAAATCTTGTCTTAAACGTTAGTTTATAAATTTAAAATAATAATTAATATTTAACAAGTTAAAAGTATTTCACCAAAAAAATGTAGACATAATTTGTCTCGATGCCACCTAGCGAGAGATTTAGTACTAACAATACCTCCCTCACAAAAATAAAGTTGGTTGTTTTCAGGTGGAAAAATGCAATAATCAGTAATTGTTGAATGAAACACCAGTATATATTGAATTATTTGGCGGGTATTAGATAAGCCGCCATAGCTCAATGGTCAGAGCATCCGACCGGCAAACACAAGGACATGGGTTCAAGTCCCGTTGGCGGCATGTATCTTTTCTCGGAAGATTTTTCAATGTAAATGAGTGTTTCAGGCTGACAATTATTGCTTATAATAAATGAATAATGACTTTCTAACTTAACCCCTCCGCAACGTAAGCAGATATAAGCGTTAAAAATAGGACAGCAGTCAAGTACAATAAGCGTGCTTACACGTCAGCGCGTGTGTTTCCATAGAAATCGTTCTAACTCTGTTATTTTTTTAGTTACATCCCTAAACCAAAAAGTAAAAGGTCGATAGTAGATCAAGCTGCACATCTCTATCAAGTTGTCTATAGAAATACATAACAGGAATCAGCTGTCAGTCGCATAGTTGACAAAAATATTTTCCCGCGCAAATTTACTACCGGCGGCTGGTCCGCGCTCGACATTCTTAATTTTTATTAAATATTTTATATGAAATGATAAAAAAGTGAGGTGATAAAAGTGTTTATTACACATATATACAATAGAATAAGTATTGTTGTTTACATAATCTGTGATTTTATTTCCCTTTTTCACATAAAAAACATCAAGTGAGTCATTTTTAATGTTTGCATGCTAAATTTTAATATTTACAAATCTTAATATTTATTTGTAATATAATAATTCGAAAGCTTATTTTGTAACCTTTCTAAAACAGTTTTTTCTATTCGGCTATGTACAGAAATCTTTTATTTATAGAGCTTTAAATGTGAAGCGGTAATAACACAAAGTTTTCGTAAAATGTCATTTTGTTTGAGACATCTCAAGTGCATATTCGCAAAAATTCGGAGGGGTTAAATAACTGCATATTTTTTTTTTTAGAGTTAGTTTTAATAGTTAAAATAATTGTCAAAGTTTTAATTTTTCAACATCCTCCGAATTCCACCGTATGTATAGTGAATCGTGTGACGTCATCACTCACTATGTACAGTGGCGTTGCTAGCATTGGTGGCACCCGGGGCGGATAACGTGGTATCAACCCCCCTCCCCCCATTTCGACTTCAAAAATGTGTAGAAAATTGGTCCTTCCTGAGAGGGAGGGGGAGGAGGGGTAGCTAGAATTTCAGAAATAGGCTATTTTCATCAACAAAAAGACCATCAGGCACAAAATTAGATTCTCCCGTTACGGGACATTCCACGGGGAGCCATGGAGCTACGAAAATAGAAATAACACCGTATTCAATATTTTTGTGACCATATCCTTCACAATTTTTTTTTGGTCGGGTCACCTCCCGTTGGGTGTAGTGTCAGCCCCCCGTCGGGTGGCACCTGGGGCGGTCCGCCCCCCCCTTCGCTACGCCACTGACTACGTAAAAGTTATTTTTAATTTCAACAGTTGTTAATTTTGTGTGATAGTTATATGGAAGAAAGTACTTAAAACATTATTTAGGTGGAATTATTTATTTATTATACATATTTTTTTACGCACCAGATTTAAATGTCCGGGTTTAATTTTCCCCACAGGAAAAACTAAACCCTTTCACACACTTCCCAAATGATCATCTGGTCAATCCACGTTATGCAATTGCACTATATAAGTATTATAATTACAAAACAATACAAGAATAACATGTCAACCTACCAGAGACCAGATGGGAAAATAATTCACCGGCTCCAGATATTTTCATATCAGAGGGTTCGGCTCTGTGGAATTCCTAATTGAACCTATAAATCCTACTGATCCCTCAATATAAATATTTAAAAAATCTTTTGTAATCCTACATGTATTTAAAATTACCGATTTTTGCATTTTTATATATAAATTCTTTGACAAATCTAATACGTCTAAATTTTGAATCAGAGACCTAGGTATAATGCCAGTAGCAGAAATAACAAATGGTAATATTTTTATAGTCCGAGAATGCCAAATTCTTTTAATCTCATTTCCTAAATCTGTGTATTTTCTAATTTTTTCAGAAACAGTTTTTTGAATATTACAGGAATTTGGAATAGCTACATCAATGATATAAGTTATTTTGTCATGTAAAACTATATCAGGTCTATTATGACTAATTGTTCTGTCTGTTAGTATAGTTTTATCATAATATATTTTATAAAATTCATTTTCTAAAAATGAATTTGGTTCATATTCATAATATGGTACTATATTACGGCAGTCAATCAAGTTATGTTTAATTACCAAACTTTGGTAGATTATTTTTAAAACCTGATTGTGCCTAAATGTATACTCGGACGGCGCTAATATAGAACATCCCGATATAATATGTTCTATAGTTTCCGGAAAAGCCAAACATTTTCTACATAAATCATCAATTTGATTTATATCTTTGATTATATGCTTCCTATAATTTTTAGTATTAATGACTCTATCTTGAATGGCAAGCATAAATCCTTCTATTTCTGCGCCCAACTCTCCAATACTCAACCATTTGTTTGACGAAAGTTTGTCAACATACGTTTGGTTGAGATAATTGAAGTGTTTTGCATGAATAATTTTATTTGACCAGGAATCTAATAATTCCTGGTTAGTATTTATAAGAATGTTGGCATTCTCGTCATATAAATTTAAAGGTGTAATGTTTATATCTGCCTTGCAAATTATTTTGTGCATTTCTGAGCTATTAGCTTTCCTATGGAAAAAATTTCTAAGCATTTCTACCTGATTGTGTTTCTAAGATGTTATTTTGACTACACCTCTACCTCCTAAATTTTTACACCTCTACCTCCTAATATTTTTCAATATTATTACGGGAGAGTGGTATAAAAATTGTTTGAAATTATTATTTTTTTAGCTTTTAAAATCAATATTATCATCGAAAACGAAGCATCAACTGCACAATTGTAGGCAAATAAGATACGGCGCCGATCATTTTAAATTTCGAAGTTCGCAGAGTTGGCCGTTGAGTAGGTAGCATTATGACACAGCATATTATACGATTTTTTCGTACAGTTTTAAAGTTTTTCAATATTTTAAGTAATAGAGATACCTCTATTTTTGATACTGAATTATTTACGCCTAAATAATGTTTCAATAAACACAACAACTAAATCTCTATAAACAGTATGAAATAACGAATAACATGAAATGTTGTTAATACCGTTGGCTTGTGTCATATCTACATTTCAATAAAATGGCTGGTGAGGAGTGATGTCAGCAAACATTCAATAATACCAACTTTACAGTGTCTTTTAGCGAGACTTTTAAAAATGCACTTTTTAACCATTTTTAAAACTATGTTTAATTTTATTAAATAAAACTTATATATTCAGAATCAGCGTTTATTGGTCTATATCATAGATTCTCAACCTTTTTTTGCCCACCGCCCACTTTGAGGATAATATTTTTTTCTAGCGCCCCTCAACTCGTGAATCTGAAACAGCAATTTTCGTCACAATTATATTTACCACAATGGGGGGGGGGCGTAATGGGATGGGGCAAGATGAGATATAATAATAATATTTTTTATTAATTTCTTACACCATTATAAGTTTGTGTTTATTACGTATAAGAAATGACGCCGTATAAATATTTTGCAAAAAATATTTACGCGTAAAAGAAATTTCAAGAATATGGCCATTTAAAAAAATTTCAGGCGGTGGTGAAGATTTCATCAATGTGGAGAAACTCTTTCAAGAATAAAAAGAATTTCCCTTTTGAATCTCTCCTCACTGACGCCAAATATAATAATCTCGGGGGAGATTTGGTTCAGGAGCAATATACTCCTCCCTACCAGGTTAGTCCTAGAAGCAGGAAGATAGAATTATCTATGATGACGCTGTCTAAGATAGTCGTCTGGTACATAGAGACTCACGCGCTCCAAAATGGCTGAGTTCTCAATAAAGCCTCGCAGCAGTCTGAATAAGTGGATGGCTGCATACCCCTCTCTTCTGAGCTGCAGGGAGTGAAGTCCCAGCACGCCCAGAATAAAGTTCGTCGGGATCCCTCATGTAGAGAAATCTTATAAACTTTTTTGAACCCTCTCAAACATGAGGGAGCACACAACCTCGTGAGGACTCCAGATAAGCGAACCACTCTCCAGCTTACTGCTGACCAGGGAGAAGTATAAAATCTTCAGAGCACGGATATCCCGAAAAATTCTGGAGAACAAACCCTAACATTTTTAAGGTCGACTGGCACACTCCTTCGATATGAGGACGGAATGTCAACTTACTGTCATACGTAATCCTAAGATTCTTTTTATTTGAAACTCGTTTGAGATTACGACCGAGCATAGTGTACCTGTGGTAGGTGAGACTAAATGCTCTGGTAAAAGTACTTTTTAATAATTATAAAAAGTCAGAACTACGCATTTGAATGAAGCTGGTTTCGTCGACTCCATTCTGAAATGTTATCAACATCAGCTTGAAGGCGCAGGCAGTCCTCAATATTTCTTATTAGAAGTAATAATATTAGATCATCATCGAATAGAAAAAGCGAGAAAAAAGGATGACTCCAGCAATGAAATGACTCCTGGCTTGAAACTTATTTAAATGCATCAAAATGTATTGCACATGTCTCATCATGGCTAAATAGTAATAAACTCTTCCTAAACTACAATAAAACATTTTACCTACCTTTTTATAAAAACAGTAAAAACAAACCCCCCAATAACCTTAAAATTAGAATTCATAATGCTAACTGTAATCAAGTAATATGCTCATCCTCTGAAATTGGAAAAGTTGAAAAGATAAAATATTTGGGTATATGTATTGATACAAATTTAAATTGGCAATCACAAATAAATAATACCGTTTCTAAATTGAGATATCTTACGTACATATTTTACAGACTTAAAGAAGTATTGAATATTGACAAATTGAAAATGATTTATTATTCTATGGTGCAATCTTCACTCATGTATGGAATAATAGGATGGGGTGGTGCGCTTGATACTTTTATAAAACCTTTACAAACAACTCAAAATTATATTATCAAAGTTATGTATAATAGAATTAAAACATTTTCGACAGATGCTTTATACAAAGAATCTAAACTATTCAGTCTCCGTAAACTATTTATACTGCAAACTATGAAATATATCTTTAAAAACGTAAACAAATTCGAAAAAAATGTAAACAGAATCAACATTAGAAATAATAATGTATTCTATACCCCCCAAACACTCACAAAACAAATGCAAACTCACAATAGCTTTATTGGACCTCGTACCTTCAATAGTTTACCAAAACATATTCAAGTTGCAACTAAACTTCCGCATTTCATAAAAGAGTTAAAATTATGGCTAAACCATACAGATGTAAAAACTCTATTTATTTAGTTTTATTTCACTTTATGTTTCTAAAAAACTCTATTTATTTAGTTTTATATCACTTTTCTCACAAACTTTACACCTATTATTACAATGTATCATTTATTACACTTTACACGTATTTAACCGTATACTATTTGTATACACTTTTTGTACAAACTGTTTAAACAATTTTTATTTTTGCTTTATATACCCCTGTTTGTTTTTTTCTAGGTACTAAATAAAACTTATATTAACTATATTACCCATGCATAGGCTGCGCCTTAGTGGGTTCCCACATTATTGTTTATGATTTTCAAAATATGTAAATATAAATTGTAAAATATGGGAAAAATAAAGGAATAAAAAAAAAATGTCGTTAATGAAAATGGAAAAGAGAAGAGGCCCTAGGATCGATCCTTGGGGAACCCCAGAAAAAACAAGAAATTCAGCCGATTGGAAGATTCCATGTGTGACAAATTGCTTTCTGTTCTTGAGATAACTTTTAAAAAACTTTAACATCCGAAGGGAAAAACCCATCTGGGCAAGTTTTATCAGTAAGATATTGTGATTCACAGTATCAAAGGCATTGGAAAAGTCGTTATACAAACAGTCTACTAGGTATCCACTATCTAGGGACCTAGCAACATAATCGGTGAAAACCATCAGTTTGGTTTCAGTAGATCTTCCTTTCCTGAAACTATGCTGTTCGGGGATAATGTATGCATCTGTCTGAGGAGTAAGAAATTTATGAATTAATTTTTCAAATAGTTTAGTAGGAGCTAATAGAATGACAACTGATCTATAATTTTCGATTAACTTTTTCGAACCTTAAAAATAGGACATATTTTGGAAGTTTTCCATACTTCAGGAAAAGTGGAAGTACAAGAATAGTTATAGCTAAGTTAAAGATAAGACATAATGATGTTTTTAGGAACTAATAAAAAATATGTGAACGAAGTCTGGTCCGATGGAGTGTGAGTTCTTCATGAGACTTATGGCACTCATAATGCAAATATATCTAAATCGACGTTTGAAGCTCCTCTGGTATTAAATGTGGCCGCATTATTAATGTCTAGAAGTGGAGGGTCTTTATTCTAGACCGATTGAAAATTCCTGATTACCTTTCATCGTGGTGTGTTCAAGACCACCATCCTTCCGAAGGGATTTTATATAGTGCCAAAACATCTTGGGATCATGCATGATGTTTTCCTCGATTTCAGACATGTAGACTAGATAGGCCACTCGAACCTCGCACCTAACTAACGCTCGGTAAAAACTAAACAGATTGTATTCACTCTGAAGGCCTCCAGCTTTCCGACGCTTATGATGGGGGCATGTTTGATCTCTATATTCGAGATGACTTCTCTCAAGAACCACTTCGAATACTTGCAACCACCACCGCCTGTCGTTAGCAAATGAAGCGCACTCCTTGATATCCGTTAGGATAAAGTTGTAAACTTGTAAATTATTTAAAAATAACGGCGCGCGGTGATAAAGACGTACGACCTGCCGGTGAACTATCTGGAGCACTGGTGTGGTGGGATGGGTTTCTCTACCTACCTACCGCCCCCCTGAAAGTCTGAAACGCCCCCCAATTTTCTCTTGGGTTTCTACCACCCCCCTGCAGGTCTGAAACGCCCCCAAGGGGGCGTTATCGCCCACATTGAGAACCTATGGTCTATATGAAAATATTTTTTTAAAGCCAAAATATTTTTCATTGGAGTTCCTTATTGTGCGGCCCGCGGTGATACCTTACATTGTCCTATGCGTCCCTTGACCGGAAAAGTGTGACCACCCCTGGGTTGGCCTCAGAAGCTGGGCGTACTGTACAGGCCTGTAGATAAATAGTACACAACATATAATCAATAGTACCCTGTACAAATCGCAAGCGCGTCCTACTGTTGAATTTGGCAGTCACCTCTGCGAAATAGAGCCCGAAGATACTAGAAGAAAACCCTTGACTATGTGCAAAAACTGCGATCCGATTGATAGATTCCCCTACCTTAACAAAGGACTGCAATCTTTGGAGCAAGGGGGTTTTGGAGTTTGGAGCAACGGGGTTCAGGGTTCAGGTGGGAATGCTGACCTTGTTCTACTAGTATTTCAATTGTAGAAACTGGCGTCGTTGATCAATACGGCACCGGTGCATAGTTAGGAAACATGCCAAACATATGAGCGCCCAATATTTGTACACGGTTGACGTTTATCACATGAGAACAGGTCTTATCTATGGCTTGTTCTTGAGCTTAACAGTTAGGCTGTGGAACTATTTGCCGGCCCCTTAAGTTTCCTCCCTCCTACAACATGGGTCTCTTCAAGACTTATTTCACTTCTTCCTCTCAAAAATACCCTCCGCTCATCATTCCCAAAGATGACATGAAATTATTTTCCTCTAGGCCTCCTGCATGGATTTAATGTATAAATAAAAAAATTATTGTCTGCAGCTAGCTTCTATTAAGCGAAGTTTATATGATAGGCAAATTCATGCAAGCTTTCCATTGAATGAAAACAGAATAAGTATATTAGAAAAATAAAATATTTTAAATAGGTCATATTGAATGTTACTTTTGTTGTCATTTTATGTTGATACATTATTTGCAGTTTTACTGTATATATTTGAGCCATAGATGGCTAAATCTTGGGATGAAGTATTTAAAAAGGCAAAAAATAGATTGAGTACCTAATCGTCGCCTCAGTTCTTAATTGTCCAAACGACCATTTTAGTTTTTGTTCAATCTCCACTTTAAAACTAAAAATAAAGTATAAAAAAGGATAGTTAATCACTTAATTAAGAATTATTTGAACTAATCAGATATTTACCTTTACGGAAATAGCTTTATCTTGACCACCTATCATAATGTTTCATTGAAATAATGAAAGAAAACCTTCACCTGTCAAATTTTCAAATGGTCGTTTGGACAATTAAGAACTAAGGCGACGTTAAATGTTAAAAATTGGCAGGATGCACAGATCATATTAACTCTGAATACAGGTAAAACTTATTTTTTAACTATATCTATCTAATTAGCTATTTATTACCATTGCAACATAGATATCCTCAAAATGCATAGCTTCAACTCAATGATAAACCCATTTATTTGTCCTTCGTTAAGTAGAATTTCACATTTTATAAAATGCATGCACTTTCTCAAATGGTATGTACCTATGTCACAAATCTAAGGACAAAACTGAGGAGGCTTGTCCATTTTTTTTTTTAATGTAAGCTATATTATAAATAGAAAACAACTGAGGCAGGTTAACGGTACTCCTGTGCAATCATTTATTGAATAGTAATAGTAGTTGGGATGGTGTCACAAATACTTGCATAGAACCTCTATTAAAGATCCTGAAACTAATCTTGAAGGTTTATTATTTTTTTTTATTTTTGGCAATAATTTTTTTTAATGTGCTTATTGCACAAGGGACCCAACTGCTCCTGTCCCCGATTGGATCTGGCTATTCAGATGGGCGTGCAATACCTCCAATGTGAAATAAAAAAATTTATAGGAGAGTGAAAAATCAGTTTTGGTGCAGGAAAATGAAAGTGGCCCTTCAAACAATGTTTATTTGTATTAATAATTTTTATTAATGGACACAACAAATAAAAGTAAATTTAAGTCTCCATTCATTTTCCTGCTTAAAGTGAGTTTTTCAGTCTCCTATAAAATTTTAAAATATTTCACACGCGCCCGGCGACAATATTATTTGAAAGAAATAAATTGTAAATAACAAATCAATGCAATAAAACTTACTTGTTCATGCCAGGATTTGAAACTGCAACTCTCGAACACGGAGGCCGTCCCATGTTCCCAACTTGACAAAAATATAGGTTCTCAAAAAATATCCTGTTGATTTTTAAAAATGTCCATACATTGTAAAAATAACCACATTTAAAATCTTTTATTATGCCAGTTTGTAAAACTTCCTATGGTCGAAGAAGTTTTAAATACAATACTATTAAGGATCCTACATAAGGACTTCTATTTTAAAACTGCATTTACGCCGTCATTTATGTGAGTCTTCTGCGGAAAAATTATTTTCCTCAAAGACTCCAGTGAGTAAATGTATTTTTTTTAATGCGTGGTTCCTCATTTAAAGTCTTACGCCTCCCCTTCCTCTCCCGCGGCCCCTTCCCCTCTCGCGTTCCCACTCCGCCTTCCTTCTCCTCACTCCCTTCTCCCGCTTCCCCCGTCCCGCGAACCCCCCTCCCGAGTTCCCCTCCCCCCTCTTGTATTCCATACATTCAGTTCCAATACATTCAGTTTTCAAACAGCTCGCGTACCACCTATTGCATTTTTTTATATAAATTTCATAATGCCAGAACTCACTATTTTATATATAGGAACCATCGCGGGCATGCACACTTCAAATCCCCAAAGTTTCATCGCAATCGGATGAATAGTTTAGCAACGCATAGCGGACATACAAACATTTTTAGATTTTTATGTATATCTATACATAAAAATCTAATTATTATAATTCATTCTAAAGATTATAATTCATAGATAGGAAAATAAGGACGAACAAAACAAATTAAGTGCACACACATCATTTAAAAAAACCGCTACATGTGAACTACCGCTACTCTGATATATTGATAAATGGTTGCTAAAATATTGTTTTATTAAATAAAATGGACCCAGTGGTTCAATTGATATATTTTGCTCATCAAATGAAGATTCACTTTTCGGCTCATCTGGGAAATAATTCGTTAAAAGGTAAAAGCACAGAGAAAAACAGCTCGAACAAAAAACAAACGTTGCTACTACGCCCTCGAATTAGTATGATTTCATGTAACTCGCTTTCGATTTTTGGTAAATAATCCATAAGCCGCCACACGCCGCTACACTTTTAATAGGCATAGATTTTGAAAAGCAAAATACTTTTAAACGTATAATTACCAAAAGAAACATCGGTTTCAGTCGGGATACACGGAAAAATATGCATTGAAATTATATTTGTCAAAGTTAAAAATTTCCCATGTTCACATCTATCAATTTCACATCTCCATTGCCGCAATTTTTTTTTGTATGTATTTGACATTTGAGAAGTTTCATTTTAATCTAAATAATCTTGAATTACTTAGTTTACCTAAACTAAGAACCTAATACATATTTTGTGTATGTAAATAGTAGTTTCTTGTAGTAATAGTGGAAATGAAGTGCGATATCCATAATTTATGCTTAAAAATGTTGCAGCTTATGGATTATGTAATCGATGTTTTAGGAAGTATTCAGTTTTGGAGTAAAAGTAGAAACTGATTCAAATTTTTTTTTATTTTGAAAGAAACCAAATTAATTTTAATTCAGACCGGTAAGAACCGGGCCGAGTACGTATCCTCCACTGACAATGTTGGAATTTTTTCTGTAAGCTGGCAACATTAGATGTTTCTATGAGTGAAGTGAAACGTCAAAAAAGCCGTGAAAGTTGTCGTTATTATTTATGTAAGTAAATATTTTCATAATACTTATGCAGACATTTTGAACATAGAATATGTTGGTTTATTTATGGAATATGTATTTAACCTTTATTAGCCCTACATTTCGTACTGATTGCCTACGCATTATTTTTGTAATAAGCGCTGTTGTGTTTTAGGTTAGTAATGGAAAACCATGACTTCTGAAATTACCTGTAACCATGCTTGCCAGGGCAGTATTTATGTGCAGGCTATCAAAAGGCTGCAGCCTATGGGCCCGCACCACAAAGCGGCCCACATCGCAAATTATGGTTGTGAATATATATTTACATGGTATAAAGCAAAGTCTCTCCCGCTGTCTGTACACTTAGATATTTTAAACTACGCAACGGATTTTCATGCGGTTTTCACCAATAGATAGAGTGTTCATGAGGAAGGTTTAGGTATATAATTTATCATGGTTTTGTGTAAATTGGTTGAAATGTATGAAGGGAGCGGGTTGGCAAGCGGGCAGCGGGCAGGCAAGCGGGCGGTGTGAATTTGATATGTATGCAAATTAACAGATGGCGTTGGTTATAAAGGTTTGGTAATGGCATTGTCCGTAGATGGCGTTGTGTTTCGTTAGCCACAGCAACGTGTGCCTGGGTCTACTAGTATATTATAAATGGTAAATATTCGGAACAAATGCGCATCTTTTTTAATAAAACCTTTAGATTCTTCTTAATTACCATAAAAGACAACTATTTGCATTCGGGGAAGTTGAAAATGTTACATTTTTAATTTTAGTTACGTAAATTGAAAATTTGCTTTCGTATTTAAACACAACGCTTCACCATATGCAATTTGTAATGATTATTGTCATTTTATTATGTTGGTATTCCCTTTTACAAACAGAGAAAAAAACCTACGGCTAGAAACCATTGATTTTCTTTTTTTTTTAAATATTAAATAGTACCTACTTTATGTAAAGATGAAAGAATTTGAATGAAAATAACTAATATAAAAATCTTTTTTTAACGCATAAAAATAACGTCTTGACTCATATTGAATCTAACCTAACCTAACCTACTAACCTAACCTAACCTAACCCAACCTAACCTAACCCAACCTAACCTAACCTAACCTAACCTAACCTACTAACCCACTAACCCAACCTAGGGAGGAATGCAGATCCTGCCAATGTTTTTTTTTTTTTTTATATATTAACTCCACACAGGAGGCCCTGAGGAAAATAATTTCCCTCAGGGTCTATGTCATCTGGGATGCTGTGTGGAGGGTCTTTTTGAGGAGAGGAAGGAATGAACATTGGTCTTGAAGAGACCCATGTTGTAGGAAGGAGGAAACCCAGAGGCCGGCAAATCATTCCACAGCCGAGCTGTTGAACACAAGAACGAGTCGAAGAAACGACCCGTTCTCATGTGACAAATGTCAACTGTGTACAAATGTTGGGCACGCGTTTGGCGTGTTTCCCGACTATGCACCGGTGCCGAAGGGATCAATGATGCTAGTTCCTCGGAGCATCTTCCATTGTAATACCGGTAGAACAAGGATAGCATTCCCACCCGACGCCTGTGCTCTAAAGATTGCAATCCGTCTGTTAAGATGGGAGAATCTATCAAACGGACCGCCCGTTTCTGCACAGAGTCGAGGGTATTTTTCAGGTATTTTGGAGCTCCAGACCAGAGGTGGCTGCCAAATTCAACCGTGGGGCGCACTTGCGATTTGTACAGGGTTAGCAGTTGTGTACTATTAAAGTATCTGCGGGCCCTGTACAGTACGCCCAGTTTTTGGGAGGCTAACTTTACTCTGGCTTCGATGGAGCCCCCATACCTGAGCTGGTCACTTAGGGTTACACCAAGCATATCAATGGAGGGCCTGTTCGGAAGATTGCTTCCGTTGAAAGAGACTAGATTTTCATTGCGATCCCTTTTAGACGTAATCAGACAAGATTGGGTCTTTGAAACATTAAATTCAACGAGATTATTTTTACCCCAAGAGAAAACACTCTCGAGGTAACCGTCCATTCTTTGCTTCAAAGCCTTACGAGCTGTTGGAGTTTGTGAGCCCTTTGGGGGCTTGTCAAACAAAAAGCTATCATGAACTGTACTGTCATCCGCGTAACAGTGAATTGGTGCACATGACAAAAGGTCGTTGATGTGCAACAAAAACAGAGTTGGAGACAGAACCGATCCCTGCGGGACGCCAGCATTTATCGAGTGAGAGGAAGAGGTGAAACCATCGACTACCGTCTGAATCGACCTCTCCCTCAAGAAGTCGGCAATCCACGTACACAAGGATGCGGGAAGTCCGTAAGAATGCAGTTTGTTGACAAGTCCTCGGTGCCAAACCCGGTCAAAGGCCTTGGATATGTCCAGTGCAACCGTTTGGGTCTCACCGAAACGTTCCAGGCATCGCCCCCAAACATGCGTCACATACGCGAGAAGATCACCGCACGAGCGGTTCCGCCGGAATCCGTATTGACGGTCGTTAATAATTTTGTTCTTCTCGAGGTATGTGAGCAGTTTGTCGTTGATCACACGTTCCATCACCTTAGACAGAACTGATGTGATCGCTATGGGGCGGTAGTTGGCCGGGTTGGAGCGGTCACCCTTCTTTGGAATAGGATGGATAACCGCTTTTTTCCAACCAGAGGGCACAGAGCCAGTCTTCAGGGACAGTTTAAAAAGCTTCGTCAAAATTGGAGCTATTTCTGCAGCGCACCTTTGCAGTACCAGGGCAGGTATTCCGTCAGGCCCACTAGCTTTATTAACATCAAGCCCTCGTAAAACATGGAGTACTTCCCGATGCCGGATCCTCAGCTTTTTCATACGAAAACCGCAGTAAGGAACCGACGTCGGGACAGCACCTTGGTCATCGAGGGTTGAGTTATTCGCAAACATTTTACCTAGTAAGTTAGCCTTTTCGGTGGCGGTGTTTGCTAGTGAGCCGTCAGGTCTGGTAAGAGGTGGCAGACTGGATTTGCAGAAATTGCGACCTATTGAGCCCGCAAGCGACCAGAATTGCCTGCTGCCATGCGGGCATGCAGTCAGCTTTCTGCTGATCTGCTGGTCGTGCTCGAATTTTGACCTATTTATGATTCTCTTGGTTTCCTTTGCCATTTTGTTGTAAGCTGTTCTGTCTTCGGATTTTCTAGATGTGTTGTAGGCTCGGTAAGCCGCGTTTTTTCGTCGCACTGCTTCAGCGCATTGTCGACTGAACGACGGCTTTGAGCCTACACCAGTTTCCTTAACAGTAGATTGGATGAAGCCATCCATCGCGGATGTGATGACCTCACCAATTTCCTGGGCACATCTTGAGGGATCCGAAGTCCGAAAACAGACAGCTGACCACGGGAAAGCATTAAAATGTGCCCGCAGACCGAACCAATCTGCTGACCTATAGTGCCACACTTTTCTCTTCAGCCTCTCGTTTGGTGGTCTGAAGTTTACAGGGATTGATGTCGTCACCAGGCAGTGGTCGGACGATCCTAAAGGCGCTGTGACTTCAATACTGTAACCGTGTGGCACAGTAGTTAAAAATAGGTCTAACAGATTGGAACGGTGAGTCTGGACATCAGGAACCCTTGTAGGCTCCTGAACCATTTGCTCCAATCCGTAGCAAAGGGCAAAGGATTCCGCTTGGCGTCCAGCCGAGTCTGTTGATCCTGAGAACTTCAACCAAGGTTCGTTATGAACATTGAAGTCCCCCAGGACCACAAACTCTGCCATAGGGTAGCGGGGCAAGAGGTCATCAACAATGTCTGGGAATTTAATAAAAGAATTTAATAAGAGGTCATCAACAATGTCTGGGAATTTAATAAAAAGGCACTTTTTAGATGAGAAAAGTGTGGAGAAGATGAATAAAAACTAAACTAAGGCGCGCTCGGCAAAATTGAGGGAGATACAGCCGTTCAAAGTATTTAAAATTTCACTTCGTGAACTGATATTATGACAGTCCGTTCGCCATTTTTTCACTGTTTATGTTGGTATCCCTGACCTGATGCAAACAACAGCTAGACAGCTAAACTTGGTTTGTGATACAAAAGAAAGTGCCCCTTTATAACGCCTACTCGCGTCAAGGCAAGAAAAACATCCCAGTTTTCAAGTAGTTTAGCGGCTACGCTAGGTTTGTGTAACATGGTTTGTGATTCTGGCGTATTTATCCCACGAAGTCGGCTACAATCGTATCTAGGTTTGTATTAGGTCTGGGATACCAACATAAACAGTGAAAAAATGGCGAACGGACTATCATAATATCAGTTCGCGAAGTGAAATTTTAAATACTTTGAACGGCTGTATCTCCCTCAATTTTGCCGAGCGCGCCTTAATTTATTTTTTATTAATCTTTTCCACACTTTTCTCATCTAAAAAGTGCCTTTTTATTAAATTCCCAGACATTGGCAGGATCTGCATTTCACCCCCAACCTAACCTACTAACCCAACCTAACCTCTTACCTTTATTGACGAAAAAATCGTTAAACATCAATTCTTTAAAAAAAACATCCCAGGATTTATCTAGTTTGTATTCCAAGCAAAGTTTCTAACCAAATTAGTGCTTACCTAATTCAAAGTTCGTGGTATAACTAATTTTCTAGCCACTCGTTATTTTATACAGCCAATGCAATGTGAAATATCAGTAATACCAACATATTAAAATAACAATAATATTGCAAACAGAGTGATTTGACAGTGTGAAAGCAAATTTTCAATTTACGTAAATAAAATTAAAAATGTAACATTTTCAACCTCCCCGAATGCAAATAGTTGTCTTTTATGGTAATTAAGAAGAATCTAAAAGTTTTATCAAAAAAAGTGCGTATTAACCGTTGACGTTTGTTCCGAACAATTACCTTATAAATAATGACAAGTTTAGTAGCTTCATCGGTATTGAATTGAGGCATATTATATTCCTAAATTATATCCCTATATAAATTCTTCGAATATGTGATAATCGACAAAAGATAAGTGAATTCATTGGCTATATGGAGCATACCACGTTGAAGGCTTTGAAAATGTTAGGATTTATACTTAGAGTAAGTTCAGTTTTCTATCCTATCCTACACATCCTATTTTCTCTACATATCCTACGTCAGAAGCCACCTGGAACACTTCAACAGTGTGGAACCCTCATTGTTCTACATATAAACCAAATCTAGAAAGAGTTCAGAAAATGTTTATGAAATATGTCTCTTATCACGTGCGAAATTATGAAAACTATGTCCCCATAAACCTTAAATCTCTTGATCAACGCCGAGATACTAGAGACCTATTAATGCTCTATAAGATTATTCATAACTTCATTGATAGCCCATACTACAAAATAATTATTTCTTATGTCCATTATGAGTTATTCGATTCCGGAAACACTTTATATCCCTAAGAGCAATACAAATTACCTTGAAAATTTATTTATATTTATAAGAAGAAGCTGTAGCACATTTAATAGATTATGCCCAAATATCGATACCTTGCTAAATTCAAAGCATTCATACAAAAATATCACTCGATCGAATGCAACATGTTTCTAAAAACTTAATATTTCATTGATTTCTTTATTTTTCTTTTTTTTAGTTCATCACCTTTCCTCTTCTACTTTTAGCAGTTCGAATTTGAATAAAATCACTTCCTCAAAGATATTATTGATATCCTTTAAAATTTAAATGTAAACTCTCGAAAAATTTCATTAAACACTTTTTGTAGATAGTAAGAAGATGCACTTTATCAGAATTGTATACAGATATCAGGTGTAGATATTGTTGTGTATTTTTGAATTATGGTTCCAAATTTCAATTTGTCGTTATTTTATTGGTCAAAGTCATAAATATTCTTATCACTGTCATACAGTAGAATTCGGATATAACGACTTCGCCTATAACGGCCTACCGTTTTTAGCGATGACAATGTAAACTCAAGGTTTCATAGCTTTTAGTAGGAAAACATATCCGTTTAGTACGACTCCGTTTTAAGCGACCAACTGCCTATTTTGACATATTTTAATGATAATTCGTCCGGTTAGAACGACACGCAGTGTTTTGTTTACAAAACCTCGCCACCCGGCGCTTCGCTTATGACTGGGAAGCTCGACACAATGAGTTCCGTGAAGCGAAAGTGTTTTTCGATTGAAGATAAAAGTGCTATATTACACCGTTTAGGAGCCGGTGAATCAAAAGTAACCCTCGCGAAGAAGTTTGACTTGTCTCATTCTCCAATATCCACCATAAAGAAAAATAAGATAGAATCCCGTTTAATGCCAATGTTTTGAAATGTAAACGTGTCAGGACATCAACTCAAGAACCAATAGATCAGACATTGTTGCAGTGTAAAATTATGATGTCGCGTATTTACAGTTCTGTGTGAAGTTCTTACTATCCAACAAAAATTGACCAAAAACATACTCAAATTACAGACTTTGGGGGCATACATTAATTACGTGAGCAGTTTTTCTTCCAATCTAGACCCTCCCCCTTGGTGAGATAAATTTGGGCCACTTTGTAATTCTTTTCAAGTAGACGTGATATTTTGCTTGACCCCCCCCCCCCTTTTGAGCTCACGTAGTTAATGTATGCCCCCTATCTACATGAGCCACTACATTACTTTCATAGAATGTACGAGTAGGTACATTGTATCTTTTTGGATTACAGTACATTATGTATGTTTGTTATGTGGAATGTTTAAGTACCATTAAAGTAATAAATTGTATTAAATGTTTTATATACCTAAATAAGCCCTGTTCTCAAGTTTCCGGTAATTGTTTGGTTTCGGTTTCCTCCTAATTGTATTTATGTTTTGTCCAAATTTAATGTCAGAATATTTCTCATTTCTGAACGCAAACTGCCTTCTATTAGTGTATTATATTTTAGTTTTAATGTTTTTGTTTTGTCCTGTGCTACAATAGCACCGTTATTGTCTATTATTATTGTCCTGTGTGTGCTATAACAACACTGTTTGTTAATTTTTGTTCTCTTGTCATTGTTTTGTAAATACTGTATTTTCTTTATTTCATATTATTTCATCAATATTTTGTAATGGACTCATAAGTAGGGTTAACCATTTAGAAAATTGAAAAGTCCTGGCAAAAAGCCTGACAGTCCAAAGAAAGTCCGGACATTTTAATCACATAATGCAAATATCAGGTACGCTCTTCATAACGGTATGTACGTGGTAGCGAACGATCGCTCGGGTCGCGGAGGGCTGTTGCGGGGTTCACGCGCCTCGCTCCTGCACGGCCTGTTCGGCGTCCGTCCGTCAGTGCTACCGCGTTGTGCCTTCGTGTAGAAAGAGTGTTCTCTAATGGGAGCACAGTGGACAAAAGAGCGTAATAGATTATCTGTACCCTCGGTCAGATCGTTGTTGATGATTCAATACAAAGTTAAAACTTTGAGTTTTATTACTCTCATCCATCTAAACCAAAAAATCCGGACAAATTAACCCTTCAAAAATTTGGCTTTTGTTTTCGGATGGTCAAAATATTTTCGCTTTGCTTTACAATAAAATGCAAATATTTGGAATATTTCTGAACACATTCAAAAACCAAAAACTGTTATAGAATGCTGATGAAATACGCTTTCAAATTATAGAATTCGAAAAATATATATTTTTTTTAAATTATAAAATTTTTGCATACAAACATAAGAAAGTTTTCAAAATGGGTCACCTTATGTTTTTTCTAACTAAAGTTACTGATAATAAAAAAAAAATAAAAACAGATGCACATTTTATTAGACAAATGTATAACAAACACATTATTGTAACCTCAATTTTTTGTCGCTCTATGAAAATTTTTTTTTTTAAATTCCCGAAGTTTCAAATTCTTTTTTCAATTTGCGATTCAAAACTTTGTGTACATAAAAGTGTACATTTTATTTTTTTGGTGGCTATTTTTTAGATTGGAATATAAAGCATGACGTTTTTCCTTTCTAACACCGATTAGAACATATTTCTAACTATGATAGTAAGGGAGTTACGGCGTCTTATGTGAGACCTATGTGCGTTGGGACAAATCTGGTCTCCTGTGATTAAACGGGTTAAAGGGCCGGACAAAATGCTAGAAGTCCGGACATGTCCGGATTAATCCGGACGGATGGTAACCCTACTCGTAAGGAGCACTGTAGGATTATTTTTTAAATTTATTATAGTTAAGCGCACTTGAAGTGAAATGACACAAAACTGCGCGAAGTATACCAATATAACGTTATTATTATTATTATAAAAAGAGAATTATCTATCTACACTATTACATATTTTATAACAATAATTACAATAACATTAATATGTATCATAATAAAAACAAGCTTAAGTATTATCCCTCCATTTTGTGCGTCGTTCAGCTAGTATGCTCGTAAGTATCCCCGGTCCCTTGAGGGTCATTATGTCCGGTTTCTACTCTTTATGAATTTGTGAAGACTGTTTATAACGCTAAAAAATAAAATAAATACATTGGGGGGGGGGGGAACTATACTTTGGCTGTATCTCAACACCTCACTTCAGTACTTGAGCACCTCATACAAACTTATTCTGAAATCTTGTTGTGGAAACCAAACACTACACACCACAGGTTCAGCCTCGGAGCCGACAGATCCTAAATACGGCCGTGATGCTCGCATGCTAATGATTAGTGCAACCAAAATTATTGTCTTTTTCTGAATGTTGATCCGTGATCCGCTTCTCTTTATGACTTTGACACCTGTGATCTGTAATTGTATCGTTCAAAATTATTTTAGTAATAATAATACGTATTATGATATTATAAAATTTCTTGTATGTTACAAACTTATAAAAAATTGATACATGTAAGGAATTTTATATATTTTCAAAAAAGAAAAAGATTTACGAATATGTAGGTACGCAGAACACAAAAAAACAAGGCAGCGATGAAAATCGCGTCAATGAGGAGAGGTTTTATCAAGAATCAATGTGATTAATTACCCTTTTGAATATCTTCTCACTGACACAAAATATATTTATATCTGAAGAGATTTGATTCAGGAGCAATATAAATGCTCCCACCCACCGGAAGAACTATTGATTGGACCTACAGTCCTACAGGCATAAAGATAGAATAATCTATGATAATGCTTTCTCGTGGTGGATTTAGAGCAATCGAGCAAATGCTTATTCTAGTCTGCTCTTGCAAACTATTTTCATATTTATGCTAAATCAACCTATGTTTATTGAACCATCTCTTTCTGACGCATAATATTCAGCATTCTCTCTCTCCCTCACGGCGATGACCCAAACTGTTTACCAAGCGACATAGTGTCATCTCGTTTATTGTGTGGTGCGTAAAGAGACAGAAGATATGATATCGGGGCGTTTCATAATTTGACCCAGTCAATCATAGTGCGTGGGAAAGAAAGATTCCATTTAAGACGTTAGATATCACTGCTTGCCCCTGCCTGTTATCTCGCGGTGCATTTCAAATACATTAGAATAATACCAGTTGTTTTGATTTGCTTAATATTTCATAATAATATTACGTTTTACTGTCATCTTCTAATTTTGGGAGGTTTTTGACCAATTGGCCTGAGGGAAGGACCGCCACTGGTCTGTGGTATCCAACTTATGGAAATAATAGAAATGAATTTTAATAAGTATCTTCCTTCTTTTCTTTTTCGATAATTGAGTCACCGATAAATGCAGCCCTTGAAACTGCAGTATCGCTCTCATTGTCGGACATGCTGTAGTGAATGCTACCACTGATTGTTGGAGGAGCAATGAGCATTCGCTCGCCTGATTTAAACATCCCTAGAGCATCTGCAAGAATTCTACTTATTGCTGTTCTCTTTCTTGTTCGTTGGTGAATGGTGAAAACGAATCACCATTTACACTAAAGATCAGACGAGCTATTCTCTATCTTTTGTGGGAACGAGATGGATGTCGGGCGAGATCTCCTGTCAGATTTGTGTGATTTTCAATGGCTGTTATTTGCTTTTCCTACCGGCCTATATCAGAATTTCAGCTCTGAGCTGATACGTATTTTAGTTTAGGTTGTTTTAAACACAAATTCCTGCAAGTATGCATGATTATTTCATTTAACAGCCGTAGAAAATCATACAAATCTGACAAGAGATCTCGCCCGATAACTAGCTCGATCGAGACGGATTTCTAAAACTCTTGCAACTACGAGGACTTCAGCTCTTTT
Source organism: Limnephilus rhombicus (assembly GCA_929108145.2). Taxonomy (NCBI): domain Eukaryota; kingdom Metazoa; phylum Arthropoda; class Insecta; order Trichoptera; family Limnephilidae; genus Limnephilus; species Limnephilus rhombicus. Next base: position 45,401,287 of record OV815273.1, on the reverse strand, counting down.
ATGTTAATTGTACATAATCATACATCTTTTAATAAATTTTATAAGAAACACAGAAAGATAAAACATTTTTATAATTAAACATGCAGAAAGAGAAAATAAGTAGAATAATATAATTAACTAACTGAAATCAGTTTATAGAGATAAAGTTGACAATGTGTATTCTTTTTTCAATTCTTACGTTTAACCCTCGCATCAAATAATGATAACTCTTACATAACATCTGTATACACATGAATAACATGAAAGTTTACCATTCTTCAAAATAAATATCTGTTCAAATTAAATAATATGGCATTGCCAATTTGAATAATATTGAGTTGAAACAAACATAATTTGAATAATCAACCTTGCGCGATTCAATATGTGTATTATGCTCATGAATCAGAACAGAGACAGAGCTCATGGCCATTGATCGATGACGATGATGATGGTGATGGTGATGGTGACATTAATTCACCTCTCGTGTATGTTGAGTAGAAGTGAGACAGAAACATCCTAGGAAATATTATGTCCAGCTGAGGAAACATTATGTTCAATGTTTTATTAAACCCAATCATTGGTTTAAAATACAAAAGATTTGTCAATGCTTCCATATAGATTAGTCTGGTTTGAAAACTGGACTAATCTGTTTACCTAACATAATACTTACCGTAAAAAGGGGTGACTTTGTAATTTTCATCTTTGACACTACATAACTTTTTTATAAAAACATGAGACGGCCGGTGTGGTCTCGTAATCCGGAGGTCACGGGATCGAATCCCGGCGTGGGCAAATAAATTATTTGATTAATTTGTGTTATTTCACTATTAATTAATTAAAAATAAAATGTAGTATATTTGCGGCACATTCCAGAATGAAAGATACTCTCAGTATCGCCCTGGTGTAAGACCAACGTTCAGAATTGAAACATTGCTTGAAATGGCTTTAGCCGTGTTTGGTGACCAGATCTCAATAGCCAGATACTTCCCCACCTTCCTCTTCCCCACCTCCTTCCCTTCCCCACTACCTTCAGCCTCACAAAATACCCCAATTGGGGATGCCATAGTTTCACTGGCTCCAGAAGGGAGCAGCCAAGACTGTTGTGAGGTATTCATATTTTAAAAAAAAATGAGTCTCTGAAATTGTTTTGTAATTTTGTGGCATTATTATTATTATGTTTGGGGATACAAAAAAATGGTGATCAAAGCCACCTTTCGGGGTGGGGCAACTTTTATATTCCCTTTATTAAAAGCTTAATACAATGTTATGCCAATCCAAAAAAAAAACTGCAAAAAAATGCGAGTTCGAATAATCACACAAGAGACCTGACGGCTCCCGTCTAGAGCCAGTGAGACTATGGCATCCCCAATTGGGGTATGTGGAATGTTGAGGGGGAGGGAAATTAAAAGATATGAGCCATTTAAAACCCGTGAGCCGTTTCAATAATAAGGCTTATTACAATGATACGCCAATCCCAAAAAAACTGTAAAAAAAATAACGTTCAAATATTCAAGTACATAGTTAAATAAATATACTAGTGAGTTTCCGGCATGCGTTGCTATGCCACTTAATGAAGAAATTTTTCTCCCTGCTTGTCCTTTCCCATTCGTCGCGTTCCTCTTCCGTCTCCCCTTCCACTCACGCGTTCTCACTCCGCCTTCCCTCTCCCCACTCCCCTCTTCGCCCGTCCCGCGAACCCCCTCCCGAGTCCCCCTCCACCCTCCCGCATTCCATACATTCAGTCACGGTATATTCAGTTTTCAAATATAAACCATCGCGGGCATGCACACATCAAATGCCCAAAGTTTCATCGCAATCGGATGAATGGTTAGCAACGCATAATTTCACAATGTCAGAACTCATTATTGTATATAGCAACCATCGCGGGCATGCGCACACCGAATCCCCAAAGTTTCATCGCAATCGGATGAATGGTTTAGCAACGCATAGACAACTCGTAAACACCCTAGCATGCATATTTTGATTTATATAGATTGATAGCACTGATATACTTTACAATATAAATGACACGAAACTCTTATAATCGTTGAGGAAATTATAAAATGTGTTTACATTTCTCTATGTTTGAAAATATCTGAAAAGAAACTGCATCACAATTTAACCGACAATATGTTTGAATATAATACAATATGTTTTTGCAACACATACACAACCAACTATCAATCACACTCACTTACCAATAGGATGCATGATTTAGGCAACAAGTTTGGTGTTATTGTAGATATATTCGCTGATTCCCTTTATATTCTAATTTCTAAAATGCAATTTAAACCATCACTATGTGGAATCCTACAATTTATTGTAACGTTGGCGTAATATATTTAACGATTTGATGTGTTATTTTAATGTTTAATATTATATTTTGTTCTATGTTATTGTCAAATGTTACATTGTTTAAAATATTTCACGGTTTTACCCAAGAATATACAAGTGGTTTTTTTCTTCAAAAACTACTTGTATATTCTTAAAAAAATTTCACTTTTATAACTTTTGTTATAAATTCTACATATGTGTAATCCTCGATAACTTAAATATTATTTGATAATCTATGTAAAAACCCCTACGGGCGTATAACAACAATAAATAAATATAAATAGAAACCAACTAATTTGACGCTTATTTTCGAAGCGTCAAGTTGCATCTGCTTTGCCCGAAAAATTCAGTAATTTCGAATGGTAGTACTATTCAAAAGTTGCCCCGTATTACGGTAACTATATATTTTTTTATCTACCTTCAGGACAATATATATAACAATATCATATGCTAGTGTTATTTGGCATTCAAAACAATAATAAAAAAGTACGGCCGTCTTGTCTCTTCATTGAGTTCCTCTCGTGCGTTGTATAATAAAGGTGCCAGTATTTATTTGCCATATCAATGAACCTTTGCTCAGATGTACTCATAACATCAGCTCAGCTCTTCAGCTGGGTAAACCACTTGTTTGGTTCTTGTAAATACATCAATTTTTATTATTGTCTGTCTACATTCATTGGGTTGAGACATCGACCATGGGCTAATATTTCAAATTATACAAAATATATTTTTTTTTTAGATTAGCTCCACACATGACACATGACGCCCTGTGGAAAAAAAACCCTCAGGGCCTGTGTCATCTTTTGGGATGCTATTTTGAGGGTCTTTTGGGGGAAAGGAAGGAGAGGAAGTTATGGGAAGGAAGGTGGTTACGAATCTGGGGGTCAACGTATCCAGGACGTATGAATTGATCCCTCTCATTGCGGTGCAAAGCGATGAGTCGAGAGAGTCCGGCTGGAGAGGTCTAGGTTAGATCTACCTCGACCAGTCTCTTCCAAACCGGCCCGCCACAGAGTACTTGGACAAACGCAATCGCCGCCAAGACCTAGACAAACTACACCCCATGAACCCGGGCACCCCTATAAGTCACCAAACATAGCGTGGCTCTTGGGGTGACCTATGTCAGGGGTGTTGGTTAACCAATAAATATATATATTAGGTCCTTACATATGAAATTGGCGTTTTGCCGTACTGGCAACTTTGATCTCAAATATCTTCTCTTTCGTTAGGAATTCCAAATTCAAGTTTATACAGCTATTTACTCATGTATTTGTGTTTCTAAAATTATAATTCATTTGTTTTTTCCTTAATTGTTTTTTTTTTTTGCGTCACTTAGTTTACAAAATGGAAAACTTGAAATATCGCGTTATTTACGAGTAATAAATTCCACCGTGGCACCAGTGCTGCAGAAACGGCTCGACGGATTAATGATGTGTACGGCGACGGTGCCGCAAAAGAAAACACAGTGCGTTTTTGGTTCCAACGTTTTCGTTCTGGAAATTTCGACCTGCAGAACAAGCCCCGTGGTCGGCCGGAAACCAAAGTTGATAATGAAGAATTGAAGGCTATTGTGGAAGCGGATCCATCGCAAACCACGTCCGAGTTAGCTGCAGGCTGCGGTGTTAGTGATAAAACTGTTTTAATCCACTTGAAGCCAATTGGCAAGGTCAAAAAGCTTGAAAGGAAACAACCGAGGCTGGTTAATCGCTCTAGGCCACTGCTGCTTCATGACAACGCTAGACCACACACTGCACAACAGACGGCTAACAAATTAGAGGAGCTTCAATTGGAATGTCTAAGACATCCACCGTACTCTCCGGACCTTGCCCCAACAGATTACCATTTTTTTCGAAATTTGGATAACTTCTTGCAAAGGAAAAAATTCAACTCCGATGGGGCAGTCCAAACCGCCTTCAAAGATTTTATTGATTCCCGTCCGAATGGTTTTTTTAGTAAAGGGATCGATGAATACCTATGAGATGGCAAAAGTGCATAGATAGCAATGGTATATACAGTCTGTCAAATAAGAGTAGAAATTATATGAGGGCGCCACTGTAGTTCAAATGGCAATACTAAACATATAACTCATGGTGTTGATGTAAAGCTGTGTAACCTACATTTTTATAAAAAATTAAAAAGGCGTAAAAGTGAAAAAAAAATCATTACAATATAGCTACCCACTGATCTCAAAATTAGAAATTCATATGGGTATATTATACCTTTGCATTTTTTGTTAATACAATGAAGAATAACAATATTACAGTAAAATACAAAGCACAGTTGGAAATTGCTCGCATTTATTTAGTACCCAGCGTTGCCCGGGTTTTAGATCATGTCTCTAATTTTAGATCTGAATATATTTAACTCATTCCGACCTAAAAGTAGTGTAACTACTCACCATTAGTGATTATTCCTTTTTTTACCTACTGTTAAATTCAAATTTATGTTATATTAAAGAAAGCAAATCACATTATAAAACACCATTTAATCAAATTTATAAGATACCTTAACAATAATGCTTCTTCGAATATTTTTTTTTCTTTAAGAACAAAAAAAGGTTTTTCAAATGTGACTTACAGTGTTTTATACATTCAGTGTCATTGCGATTTGAAAGAATATTTGACAGTTAATATGGTATTGCCAGCCTACAAATTTAGTAGTTCAATTTTTAATATTTTCTACTCTTAATTGACAGACTATACTTTGATTAAATAAATATATTATATTTAAAAAAAAATCGACTTTATGTTCCTCCCATACAAAACGCCAAATTCATATGTAAGGACCTAATATATTAATCCAGTCATGGTCCTAAGTTTTGATGAAAATTAGTGTGCCGCCTGGTTTAACGTTAAAATAGATTTAAAAAAAATTAATGACTCTAAACGCATTATATTTATATTCATTAAAGAATAAAATATTTAGTTCTATTATTATAACGTTTAAATACCCACTACCTTCAGCCTCACAACATACCTCAATTGGGTATGCCATAGTCTCACTTGCTCCAGACGGGAGCAGTTAAGATTCTTGTGCGGTATTCACTGAAAAAAAAAAAAAAATAAATAAAATAAAATAAATAAAAAAATAAAAAATAAGGTTTTCGATGATGTCTTCTTCTTTCGTATGGTGGGGGGTCAGAGGGGGACATCTAGGTCTGCGAGCCAGTCTAGAGCCTCAGGCGTTGCCCTGTGGACCTCATCAATCCCGCCGGGGAATGAATGGAGCGGGCATTCGTTGACCACGCGTTCGGTGGTCTGCACCGCACCGCACCGCATTCACACATCTATGTATCATGTGAGACCCCATCTATGTATCATGTGAGACCCCGTCTATGTATCATGTGAGCACAACGGCTACGAAAGCACTTCAAAATGGAGTAAAATCCTTTGATAGAGCGATGTAGGTATCGTTTTATTATTATAACCTAGCTGGTACCCGGTATGCGTTGCTATGCCATTTAATAAAGAAATTGTTTCTCAATAAATAACTTCTTTCCCATTCGTCCCGTTCCCCATCCTCTCCCGCGTCCCCTTCCCTTCTTGCGTTCCCACTCCACCTTTTTCTCCTTCCCATTTCGTTTTATTATTATAAACTAGCTGGTACCCAGTATGCGTTGCTATGCCATTTAATAAAGAAATTGTTTCTCAATAAATAAATTCTTTCCCATTCGTCCCGTTCCCCTTCCTCTCCCGCGTCCCCTTCCCTTCTTGCGTTCCCACTCCACCTTTTCCTACTTCCCTCTCCCCACTCCCCTCGCCCGCTTCCCCCGTCCCGTGAACCCTCCTCCCGTGTTCCCCTCCCCCCTCCCGTGTTCCCCCACCCCCTCTCCCGTGTTCCTCTCCCCTCTCCCGGGTTACCCTCCCCTACCCTCCCGCGAACCCCTTTCCCGATTTCCCCTCCCGAGTTCCCCTCCCCTTCCTCCTCCCTCACCACTCCTCATCCGCCTCCCCCCCCCCGCATTCCATACATTCAGTCCCGGTACATTCAGTTTTCAAACAGTTCACGTGGCACCAATTGCAATTTTTTATACAAATTTCATAATGCCAGAGCTCACCAGTATACATAGAAACCCTCTCGGGCGTGCTCACAACAACTCCCAAATTTTCATCGCAGTCGGATAAAAGGTTAGCAATCATGTCAAATCCTCAATGTTTGAATGAAATAAGTAAAGTCGTTCTGAATTAATGGCGTGACCAAGCGAAACAGGCAAATTTGGTACCTAACACAGATACATATTTAAAATATCAATAATTGACAATTCTTTTAAGTACAAAAAAAACAGCTGCGTGCTAAATTTATTTCGTCAAACTCGCGAACTGTCAAACGTACGAAGTAAAAGATTATAATACATGTCATGCTCTCACAATATATAGCCGGATCTGTGCAGTGTGCAGTGTGCAGTGTGCAGGCGCAATTGAAGCAGACCGCTCCGGGCGCCGACTTACCAAGGGCGCTGATAATACTTTACACCCAATTCAGCGCTCTTGAGGTTTTTACTAGCGCCAGGCGCCGCATCGCCATCGTTTGGTTGGCCCTACATCGTTATCTTCCTAACTTAGTTTCTGTAAACAATACCTAAATGGTTTCTTATTTCTATTTCGACTAAAATCTGTAATAAAATATTTATTTCATACCTTTAAGGGCCATTAACCAGCCAGCGGCCGAGAATTCATACTTCGTCGAAAGATTTCTCACGATCGTACAGGGCGGTTCCAATGAGAAAGATTAATTATTCTCCGTACCAGCTTTTTAAAATAATAACTCAATATCGATTTTATTATTTATGCATTAAACCGCTTACTCGTTAATACGGAAAACTTTTTATCCAAACAGTTAGATTTAGCTTTATTATTACGAAAAGTGAGTATTTATGTCGGGTGAGACCAAAAAACATGCAAAAAATATGCATTTAACATTTTAATTTTGTTAAAATTAATTCACTCGCGCGGGTAACACCATGTTTATTAATCGTTTTTATTTTAACATTGCATCTATGCTGCCAATCATAGAAAAAATATTTTTGCGTAAAACAAAGTGAATGCATCATTGACAAGTTTGTACCTGTATTTATAACAGTAGAACATGGAAAGAAATTTATTAAAATAATTACACAAACCCTGCGTAGCCAAAAAAACCATTCAAAACCTGAGATGTTTTTTAAAAGTATGATGAAAAGCGAGTTTATTTTAGAGAATTTATTTTATAAGATTGGTACTTCCGACAAATGTCATATTTGGTTGTCTATTAATTAAAAAAGGAACATTCCGTATTATCCGTGCATCAAACTTCGACAACACGAACGTTCCGTATTATCCGTGCATCAAACTTCGACAACACGAACGTTCCGTATTATCCGTGAGGTGGACTAACAGCATATTTACCTCGATTTTATTTCATTCAAAATTTGCTTTAATTTATACCTACATTCAAATATGCTGAAAGGCGTGATGATAAAACTATTAAAATTATGTACTTTTTGTGATTATTTTTTTATCATAAGTATTTATGATTTTTCAATAATGTCTTAGCAAAATAATAATGTAAAAAAAACTTAAGTATATGTACGAGTATTATCGTTATTTGTTTTGGGGGTGTTATGCCGTGTTGCGCTACCTCCTTCTTTGGCCAACGTTTCGGACAGCGTTGCAGTGTCCATCATTAGGGCAAGATCCATCATTCCGGCGGATCCGGTAGATGTTCTACCGGACCCAGACATCTACCGGATCTGCCCTGATGATGGACACTGCAACGCTGTCCGAAACGTTGGCTAAAGAAGGGGGTAGCGCAACACGGCATAACACCCCAAAAACAAACAACGAAAATACTTTTAGCCGTGAAAATCTTCAAAAGGTATCTTAAGTATATTAGTTTGTAAGAGTGTAAATAAATAGACAAACGGAAGTATTTTCGTCACAAAACACGTGCGCGGATCTTATTTTAAATGATTTTATTTAAACTAAAATTAAAACTCTGAAACATAGCTTTCCCAGATAATTTATTTATTTATTTTACAGCATGATTATATGATTTGAAATGTTTGTAGTATAATACAAAATTTTGTTTGAAAATTTAACAAATCTGCCAACGACCTAAAACCTAATTGTACTAAAAATAAACATTTTTTCTCAAAATTTTAAACATAGCTTTACTAGATAAAAAAAAAACAGTCTTTCGAAATCAATTTATAATTTTTTTGTGGAAATGTGTCAATACGTCTAAAATTTGATTTAAAAATGACATATTTCCGGTTTTCTCTGGTTATTTCCTCTTAACGCATTATTTATATTGAGAGAAAAAAAAAACGAATTTTAGAAAACTTTATAATACCTATCTTCATATTAATTTTTATCGATCTTTTCAAAAAATGTGGGTAGGTTCCCTATTCACATTGTTATCGTGACAGTTTTAATTTCGGGTGATATTTTTGACAGCTAAATTAATTTGTGGGTGAAGATTTGTGAAATTACCATCATTCCGACAATACTCGTAGAATGAGATGCCATCTTGCGGCCATGTTCCGCATCTCCAATCTCCATGTCTTCTCGGGTGTCGGGCGGCCTCTCTCGGCAGAGGGCGAAGCTCGAACAATATCTCCGTAGGCAGCGCCAGCTATTCGGGGGCACATTCGTCTCAGTAGCCGAGGTGATTCATGGTGGTTGCTCATAAGAGTCTAGTAAACAGGTAAACACAGCCCTGTCCTTAATGTTTTTTTTCTAAGTCATTGCAGTGAGCAGACCTTTAGCGGCGTAGAAAAATCTACAATGGTCTCTTATGAGAGTCTGATAAATGAGTTGAAAACTTTTTCATGTTGAAAGGCATCCAAGAATCTTTAATTAGATACATTTCTTACTGTTTTGTTATTACTTTAAAATCAGTGTTAAACTAATAATTTAGAAACAATAAATACACAGATATGATTTGAGATTTACTACCAAAAATGTTATCGCGATTAATTTTTGGATTATTAAGTTTCGTTTTTCCGAAAGCTTTTAAGCTCCGTTTTTAGCCAATGTTTCGGACAGCTTTACAGTGTCCATCATCAGGGCGGATATGTATATTATAGGGAAGTGTGTGTTTATGCGCGCGCGTTCATCCTCTTTGTTCATAATAATTTTGCATTTTAGTATAATAATTAGTGAAATTGAAGTGGTTTTTGTCGTTTCGTTTTGGTGTAACCGTCAAGTGCCGGATACCAAGAACCAATAAGCTTAGGGAACGTACCCATACTACGTGACCTGTTCAGGGGGGGGGGGTCTTCAAAATACCACGCTTTGTACAAATGAGCGGCGGGGGGCTTAGGTTTTTGGTCACCGGGGGGGGGTTAAAATTTGCAAAAAGTTGGTTACGTAGTATGGGTACGTTCCCTTAGCCCCGTAGTCCCTATTATTTTTTTTGTGGATTTCGATTGCCTCCGTAAATAGTGCTCGATTCGCTTTGGGTTTTTAAGTACTTCATGAATAAATCCAAAGTAATTACCGCATTCAATCAAGTCCTCGGCAATTAGTGAGCATACATTAATTACGTAAGCTCTAAAGGGGGTGGGGGGGGGGGGTTCAGCAAAATCTCACGTTACTTGAAAAGAATATACGAAGCCCAAATTTATCTCACCAAGGGGGGGAGGGATCTAGATTGGAAGAAAAACTGCTCATGCAATTAATGTATGCCCCCTTACAGATTTTCCCGGTTGGCCGAGTTTACACGCTCGAAAGTTTGCTGATATTATTTTGGAGATTGTCCATTCTGTCTGGCCTTCATACACCTTCTCACATCCCCTATTATTTTTTTGTGGATTTCGATTGCCTCCGTAAATGGTGCTCGATTCGCTTTGGGTTTTTAAGTACTTCATGAATAAATCCAAAGTAATTACCGGATTTAATTAAGTCCTCGGCAATTAGTGAGCATACATTAATTACGTGACCTCTAAAGGGGGTGGGGGGGGGGGGTCCAGCAAAATCTCACGTTACTTGAAAAGAATATACGAAGCCCAAATTTATCTCACCAAGGGGGGGAGGGATCTAGATTGGAAGAAAAACTGCTCATGTAATTAATGTATGCCCCCTTACAGATTTTTCCGGATGGCCGAGTTTACACGCTCGAAAGTTTGCTGAAATTATTTTGGAGATTGTCCGTTCTGTCTGGCCTTCATACACCTTCTTACATCCCGAGCAGCTGAGTTTATAGACTATCTGTCTCAAAAGGAAACTTGATTTTGGCAGACCTCAGAAAGTCTTGGATTGTACCGATGTTTCGAACGCAGTTTTAATGCGTTCTTTTTCTTGGTATCCTGGCATTTCTGTCAGTAAAATGGTGAACATAAGGAAAGAAAGTGCAGTATTTTGACATGAACATTGGATATTTTTGATTTCTACACGTTGTCTTCTGTTCAATTCTGTCTTCATTTGGGGGTAGATTGGGCTTTTAAGATCTGCTTTATCCGTTTTGCGGGAAACCGTTTGGCTCCAATGAATCGGTTAGCCTTATTAGCTCCGATCTGATTTTTGTTTCTTTGCATATCCTGGTCACTCGGGACTCCAATGCAACGTATTGATTAGTCCTCTTTTCTGCACTGAATGGGAGGCGACTCTTTAGAGCACCGATTCTTATGGGTTGATTTTCTATACACGGTGTGCACCACTTCTTTGTGCATCTGGTGAAACATGTTTTGCGTAAAAATAATGTGCTAAAGTAGAACAAAGAAATCTCATTTAATTTTAAGAATGACAATACAAATTTTGTTGTTTTTTTACAAAATAATATTATGTAATCCGTTTTTCTTACCGAACTCCTACGCGAGGTCACCTAGTTCGGCCTGCCACAGAAGTGAATCGGAGCCTATTCGGAATGGCGGGAGTTTTGGTTGGGTCAGTGACCTCCTCCCTCTCCCCCGCCCCTGCCCCCGCCCCACCTCCTCCAGCGCCCCAGCCTCCTTCCGCTTTAATATGCGCCGTGGCCGCACTCCGTGTTGTGGGCTGTGTCGCTGCGATGCACTTTGACCGCTATTGCAGGAGGTCGCATCAGCCGATAGATAATACGCTGCATTTTGACGCCATCGTGCCGCTGAGAGCTCCTTTTTTCTCTTTTTCTGTTTAGCGCCCCGGAAACGATCAATTTCAATAATTACGTCATTGATGCGATTGACAATTGCTAATTGAAGGTTTACTAGGGCAATTGAAGCGATTCACAATAATTATTGGGACTTCGTTGGATTCGAGAAACAATTGTTTCGCTGAGCGTTTGAAAATAGGTACCTAGGCCGTTTTCTGAATAGTCCAAAAATATTCGCTAAATGGAGAGCGGTCGTAAGCGGTTTTCCTGTCATCAACATAAGCGGTTTATCTTTGGACCAGGAGAAATGCCTTAACGTTGGGAATTTCTTAGAATTTAAAACGATTAGGTATTTTGTGAGGAAAACCTAGATGTGGGGAAAGTACGGGAATTCTACAATATGAGAACTGACGTTACGAATACGGATAAAAAGGGCATTTTCCGATTATCCAACCACATAGAAAAACAATATGTGGTGGCAATGTATTAAAATTTCATTCTCTTTCGCGGCAAATTTTCTGAAAAAAAAATTTGAAGCCTGAACGAAAGAGAAAAACGGAAATTGACTTGATAATAAAAATAAAAGTTTGTTACATTTTGGAGGTAGAATTATTACATAGAAACTTGTGGGGATTTCGGGTATTTTAAAACATAACATTGGAAAACGTGCTATGGACTTCGTTTATCGCCTCGACATACTTTTTAAGATTTATTGCTGTTTTCTGTTTCAAAAGTACGAGTTAAATGAATAAGAATAAAAATAATACAGAAATGTAAAATAATTATTTTAATTTATGACTACCAGTTTCATTGCAATCGGATGAATGGTTTAGGAAATAATTTTATAACGCTACAGCTCAAATATGTACCTAGAAACTTTCGCGGGCATGCGCAAGACAAATCACCAAAGTTTTATCGTAATCGGATAAATGGTTTAGGTACCGCTTACCCACTGGAGCGCTTTTTTACCACCATATGGCACAATTTAAAATACCTCGGATTGCTTTTGTGCCAATTTTGGCAATATTCCCTCGATTCTTTAAAAAAAATTGAAATATTTTATTCCCGCAGAAACTTGACGTTTTTAGAAAGCTGGAAGAGCCTACTTCTGAAAATAATAATTAGGTGTCACTGTCCTTTGGTTTTTTTTACGGAATATTCATGTTTACAAAAACTGAATTAAATTAAATATCTGAAGCGTTCGCTGTCAAAATGCTTGCGTATAAAATATCGTTTTTCATCGTGTTTTAGTGGATTTTTCTAACATATTTGTATACAATTGTAATAATGATTGAATTGTCAATGCAATAAACGTGTTTCAATAACGTGAGACTTAAAAATACGGTGAATACTTGCAATACAAAATTTTTCGTGGTCATGTTCGTGGTTACTGCGTTACTGCAATTACTATTGTTGATTAAAGATAATGAATGTATCTATCTGACGTGTTACGGTTATTTTTGGTGAGTACGTTAAAAATTCCATTTTAGTGTAATGAAATATTGGCATTTCTCAACAAAAATTTGTGTCAAAAGTTTTTTACACGAAAAATTAAAACACTTGACAACGTATCAAAATTTAATTTTCTTACATATATTTGTATATGTGATCATGAATTAGACCATTTTAAAGAAATTTCATAGAAAATATTCAATGAGGACGCAAAATTCAACTTCCTACGCGATTTTACAGCTAGAAAACCCAGAGAATATTTCCGTTTATAATGTTTGTGATTTTTTAATAATTTTTTTTTATAAATCCTAAAAATACGGGATAATTATTTAAATATAGGTGAATTCATTGACTGTATAGCTCTTTATTCGGTTTATGTGTCTCCCTATTAAAATTCGAGGGTATGATTTTTTTAATGTGGGCGGAAAAAATTTAAAATGATCACCAAAAAATCACGAGCAATCCGAAGAAAAAGTTTTAAATTGGTCTGTCGCTAAGTGACAAACAAAGAAACATTCATTGTTATGTATTAAGATTATACTTATTGAGGCTTCAATTATGAAAAGTGAAGATAGAAAGACAAGTCCACGGGTTGCACACTTCAAACGTTTGATGGAATCAATTCTTTATTTGTCCATCAATTTTTTGATCTTTTGGTAACAAATGTCCACCACAAACATTGGAACACAATTAGTTGACGGCATTATTATGAATTATGATATTATGATAAAAAAAACTTTAAATTGTCCCAAGCGGTCTAAAAAACATGGAATTTGACAGTTCTCACAAGTTTCTGGGACCGTTTTTCGAATGCGGACGAAAATCGTGCGTTGTATAATAGGGCCCCGAACCCATTGCGCCCATTGCCCTGCCTGAACCCTTTGGAAATCAGTTTCATTGCGGAACGAAATGAGTTTATTCTTATAATTGCATTATACCGCGATTGTCCAAAGTTACGGAAAGTAAAATCAAAAGATTGATTATTTATTAACGCCCTGTGGGCTTTTACATGCAAATTTTACAGTTGATTACGGTATTTAAGTATCACTGTACTCGCACACTTTAGGTTCTGCGGACTTCCATAATGCAACTAGAACGAACATATTGTCGGGTCGATTAAAGTTCGGTCAATCGCTCTTCACTGCACATTGTCGATGAAGTACATAAATTAGATACATTCCATTCTCCAGACCCCATTACAAGCGTTGTGTTAAAATGGATAAATTACAAGGGAACTATCAGCGGCATGCTTAGGTATAATTAACACTAAAATTATTATTATTTTTTCGTATTTTTAAGTTCCTTTTTCTGTTACATGTGTTGTTTGAGAAAACGTATGGTTCCAATGGTGCTATCCGCAGTACGCCTACGATAATATGCCCTGACATTGATATTTTACATGGTTTTGTTGTTGTTATTGTAATTTTATCTAAGTTAAACCACGTTGGAGCTAGAACAGTGTGAGATAACACGGCCCTGCGTCGCAGAACATAGATTAGAATGTTAGTATGACGTCGCTATTCAGAATACGTAAACATCGACTAAATACGTACATGAATATTTGTCTAAAATCGCGCAAGGTCCCATTTTACCCATGTTAATTCTAAAAAGTATATTATTTTAATCATTTTTACATATATACATAAATTACCTGTCGTCACCAGACACCAATATAACACATGAATTTATGTATTCTAAAATTCTATTATTTAATTTCAAAAGCAAACCTTTCATGCGGAAATCTATTTGTACGACGTGCGCCGCAGCAAAAAAACCCCAAACCGTGAGCCCTGGCGTCATGAATTTTGCACAACCTTTTCCCTCTGGAAAACAGATTTTTTGTTGGATCAATCTTCGCGGTTAGGATCTAGAGTAAATTTATTTGTAGTCAGCAATCACAAATGGGGGTTGTAGTTTTGAATATAAGGCCACTGATTTGTCTTTCAACACTGCGTCGCTAATAACTTTTCAACCACTGTCAGACTACCTACATGACGCATATTCAAAAATGGGAATATCGCACTCCTAAGGCTGCTTTTCCATAGAAGCGGAGCTGCGCGGAGCTGAGCTGAGACTTACAAAAATTGACCAATGATATTGCTCAAATCACACATCTCATCTCCGCTCCGCTTCAGTGGAAACAGTATTAGCTGAGTAGAGAAGAATTATATTAAAATGTATAGCGTGCTGTGCAGAGCGGAGCTTTGTCATGCTGAGTGAGACACAGCGATGCGGAGTTGAGCTGTGTAGCTGTGCTAGGTGAAGCGAGGCCGGGCGGTGCTGGGCGGGGCTTTGCGGGGCGGTGCGGGGTTACGTGGCGTCACGCTCCTTGAGGAGTTCGTTGCAGTTTGAACTATACCATCAAAATGCAACCAAAATGTATTCACAGCCCCGCTCAGCTTAACTTGAGCTAGCTATAATAGAGCTTAGCTCAGCCCCGCTCGGCTCATCTTCAACCAGCTACACAGCTTAGCTCTGCACCACTCATCTTTGCGCAGCTTCAATGGAAACACTGACCTCTTTAAACAGTCCCGCTTAGCTGAGCTCCGCGCAGCCCCGCGCAGCTCCGCTTCTATGGAAACGCACCCTAACCATTTGGAACCATTTAGACTATGGCATTCAATTAAGGGAACGTACCCATACTACGTGACACACTTTTTGCAATTTTTTACCCCCCCCCCCCCCCCCCCGGTGACCACGTGTAGTATATTCCAAGACACCCCCCCCCCTACAGTTTTCACGTAGTATTTCATAAATATGGTTTCGAATCATTTTTTGCTATCAAAAAATAAAAAATGCATTATTTGGCTTATATTTGTCTTTATTAATACGGCGCTTGCTGCGTGACAGCAAGAGTGCATGCATTACAAGTGGAAAAAATATTATCAAGATAAAACTTATGTCAAAATATATTGAAACCGGAACGTAATTTATGGAAACGAAAGTCTTGTTATTTTTATAAACATCTTTCATCTCAATCATCTTCAACAAACACGTTCCCTGAACTTTTTCACTTATTTGAATGTACGAGGGTGGGTTTTTAAGTTTGCGGATTGGGTAACGAGTGGAAATAAAAACCAAAATTATTTTTCCTTTTCAACATATTCACCTACTACCCTAATACATTTTTCCGATCTTTAAATTAACTTAAAGGAACTTTATAACAGCGCGGAACTCAATTATCTCCACATTTCACAATGTCTTCCCGATTGAAGTGTTTGGTCGACGATAGCTCAAACACTAATGACATAATTACGATAAAACCCGGTGTTTATCCTAAAAATGAGTTGTTCAATTAGTACCTAATTCAGCGGTACCCCCATTAATCACTTACCTTCCCATTCCGCGAACTTAAAAACCTCCCCTCGTAGCTCGAAAAAAAACGCGAGATTTTTAGATTGACTACGTGATAAAAACCTAAGCCCCCCCCCCCCCGTTGTGACCAAGCGTGGTATTTTGATGACCCCCCCCCCCCCTGAACAGGTCACGTAGTTTGGGTACGTTCCCTAAGGTATGTTATCAGGCTGAAGGTAGTAGGGAAGAGGAAGATGGGAAGTACCTGGCTATTCAGATCTGGTCACCAAACACGGCTAAAGCCTTTTCAAGCAACGTTTCAATTCTGAATGGTGGTCTTACACTAGTGCAATACTGAAAGAATATTTTTCACTCTAGAACTTGCCGCAAAAGTATGTATGTGTTACTGTTACGGTAAATCTTAAGATTTTCCATTAAATCCTAAGATTTACTAATAAAACCTAAGATTTACCCATTTACGAGCTTTTACAGTAGCATATGTACCATGTTAGTTTTAAATTAATGAATTATGAAATAACACAACTAAATTAAATTAAATTTAGTTGCGCACGCCGGGATTTGAACTCGCAACCTTCTTTAGAGTTCAGAGCTTTATCCCTCGACCAGGGAGGCCATCAAAATTGTACCTACTTTAAAGTAATTATAACTAAATTAGCTTAGGGAGTACCTATATACTCGTATGTACCCTCACTCCACAAGATAACCAATCACAATTTGTTATTGTGTATAACCCAAGATTCACATAACAAATCGACCGAATTTGAACGGCACCTTTCCTCAGGAATCTCCTATCTTCAATCGCAAGAATTTTTAAGTTCAAATTCCTCAGCGTTCAGACTCGATTTTTTACCTATCGGAATACTTTTTCCCCACCACTGGAGAAATTCTATTGACTGGCCTAATAAAAAAGTGTTATTTCACATTTAATTCATTTATATAAAATAATGTACAGTATTATTATCTGGAAGAAAGTACCTATTATACCCATGTGATTTATTTTTGGGTTATTATGGCGTGTTGCGCTGTCTTTATCACGGTGACCGGTCATCTCAACACCTGCACCTAGGGTTACCATTTAGAAAATTGAAAAGTCCTGGCCAAAAGCCTGACACTGGAGGACCCACCACTTACCCGCCCTGGTATAGGTAACAGATGGTTACCCCTTCAAGGCTCTTGCAAGGACTCTAACTTTTTTGGTGAAAACGACTCTACATTTGATAACGAAACTAGACCTCCAATGTCCCTGCATACGTTGTTAGTAAGCAGTATGCAAGTGCTTAGCGGGAAATACAGATACAATAGGGGTTAGTATGATAAAATATAGACAAGACAATGGGACAGGTTGGTGAAAGTCCACGAGGTGGCAAGCGCTGGGTGATTGTATCCAGCGTATCCTACAAGCACCTGTTTGGGAAGAAGACACAGTAGATAAGTAATATGGGAATGGCAAACGGTTGGGAGTCCTCTTCAATCGATTGGCAGTCCCAGCAAGAATGCGCATGACATTCGGTCTAGTCGTGAACCACACTCAGCTTCCGCGCCCCTTAGCCGGTTCCTCGGTGATGCCTCAAAGAAAAGTAAATGGGAGATTGAGGGGAAATACCCGATGACCCTAAGGAATTCAGCGTGGAGTAGCCGGAGGCAAGGCGAAGGAGAGCCGAGGTCGTCCCCCCCAAACCTAAAGCCTGCACATGTTGCTGGGGGTGGCGCAATTAATTTTAGAGGGCACCGTGCCATCGTCGACCGACTCCTGTTGATGCAAGGACGAGGTCTAACGCACCCCCAGAAGGGGAAAAAGAAACATAACAAAATAAATAGATGCAGTTCAGTTCAGCCTTCTGAGCGAAGCAAAGTAGCATTGTGAGACTAAAAAGAAAAAGAGAACAAAGAAACCAAAACAAACTTTAAAAAAAAACACAAAGTCGAGTATGTTAGTTGAATCAATAGTGTTCCTTGGAATATGAAGCTGGAAAAAAAAAGAAAATCACAAAAAATTTATGAAAAATAATGAAAACAATAAACAGGTATCTCGATAAAACATCGTGTAGCACAGCTTAGTGAAATCTAAAATAAACCATGTGAAAAGAAATAAAATAAGCAAAAAAAGGTAAGTCACAGAAAAATAAAAGAAATATGAATAAAATGTATACAATAGAATAAGATAAAGGTACCTAAGATAGAGATGATATTATAACAAAAAAATATATATATACAGATATAAAGCATAAAATATACAATTCTAGCAGTAGATGTAATAAAGTAAAGAGAATGTCCGTGGATTCAAGAGCAGATACACCTGGTACCTACATGATTTTACAGCTAGTCAGCGACTCTAAGATCAGGCCATCTCTCAACCCAGACTTTCGTAAATTTCCTCAAACACACAAAGTTCACCTTATTCGAAACGAGATCCGCGTTCCAAGCTGGTCTCGTAGTAACTTACAAGCCATCGAGCATTTCCTCTCGGGCATCCGTCAAAATCTCGCAGTGCCACAGAATGTGCTCGGCTGTTTAATCAGTATTACCGCAAGCGCAGTTAGAATGGGGTGATAGAGAGAGACTATGAAGTCTCCCTCTGAACTCCCCATGACCGGACAGAAGTTGGGTCACATGATGATCCCTAGTGATGTACGCCCCTTCCATTCTGAGTTTAACTGACGGGAAGAAGGAGAAAGTCCACCTTCCCGTATTTGACCTATCCCAACGTTCCTGCCATTCTCTCAAAGTTCTTTCTCGCATCTCTCTAAGAAGTCCTGGGAGGGAAACCGCTCCACCTGGTATTAACTCAATACCATGATGGGTGGCAGTTCTTCCTCTCGTTAGAAGCTTCTTTGTTAACACCTCCCTAATTTCAAGATCGATAGGCAAAACGCCGGCCAAAACTGGCAAAGCGTCCGAAGCAACTGTTCTGTACGCACCCGAAAGCGCCAGTAAGGGGACTCGCTGGCCTCTCTTGAGCGCCGAGAGTATGAGTGCATTCTCCAGGCGGTGCTCCCACACAGAGGCAAAAGGCCAAAAGCCTGACAGTCCAAAAAAAACAGGACATTTTAATCACATAATGCAAATATCAGGTAGGTACGCACTTCACAACGGTATGGGTTGCGCGCCTCGCTCCTGCACGGCCCGTTCGTCGTCGCCCGTTCGGCGTCCGTCCGTCAGTGCTACCGCGTTGTGCTTTAGTGTAAGAAAGGGTGACCGGACAACTCAGAATGAAACCAACTCAGAAAGGTCAAGAGTGATCATAAAAAAATTGGTTAAATAGGTTAAGTTAGGTTAGAGTTACCGGCCATTTTAAAATTATTTTTTCATCGCTTTTAATGACCTTTCTGAGGTGTTTCTGAGTTGGTTTCATTCTGAGTTGGCATGGAACCTAAGAAAGAGTGTTTTCTCTAATGGGAGCACAGTGGACAAAATAGCGTAATAGATTATCTGTACCCTCGGTCAGATAGTTGTTGATGATTAGCCGGACAAAAGGCTTGAAGTCCAAACGGATGGTAACCCTACCTGCACCCCGATACGCATGAAATATCAATAAATTATTTATTATTCCAGTCACAATATAATTAATAATATATTTGTCAAATAATATTTTCGACTTGTATTATTTGCTATCGTAGATAAATGAGGTAAGTTAATTAAACAGTATATATCATCATCATCATTACATTATTAAATGAAGTCGCCAAAATGTATGTGCGCGTTAATCTTTTAAACTACGCAACGGATTTTCATGCGGTTTTCACCAATAGATGGAGTGATTGAAGAAGAATGTTTATATGTATAATACATGTAAATTATATTAGAGAATAGCTGAGAAATTCAAAGAAAACATATTTTTGTGCGATTTAAAACGGCTGGCGGGCCGTACTATAGTCACTTTTGAAATTGGAAAATAGATGTCCTAGAGTTAGTAGGTATTTGATTTTCCCTTTTCATATATCCAATGTTGCATTGCAAGCATTGTATAATTAGTGGCGAGTTAATTAGTTTATATGTATAATACATGCTTATTATAGTAGAGAAAAGCCGATAAATTCAAATATTCAATTCAGGCTGCGGGCATCGGGCAGCCGGCAAGCGGGTGGTGTGGATTTTATAAAGATTGGGTAATGGCGTTGTGTTTCGTTAGCCACAGCAACTTGTGGCTGGGTCTGCTAGTGTATTATAAAAAAAAGTGTACAAAATTGTGCGTCCCGCTAAAACTCAAGAAACGAGTCCCGGTACGAACAAGTGTGGTAGCTCTCCATCCCCCATCCATGAAGAAGGCTCCCATTTTTACCGGAAGGGCATGCTTTTAAAGATATAAGGGCTGGAAGTTTCGTCCTTTAAAAAATTCTAGAACATTCGAAAGTATTCGAGAACATTCGAAAGTATTCGAGAGCATTCCAGAACATGCCGAAACATTTTGGAATGTTCTGGAATAGGGAATCGGGAACATCATTGTGGAACATTCCAGATCACTCTTGAATCTGGTCAATCTGGAACATTGTGGACCATTCGAAGCCTTTTTTGTATGGGTGGGGTACCCATTGGTAGGGTTATATAAAGCAAGATCCGCCGTGGATTCGAATGTCAGTTCAATCTCTTATCAATTCCCTGAGCGAAGCCGGGTATACTCAGCTAATATTCATTAAGGATTTCCAGTGAAAAATATATCATCTAAGTTGTCAGTTATTTCATAAATTCATTTGAATTTATTTTCTTTATTTTTGTGGGGCGTTCATTCAGCATCTAAGGATTGCACGCAGCCTTTGGATCCACACTATAATAATATGATTCCATGCCAACTCAGAATCAAGTCAACTCAACAAGTCTTTGAAAAGTCATTAAAACGTATGAAAAAATAATTTTAAAATAGCCGTTAACCCTAACCTATTTAACCATTTTTTATATTTTTTTTATCATCTGACCTATTTGAGGTGGTTCTGAGTTGGTTTCATTCTGCGTTGGCCGATCACCTAATAATATATCCCTCCCGCCACTTTTTCCGGGTAAAAAAAAATATTTTTACCGCGTAAAACCGATCTACAAAATCTTTTTTTTTTTAAATAGACTAAATTCCTCGAATTGTTTGAATTGCGAATAGAATTTTGTACAACCCTCTGAGTGACGCACTACGCACTAATAATATTAGTACCTACGTAGAAATCTCCAGAGGAGCGCGCGCCGCGGAGTAAGTAGGTCGGGGGTGACCTTCAGCGCACTACCTACACCCTACACCAGTACCTACCCGATTCCCTTTATTAATGTAATATGCCTACGTGCCCCACAACACGGACACTTCTTTCTATAACGGACAACCAACAAACAAACAAACAAACAAACCATGCCTCCAATATGTAGCTCAGCTCTATGTAACGAACTAGGATAAGGATTACGTCTGGCTTGCATGCGTAATATGTAGGATGTAGATAGAATCCCAACACTCGTAGAATATGTATTTAACAAGGTTCGCTACACAGGCACTTTTCTGAAAAAAAGCTCACAGGGCGTAGTTTGAAGTCCAGTTGGAGTCCGAAATGAACGATCTTAATCTTTTGGTAAATCTAAGATAATTTCCTCGCACTTGTGTTTGTACAATCGAATTAAAGTCGATAAAATGTTGATTTTTAACAGTAAACAAGTAGTCGGGGACGCCCGAGGAAAGAAAATGGACTCCTTGCTATCTCACGACTTTCTAGCTAATCACCGCTCTACCCCTCGATGAGCTAACCTTGTTAAATTCATTTTCTACAAACCTTGGACTATTCCTATCAAATTTAAGAATACTTACCTAGCTTATTAACCATCAAGCCGTATCACCGCAGGGATAGACAGATGTGATGGAACATCATGCAATCCTGTCTTGGCACATTCTAATTTGTACATATAATCTGTATATACATATAATCTGTATATACATATATAGGTACTTTATACACCGTCTCATCACACTTCTCTTATTCTGACTTTTGACATGACCCGCCTCAAGTATTTGATTCACTTGATCGTACGTTGTCTTCCTTCGGCATCACTGACTGTTTCTATCACAGTATCAATTTAAATAGATGCCTTGTGTCTTCAATATTGCAATGCAATTATTTTCATCTTGGGCAGGTATTTGTTACCTAGACTATTATTATAAAGGGAATTTCATTAGTTTTGTCATCCACTCATCCACTGATCGAAAAGAGAATACATGCTAAAGAAGGGAAAGTTCAGGTATGTGAATTTTGAATATTATTCATTTTGATATTTCGCAATGCAAAGAATCTTCAGCATTTCAACTTTGACCATTCTTCAATAAGTAAGTATTGTCACTCCTGATATTTTGCAAAGCAAAAATAATATGCCCACATAACAAATAATAATAAATTAAATGGATTTGTTGGATTGTCCACCCGCAGCACTGACTTAAATGAAGCAATCCATTGAATCCGCCGCAGCGTATCGGTCCGATCAGCCTTTGAGAATAAACTGTCTTTATTGATAATCAATAATAATTGATACTAACCAGCATCAATCTGTAGAAAGCAAGGGTCAACGACTTTACTTTTATGTATTGTAATCTGCTTGTAATCTCTCTTTCACTTGTCGTTTATGAGAGATATATTTTACAACGGACCACAACAGAGTAAAAATTATGTTACAAAATTCAAATATGATAACTAAACAACATTTATTTTTATTTTATTTTATTATTTTTTTTTATTAAATTTTGACTGCCCAACTAGGAGTATTATCCCGTTTTAGGACAGTCAAATAATTATGGGTATGAACATGTAGAAAATGATTTGTACGAAAAAAGAAAGACAATTGATGAAATAAAAAGGGGAAATAAAAAGAAGAGAAAGAATATAAAATAAAATAATAAAAAAGTTTAAAATATAGTACCTAACTGTTATTTGTTTAATCAAAAGAAAAAAAAGAGCAGAGAAAGAATAAAATTAAAATGAAGTAACCAACTAAAACATAAAATAGCCGTGGATTGTGTAGCATAGTTGTTGAAATGATAATAGTAATAAATAAAAATGTATTTACAAGCAAATGAATAACTGGTAACATTAATTGGTGGTATCTGGTGTTTGCATTTCATATTATAGTCCTACGTACACATTTTGCATAGTGAGAACTAGAAAGAGAACAGAAACAATAAAGTAAAATAAAATAAACAATTAATGCTTTATTATTACTGTAGTTTGCTAAGCATAGTTATTAAAATAATAATAAAATAATAGGTATATATATATATACTTATAACTGGTGTTTACGTTGCATATTATAAGCCTACATACATATTTTGTATAAATATGATAACATATAATACGTTGAGCTTAAAAATAACACGTTCCCTAAATATCTGCACACTAATAAAGAACCATGAAAACGTTCACAATTATCTTACGAGATTTTAGGCTCCAAAAACTAAATTTAAATGCACACAAAACAGCGTGTTTTTAAAGGACAAAAATTATAATAAACTACCATGGAACTAATATTGAAGGGAAGCGGCAATACTTTCGGAATATTACGGGGATAAGCGAAAAACCTATGTAGCTCTGCAAACTGGAAGCCGTCTAGTGGGAGGGGATAGAAACGGGGAATGTGGCTAACTTGCGGGGGGAAGGCGGCGCTCTGGAGATAAGGGCCGAACTGTGAATGGGAATCATTATTATTTTTATATTTTTTAAACTTTCGTTAATTTTTTATTACATTTTGGACATAAAATATAATAGCTTAATTGAAAAATAAGTAATGAAATGAGGAAAATGTAGTAACAAGGAGACTGGAGACTTATGTGTTGTTTAATTTTTATTGTTCCCTATACAAGTTATTTTAAGTTACCTTCATCTACTAGGACGTACTTAACTCATTTTTTGCGAAATCAAGATTTGTGAAGCGCTTGTCGAAATACATCGGCCTCACTTTTCACTTGACAAGTGCAAGTGGGTAAAAAAACTAGTGTTATGAACTCACTGTAACTCAAGGCACCATTCCTTGGTGCTATCATTGCTTAACTCATCAGTTTGAAATAGATTTTAATTTATCATATAAATAGTAAGTATGGTTTTTTATACGTATTTTATAAAATCAACAGACTTGCAGTGAAAATTTTTGTGCGTTCTATTCTGATGTAAGCTGGTGCTTGAGTTTTAAGAAAGGAGTGCTCGATATTAATCTTATAAAAGAACTGTATTTACAGTTTTACAATGATAACAAAAAAAAAGTGATAGGAACAAACACTGCTTGACTTATTTGCGTGGGAAAATAAATTTTATTTGATTAATTTGTGTTATTTCATAATTAATTTATTTAAAAATAATGTACATATTATTTTATACTAGCAGATCCGGCCACACGTTGCTGTGGCTAACGTAAAAAAATGCCACGCCATTACCCAACCTTTATAACCAACGCCATCTGTTAAATTAAATCCACACCGCCCATTTGCCAGCCCATTGCCCGCTGCCCGCTGCCGCTTAACCAGATATGTTATATATTTCAATAAATTTACACAAAACCTTGACAAATTATATACCTAAACCTTTCTAATGAATCACTCTATCTATTGGTGAAAACCGCATGAAAATCCGTTTGGGTAGTTTTTGAGTTTATCGCGAATAGACAGACAGACAGACGCGGTGAATAACTTTGTTTTATAATATGTAGAGATATACCATATAATATATCACAAGAATCCCAACTGCTTCCGTCTGTAGCATGCACGTTGTGAGGCTGAAGGTAAATGGTGAGGGGAAATAAATGGTGGAGAGAAAGCTGGAGAAGTACTCGGCTATTCAGATCTAGTCGACAAACACGGCTAAATCAATTTTAAGCAACATTTCAATTCTGAATGGTGGTCTTACCTACGCCAGAGCGATACTGAGAATGTCTTCCACCTGGAACTATATCTTATAATGTTTTTAATTATAAAATGTTGAAAACACAGATCAATCGAATAAAATTTATTTCGGGATTTGAACCCGCGACCTCCGGATTGTTAGTCAAGAGCTTTACCCCTCGACCACGAGGGCATGTCAATGTGACTTTTACATAACAATACAGTGATTATAAACTTTGAATTAACGTTGTAAACATATGTAAAAGGAGTGGTAAATTAGTAGGAAGAAAATCTAAAAATTACAGTGCAAAAAAGACAAAGTAAAAATTTAAAAAAATGAATAAGCTAAATGATAAAAAACATATACCTATGACATGTGTGAATCACAACTTTATATTTGTGCGTTATGATTAATAAAAACATAAAAGTTTTTTGGTAATTTTTAATTATTATAATTTAAGTTGACTGATTCGGCCCATTGGCAGTCGGAGTTCACGTGATAACATCGGGCTCATGGCGATGGCGGTTGAAATGAACACGCCGAAAATTATAAAATGTATATTTAAGCTATGTTTAAACACTTAAATGTGAAAGGTAAGACCGTCTTTCTTCTTAAAGGTCTTCATAGAACTACTTTTACACAATTTTACGGCACAGTGGACCATTTTTCTATGTTTTATGAACGTTTTTCTGTGAGCTCTATGCGCGACCGAGGTGTAAAAGCCAATGTCAGCCATCTAAAAACCGTTCGGTAAAATTTTTGAAAAGGCATGCTTTGGGCAGGGGGGCACACTTTACATGCCGTCTCTCTAGTATCCATACTCTTAGTAAACTACCAAATGTGTTAAAGGTAGCCGCAAGTCCTTTTCGTAGGATACGTACAATATACCATGTGAAAAAAAAAAATTTGTACATACATATTTTACTTACTTTTATACCACACTAGCTGGGTTACCCGGCTTTGCTCAGGACAACATTCGAGAGTGTTCTGGAATGTTTCACAATGATGTTCCCGATTCCCTATTCCCAATCATTCCACAACATTCCAGAATGTTCCGGAATGCTCTCGAATACTCTAGCTGGGGTACCCGGCTCCAAGTACAAATTTTTCGAATTTTCTACTCGAGAGCAAGCTGACCGTGAGAAAAGCAGGAATCTTTGAGGTTGATGCCGCAATGTTTTAAAGTTTGTCCTTGCGCTTTGTTAATTGTAAAACTATAGGCTAATTTGATTGGAAAATGCAGTCTTTTAAATTGGAATGCAGTTCAGTAGAGAGATCAGTGATATTCTGGGGATTAATACTGTGTGTCCTTTGTCCTTTCCAGGCATAAGTTCGGCTTCGATGATGTTATTCGATATTTGACGATCATCCCTGTTCTTTTACGTAGTTTGGGTAAGTTGAGATTTCCGAGTAGTACGATCTGAGATCCAATTTTAAGTCGAAAACAATGTAATGGCGTTCCTGGTACTTGCAAAGAGTTTAAAAATTGTGGAGGGAAGTTGACACTATCTTCAACGTTTACCATCGTGTCGATCGATTTGCATATTCTGTCTTCACCGGGAATTTTATTTTGAATATTAAAGTTGACATTATTTTTAGTTGCCAAAATTGCCCTTTGAAGTAGCCACTCCAGATTGGTATAGTTGTGAACAATGTTTGGATAAATTTGGTCGATGATTTGGTAGAAATCACAGTTGAGTTCAGTGAGGCCGATCGTCTGGTCAGTAAGATTTTCGCCTATTTGTAAAATTTTTTGAGCAAAATGTGCTGTTGTGATGTCTTTCGATAGTTCAACTCTTATTTTTTTAGTCGCAGTATTTGTACGTGTGGCCAGAGATTTGCTTTTTTAAGCGTGCATTGATTTCGTTGACTTGGGGATAACTGGAAGAGTTTGTCGAAAATCTCCTCAGAGTATGAGTAGAGCTCCTCCCATCACTTCATAGTTTTCTCGCAAGTCTTGTAATGTTCTGTCTATGGCTTCAATTCTTATTTTTATGTGCCATTGTGCACTCGTCCCAGAAGATAATTTTAGCTTGTTTTAGAAGTTCACCCCGTCTTGAAATTTTACATACCGGGAATTGTTCTTCTACTATATTCAACGGTAGTTGAAGGGCAGTTCGTTCTCCTTCTATGTGACGGTAGTGCTGGATGATGCCAGTGGAAGTGCGATGTGTTGTTTAGTAATGTTGTTGTTGGTCCAGTCCACCGTTGACCAACGTTGTAAATTTTTATTTTGATTGTCATTGAGGAGTGGTTTGTTGTGAGCAATGTGTTGAATTAGTTCGTTGATGTAGCTTTTTTCCTTTGTAATTTCAATGTTTAGCACCCTGAAAACATCTTGTCGTGGTGCTGGCATTCCAAGTTATACTAAGGTCTGGTTTTTTACTGCTAAACATTTATCTACAATGAAACACACATTTTCATTAAAGATGTCGTCGTTGAATTCGATGGCTAGTTCTGGATGAGCTTGTCGGATTATGTATGTCATCACTCATTATCATGTTAGAATTATGGCGAAAAGGTCTCTGATTTGTTCAGCTGAGGCTGTGAGTGAGACTTGTAGTGTTAACCAGTGGTTATCGTTTTCTAGTAGTCCTAAGCGTTGACATGCTTCTCTGCACGTCTGTCATAGGTAATAGGTAACCGTCAACAGTCTTGAGATCTGTGAAACTTGTTGGTTCCCGTATTTTGTGTAGCAACCGTTTCTATCCGGAGATAGAATCATTCAGCGTTGTTGGGATGAACGGTGAATACTTTGCCTAGTGCCTTAGTTTTCATGATTCCTAGATGAACCTCTACTGGAATTCCTTGTTTTCGTCGTTGAAAGATTTTTCTAGTTGTGTTCCACATGTAATAGGTACGGACGTCGACATGTAATAATATTTTCGCGAATGGATTCGTTTAGGACAGTTGGAAAAAATCTGAATGTTGTGTTCTTAAGTTTTCTTAGGTGGTTCGTTTGCAATTTTACTGTCGGTGTCTTTTGTGAAGCAAACTCTCTGTCCATTCTCATTCTCCATTCGCCGTTTTGCTTCAGAACTGGCAAGATCTACTCCTCTTATACGTTTGGGCATTGTATAAAATATAAATCAAATTTAATTTTTATTAAGAAATACACTTAAGTACAAATCAATAAACGAAAAAAAAAATAAAATATATATATATATATATATATATATATATATATATATATATATATATATATATATGTATATATATATACTCTTCACACTTTATTTTCGATTCATATTCAGTTACTGTATCACTTTGATTACTCACACTTCACTGTTTGTTTTTATTCACTCACTGCACTACTATACCCTGATAAGAAACTGACGTTCGAACCCACGGCGGATCTTGCTTTATATACTAGGGCAAGGATGGCGAACCTTTACATATCAACGTGCCATTTTTCTAAAGAAATGTTTAATGAGGTCATAGACGTGCCATTAGATAATTTTGACTTTGTGATTATTGGGAAAATAATAATAATAAATACTTAGTAGCAATTAAAAAATCTTTATTTACTTCTACTAAATAGGAACATTTAGCATTATACGCGAAATTTAAATTAAAGTAAAATTAGTGTGATTTCTGTTGTTGCAGGTTAGATGACAAATAATATATGTTAGGGTTGTAAGATGTTATTTTTAGCAGAATGCATGCTGAACTGGAGTCATCTGTCAAGCGGTAAATAACCAACTGTTTAATGTTATTCATCTCTGAAAATAATGACTCGCAGGCAAAGGGTTGGTGAAAATATGGTTAAAATAGCATAAGCCAGCTAACAGCCAGCCATTCAAACAATTAAATGTGTCTGGTAACGCATTCCATGTTTCCAAAATTTTGTTATTAGCATTTTCACTTATATTACCTGTCAATCTTTCCGTTTCAATTAATTCTAACTCTCACATTGTTTCAACAAATTTTTGAATCCACATTGAACTAAACTGGAAATGAATCAGCTGCATTTCAAATTCATCAATTTCCAACCAATCGAATGGGGACAAATTCAGTTTGTCAAATGATGTCACATCACTTCACACTTTTTCCGTAGTGCATAAAAAATTTTGTGATCACTGATCAGTGACGTGCCCAAAATATTGTGTCGCGTGCCATTGGTTCGCCATCCCTGTACTAGGGTGTGTCAATTATTTCAACTTTTGAATTCAGTGGGGTCTCAAAAGTTGCGTCTTACAAAGAAAATGAGAACTGTATTTAAGTTTATATTTATTTTAAAAATGGTAAAATGCATTAAAAATCAGAAAAAAAACCTAAAACTTTTTTTTAAATTATGGTAATTAATTTTTTTTCAATAATTTATTTAACCTTTTAACTTTTGTTTGTTATTAAAAACTGCGTATAGCTAATAATAACTAGATAATTTGTATAGCGCCGTTTTTGTGAAAATCACCTCAAAGGTGCTGTACAGATTATTAAAAATTCTTAGATTCTATCTACTTTTACTATTTACAAATAGATACAGAAACATACTTGGCAGCTTGGCAGGTCACTTCCGATAAACACACTTTAATTCTAAAGTTAATGCTTGGAAAATATATGTCTTTGCACGCGGAAGACATTATATTTAAAACACTGGACATTGCACGATTTTACATTTGCTACCCCCATCACTATTAGTATTACATTTATTAAAAGATCAGTCACAAAAGTAGAGTTAATAAATGACCTTTCCAAACGCTTACACTTAAGATTTTTTAAATTTAATTTTTATTTATTTTTTTACAAATTAGTTAGCTGACAAAAATGAAAAAAAAATCAAGTTTATGAATACAGTTATGGAACATCTTCTACATCTTTATGGAACCTTCTAGAAGTTTTCGGAACCTTCTAGACTCATCCACATCACGTCCTCCGTCACTCCTTCCAGAACTTTCTACAGCTTTATCGAACCTTCTAGAACTCATCCCGAAAGACTGTTCTAGAAATTTCAAGAGGGCGAAACTCCCAGCCCTTATAGCTTTAGGTAAAAACGGAAACCGTCATCATGGAGGGGGGATAGAGATCTAACGCACCATATAGCTCCCTTGATCGTAATTTTTGTTTTTTTAATCGTGTTTTTTTTGGGACGCACGTTTTTGGACTTTCTTTTTTAATATACAAACAGACCCATTCGCACGTTGCTGTGGCTTACCCAACCTTTATAAACAACGTCATCTGTTAATTTGCATGCATATCAAATTCACACCGCCCGCTTGCCAGCTGTCCGCTGCCTGATTTGAATATTTGAATTTCTCGACTTTACTCTACTATAAAATGCATGTATTATACATATAAACCTACCTCTTGAATCACTCTTATCGATTGGTGAAAACCGCATGAAAATCCGTTACGTAGTTTAAAAGATCTAAACGCACATACAACTGGAACGACTTCATTTTATGCTATTTATAGATAAAGATATTGATAAACTGCATTTCTTAAAAAAGATGTATGATGCACAAACCTGCAATGATTAAAAAACTAAAACAAAACATGGGTTCGAATAATAGAAGAGTATGTCATGTGAGACGATGTACGAATGTAATTGAAGTATGTATGTACCTACTTACGGAATAAAATTTTGGCAAAATATAAATTTGGCTAAACCTCAGCTAAAAGCAAATAATTAACGTTTTGTAAGTTGGAAGCCAATTTGGTGTATATAATATAATTTTCTAGGGTGATGCTTAGAAACCTAGTAAGGGTTGGTTAAATTTGTATTTTTAATTAAAGTTGGTAACTCTGACCTTTTAGTGTAAGCTTAGTAAATCTGTGATAACATTAATAATTAGTATCTACCCACCTTTAAATTCCGCCACGTTATATTTCCATTGTATCTTTTATTTAAATGGGTATCTGCCTTTATCTACATATAATAGGTAAATTATTTCTGAATTCCAAACGTCCACGCAATATAGATTTTTTTTATTATTGGGATGTGAATGTTTCACGCAAAATATTATTATTCTTCTGTAGGTTGAACATGAAATGACGCAACTAACCTGAATTTTTTTTTATATCTTACCACATCCTCCCTTTACGTTGGAACCTTTCTCGGAAGAAACGAACTGTCACTCCATTGACAAATGGTTTTGTGAATGGGACTGATAATGCTAACTAACTAACTAACTAACCATCAAGCCGTTTACCGCAGGAGTAGGCAGAGAGGGCGGATCGCCAAACAACTCTGTCTTGGCACACACTCCTTGTCTCATTCACATTCATACATCGTCTCATATATGCTCTTCTATTATTCTGACTCTCTTCACTGAGTGGTTGGCTAAGGGACACGGCAGCTAAGTGTAGTTTATGATCAGACCGAAAGCCATTCACATTTTTTGTTGGTACTTGCCAATTGATTTGAGATTTATTGTATTACTTATGTTCTCTATTTTATGCAGGTGCTTGCGGGTTTTTACAGATGCAATGGAGCCTCATGAATGAGTTTTTCTTTTGCCCTGTTTAAGTCTTACTAACCTATTTTTTGCATTTTGTTTTTCCTGTTAAGCACTTGCATACTGCTTACTAACAACGTATGCATGGACACTGGAGGTCTAGATTCGTTCAAAATAAATAAATGTAGCTTCGTTTAACAAAAAAAAATTAGAATCTTGTGAGAGCCTTGAAGGAGTAACCATCAGTTACTTATACCAAGGCGGGTAAGAGATGGATTACCTCCACTGACTCTTGACACGGCCCGACTCACGTATCTGATTCACTTGGTCGTGCCATGTCTTACTTGGGCGTCCCCGACTTCCCCTACCATTCACATTTGCGTCATATGTATATTCTCCTTACACTACTTTCCTCGTTCATTCGCTCTACATGCCCAAATAATACTAGGTTAATTTATTCGGCGCAATTTTGTGAAATATCACCACCACCGCCACCGGGGCAATTAAAACGTTAGAAATTAACCCTAAAAAATTATCTTAAAAATCAAACCGTAAAAAACAAAGCTTTCTTTTCTATAATACAACTATTTTCAAATGTCTTTTTTTAAAACATAAAATATAATTATTGGTTTTGTACTGAGGTTTGAACCTTCCTACCCAATGATCGGAATCAACCGCGCTACCAACTCTACTTTCTAATTCAATTATTTTTTTGAAGTGAAACTTCCTTAGCCCCGTTAGATTGATTTGAAATTCGGATGTAACGGTAATGATGCACTACGGCACCTTCAAAGCATCAAACTACTATCAAGGCTCCTATTGGTTTTTTGAGATATAAAACGGAAACGACGATAGGTCTGCGCTCATTGGCCGCTTCGTTTTTTTACGGGTCGTCGGAAAATAATGCGTTAATTCGCGCATCGCCAAGCGCGTCCCATAGCGCAGCAGTATGCGACGCAAATCTCAGCAGCCAGAGAAATTCAGCGGACGGAGGTTCGAATTCTTCGAAATCCGAAAAAATAAATATTTTTGTTTTTGTAAATCAATATCCAATCTTCAAACCACTTTAAAATAAACAGGCGAAAGAAAGCGACATCTAGCGACTTTCTTGTTTCAATTCTATCGAAATTCTAACTCTAATTTTTTTGTTTGACCGCGTTACAAGCCGGGCCAAATCCGGAGTTGGTAGGGCCAACATTTAGGTATTTTGCATATTAAGTGCTTTAATTTCTTAGAATTTCTGTATGTCCGCATGCGTGATTCCACCAAAAATTGCATTGTACAAAAATAATGCATTGACATCGACAAACAGCCTATATAACGAGTTTCAGGTCAATCGGATGTCGGCAAGTGGGTTGATTTCCACTTCCAAAGAGAAATTAAAAGAGGTAGATACTCTTTAGATGTATTTAAAATATTACTCTATTTTAAATTTAAATGGGCTGCATGATGTTACGAAAATTAGTATTTAATTATAAAAATTCGGTAGGTTTGTAACTCGTACCGATTTATAGATATGACTTTCCGGCGAAGTTCTTTGTTTCGCTTTCGAGTTCTGTCGATATGGATATATTATGTGTATTCTTGTAAGTAGGTATGGCTGCCGTGGTCGAGGGGTAAGACTCTCGACTCACAATCCGAAGGTCGCGGGTTCGAACCAGGGTTGCGCAAATACATTATATTTGATTAATTTGTGGTATTTCACAATTAATTAATTAAAAATAATATATAGTATATTTGCGGCACGTTCCAGAGTGGAAGATATTCTCAGTATAGCACTGGGGTAAGACCACCATTCAGAATTGAAACGTTGCTTGAAATGGCTTTAACAGTGTTTGCTGACCAGATTTGAATAGCCAGGTACTTCCTCACCTTCCTCTCCCCCTTTCCACTACCTTCAGCCTCACAACATACCCCAATTGGGGATTCCATAGTCTCACTGGCTCCGGACGGGAGCAGTTGGGATTCTTGTGCGGTTTTCATATTTTTTAAAAGGTATTGCAATTGGTTTCCATTACAACTAACTTTATTTATTTTCATCAATGACTGGATCCTTATTTCCTTTCCCGTCTGTGACGGTTAACTTCAATCCCGCAGCTTTTAGTCACGGTATATCTGCCATTGCGTGGGGTTCGATAGTAAGCTGTAAAGTAACTCCTTCGTGGTGTGAACTGACATCGGGGCATCGGGGCAAAGACAGACACGTGTGTCTTGAGTCTTGACTCTCTCCCTCCACACTGCATTATTATTAAATAAAAGTCACGTTCTTTATAATATAATATGATGCACACAACCAACTCACCCCCCTGTTCATACAATGGTGCTTATTTATTCATCACTGTAAAGGATACTTATTCTTATTACAGAAAGGGTCCTCGCCGTAATGAACCGACCAGTGTTTACTTTTTGTAATATTAATTAATCATTTTATTGTGTTTTCGCGTGTAAGAAGAGTGCATAGGAAGTACACACGATGGGACATCTTAAGAGGAAAACGGGCGGCATATTGTCCATACAAACGTAATCCCCAATTTCCTCTTCGAATTTATACACTAGTTCAATTTTTTAAATATAATAGAGATATCGATCACTAGTGTATCGGTACGTTTTGCTTTTTTTGACAAGTTACTTCTTATAGGAGTTAGGACCCCACAATTCATTAAAATTGATTGGGTTAAACGCCATCAACAAACGTTTAGTGTACAAACTAGACAATGCATTTAAAAAAAAAATTAGGGTATATAATTCACACGCGATACAAGTGAAACTATAAAGTCGCTAGATGTCGCTTTCTTTCGCCTGTTTATTTTAAAGAGGTTTGAATATTGGATATTGATTTACAAAAACAAAAATGTTTATTTATTTTTTATTTCGTAGAATTCGAACCTACGACCGCTGGATTTCTCTGGCCGCTAAGATTTGTGACGCACTATACAGCTGCGCTAGGCGAGGCGCGAATTTACGCATTATATTCCGACGATCCGTAAAAAAAACAAAGCGGCCTATGAGCGCAAACCTATCGTCATTTCCGTTTTATATATCAACCAGTTGAGTGCAGTTTGATGCTTTGCAGGTGCCGTTATGCGTCATCCGAATTTCAAATCACTCTAACGGGGCTAAGGAAGTTTCACTTCAAAAACCAATCGTTCAGACAGAATATTTTCTTCTGCTACGTTGGTAAAAAAATCGATCGATTTTGGGAGGAGAACAATTGGCAATAGGTACAACAGGTCGATATTTACAATTTTATTTAGGTATTACCAGCCTGAGGTGCAGTTGTTCCTTTCGCTGAATATTCGGGTGGGGGGGGGGGGTAACAGCGACAGTGACAACAACAGTTCAGTAAAATACGTCTTATTCAAATTTCTCGGCGACCATGTTTCCTCTTAAATATTATTATGATCCCGAGTGTTACTACCCCCTCTTTGCCCTATGTGGCTGCTATTCTTAGCTCTTGTTATTCTTATATAAATATATAATTCATAATTATCTTTTTCTTGTTGAATTTTCACCCTGGAAAAAATGGCGTGGTCACGTCTTAATTATTATTACGACCCCGATTATTCTTCCTTGTTTGCTTTCAGTTTTTCGTTGTTTTTATCCTCCTGTTATAATTCTGCATTATACTTGTTTCAAGCGTCATAAACTGTAAGGAATATTCTAGAAAACACATTATAAAGATAACTGGGATTCCGCCCTCAGTGGATAATAATACAATGGCACCAGGATTTATACTCGTGGTGTGGGCAGGAGGAATAAAGCTCTCGTATATTGTTTAAACAATAAGACACACAAACGATACCGGACGTCAGAAACTAAAACCTACTTTAAATAAAATAATTCAGAATTCAGACACATGTACAAGGTACATTGCCACATTTCAGTACCGTACCGTAAAGTACCGTGTCGTAATTCAAGGTAATTCAGACACATGTACAATTTTTTCTTAATTGTAAATCTGTTATGCCGAATATAAAAATTAATTTTCTCATGTGCTATGGTATTTTAATAACATATAACGTTTAGTCTAAAAAATCGGTTCTTTTACAACCGTCATAGGCTACATACATCAGGTTTTTCCATCCGATTGTCTGATCAGACAACCGTAAGGCCTTCGCGCCATACATTTCTTAAGAAAATCGGATAAACACCGCACACATCCGATTTGAAAACCTGATCGGTAATAAAAATAGGCCACGCCCTTCCGCGCCGGCCGTCCAATTCTGGCGTGGCCCCGGTTTTAATACCTATCCGGTTTTCGAATCTGATGTGTGCGGTGTTTCCCGATCCGATTGTCTGATCAGACAATCGGAAAGCAAAACCTGATGCTTGCGCCCGGCCTTAAGAGCCTTTAACCAGCCAGCGGCCGAGTATCCAAAGTCCGTCGAAAGATGTTCTTACGATCGTACAGAGCGGTTCCAATGGAAAGGTTAATTATTCTGCGTACCAGCTTTTCAATATTTTAACTCAATACGATTTTATTTCATTCAAAATTTGCTTTAATTTATACGCACATCCAAAAATGGCGTGATGATAAAACTATTAAAATTATTTACTTATTATAATTATTTTTTGATCATAAGTATTTATAATTTTTCAATAATGTCTAAGCAAAATAAATGTGCAAAAAAATCTGAAATATATTAATTTGTAAGACCGTAAATAGATAGATAAAATAGAGAAATTTTCGTCATAAATAAGTGTTCGGATATATTTTTTAATGATTTTATTTAAACTAAAATTAAAATTTTGAAACCTGCGTTTACTTAACGTATTGATTTACAATAATGTATGATTACATGGTATGAAATATGTCTCGTACAATAAAAAAAAATCGTTTGAAAATTTAACAAATCTGCCAACTACCTATGGTATAACCTTATTATACTAAAAATAAACATTTTTTCTCAAAATTTAAACATGCGTTTACTAGATAAAAGAACAATCTTTCGAAATCAATTTATAATTTTTTTGTGGAAAAGAGTCAATACGTCTAAAATTTGATTTAAAAATTACATATTTCCGGTTTTCTCTGGTTATTCCCTCTTAACATGTAAAGTGTTTTCTTTCCCGAAGAGCAAATCCAGTACCTACACCTACGTATTACAGCTATGGGCTGGAAATAATTCATCACGTTCCGTATTACCTATATTATCTTTCTAAATACCTAATTGATATGTTTTAGTAAAATCGTAAACCGTCTAACTTAGTACCGCGTGGGTACCCATTACCCATCTCTTTTCGTAGCTTTATTCGTCAAGACAAATAATCATTATTATTGAAGTAAGCAAGGCGTAGCTTCCGAATCCAATATCACGCCGGAACCGCCTGCCTTATAGAGACTTCCTCCGTACTTCCGACGTTCCGACTCCGACCAGTAATTAATCAAAAAACAATTGTCTTGCCACCAAGAAGACAGACCACCCTATCGTACCTAGTGTTTGCCACTGAGAGTCCCGCTGTAACCGATCTCCCTGTTTCAAGCGTCGCGTTGTCATGTACCAACAGAGTATGTCTTTATATAAAGGTACACTTTGCACATTGTTACCATGAGTCCGGTCTTCTCATTATCACAGTGTGATGGGACTGATGGGCGTCCTTCGCAGTAAACATGATAACAACAGATGAAGGAATAGGTACCTACTCACTACTCGCTTCCCTTGATGCCACAATGGACCAGTCTTATTGCATCATTCTGTAGGTATTGAAAATATTGTATGTCCGCCTGCACTTTTTTGTCACGAAGGGCTGGGACACAGTCTATACTTTATATTATATTGCACCCCTCTTATCTTAATTACAAAGCGAGAATCTGTTTGTTTGAACTTTGAACCAGCGAAATCTCATTGTGTCGTCGCGTCGCACATTGTTTCGTTTCATACAAGCTAGACGGAAAAAACTCTTATATATTAATAAATTATTTAGAACCCTCTTGTGGGGAGTACTTAATCCGAAATTATTGAAAATTTGGGTTGAAAGTGATTAATTTTTTTTTTTTGTCACTCACAAAGTATAACAACAAATCTTTCGAGAATCAAGAAGTTGCGGTCCACTTTTTGCTTATATTCAAAGATATGTATTTGGCTTTTCAAATTTTTTTCACTGCTTGCACTGAGATTTTGAAGTTCAAATTTACTTAATATATGATTATATATTCCCTAGAACTCCCTCCAGGTGTCGAACAATTCCTGCCTGGAAATCTGGTATGTGGTGCCTGTGAAATGACAAAATATGATCGGTGAGCATTAATGAGCAAAAATTTCGAAACTGATTTGAATAGAAAAATAATAGTTCGAACTACAAATAAAAAATTACACTACCCTTTTGATACCTTATCCGAAATAAAATCTCG
This sequence comes from Limnephilus rhombicus, assembly GCA_929108145.2. NCBI lineage: Eukaryota > Metazoa > Arthropoda > Insecta > Trichoptera > Limnephilidae > Limnephilus > Limnephilus rhombicus. The sequence goes on along the minus strand of OV815273.1, from coordinate 45,363,587 downwards.
AGTGGTTAGAAATTAAATATTTTTAAACCGTATAAAAACACTCAAGTTAAACATAATTTTAAAAAAAATACGAAAATGTTTTATATTAAAATTTTACCAAAAAACATACTTATACCTTCCAAAGTAGCCTCCATTTTTTTAAAACCAAAACATAACACTTTAAACACATAAACAACCTTACAGCTAGCGCGACAAGATGCGAATGAAATCAACTGAAAATACATTAACTAATTTACCTAACTTTGGGGCTCTGGTATAAGTCAACCCATGCATTAATTACCCGAATTAAAAATGTATTTGTCATACTAACTACCTGTTAATATCTATAAATAGACGTCATTTTTCAAGAATTCCAAAGTGACTTTTTCGTCTAGCTGTATGAAACGAAACATTGTGCGTTTGTTTATTCTGCACGGACTTTGTTGAAGTTCGAATTTGGCAAGCTTCCCAAATGTATCCTCAGAAAGTTGGTAAATTGTAATTACACGTAGGTGGGTCTCATTGAATTTGAAAGTAAATCGTGATGTTATCGTTTTTTCGTTTTTCCAAAACTCTATGATCAACACTTATGTTTTACTACGTAAACATCCATTTTATTGCTTTAGAATCCGCAGTAGGTTCATTTTCCAGATTATTTTGTATCTAATTTAGTTCAAATAAATAAATTAGTATCATCTCAACAACGTGGGGCCACTTGCTGCATTCAACAATATAATATTGATTTCCACGCGACCACAGCCAGTGACCCGTCGAGACAATGTTAATTTTAGATTCCTCGAACAGAATATGGCCATGCGAGTGACCTATTATTTAGGGGCTACCTTTTCCATTATTCCTCAATCCAGCGCCACTCCGCGTCATTTCAAATGTAGAGCTAGCTGCCTTGACACAGTTTAGGCATACCGCCGATAGCGCCGTTATGACCATCTCGCTCTTCCTGTAAACGATGCATGTGATGGAGAGGGATAGAGAGGTCCCCCAGCTCCCAGCGGCAAGAACATACGCAGAATCCTTTCGTGATAATGTTGGTGAGGGGCAAACATCCCCCTCCCCTTCACCTTCCCCGCGGCCCGCGGCCTACTCAGAGAACTGCGTCGAAATATAACCCCTTCCCCATGGCGCAAGAGATTACCCAATTTGCTGGTAAATCGGCGTATTCTAAAAAGGAACGCTGCAGCAACCTACAAATTAAATTTATTCGCTGCCATTTGAGCTATACATTTTTATCACGAACTAAATGTTTCGCGTTTACCTGAATGTAATTATTTCACTATAAAACGGTTTTTTTTTCAAGTCGATAAATTATTAGTATTTTTGACACATAAATATAGCTTGGCAGCTTTTTGTGAGAGATTTTGTGCTAATAATATCTTAGTTTTGTTCTCAGAGATGCTGTTTCATCTCATTTTCAAGGAAAAGGCTCTATTTGGTATCTGCGAGGGTGTGCTGACGTCACTCTAGCCGAGCACAAGGGCGGGGGCGGGGATCGATAGGCAGCGTCACAACACACTTACACAGCCTCACCACTAGCCTCACTAACTACTAGCCACTAGTTACTAGTTACTAGTTACTAAATTATTGTGTTGATAGGGCACACACATACCAACTTTACTAAGAGCGGTTATTTTACAAAATTTGAACAACTTTAAAGTTACATGGAACTTTCATATTCTAGTTCTGTTATTATATCATTATGGTCCAGTTGTTGAACTGAAATAATATCAGAATGGAATAGAACTTTTACAAAACTTGAAAATTAACTAAGAAAATTGATCAATTGTTCAAATTTTGTGAAACGACCGGCCCTATAAGATCAGTAAAGACACCCTCTTAATCTTGTATTAAATGTGTGCAGTTATTTAAAATGAATATGATCCCAATCTTGGGAGGGGTGGATTGTCAATCTTCAATACGCAATGTTGATACTTTATTTTTTAATATTATGTTATTTTGGTCATTATAATTAGCTACGCATGCGTTTCTTATTTTCTACATGCATAAATTATTGAAGTGAAACTTCTTTAGACCCGTTTTTATTTTGAATTCGGATGAAACGGAAATGACTTATCAGCACCTACGAAGCGTCAAACTGCGCTCATTGGCCACATTGATTATGGTGTCTCTTTTCAAGGGTCCTATTGGTTGAGATATGAAAGGGAAATGATGCTAGGTCTGCGCTCTTCGGCCACTTTGATTATGACCACATTTTTCAAGGCTCCTATCGGTTTAAAGGCGGGAATTTTCCAAACCGAACGCTTAAAAATTTCCGAGCGCTCAAGGCTGAAATTGATTATTTAGTGCAGTGATTCCCAAAGTGGTCCAGGCGGGAGACTCGACGTGGGTCTACGTTGGCGTGATAAAAAAAATAGGTGTTCACATGTTGTAAGTGGGGGTCCACGAAAATTTATCTGGTTTCGATAGTAAAGAACAAAAATGTTGGCTTGGCTTTACCTATCAATGTAGGCAAAAAATGTAATTTTTTGACGAGTTTTGGGAATATGGTAGAAATGTAGCAGCAGGGGGTCCACCGAAACCAGTAAAATTTTGAAAGTGGTCTACGTGAAAAAAAGTTTAGGAACTTCTGATTTAGTGGAACGCTCCAGTAGTTAAGAACGCAACTACACACATACTCATACATAGCTGAAAAAATTGTACCTAGTACCTAGTGAAGTATTTATTGCTTTCGTTTTCCATATTTCTGTACCTACCTAAGTATGTACATCTCGCTTTATCTGTAAGGTTAAGTTAGGGGTCGTCCATTAATCACGTGAGGCTCGAAAGGGGGGGGGGGGTTCGGAAAAAATCACTAAATATCACGACGGGGGGGGGGGGGGGTATAATGAGATATCTATAGGGAGGATATAGGGAGGTTAGTCTAAAACCTCACCACATATCACCAGGCGGGGGGGGTTAAAAAGTTGCTAAAAAAACATCACGTGATTAATGGACGACCCCTTATAAGGTTTGATGTTTAGTAATCAGTTAAAATTAGTAATTCAGTAAAAATCCGCTCCGCAGGTTTTTGCTGCTAGGCCCTGCGGGCGGCTTTTACTTCGGCTTCGCCCAGTTTGAGTGTAGGTAACCATTTTATAAATCCGATAAGAACGGGTTCCAAAAATAGCCAGTTCCTCGGATCCACTGTGATTCAGTGACAGCTAGTCACTGAGTTAAAGTAACCGTGATAGGCAATCTCTCCACAACCGGATACCGGATAGATACTTAAATTCTATAAATCCGTAGTAGTTATACCTAGGGAAGAAACATCCACATGCGTATATGCGAGCTGTTGGCGGAAGTAGCGTCATCTTGTGTCGAATTCTTGAATTAGAAACCGAATTATAACAGTAGCTTTGTGTGAAATTCCACGTACACAGATGTTATTTGAGGCGCGGCCGTTGAGCGTGGCGTCCGACATGCACTGGTGGCTGGGTTCTGAAATTCAACCGCGCAGATGCAAACGTAATAATATACTCCGATTTTATAATTTGATAGCTCGTCCTTGCCTTTCAGTTGACTGATACATTTAATAGAATCCCTGCTTTTTCACACCTTACAATTCTTTTTTTTCGATAATAGAGACTCCAGTCCAATTTTTTTTTTTATATACAGGGTGTTAAGGGACGTACTTGACTTACTTTAACCAGTGATTCCTGACATTATTTGGAGTAAAAAATGTAAATGAAATTTTGACCTCCGGTGACTTTTTTTGACAACTTTTTTTTTTTTTTCAAAATTTTTTTCTTCTAAATCAAACAAAAAAAAATGTCTTCTGCACGTAGTCACTGGTCACTTAGCCGGGTGTCTGACGAACCCCTTACCCCGCCTCTAACTGTTCAACAACTACAATTTTTTTATGTTTTTGTAGAAAAAATAAAAAAATAAAACATCAAAAATGTCACCGGAGACCAAAATTTCATTTACATTTTTTACTCCAAATAATGTCAGGAATCACTGGTTAAAGTAAGTCAAGTACGTCCCTTAACACCCTGTATATAAATAAACCTTCTAACTTAAATAACTGCATTTTTATTTTTAGAGTTAGTTTTAATAGTTAAAATAATTGTCAAAGTTTTAATTTTTCAAGACCCTCCGAAAACCTCCGGAAATATGGTAAATCGTGTGACGTCATCACTGTTGAAAAATTAGTATAGGATCAGGAAATCAGCTGATCAACTACCGCCATTTTGAAATTACGTTGTTCGAAGTATTCTCCCTAGAAGAAGCATTACTTTTTTTTGTGCAGTAGTTTTTGAATATTTTAAATAATTGAGATAAACTAATAGAGGTACCTCTATTTTTGATACTGAATTATTAAGGCTTAAATATTGTTTCATTTAACACAACAACTAAATCTCTATAAACAGTATGAAATAAAGAATAACATGAAATGTTGTTAATACTGATGGCTTGTGCCATACCTACATTTCAATTGATTTCAATACAACGTGATACAATGACTGGTGACGCGTGACGTCAGCGCTAACCATTCAATCGTACCAACTTTACAGTGTATTTTAACGACACGTTAAAAAATGCACTTTTTAATAATTTTTTAAGAACTCTACGTTTAATATTATGAAATAAAACTTACATATTCAGAATCAGCGTTTATTGGTCTATATCAGTGGTTCCCAAAGTGGTCCAGGTGGACCCCCAGGGGTCTACACAGGGGTGGACGGGCAAAATATCAACAATTACTGTTAGGATTTTTTTTCTGCGGGGGGCACAAGGGGCGGACGGACAAAAAATCAACAATTGCTGTTACGATTTTTTCTGAGGGGGGGGGGCACAAGGGGCGGACGCGCAAAACAGTCAACAATTACTGTTATGATTTTTTCTAGGCGGGCACAAGGTGCGGACGGGCAAAAAAAATCAACAATTACTGTTAGAAATAAACTTGAAATATGATACTTCAAGTTTATTTCTAACAGTAATTGTTCATTAATACAAGTTCAAGTATGTATCTATAGGAAGGTTTATGAAAGTGTCAAAACAATCGAAAAATGAAATGTTTAATAAAGACAGTTTTAGCTTCTAACTATGTACTGTGATGGAATCTCCACAGTACACAAAAATACCGTCTCTTAAAAAAATTTATGCTATTTTTTTAAGAGTAAATCTATACATTCCCTACACCGACCAGCAAATTATATGAAATTCCCTCGATGGAAAAAAATCGCCATGTATGTTCCGAAAATTATTATAAACACGTTTGTTTCAGTTATTTTACAAGTTATATGAATGTTAGAAATAAACTTGAAGTATCAGACTTGAAGTATCATACTTAAAGTTTATTTCTACAAGTTCAAGTATGTATCTATAGGAAGGTTTATGAAAGTTTCAAAACAATCGAAAAATTAAATGTTTAATAAAGACAGTTTTACCTTCTAACTATGTACTGTGATGGAATCTCCACAGTACACAAAAATACGGATTTAGGGGGGGGGGGGGGGGGCACGTATTCCCCCCATAAATCCGCTACTGCTTGGCTTTACCTATCAATGTAGGCAGATAATACACTACTCCAAAAAAATTAAGGGAGCAAAAAGAACACAAATTTTTCGGTGATTTTTGACAGGCTGTATTTCGGTGAAAAGTGGTCGTATTGAGACTTTTAAAAAAGCATTTTGAAGCTTTAAGATTCTAATTTTCATATTTTTGGCCAAAAAATTTAGGAGATTGTCATGCAATCCTAATAGATAGTGCGAAATAAAAATTTTTGGTCAACGGGCTTGAAATTTTTTTTTTCTAGGATTATGGCTTAAGCCCATTTATTAAGCCGGCTTATGGATCAGATATTTAGCAATAATTTCCTTTTTTAAAACCTCTCTTAATTTTTTTGAGTAGCGTATTTTAAGAAGGTCAGCGACTGTTACTTGTAAAAACTAGCATATTCGATATTTAATTCTATTACGGTGGAAAATACAGGACTTGGTTTTTTAACGATTTTCATGAATTTTTTGGCATGGAAGAAATATGTATAATTTACTGAAACTTTGAGATCATTTTATACATCTATTTAAGAAAATATTGTGAATTTTTCGAAGCATTTCCTCGGAAAATATAAAATTATCAGCTGCTATACATCGAGCGTCACCATCGGACTTAGCTTTTGTCTGCATTTTGAAGGCCATGGTATTCATCTCAAATCAATAGGGATTTGAATTAAATTTAAGAACATGTGTTTCTTCTATGTAAACTTGACTTTTCCCAAAAAAGTGAAATTAAACATTTTACAGGTGTGTAAAACAGGAAACTTTGATTTTTTACATTTTTTGCAATTAAAAAATACTTTTGACAATATTACTACGAATTTCGGTTCTCTCAGATAGATCGTAATTATATAAATAAGGTATTTGCAAATTTTTAAAATGTGTGATTAAAAACTTTCTGGGCTAGAGTGCACACAAATTTTAAAAAAGTCATTTCGAGAAAAATGCTTTTCAAGTTTACCACGCGGTTCGGCACAAACACCCTCATAACACCGGAACGAATTGAAATTTTTAATTAAAGCTTTGGTAACATATTCAATAGTTATACTTTATGAAATAAAAAATAAAGAAAAACATTTTTTTGAGTCATCTACATGTATTTCCCCACAAGAAAACACACTGTTTTTCTTTTTACCACTTCGAATTTAGGGTTGGAACTCAGCTGCGACGCAAATTTTCATCTGAATGGTGGTCTTACACCAGGGCGATACTGAGAGTATCTTTCACTATGGAACGTGCCGCAAATATTCTATATAATATTTTAAATTAATAAATTGTGAAATAACAGAAATTCATCAAATAAAATTTATTTGCCACGCCGGGATTCGATCCCGCGACCTTCAGAGTGCGAGTCAAGAGCCTTACCGCTGAATTGGAATGTTCAGCCGGCCGTCAATTGGAATGTTCAAGATGTATTGTATGAGCTACATGGTTTGCAATATGAAATATTATAATTAATTAGGAATTTGTAAACTTAAATGTACATATTACTAAAATCAAATTAATTAAAAAAATGGTTTATTTGTAAAAAAATCTTCTACAGAAAAATAAAAAAAAATAATTTCGAAAAAGTTATTTATCTCTTTACTTTTACCATGATATAGAGTCATCTACCGAAGTTAATGCGCCTTACCATCGGACAACTTGTTTAATAATGTAGGTACCTAGCTAGATCCTTCCTTTCATTCCAGAAAGTCCTTTAATTTTATATTTATACGGAGAGCCAACAAAACTTTCAACCAATTTCACGTGACATCTAAATTACCCAAGGTCATATTATTATTATTATGAAGAAGTTTTTGTGTGGGCTTTAATTTTATTAAATTTAAAGTTTCCCAGGATGGGGAGAATACCCTGTAATGTAGGTACTAAGCAATAGGTAAGTACCTCCCTATATAATATTACCGTCATTTAGAAGGAAGTTTGTTTGTCCACGAATTCTCTATCACGTTTTGGCGTTCCAAGGCCTCGAAGTTTGAATTTGTTTCCAAGTTTAATTCTTACAATATTCAACCGTATTTCAAGGTTTTTTCAGAAGCTTTTATGTGTTCAAGGGTTTTCTAATAAGATTTTTGGCCTATTTAGAAGCTTCGCGAATTATTTTCAACGCTTAGCGGATTTGAAAGATTAGCCCATGGCTTTAGTGGGTACTAAATACCTTGTATGTTTTTGCCTTCGCACTAATATTACCTATTGCTGTGGATTATTTACTACGTATTGAGTTGTTTCAAGGCTGAATTTACCCCTGCACTGTTCCAAGGTTTATCGATATCGCACCAAATTACGTCAAGGTTGCCTACATTGTTTGAGGACTATCGTTTAATCGTCTTCACAGCCCTTCAATGTTGATTAATGTTAATACGTTTAATTTGTAGTATATATGTCGCCGACCAATCGTAAAATCAAGCAGATCATGATGCGCCTCAGGCACATCACGATTTGCCGCCATTTCACGATGCAGCAGATCATGATGTGGCTAGACGCATAATGACCTGCCTGATTTCACGATCGGCCTACGACATACACACAAAGAAATCGATTTTGTCACAATTTAAGGATGTTTTATCAATTTGCCTTGATAATCATCATGACGATACAAACAAAAAACACGGTGTAAAAACAATGTATATGTGCAAAATTTAATCTATTCTTCCAATTTCGTAACAAGATATCCGCCCGAAATCGCAATGTTGCATTTTATTCGGAACAAGACGCCCTACTAAAATTCTCACACTTTCTCTATAAGGAATAGACTAATAATGTACCTCGAAAATAGTTCCACATTATTCGTGTTTCTCGCGAAATTATTCGTAAAAAACTGCAGTGTTTTGGTGACGTTATCGGCATTATTGTAATATATAATATGATAAAAACATAATATGAAATGCTTTTTGTAAATGGCGTATTATGTTGGTATTTAAGAATATTAATAAAATTATGAGGAAGTCCTATTGGTGTATTGCGTATATTCCCTTGAAGGATATTAACAAAAATGGCGCTGTATAAAACATCCAACAAAAGGTTGATTAGTAACTACTGATAAAATATGTGAGTTGGTTACCGTGGAATTATTAAGAAGAGTCGTATTGTAATGCAAACATATTAGGAATTTCATGCAGACGCGCTTCGTGGTCACGATTAAATATTTGTAAAAGTCGTAATAGGTAGTTTATTAGGAAATCCTGATAATAGGCCACTTGCATCACATTTAAAAAAAATCCGGTTTAGACAAATATTCTAAGACATTCTGTATTTTTTTTTATCGTATTTTTGAAACCCTGGGTATTTTTTTAAAATTTCAATCCGAAAAATCAGACCATTTTTAATAAACCGGAAAGACGGGACATAATTTTATAAGTGCGAAAAAACGATAATTACATAGTCATTAATCATTATGATCCCGATAATCATTTAAAAAAAAGAAAGGTTTTCCACACGAATGGCACAGGAGAATAACGAGGCATACCAAAAATATTACATCTCATAAATATTTTTTTCCTTGATCCATCTTATTGATCATAAATCATTATAATGTACAACGTATATATTACTAAATCCAATGTAAATATACTTGTACTAAACTTGTAAATTATAGTAATAATAAGAATATTATAAAATTTGATTTTGTTAAAATCAGCACCATAACCATTATACCTCTAAAACACGTACCGACTTCTAAAATGTACGGGGTTCTCTTCAGAACATCTGCCAAAAAGGCAAACCAAATGATAAGTTCGCAGAGAACAAACAATAAATCTAGTGAACGAATTCAAAAATTCGCCTGAAATCAAAGCAATGCCATATAAAAAAATTAATCAGTGTGGAATTTCACAAAATTAATAGGAACATTTTCGGAGACGGGACATTTTCATGTAGTGACGTCACGAGCCCAAATAATGGATCTATTTATTTAAAAATAAAAAAACTGTACATTTCTAAAAAAATTTACTAACATTTTCGTAATCTTAATAAAAAGATCTATCGTCATGATTTTTTCCAAGTCGTTTTGAATTCAATGCAAGTGGCCTATTTGCTTCCTAGCGTTTATTCGGACACCTCGTCCTGTTGTTAATTCATTCGTAAGGCCTGCAATTCCGTTTTTAACCCGAATTACAAATAAATTACGAATTACAATAAAACCGTGGAAAAGTGTTTATAAATGATTGAAATGAGTAGGGCAGTAAGAAAGATAATGCTATTGCGAAGAGTTTACTTCTATTTAGGCATATTATTAAATAAAACAACGTAACTAGTCATAGAGGCTCTATTGCGTCCTAATATCTCGTCTCGTCGTGTTCCAATATTATCACACGAGTAGCAGTGCGCGGGGACCGTATTCGGTACTTCGGTCGTTCGGCGTTAGGGCGTTGGCGGTCAAATTGGGCTAATTGGAGAAAAAAAAGTGGAACCAATTAGTTCGCTTCGTGTCTCATCTAAATATAATAACGTCAACGGAGCCACCCTGAATTCAAATTTATTTTCTGTTAAAAAATATTATATTTTAGGTAGGTAGATACTTAATTGTTTGTCTGAATTCTCAAACAAGCATTTTCAATTTTTAAAATGAACCTTATTCAAAGCAAAAGTTCTAGAGTTCATTGAACCAGAATTACAGACTGAGGCAAAACCGAATTTAGTACATACTTTTAATTTCACCCATAAGCATACGATCTAACCTACCATGAAGATCGACACTTCGGATCGCGGTCTGATCCGCTAAATTTAGCTCCACCGCGCACCTCCCACCGCCCACCGCCCTCTATTTCAATCCTCTCTCGTCCCCCAAGGTCAGTCGCTACGGCTCTAGTCACAACACGCTGCTTAATGGCGCCCTTGCCGCCCTTGCCGCCCTTCCCGCCCTCGCTGGCCTGGTTTGAGGCGGTAGTACGGCCGAGGGCGTGGCGCAGTCAATACCCAGGGCGGCGAGAACACCCCCGCCCCCGCCCTCCGTGCAGCAGCCCTGAGCCGTTCATCCCTGTACGGATCGTTACGTAACCGACCATCGAATGCTGGTTAATCTCATCCTAAACTAAAGATCATCATTGGGAGAATGCGTTGCCAACAAATGCGAAAATAGAGTGTGATGATAACAATAATATATTTGGCTAACTGTATTGCGTGTTATTTTAAGTCTTAGATATTGAACAGGGTCAATATACTAATAATCATCTCACCTGTGTCCCCTTACAGTAACTTGTCCAATACAATCCGTATCCCACGACCGCAGTGCTAGAAGTGCGACAACGGGTCTTCTGCAAGTACCCTCCACTCTTACTGCCTTCAGACAGGGCTCGTAGATTTAGGAAAAAACCGTCTAATGGTAAACTCTCGGCTGCTGAAAATATCATGCATTTCATCAAATAAATTAAATTTATTCGTTAATGTTTATTTTTTACTCTAAACTGTAAAGTATTTTTATATTTTATAAACTTTTCTTTTTTATTATTTATTTTTAAAAATTATTTGAAAATTAATTAGATAGTTAAGAGGGAATAATCAGACAAAACCGGAAATATGTCATTTTTAAATAAAATTCTAGACGTATTGACTCTTTTCCAAAAAAAAAATATAAATTGATTTCTAAAGATTGTTCTTTTATCTAGCAAAGTTATGTTTTAAATTTCGAGAACATATGTTTGTTTTTAGTGTAACAAGGTTATACCGTAGGTCGTTGGCAGATTTGTTAAATTTTCAAACAAAATTTTGGATTATACAACATACATTTCAAATCATAATATTCTTGCAGTAAAATAAATTTAATTTTAGTTCAAATAAAATCATAAAAAAAAGATCCGCGCATGTGTTTGACGGCCGGCGTGGTCTAGCGGTAAGGCTCTTGACTCACAATTCGAAGGTCGCGGGATCGAATCCCGGCGTGGGCAAATAATTTTTATTTGAATAATTTGTGTTATTTTACAATTTATTTATTTAAAAGGTATAGTATATTTGCGGCACGTTCCAGCGTGGAAGATACTCTTAGTATCGCCCTGGTGTAAGACCACCATTCAGAACTGAAACATTGCTTGAAATGGCGTTAGCCGGGTTTGGTGACCAGATCTGAATAGCCAGGTCGTTCCCCACCTTCCTCTTTCCCATCTCCTTTTCCTCACCACAGCCTTCAGCCTCACAACATACCCCAATTGGGGATGCCATAGTCTCACTGGCTCCAGACGGGATTAGCTGAGACTCTTGTGCGGTATTACTATAAAATAAAATAAAGGTTTTTGTGACGTAAATACTTCAGTTTGTCTAATTATTTATGGTCTTACAAACTAATATATTTCTTTTTTTTTTACATTAATAAAAAATCAGTTTGTCTAATTATTTATGGTCTTACAAACTAATAAATTTCTTTTTTTTACATTAATATTTTGCTTACACATTTTTGAAAAATTATAAATTCTCATGTTCAAAAAATAATTACTTAAAATACATAATTTTAACAGTTTTATCAACACGCGTTTTACCGTTTTTTAATGTACTCGTAGGTATATATTAAACCAAATTATTATTCATGAAATAAAATCCGTATTAAGTTATTATTAAATGTTGGTACGGAGAAAAAAATATTTTTCTCATTGGAACCCACCCTGAACAGTTGCAAAGGTACGATCGCAAGACCATCTTTTGATTTCCATCTCCGAATTTGAATTCTCGGCCGCTGGAAATGGCTCTGAAGTTGCAGACTACTTAACATCACGGCCCAAGGTAGCGTAGCAAGTAGGGGAATATAATAAAATGTAACCAAAAAATATGTCATTAAAATAATACACCAATTCACATTACATAATATTCTGAATAAATAAACGTCATTCGTTCATTCAATTATTTTTGTAGCCTCTCTAATATATAAATATTTTATTTAAATATATATCTAATGAAGCTACATGACGACTAGGTTTACAAAACACACCTACCCAATTTTTTAAAATTATCTCCACACGGCCCCGAGGAAAATAATTTCTTTATTAATAATCTTTGGGAATGCTGTGTGGAGGGTCTTTTTAAGTAAAGAATGGAGAATAATTTCTGGAAAGGAAAAATGTTTTTTTATTTTTTATTTCATAATATTTTATTTGTTACAAATTTTTAGATTTTCTTGGTATGAGAGGTAAGTAGGAATATGGGGGTCAGTGTGTCTTGGAGTAAATCCCACTGGGGTGATAGGCGTTGGTCGAGGGGTTCTCCCACAACCGGCCTCTCCCGATCCGGCCCGCCGTGCGGCTGGTGGGCAGACGCATCCGCCACCAAGACCTAGACAAACCTCACCCCATGAACCCGGGCACCCCCACTAAGTCACCAAACATAGCGAATTATTTGAGGTAACTAATCTCAGAGGTGTTGGTTATCCAATGAATCGTAGCCATCATACTCGCCTCTTAAATTGAAATAAAACCAACAACCAATCATTTTACCCTCATGTTAGTGAGGTCTTTTTAAGTCGTAGCACTTCAACATGATTGGTAATAAGTAATAATAAAACGAATAAACTGCCTACTTTCCTATTCGGTTCGCGGTTTTTAATGAAATAAAATCCGTATTGAACACAACTTGTTGCAAAGTTCTCGCAACTTTCTCTAGGGCATAATAAATAAGAGTTAGGTAGACTGCTGATCGCCTCGCTCCTTGCCTCAAGCCACTTTCACAACACATTTCTTCATGACTCATGATCTCTCCGCCACCCTTACCACTCCTTTAGCCTCAAATGGCCAAGCACGCCTAACTCGGTTCTTGAGGATTTTTATAACTTAATTTGCTTTTTTGAAATCGCTTTTAGTTATTTATATTTGTATACCAGCTTGATCAAAAAAATTTACGACCCGCCACCGTGTGACGCTGTCAATCATCCGATTGGAATTATTATTTTTTAAGATTACCACATCTATCATTGACACTTCACTCCTTACTACCTTTGTGCGTGTTTTCGATTTTTTATAGGCTGAAGATGGCATCAATTTTTAACCACAATAACGCACCGTCGCACAGTGGTTCCAAATACTCCAAAAATTGGAAACAATTCACAGGGAGGATTTACGAGGAAAAAAAGTTATATTATTTTTCGGTATGGTTAAAAAAATAAAAATAGTCGGTTTTGGTAAGTTTAACTGGATTTTATTAACGATTTTTTGATTTTATTAGCATAAATATAAAATTACCAAAAAATTATAAAATTTTTATGTCTGTATCCATGTGAAAATAAAGACAAAGTAATTTTTAATTTTGCTTTTTAACATTTTGATGCAGACGATGAACAATCATCATCATCGTCGGTGTTAATTATATTTGAAGAATGAATAGGTATCCGGAGAAATTATTAAATCGAAAACTTAGGAAAACGATTTAATTGTTATGTTTATATTGTCAGCCTTCCCGCAAACTATTCGTATAGGTACAATTGAAGATATAAAAATACTAGAATAATCCGCATCCTCTCGCGTACCAGTGAACATCTGTTTGTAAGAAGAGCAATTATCATCAAATACCTTGTACACTACTTGTCCGTTAATAGATGAGCGCCTAGAATAATGTCTTCTAATAATTTTGATGCAACCGACTGACCAAAGCTCTCAAGTTCAATTTTGTAGCAAACGCCAAATGAGAACCACGTTGCACTTTTCCGAAGATTTTTGGTTTTCAAGCGTTAGGATCGGTCAGAACTACATTCAAATTGTGTTTTCGACTGCGACAAACGCAAAAATTCGCAACACGTTTTTTTTTAATATGATGCTAAAATAGTTTAGCTAAAAGTAATCAGCACAAATTTAGGAAATATCAAACTAAAACCTTAACTATTCCAGAAATCGTCGTTTTTTTTTTAAATTCTCCAAATGTTTTAAAAAAAAGCGAGTGTGCTTTAGACCATACGACTGAAGTAAAACTTCACTAACTTATATCTCCCTCTCAACTTCCGTTCGCCTCGCCCGATCACACTTTTCATAACGCTCTCGTCACGCATTCGCCAGCTTACTTCCCAAGTCAAGCGTGCGTAAAGAAGTTTTACTTCACAAAATATTCCAAATTTGTAATACAAGGAAATGAAAAACACCTTTAGTACACACCTGAAGGTATTGGATCCATGCTGAAAAAAGTTATCAGTCCCTAAATGTTATATAATAAACGTTGCACTTTCACACAAACGTATCTACTGACTGCTCCTAAGTCAATCTTTGCTGACGTGTTACGCAGCGACAAAACGTTTTGCTAAGTTCGGTGGTGGGGGGAAAGATTCGCTATTATGTGATGTCAAGATATAGAAACAAAATTTAGTGGTCCCTGCAATTTGAAAATCCGATTTGTTTCCAACGCTCCCACACTAGTAAAACCATATTACGTTGGAATTTACCAATTACAACGAATTAAAAAACAGAAATTTTTATACTCGTATTTAAAAATGAATGTTTCTTTGTTTGTCCCGTACGCGTTCCTATACCAATAATTCGATTACGATAAAAATTTGGTGAGTTGTAATGCGCATGCCCGCGAAGATATCTATATATATAAATAATGTTGTTCTGGCTTTATGAAGGTGGCGGAGGGGAATCCGGGGGGGCAAGGTGGAAGGGGAACGCGGGGGAAGGGGATGCGGGAGAGGAACGGGGGCGAGAACGGGAACGCATGGGAAAGGACACGCAGGGGAGGGGTGGGGGAGAGGGATTGAAAAGGAGACGAAGTAGAGGTAGGGGAAAGCGGGAGGCGACTTTTGAAAATCCATGCTTCTCACACGGACAGCTGTATATGGCGTACCTACCTATGTAGTTCACGCGTCGGAAAACTTTCTGATTTAGGGGAGATAGGGGAGGTTTGGGCAGTCAGGAGACATGGGCACCCCCCTCTAATTTCGATTCAATAATAGAATTTATTCTTTCCCCATTTTGGTAGTTTACTTTACCCACTCGCAACACTGTTCATCCATAACTAACTGTCATTTAGTTCAGTTGTCAAACCTACACGTTTTATAAGGTTATGTGCCGGTCAATGTAAATATTTTGTTGTGATTTCGCAGTGAATAGACGAAGAACCAACGAAAGGTATTTATGTTTTACATTTTTTCCCATCGTATATTTGTTAACGTATAAATTAATCCAAAAGTCGTGTTAAAATATCGAACCGAAAATTTTCACAGGAATATTAAGTTAAGAAAATATGCAGAGGGAGCAATGGTCACTTATTTTGAGGGAGGTTTGGGCATCCCCAATGCTCCCACCTATAATGGAATGTGGTGCATTATGTCGACCGAATTGAGGAAATTAGTCAAACTATTGCTACAATCAAGTTTATGAGACTGAGCATGATACGAAATACTTTTCTGTTTCCTGAAATAGATGAAATAGCCAGCGTCCCACTAGACGACATCAAAAGTAAATTGCCAGCACCAAAGAAAAGCAATAATACTAAACGTGGTAGCTCTAAGTATACATTCGATAAACCTTTATGGGTCTTACCGAATCTTAGATAAGAATAAATTAAAAAAATACTTTATTTTTTTAATTTTTAACTTTATGAGTAAAACCTCAAATTGTAATATTTAAATAAATGAAGACAATATAAGCGAAACTCAATCGAAAATCTGGAAACAGAAAAATCAGAAAAACATATTGACACCTCTGGGATTCGAACCCAGGACCTCTTGGAAAGCAAGAGAAAACATATTGACACCTCTGGGACTCGAACCCAGGACCTCTTGGAAAGCAAGAGGTCCTGGGTTCGAGTCCCAGAGGTGTCAATATGTTTTTCTGATTTTTCTCTTTCCAGATTTTCGATTGAGTTTCGCTTATATTGTCTTCATTTATTTAAATATAATTTATTTAAAAAAATACTATTTAAGATTATATAACTCTTTTTAATTGCTTTATATTATAGATATTTTATGCTTTATAGGTCATGCCCAAACCTCCCACAGGGGGTGCCTAAGCCTCCCTACCGTGGGGAGCTTTGGGCACAATTGACATATTACTGAAAGTTCTATTGTAACTTTGAGACTGATTATAATTTGGAGACTGTTATTTGTAAAACACGTAGCCAAATGTATGGTGCAGTTAAAATTGACAATAAATGTTGATTTATATAAAAATGGGTTTTTTATCAATTATTATGTGAAAAAGTGCCCATCCCTTCCCTATCTCCCTATTCTTATACGCACCAGACGGAAAAACAAAAAAAAATCGTGTACCTATCTAAAAGCACTTATTGAAGTTTTACAAGCTTTTAAGTAGGCACCATTCAAATAGAATTAAAACACAAAAACTCTTTGAGTGTTACTTTAGTGTTATTACTTACATATTACTCTCTGCGAGAGTAAAAAATATTACTTTTTTCTTCGAAAAACACTTTAAAAATCTTCTGCACCTAAATTAGCTTTAACTTGCTGTGGGCCATTTCTGTAGTAAGTAATTCATGATACAATTAACTGATTTCAAAATTTTGGTAATTAGGACATTATAATAATTTGTTTAATTTTTATTCCAGGCAATATGCAAACTACCATATCGAATATTAAATATTTTTAATTTGTTCCCCTGATCTGGCGATGTTTCAATCAATCCAGTTGCTTGTGCAAGTCGTAATTATACTCGTATATTTTATTTTATTCTTAATGACTGTTGTTTAAGCACTGTTTTAATTTATTTATGTTTCTGACCCTCCCCTGTTCTGTGCAGACTTTGAGCCAATCTGCGCCTGGCGCGTATAAAATTTTGGTCAATACCAATGGAAGGTGATTATGATCAATAATATTTGTGGTTTTGTGTAGTGTCGTTCTTAGGAAAAATACCTCAAAGGCGATGTGTTAGAAGTTAGGTTTTATTAGCGCCTTGGCGATTCGGCGCCCGGAGCGAACTGCCTCAATAGAAAACTCCAGTCCATTTTTTTTTTTTTTTTTTAAATAAATAATGACCTTCTGACTTATATAACTGCATTTTTTGAGTTTGTTTTAATAGTTAAAATAATTTTCAAAGTTTTAATTTTTCAAGATCCCTCGAAAAACACCGCACGCGTAATGAATCGGTGACGTCATCACTCCTGAAAAGTTTTTCAACAGGTGTTCATTTTGTATGACAGTTATACGGAAGAAAGTATGGTACTATTCGATAAGTTAAAACATTATTTAGGTGGAATTATTTATTTATTATATTATATTAATTTATTATGTTATTATATTTTTCAATATTATTACGGGAGAGTGGTATAGAAATTATTTGAAATTATTATTTTTTTAGCTTTTAAAATCAATACTATCTCAAACGAAGCATCACCTGAACACTGCAAAAAATGTAGGCAAATAAGATAAAGCGCCGACCAGCTGATCGGTTACGGCCATTTTGAATTCGAAGCTCGTAGAGAAGTGAGTCGTTCGCGAACGAGTCGGCTCATTGACCCGGATCTTCATACGGATCCGTAAGATCCGGTTCCGTAAGACCGATCTTCAAAGCTACGGACACACTTGCTCGCGGTTCGCGGATCTTTGCGAACGAGTGAGCGGGTAGCGATTGCTACTAGGTAGCATGCTCTTTGGCTTCTAATGAGCAAGTGTGTCCGTAGCTTAATTCAGTCGTTCAATTGATCCGTTTCACTGAACCGGATCTTTTCATTCTCTGAGCCGCTTTGCTCGTCTCTAGGTAGCATTTTGACGTAGCATATTATACAATTTTTTTCGTACAGTTAAAACTTTTTCAATATTTTAAATGATATAGTTAAACTAATAGAGATACCTCTATTTTTCATACTGAATTATTTAGGCTTAAATATTGTTTCAATAAACACAACAACTAAATCTCTATAAACAGTATGAAATAACGAATAACATGAAATGTTGTTAATACTTGTTGGCTTCTGCCGTACCTACATAATCAAAGATATCAATGCAATGACTGGTGGGGCGTGACGTCAGCACTAACCATTCAATAATACCAACTTGACGCTGTGTTTTGACGAGAGGTTTAAAAATGCACCTTTTAGTAATTTTTTAAGAACTCTGCTTTTAATATTAAGAAATAAAACTTATGTATTCAGAATCAGCGTTTATTGGTCTATATGAAAATATTTTTTTAAAGGCATAATATTTTTCACTGGAATTCCTTATTGCGCCCGGATAGGGCCGGTACCAATGTTATTCTAAATGGTAGCTCCTCTTTCCGGTAGGTAACATTGTTCACATTTAATGATGTCCGGCTATTCCATCATTGGGCAGCAACTGGCAAAATATTTTATTATACAGATACTAGCTTTTTCCCGCGGCTTCGCTCGCATGGTGTAAGGGGGGTTCCCACTCTGCCTCCTCCACCTCCCCCCCTCCCCCATCTCTCCCTTTCTCCCGCTTTCCATATATTCAATCCCAGTACATTCAGTTTTTAAACAGGGAGTACCTACATTAAATAAATTATCAACAGCGAACTGTGAAACGTGCGATAGTCGTTAGGTTTTCTGAAATTATCCAATTTTCTGCGCAATTTTCTTAATTTTTCTCTCCGTAAGAACCATCCTCGTACTTCAAGGAATATTCTAAAAAAAGGATTAGCGAAATCGGTTCAGCTGCTCTCGAGATTTGCGCTTAGCAACACATTTAGCGATTCATTTTTATATATAAGATGATCGGTCGGTGGCCGAGTGGGCATCGCGTTTGGGTCTCACCCAGGAATTGTGTGTTCGATTCTTCAACTAAGTCCACCATCAACACGAGCAAAATTTTCCGCTTACTGTGGTGGTAGTAGGAAATTTTCAAATATTGTGAGGTTATTCGCAACCAGGAAGTGTTTGTCTTTTTTTTTAATAAAATAAGAACAAAATATAATGCTATGATAACTGGTGATAGTTAGCGTCAATCGCCTGTACCAATATTGACAGTAGAATATCAACGTAAACCAGTTTTCTCTGTACGTCACAGTCTGTCTTTGAGGAAGCGAATATTTTGAAGAGATTTTAATAGTTCCATTTCCCAATATCATTTAAAATGTCACGTTAATTTTTTCCAAAAAATGGCCTTCAAGCAGGCAAAAAAATGTTTTATTTTATTTTGAGCCGTGATATCATTACATAGTATAAAATGAAGTCGCTCAAAATGTATGTGCGCGTTAATCTTTTAAACTACGCATCGGATTTTCATACGGTTTTCACCAATAGATAGAGTGATTGAAGAGGAATGTTTATGTGTATAATACATGCAAATTATATTAGAGAAAAGCCGAGAAATTCAAAGAAAAGATATTTTTGTGCTATTTAAAGCGGCTGGCGGGCCGTACTATAGTCACTTTTGAAATTCGTTCTACGGAAGAAATTGGAAAATAGATGTCCTAGAGTAAGTAGGTATTCGATTTTCCCTTTTCAAATATCCAGTGTTGCACTGCAAGCATTGTATAATTAGTGGCGATCGCTCGAATTGCATTACATAGTATAAAATGAAGTCGCTCAAAATGTATGTGCGCATAGATCTTTTAAACTACGAAACAGATTTTCATGCGGTTTTCACCAATAGATAGAGTGATGCAAGGGGAAGGTTTATATGTATAATATATGCTTATTATAGTAGAGAAAAGCCGAGAAATTCAAATATTCAATTCAGGCAGCGGGCAGCTGGCAAGCGGGTGGTGTGGATTTTATAAAGGTTGGGTAATGGTGTTGTGTTTCGTTAGCCACAGCAACGTGTGGCCGGCTGTGCTAGTTAATTATATAATACATATTTATCAATTACGTAAATTTGGCTTTAGAAAATATTAATTTATTTAGTAAATGAAAACAGAAATGAAACGTAAACATTTCATACTAATTTTTAATTAAATTAAGACAATATTAGCGAAACTCATCGACAATCTGGAAACAGAAAAATCAGAAAAAGATATAGAGTCGCGGCCCGGAAAGCCGGAGGTCCTGGGTTAGAGTCCCAGAGGTGCCAATACCTTTTTCTGATTTTTCTATTTCCAGACTTTCAATTGCGTTTCGCAAATATTGTCTTAATTTAATTAAAAATTACAATTTCAGTTTTTACTCATAGAGTTAAAAAAAAACATAGCTCTATTCTGCTTTGCAGTCGATGAATGTATTTTGTTGATTTTTGAGATAATGTCAAGACAAAAGAAAGTACTCAACTTGACCCTTTCAGACCTGAATTAAAAATTGAAAAATCGATGCAAAAATGAGAATTAAAGCAATAGATGGTCGACAACGTCGGAAATAATTTAGTTTAGTTTAATGGACCGGTTAATAATCAACTAATTAAAATTGAATTATAAAATAAATTTGAACTTCACATTCCGCTATCAATTTCGACCTTTAATTCGGGAGGCGGGTATGGATCATCTGTGGAGCTAATGGAAAAAAAATAATTTTAAAAGAATCACCGCGGCACGCACCTGTTTGTGTTTTCGTTTTTTTTTAATATTTCTTTTAGGCAAAGTCTGTATATTATACAAACGTATTATACATATAAACACTTTAAAGAATACATGCGTCATGCATGTCAATAACACACCTAGATTGAATAAAAACAATACATAATAATACCAAAACCAAACGTATATAAAACTAGAGCATTTGGTTACTTAGAATTTAGAACATACAATCTGCCTAGCTATGAACTAATATCGACCTGACAAGACATTATTTTCACTTATAAATTTTATGTGCTTTCTTTAATGTTATTTGCTATATTCTTCAATTTGGGAGGCGGGTATGGGTACTGCCATTTATTGGATAACCAACACTTCTGCCATAGGTCACCCCAAGTGGTTCGCTACGTTTGGTGACTTAGCAGGGGTGCCCGGGTTCATGGGGTGAGGTTTATCCGGGTCTTGGCGGCGTATGCGTCTGTCCATGGTAGGCCGGGAGAGAATGGTTGAGGAAGCCTCTTTGACTTCTCCAGCCGTACTCTCTCGGAACATCACCTTGCATCGCAGTGGGGGGTATGAATTCATACGTACGTCCCTCCTTGAAACACTGACCCCCAGACTTCTACCCACTTCAATACACTTTTCCTTCCCAAAACTTCCTCTCCTTTCTTTCCTAAAAAAGACCATCCATACAGCATCCCCAAAGATGACATCCTGAGGGGTATTATTTTCCTCAGGGCCTCCTGTGTGGAGCTAATCTACGTAATGAAAATAAAAATATAGATCGTCATAAGAACTAACAACTGTGAATCTTGGGGCGTAGTCGCCACTGTGGATATTTTGTCTATTTAATTTAGTTCGTTATTTCCTGTTTTGATGGCTAGCAGATGAGCATATAGCTAAAATCTTTTTTATTTATTTATTTATTTATTAACGCCCTTCTTCGGGGCTTTTACATATGAGTGGTAAGAAATATACAGTATTTATTGTACATAACTAAACTGCCTCAGCAACAATATTTTATATTTGTTGAAATTATATTATTTTATCTTTAGACTTTTACAACAATGGTTTTCACTCTTTTAAGGGCCCCTTTTATTGCGCGTTGTTTTCCAAAGTTTTATATGACAATTTATTATTTGACAGACTAACTCATATAAATGACGCAGTATACTATTTCCAAAACATTGCAGAATATATATACTTAAATAAGTAATATATATACTTAAATAAGTAATATAAGTGCGTGTACTAGCGTCGAAGTACGATACGGTGCGAGTTCTGGCCCTGTCTTGTTATCTTCCCTTTCCATTTTCTCGCTTTTCCGCGTTGCTATGGTTTTAAAATCAAATTACATTCAATGAATCGTGGAGCAGGTGATATTTACGCCCCGTAGTAACTAATAGCACTTACGTCAGAGCCTCCATTGACGTCAGATAAAGCCTTCTCAATGGACCCAACTCTGTGTACAAACGTTACTTTATACGCCACCAGCATACCGTACATTGTGCTGTATATTAGACGTGGGCAAAATTGAATGACTGAATTAAATGAATAAATTCAATCTTGTGACACACTCGATCTTATTCTCAATTTCAAAAGGAATTGAGTCTTCATTCCTCATCTTCGGCCTTGCATCCTACGATTTTTAACGGCACCATAAGTTTTTATTTTTCATTTATTTTACTATTAAATTATTTCAATGAATGATGTGTACCGCAAACGATTTAAACATTATAATGATTCGTAAATATTTAAATATTATTTACGTGTTTTACGAGAGATGGGAAGGCTGATAGAGATATTGAAAGGAGGGTAAATGCCGGTAACTCCATTAATGGAGGACTGAATGCCGTTGGAGCTAATAAAAAACTTTCAATAAAAGCGAAACTAGCAGTCCACAATGGAGTCCTGGTACCTACCCTGATGTATGGCAGTGAGGCATGGAACTGGCAGAGGAAGGATGAAAGTAAACTGAATGCTGTTGAAATGAGATCCCTGAGACGTATGTGTGGTAAAACCATGTATGATCGTGTTAGAAATGTGGATATCCGCAAAGAATGTAAGGCTGATGTAAGTATAATGAGCAAAATTAAGAAAGGGACCCTCAGATGGTTTGGGCACGTAGAGCGAATGAACGAAGAAAGTAGTGTTAAAAGAATATATGATGCAAATGTGAATGGTAGAAGAAGTCGGGGACGCCCGAGGAAGACATGGCACGATCAAGTAAATCAGATACTTGAGACGGGCCATGTCAAAAGTCAGAATAATAGAAGAGTATGTATGAGACGATGTATGAATGTGAGTGAGGCAAAGAGTGTGTGCCAAGACCGAGTTGTTTGGCGGTCCGTCCTCTCTGCCTACCCCTGCGGGGAAACGGCGTGATGGTTAGTTAGTTAGTTAGTGTTTTGCACGGGCTCTATGGGCGGCGCGCCCATAGAATAATAGTGCAAAACACGTAATAAAGTATCCCGCTCCCGCGCGCCATTCGTATAACACCCGCAGGTACCAACTTCATCGTGGTCAGCCCAAGCGAAATACGATCGCGAATCGGTCGAGTCTCTTTCACAACGCAAGAATTAAGACATTGATTCTATTCAATTCAGTACATGGTCCTGTCATAGTCCGCCGCGCCGTCCCCGTCCTGTACTCGTCGCGTCTCTAGTTAATAGTCTGTCGCTAGGTAATAGTCTGTACGGGGCGCGGAGTCTTTTTCACTTGGGAATTAAATCATTCAATTGTGACGTCATCGTCTCTATGATTTCGCCAATCTCAGTCCCAAGAGAACCAACACGCAGTTCCTTAGACCTAGCGGTCCGCAGCTTGCGAGTTTTCAAGTCTTTGCGAGGCAAGAGGAAAGACACTAGTCAAAATTTAGTAATTCATTCCTCAATGTTCGCCGCGAATCTGCCCGTGCGGTTCATCCAGTCCTCTCCGTTGGCCAAGCCGTCAATTTATTTTTTGGTACGCATCAAAGTATTTGAATACAAATACCTACCTACTTTGAGACGCCGAATTTCGGCAATCGGCTGTGGTCAGCTGTCATAAAATAATGTCTTTAAATGATAAAATGTTTGTTTATATTAGATCACGTGAAGTGGAATAATTTCAGTTTAATAAATAAAATAAAATTGGTAAAACTTTAGGGGTGAAACAAAACACTGTTTAATTTTAAGATTTTATTGCTAGTCTAATGTAAATACATTTTTCTTGTATTTTTTTTTTGTTTTAACAAATGTAATATTTTAATATAGTAAAATTTTTCAGGAAGACATAATTCGTAATAATTTTTTTTAAAGTGAAATAGGCAATTTTCGTTATTTGTTTTTGGGGTGTTATGCCGTGTTGCGCTACCTCGAAATAGGCAAATTCACCCTAAGAAGACTGCTTTGTATAGTGAAAACTTCTTTAGCACCGTTGTGTTTTGAAACTCGATGAAACGAAAAATAACGACATTAAAAGGAGGCAATTTGGGAGGCGGGAATGGGTACCGCCGCCCCGGGAACCTTTATTGGATAACCAACACTTCTGCCATAGGTCACCCCAAGTGGTTCGACACGTTTGGTGATTTAGCAGGGGTGCCCGAGTTCATGGGGTGAGGTTAGTCTAGGTCTTGGAGGTGGACAACCAGGACACACTGAACCTTAGGTTCCTACCCACCCCTTAAACCCTTTTCCTTCCCATAACTCTCCTCTCCTTCCTTTCCGTAAAAAACCCTCCGCACAGCATCCCCAAAGATAACATAGGCCCTGAGGGAATTTATTTTCCATAGGGCCTCCTGTTTGGAGCTCATGTAAAAAAGGCAAATACCTACATTTATAGGATTTTGTCTAATCGGTCTCCTCTTTGTGCGGTGCTTCGTAGCCTATCGGTCTCCTCTTAGTGCGGTGCTTCGTAACCTCTCCACTCATGTCTTCTGAATTAGAGAGTATATAATTTTTTTTTTTTTTTGGAATTAATTGAAATAAAGGAATGAATAGAAGGAATTAATTCAAAAAGCCAGGAGAATCAGACTGAATCAATTCACGTCTAGGAATAAATCTGCCCATGTCTACTGTATATTGTAGTATAGTTTATACCAGTCTGTATTATGAATACGTTATTTTGGGATCAAACGAGAATGTTATCTCGTGTCAAGTATCAATGTATCATAATATATGGGTAATAAAAAATCTATTAGTCTAGAAAAGTAATAATCAGAAGTGTCGTATCAATCACAATTAAAAAACGTGTTATATTATGTCTGCTATCATACTGTGCCTAAATCATTTTAAAATGAAATTACATAGGACGAGTGGTTGCGGCTTTTGTAAAGCTGTGTTATGAAGTAATGGAGGATAGGGTTAATTATGAAGGCGTTCCTCCTCTCCCACTCCTTGCGCAAATGGCGATAAGGTTGAAATCCCGCTTAAGATGAAGCCAAGCGAAAAATGCAAAATCATGTGTTTTTGTTTTGAAAATTTGATCGCTTAGAAGTATTATAGATGTTTCAATTAAATACTGCAAGTAGAACACATCTTCGCCTTGGAAAATATCGATCTTTTTTTTTTATAAGTCTTTTTATAAGCCTAAAAAATATATAAAGTATTAGGTCTATAAAAAAAGTCTATAAAGTGCAAATTATCTTACTTATAAACCCCTTTTTCGGATATGGTTTTATTTTATAATGTGGAAAATTCAGTTTTTTTATAATAATCGCAAAAAAATTATATTTGTGCCTGAGCTTCACAAAATAAAATAAAATATGTGTTTTCGCTAGGCTTGTTGAAAAAGTATCGATATATCGATATTTTAGCCGATATATTTTGATCCGATATATCGATACAAAATATCCAATGTCGAAAATTGTATCAAAAACGATATTTTTTTTATATTTATGTATTTAAAGTCACTAGAATCCAAAAGCGTATAGGAACAAACGGAAAAAAGTAACTGTATTGGGTCATGACATCTGGCGGTTGAAATTTTAACTATTAATAGCTTACAAATCTATTGTCTTTGCATTAGTATTTGTGATCACCAATACTATCTCATGTGTGTAGGTACATACATAGAAAAGTATGCTATTTTTCGCCATTTTTTTTCTTAAGCCATTCCTATGTGTTGGTTCCCAATTGTCTATGATTATTGACTATACCTTGTTCCAAACACTAAGTCCTTTTTGACAGATTAATACGCCAATAGAATGTTACTGAGACGCATACAAACTTTTGTATGCGTCTAAGTTTACATAATAAGTTAGAAGACAGCTTTTTAGTTTTTGATATTTTTGTAATTATTACATAATAAAAATACCTTAATTTTTATTGAGATTTTTGTACATTAAAAAAAGCAAATTGTGTACAAAAATTACTATTGATAATATAGAGCTGATTACACTATTATTTTAAAAACGCAAAATCTCTTGAAAATTTGACCGATATATCGATATTTTTTCCTCGATACATCGACGTCGATATTGATATTTTAATAAATATCGGTATATCGATATTTTTTTTCACTTCGACATCCCTAATTTTCGCGTTGTTATTTTTGACATCAATCCAGACGGCCGACACTCGACGAATTTGAATTTTTAAAATGAACCTTATGCCATTGACGTAAGAACTATGCAATTGTCACACCCATTTTATATCAGTTTCGCCCCGTCTGCGGTGGGGAATAGAGGTCCCTAAGACTCTTGGTTGAAATGAAATCAATTTTAAATTTCCTTGTTATTAGAATACACAATGCGTAAGAAAGGAGTTAATGTTTTTTACAGGCCTTTATAAAATAAACCTATAAAAAACAACTCCCAAACACCCTTTCCAACCTTTCCAAAAGCTTTTTCTCGAATAGGTAATTTTAAATCCCTCGATTTCGATTTTTTCCTGGACTATTGGATCACCTTATAACACCGGCAGCCTGTTTTGATTTATGCAAGAAACAAACATTACTAAATTGCGTATTTTATTTTACAGTTCAGGCACAATTATTAAAATGTTTTCCTATCTTAACTTGTGGTGAAAATGAACTTCATTTATCACATTATATAATACAACCATAGCCGAAAAGAGTTTCGCAAGTAGAAGATTTTACACTTAAAAGATTTTTTTATAGGCCTGATGCTTTCTAGCATTATAAAAAGAAAAACGCTCAATTGTAGGAAAAGCCAAGATGTACGTATTGTGTTCTACTTGCAGTATTTAATTAAATCAACTATAATACCCGTATTTCTAAGCGACCAAATTTTCAAACCATAAACACCATTTTTCATTACTTTGCATTACATCATCATTAATGATAAAATGAGCGCTTTTAAAATTAGGTTTCACGGTTGCGGTACCGTAACGGCATAAAAAAGGCAATAAACCTACGTGACTTACCACAATACTGCTGCAGCTCTTTTAAAAGATGAGATACATAATGTACGTAGGTCTGTTCCTCCGAAGAAAAAAAAATGTTATCATTTTCTTGCATCTCTATCACACACGGCACGTGACGTCTCCGTAAACCCCTACAATACTACTAGCCCTAACGATAATTTGGAAATATGGAATTTAGTTACAAGGATAATATTGAAGTGTGAGTGAATTCCAAAAATTCAAAAACGTTCAATGTCATTGCGCTGAACATATGATGCTGCAGCTTTTTCTTACACACTAAATAACAACAGTCGAAAATGAGACAAACGGTGAACGTATATCTGCACCCCCCCAAAGGAAACATTCAATCATTATCATACATCTCCCTCAAACGTATAAAGAAAATGATACGGAAAATTCCCATCGCTGTGGCAGAGCCGTAATAAGATATCTGTTTCCTCCATAGGAAAAGGTAGTACTTTGGAGGAAACAGGAAACGGATCCAGATTTTTTTTATGGGAGGGGCACAAGGGGCGGACGGGCAAAAAAATCAACAATTACTGTTAGAAATAAACTTGATGTACCATACTTTAAGTTTATTTCTACACGTTCAACCGTATCTTCTCCAAGCATAAAATTTCTAATTAAAGTGTGTTTATTGGAAGTGACCTGCCAGGTAAGTATGTTTCTGTATCCATTTGTAAATAGTAAAATTAGTTAGAACCTAAGCTTTCCTAATAAATTGTACAGCGCCCTTGAGGCGATTTTTCACAAAAACGACGCTTTATAATTATTATTATTATTATTATTCAAGTATGTATAGGAAGGTTTATGAAAGTGTCAAAACAATAGAAAACTTAAATGTTTAATAAAGGCGTACTGTGATGGAATCTCCACAGTTACACAAAAATACGCCCTTGGAAACAGTCGCACATATTTTGTATATCTCGTTTTTGTCTCAACATTATTTAATGTGTAAGAAAGAGCTGCAGCATTATAACGAAAAGGAACGTATGTTCATTGCCTTTTTCGCCGTCACGGTACCGTTATCGTGAATCTTCACGGTAATTATAAAAGCGTCTATTGACAAACCGATAAGTAGTTTCAATAATTGGGCCTAGTTGAACACGATTATGTGTAATTACAGTTTCGTCCATTCCCGCTCCCGCCTTCCTTGTGTTTTGTCTTGTAAACCTGAACGCTGCCGGAGCGTGTCACGGAATAGGGCAATTAAAATTTCAGAACGATCATTGAACTATCATTCGATACACTGTTCACTGTCACAATATCCGTCCATTCAATAACATGTTTTTTTTATACATGCATGTTAGTTAACGAGTGTTAAACAATTGTTTTGAGGTACAACGCTTGGATATATTCCAATTATAAAGTGATGCATTTGCGGGAAAGAAGTTTAATATGGACTCAATAATCACGAAATTGAAAGAGTGTGAAGGCGAATAAATTATTTATTAATGAGTCGTGAATGGAAAGCCATTTATTATATATCCAATTGCAAGTAATTTTCGATAATAAAATCAATGTTTTTTATTAGTTATATAAATTTGTTTGAATTACATATTTATTACTAGCTGGTCCCCGGCATGCGTTGCAATGTCGTTCAAAGAAATAAATTGATTCTCCCTGCATGTCCATGAACCCCACCTTCCCCCTTCCTTTCCTCCCTACCGCTAAAATAATTAAATACACATTTTCATTTATACAAATTTCATAACGCCAGAGCTTACCATTATATACAGCCTATGTTACTCGCTGATAAAGTAGCTTTCTATTGGTGAAAGAATTTTTAAAATCGGTTTAGGCGTGAAAGCGTAACAAACACTCGCACATTCGCATTTATAATATTATTATGGACTATCTTTTGCCTCCGGCTTCGCTCGCATAGTATTAGGGGGGATTCCACTCCGCCTCCTCCACCTTCCCTACCCCTACTCCACTCCCCCCCCCCCTAACCCCCCTATCCCTCCCCCCCCCCCTTCCCCCACCCCCCTCTCACTACTCTCCATCCCTTTACCCTCACACCCTTACCCCTCCCCCACCCCTTTCCACCCTCCCCTCAACAACCCCTCCATACCCGTTACATTCATTTTTCAAACAGCTCGCCTGCCACCTATTGCAATTTTTTTATACAAATTTCATAATGCCAGAGCTCTGAGCTATAGCCTATATGTTATTCTGATGTGTGAGCTATATTTTTCATTTAAATGCTTTCAGTAGTTTTTGCTTGAAAGAGTAACAAACATACATACATCGATACAATCAATCATCCATACAAACTTTCGCCTTTATAATATTGGTAGGATTAGTACCCAGCGTGTATTTTAGTCAATGTTCCATCTTTGATTTCATGGAAAATTATATACCATTTAATATTACTGTTTTACATGGGTGTAGAATTAATTATTATCAAAGAAATAAATTGATTCTCCCTGCATGTCCTTTCCCATGCGTCCCCGTTCCCTTCCACCTTCCCCGCCTTTTCCCGCCCTCGTCTCTTCCGCCTCCTCGAACCCCACCTTCCCCCTTCCTTTCCTCCCTACCGCTAAAATAATTAAATAGGTCTAGGGACCTAGGTACTTGTACAACATATTTGGTAGAGAAGGTTTGGGATTTACCCTTTTTTCACTTCTCTCTCGATCACCTGAATACGCGTATTTGCTATGAACACACATGGCTGGCAACACACATTCAGGTGTAGTCTACATACATTGAGTAAATAATGTGCCCCAAAGAGCCTCCTCACAAGGCTTTTCTAGCACAAAGGGTCCTATCGTTGGCACTGAATAAATAATAACAATAAGGGCTGGCTAGTGTCACCAGATGATTATCTTGTAACATTGTATTGCCTTTGTGTACTGGCGATCATTGTTAGTGTAAGTGCTCGAAAAATCTATAAGAATAAAATAGATAATAAACCCTTCACTAAAATCAGTCAATTTGGGCCCGTTTACAGCACTACGGAAGCGCAACACTTCACAAAAATTCAATTATGTTTTGATTTTAAAAGCCTTTAAAAATATCTGACTTATGCAAATCTATTAGTTTTTTTTTTCTTTTTGCAATGTTGAAATTGAATGTCAGAAAGGTGAAAAGTGCGGTATTGTATATATTGAATGATTATCGAACATATTATATTCGTTTTTTTTTACATGAATACCGCACAAGAGTCCTAACTACTCCCGTCTGGAGCGAGTGAGACTATGACATAACCAATTGGGGTATGTTGTGAGTAAGGCTGATGGTAGTGGGGAGGGGAAGGAGATATTATGTTGTGAGTGAGGCTGATGGTAGTGGGGAGGGGAAGGAGATATGGAAGAGGAAGGTGGGGATGTACCTGGCTATTCAGATCTGGTCACCAAACACGATTAAAGCCATTTCAAGTAACGTTTCAATTCTGAATGGTGGTCTTACACCAGGGCGATACTGAGAGTATCTTCCACTCTGGAACGTGCCGCAAAAATACTATACATATATTATTTTTAATGAATTAATTGTGAAATAACACAAATTGATATAACTCTGTTTATAAAATTTGTACATTTTTTTGTTATTTGCTGACGATATTAAACTTTATACCAATATAATGTCGAAAGCAGATTCTATTCGTTTACAATCCGATATCGACGGAATCGTAGAATGGAGTAATCGGAATAAAGTCTATTTTAACAGCGGAAAGTGTACAATTATGTGCAATACAAGGGCTAGGAGTACTCTATATTATAACTACAAAATGTCAGGTACCTCGTTAAAACATATTTCACAAATGAGGGATTTAGGCATCACTTTTGACACACGTCTGTCATTCCGTTCTCATATCGATTCGGTGTGCAACTCTGCGATGCGAATGCTAGGCTTTGTAATCTGCAACGCAAAATCTTTTTCCAACACAGCAGTCATAAAAATGCTCTACTTCACTCTGGTTCACAGCATTCTCGAAAGTGGATCAGTAATATGGGGACCCGAAGATGCCCTATGTTGAAAAGGTGCAAAAAAGTTCATGCGGTACCTGTACATGCGAGAGTTTGGGTACTACCCTTTTTTGTATCCCTCTGATTTTCTCGCGGGAATTCTGGGACCAAATCGTCTCGACGCCAGGAGAAAAATTGCAATGGTACTAGTAGCACACAAGCTGCTAAACGGGCACATTTGTAATCCTGATGTCCTGGAAAGGATTTCACTTTATGTCCCCGATAACTTCACCAGAGCAAGGCAACACAGACTTTTTTTTTCCTAGAGGCAGGACTAACCTACCAATGGGAGAATGACCTCACTATTAAACCTTTCTTCTGAAATTGACATTTTTCAATCGAACTACAATCATTTCAAGAGCGAAATAAAGGTATTCTTTAGCACCTGTTATCATTAATGCACCTATATAATTAATGTATTACACTACACAGTAAAAATTGTGAAATGTAATTGGATATATATGTTAACTGTTTTTCACAATAAATAAATAAATATTAATCATATAAAATTTATTTGCCACGCCAGGATTCGATCCCGCGACCTTCGGATTGCGAGTCAAGAGCCTTACCGCTCGACCACGCCGGCCGCGCCGGTTGTCTACGATGTGCATTCTTCCTGCGTGATTTGTGCCCGCGTGCAATTTGGTTCAATGATCTTTAAAATTGTTTTGAATTTAAGTGTAATTTTCAAAATTGGAACTGTTTGTAGGAACAATTCAGACAAGCGATAAATTAGGTAGTTACCTACCTAATTATTATGTAATATTAAAAATATAATTGAGTTTCGCTTATATTGTCTTCATTTATTTATATATTACAATAATATAACTTTATTTCAATTTCACTTTATTATATCTTTATCCAACCGGTTTCGGTTCATCCTGAACCTCCTCAGGGGTGAATAAAAATGAACCGAAACCGGTTGGAATAAGAAATAATATAGTGGCATTGAAACGAAGTTCTATTATTGCGTTTATTATAATTATGTATTCCCACAAAGTGTTTGCTACATGTGAAAATTTTATATTAAAAAGAAAATTATTTCAATTGACATTTTGAAAATTGTTATTATAATATCAGGTGATTTTTCATAAGTCTGGGCTAGTTTAATATATTTTAAGAAATCACGTGTAATAAATAAATAAAATACTAATCATTTTGTGATCAATAATACTTGTACTTAACTATTTAACCGTCTACGTGTCGACACCCCACCGCCACCGATACGGGCACCACCTAGTTTAATGGTCGTTAAAAATGTGAACTTGGAAAACAGTTCTTATAGTAAAAAATCTATTTATCTAATTATATTTTTCTTTGGGTTTTCAAAACGACGTTCATTCACCTAGATGCCGCATTATCATCAATAACATTAATAACCGTTTTATTCTTATAATTTAAATTGCTTTTATAAATTCCAGAGATTAAGATATTTTTTATATATTTTTTTTATTCACAAAAAGATACATAAACTACAATAAATTTTATACTATAATTAGTTACATAATATATGCATTTGATTTACCCCCATAAATAAGCAGGGCTTGTGTGTATGGGGGGTGTTATTATATTGTTTTATTTATTTTTTATTAAGTTTAAATTTTCGGTATAATTTTTAAGCTGAGTTTTAAATTTTTTTATGTTACTGTTCATGTTTCTGATTTTTTCAGGTAGTGAATTAAAAAAATTAACTCCGAGATATTTATTATTTAACTGTCCTATTGTTTTTTTACATTTTGGAGTAGGAAGTATTGACGTTTGTCTATATATTATATTGAGAAGCGTTTGACCGATCGCCGAATTAATGGTGATTTGATAATCTCTAATTTGAAATGATGGCCTAGAACACTCTTGAAGGGTGAAAGCCATATAAATTAAATTTGAAAAAAAAACATTAATAATTCATTTGCGCTCAGCAAAAAGAATACATTGTGTTATTGAAGTTATCGCGTTCTGGTGCTCATTTATTTTTTTGCTATGGTTACCCTACTAAAAATACAACGGAGCTTTCTTACGTAATTTCCAACCAAGGTTCGTAGACAATGCATTTAACAAGGTTCGCTCATACGGGCCTTCATAAAAAAAAACTCGTTGGTCTGTTTTCGAAATTTCGAACGCGTGACGTAGCTTGCAATGACGTAAAAGTCTGCCACTTGAATTGCAGTTAGAGTCTGTCAAATAAGAGTAGAAAAAATAAAAACTGGAACTACGAAATTTGTAGCTTGGCAACACCAATTTACCTGTCAAATATTCTTTTGAAGTGCAATGACACTAATAATAATAATAATAATAATAATTTAATAAAATTTAATTTAATTTAATGAGATTTTTTAAATATTTATATTGAGGGATCAGTAGGATTTATAGGTTCAATTAGGAATTCCACAGAGCCGAACCCTCTGATATGAAAATATCTGGAGTCGGTGAATTATTTTCCCATCTGGTCTCTGGTAGGTTGACATGTTGTTCTTGTATTGTTTTGTAATTTTAATACATATAGTGCAATTGCATAACGTGGATTGACCAGATGATCATTTGGGAAGTGTGTGAAAGGGTTTAGTTTTTCCTGTGGGGAAAATTAAACCCGGACATTTAAATCTGGTGCGTAAAACAACAATATAACTAAAAAAAAATAAAAAAATTACATATAATGACACTGATGATACAGAACTCTGTATACACATTTAAAATTATTTTTTTGTTCTAAAAAAAATCGAAGAAGCACTATTTTTAAGTAACCTACTTAATGACATAAATTTGATTAAATTGTGTGTTACAAAGTGATTGGCTTTCATTTAAATTAACATAAATTTGAATTTAACAGTAGGTAGAAAGGAGTGGTGAGTTTAGTTAAACTACTTTTAGATCTGAATGAGTTAAATATATTCAGATCTAAAATTAGAGACATGATCTGAAGCCTGGACATTGCTGGTAAGTACTTAAGCTAATATTAAATAAATGTGAGCAGTGAACAATTTCTAAAGTGTGCTTTATATTTTATTACAAAATCGTTATTCTTCATTATGTTAACACACAATTGCAAAGATATAATAACAATATACTTATATGCAATTCTAATTTTGAGATCAGTGGAATGAAAAATGTATTTTTTTAAACTTTTATGCCTTTTTAATTTTTAATAAAAATGTTGGTTACACAGCTTTAGATTATAACCATGATTATATTTTTAGTATTGCCATTTGTACAACAGTGGCGCCCTCCTATGTTTTCTACTCTTATTTGACAGACTGTAATTCAAATCTCCCAATGGACTCCAAGTTACGTCACGAATTTTTAGCCAATCACCGCTCTACCCCCTCATGAGCTAAACTTGTTAAACGCATTTTCTACGAACCTTGATTCCCAACAATATATTCTCGTTTAGAAAACGGTGACTTGATTGTTATTTTGTTTATCGAAGGCAGTTAGTACTGCTTTGTCAAATAATTCCATTGATGTTTTATTATAATGAACCAACGGAATGCCATCATACAACATGTTCAATCGCCGCAAGTGCTTGTAAACGAAGCAACTGCTACTGAATCATTCATTATATTGATGGGTTGACCGTTTTTCGAAATACTTTGTACCGTAAAAAGAGGAAATACTACTGTTTGTCTATTGTTCATAGAAGAATCGGCAATTAATACGGGTATATCATGTTACATGCCAAGGCTAGCTACGGCACGTGCCGGAACGTCATATAAAAGAATCATTTTATAATTTCTATAAAAATTCCAGTGTTTTGCCGTTTTCATTTTTGTCGTTTCATGAAAAATAATGAATAAAAAATGTCATAACTATCATTTTTTTTTTCAAACTGCGTTCGTATACTCGTACTTTGGTTTCATAAAGGTGTACATTTTAATTATTTTGTTAACTTTATAAAGCATGGTGTTTTCTCTTTCTAACACCGTTTAGATCATATTTCTAACCGTGATTGTAAGCGAGACACAACGATTTCTATAAGACCTGTAAATCGAACAAATTAGCCCTAGGAGTTAATAATAAAAGTTAATAATTCAATATTTTTATTTCAGTTGAATCACCTTAGAGAGTTTTCAAGTTCATGTTGATCTGTTGTTTCTCATTCTGCCATAAGATAAAGGAAAAGAGTCAAGACGATTTATCTGGCGGCAATAGAGAACTCCAGTCCAATTTTTTTAATGAGACCTTCTAACTTAAATAACTGCATTTTTATTTTTATTTTTAGAGTTAGTTTTAATAGTTAAAATAATTGTCAAAGTTTTAATTTTTCAAGACCCCCCGAAAACCACCGTATGTATGGTGAATCATGTGACGTCACCACTCCTGAAAAATTACTATAGGATCGACCAATCAGCTGATCAGCTACCGCCAATTTGAATTCCGTTGTTCGAAGTATTCTCCCTAGAAGAAGCATTACTATTTTTTTTACATCAGTAGTTTTTGAATATTTTCAATACTAGAGATCAATTAATAAGAGATACCCTTATTTTTGATTAGGCCTAAATAATGTTTCAATAAACACAACAACTAAATCTCTATAAGCAGTATGTATATAAACGAATAAATTAATACGATGGCTTATGTCATATCATACATTCCCATACAATGACTTTACGGTGACGTCACGACACGTCGAACAGTGACGTCACCACTAAAATTTCAATAATGCCAACTTGACAGCGTATTTTTACTACCCGACTAAAAATGGACTTTTTAATATTTTTTTTAAAACTCTGCGTTTAATATTATTAAATTAAACTTATATATTCCGAATCAGTGTTTATTGGTCTATATTCTATATGAACATATTTTTTTAAAGCCATAATATTTTTCACTGGAGTTCCTTATTGGAAAAAAGCACTTTTAATGAACTTCTTTTAACCAAGATTTGAATATCATTTTGTGATGCGAGTTCCAGTATCTTTTGTACAAAAAAAAATCACTGAATAAACCTACCTAATTCTAGTTTCATCCCTTGTAGCCAGCCACACACGAATACGTCCCCTTGTTCTATGCACGCATTGCCATAGTTGTTGAATTGGTAAGCTCCCTCTATTTACTTTCCTCCTATTAGTCTGACATGATGGAATCCATTTTCAATACATTCTGTGTATTATTTGCATTCACTTACCAGTGACACATTGGACTTATTGACAGATCGTTTCCGGCAACACGGCGCGGCAAACTGTTAGTATTTGTTATTCACCGAATCGTTTGGCAACAGAATTACAATAATGCCAAATATTGCTACAGCTGTTCGAATTTATTTATTGTAAAGGATTTAATAGGGTTGCATTATTATTATTATTCCGTGCCGAAATGAATCTAGTAGTTTTCAAATACATCGCGGTTTTATGTAAATCCTAGGCTTACCAACCCTTTTCAAAGCCATGTAAAGCAATAGTCACACGCATTTTTCTATAGCCGGTTAGTAGAAAAGATCTTTAGATTTAGTAAGTACAATATAGTACATAGTTACAAACTGGGTTCAACTACCTAACTACCCATGCGGTATGTACCCGAGACTAAGGTAATCTTTAGTCCTATAAAAATGTTAACGTATTTTTAGTGTTTCGTAATGTGTAAACCTGATAAAATTTGGAGTAATAAGAACATGTTTTATTTTGTTGTTCAAAGCTCAAACACAAATATGTTTTACAATCATTTTCTATTTATTTTAATTTTCCACATTATATAATAAAACCATAACCGAAAAAGAGTTCGTAAGTAGGATATTTTGAAATTTAAAGCAGTTTTGTGATTCTTAAGTTTTTACTGGGCTTATAAACACTAATAAAAAAAATGGTCGATTATTTCAAAGAGACATGCGTGTTCTTCTCGCAGTATTTAATTAAAGCGCCTAAAATATATCGAAGAGGTCTAATTTTCAACCAAAAACACATTACTTAATATTGCACTAAAGTTTAAGTTTAGACTTACGGAATTCAATACTTCGTTTGTGTGAAAGCACTATAAAACATCAATGCATAACCTCAAATATTTTTTTCACAGCTAATACGATACGATTTGATACGATTGTACCACCCCAGCCAGGAGCACTCCTGTCCCGGTGAGACCGGTACACCAGGGGGCACCGTTTTGTTAGGACTAGGAACACGTGCTCTGAGGATGGGAAGGAGGTTGTAGTTTAATCTTCTCTTAATCGACCGGTATACATGGCAACCTAATCAGCCAATATTGGAATGTAGGAAGGGCAGGAATAAAGGAATTGGTTATGAGCTTTGGTTTTCGTTTCTCGCATTTCGCTTATTTAGCTTCCCGTTTCTTCTCGCTTCCAGTTCCCTGCTTTCGGCGTCCAGCTTCCTTTCCTGCTTTTTTTTTGTTGTTGTTGCTTCTCCCTGCTCGTTTCCAGCTTCCCGTTATTTGATGTTTTCCGCTGCACGCTTTCAGTTTGCCCCTGCTTCTTCCTTCCTGTTTCTTAAGGCTTCATGCTTTCCGCTTCCATTGATTCTTGCTATCTATGTCCTGCTTCCTGATTTTTTGCTTCCCGCTTCACGCTGCTTCCTGCTTCCTACTAATTTCTGCCTGCTTTCTACGTAGCGTTTCCAGCTTCCTACTGCTTCTCACTTCACGTTTATCGCTGCTTCTTGCTTCCCGCTTTCCGCTTTCGTTGTTTCTCGTTTTCTGCTTCTTGCTTTGGTATTCGCTTCCCGCCATATCCCGACTGGGAGAAAAGTTCCAGTCTACTGTGACTAGATCCTCCCTGCCTCACCATGTGTCCAAATCATTTGATCTTCATATTAGTTCGTAGGTTTTCCTTTACTTCATTTTCTAGCCGGTTTTATGTGTTTAGATGATTGGTAAACAAAAAGCAAAGTTTCTTATTCCAGAATTTCGTCAACCATCTAGCGCTTTCGTAAATTACCTACCTAAATAAAAAACAAAAAAAAACTAACCTAGTGTATACTTCCAAGTATAATGTAACCATGAGATAATTGTATACTCATTCAGATAGACTAATTTATGTCTCTCAGTGGATTCAAAATTTAGAGTTCAATGTTCCATAACCTTTCCTGAAATAGTAAAAATCAATCAACCAGAGCCTGCCTCAGTAAATGCAATAAATAATTCTACCTTCGCCTATGGTTGCGGGCCACCGTTCACAATATCCACACGGAGTTTGTTTTGGAAACAAAAGCTGAAAGAAATAAACATTTATTTAGTTTAGAAATATAGAAAAATGAAACAATATAACTTTGTATAAACCACTTATATGATGTACAAATCCGACCGGTTTCGGAACAAACATGATTTGGCTATATGACAATATATGTCATATAGCCCAATCATGGATTTGTTCCCCTACCCACCCACTCTACACTAATACCTACCCACCCAATCTACATTATTAACTAACAATGGCTCCATCCCTACCACAATAAAACATTGTTCTAAACTGTCAAATTAGTATAAGCTTTCCCTGACGAAGGAACGTTTGTTCCGAAACCGGTCGGATTTGTACATCATATAAGTGGTTTATACAAAGTTATATTGTTTCATTTTTCTATAATGGATAACCACAAAGTAATAGCTACATTCAAAAATACAAATATAGAAATATAGAACTTATCTGCTTCGCATGAAGTGGCTTTTTCCTTCGGCGCCAATAACTAATAACCATGAATTACAGGTGGGTTCACCCCTCGGTATTTAAAGACAGGGTCATTTTGGTGGCACTTAAAACTGTTATGTGAACTCTGATATTTGATAAAAATATTATTAGCTCTCACAAGTTAATAGACAGAGACAGAGCTCTACAAACGCGACAAAGTTAAAAAGTGTCATCCTTAAGGTTTGCGATTTTTTTACTAACGGTAGATATTAATGCAAAACTTTAATAATTTTATTTAAATAGAGAGAGGTCTGCAAACTAATCATAATAACAATTATTTATTTATTCACATTACGCAATATTTTAATCGATTTAGCTTGAAGTGTTTTGTTCCTGAACCTATCTGCTACGGCTACCTTATACCTGCAGTCTACAGTACACAGTACCAGCCCAAAGCTTGGCGTCGCGGGCCTTTTGCGAAAATACCTTGTTTTCTCCCCCCGAATAACCTAAGCATATTTTTGAGTAAACACGAGTTTCCAGGAACTCTGATTGTGCCAACCTTCTTACTTTATTCTTTAGCATAAAAATCAAACATAAGCAGGAGTGTTACTCCTGGTTCTTCTTCCGATAGTGATAATGTGATAATGGCATGACAGGCATGCGGTTAATAATAGTGATAATGGCATGTCAGGCATGCGGTTAATAATAGTGATAAAGGCATGTCAGGCATGCGGTTAATAATAATTGAATTTTAGGGAAACTTTTTTGATTTTCACCGGATGATCCAATGTTTGGCGTAGATACCTTTTTTATTATCTATTATTTTTATGAGATATAAATATCAAACTTGGGATAATGTATTCACACCGGCCGTTTTTCGAGTATCATTTTAATGAGTGCTTACTGTTTCGATTTGAATATCTCGAATGTTACGGGTAAGGTTGCAGCGTGCTCCGACCTCCAGAGTTCTAGAACATTCTTAGATACTTGTGACGTCAGACTGAGCGTGTGTGTGTCTCGTTAAGTTTCCCGCCTTCCTGCGGCGCCCTCAATCTCCCATCGATTTCTCCAGACCTCTAGAAGGTTCTGCAATGCGGAATGCGCGCAGCCGACTGCACCCGATAGACCCACGGGTAGGTACATACCGGACTTCGCACGCCGATAAGAGGCTGTCGGTATGTCTGTATGTCTGTGTGTCGGTGTCGAGCGCGACCACCCCGAGTAGCGGGGACTGTCCTGCATAGCGCCAGCGCCGCCTCGCGAGCTTTTAGCGCCGGACTCGGGCTTTCCTTTCTGCGCGCTCGCCGGATCGGGGAGTCAAGGTGCTTCTTTAACCCCGGCCTGAACGGCGCGGAATGCAGCTGTATGGTGCTTTGAATGCAATTTTACCGTTCATTGAATGCATTCTTTGATTATTGAGTTAACGTGATGTATGTTCGTATGTACGCACATAATACAATCCTCGATGAAACTTTCAGCATAATGAACGTTTTGATGTTTATTACCATTTCATTTATCTGCGCAAGTTAATGATTAAACTATTCAGCGTTGTAGTAGTTAATAATAATAATACTTGGATGATTCATATAGCGCCGTTTTTGTGAAAAACCACCTCAAGGGCACTATACAAACTTACAATATACAGAAAAAATGACCCGCTCGCTCTTTTGTTTAAATATATTAAATAACACATGTTTGTATATTTCTAAAATCTAAAAAAAAACTACAAGCTAGACAAACAATTAAAAACAACTTATGGCTAAAAATTGCTAACACCGGTTCATTGATCACCGATACGAAAATATATATACAATATTTTGACCAATGAACGCGGTGCTGCCTAAAAATTAAAGAAAACAGGACCATACTTACCTGGGAGGTCGCTTGAAATTAACACTGTATATTGTCCATTTAAAGAAATTTAGATAGAGTTCGCCCGCAGTGGACATAATTGTGAACACATGTTATTTAATCCTGAAAATATTTTATTATTAATATGTAATGTATTCTTTGATGGGTGTATTTTGTAAATCAAAAGCAACATTTAATGGTGGGTGGTGCAGTAGTACCTATAAGTATTTGATCTTCCTAAATGTGATTCGTCAACAGACAGATTGAAGTGTAAGGACTCGAGTAATTTTAATTCAGCAAGAAAAGTGTGATTAAGACATATCATAGGCAACACAAGTATGATTCTCTCAGATAGGTTTATTTAAATTAAGGGTATGAGAGCCCAAAAAGGTAGGTTTTAAGTTTAGTTACTCACTTACTTATAATTGTTTTTTTCTCCTTTGTTACAGATTAATCCCTATCATTCCTAAAGAATCAATCGTTATAGAAGGATCTTATCTTTATGTACTTAGCAGGAATTCAGACGTATGTTGTATAATCTGAAATTAGATCAAGAAAACTTATCATAATGGAAGAGGATGATGTCCCCATACCCATCAAGAAATACAAAAAGATTCCCGTATTTGTTGTCGAGGACCATAACGACGTGCTGCCCTTCATATACCGCTGTATCGGCTCTAAACACTTGCCAGTTTACAACAATACCATCATCCACTTCGACTCTCACCCTGACCTCCTCGTTTCGAGGGAACTGTCCGCTGAAACTGTCGGCAAGAAGTACGACCTATTTGATTGCTTAAGCATAGAAAACTGGATTCTTCCTGCAGCTTACGCTGGACACCTGACTAGAGTAGTTTGGGTCAAGCCTCCCTGGGCCAACCAGATGGAAAAGGGAACCAGACACTTTACGATCGGCAGAAACTCTGAAGGAAAAATACGACTAGATAGTTTAGAATCATACTTCTTGTCCGATGGTTTATATTGTCCCGCCGATAAGTTAGATAATAAAAAAGATGTTACGCTATCTGTACACACTTTAGGAATATATGAAGAAGATGAAGATGAAGAAGTCGAAGAATCAAACACAGCCAAAAGAGTAGTGGAAAGTATTGTGGAAGGTTTAAAGACTTTGCAAGAATACATATTGGACGTGGACTTGGACTTCTTCAGTACGATGAACCCGTTCAAGAACCTGTACGAGAAGAGTGACCTGTACGATAGGCTGAAGGAGTTGTATAACTTCTCGCTACCGGCTGTGCCCTCCGAGTCTGGGCTGGTGGAGCTGGCGGGGCGCAGGGAGCTCCAGTTGGCGCGCCTCAAGGCCCTGTTCCAACACCTTGAGGAACACCGGAGCCTCGGGGACTGGCCCGGGGAGAGAGACCATGTGTACAGGGAGGTGAGCTCTATTCCTTATCCTTTTTATAATATCATCGATTCGTAAGCCTTATATGAGGAAATGTGTCTAATATTTGGCCATTATTTTGAAGCAGTGTCATTCACCTCAAATATCGCCATGTTATAGTTATTTGTTATGTTTGAATGAGAAGAATTCCCCTCTTCCAAATTCCTAAACTGTTCAAGCGGTTTTTTCCACGTTTTTAAACGATTATTTCATAGCGCTGTTCAAATGTTGACACAATTGTCTGAGACACGTACCGTGCGTACCTGCCACTCGTACTACACACTGATGGATTAAAAATAATATCCACATTATTAGTTCGGTTTTTCGAAGTAGGTACTTGATGTTTCTTTACACATTTTTTCTAAAAGTCCTGGAGTGGATATTTAGACAGGTCCTAAACATCTAGGTGTGTACCTACTGCCTACTTACTTCGCATAAAGCTTAATAATTAATATATATTATAAAATAAAGTCCAAAGAAACGTGCGTCCCGCAAAAACTCAGAAACGAGTCCCGGTACGATCAAGGGAGTTATATGGTGTGGTAGATCTCTATCCCCCCTCCAGGATGACGGTTCCCGTTTATACCTAAAGGGCGTGCTTTTGAAGATATGAGGGCTGGAAGTTTCGCTCTCTGGAAATTTCAGAACAGTCT
The DNA here is from genome assembly GCA_929108145.2 of Limnephilus rhombicus. Taxonomy (NCBI): domain Eukaryota; kingdom Metazoa; phylum Arthropoda; class Insecta; order Trichoptera; family Limnephilidae; genus Limnephilus; species Limnephilus rhombicus. The sequence goes on along the minus strand of OV815273.1, from coordinate 45,320,975 downwards.
TCCAGAAAGTTCTAGAAGGTTCTCTAGAGCTCTAGAAAGTTCTAGAAGGAGTGGTGGAGTATGTCGTGGAATGTTCGGGAATAGGGAATCGGGAACATCATTGTGGAACGTTCCAGAATACTCTCGAATGTTGTCCTGAGCGAAGCCGGGTAACCCATATTCTAAATCTAAACTATATAAGCATGCATCAGCTCACTCTTCACCACTCGCAACGGTCCGTACTACTTTTTTCCCAATCATTCTGTCATTCCACTTCGAAAGCAGGATTTTTTTCTCTTATTTTTTATTGATTTTTATACATTGACGATGGCGTAAACATGAACTAACGCTATACCTTTATACTATTTTTTTCCGTAGGATATTATTTGTTGGTGATGTTATTTGTTTATTAATAAGTAATACAAGTTATAAGGTGTGTTAAATTAAATTTTTACATGGTTAATGGTTATGTACCTATTACGTAAGTCTATAGAATGTCATTTGGTAGTTTCGCCTGAAAAGTGTAGTAATTTTTCGTAGTGGGTATAATGCACCCACGTATAAGTTGTGATTGCGCGAGTAATTGCTGAGTTATTTGCTGCATTAGTGTCGTAGGTAGTTTCTAAGTAAAAAGGGGGAGTGCGCCTGGTGGAACATTTAAGCCAATGACGGATAGCAATTCAGAACTATCTATTATTTAGCAGGTTATATAGAAACAACAGATCTGACAATGTGCGTCTTTTTTGTAAAGTTAACATATTATTTGTAGTTTTGTTATATTTCTTCTAGTAAATGTTTCCAAAATTTATTCGCGTACTTTCTACAAATTTATGTATATTTGTATCGAGGATTCCATTATTATTGAAATAAAGTCCAGTAAAAGAAAGTATAAACAGAACTTAAAAAATATATACAGCGGGAATCATTTATAATGATAGTACCCTGGGACTTACCCTAAATGAAATAAAAAGCAAACAGAATTACACAGAAATCTTGATACCGTTACCGACGAGAAAACTCCAACAAAATCTAAGACATTCAATTTCAAAGACCACATTTTCCATTCAGTAACACAGAAATAATGGTTTTTACCCACAGCATAGACAATAATCAAAGTTACCGAAGAGAAAACTCTAACAAAATCTAAGACATTCAATTTCGGAGACCACATTTTCCATTCAGTAACACAGAAATAGGGGTTTTTGCCCACAGTATAGACAATAATCAAAGTTACCGACGAGAAAACTCCAACAAAATCTAAGACATTCAATTTCAAAGACAATATTTTCCAATCAGTAATACAGAAATAGTGGTTTTTGTCCACAGCATAGACAATAATCAAAGTTACCGAAGAGAAAACTCCAACAAAATCTAAGACATTCAATTTCAAAAACAACATTTTCCATTCAGTAACACAGAAATAGTGGTTTTCGCCCACAACTTCCTACGGTGTTTTAACCTCATTGAATCGATTAGTTGAGATGTTCGGTAGACTCTCGACTAGCTAGCTAACTAACTCACATCACTATTTGGATACCCTCAGCGGGTATCCATTTTCAACACGAGTTATATTTAGCGGAAAGGTCTGTGGTATAAGGTTTATAGATATCATTGTTGTCTTACTCAGGTTTGTGAACTGTTCCGTTCCGTCCGTCGCCACTACCCCGACAAGGAAGTAGATTGGCTGTTGGTGCACGACGCTGGCTGCACGTGCGACGACACGGAGTTGCCCCACCACGTGTCGGGCCCTCGCGCCCTGGAGGCCTCCATCAGGGGCCCCTTCCGCCACTTCCTGGAGGCCCTGCCCTTGCCCCCCACTGCCATCACCATCTCCAGGTCCTCCAAGGATGACTACTGCCCACCCGAGCAGGTAGAGGATATTCAGACCATGGTGTTGCTGCAGTTGAAGGATGTCTTCAATACAGACAGTCCTATATTGAACTATCTCATGGATGATGATGATTAAAATAAGATGTCATTTCCTAATTAATGGATAAGTGATGTTATGATTAAGAGGAAACCTGGCACGTTTTGTCCATACAAACTTATTCCCAATTTCCAATTTTCCAATTCCCAATTTCCACGCTGAATACTGACACAAGTGCAATATAGATTTTGACCACTAACGGTACGTTTTGCTTTTGATAATACGTTACTTTTTATAGATAAAATTGGAATATTTTCTTCTAATGCAGTTGGTAAAAAGATCTTAAAAATTGGTCCAGTTTTGAAGAAGAAAAATGGGGAATTCAAAACCTCGATTTTGACGATTTTATTTATGTCGATATTAACAGCCTGAGGTGCAGTTGTCCCTTTCGCTCAGTATTCGAGGGGGTAACAGCGACAGTGACAGCAACAGTTTGGTAAAGTTTTTGTTTTTGAAATTTTTATTTAGATGTATGTAAATAATTTCATACATCTAGTAGGAAAATATAAAAAATACAATTTACGAAGTAAGTACAGTAACATTCACAAATACATTTAAAAAAAGATAACTATACAAAAATACATTATAAAAGAATAAGATATGAGAATAACATTGGTAAGTAATCAAAAAATATTTTTTACATATAATGCACATATCCTACGAAAAGTGCTGAGACTTGAGGCTTCCTTTACGGCATTTGGCAGACTGTTATAGAGTTTTTGCCCTTTATAAAATGCGCTATTTTGTGTGCAAGTACCTGTTATTCAAATTTCTCGGTTGCGATTTGGGCAGTAAAATGACGCATTCTTTTTAAAATTTTGAAAAAATACTCACCCTTCTGGATAAAAGTAGTCATGATGAGTCTTATAATATTTATGTTTTAACCTTTTGTTTTTTTTTGTACGTCTAAGTATATAATAACTCTGTTGAAATCTTGAATGTCCTTGGAATTATTGATAATATAATTAAAGACAAATTACTGCGTAGGTATATAATTGTATTTTTGTATTTCAATTATTTTTAAGGTTTTTATTTATTTTTCTTATTTGTAAGTGAAAGCAAACTATTCTTTACATAATAATTTGAACGTGCATGTAATATTTGAGCCAAGTTGAGCCTCTGCAACTCAATCTAGATTGAATTTATATGAATGTATTACCATGTTAAAGTGTACCCACTAATGTTATATTATACCTTTATCTATTCTATTCTGTAATAAAAATGTTAATTATCTTACCGACAGATTAACATGAAGGAATAACTCCTGTTTTCTTCAAATTTCCTTTAATATTATTATTATATGTAGATAACATCTGCTGCTGTTCTAAAGGGTAAGTTTTCTCATAAATTACATAAAATAATGTGAACTTTTCCAGTGGCGTCAAGCGTGCAGTTTTATTTATTTATTTAAACGCCATAAAATGGCTTTTACATTTAAGTGATACATGATGTAGTGGTACACAGGAGGCTATCAGTATTATAATAATAACAAATATAACATACATAGTTAAACAATATTTACCTGAATAATATACTAGGTTTATACAAGGGGCCATCCATAAATTACTTCACACCAAAATTGTGAAATATGTGACGTCAACGGGGGTCTCACTATGGTGACGATGTGTGACAGGGACAGGGGGGGTGGGTCAAAAATCATGAAATTCGTGTGACGTAATTTATGGTTGGCCCCTAAGACCTGACGTAAAACAATATGATGTATTTATGATAATACAGGTAAATGATACAAATACGTGTTACAACCAAAAAAAAAGTGAAATCTTAAGGAATAGATAATGTTTTAATACGTTAAAATAAGAGAACGTTATATTTACGCAGAATAAAAATATGTGATTAAAGGTGACTTGATAGCAAATGGAATCGAAGAATCGAGCAAATTCTAGTATAAATAAATAAAATAAAATAAAAAATTATCTATTCATATATTCGTATTTATTTGCAAATCGTTCAATTCTGGGAATTGGTTATAAATAGAGTAATTTAGTATAGAGTTTATAGTTATCTTAAAGTTAACATTGCTTGGAATGACCGGGCGGGTATAGTTAGCAAATTAGGTCTGTTGTTTCAGGGCTGTCAGTTAGAGATTTAATATAATTGTTACCGGGGATGAGGGGGCAACAATGTACAAGGTAAATTATTACGAACAAAAATGACTCGCGTGGCAGATGTAAGGAATAGGTTAATGATTTTCAAAGTAAAGAAGGTATTAGAAATACAAATATATATATTAGACTAAAAGGTGACATCCTGAAACTAAGGCTGTCTGGCTTGGACTTGCTTAGATTTAAATAGTTGATTTTGATACCGTGGTAAGTTGAAATGACGCAAGATGATATCTTCTTTTGTGAAACGAATTTCACATCGTGAGATGGGCAGGACTCCAGAGAAATGGCTCCCAGCCAAAAGGACCCTCCAGAAACAGCAAAGGCGGATGATTCTCGATGCCAATCATTCCTCCAGGATGACTTCCAGTCAACTCTCAAGATGGCGAGTATGATGTGCAAAATTTACAATCACTATCGTAGCGGTCTTCAAAAAGGATCCGTTGTGTTGCGGTCGAGAGGACCGCCCTGAGCTCTCGGCTGCGGCACAAAGAATGGCGTGCTTTCTTTTCAAATCTGCTCCTTTTGAATCTATCCAGGGTCAACAACTGTTGCATTCAAAAATATTGCAGGGCTCGCAATTTTACCAATGCCCAAATGTCAATGGGCAAGCACTAGAGGTGCCACACATCGAAACCATAAATAAAGGGTATATAAGAGGGTGCACACACCTTGTTACAAATATTTTTATTTAACATAATTATTGTGGATTAAAAATAATAATTTTTAATAAATTAGTGCACTTATTAGTTAGTATATTTATGCTTATTAGCTATGACTCTCCTGTCTGATGGTTAAGATATCCGAATTGAGCGGTTCAGAATCTGTAGTAAAATATGATATAGAAGCCTTGCAGACGAATATTATCATGCCTAACATTGATTATTGTAATTGAGGTATTTTATTATAACCTTCTTATAACTACATTTCGTGCATTTGAACACATCTACTACTTCTGAGAGAGCATTGCCAACTGCATGCAATCTGGGTATAAGCGACTATCTAAATGACTCAGTCCTAAAATTGTTGTTGCAATTAAAAATAATTTTGGATCGAGTAGTTCTTGTAGATATATGGAAAGTAATTAGCCTTAATAAATCAGGGCTGTCTATAATACCATTTACATTATTAAAAATAAAAGTCTTCTATCTGAGAGTTTTATTAATGAATGCCCCATTAAATGGAGCAATTCAACTGCTTAACGATTCCGCATCGAGCATTGACATCTTCAATGTTACCTGTAAAGAGTTCAGTGACTATCTTTTGACATACGTCTCTACATAGTGAGACTGCCCCCTTGGCCCTTTTTTCTCTTATATTTTGTAATCTTCTCCGTAATAATTTGGTGTATAACTGTTTTATGGAGAACCTGAAAAAATAAATAAATTAAGTTTAATTTTTTCATCAATTGATTGTAATTTATTGATTCTGCTAGTAGATCGAGTTTATAGTTAATGAATCTTAGGAATTAGTGCTGAATTTTTCAATGGAATCGGAGTGGACTTTGAACTGAGGGGACAAATAAAATAATTATATGCAACTTGACTTCGAACTAGAGAGGATTATAGGATTTTTAATGTTGAAATATTTTGAAAGTCTTTGCCAGGAATGAAGCCTAGCATTTTTAATTCTTTATTGGTACCTTTATTTACATATGAAAGAAAATTAAATTTGGAATCGAAAGTGGTGTCAAGATCATTATTTCACTGACAGAGGTGAGGGAAACATTGTTAATTTTATATTGATAATTAAGGGGTTGATTTGTTCTGAAAAATCTTATTATCTGGCATTTACTAATATTTAGATAAAGTTTGTTAGTTTTGCACCAATCTTGTAGTTTATTTAAATTTATTTGACTATGAATACAGTCATTTAATGTTTTTATAAGTATAGTTTTAGGTCATCGGCGGAAAGCAACATTTCAACATTATTATCAAAAACAGTGACAATATCATTTATAAAAAGTAAGAACAGTATTGGGCCTAAATGTGACCCTTGAGGTACACCGCTAGTAGCCATGAATTTGTGTGACATGATAGAATTTTTTTTACTTTGAAAATTCTATTAATTAAGTAACTCTTTATCCATTCCAATAGTTTACTCTCTATTCCCATTTTACTAAGTTTATTCGGAAGAATTTTGTGGTTAACTTTGTCAAAGGCTTTTACAAAGTCTGTTGAATCGACTTGGGTTTTATTTTCAAGTGAGCATGCTATAAATTGTTCGTACAAGGAAAGATTTGTTACGGTGGATCTGCCCGGCATAAGGTGATTTCTCACAAAAACGGCGCTATATAAATTAGCCAAGTATTGTAATGCCATGTTGATCAGGTACTATGATGTTATTAATATGTATGGAGATTCGCTCAAGGATAAATTTGGGGATAGTTGAGAGCATGCAAATAGGTCGGTAATTAGTGACAACATGTCACTATTCATAAATTTCCATAATATGTTGTGATGTAGTTTGGTATACCTACATAAAAAGTAGTACCTGCCGTGCGATTCTGTATCTTTTGTGGATACGGAATCGATTCTATACTTAATCGCCTGTCAAATTTGTGTGATTATCTATTCTATGGCTTGCAATTGCTTTTTCTACGATGATGTGTCAGCCATAAATATACCAAACCACCGACGTGTCAGCTTTCAGCGCTGTCGCCGACTTCATCTAGTTTAAAACACTACATGCATAAGTATACACGATTATTTATTCAACAAAGCACTCTCTTTAGGGTGAATAGCCTATTTCAAAAAAATATATAGGTATTTATTCAGTGACCGGACAACTCAGAATGAAACCAACTCAGAAGCATCTCAGAAAAGTCATTAAGAGTGATGATAAAAAATAGGTTAAGTTAGGTTAGGGTTACCAGCTATTTTAAAATTAATTTTTCATAGCCCCTGACCATCACACTTCCCCCCTGATCCATCACACTTCTCCCCTGATGTGTGGGCTCTAATAAAAGAATAGTAAGCGCAACCAGACATACAAAAAGTATAGTATCACATAAAAAAAATCTTAAATACCAAACGACAAAAAAATAATAAATATAAAACCAAAAATTAAAATACAAAAAATCTAGTATTAAATAACTCATAAGCCCTTCGTGTTGCCAAAGGCAGCCCACACATCGGGTAGAAAAAAACCATCCTTCAGGTGACTACAAACTACAGTTCGCGAGACAAAGGGATTGCCTTTCCTGTACCTCGCCGTCTTCATAATACGATACCGATACCATTTCTGAGTTGGCATGGAACCATTTATTTATTTAATGTACGTTTAAAGTTGTTTACCTTGGATTTGACATTTGCGAAGTCGGCGACAGCGCTGATGAGCTTACACATCAGCCCGTAGAAAAAGCATTTGCAAGCCATAGACAATCACACAAATTTGACAGGCGATTACGTATGGAATCGATTCCGTAACCACAAAAGATACAGAATCGCTCTTCTGATTGGTTTTGATTTTATTTTATTTTATTTTAATAATTTGATTGAATTCAAAATAAGTATTTATTCATTCAAAATAATATAAAATATACTTGCGGTACGTTCCAGATTAGAAGATACTATCAGTATCGCCCTGGCGTAAAACCCTCATTCAGAATTGGAACTACTCGAAATGGGTGTAGCCGTGTTTGGTGGCTACATGAATAGTGCTGGCTATTTGAATAGCCAGGCACTTCCCCATCTTCTGCTTTCCCATCTCCTGCCTACCTCCTACTCCTGGCTACCTTTAGCCTCACAACATACCCCAATTAGGATGCCTTTGCCTCACAGGCGCCAAGCGTTTGGGAGTAGTTGGTACTTGTGCGGTAAAACATAAAAATAAATCGATTTGTGTTAAAAAAAATTGTATGAGACTTGAAACGAATTACGTTTTTTTCCTTCGTATATATGTGTACTTTTCTGTACATACAGAACTCAACAAAAAAAAATATATATCGAAAATCACAAAATTTCGCACGTCCCTGATTTGACACTTTTTTAATTATTGTATTTCGTGGAGGTAGTAACTCACGCAAACCGCCGATGCCCCTTTTATTAAATTAACTACCAAATTAACGTCTTTATGAATTGCGTTTGAACCATAGATATACAAGAAGATACAGGTGAGGGGTAAAACCAAACTATGGAAGGGCAAACAGGGGAAAGATGACTGTGATTCGTTAAAAAATCAATCTGACAGTATATAGGCATCTCGCATTATAATATCACCATTTAGTTCTTAAAAGCAAAATCTACTATTGAATGAATAGACCTTTTTACATGGGAGCGCGAATTGCCCGCCACGTTATTAACATATTTGCGTAGTCCAAAAGCGGGAAAGGAAAGTTCGTTACCTTTTTCACTGAGGAATATTTTGTTGCCGTGTTTAGTTAAGACACTTTTACAAATGTTTCATAATTTACTTACCCCTGTAACCAGCGACGAGCTCACTGGAGAAACGCCCACATTCGCTATATTCACATATATTAGGGTATAATATATAGCACAGGTTCTCATTTTTGTTCGTAAAATGTATGATGCGTGCTTGGCGCTGGTCAGGAGAAGAATAATGACGTCACAATTTTTAGATTCAAGCGAGGCTCTCGTCGATCCGAGCTGGCTCCATGGAACCGTATATAATATATAGCACAGGTTCTCATTTTTGTTCGTAAAATGTATGATGCGTGCTTGGCGCTGGTCAGGAGAAGAATAATGTCGTCACAATTTTTAGATTCAAGCGAGGCTCTCGTCGATCCGAGCTGGCTCCATGGAACCGTTATGGGGAGGGGGAAATAATACACTTTTATCACTTAAGGCAGGTTCAGATATATTCATATGTCCATGGTATGAACGCTTCTCAAAACCGTAAAAGTCTTAATTGCATTCGCAAGAAAACCATTTGCCTAATTTTACTAAAATGAGTTATGTGTTTAGAGTTTACTATTATCATTTATGGGTTTTACAGCTACTTAAAAATTAAAAAGAAAAAAAATACGTATTGAAAATTAGTATCCTCATTAAATTAATAATACTCGCGGAACACTTTTCACAAATGCCCATTAGGCTTCATAATTTTAATCATGTCGGCGGGTAGGTATTTTAATAGCTAATTAAGAAAAATTATAAATTATATGCCTAGAGGGCTTTCATTGCCTTTTTTTGTTTAAATAAATGAGAATGATCCATTGTTTTTCGATGAAAGGCCAAGTTGGAAGGAAGCACAAGCAAACGAGATGATGGGTGCCAGAGTTCATGGGTGAGGTTTGACAAGGTCTTGGTGGCCGATGTGTTTGCCCACTTGCTGCGTGGCGGGCCGGATCGAGATAGACTGGTTGTGGAGGTCTTTTGGCCTCTCCAGCCAGAATCCCTCGACCCATCACCTTGCACCGCAGTTGAAGGGATGGATTCACACGTCCGACTCTTCTGGACACACTGACCCCTTCCATTTCTATTCCATTCCTACCCACCCCTCATACTTACTTCCTTCCCAGAACTTCCTCTTCTTGCTTTCCTTAAAAATTTCCTGATGGGGGGGAGTGATGTGGGGAGAGGGAATGTGGAGGGGTAGGTGGTAAGGGGAGGGGTGGGTGGAGGGAGAGGGGGAGGGGGTTGATGGGGGTAGTGGAGTGGAGAGAGGGAAGGTGGAGGAGGCGGTGTGGGGTGGGAGAGTGGTGAGGGAAGGAAGGGGGAGGGGTGGGGGGAGGTGGAGTGGGGAGGGTTAGGGATGCAACGATGTATCGAAACACCGATAAATATCGATATATCGACCCCTAAAAATATCGATATCGAAGACACGCCGATATCGATATATCAATATCGAAAAACTCAATATATCGAAACGAAATATCGAAAAACCTGCCCAAATTAAAATACCCTCAAAATCGGGTAAAATGCTACACTAAATGGGTACACTGAGTGCCTAAAAAAATGATTCTGTTCTCTACTCTCGGTAGGTGAAAGCACCATAAATCTTTGGCTCACACGCAAATAAAAAGAAAAAAAAAAATGACGGTGACGATGAGCTTACGTTTTATCTTTCTGCTCCTGTAAATATTCTAAAAGAAAACATTCTTGAAACATGGCAAGACTTGCAAAGTGTATATCCCAATCTTTTTAAAGTGGCAATGAGTCATCTACCAATTGTGGCAACAAGTGTTCCTTCTGAACATCTTTTTTCAGCCACTATAACTCAAAGCAGAAACCGCTGCAAGGAAGCAGAATGTCAAATATTTTTGAGTTCGATAGCTGGTACAAACAACTGGAATTAATTTTTTTTAAATAAATTTATAAAACGCATTTTATATACCTATCCAAATTTTGTGATTATTCATATAGGTAAGTAGGTATAAAAAAAATATATGTACATAATCGATAAACGTTTGATATAACTACAATTACATTGGATCTCTATAAGCTTTTTAAATAAGGAAATCCAATCTTTTTTTTATTTTTGTATCAATAATGAGTTGTTCTTATTATTGCTATAGTTAGTTTTAATAGTTAAAATAATTTTCAATAAAATCCGTGGCCTTGTCCTTAGGATAAGTTGACTCCATTATGCTGTATGTATTACCAGAATGTGGTCGGTGGTCATATTGTATAAACTTTATACTGTTTTAGTACCCGGCTTTGATGGAGCTAGAATTTTTTTATCATATAAATGGATATTTCAAAGTTCGACAGCTCTTCCAAGCAAAGAGTGCACTCTTTCAGCGCTTCTTGGAGGGACGAGCGCCGTCTTCCAGAGCACTTTTTCGTCATCGCATGGGAAGCTTATAACTCAGACGACTCGACGCCAATAAAATAATACAATCACTACTGCCACGATTGCCTGGATGAAGTCCGTCCTCATGACCCTCTGGAGACGGGAGACGGTCGGATATCCCTATGAATGGAAAAAAAGTTGGGTAAATTTCATGGCCCCAGAATTCGCCAGAGTTTTCGAGTGATTTATTACTAGAGAGAACAGATTTTTGCTATGCTGAAGTATGATTTTTTTAATGTGAAAGGCGCACAAGAGTTCCAAACTGCTCCCAACCATTTTTGGAAGCCAGTGGGACGCTTCAATTCTGAATAGAGTTCCTAAAGTACCTAGCACTTTGGTATGGAAAGACTATTTGAAACCTCTGAAGTGTAGTTATTATTCTCGATGATACACCAGGTTCAAGATAACAATGATAAAAATAGGCACTTCGATTAGTACATGATCGTTGAAGGTTGCAAGCCGTTGATTTTATGAAGACGGATTGATCGTTTGACAGCCCACCGTGCCAGCAGCATTCTATAAAATCCAACAGTTATTGGTTATTAATTATTCGAATGTCAACCGACACGACACTAGTAGTTATCTCGATAATGTGACATTCCAATTGTTTGAATGGAGACCGGACACATCGAGTTCCATGACCTGAACTGGGGTCGGGTTTCACGGGGATCATCATCCATCGCCATTCAGGATCGGGTGTCCAAACATCCTCAACACTTGAAGGCTTGTCGGAGGTCGGGGATGGTACAAGATTATTATAATACAAACAGTAATGGCTCGTTTACATTCTGCGGCAGTGAGCAGGGAAGTGGACAGCGCATGTAAATTTTCACTCGCACTGACCATTCTCCTGCCTCTGCAACCCGTTGGCGGTGGCGGTGCTCCCTTCGTTGGCGGTTTTTTTGTGCGGAATCCAATGGACCGGCACGCAGCTCGGGCGCGAGTACTTCCTAGTCTCCTCACTCTTGTCGACTTTAGTTTTCTGAAGGTGTCACTTCTACCGCGTGTGAATCGCGCACTCTTATTTTTTAATGTTATTTATTTTTAAAACACTTTTGTAGAAACAAGGGCGTATACAAGGGGGTTTAGGGGACCTACCCCCCACCCCTCATCGACTTGACTATTGCGTAGAAAAAAAAGGATTTTGGAAATTACATTTTGTTTTAACAATTACTACAAGCAACAACTATTTTACATGCATAAAATAGGTTATTAGATTCTTAGTTTGGGTTACCTAACTAAGAATCTAATATCCAGGCGTAGATTGAAACGAAACTGAAGCATATATCAACCCGTACAAAAAGTAAAATGGCAGCAAATGAGTCGTTTTATACGGGAAATTTTGAACTTTGATCGAATAAAAATGGAATAGTGTGCATTTTTTACCATGGGTAGGTATACCGATATATCCGAACGTAATTTGTTGTTTATTGTAGTAGGTAATTAAGTTGAAATGTAGTGTAAGGGGGCATACATTAATTACTTGAGCTCAAAAGGGGGGGGGGGTCCAGCAAAATCTCATGTTACTTGAAAAGAATATACGAAGTGTCTCAAATTTATCTCACCAAGGGGAGGGGTAAGAAAAACTGCTCACATAATTAATGTATGTCCCTAATTTCCGAATCTGTACCTAATAAAAGTGCGGCAGTTAGTGGAATATTTACCAAAGAGAATAGTATCTCACGTGAAATATCCAATCTTCAACTAACTAACTAACCATCACGCCGTTTCCCCGCAGGGGTAGGCAGAGAGGACGGGCCGCCAAACAACTCGATCTTGGCACACACTCCTTGCCTCGTTCACATTCATACATCGTCGCATACATGCTCTTCTATTATTCCGACTCTTCACATGGCCCGACTCAAGTATCCGATTCACTTGGTCGTGCCATATCTTCCTCGGGCGTCCCCGACTTCTTCTTCCATTCACATTTGCGTCATATATTCTCCTTACACTCCTTTCCTCATTCATTCGCTCTACATGTCCAAACCATCTGAGCGTCCCTTTCTTAATCTTACTTCAAACCACTTTAAAATAAACAGGCAAAAGAAAGGAAAGCGACATCTAGCGACTTTCTAGTTTCACTTCTTCTGCGTGTGAATTGCATACTCTGATTTAAAAAAAAAAATGAAGACAATACTGGCTAAACCCAAGCACCTCTGAGGTGCCAATATCTTTTTCTGATTTTTTTTTTCTAGATTTTCGATTGGGTTTCGCTAATATTGTTTATGAGGTTTTACTCGTAAAGATAAAAATAAAACTTTAAAAAAACTTTACATAATAATCAGAACGATGAGGTGGTTATCTTTGTTCACGAAAAATTTGCAGTCAATGAATGTATCGGAACCTAACCTTACCTCTCAAACGGTTAATGGACAGTTGTTGTTGTTGAAAAAATACATGACGCCAACAGGACTTGAACCCGTGCCCTTCTGATTGCCGGTCAGCTGCTCTCCCAATTGAGCTATGGCGGCTTATCTTATACCCGCCAAATGATTCAATATATACTAGTGTTTCATTCAACAATTACTGCTTATTATATTTTTTTCACCTGAAAACAACCAATAAAGTTGGTTCAACAATTACTGCTTATTATATTTTTTCCACCTGAAAACAACCAATAAAGTTAGTTGTTGAATGAAACAGTAGTATATATTGAATCATTTGGCGGGTATAAGATAAGCCGCCATAGCTCAATTGGGAGAGAAGCTGACCGGCAATCAGAAGGGCACGGGTTCAAGTCCCGTTGGCGTCATGTATTTTTTCTCGGAAGATTTTTCAATGTTGATGAGTGTTTCAGGCTGATAATTATTGCTTATAATAATTAATAACTCATCTCTGAACCGGAATTGCAACTGTCCATGCCTTGAAAAAGTAAACACTATCAAATATTTAGGATTAACCGTTGATACACACCTAAATTGGAAGCAACATATACTTAACACAACAAACAAAATCCGCAAATCTATATACTTTTTCAAACAAACGCACAATTTCCTTAACCTACAACTTTTAAAAACAGTATATTACTCACTGTGCTAATCTCACATCGAATACGGAATTTTAGCTTGGGGTAACACTTATTCTAATGCCCTCGACCCCGTCATTAAAGCACAAAAACTAATAATAAAAATAATTCTTGAACTTCCTCTCACTACCAGCACTGATACGATTTTCAATACTTTCAACGTTATGGACATTAAACAGCTCTACGCAAAATCTATCTTAGTTTATTTACATAAAAAACAACAAAATCCTTTACAAACCAACACAAATGATACACAATACCCGAGCCAAAAATAAAGAACTTCTCCAAACTCCCTTTTCTAAAACCACCTTTGGACAAAAACACTTTAAATACATAGCTTGCAAACTACACAATACACTACCAGCTACGATTAGACAAACCGAACCAATGACCAAATTCAAACAATATATAAAGAAATGGATTATAAGTATTGGACGTCACACTACTGCTAACATCTGTAAAATAGATTACAAATAGACAGAATTACCAACTTACGTATGTCCTTACCCATATTAAAGAAATTAAAATAGTAACATCCTAAATGTATAATATAACTCCCTAAATAGATTTGACAAGATTTACTACTTTATTCATCTCTTCCTTCATCTATATAATGCTCTCTTTATGGTATTTACCCACACTTTAAATCATCTTTCTATTTTAATTGTATAAATCAGTATGTATTTTACCTTAAATATTCTTACGTTATAATTAAATATTCTTATGTATGATATTCATTTATGTATGTACCTCTACGCCTGTCTCAACACAGGTATATCCCAGTGAGACAGGCATCGAATAATGTAATGTAAACATACCTTATGTAGATAAATAAATAAAAATATATGTTAAGAATTCACTTTGTGTACATTAAATTCATTTAACAATAAAAAAGCCAATTTGAAGGAATCGCGTGCTGTCGAAGAATTTCAAATCCACACCAAACAATGTTATATTGTGTTGTAGATTTCTGGATAATCCTTCATAAGTGGTCCCAGAGACCAGAGAGAGTTCCTACGTGCGTTATTGTCAAAAAATCTTCCTTCTTACACGTCTCAAATCAAAACGAAAAAGATGGAAGTTACCGGAACAATGACGTCACGTGCGACCTCTCTCCAGGACTACTATATTCATTGTTTTCTACTTACTGAACTGCAATAATTCCTACTTATTTAGTAACCGGCGGCGGAAACGTTTGCAATAAATTATACAAATGATAAGACCGAAGAGTTCGAGCTCTTCCTAGTTCCGTATTTTAAAAATAATAACCTTTTCCGACAGAAACGTCAATCAGGCCGCTTTTATCTTTGCTCAACGTTAAGCTAAGAATAACAACCCAGTATATCAGTTATAGATACCAAACCGGTTATTTATTAATCAAGAAACAAGTGTCACGTAGACAAGAAACACGTAAATCAATAAGAATTAAATAGGCGTAGAGAATTTTCTATAGAACAACTCTTGGCATATTACATGAACTTACGAAGGACCTAATGCAAACATGAAGATTATATGGGAACCGCCTATTGGGAACCATTTATTTATATTGTGCGAAACATACTTAGGTGTTACTAGACATGTTTAATGTTACAATTCTGTAAACCTTTGATCACCTTACTTTTAAATTTTTGTTATTTGTATTTTTATATTATGTATGTATTTCTTTTATCGTAACTTATTCTTATTACATATCTCACTGTACTTTAAATTATTGTTGCTTATATTTTTATTTCATTTATATACTTTTTATTTCTATAGTAACTTTATTTTTACCATTTTTTCTCATGTTAAAGATGAACTGCCTTTATTATTTATATAAAAGCCATCTGGGCGTATAATAAAATAAATAAATTAATGTTCTCCAAAACGAGCTTGAAAAAAATTCATATGTCATATAGTTGGCTTATAAATGTGTAATGTCTACGACTTAAAAAATTCTAAAAATTATATTAAGTACTTTATTAAAATTAAATAGTCATAAATACGTTGGGAAATCATACGTCATGTACTAGTTTATAAATGTGTAAATTCTAATTATACAATTGTAAATGTCTCTAAAATGGCCTGGAAAGAATCTCCTACTTTTGATCTCACTATAGAAACCACTCATTCACTCTGAATGCAACCTGAAAAAAATAAAGTTGGTTGTTTTCAGGTGGAAAAAATATAATAACCAGTAATTGTTGAATGAAACACTAGTATATATTGAATTATTTGGCGGGTATTTGATAAGCCCCCATAGCTCAGTGGTCAAGAGCAGCTGACCGGCAATCAGAAGGACACGGGTTCAAGTCCCGTTGGCGGCAAGTATCTTTTCTCGTAAGATTTTTCAATGTTGATGAGTGTTTCAGGCTGATAATTATTGCTTATAATAATTGTTAACATGTTACTAATGTTTAAAATATGTCTCCATGTTGTCCTTCCGAAATTATTAATTCATCGTCGAGAAAAATAAATTCTGGTGCTTACCGATAACTTTATAGTTGAAAACGGCTTATAAAGTTTTTAAATCGTTGTACGTAAAATATATTGATGGTGAGGTATTGTTTTTATTAATCTAAAATATAAAGAACTTGCATTCCTTGTGCGGCATGGAAATAAAAAAAAAGTTATTATAGTTACGAATTCGCCTGAAATTATTAAAATGTGAGTTTTGAGCAACCAAAAATTATTAGGTTTGTATACCGCCTTATGAGCTATGCCGGTCATTTAAAAATATCGTCGATAGGTATTGTAACCAATGGCTTCTGTTCCACTCCGCGCTCCCCTCAGGGGAACTGAGCGAAAGGGACACTGCATATCGGGCCGCAAATACCAAAATAAAATCGTCAAAATCGATGTTTTGTTTTTCCCATTTTTCTTCTCCAAAACTGGACCGATTTAAATTTTTTTTCACTAACTGTATTAGAAGAAAATATTCTATGTCGGTACGTTTTGTTTTTTTTTCAAAATACATTGTTTAGTTTGTATACTGGACGTCTTTTGACGGCGTTTAAACTAGGCAATTTTATTCATTTTTGGAAGGTCCTAACTTCTATAAGAAGTAAATTATCAAAAAAAACAAAACATACCGACACGCTAAAGGTCAATATCTAATTTATGTAAAAAAAAATTTGCTCTAGGGTCAAAATCCAGAGATATAAACGGGGAACACGTTTGTATGGAAAAAAACGCCGCTAGTATTTCCTCTTTAAGGCAAATCGGCAAATTATTTTCACGTTTTAACCAAAACTTTTCCTGTATACAAAAACTATTATTGGCAAGAAACTTTTATTTTGGAAATATTCAAAAATCATAAAGCGTTATCAGAACCACCACTGAGAATATACTTTACATGTTTTATAGTGTTATAAAGGATATATTAAATATTATTATAAAGGATTATTTTTAAATCTATACATGATTTTTTAACCTACTTATTATATGCAATAGCCGTTATTACTAACTTACACGATCTTTTAATTTACTAATTGAGCCAGAACTCCCTCACCAAACACAATAGCATTTTCTCTTTATGGTGAGGAAAGGCAATTTTTTTATTTTTTTGTTAACCATATGAAACTTTGTAACTGATGTAACTTTATATGTATTTTTAATAAGCATTGTCAATAAAAAAAAATATATATTTATATGTATATATATATGGAACAGAAATATGGAATTTTATACACATATTAATGTAAAATAATTTTATTTATTAATACAATATGGAAATTTGTAACTGTGGCAATCAAAAAACTGATACAAGGTGTCGATTTTTTCGTTTATATTAAACAGGGTGTCCGGGGATAAAGTGCTCAAATTTCGGGGGTGATTCTACACATATGTGATGGTAGAAGTAAAAAAAGATTAATACCTTTTTATATGATATAACATTAAAAACAAACGTCACAGTAGTTATTACTTATCAAGCAGAACACATCCCAAAAAGAGAACTTAAAATTCCTTACTATTACAATCATTGAGGTATATAAATAGAGAAGCAAACTTCATAACCGCTCATCGAAAAAAGCGTAACCACTCTACAACTGCAACGACGTAGCTTTGGAATCACTAAACATTTGAAAGTAAACATATATTTGTCTCACTTGCACAAGTCACGAGAACTTTACCACCGCTAGGATTAGACAAAGCCAGAAACGCAAACCTGCAATAGCGGCTTGGTGTTGCCTACAATGTGAAATTTTACCCAAAATAAACAATGAAATAGTTTTTTTTACTTTACTTTGTAATATAATAAACTTATTTAAATTATTTTAAATATGTATTTTTTATTATACGACTAAAAGAATGCACAACTAATGAAATAATGAAGTCATTATTTGTTCCAATATTTTTTATTGAACCAATAGTATATAATACTCAAACCGAAATTGTTTCAAAAGTGTTTTCAAAGTTCTTTTCTCAGCAATCTAATTATTTCCACCCACTTCTCACGGCGTGCTGCATCTTATGGTACCCTGCAAAATTATTAATATAAAATACGTAAAAAATATAATTACTTACTAGATTATTCATTAATAAACTAAAATAAGTTTTAATGAAGTATGTTGTATGAAGATTAAAACATAATTTTTATTAAGTATTTTAATATTGTTACCTCCATAGTAACTTATTACATAAATTATGTATTCTCCCATTAATGTGGGAAAACCAAAACGACTTTTTAGTGGCAACACTGAACTTATATTAGAGTATTTGACATTTTATTTCATTTTCTGCTTTTTTTAATTAAATGTGAATATGTAAACAATAAACTTAGGTGTGGAAAGTAATTCCACTTGCTTTATAATGTTGAATCGCATTTTTTCGCGACGCATTTAACCATTTTGGTGATAGTTTTGATCGCGTATCGTCCGGCACAAGTCGGTCGGCGTCACAATGAGCACTGAACTGACGTTAGCGGGGCATATGCTTTTGGACATATGTACAGTGGCAATGCTTTGGCGCGGTCGTTAGTCATCTAGTATATATATATATCAATGATTACAATGTATACCTTCCGCTTGGCAATGCTAGCACGTTCACGTGAAGTCAGTTAAAATTAACGGTGTGACTTTATCGATGGATTTACAACCGCTTCCGTCAATCAAACTGAGTGATCGCCATGTTAAAATGAAACTCAAACGCAATATCTCGGTGCCAGCAATGTGAATGAGCGCAATTTTCGAGACTTCTATTTGTATGAAGCCTCCGCTACCTATTGGACGTTGGATTATCAAAATGACGTTCATGTCCGTCCGGGAACGTTTGCGTGACCCGCTTCATACAAAACCTAATTTTGGATTTGAGACTAAAATACCCAACTAAGATGAAAAGTCATTTTTTTAATCAAAAGTTATATTAAATATCTAGTACGGATAGGTGCTACCTACTTCATTTATTATTGTTTGAAATGGTGGTATCCTACTAATATTATAAAGGTGAAAGTTTGTATGGATGTATGTTTGTTACTCTTTCAGGCAAAAACTACTGAATAGATTTTAAAAATTCTTTCACTAATAGAAAGCTACATTATTTGCGAGATCTATAGGATATATATTGGTAAGCTCTGGCGTTATGAATAATCTCTGGCGTTATGAAATTATTTATCATACGTTTTCTGTCGCTAACAAAATCGATTTATTGCAAACGCCAATTGTCGCCTTGGAAACGATGTTTTTTTTTTTAATTAGGTTACTATGGACATCCCTTTAATGTTAAAATTCAAATATGTATACAATACTAATTCCTACTTTACAGAATGGATTTTAATGATACTTTACAATAATATGAACATATAGGCTATAGCTCAGAGCTCTGGCATTACGAAATTTGTATGAAAAAATTGCAATAGGTGGCACGATTAGTAACATATCTATAATTCTTTAATCGATTCAAATTATTAGGGAAGTAGGTACTTCAAATAAATTCGTTAAAATATTTTCTAAAATAGAATTTTTATTTAAG
Organism: Limnephilus rhombicus; assembly: GCA_929108145.2. NCBI lineage: Eukaryota > Metazoa > Arthropoda > Insecta > Trichoptera > Limnephilidae > Limnephilus > Limnephilus rhombicus. The sequence continues at coordinate 45,301,213 of OV815273.1, read as the reverse complement.
AATCTTTGTTTTGCAAAATGTCATTCTCAAATTTTGACATAATGTCACATAACAATTATTGTTTTAATTGGATAGACAGATAGACAGGTATCGCATTTTTTAAGTGTAAAACTGCCGTACTGGATTTTTTGGTAGAATATAAAAAGAAGAATAATAATTCGTACTTAATAACTATCTATAAAAATGAATCACCAAAATGTATGTATGCGCAACGACTGAACCAAATTGGATAATTCTTTTTTTTGTTCGTTTTTTTGTTTAAAATTACCGTTGAGTTCTGGCATTATGAATTTTGTATAAGAAATTATAACAGGTGGCATGCGAGCAGTTTGAAAACTGAATGTATCGGGAATGAATGTGTGGGAGTGGGGAGGGGGGAAGGGGGGGGGGGAGGAGGGTGGGGGAAAGGGGGTTATGGAAGGGAGAAGGGGAGGGAAGGAAGGGGAAAGGGGAAGAATGGAGGAGGTTGTGGGGAGGGGTAGGGGGTGGGGGAAGGAGGTTGATGGGGGGAGTTGAGTTGGGGGAGGGGTGGGTGGAGGGGGAGGGGGATTGATGGGGGGAGTGGAGTGAGGAGAGGGAAGGTGGAGGAGGCTGAGTGGAAATCCCCTAATGCCATGCGAGCGAAACCGCGGGAAAAAGCTAGTATGTATAATGTATATATATATATATATATATATATATATAGTTAATTAAAGTATTCAGTTTTGCTTCATTTTGGAAGCAACTTTGGAACTTTTTTGTAAGTTTTTTATAGTTATTAAAAAATATATCCTGCCTTATCTTTTGTATTAACATAATAAAAATAAAAATAAATAAAAATTTTACATCGTTAAAAATGTGTTTTTTGGGTAGTAAACCTAGAACCATTTATTGCATAACCAACACTTCTGTCGTAGGTTACCCCAAGTGATTCGCTAGGTTTGGTGACTTAGCAGGGGTGCCCGGATTCATGGGGCGAGGTTTGTCAAAGTCTTGGGGGCTGATGTGTCTGCCCATCTGTTGCGTGGCGGGCCGGATGGAGAGAGACTGGTTGAGGAGGTCTTTTGACCTCTCCAGTCAGAATCCCTCGACCTTTGCCTTGCACCGCAGTAGGGATAGATTCATACGTCCGTCACTCCTAGACACACTGACCCGTAGATTCCTGCCCACCCCTCATATCTATTTCCTTCCCGGAACCTCTCTTCTTCCTTTCCTTAAAAAGAAGAAGAAGATGGAGAGATATGTAAGACACGATTGTTTAAAGTAGAGCAAAAATCTCGTGGAAGGCGTCTTAAGTATCATTTAAAGAAACATTGTGAATTTTTTCACAACTATAACTTGTAAAATAACTGAAAAAAACGTATTTATAATAATTTTCTGAGCATACTTTTCGATTTTTTTTCTATCGAGGAAATTTCAAATATGTAATTTGTATTTCGGCGTGGAACGCTTCTAGATATTATCTTCAAGAATAGAAAGAAGAGAGAGCTTAAAAACTTCAAATGTTTAAGGGAGATAAATGTGTAAGAAATCAGTAGAAATTCGGGTAGCGGCGGCTTAAAAAACCCTCCACAAAGCATCCCCTAAGATGACATGTGTGGAGCTAATGTAAAAAAAGTTATGTTAATATTAAATGACAAATTTTTGTTACGACGTAAATCGATAATTTGAATTTACACCTATCAAAATGATTTCTTTTATTAATTTTTATGTTTTATCTTATATTTCATCGTATTTTTATAATAAACTAGCTTGTCCCGGCATGCGTTGCTATGCCATTTAATAAAGAAATTGTTTCTCCCAAAGTGTCCTTTCTCATTCGTCCTGTTCCCCTTCCGCCTCCCCTCTCCCCACTCCACTCCCCCCCCCCCCTTCTCCCGTCCCGCGAACCCCCTTCCGGGTTCCCCTCTTCCCTCCCAGGTCCCCCTCCCAGGTCCCCCTCCCAGGTTCCCCTCCCCCTCCCTGGCTCCCTCCCTCCCGCTTTCCATAGCAATAGCCGCTTCCTCGCGTGCCACTAATAGCAATTTTTTTTATAAAAATTTCAGAATGCCAGAGCTCACCTGAAGTTTTATAAAAACCTTGTCCTGACAATAAGGAACACACAAAAAAAAAGAATTATCCTATTTGATGCAGTCGTTCGAAAGTTATGCGCTTAGCAACACATTCAGCGATTCATTTTTATATTATAGATATAGTAAAATTATTATTTTTTAAGTTTTTTATTTACTCACAAATAATTGCCCATAAGTTGCCCCTAAAATCATAAAACATAAAAATCTTTAAGGCCTGTATTTTATATTTTAAAGTAGCTCATATCCGAACAATATAATAATATTTGATACACCTTTTGATTACAAAAATAATTATTCAGTTTGGTGGGGTATTTTGGCCTCAAATCCAAAATTAAGTTTTGTATTAAACAGGTCGCGGAAACGTTCCTCTTTAAGGGCCATTAACCAGCCAGCGGCCGAGAATTCATATTTCGTCGAAAGATGTTCTCACGATCGTACAGGGCGGTTCCAATTAATTATTCTCCGAACTAGCTTCTTTAAATAATTTCTCGATATCGATTTTATTTCATTCAATTAATTTACCTACATTCAAAAATGCTGAAAGGCGTGATGATAAAACTATTAAAATTATATACTTTTTGTAATTATTTTTTAATAATAATTTTTCAACAATGACTAACCAAAATAAGAATGTAAAAAAATCTTAAATATGTTAGTTTGTAAGACCATAAATAAATAGACAAACTGAAGTATTTTCGTCACAAAACGCGTGCGCGAATCTTTTTTAAAATGATTTTATATAAACTAAAATTAAAATTCTGAAACATAGCTTTCCCAGATAATTTATTGATTTATTTTACTACCTGATTATATGATTTGAAATATGTGTAGTGTAATACAAAATTTTGTTTGAAAATTTAACAAATCTGCCGACGACCTACGGTAAAACCTTATTGTACTAAAAATAAACATATTTTCTCAAAATTTGAAAGATAGCTTTACTAGATAAAAATCAATTTATAATTTTTTGTGGAAAAGAGTCGATAGGTCTAAAATTTGATTTACAATTGACATTTGTCTGCTTGAATTGAAAATCGTCTAAGGGTTCCCGGATATTGACCGTTAATAAATAAATGAATAATAATTGAACAATAATATAAAATTCATAATACTTTAGCCATCAAAGCATTGGCAGCACAGGTTGGCAGGTAACGGAGATCAACAAAGTTTGACGGTTCCAATCAGGAATTGCATTGTCATATTGTCAATATAACGCCGACTCCAACTTCCGTACATAAACCTTTTCAGCATAACTACGAGTACACCTTTTTTCAAATTTTAGATCAAAAATATTATTATCAATCGGCTGAGTATTTTATCACATCTGATCGAATTAAATATCTACATAATTATCGTGTAGGAAGAATAAGTTTAGTGTTAATTTCAGCTAGTTGAGACAATTATTACTGCAGTCCTTTATAACTAGAGGTCAGATTCGAAAAGCTTTTTTCCGCATTCTGTCGACTCTTTATTGATACAAATGACAAGCAATTATCGTCACCATTACAAGTCAAGGATCAAGGTCAAAGGTCCTTAAGCATGTATCTATAAAAACGCCCGAAAAGTACTCAAAGGAAAATTTGTGCAATTAATTCACGTGAATTTTTGAGGTGGGTAACTGCCGTTTTCTGGCCACGAAATTCAATTATGTACCACAATACATACAAAACATGAAAATGTGTTTTTTTTTCCGAGGCCTGTGTCTTCATTGTGTATCTACCATTTTCACAGCATCCCCAAAGATGACATATTATGCCCTAAGGAACTTATTTCCGAACGGTGCCGCCTGTGTGGAGTTAATGTTACAAAAAAAAAATCGGTCCAGATTGGGGCCGTAGACCGGGGTCTCTCGGGCCTAGGCGAAATCCAACCCTGACCGAGCGCGTTACGTCTCTGTAAGTATCTTAAAACTTATATAAACTTATCTTGTAAACTTGTCACACGTATTAAAAAAATTACACAGTTTTGGGACCGCACAGTGGGGCCAAACACCTCATTTCGATACAATAAACAAAAACAAGAAATTCAATCTTACAAAGTCGCTTTATTTGTTAGATAGTACCCCTTTAGTTGTAGCATGTGACCCAACCTTTCTGCCTGTAATCGCTCTCAGTCCTGGCCTATCGGTCGTAAAGAAAAGATCCCTATTAAATGAGCCAGTGTAAACCTTATGGTAAGCCCACACTGCGGCCAACGTTCCAACTTCAAACGTTTGGACGATCGTGTGGAGGGGTGTTCGTGCGTTGGAAGTTCGAGTTGGAAGGTTGGAGTTCGCGTTGGCCCAGGATCGCCTTCGAGGCGATCCCAACGGCAAACTCACACGAACCAGCCTGCCGCAGCTGTCCACACCGTGCCGCGTACTATTAAAATGACTATATTATTACGGAGAGTGGTATAACAATTGTTTGAAAACATGTCGTGTATATAATTATATGATTATACGTACGTAATAATTGTAGGCAACTGAAAAAGATACAGCGTAGCTACAGCTGTTTCATGTCCGCCATTTTGGAGTACGGAATTCGGGGTTGGAGGGTTGGCCGCAGCGACCACACGATGGGCCAACCTTCCAACTCCGAAGTAAGTTCGGAGTTGGAAGGTTGGCTTCAGTCTGGACGTAGCATTAAGTTTATATATTTATTTCGGAAGATACCTGATACAAACCCAAGTGATTACGGATCCATCATGTTCAGTTATTTAACTTATTTTTTCACATTATATTTTTAACATCATTTATTGTATTGATGAGTAAAAGCAACAATTAAACAAAAAATGTGATCTTGATTTCTAAAAATTTCAGATTCATTTATAAGAGATATACTTAGCTCTGGGTACCTCCGAAATTCCATTCGAACATTTTTAAAAGCAGCAGCTATTGTAATGTACGAATCACTTTCAAAATTTTGCAGCTTTTCTGCACTTGAAGTAAAAAATAAAAAAAACCTCTAAGGCATATTTTTCTCTCTCTCCGCTTTGCAATCAAATACAAACAAAAAGAATATTTTTGAACGTATCCGAAAACGTAAAACTGTTTATGAAAGCTTATAAAATATTATTTCAAACTTTATTATTAGATTTATACATTTAATTTTAAAAATATTAAATTTTTTAATGCAAACATGAAAAAGTTTTAAAAATGGTTCACCTAACGTTTTTTCTAACCAAAATTACTGATAACAAAAAACAAAAGCACACAAATATTTCATTATACAAATGTATCATCACTGTTACCTCACTTTTTTGTTGTTTCATGTAAAAATAATTAATAAAAAATTCGTAAAGTTTAGCATATTTTTCTCAAATTGTATTCAGAAACTTTGGTTTCATACTCGTATATATGTTCATTTTAATTCTAAATGGAATATTTCTGAACGTATCCGAAAACGAAAAACTGTTTTTGAAAGTGCATAATACCTGTATAATAATTTATATATTATTAGATTAATCTTAATTAAAATATTAACTTTAATTTAATTAATAATAATAATAAAACTAAAATCTGTTTCTGAAAAAATAAGAAAATATACAGAGTGGGGAAAATTTAACCCGGACTTTTAAATCTGGAGCGTAAATTAACCCCTTAGCTCGTCAAATAAATCAAAAAGTTATAATTCAAAGGTCAGATAATTTTCCGCTTCACGATAAAATCCAATAAACAGAACATTTCTGAATGTATCCAAAAACAAAAAAACTAGTTTGATAGATGATAAAATGCGCTTCCTATTTTTATCATTAGAATTACACATATAATTTATAAAATATTAAACGTATAAACTCACTTTTTTGTCGTTTCATGTAAAAAAAAATTCATAAAGTTTAATATTTTTTTCTCAAATTGCATTCGGAAACTTTGGTTTCATATATTTTTGTGGTTATCTTTTAGATTTGAATATTAAATGTGTTATTTTCTCATTCCAATACCGTTTAGATCATACTTCTCACTATGATAGTAAGGAAGTTAACGATTTCTATGAGACCATTACATTAATTACATTATTTTACAACCGATTAGTGGAATTTATCCAAGTACTCAGTATTTATTTTTTATTTTATTTATTTATTTATTTGAGGCCCAAAGGGCTTTTACATTTTGGTAGTACAAATAATTCATGACAGATTATTTTTAAGCATATACAGAAATAATAAAAATAAAATTTGATAAAAAAGCACACAAGTCATAAAAGTACAAAAATACAGCGATTTCATAGGTTTTCAGAAAAACAGATATGTTTAGGAATAGTTTTGGAATAAGTTTTTTACAAAATCAACAAAATTCGCCAAGTTTATGTTAAATATATCAATATCACCCAAGTGCTGATTTCCCATAGTGTGAAATCGTTGTATCGGAGAGTGGGCAATGTAGTTCCGCTTATGAATGCTGCAGTAGAATAGTGTATTTTGTCGTGTAGTTACTGTCGGTATTCGTAAGTTTATGAGTTGCAATAGTTCGCAACAGTCAAACTTAGAGTTAAGTATTTTGAATAAAAATGTTACGTCGTTTATTTTACGTCTGTCTTCTAGTGTGTGTAATTTTAGAATATTTAATAATAAATTATATTTCAAGTCTTCAAGTGGGATATTTAATTTAAAATTTATAAAACGCAGAAATTTTTTCTGTGTTCGCTCAATGTTATTAATGTGAATTTTGTAAGATGGAGACCAAACTACCGAGTTATATTCCATTAGGCTTCTAACTAGAGATACATATAATGATTTGTATGGAATTAAAGTTTTTGGTTGTTCTTAATACGAAGCCTGGTGTTTTCATACCTTTGTTTACAATTTGGTGGATATGATTTTCGAAACTTAGTTTTTCATCCAAAATAATTCAAATATCTCTCATTTCTGTGACTCTTTCTAAAGCTGTGTTATTGATGGAATAACAGGATTTTTATTTATTTTTTACTACCTTGCGGTAGGCCACTAGTAGCCCAGAAAGCTTTCGACATCCATGATTTTATTTTGACGAACAGTTTACGATTTAATAAATAGCTAGTAAACCATTTTAGCATGTTATCCCTTATTCCTAGAGCAAATAGTTTTTGGATTAGTAGTTTATGGGATACTTTGTCAAATGCCTTCGAAAAGTCTGTATATATGCAGTCGACTTGTTTATTTTCTGCAAAAGATTATACCGTGCTGTTTTTGGTCAATTAATTTTATTAATTTGGGATAGATTTCATCAAGGACCAGTGATTCAAAAAGCTTAGGTAGTACTGACTGTATACAAATGGGGCGATACTTGGCTATATTAGTGTCGTCTCCTTTTTTGTAGATAGGTGTAATGAAGCTAGATTTCCAGCGGTCTGGAAAGTGTCCAAGGGTCAAGAGACGGTTGAATAATAAAGTGAGTGGTTTAGATAATGTATTAGAGCATTTTTTGAGGAATATTGGTGGAATGTTGTCTGGGCCAGTGGATTTGTCAGTGTCTAAGGAAAGTAATTTGTATTCAGGTATTTTGTCATCTGGGGTTTCTTCATCATATACATTTTTGAAGAAATCCGAAAAAAGGTTTACAATGTCCTGTGTATTGTTTGCACTGGTTCCGTTCATTTGCATTATTGGCGGGTATTCTGTATTTTCATTGTAGTATGAGATGAAGGTAGTGATGTTAATGATGATAATGATGATGACCTTGATGATGGTAGTGACGATGATGGTGATAGTGATGACGACTCAAACATGTCAGATAAAGAAAAGTAAAAATATTTTTGGTAGTTATTTAACTAAATTGTGTATATTATTATATAATATACAGATAATACAGTTTACATATTTAAATTTATTTATTTATTTAACGCCCAAAGGGCTTTTACATGTTTGGTAGTACAGTTCATTTGTGACAGATGATTTTTAAACACATACAGAAATAATAATAATAAAATTAGATAAAAAAGCACACAAGTCATAAAAATACAGCGATTTCATAGGTTTACAGAGAAACAGATATGTTTAGGAATAAAACAGATAAAGAAATAATAAAAATAAAATTAGATGAAAAAGCACGCAAGTCATAAAAATACAGCAAATTTCATAGGTTTACAGGTATGTTTAGGAATAGTTTAGGAATAAGTTTTTTACAAGATCAACAAAATTCGCCAAGTTTATGTTAAATATGTCAATATCACCTAAGTGCTGATTTCCCATAGTGTGAATTCGTTGTATCGGAGAGTGGGCAATGTAGTTCCGCTTATGAATGCTACAGTAGAATAGTGTATTTTGTCGTGTAGTTACTGTCGGTATTCGTAAGTTTATAATAATAATAATATATTTTTATTGAACAAAAAATTTAAAGATTTATAACTACAAGAAAAAAGTACATGTTGATGTTGGTTTTCGCGAATCTGTGAATCAATTAATTATATTTTCCCGTATTAATGTTACCATTTTTTGTAAAATGCACTGCTGGCAAATTTTGTCACGGGCCGCCTCTGCCCGCGAGAATGATACTATGACTCAAATGCGCATGCGCGAATTCGCGAGATCTCTAAGAAACGTATTCAGTACGAATAAAAGATATAAATTTAAAGGAAAAAATCCCGTGATGTCCCCCAAGTGCGCAGAACGGTTTGCGCAGTATGCATGGCAACTGCTAGTTTCGAGTGGCCAGTCGCGTTAGTACGCAACGTACGCAACGTACGCAACAAGGAAGTGAGCGGAGCGGTCGCACGTTCGTCCGAAGAAACTTTTTCAATTTCGAGCTTAAAAATGTTCTGAATTGAAATTATGTTTCTGCAAATGTTAATAATTACTTTTATGTTAAGAATTAATGTTTGTGAACATAAAGCATCGAAAAAATTCTCAATAAGTTTCTGAAATATGAAGTGGGGTCTGTCCCCACCGTCCCCTTCAGAAGAACCGCTACTGGATAAAGCCATAGAAAGTTCTGGAAGGAGTGGCGGAGTATGTCACTGAGTCTTGAAGGTTCTGGAAAGTTCTATAAGATTCGATAAAGCTGTAGAAAGTTCTGCAAGGGGTGGCGGAGTATTTCGGTGAGTCTAGAAGGTTCGAAAAGTTCTATAAGGTTCGATAAAGCTGTAGAAAGTTCTGGAAGGGTGGCGAAATTCGTCAGTGGGTCTAGAAAGTTCCAGAAAGTTCTAGAAGGTTCTATGAAGCTGAAAAAAGTTCTAGAAGGAGTGGCGGAGTAGCGAGTCTAGAAGGTTCTGGAAAGTTATATATGGTTCGATAAAGCGAAAGTTCTGGAAGGAGTGGCGGAATTTGTCGGTGAGTCTTGAAGTTTCCGCAAAGTTCTAGAAGGTTCGATAAAGCTGTAGAAAATTCTGAAAGGAGTGGTGGGGTATGTTGGTAAGTTGAGAAAGTTTCTGAACATTCTAGAAGGTTCGATAAAGCGGTAGAAAGTTCTGGAAGTAGTAAAGGGGTATGTCGTCGAGTCTAGAAGGTTCTGGAAAGTTCTGTAAGGTTCGATAAAGCTGTAGAATGTTCTGGAAGGAGTGGTGGAATTCGTAGGTGAGTCTAGAAGAATCCGAAAAGTTCTAGAAGGTTTAATAAAGTTGCAGAAAGTTCTGGAAGGAGTGGCGAAGTATGTCGGTAAGTCTAGAACAGTGGTTCCCAAAGTGGTCCCCAATATCATTCAGGGGTCCGTGGAAAATTAAAACGTTAGGGGGTGCGCGCTACAACCTTTTTTTAATCTCCACCCACTCCACAACACCCCACAAGGGGTGGGGGCATAATGGGATGGGATGGGGCAGGATGGAATGGGGTGAAATGAGTTTCTCTGGGTATCCTACCGCCCCCCACGAAAGTCTGAAGCGCCCGCCTACAAAAGAGGTCTGTGGGCCAAAAAAGTTTGGGAACCACTGGTCTAGAAGGTTCCAAAAAGTTCTATAGAAAGTTCGGGGAGGAGTGGCGGAGTATGTCGGTGTGTCTAGAAGGTTCTGAAAATTTCTATCAGGTTCGACAAAGCTGTAGAAAGTTCTGGAAGCAGTGGCGTAGTAAGTCGATGATTCTAGAAGCTTCCGAAAAGTTCTACAAGGTCGATAAAGCTGCAAAAAGGTTTGGAAGGAGTGGCGAAGTATGTCGGAGAAGTTCCCTAATGCTCTAGGATGTTATGGAAGGAGAAAGTTCTAGAAGCTTCCACAAATTAGTAGCGGAGAGTGTCGGTGAGTCTAGAAGGTTCTGGAAAGTTCTAGAATGATAATCTTAATCTTCAAAAAACATTATTAAAAAAGTGTTCAATGTGCATGCCGCTAAAACTCAAAAGCGAGTCCCGGTACGATAACAGGAGTTATATGATGTGGTAGCCCTCTATCCCCCATCCATGAAGAAAGTTTCTGTTTTTTTACCTGAAGGGCGTGGTTTTAAAGATATAAGGGCTGGAATTTCACCCCTTGAAATTTCTAGAACAATTCAAAACATTCCAGAGTATTCTTGAGCATTCCACCACATTCCAGAATATCCCAGAATATCCTGGAATGTTCGGGAATAGAATGGAACGTTCAGAAACATACCAGAACATCCAATATCATTGTGGAACATTCCAGGACACTCCTGAATGCTGCGGAATGATCTGGAACATTTTCTGGGACATTTGAAGTCTTTTTTGTATGGGGCTACCCATATGGAGTATATAGCAAGATCCGTCGTGGATTTGAACGTCAATTCAATCTCACTTCAACTCCCTGAGCGAAGCTGCACACCCCAGTCAGAATATTTGAGAGCATTCCAGAAAGTTCCAGAACATCCCGAAACATGCTGGAAAATTGTGGAATGTTCGGGAATAGGGAATCGGGAACATCAATGTGAAACATTCCAGAACTCTCTCGAATGTTGTCCTGAGCGAAGCCGGGTAACCCAGCTAGTATATTATATTTTAAGTCTTCTAGTGGGATATTTAATTCAAAATTTATAAAACGCAGAATTTTTTTTTGTATTCGCTCAATGTTATGTAATGTATTTGAAAAATTTGCATTTTGTAACCTTCCATGCCACATTCAAATTTTCACCATAAAACGTCCCTCTGAATAAAGTTAGTTTTCAAGCAAATCTTGCCCCACTGTGCGCCGGTTATAAGCGCCCCCCCACCTGCCCATGGTGTCAGGTATGTACGACAGGTACCAGTTAAGATTGGTGGTCAGTGGTCACATAACGACAGTTACCTACCTCAAAAATGAACACACCAAACAAACAAGCCTATTACTTATAATGGTTAAGTAGGCAGTAATATAACATTTATAGTAGAGGTCAGTTGCTGGATGGGTAGGACATGAGGCCATCGCCCTCTGAAGTGGCAGACAAGTACCACGTGCCCACCACCATCACACTCCCTACTTCCTACTAACCAAGTACCTACTAGCTCTAGCCGCTAACCAGTGAACCTTCCGTCCTCGGGTAGTGGTTAGTGGGGCTAGTGGGGGTAGTGGCTATGGCTAGTGGCACCACTGCAACTGGCTACTAGCTACTAGCTGTGGCCAGTAGTAGAGGCATTGGGTTGAGTATTGGGTAACATATACCCCCCATTCTCCACTGATACTTAACTCTCCGGGATGTGCCTACTGCCTATTGTCCGCTGCCCGCACTTAACCCCTGAGGCCTAGGGTATATTTTGTCATAAGGTTCAAATCCAAATAAATGGAATATTTATGAACGTGTCCTTAAACTAAAAACAGTTTTTGAAAAGTGATGAAATACGTTTTAAATTCTAATTTTTTTAGTGCAAAATTTAAAAAATATTTAAAAGTGACTTATTTACATTTTTTCCTAACTAAAATTACTGAAATGAAAAAAAAATATCAATCTGAGGGGTTAAAAATCGTGACAATATTTATGAATGAAGGTTCACGGTCAAATAACATTATATTATATACAGTGTAAGGCCACGACAAATCGTCGATCGCCGAGCAGTAAACAACGTTGAAATATTATGGAATTCCACACATTTTCATTAGATTTCTCACCGCTTATGAAATCAGTTTGATAAGTTGAGACGCTTACCGTAATGAATGGTACGTGATGCGACTTTTCATAGAACTTTTTTTTCCTATAAAAACTAGTATTTTTATTATTTGAACTAAAATCTGATTAGAATACGTGAATAAATTCGCTATTGACTACCGAAAACAATATAAAGGAGATTTTCCGATTCCAAAACCCGAAATGATACCTATCATTTATTTTTCAGGTAGAAAAAAGCAATCTGAAATGAGCATCCTTCTTTTTAACTTTCGATCCAATCCTTTCTAGTCTCAATTTTTCTGTTTATAACATGATGTGTGGATTTAAATTCTAAGTCGATTGTTGTCATCTGGCTGCCATTCGGATAAAATTGTTCCTCTCAAACCGATTATTCCAACACTTTATTTGGACCCTTTCGTCTTCATTGACAAAATCGCGTAAATTAGACAGCACCAAATCGTTGTTGACAGGAAGCGATCTTACCGCAAATAATCTTACAAATGAGCACTTACCTTCCGAAAAACTTTCGTGAGCATTGATATCCATAAGTTGGATGCATAATATTATGTAAACGCTCCTGAACGCTGAAATATTCGAGTTTACCGCTCCATAGTGAGCTGATCAATGGACCAAATTAACGAAAATTCTGCCGAAAAGGAAAACAGTAATAGATTTTTGAAAAAAGAGCTAGTGTCGCCATTTTATATTAGTTGCATAGTTATAGAATAAAGAATAACTGTGTTTAGGAAACTCAAATGGGATGGAGATCTACAATGCCAGGAGGGTGTAGGGGAATGCTGGGCTAATGAACACTTTTATATTTACCGTGACGATTCGTGGTAACGGTACCGTCACGGCAAAAAAGACAATACACATACGTTCCTTATCACTAAAATGCTGCAGCTCTTTTCTACACATTAAATAATGTTGAGACACACAAAATACGTGTGACTGTTTCCTCCAAAGTATATTATTTTTTTTGCGACGGGAATTGCTTTCCATTTTCTTTATACGTAAGAGGGAGATATATGAAAATAATTGTATGTTTCCTTTGGGGGGTGCAGACATACGTCCACCGTTTGTCTCATTTTCGACTGTTGTCGTTTAATGTGTAAGGAAGAGCGGCGGCATTGACATTTTTACGTTTTTAAATTTTTGGAATTCACTCGCACTTCAATATTATCCTTGTAAAAGGTACAGAAATATTTGCAAAAATGTTATACGAAATGTCAAAGAAAATAATTATAAGAAGAAAATAGACGAATGTAACAATGACCCGCGCAAATTATGGAAGATCATTAATGAAATTACAAATGCAAAATCATCCCATTACAAGAACATGGAGGAATTAACGATTGAAAATACCCAAATCTCTTTCGCAAAGCATCTGAACAAAATTCTCGAATATTTAAACGATTTTTTTACTAATATAGGGTCACAATTAGCAAAGAAAATCAGACAACCAATAACTAGCACTTTGCTAGAAGAAAAGGAAAATATGAACCAGATAGACAAATTAAAGTTAACTTATGTAACCAATACTGAAATCAGAAACGCAATTTTATCCCTTAATATTAATAAATCATCGGGAAATGACATAATCTCAAATAAAACAATAAAACAACTACAACATGAACTGACCTTCCCATTGACATACTTGGTCAATCTGTCTAAAACTATAAATGTATTCCCTTCATGCCTCAAAAAAGCTACAGTTATACTCATACATAAAAGTGGTAACAAAAATTATATATATAATTACCGACCCATAAGTCTCTTAAGCTCTTTTTCAAAAATCTTGGAAACCGTAATGAAGAAGCAAATTGTTCAATTTCTTGAACAAAACAAATTATTATCACCATCCCAATATGGTTTTAGAGAAAACATGAACACCAATGATGCCATTGAAAACCTAACAAGCATGGCCATAAAAAACAAAGCTTTTGACACAATAGACCATAAAATATTACTAACTAAACTAAACAAAATAGGAATGGCCGAATCAACAATGAACTTATTGGAGTCGTATATAACAGGGCGAGAACAACAAGTACAAATTGGCATACAAAAGAGCAAACTCCTATCTTTAAACTATGGCGTTCCTCAAGGAAGTGTACTGGGACCGATTCTGTTCATTATCTACATCAACGATTTAACTAACCTTACCATTAAAGGAAACATAATCAGTTTTGCTGATGATACTGTTTTATTATTTCAAGAAGAAAATTGGACTGATACATTTAAGAGGCTGAAAAGGGGCTTAGTGCACTTCAACATTGGCTTAAAATCAACTCGCTTACCCTTAATTGTTATGATGCAGTGCAAATCCTTATTCTTTTAAATATAATTATTAATAACTTTATCATTTGTACTGCATCCTGACGTCTCTACCCGTCGAAATAATCATAAGGTAGGAACTAGCTTATTATTTATTCGAGTGCCAGCTCTGATTTTGTCTACGACCGGAGGTGACACCTGGATCAGTTCCGCAGAAATACGACACTTTTTGCGTGCTTAGATTACGGAGAGGTTGGCCCCGTGACCTACGCACGCGACAGTCACGGAGTATTTTGTGAATTTGAGTTTGTACGGGATAAAAATTCCCTTTTTAATCGGAAATGCCGGGCGTTTTAAGTTTACGACGAGTACGTTTATGAGTGATCGGTGTAATTTGGAAACCCCTTGGTAGGAATAGTAGTTGTCATTCTTTCAAAAAAGGAAACTTGTTCGGCGGCCATGCGATGTTTAAAGCCTGAGAGAATAATCCGTGCTAAATCGACCGATCATACTTAGGACAGAGCTCCTAATTCATTGATTATCTGTGCCCTGATTGCCCGTGAGGTAATTCACAGTTCTTTGTGTCGCGAGAGTAATTTCCGCAGACCTTGACACTCGTCTGGCCCGAGGGCAGGCACCACCACATGCCATACCTACATCATTGGAAAGCACCTCCTGGCGAGGTTCCTTGCTAATTTGGACGCGGCAAAAGGCCGCTTGATGACATTCACTAGACGGCGGAACTGATTCCATGTCCTGGCTTCGGCGGTAGCTTCTCAGCTACTAGACGGTCATTTCTCAATTTAGCTATCGGTAGTTCTTAAAGTAAAAAGGTCGGTTCCATGGGGGGTAAGTCCAATGTAATATTTATATCTACCTGTCGAGTGAGGCCTCGACATATGTTTGTTATTTTTAATAATATGTATTAACTCACAATCTCCGTATTTAATTATGTTCCCTGCACACCACCCTTTATAGTCTGACACATATCATGGTTTAAGATCCATCCTCTGAGCATTAACGGGATCCACAGATATTCTCGGCGGGATCATATCCCGTCCAGAATTGGCGCTTCCTTTAAGGATAAAGTCTGTGAGGTATACCTGGTCAGTATTATAATATTCTATGTTGATTTTATGGAATGTATACATGGTTTTGCCGCTTGGCGAAAACCCACGTAGCATAATATAAGCAAAACAAAATATATAATATTTTCAATGAACTCAAGGGGCCAACCAATAAAATCACTAGAACTAAAATTACATGAATGCGATGGAAATAATATACAATGTTACTGCCCCGTCATCGAAAAAACACAAAACCTAAAATATCTCGGAGTAATAATTGACGAAAATCTTAGATGGGACCTACCCATCAAAGGTATAACGGAAAAACTCACAAGCCTTATATATTTCTTTAAAAATCTAGGAAACGTGTTAAATAAAAAGGATATGAAAAAGGTCTACTACGCGTTATGTCATTCTCGAATTGAATATGGAATCATAGGATGGGGATCTGCTACACATACGTACCTACACAGCCTGAATACGATTCAAAAGGAATCATAAAGACCATATTGAAAGTACCAATTAGAACGCCTTCAATTGACATTTTCAATAACTTTGACCAAATGTACAACAAATATATGCCAAAAATATATTATTGAAGCTCTTAAAAAAAATGAATCCTCTACTAGGCCGTGTATACATAACACTAGATCGAATAAAAATGATATAAAAAATATTCCAAGTTATAAAACTACATTTGGACAAAGAAACTATACATACTTTGCAACAAAACTCCATAACATCCTTCCCCAAGACATAAAACTAATAAAAAATCCAATTGAATACAAATCAAGAACAAAAATATGGCTTAAAGAGGTCAATGAGAAAACCCTAGCGAAGACGCTAAAAACGACATAGAAGACAAATGAACTATATTTAAATAACTTTAGTCCGCCTCGGCACAGGACCCCCTAGTGAGGAGGACTAAGAAATACAATATTTTATACTTAACTTCACATTACATTTTGTATGTAAAAATTTTTCTATATAGTCGCTATAATAAAAAAATTTAAAAAATTAAAAAAAACCATACTTGTATATTCCATACTTTCAAAATTATCGTCACGGCAAGTAGTATTGTGTTCCATGTCAACTCGGAATGAAATCAACTCAAAAAAACCTCAGAAAGGTCATTAAAAGCTATGAAAAAATAATTTTAAAATAGCCGGTAACCCTAACCTAACTTAAACTATTTAACCATTTTTCTATATTTTTTTATCATCACTCTTAATGACCTTTCTGAGGTGCTTCTGAGTTGGTTTCATTCTGAGTTATTCGGTCACCGTAGTTGGTAGGGGTCTAAGATGAGGCCACGGTGCAGTGTGTGAGAGAGTTGCAAGAAAATTATTACTTTTTTTCCTTTCGATGGAACAGACCTACGTACATTATGTATCTCATCTTTTGAAAGAGTTGCAGCAATATTGTGAAATGCCGTCACGATTCCGTTACCGTGAATCTTCACGGTAAATATAAAAGTGTCCAGTGGGTTAAATGGAACATTGGTTTCCATTCAAATTTGTATGAAAGGTACTTCTAGTTTTCTTATTTGTTATATGTGGATAAATGATTCCATTTAAAAAAAAAAATTATGAAATCAATATTACTAGGTATCCAGATTTAATTGCTCCCTGCGAGTAATATTTAAAATTTTAAGTGGCTCTAACTGCAGCGCATAAATAAATGCATTCCTAACTTGCGATGAAATATAAATTTGTTATCCATCAGAACGTCTTGACTGTTGCTGACTGCCCGCTGTTCGCGATGGCCGCCGACTACTGGCCAGTGTAGCACCCTGCTGCCGGAGTGATCCTTACTTTGAGACTTGGGACTTGGGACATGGCGACTGCGACTGGGATAAAAGCCAATGAAGGTTGACCCTATTGATTGGTTGAATTATCGAGGCAATAATAATTGAAACATGCGAGCTTCGAGAAGTGTGGCGCGGAGCGGGATCGCCCTCAGCCGCGCAGAGCCCGCCTCTCGGAGACCGGGGTCAATTGTTCTGGACTCGTTCCCACGCGGGAACCCTGACCCGAAGCCGAAACTAACTATCGAACCGTCATCGGTAATACTAAATTCCACTTTGGTCACCCTTTTTGGCATCAGCATCAACTGTCAGAAATACAGAAACAAACGCATGAAGCAAACGACATTAAATTTAAATCGATATTGTTCAATGTGGCGCTCTCTGTTGCACTTGAATATTATGCAATGCATTAGGTATGCACTGTTATGTAGACTAGGTATACATACGAGCCAGACTCCATTTCAGCCCAGACAGACATACTTATCTCTGTAGGCGGCCAATAGAGAAAACAACGAACGAACTATTTTTACATCCGTTGGCTTTTGTATTCTACAGATACCTATTCAGTAGCGACGCCCTTCCTAGTGCACAGAAAAAAATATTGACCTGTAAACAGATTTTTGTTTGAGTTCTAAAATCCAATTAAAATATTAATAACTTTAGCTATGTTTAGTTATGAGATCTGAATAGTCATGTCAACCTTCCTTTTCCTGACTCGTGCCTCTCAAATCACAACATGGACATGCCAAAGTTTTTTTCACATTGAGCTCTAGACGTCCTTAAATCACGAGTGATTAAATGTTGGTGTAACTCTAATGGTGGGTTTCTTCATTTACCGAGAATCCATCGAAACCAGAGTAAAGTTAGCCTCTCAGAAACTGGGCGACCTGTGCAGGGCCCGCAGATACTTTAATAGTACCTACACAACTGCTAACCCTGTACAAATCGCAAGTGCGCCCCACGGTTGAATTTGGAAGCCACTTCTGGTCTGGAGCTTCACTAAAAAAAACCCTTGACTCCGTGCAGAAACGGGCGGTCCGTTTGATACATTCTCCCATCTTAACAGACGGATTGCAATCTTTAGAGCATAGGCGTCAGGTGGGAATGCTGTCCTTGTTCTACCGTATTACAATGGAAGATAACTAACTAACCATCACGCCGTTTCCCCGCAGGGGTAGGCAGAGAGGACGGACCGCCAAACAACTCGGTCTTGGCACACACTCTTTGCCTCTCACATTCATACATCGTCTCATACATACTCTTCTATTATTCTGACTTTTGACATGGCCCGTCTCAAGTATCTGATTTACTTGATCGTGCCATGTCTTCCTCGGGCGTCCCCGACTCCTTCTACCATTCACATTTTCATCATATATTCTTTTAACACTACTTTCTTCGTTCATTCGCTCTACATGCCCAAACCATCTGAGGGTCCCTTTCTTAATTTTGCTCATTATACTTACATCAGCCTTACATTCTTTGCGGATATCCACATTTCTAACACGATCATACATGGTTTTACCACACATACGTCTCAGGGATCTCATTTCAACAGCATTCAGTTTACGCTCCGAGGTAATAGCGTCATTGATCCCCTCGGCACCGGGGCATAGTCGAGAAACACGCCAAACACGCGCCCTACATTTGTACACGGTTAACATTAGTCACATGAGAACAGGTCATTTCTATGACTCGTTCTTGAGTTCAACGGCTCGGCTGTGGAACGATTTGCCGGCCTCCGTGTTTCCTCCCTCCTACAACATGGGTCTCTTCAAGACCCATGTTCACTCCTTCCTTTCCTCAAAAAGACCCTCCACACAGCATCTTCAAAGATGACATAGGCCCCGAGGGAAATTATTTTCCTCAGGGCCTCCTGTGTGGAGTTAATGTAAAAAAAAAAATGTTACACCGCTTTAAAAACTTTTTTTACATTAGCTTCACACAGGAGGCTTGGGGAAAATAATTTCCCTCAGGGCCTATGTCATCTTACGGGATGCTGTGTGGAGTGTTTTTTTTAAGGAAAGAAAGAAGAGAAAGTTCTAGGAAGGAAATAGGTATGAGGGGTGGCTAGGAATATGGGGATCAGTGTGTCCAGGAATGACGGACGTATGAATCCATCCCTTCAACTGCGGTGCAAGGCGATGGGTCGAGGGATTCCGACTGGAGAGATAAAAAAACCAGACCTCAACCAGTCTCTCTCGATCCGGCCCGCCACGCAGCAGATTGACAGACACATTGGCCACTAAGACCTTAACAAACATCACCCATTAACTCGGGCACCCCTGCTAAGTCACCAAACGTAGCGAACCACTTTGGTTTACCTATGGCAGAGGTGTTGGTTATCCAATAAATGGTTCCCGGGGCGGCGGTCCCCATACCCGCCTTCTAATATTGTGCAGAGTGTTAAGGGTGTACTTGACTTACTTTAACCAGTGATTCCTGACATTATTTTTAACAAAAAAGGAAATTAAATTATGGTCTCCGGTGACATTTTTGATGTTTTTTTTTTCAATTTATAAAATTAAATTAAATAGGAACAGGTAGAGTCGGGTGAGGGGTTGGGCGATTACTCGGCTTAGTGACACGTGGAAGAATTTTTGTACAGTTTTGAAAAAAAAAAAATAATAAAAAAAAACAAAAAAGTCACCAAAAATTTATTACTCCAAATGAGGAGTAATAAACTCTTTATTACACAGGAATAACTTGGTCAATAACGTCCCTTAACACCCTGTATAATATACAGGGTGGCGCAAAACTACCCATATGGTTTGAATGTGTAATAACTTGCTCAATAACGTCCCTTAACACCCTGTATAATATACAGGGTGTCGCAAAACTACCCATATGGTTTGAATGTGTAATAACTTTTTTATTTAATGGTTAATTATTATTATTATTTTTTTGTTATACAGTATATTAATGGGGAATATTTTCTTATTTAGTGTGAAAAATTATATCCCGCAAGTGGTGGCCATTTTTGACTTCGCACATTCATGCTCTTTCCAGTACATTTTGCGTAACTTTTCGTAAAATTTCCGGTGTTATGGCTTGAATTTCATTGCGAATGTTTTGTTTTAGCTGTGGTATGGGCGCTGGCTTATTTACGTATACCCTTTCTTTCAAATAACCCCAAAGAAAACAGTCTGGCGCTGTTAATTCAGGTGAACGTGGGGCCAATTGAAATCGCTACTGCGCGAAATAATGCGTTCGCCAAGGAGGTCCCGTAACATAGCCATTGTATCCCTTGCACAGGGTCGGATCTACGAAATCTGGCGCCCTGTGCAGTAGGTACCGATGGCGCCCCCCCCCCCCCCTCCTACATTTTTTTTAAATTAAAAATTGGTTCACTCCAAATTTTTTATTTTTTTTATTTAATTTTTTTTTTTACACTAATTTATCAAATAAAATCAAGACATATAAAGGGTGTAACTTTTCCAAGTGACCTGGCGGTAGCTCTCACACTCGTTTTTTTTAAAGAGAGAATCGCCAGGAGCCCTGTACTCTCTGAATCTATTGGGTAAACATAAAATTATGGTGCTATTTTAATTATTTTAGGAAAAACTCTTTTTGCTAGTTATGCTTTAAAATAATACAACGAATTGTTTGTTTGTGCCCGTACCATGATTTAAAATATAGGTTACGAGACAATGCGGGTGGTTTCGCTGAACTAGGTCCATTAGACATTCTTGAGATTTACTGCATTTATGTATATACCGAACGCGAATATTAATAGAAAAAGCCAATACAAATACGTTCTCATGGCAACGTACAACACAAGAATAGCATCTAGAGCTTCTGACTAATAGGAATATAACCTCAAATTTGTACCTTGCATTTCCCCTGTGTTGAGCGAACAGACACCAAATTGAGCGAACAAACACCATACAAACACTAAACACTGACGTATGGTATCAACGGCTTACGAAAGACGCTTACACTGACACCGTAAAATAACAAATCCAACAAATCTAATAGATATTTAATTATACATTTAACGAACTTTAAATAATATGTCAAATCAATGATCTGTAATGATCAAACTGTCAACACGTAACACGTTGCAACCTGCAAATCCTGCAAACCGTGCGATGTTTTTGTTAATGGAATTAACTGAAGATTTCATAAGAAAATGGTCTTTAACTACCTTCTCCTAGAGACTTAAATCGTACAAAATAAAACAATAGCGAGCGTACGCTAACTAAAATTGTCAGCATTTTGAAAGGCGGTGGGTTTGTTTGTTCTCTTGAACAAAAATACCGCGCTGTGATTGGTTATTGAATTTGGATCGCACCCATTCGTCGTAAAAGACGGTAAAAGATATATGCAAAAATAGATTTTACGTTTAAACTATGGAATTTGTAAACAAATTCTGTAACTGACTATAAATTCGTAAGCCGTAAACCAACCTGATGCATGCGCATTCTGTTTCTTTGGAAAGTGTTGCTAGAGCGTAATAATTATTTCGTACTATGGGTAATTTTTAAACAATTCAGGGAATATTATAACTAAATTTTAATACAATATTTATTTTCTCACGGCGCCCCTTCGGAGTTGGCGCCAGGTTTTTGCACGTTTTTGAACGTATGGCAGATCCGGCACTGCGGCCTTGAAGTGTGGGCTGTGGCTCCATCTTGTTGGAACCATAGCTGTAGATGGTTTTCTACAGCTGGCCTTAAAAAATTGTCCAGCATCGTTCGATATTCAGCACCATTAATCGTAACTGAGGCGCCGCGTCATGTGCATTTTCAAAGAAATATGGACCAATGATCCTTTCAGACGATACACCGCACCAAACAGTACACTTAAGTGGGTGTAATTGTTGCTGATGAACTGTTCTTGGATTCTCCTTAGCCCATATCCTGCAATTTTGCTTGTTTACGAAACCATTCAATTGGAAATGGGCTTCATCGCTCATTATCAAATTGTTAATGAAATCGCGATTTTCTTCTGCTTTTTGTCGGAATGAAATGGCATAATCAAGCCGTTGTTGGTAGTCTACCGGCTTCAATTCTTGCGCAAGCTGAACCTTATATGGGAACACGTGCGATGTGGCCAAAATCCTCTAAACGGACCTCCGCCATAGCCCCAGTTGTGCCGAACGTCTTCTTGTTAATGTTTCTGGACTGTCCTGCACACTATCCACAACACGTTGGATATTTTCTTCCGTGTGGACCGTACGTGGTCTTCCGGTACAGGGAAGGTGTCTTACTGTACCATGTTGTCGAAAATTTGCAACCAGGCGGCTTATTGTTGGTGCTGAAGGTCCAGTAAATGACGATAAGCACGCTGCGTCAAAACAATTGACCGTTGATTTTCAAAATAAAATTCAACAGCTGTTCTGTTGTGTAGTGTTCCATTTCAAATTCCCCAAGTTTTCTTCACAAAATTCTGAAATAAAAATAAAAAATACAAATAAATTTAAAAAGTTATTAAACATTCAAACCATATCGGTAGTTTTGCGCCACCCTGTATAAGTAGGTTATAAACCTATATTTCAACCACCATTTGGAGTACACAGGTTTCTACTTGTGTACATCGACCGACATTGCTTATCGATAACTCGTATAAAAATAGATAATTTAAACAAAATTTGAATATCATGTCAAACATTTAACTTTTAATCAGGAGATTGCGCAGTACTTAAAATACATTATTTTGAAAAGGATTTTATTTCCTTCAACCAGCAATATCTTCCTTCGATAGATTATTTCCTTCGATATGGACTGCGATATGGAATGCTGTACTGATTGAAGTTGGTTTTATAAATTTGACCTTACAAAACTCTATCTACATTCGTCGCGTCGTAAAGAGATTTCGTAAATAAATAAATTTAAAGTGTTGGTACCTACCTACTTACCTACTTTTATATTAAAGTAATAATAGGAATATAATTTATCAGTATTGATCTCTGGTATTTTGAATGTCATATTTATTTAAATAGGTTACGAACAATTAGGTACATTTCTTCTGATTGGTAGTAAGTGTCACTAGCCAATACCTATAACATGTTTTAATAACAAACAACAAATTTATATTAACTGGAGATTGCATCTAGGTATTTTATCAAGGTTATTTTCATCGGTTCTTAAATTCACAAATTACCAAACGTTCTTACGACTAAGGCCGGGCGCAAACATCAGGTTTTGCTTTCCGATTGTCTGATCAGACAATCGGATCGGATAAACACCGCACACATCCGATTCGAAAACCGGATAGGTATTAAAACCGGGGCCTCGATACTGTATTAAATTATCTTATTGCGATCCATTGTCTCGCTGGTTCGCAGTGTCGAAATAAACTGACTGAATGACTCGGTGCCGAGTTAAAAAATACGTATGTAAACACCTACTCGTCCACCCAACTCTCTCGGGCTATTATCATTTTGCTGTCTCGCCCATGTACTCGATACGTGTGATTCAGGCATTACACATCATCACACACTAAAATTTTATTTATTTACTAGCACAAGCATAACACCCGTCAAAAATAACGGAATACATACTTAATTAAATGAAGACAATATTAGCGAAACTCAATCGAAAATCTGGAGACAGAAAAATCAGAAAAAGATATTGGCTCCGCTGACACGAGCCCCAGCAGAGCCAATATCTTTTTCTGATTTTTCTGTTTCCAGATTTTCGATTGAGTTTCGCTAATATTGTCTTCATTTAATTAAATATTATAATTAGAGATTTTACTCATAAAGTTTAAAAAATTTAAAAAAAAGGAATACATACATATATATTTATTTAACTTTTTTTTTTAAATTACAAATAACTCTCAATCTGCTAAGAAGGAAAAAATGCTGATCTAATTACACCATTAAAGAAAAACGGCGGAATAAATTCATTTATATTATAATATGAGAATAGAGAACTCCAGTCTAATTTTTTTTTTATTGAATGACCTTCTAACTTAAAAAACTTCATATATATATACAATATATATATATATATATATATATATATATATATATATATATATATATATATATTAGAATTAGTTTTAATAGTTAAAATAATTGTCAAAGTTTTAATTTTTCAAGATCCCCAAAACCACCGCATGTGTCACTACAATCGTGTGACGTCATCACTCCTGAAAAGTTATTTTTATTTTCAACAGGTGTCATTTTGTATGATAATTATACGGAAGAAAGATGATACTATTCCAAAAGATACTATTTGATACTATTCGACGGAACATTATTTTGGTGGAATTATTTATTCATTATATTGTATTTATTATATTATTATATTTTTGAATATTATTACGGGAGAGTGGTATAAAAATAATTTGAAATTATTATTTTTTTAGCTTTCAAAATCAATATTATCAAAAACGAAGAATCACCCACAAAAGTGTAGGCAAACGATATCAGCTGATCGATCGCCGCCATTTTTATTTGGCCGTGAAGTAGTAGGTAGCATTATGATATAGTATATTTATACGATTTTTTCACACAGTTTAAAGTTTTTCAATATTTTAAATAATACAGATACCTCTATTTTTGATACTGAATTATTTAGGCCTAAATAATGTTTCAATAAACACAACAACTAAATCTCTATAAACAGTAGATATGTAAATAAACGAATAAGTTAATAAGATCAAGATGGCTTGTGTCATTTCTACATTCCCGTACATTTCCCATACCATGACTTTACGGTGATGACACGACACGAGGAACAGTGACGTCACCACTAACCATTTCAGTAATGCCAACTTGACACTGTGTTTTGACGAGATGTCTAAAAATGCACTTTTTAATAATTTTTTAAAAACTCTGCGTTTAATATTATGAAATAAAACTTATATATTCAGAATCAGCGTTTATTGGTCTATATGAACATATTTTTTTAAAGCCATAATATTTTTCACTGGAGTTCCTTATTGTGAATTTTAGAATTTTATATACTTATATGGACATAACCGAATTTATATTTTTATTGTTTATTGTCACGGTGTAGTCAGAATTCTCGACACATGAGTTTTAAAATTATAATAGTAATTAAAATAATTTTCTGTTAACATAATATATTATAGGTAGGTACTTTATCGCTTGTCTCCATTCTTGACACATACAATACGGTTCAATTTTTAAAATGACCCTTACACTCGAAAACAAATCCGAATTTAGTATTATTATAATTTATTACAATCACAGACCGACCCACAACCATTGATATTTCTATGCCCACAACCGAATTAAGTAGGGATGTTTGATGACGATAATAATAAATATAATCGTTGAAAAAACAACTCAGTTCCTCTGGAAATAAAAAAAGTATTATTTTTCATTGAAGAAGAAGATAACAATAATAATCGAAACGAAAATATAAAAGAGAACAAGACACAGAAAAATATAAAAAGATAATGGTCGCAACTGGGACTCGAACCCAGAACCTCATGCGCCTATACCAATTCCGTCATTGCCACCTTCCGTCAAACCGTCATATTAGTCAATCTCATATTTCAAATTTTAGAATTAACAATATTATGTTCAACTATTTTTTTTTCTCCTACGTCCCGGTTAGACAAGAGGTTCTGGGTTCGAGTCCCAGTTGCGACTATTATCTTTTTCTATTTTTCTGTGCCTTGTTCTCTTTCATTTTTTGTTTAGATTATTATTGTTATCTTCTTCTTCAATGATATATGACATTGATGGGAATAACCTTTAAAAGTTATAAAAAGAGAGTTTTTCTTATAAAAAATTGAAATTTGTTTTTCAATGACTTACCGTGAATTTTCCGTTTTTCCTTTGGTGGGCGAGATATTAAAATCGTGAGTGCTAATCTCAGTGAATCTTGTTAGATAATTCATTTGACATGATTGTGCTTAATATTTGGTTCAGATGTGTCACTGTCTGGGATTCGTATTGGTGATATGGTTTCACACTTCTTCAATTCATGTAACTTCTCTGCCGATTGTCCGATGTGCAACGTGCCTTCGCCTAGTTCTCCAAATCATGTCGTGATCTACGAACTGAGCGTGGGAGTGTCTGATGGTTAATTATAGCGTTCAATCAACTCAAGTTCAATTGACAGTTAAAAATGATCGATCAATTTACATTAAATAAAGGATTGAAAACTGTTACCAACCAGGTCCAATTTCCAGCAAATCATGCAGTTATGTACGATTAAGTTCCTGCTACCCTGATATGCACAAAAAAAAGCAAAAAAGAACTTTCTCTTGTGGTTTTAAAACAGTTTCGACTGCTCGGAACCAGTAATATTGGGGAGTATTACGCGGCGGATGGAAATGAACGAAGGCGTGGGACCGTAGTAAGTTAGGACACGTACTCATACTACGTGACCCGTTTAGGGGGGGGGGCTTCAAAATACCACGCTTGGTCACAATGAGCGGCGGAGGGCTTAGGTTTTTAGTCACTGGGGGGGGGGGGGTTAAAAATTGCAAAAAGTGGGTCACGTAGTATGGGTATGTTCCCTTACTAACATGACTCCAGCAGTGAAGGAGTAGACTGATTTCGGAAGACTTCATAGTACCTATATGAATAATTGTATTAGGTTTTCTCTCTCTCACACACACATCCTAGCTCGCAAATAGGCAACACGCACCGATAATCTTTGTGCACGGTTGAACAATAAACCTAATCTCTAAAATATCATTATATTAATCGGTTCCACGCTAACTCAGAATGAAATCAACTCAAAACCATCTCAAAAAGGTCATTAAAAGCTATGAAAAAAATATTTAAAAATAGCCGGTAACCCTAACCTAACTTAACCTATTTAACCATTTTTTTATAGTCACTCTTAATGACCGTTCTGAGGTGGTTCAGGGTTGGTTTCATTCTGAGTTGGCCGGTCACCATATTAATCATACCCATAATATTAACTATAGACAGAATGGAAGAACAACAATCGGCCAAATCCAACTCATGTGAATTTTTGAGGTGTTCGGTGTTCTCTCACTAAAGCTAACGGACTTTAGGAATACCTACAAATAATGTACATGTGGATTATAGGTGAAAATCCACGATCTCTTGAAAATTCTTCACAAGTTTTTTTTTTTAAATTAAAATGCTTGACATATACGTATTTGTATTATCATATTTGTAGAAATCAAAAGTTTAATGAACTTGAAGTCATGGTAATTATTATTAGCAGTGGCGTAGCGAGGGGGGGGGGCGGACCGCCCCGGGTGCCACCCGAAAGGGGGTGCCACTCGACCAAGATATTGCATACACGTCACCAAGATATTGCATACACATGATTACGGTCTGTTATTTAATTTTCGTAACTCTATGGCTTCCCGTGGAGTGCCCCGAATTCTGTGTGTCGGTCTGTCTTTTATAGACGGAATAGCCCACACACCCCCCCCCACGATGGACCAATTTTATGAAGTCGAAATTGGCTTTTTAAATTTATCAAGTAACTTTAATAGGGGGGGGGGGGGGTGACACTACGCCCCGGGGGGTGACATCCGCCCCGCGTGCCACCCATGCTAGCTACGCCACTGATTATTAGGTGTAGAACATAATAGGGAACGTACCCATACTACGTGACACGTTTGGGGGGGGGGGGGGGGGTCTTCAAAATGTCACGTTCCATACAAATGAGCGGCGAGTTGCTTAGGTTTTTGGTCACCGGGGGGGGAGGGGTTAAAAATTGCAAAAAGTTGGTCACGTAGTATGGGTACGTTCCCATATGGTTTACGTTCGAAGTTAATTATAATGGTTGCTATTTACAATACAGGTTAGTCGGCCTTTTTACATTAAGATTTTAACCTATTTCACCCTAAATAAGCCCCATAATAACCGACAATCGTTTCCTATTGTTATACCAAATAGTGTTACATAAATACCTTATATCCGTGGAAACACAATTAAATGGCGTTATAATCCACAGTATTAAAAGTTAATGAGGGTTCCGGAAAACAAACGAATTGCGTACTTAATAAAAAAATTCAATGAAAAATATTATGACTTAAAAAATATATGAATTCAACAAACGCTGCTTCTGAACGTATAAGTTGTATTACGTATAATTAATAAATCGTTATTTAAAAACGAATAACACTCTATCACTTGATGCCTAGCTTGGTTGGCATCACTGCATTGACTGTTTCTAGCATCACGCCGGGTAGTGCAGGCGCTAGAGGTAGTTGAGTATGCAAAATGTGAGGACCGGCAACTATGACCGTATTCTTATACCTGAGACCCCAAATAATAACAAAACACATCTTGCCACTAGGTTTGATGGTCCATTCCCTCTCCCTTCACACCCCCTCTTCGCACATACGGCAAGCACAGCGCGCTTTTGTGTGTTTAGTGTGTTTCTACATCTATTGACGTAAAGACGTTGCTTTGTTAAGCCGTGTTTTTTTGTATACCTATAAAATAATTCGATTTTCGTTCTTTTTGAGTGTATGTTTAAAGTATACTGTATTGAAAAACGTTAGAAATGTCGTTAAAAGTGGTTGATTTGCAAAGAAAAAGGCCAAGGAAAAAGCAATGCAAAGATGGTTGCTTTTGTATCCTTTCAAAAATAGTGTCCACTCAATGCTTACTTCATACCTTGGAATACAATCTGATACTACAGGTGACATTAATAGTCATAATGAATGGATACAATCGAGAATTAATACGGACGAAAAGGATATTGAAAATATCATTAAGTGTTTTAAAGCTTGTAATGTATTTAATACTAGTGGGGAATGTGTGCTTTACAATATTTTCACTGGTGAACTTGCTGAAGAATCAACTTCGGGATGCCTACTTAATGTTAAAGAAAATGGGGAGACTCTATTAACTACGTACGAAAAAGAAAGACTGTTCAAGAAAACTAAGAAATTATCGGATCGTATACAAAAAGTTAAATTTTACAACTTTACAGATACTCCTGTGAAATCAAACAAAAATACTTCCAACAAGAAATTGCAAGACGTAACAGACATAACAATTTTCTAAAAATCATTCATGGTGGCTTCTCAACGTGGATTTGATACAAAGATATTAGCATCGTACGAAATATTGAATTACTGTAAGTATCTCTTTGACAGTGACGGATTTTATAGAAAGTCACCAAAATCACAGCTCGTCGTTGAAATTATAACTGTGGTACAACCTCTCAAGAAGATATAATAAATTTAAATACTTTCAAAATTTATATTGTTGATGGTATGGCTCTTGTTCACAAAATCCAGTTAAATAAGTTCAATACTTTTGGTAGTTTTGCCGAGGCTTTCTTCAAAAAAATTATGCAATTCTTTACGTTACATTTCTATAAAATTTTTGGAGACAAATTTACGGAGTAAAGGCCAAATTATTAAAAATATCATAATTTCAAGCCATTCAACAAAAATTCCTGCTAATTGTAAAGCTTTTCTTGCAAACACTCGATTTGTTCGATTTCTTTGCACTAATGCTCCAAAATATGCACTAGTAAAAGAAGACTTCGAGATGTACATTTGTGGAGGATTCGACGATCCAACTAAACGTTTCAAGTTGCAAGGGTCTTTATTTTGTGAGGTGCTTGAATTACAGTCAAACTACTTAGAAGCTGATAGAAGAATGTTTTGCCACATATTCCACGCAGTAAGGATTCAATCTGCTCATATTATTATAATCAGCGCTGATACAGATGTGTTCGTCTTGGCAATTTATTTATGGATATACTTAGCAAATATTGGCTGTCTTGGACTATGGTTCGACGGTTCGCATACAAAGAAATATTTTCTAGGATGCCATTTAGCTGCTGAATCCCTGGGTGAAAGCATATGCAATATTTTGCCAGCGTTACATGCTGTAAGTGGCTGCGATACTACTAGCAGATTTAGCAGTAAAATGCAATGTTTGAAAGCTGCGTCTGAAGATTTTGTACAAACAGCTCTTATGTCTTGAAACAGAATGAGCAATTGAAACAGTTAGAAATAGTTTGCACATATTTAATTTAAAAAAAAAGTTATTTGCTGATGAACTCAGACATAAACTGATTTCACAAAACAAAGGTTTCGGTTTTAATTTGATGAAAGTGATATGCACATCAGATGCTTTGCATTTACAAACATTTATTTGGAAAAATTCTCATCAAACACAATTACAACCCATTGATTATAGTTTATTTGGTTATGAAAATCTGAACAGTAACTTACGTCCACGACAAATGACTAAGCCGTCTTTACCAGAGTCATTAATTCAACCTTTTAAATGTACTGCAAATTATCGTACAATGTCTTGAAGTTGCAAAAAATCAGAATTATTTTGTATTTCTTCTTGGTAAATGTATCAATAACGAATGTCGAAATAAAAATGACTAACTGTTTGCCCACTTTACGTATATTTCTGTTTAATTCCGCTGTTTTTATATTCATGTATATCTTTTTTTAAATTAATAAACACGATTTTATTACTTTTATTTTCGTTTTCTTTTTCAAGCTTTGAAACACTTAATGATATTTTCAATATCCTTTTCGTCCGGATTAATTCTCGATTGTGACCATTCATTATGACTATTAATGTCACCTGTAGTATCAGATTGTATTCCAAGGTATGAAGTAAGCATTGAGTGGACACTATTTTTTAAAGGATACAAAAGCAACCATCTTTGCAATGCTTTTTCTTTGCAAATTAACCACTTTTAACGACATTTGTAACGTTTTTCAATACAGTATACTTTAAACATACACTCAAAAAGAACGAAAATCGAATTATTTTATACGTATACAAAAAACACGGCTTAACAAAGCAACGTCTTTACATCAATAGATGTAGAAACACATAAAAGCGCGCTGTGCTTGCCGTATGGGCGAAGAGGGGTGTGAAGGAAGAGGAAGGGACCATCAAACCTAGCGGCAAGATGTGATTTGTTATTATTCGGGGTCTCAGGTATAAGAATCCGGTCATAGTTGCCGCGTTGCCGGTCCTCACATTTTGCATACTCAACTACCTCTAGCGCCTGGTCTAGTGTTTTGTTATCAGAAATTTGTAAATCTTATGGTACGGCTACACTGAGGCCGCAACTTCAATAACATTTGTACGATTGTGTGGAGGGGTAGTTCGTGCGTTGGAAGTTCGAGTTAAAAGGTTGGAGTTCGAGTTGACCCGGGATCGGCGATGGCTGGTTCGTGCAAGTTGGACCAACACATCAGTCTGCTCAATATTTTTACGGGGGAGTGTGAAATTATAATTTTTTTAGCTCTACGAATTGAAATCAATATTATGGAAACTGAAGCATCCATCCAGTGGCGTAGCTAGCACGGGTGGCACCCGGTGCAGATAACGTGGTGTCACCCCATGAAAGAACGTGTTTTCAATCCCCCCCCCCCTGCATTAAAATTAACTTTGAGAAATTTAAAACGCAAATTTCGACATCATAAAAAAAATTAATGAAAACATTACAAGCTGGTCAAATATGTAAAAAAAAATCGGAATCCTCAAAATTATTTATTATTTAATTATTTATTTACGTACATACAACAATGAAATACAGAAAAAAACAAACAGGCTGATGTAAGCGTAATGAGTAAGATTAAGAAACGGACGCTCAGATGGTTCGGGCATGTAGAGCGAATGAACGAGGAAAGAAGTGTAAGAAGAATATATGACGCAAATGTGAATGGTAGAAGAAGTCGGGGACGCCCGAGGAAGACATGGCACGACCACGTGAATCAAATACTTGAGTCGGGCCATGTGAAGAGTCGGAATAATAGATGAGCATGTATGAGACGATGTATGAATGTGAACGAGGCAAGGATTGTGTGCCAAGATCGAGTTTTTGACGGTCCGTCCTCTCTGCCTACCCCTGCGAAGAAACGGCGTGATGGTTAGTTAGTTTAGTTAACATACAGATGATTGATTATTTTTTGTCAGTTATCGATCGATTCTGCTTTATTTTTTTGTATTTGTGTTTTGCGTTTATCGGTTATCGTTTATTACAAAGAAAATTAACTATCCAATTCACTTCCCTTGTTTTTTGAAAGATGTCATTCAATACTTTCAAAAACACCATCAGAATAACAACTTTATAACCTACACATAATAATTCCCTTCACGAATTCACGTCAATCATACTGTACGAAAGAAATCAGAATGACACAGGTGACAAGCGAGTAATATTTCAGGGGAATCCCCAACCGAGCAATAGTTAGAGCTAGGAACGAAATAAAACAACAGAATTTTTGGGGAGTCCCTGACCGACTAAGCCATAGAGCTACGAAAATATGAAAAACAGACCGTGTGTAAAATATTTTTGTGGCAATATTCTACCTTCGTAGTTTTTTTCCACGGACGGGTGTCACCCCTCATCGGATGGCACCCGGTGCGGGCCGCCCCCACCGCCCCCGCCCCCCCCTAGCTACGCCACTGCATCTATCGCCTGCAGCTGATAAGATTCAGCGCCGCCGAATCAGCTGTTCGACGTCCGCCATTTTGGAGTTCGGAGTAGGAGGGTTGGCCGCAACCACCACACGGAGTTGGAAGTTGGCTTCGGCGTGGTAGTAGCATAATAGATTTGTGTATTTGAATGTATACCAAAATCATAACAGGTTTTGAAATCAGATGAAAGACTTTCAGGTTTTAATATTTCAAACGGATATAAAATATCTGATTTCAAAAATAGAGAAATTTTTAGGTTTTGTCGCTTACCGATTGCTTTTTCTTGTAAACTGTAGAAAAAACTACTTTATATGAAACTAAAAAACATGTTTAATTACACAGATGAATTATAAAGGTTATTGTCACTTTTTCCGTTTCATATAAAAATAATTAATAAAAAATTGAAAAAACTTTGACACACCTTTCTTTTCCTCAAATTCAGCAAATCTATTTTGTGACACCACCAATCTTTCTTTTACTTATCTCGGAATACCTTTATTATTTGGAAGTGCATGAAGCTTTTGGAAGCAAAACAAAGCGTGGGATTTTATCTTTCTAAAACTGCTAGATCATATATCCCGCCGTAATAAAAAAGGAAATAGAACGACTATTTGAAAAAGTAAGTTAGGTACTGGTGACGTCACAAGACTCCTTAGCGGGGCTCCAGGCGCTTTAGCAGGCATCGAAAAATTGAAAAAAAGCTTGGAAAATTGTTTTAACTATTAAAACTAATTATAAAAATAAAAAATAAAAACCTGTATCGTTATTTTAATAATATATATATATATATGAATCTATATAAATCAAAATATGTTTGTTTCTGGGTTTGTTTGTGTGGGGCATATGCGTTGCAAAACCATTCATCCGATTGCGATGAAACTTTGGGGATTTGATGTGCGCATGCCCGGGATGGTTTCTGTATACAATAGTGAGCTCTGGCATCAGAAGCTTTGGTAACTTGATGAGTGGCGGTGGAGGGAGAGGGGGAGGGGTGATGGAGGGGGTGAGGGTGGTGGGGGATGGAGGGAGGGAGGAGGGTAAGGAGGCGGAGTGGGAACCCCCTTACACCATGCGAGCGAAGCCGCGGGAAAAAGCTAGTTATTAATAAAAATAATCAAAAAGGGAGTTCCTTATTAAAATGTTATGCCGATGTTGTTCTTGAAGGAGCGCTAAATCTCATCGGCCGAGGCGGCTAAATGTAGCGACGACTGTTCTGAGTTCTGACGGAACTGCGGCCGCGGCCGTGAGAATACCCTGTAAACAAGAGGACAGTTAAACAAATGTGTAAATCAAAGTATTAGCGGACTCGCTCTGAACTAACGTCTCGCAATAACAATACGCTGCTCGGCAGGTGCGAAGTGCGACCATAAAAACTCCAAAACATTCCTGCTGTAAGATCATTCACATTCTGTTGTGCCTTGTGCCTAACTCAATAAAGACGCGTGTGGAGGTTGGGCTGAATTTGTATTACTTTCCGCTTGTTTTAAAATAATAATAAAGCATTCATGAATTATGAATATATTAATCTCCCTTATGAATTACGCTGTATGATTAACCAATCAGAACAAAATAAATAAAATTAAACAAATTTTCGTAAAAAAATTACAGTAAAAGGAAATATTTTATACAAAACATATTATAACTTAAAACCTAAGTAAGAATCGTGGCTCCCTTATCAGACACAAGAGCTCCTCTTTTCTGAAAATGACTAAAAACGACCTTTTGTAATATTTTGTAAAATTTTTACGTATTTGTATGTAACAAAAATGTATTTTCATTTGGTTTCATGACAACTCAGAATCAATTCTCACTCAACACCTCTTAAAAGTCATAAAAAATAGCACATGACCTAACCTAAAGTAACCTAATGCAACCTTTATAATCATTTTTTTTAAACTCTCTTTTATAACTTTTGAAGGTTATTCCCATCAACGTAATATATCATTGAAGAAGAAGATAACAATAATAATCTTAACCAAAATATGAAAGAGAACAAGATACAGAAAAAAGACAATGGTCGCAACTGGGACTCGAACCCGGACCTCTCGTCTAACCGGGACGTGCGCGTTGACCAATTTCGCTATTGCCACCTTCTGAAAAAATAATTAGTTGAAGATAATATTGCTAATTCTAAAATTTTAAATATGAGATTGATTATTATGACGGCTTGACAGAAGGTGGCAATAGCGAGATGTCCGGGTTCGAGTCCCAGTTGCGACCATTGTCTTTTTTCTATTTTCTGTGTCTTGTTCTCTTTCATATTTTCGTTTAGATTATTATTGTTATCTTCTTCTTCAATGATTCAATAATTTTTTATTCACTACATGCGTAAAACAATTTCTTACAAAATAAATTTATATGGTAACATTTTTGTCTTATTTTTTTTTCGTTCGTTTTTTGGTCCACACACAGATTGCACAACACTTTTTAGTCTTTATGAACTACACGCCACTGCGGTATATCTAAGTCCCTTCTACACACGGAGATATTTACAAGCGACTCGAGTTCGTACATGATGCCACGCTCCGACTATGTCAGTTGGGCGCTACGCTAGTTGCATTCATATCTTCGACTATACGAATTTGCTCGGGAAATAGAAAAAAAATTATATATAACTATACGTTACTGGTAATTAGGTATTACTTTCTTAGGTATTCTGGAATACCTAAGAAAGAATTTAGTGAAGAAAGCATGGAGTTAACAAGTGCACCAAATTTAAATAAGAATCCTTTGACATTCTGTAGAAATAATGAAACTAAGGCCCTCCGTTCATGGAGAGACTTACAATCTACGTAATTGTGACGAAACCATAAGTACCCTGCTGATAATAATAATAATACTAATCTATTGTATACTTTTTTTTTGTAGTTATAAATCTTTAAATTTTTGTTCAATAAAGATATAATAATATATCTTTATTGAACAAAAATTTAAAGATTTATAACTACAAAAAAAAAGTATACAATAGTTTAAAAGTTGCATATACCACTTTTTAATGCTAGTCTCCGTACACGGCGCTATCCGAAATGTACTGAACTTGATCATTTTTCACGTGTAGCCGTGGAGTGAACACGCTGTCATGCGATGTCATATGACTTTTGTTCCAACATCAATCCATGCCTTCTCCACTAAATCGTTTCTTACGTATTCTGGTAAAATATAGTTATGTAAACATGCATTTTTTCCACTTCCAGAACAAATCTAACATTACTTTCATGTTCCGACGCCATTTCTGTCAAACGTCAAACGAATAAGTATCAGACACAAATTATGCGAGCGTCGCGCGCGATCAGCACTGTCGGTATCGTGATACTGATTGGGAACCGACAGCCACCGCGTAGCGCCGTGAACGGGCACCAGCAAAATCGTTCGGGGGGTACTTACGATCGGCGCGTATGATACGCGCACGAGGTTCGAGTATCTTATAAGTATCTCCGTGAACGGAGGCACTTATTGTCATCATCTCATGCAGTTTCCTGGCGGCAACAAACGCCCTACAGTTAATATTTCTTTCGATATATGGGTGAACCCAAAATCTTCTACCAAATTTGATTCTTTATAAGACGTTTTTAATTCTTATAATAAATAAACGAAATCATTGCCTTAATTGCTAGTCACTTCGTATGAAAGCCTTCCGCGTGAAAAATGGTTAAGGCTCTGCAACCGGGCCCGAAAAGAATAAGATGGAGAGATACGAAATTACGAATGTTAGAGGAGAGCGCTAACATTTACAGCGACAAAATCGATGCGAAAATTGCGAAAATTTTTAATAAAACACGATTCGTTTAAAATAGAGCAAAAATCAGCAAAAATGAGGAAATTGAAACTACCTTCAGAGACTCTTTCAGAGTAAAAACCTTTTTGGTCGTCCTGGGTAGACTGAGAGGTGAATTAGAGAGAAGGCTTGATGCATATGTAAACGTTATAGAAATTTTTTAATTTTTAACATGAATGAATGAACTGTCAACATAAAGAATCCCAGAAAAAGCTCAGTCTCTTGTGCAATATTATTACAATAATTTAGAAGACGATTTTCTGTGCAACATTTACCGAACTTGGATATAGCTCTCCGCGTCGTACTTTGCCCTCCGCCCACAAATTGTTCTGCAGAAAAGAGTTTTCTTGTTTAAAGAAAAGAAAAACTTAAATCTTTGGCTCTTCTATGCATAGAAGCAGGCTTAATGATAACTATCAACTATGAAGATATTATAGATGATTTTGTCAATAAAAAATCCCGTAAAAAATTGTAATTCTTGTTTCATGTTACACTTTTACTTTATGACTAATTCATTCGTTTATTTCATTTTTAAATACCCACTTAACCTGTATTTGAATATTTATTTTGAAAATTGTGTGTCACCTATTAAAATCCAACAAGTGAGTGATTTTGATGAGTGGCAATTTATAAGATGAAGGAAGGGACGGCGCAAATGATGTGGCCTATACTATGAAAAATATAAATCCGGCCCTGGGTAGCACCGTGTACAGCATAGTATACGAGTATATCACATAGTTTGTAAGTATCTCAGTAGGGCCTAAACTAAATCAAACCGGCGATTGCAAGGAATTGTAGCAACTGCTAGCTCAGGTCAACACTATTTATACTTTACACTACATATTTACTCGATTGCCAACAGTAGGTACAGCATACACCATGCCTCAAAGCTCAAAGTGAGAGCTTGGTTTGTGACAGTTAACACGTAGGAGTACGTATGGGTACATACTATGCGACCTGCGGGTGGATATTTTATTAAGCGGCCTACACACTACACTGCATTTAGTGACTGCGGCAGTGACTGCGGCAGTGACTGCAGAGAGGGTGGAGTTGAGCAAACTAGCGCTGTCTCGTTTGTTAAAGGGCCGCTAGAACGAGACAGCGCTAGTTTGCTCAACTCCACGCTCTCTGCAGTCACTGCCGCAGTCACTACATGCAGTGTCGTGTGGAGAGCCCATAAATTCATTCATTACGATCATACACGCATGGCATGCGTAATAATAATAACGTTATACGTTGTCTGATCATAAACTAATTTTCAATTTGTTACTGACATACTATCAGAGTGTTCATTGCATTGATGGTGAGTAAAAACTTAGGACAGGTTGTTTGACAGAAATTCTAATGTAACCTTGTCATCAAATGGCCATTCAACGCCATTTACATTTTTTGACAGTTGAAGACAGATTCTAAGACTGTTTCAGCCTAAGAGTATGGATAGAATCATCATTCCATGGTTTCACCTTTTGAACAAATCGTGATCAGCAGAAGAGGACAAAACTGTCATGTTAAGCTTGTAAGTTTATTACAATTTGGTAGAAAGCTGAAACGCACCAATGATCGGCGTATAACGGGGACCTTTCAAATGTCAAAGAAAAAAATAAGGAAATGGCGCTGAATGTTCATTTCATAAAAAAAAACTTGCTCAATCTGCGTGTGATAATGGCAAAATGAAGCCAAGCATAGATATAAATAAATTATTCAAATAGATTGATACAGCTTGATTATGGGAAAGATACTAGTACCGAGTACCGGTCTATCGGTATTCCATTGATCTATTTATTATCCGTGGAGACCACTTTTTAGAATCGTATCTTGGAATGGTTCACTATCGTAGGTAAATGAGAAGTCTGGAATAAAAGCTAGATTGTAGGTACATGAGATAGGAATGTTTGAATAATTTTGAATTTATTTCTTTAACCTACAATTTAACTCAAATATCTTGCAAAATTAGATTTTGAAAAGGCCAAAAAATACGAAATATGCATATAAAATAAAAGTATTAAGGTAGGTGGTAGGTAGGAAAGGAAATCGCTATAAATAAATCCCTTTCCTAGAAATGTAGAAAAGACGACAGACATGATAATCTTTTTAGTTTTTGTGTTATTTTAGGTTCATGGAGCGGTGCGGTGTCCTCCTCGCACGTGCCGAAAGCTTTGCTAGTGGATATTTAAGTCTTTACCTACTTCTGCCTACGTGTATCCAACTTCCTAGGTATCTGCAATCTACATATTCTACATATATAACGACCTTCGAACGTTTGTTTACGTTCACTTCACATTTACAATGCAAATAATTTTGTACAATTAGTAGTAGGTATTAACAGAATGTATTATTATAACAGAAGACAGTAGTAGGTCGTTAGTTTTGCGTAATAAATAATATCTATTAGCTCTGCATTTATGTCTTAGTCGTAGGTCAATAGCTATAAGTCTTAGATGTAAGTCACTTGTGATAATTGTGTAAATCTTAGATGTAAGTAAGCCAGTGATAATAATTCTTTTATATATTTTTTGTACAGCGCCCTTGAGGTAATTTTTTACGATAATGGCGCTATATAAATTAGCCAAATATTATTATTAGTGTTATTATTAAAATCTCGTTACTTTATTTACTACTAGCTAGTACCCGGCGGCCGGCGAGCGTTGAAATGCCACGTAGAGAAATAAATTGTTACTTCCTACGCTTTACCATGCGTCCCCGTTCCCGCCCCTCGTTCTGTTCTCCTCCCGCATCCGTTTTTCCTCCCGTGTTCCTCTTCCACCTTCCCTGCCTAACCCCCTCTCTCGTCCCCCTCCCGTGAACCCCCCTCTTTCGTTCTTCTCCCCCCTTCCGGATTCCCTTCCCCTCCCTTCTTCACTCCCTGCGGCAAAA
Source organism: Limnephilus rhombicus (assembly GCA_929108145.2). Taxonomy (NCBI): domain Eukaryota; kingdom Metazoa; phylum Arthropoda; class Insecta; order Trichoptera; family Limnephilidae; genus Limnephilus; species Limnephilus rhombicus. Next base: position 45,262,116 of record OV815273.1, on the reverse strand, counting down.
CTATATGAAATACACACACATTTTAAACAACTCGCGCGCTACTCCATTGTAATTTTTTATTGCAAATTTCATAACGCCAGAGCTATTTTTATTGCAATTTTTTATTTCAATTTTTTATTGCAATTTTTTTTGCAAATTTCATAACGCCAGAGCTTACCTTTATATACAGAAACCTTCACTGGCAAAGTTTCATCGCAGTTAGATAACACGCCGAAAACTCACTAAAAAAACTTTTGTCTTTTGCGACTTAGATTTCATAATATATTTATTTCATAATAATAGGGAATAATGCGTAATAAATACATTTTTCAGATTTTCGCTTTAGTTCCCATATGTCTGCATTTATCAAGAAGAGTTATTCCCTACAATAATGATAATATATAATAATAATAATAATTGGATAATTTGTAGACCGCCATTTTTGTGAAAAATCACCACAAGGGCGCTGTACAATTTATTAAGAATTCTTAGGTTCTATCTAATTTTACTATTTACAAATGGATACAGAAATATACTAGTACTTCACCTGTCAGGTCACTTTTTATTTATTTATTGGCTCGCCAACAGAATATATCACATATATTTATTACATTAGTTAACAATTTTAATGTGGTTACAGTTACAATTCCAATGAAAGGTGAGCTCACCATTCATCACAACATTCTTAATTAGTTGTAATACATAATAATAAATTAAAGTACATACAGAAAATAAGAAGGATCAAAAACTACAAAATATATAAACACATAAACATATAAATACATTTATCCTAGGTGAGGATATCATCAGGGATATGTAAGTGTAATTTCCTTCTGAAGGTAGCAATTAAGTTTGAAAATACATTAGTCTTCGTGTTTGCAATATTTATTGTATAACCGAGTCATTCTCGGGGTTGGTTTGAAGAAACTTGTATTAATACGTTAAGTATCGATCCAAAAGGTTTCAAGGTTTCTCGTGAATTTTGACCTTATATTAAGATTGATTTGATTAATTATAAATGAATCATACATGTTGTTTATGATTTTAAACAGGGAGATCATATCTGAAATGTGTCTTCTTTTGGCGATGTGTCTTTTTTTTCTACATTTTACGAATTCGTTACTTTCAGTGTGGCGGACATTGAATGTGAAGATGAAAGATTTTTGAGTTTATGGATACGACAATCTGAAACGGTGAGTTTTAAGTTTAGCTCTAAATTACGCCGAGTCTGTCTGTGGCAGTCCATTCCAGGCTTTGGGTCCTGATACTCCGAAAGCGCGCTCACCGAACTTAGTATCTGGTGTGCTCTTTGGTTCCTTTAACCTTCCGATAGCTTATGACGCTGCTGAACTCAGGGTTGACTGTCGAGAACTGGAATTTTATATTTTATGTAAGTATAAGAACACCAAATACAAGGCACAAGAATGTGTCTACGGGTGACATATTTTTGTCCTAGGGCTGTTATGTTCCACATAGATATTAATAATAACGTAGTACCTACATAACAAAGAAAATGTGTACCTACTACCTACCATCTTACGGACATTGATCACACGCTGTCAATGGCAGTGAGGCAACCCCATGAACCATGAACAATTCAAAGTATCAGACATACTAATTTCGGTTGTCTTGCGTTAGTTCTGCATGAAATATGGTTCGTTGAACTCAAATTTGCTATGAATTTAAGTGTCATTTTCTAAACTGATTTTTAAAGAATTCAGACATCTTAAGGGTTTGCGCTAGGTTATTTACTAAGTGACAGTTGTTTCACAAAATTTGAACAATTCGTCAAATTTCAAAGGTTATTTTCTAATTCTGTAAAAGTTACGATTATATTATTCAAACTATTTTTTAATTTTGTTTAAAAGAAAGACAAACATTCCCGGGTTACGAATAACCCGACGATATTTGAAAATCTCCTACTACCACCACAGTAAACCGAAATGTTCCTTGAGTCGTGATGGAGGACTTAGGCCCTCCGTTCATGGAGATACTTACAATCTACGTAATTGTGACGAAACCACAAGTACCCTGCTGATATACCACTTGTTAATGCTAGTCTCCGTACACGGCGCTATCCGAAATATACTGAACTTGATCATTTTTCACGTGTAGCCGTGGAGTTAACACGCTGTCAAGCGATGTCATATGACTTTTTTTCCAAAATCAATCCATGCCTTCTTCACTAAATCTTTTCTTACGTATTGTGGTAACGTATAGTTATATAAACATGCTTTTTTTCCACTTTCAGAACAAATCTGACATTACTTTCATGTTCCGACGCCATTTCTGTCAAACGTCAAACGAATAAGTATCAGACACAAATGATGCGAGCGTTGCGCGCGATCAGCACTGTCGGTATCGTGATACTGATTGGAAAGCGACAGCTACCACGTAGCACCGGAAAGGGCACCAGTAAAATCGTACGGGGGGTACCTACTTACGATCGGCGCGTATGATACGCGCACGAGGATCGAGTATCTTGTAAGTATCTCCGTGAACGGAGGCACTTAGTGCCTAAGTAAGTAGCGTCATGTACCTACGGAGGCACTTAGTGCCTCCGTAGGTACATGACGCTACTTACGAGCTACTCGAGCCTCATGCGCGTGGCACGCGCGTCGCTCGTGAGTACCCACCGTACGATTTCGCTAATGTTCGTACACGGCGCTACGCGACGGCTGTCGGTTTGAAGTCAGTTGCATCATTCGCGTCTGCTACTATTCGTTTGACGTTTGACAGAAATGGCGTCGGAACATGAAATTAATATTAGATTGGTTCTGGAAGTGGAAAAAATGCGTGTTTATATAACTATACTTTCCCAGAACACGTAAGAAAGGATTTAGTGGAGAAGGCATGGATTCATGTTGGAAAAAAAGTGGTTTGACAACCTATTAACTCCACGGCTGTTCAAGTTAGGTATATTTCGGGTAGCGCCGCGCCGTGTACTCAAACCAGCATTAAAGCAACCTATATCTGAAGGGTACTTGTGGTTGCGTCACAATCGCGTAGTTTGTAAGTATCTCCATGAACGAAGGGTCTTTGCCAACCGAAGAATCGAACACGGAACAGTTTATTATTTCAATTGTTAAGTCGGGAGGGGGGGGGGTTGGTTAGACTTTTCCCTTGCGGACCGCGACAGTCATGTTATTTCAAAAAACGGACCGCTAATGAAAGTAATTGGTGACTCCTGATATAGGTAATTAGAGAATGGTGTGTTCCAAAGATTTTGAAATATAATATGTAGATGTGCTATCTGTAGTTTTTACTAGGTGGGACTGCGCTTTCGGGTGTCGCCGATATTGTTTACCAATTAACAAATAAACTAAATTAACGAATAAACCAAACGAACGTTAAACTAAATGAACGAATTATTTCCGTATTCAAACTATATTGTTAACCAATACTAATGTACACCTTCAAAAAATCAACTAAATGAACGAATTATTTCCGTATTCAAACTATATTGTTAACCAATACTAATGTACACCTTCAAAAATTCAACGAAATGAACAAATTCTTTTCGTATGCAAACTACTCTTATTAGGTCGTAGTCCGCCGACAGTTGCGCGGACATCATAGCATATCTCTTTTGTATTTGAATATCTTTGGTGTGTTCTACACATAATTATAAAGGAAAAGAAGATACTCGTATAAGAAAAACGTATAAAACTCCACAACATCCTTCACCCAGATATAAAAGTAAAATAAGTTTAATAAGTACTTAAAAGTCGAGAATTAAATTCTGGCTGAAAGAAGTCAGTGAAATACCAATAAAAATGACATTAAATTAAATAGTCCATTTTGTAATTAAACTAAATTAAATATTCCGTCTCAGCACAGGACCCCCAGTGGAGAGGACTAGGAATAAATTAAGTATAATAAATTGTTAAAATATCTACCAATTGTAATTTAAGCTGCCCTTCGTATTTATATACACCATATTATGTCGTATCTTCACATTTTTAATTATACAGTCGCTAACAAAAAAAATAACAAAAACCTTTATTTTTTAATAAAACATAACACCCCCCATACACACAAGCCCTGCTTATTTATGGGGGTACATCAAATACATGTATTATGTAATTAATTATTGTGTAAAATTAATTATATTTTATGTATCTTTTTGTAAATAAAAAAAATAAAAAATAAATAAATAAAGTTTGAAAATGGCTTCAATTAATTATTTTATTCCGTGAAAACCAATGGTGAAAACAAACAACCTCTGTTTTCTCGTTGCGAAACCCTTGCAGTTACTCACTCGATGAGAGTATTGTTCTTGATAATTAATTTAATTATAATGCTTTAGCACCCAATTAAAAACATTTTAATGGCAGTATAATGACTATCTGCCGATGTGCAAAATGATTGGTACCTCCATGTAGTCAGTAGTCAGTAGTCAGTAGTCAGTAGTCAGTAGTGGCCACAGAACACCTTAATTACCTGTAATAAAAGAATCCTAACTTCATGCAATGATTTTAATGCGGAAGAACCTCAGATAACAGCGAAAACATAATAATGCTTTTAAAAACCAATTATATTTTTTTTTAAACTTGTAAACTATTAGCTACGTGGAGGCGCGCTCCTGCTGATAAGGTTGTAACCCAAAGTTGTTAGTATATCTATTATCTTTCTTTTAACTTTTCTTTCTGTTTTCGAATCCTGACATGCTTTTGAATGAAAGAAGGAGAGATTGGACGCTTTTGTAATTACTGTGATGATTCACGGTAGCGGTACCGTGAACGCATTAAAAAAGCAATAAACATACGTAAGGCTCCGCAACCGGGCTCGAGAAGAAGAAGAGACACGAAATTACGAATGTTAGAGGAGAGCACTAACATTTACAGCGACAAAATCGATGCGAAAATTGCGAAAATGTTTAATTAAACACGACTCTTTTAAAATAGAGCAAAAATCTTGCGGGCATTGTCTTAAACAGCATCTAAAGAAACACTGTGAATTTTTTCATACTATAACTTATAATAATTTTTGAAGCATACTTTGCGATTTTTTCTATCGAGGGAATTTTATATAATTTGCGTTTCGGCGCGGGCAATGTCTAGATATTATCTTCAAGAATAACATATATTTTTTTAAGAGCTTTAAAACTTACAGCCTTACTAAAAAAAAACCACAGCGCGACCGATTAACTGTGTTATTGCAATAACATAAATAGAGCTCGTATACACTAAAAGACGTTTTATTACCAATAACGTTTCTTTCGTGGTCACGCTGTTAAAACGCATTGAAGATGTGACAACGTTGTATATGGTTTTAATTTACTAGGAAACAATGTTGTTTTAATTTTTCTCCGCAAGGGGCATTATTGGTGCACCTATGCATTAGTTCGTCGGTCCGTGACAGCCCGCGATGGTTTATTTATGGCCCGCGATGTCAAAACAGCTCGGTGTGTTTTATGGCGGGATATCGAAAAATTTGTGATTTTACTTAATAATTTCTATTGTAGTGACGAATTTACTCTTCTGTTCACATAATTGATATATTTACCATGTTATTTGTGTGATTTACATCAGTTTAATCAAGTTATTGTACAAACGCCGTACTTTCAAAGTTGAACTGTCAGAATATTATTTTTTATAGGTTTCAAAAGATAAAATTTTCATTTAAGATCTTTATTTTAAGAGAATTTCTAAAAGTGATAATTTTTTATAATATTAAAACCTAATACATGTGTTCGTAAACGTATCAAAAAAATTAACGTCTTTAGAGATGCAAGAAATCTGTTTTAAATTTCGGTATTATTTCTAATTTTTTTTTTTGGCAATAAAAAAAACTTTGAAATTTTTTATTATTTTTTTATTGGAAACACGATAAAAAAGAGAGGTGATAGTTTCCTTCCTAATTTATTACACAAAAGGACTGTGTTTTTTAAATTTTGATTTTATTTAAATTTCTCTACATTTTGGTCAAAAATGTTGTGGGAGGAAATTTTTTTCCATTTATTTCCGAGTTTGAATCTTAAAATACGGCAGTTTTTGAAAGCTAAAGTGTATTTCAAATACTCAAATCTAAAAGGTAATTTTATCTAGTTTTCATAAATGGTATTTGTTTTTACGACACCTTCAAAAATAAGAAATATATTGAACATTCAAAATACTATGGGAAAATTACAAATATCGTTCGGACATCAATGGTTAAAACAGAGATAAACTACCCTCCCAGGCCGTGGAAACCATGTGTATTTCTTTCAAAGAACAAATTTTTAATTAGTAATGTTTTCACATCCGCGGCCGTTTGTCAATTGAATAAAATTTTCACTGGGTTTTTTAGTAAGGCTGTAAGTGTTTAAGGGAGATATGTAAGAAATCGGTAGAAATTCGGGTTGTGGGCCCTCAATAATGTTGAAACTCTTTCAAAAGATGAAATACACAATGTACATACCTAAGTCTGTTTCATCCAAACGAAAAAAAGTCATAATTTTCTTGCATCACTGCTTATTACATTTTTCCAATTCCAATTGTTGAAAGAAACACTAGTAGGTATATATTGAATTATTTGGCGGGTAGGAGAGACCGGATATCAGAAGGATGCGGGTTCGAGTCCCGTCGGCGGCATATATCCTTTCTCGGGAAATTTTTTCAATGTAGTTGAGTGTTTCAGGCCCAACATTTGTACACGGTTGACATTTGTCACATGAGAACGGGTCGTTTCGAATGATATGCCGGCCTCTGTGTTTCCTCCTTCCTACAACATGGGTCTCTTCAAGACCAATGTTTATTCCTTCCTCTCCTCAAAAAGACCCTCCACACAGCATCCCAGATGACATAAACTCTGAGGGAAATTATTATTTTTTTTTTAAAACTTGTAATAATTGTTACCCTTTGTGCTATGCATAAAAATCGTATCTTAAACATTAGTTTATCAATTAAAAAAATAATAACTACCAATTCTACTTGGCGTGACGATAATTTTGAAAGTATGGAATATAGTTACAAGGATAATATTGAAGTGTGAGTGAATTCTAAAGATTCAAAAATGTCAAATGTAAATGCGCTAATGGCTTTGCTTTTTTTCTTAAACATTTAACACTGCAGCTCTTTCTTACACAGTAAATACAACGGTCGAAAATGAGACAAACAGTGAATGTCTGCATCCGCCAAAGGAAACATACAATCATTATCACACAATATAAAGAAAATTGTACTTTTGAGGAAACAGTCACACGTATTTTGTGTGTCTCACCATTACTTAATGTGTTAGAAAGAGCTGCAGCATTGTAGCCATAAGAAAAGTATGTACCGTTTCCGTGAATCTTCACGTTAATTATAAGGGGTAATCCATAAATTGCGTCACACTTAAGGAGGGGGGGGGGAGGTGAGAATAGAAGTGTGACATTGTGTGTCAAGGGGTACGGGGGGGGTCATCAGCTCTGGGACGTCACATGTAAAAATATAAATTATTAAAAAAATTATTATAAAATTGCTAAATTTGTGACGTCACATTAGGGGGTAGGGGGTCTCACAAATGTGACGATGTGTGACAAGGACGGGGGGTGGTCAAAAAATCATGAAATTCGTGTGACTTAATTTATGGATGGCCCCTAAAAGCGTCCATTATATTGGTGGGTATATGTTATTATATAGTATGAATTATGATTAAATAAAAAAAATAATAATGACTGTCTATTCGTACACAAGAGTACGTACCTAAAATGAAGAAGTTAATAAGAATAATTTGAGGATAGTCTACATTCTACATCTGCATGACGGTAGGTATAATTGTAAGTGTATTATTTTAAACGGAAGCTCCATTTATTTTAAACAGACAATAATAGTTTATAAGAACTTTCAGGCAAAGACCGGGCTTGGTAGCTGATCCATGAATAGGTCCAGCGCCGGATCTGCCATACGTTCAAAAACGTGCAAAAAACCTGGCGCCAAATCCGAAGGGGCGCCGTGAGAAAATAAATATTGTATTAAAATTTGGTTATAATATTCCCTGAATCGTTTAAAAATTAATATGAAATAATTATTACGCTCTAGAAACACTTTCCAAAGAAACAGAATGCGCATGCATCAGGTTGGTATCAACGGCTTACGAATTTATAGTCAGTTACAGAATTTTTTTACAAATTCCATATATTTAGTTTAAACGTAAGATCTATTTTTCCATATATCTTTTACCATCTTTTACGACAAATGGCTGCGATCCAAATTCAATAACCAATCACAGCGCGGTATTTTTGTTCTAGAGAACAAACAAACCGACTTACGCCTTTCAAAATGCTGACAATTTTAGTTAGCGTACGCTCGCTATTGTTTTATTTTGTACGATTTAAGTCTCTAGGAGAATGTAGTTAAAGACCATTTTCTTATGAAATCTTCAGTAAATTCCATTAAAAAACATCGCACGGTTTGCAGGATTTGCAGGTTGCAACGTGTTGACAGTTTCATCATTGATTTGACATATTATTTGAAGTTCGTTAAATGTATAATTAATTTCTATTAGGTTTGTTATTTTACGTTGTCAGTGTAAGCGTCTTTCGTAAGCCGTTGATACCATACGTCGGTGTTTAGTGTTTGTATGGTGTTTGTTCGCTCAACACGGGGGAAATGCAAGGTACAAATTTGAGTTTATATTCTTATTAGATTTTTAAATTTATAACTAAATTTCTATTGGTTGTTAGAGGTTATAAAAGTACAGTGGATTACAACGAATAGAATCACCATACTTTTATGTTTACCCAATAGATTGAGAGAGTATAGGGCTCCTGGCGATTCTCTCTTTAAAAAAAACTAGTGTGAGAGCTACCGCCAGGTCACTTGGAAAAGTTACACCCTTTAAAAGTCTTCATTTTATTTGATAAATTAGTGTAAAAAAAAAATAATTAAATTTAAAAAATTAAAAAAATTGGGGTTAACGAATTTTTAATAAAAATAAAAATGTAGGAGGGGGTGGCGCCATCGGTACCTACTGCACAGGGCGCCAGATTTCGTAGATCTGGCCCTGAATAGGTCCTAGAAAAACTGCATCCGTTCACGAACACCGCTGTCTGGTCTGGACTGTTGCAATTAACATGTGATGGATCTAAAACATCACAATAACTGCTTTGATAGATGTGAATAAATCATCGAATTCGGATGCCTGGTTTACGATCGGAAATATACGGTAAACACATTCGGCCCCGGAGACAGCATAAAAATACGGATGGTAGGGCTTTTAATAAAATTATTAACAAACCATTTTTGGTCATTACAAGAAGAATTACCGAAGAATCCTCCTCTAACATGGTTAAAATAATACTCAACTATTGGTAAATGGCAGTCTGAAAAATTTAAAAATGAGCAAACTAGCTCACGTAATACATAATGGATATTTTTTTTTACTTAGGTAGAAACTAGCTTACGTAATGGATATATATTGATATATTTTGTTTACTTAGGTAGAAACTAGCTTACGTAGTGGATATATATTGATATATTTTGTTTACTTAGGTAGAAACTAGCTTACGTAGTGGATATATATTAATATATTTTGTTTACTTATGTAGAAACTAGCTTACGTAATGGATATATATTGATATATTTTATTTACTTAGGTAGAAACTAGCTTACGTAATGGATATATATATTGATATATTTTATTTACTTAGGTAGAAACTAGCTTACGTAATGGATATATTTTATTTACTTAGGTGGAAACTAGCTTACATACGTGTTGCAAAATGGACATATTTTATTTACTTAGATAAAAACTAGTTAACGAATCACATAATGCATATATTTTATTTACCAAGGTAGAAACCAGCAAACAAATTACATAATGTATATATTTCGGCGTGGCAAATAAATTTTATTTGATTAATTTGTGTATTTCACAATTTATTCATTTAAAATAATATATAGTATATTTGCGGCACGTTCCAGGGTGGAAGATACTCTCAGTATCGCCCTGGTGTAAGACCACCATTCAGAATTGAAACGTTGCTTGAAATGGCTTCTGCCATGTTTGGTGACCAGATCTGAATAGCCAGGTACTTCCCCACCTCCCTCTTCCCTATCTCCTTCCCCTCCCCACTACCTTCAGCCTCACAACATACCCCAATTGGGGATGCCATAGTCCCACTGGCTCACGACAGGAGCAGTTGGGACTCTTGTGCGGTTTTCATGTAAAAAAAAAAAATTATTTACTTAGGTAGAAACCAGCATACATATTACATAATGCATATATATTATTTACTTAGATAGAAACCAGCAAACATTACATAATGCTTATATTTTATTTACTTAGGTAGAAACCAGCATACACATTACATAATGCATATATTTTATGTACTTAGGTAGAAACCAGCATACCTACATATAGGATAATGCATATATTTCATTTACTTAGGTAGAAACTAGCATACATATTTTACATAATGCATATATATTATTTACTTAGGTAGAAACCAGCAAACATTAATATGTTATGTAATCATAATGCTTATATTTTATTTACTTAGGTAGAAACCAGCATACATATTACATAATGCATATATTTTATTTACTTAGGTAGAAACCAGCATACATATTACATAATGCATATATTTTATTTACTTAGGTAGAAACCAGCATACATATTACATAATGCATATATTTTATTTACTTAGGTAGAAACCAGCAAACATATTACATAATGCATATATTTTATTTATTTAGATAGAAACCATATCACATAATGCATATATTTTATTGTATTAGGTAGAAACCAGCATACATGTTACATAATGGATATATTTTATTTACTTAGGTAGAATATTTTGTGTCCTTCCTTCTACTTTTTTGACGTTTTGGTTAAATGTTGTTTTATTTCTTCATAACAAAAGATTCTTCGAAATCAACGTCATTAAAGGCCAAAAATATTGGCATAGAAGAGTCACGTCGAACTTCAAATCCAAATATGAATTTATTATAAACAGCTTTTCTACGTATACTTATATACCAACGTAAAAGCTCAAACAAAACACAGCCATTAAATTAGAAACATAGTGGTATGGTACGTAGAAAACAAAGTAAGATAACATTATGACCTAGTCATAGTGGTCAGAATCCTCGTGTTCGGAATTTTAATAACTGCTTAGAAGTAGTCAATAAGCATTAGATGGATGGTGGGTATGGTTGTGGGAACGGTGTACACCTACGGAAGTTATTTGATTGCCAATAGAAATGAACGAAGGAATGTAATTTTTATAATTCTGGTATTCCTGTTCAAAAACACGTATCGGCTGCCACAGTCATTTTTTTTTTTTTTTTTTTTTTTTTTTTATATTTTTTATTATTTATTGAAACATTTATTATAATTACAATTTTACAACTAAATATTTTTTTTTACAGGTTTTTTTTTTACTACCCTTCCATTAAAAGCATTTGCTTGTGTATGGAAGGGGAGTGTACATAAATGCTATTAGTTATTAGTTAGGTATAAGTTAGTACTTAAATAATTAATTGTACATAAATATATGTGAGCTGCAGTATTTATTTGATAATGGTGTGTGTTTTTTTTTTTTTAAAGAAAGAATGTTATGGAGAACTAAGATATTTGTAAGATTAGTTGACAGTAGTTCTTTTCTTAAGAACATCTTTAAAATGTCTCTTGACAGAGAGCAGCATTCGGGCCTTATCATTGATGCTTCTGATTTCCTCTGGTAGACGATTGAAAAAAGTTCTTCCCTGATAAGTATAATGATGCTGTGCAAAAGACGTATTTAGTTTTGGGCATAGAAAAACATGTTTAAGTCGAGTTCTGTTTTCATTTAAAAATGGATATTTATCTTTTTCTTTTATTATTTGAATTACTGAATTTTTAATATATAAATCTTTAAATGTGGATACTTGAAATTCTTCAAACAGGCGTTCTGTTGGGTAGTCTAAGGATTTTTTTAATATAATTTTAATAATTGTTCTTTGTACAATTTCTATTGGAAGAAGGTTACATTTATACGCGGATCCCCAACTAATAATAGCGTATTGTAGAGTGGATTGAACTAAGGCATAGTAGATTAAATATAGATTTTTTATCGACAGAAAATTTCTAATTCTTAAAAATATATTTATTAATTTTCTGATTTTGTTTACTACTTGACATATTTGTTCCTTCCATTTCAGATTTTTATCGATAATTACGCCGAGATATTTAATTTTATTTGTTGTTTTTAATATTGTACAGTTTGATTTGCAATAATGTTGGTTGTGAATTTGAGTGTTATCGTGTATGACAATGTTAAAATTTTTGGGAGCGTCGTTTGGATGGATTGCAAATGGAATTACAAATGTCTTTTCACTATTTAGTGATAGTAAATTAGTGTCGAAAAAATTCTTAAGCGTATTGATGTCTTCTGTGGCCTGTAATTCTACATTTTCCCAAGTATTTTCACTTATTATTAAAACTGTATCGTCGGCGTATGATGTAATTTGACCATGTAGATGTTGAAAAAAAATATCGTTTACATATATGGTAAAAAGGATTGGTCCAAGCACTGTACCTTGGGGGATTCCAAAGCTTGAAATCTCTTGATCACTATTAATACGATTGATTTTTACCACTTGAGGGCGGTTTTTTAAGTAGTTGGTGATCCATTTAATCGCGTTGCCTTTTATGCCAATATCATTTAATTTTTTTAATAGTATCTCATGGGATATGCTATCGAAAGCCTTTCTGAGGTCAATAAATATGCCCGCACATTTTTTACCTTTATCTAATGATTCGTAAATGTATGAAGTTACGTTAGCAATTGCATCTTGTGTGCTGAGTGATTTAATAAAACCAAACTGGTTTTTGTGTAGTATTTTATTACTATCTAGGAAATTTACCAATTGTTTTTTTACTATTTTTTCAAAGATCTTTCCTATGTTAGAAATTAGACAAATTGGGCGATAATTCGTTACTTGGTGTGGATCACCAGATTTGTAAATCGGTGAGATTATTGTGTTTTTGTAGTTCATTGGAAATATTCCTTTCGTTAAACTCAAGTTTATTAAATGAGTGATGGGTTTTATTAAGTAAGATTTCATAGATTTTAACATGTGTGCCGTAATAGAATCAAAACCGGGAGACGAACCTCCTTTCATATTTTCTATTATTTTTAAGATTTCACATTCTGTTGTTATTTCAAATGTTGAAAGTATATTACGTTTCTGTAAATTTTTATTTTTATGTTTTTCCGTGTTAGAAGGTTTATGAATATTTTTCGCAAGATTTTTTCCAACATTTGCAAAGAAGGAATTAAATATGTTTGCACATTGTTTAGGCTGTAAATTGGCATCTATAATTTTTTTATCATGTTCGATGTACTTAATATTTTGTGTTTTTTTTGTATTGTCTATGGCCAAATTCACAGTTTTCCACATTTGTTTATGGTTATTTTCTGAAGATAATATTTTATTTTTAAAAAACTCTTCCTTACTTTTTTTAATATAAGATGTTAATTTATTTTTATATTTTTTATAAAAAATATATGCTTTTTCATCATGGGGATTTTTTAAAGTTGTTTTATAAAGTTTTTCTTTGTTTCTGATAGATATTATAAGTCCTTTGGTAATCCAAGGTTTTAAACATCTTAATTTTGATTTTATGTGTATTATTATTTCAGTTGTCGAATTTTTAATGTGTTGTGACAGGATTTTTTCAAAGTTAGTCGAACATATTTCAGTATCATCACTCTTTAAAACATTGTTCCAATCTTCCTTTTTAAGTTTTTCAGAGAGAATAGTCATGTCTATTGTTGATTTTTTGGGTATTAAATTATGTTTTTTATGTTTAATATTATTATTATACAGAAGTAAGCATGAATGATGATCAGTTATGTTAGTTTTCCAAACAATTGATTTTAGTTTGTGAAGATCTTTAATGTTTACGTTTGTCCAAATGTGATCTAAACAAGATGGAGTATGTTCTTTTATTTCTCTAGTATTTTTATTTATGCAAGATATGAAATTTTGTTCAGTCATACAATTGATGTATTCAGTTTTGTTATTATTTTCTATTTTTTCATTAATGTTCACATTAAAATCGCCCACCACGAAGCAGAGTTTATTTTTTAATTTTAATAATATGTATTTGAGGTCATTAATAAACGTAATAATACTCGAGCCATGCGTTCTATAGATAGCTATTAAATGATATATTGATTTGCCGAGTTTGAAATGTACTTCGATGCAGTTTACCAAATGTATTGGGTGTTCTATAATGTTAACAATACTAAATTTATTATTTGCAAATATTATTATTCCCGAGTTTTTGTTGATATCTACTTTGGTAGAAATATAATTGTACTCAGGTAAGTGATAAGACGGTGACTCAGCGTTCGTAAATGTTTCGGTTAACACTATGAAGTCGGGCTTTTTAATTAAATTATTTATTTTTAGAATTAGTTCATCTAAATTTTTCTGAATGCTACGGATGTTTATGTGCATAATAATTATATCATTGATGTTTTTAGAAATAATTTTGTTACATGAATCAGTACAAATACATTCATATTCTTGAATTTTAATATTTAATTCTAATTCGCTATTTAAGAAATCATCCATTAAATCAATGCATTTTTGGTTGTATTTTGCAATATTATATATAAGTTTTTTTAATCAATGTCATAGTTTATTCTTTCTTTGGCTAATTTAAGCATGTAAGAACGAAACTTACATGTTTCGCTGTTTGTTCGGTGGTCTATTTCATTCATTTTACTGTTGAAGGAGTTTATTTCTTTCTTCTTGTTAGCTGAGTGACAGTTAGCGCATTTGGGCGGCAGTTCCAGGGATTTACACTCGGAGATGGGATGATCTTCTGAACAGTGCTTGCATGTTGGTTTATTCATTTTATTGTAGCATTTTTGTGCTGTGTGTCCGAATCTTTGACAATGGAAACATTGGGTAAGAACGTTACAATCGGTTACATAGATTCTCATGAATCCTAGATGAATTTTTTTTCTATTTATAAGATGTAGTCTCAATTCTGGATTTGTTTGGAGAATTAAGTTTTTGCTGTTAGTTTTTTTGTTCGTAATGATGGCTTTAACTTGTAATATTTTTTTATCTTGGTATTTTTCACATATCATTTTGATGTCGTTGTTTTGTTCAATTATGTCTTCTAAGAATTCTTTTTCGGTATAGTCTTTGTCAAGTCCTTTGAATATTACGCATGGATCCGTTTTCACAAGTACCTCCGCTATTATGGTTTTGTCGACTTCATTTATCTTATCTTTTAATTTTTTTGCCTCTTCTTTTTCTGGGCATGTTATTATAATGTTTTTTTTTGTTTTTTTAATTTCACTTACTCGATATAATCGAATATAATCGATTAATAACCGATTAATCGATTTATAATCGAATGTTTCAAAGTGTGGTTCTAGGAGCTTGTAAACACATCGGTAAACAAAATCGAGAGAAACAAAGTTTGTTTTTTTTAGTTTATCGAGACATTTCAAAGAAAACCTGAAAACGTATCTGGAACTAAGAAAATAGACAAATTTAATAATAACAGTTTCTGCCAGAAACTTTTTTGACCATTTTAACACTTTTTAACTAGTGTAGCCGTATTAAATGCTAGCCTGGCTTTGAGAGGTTACGGGTTCAACACTAGGCGTAGTAAAAATATATTTGCTTGTATTGGTTCGATTTTGAAATAATTTACCTACACAACTTTAAATCGTAAAAATGAAAAATCGTAATTTACAGTTTGCATGGAAAATCCCCAGAAAATAAAATCGTCTTAGGGAGAGACGGATGAATTCGAATCGAAATATTCTGAATGAGTATAGGTAATCAGAATCGAAACTTTGTAACCAGATTTGAAAAGCCGGGTAGTACTACCGAAATATTCTGAATGAGTGTAGGTATTCAGAATCGAAACTTTATAACCAGATCTGAATAACCAGGTAGTACTACCGAAATATTCTGAATGAGTGTAGGTATTCAGAATCGAAACTTTGTAACCAGATCTGAATAACCAGGTAGTACTACCGAAATATTCTGAATGAGTGTAGGTATTCAGAATCGAAACTTTGTAACCAGATCTGAATAACCAGGTAGTACTACCGAAATATTCTGAATGAGTGTAGGTATTCAGAATCGAAACTTTATAACCAGATCTGAATAACCAGGTAGTACTACCGAAATATTCTGAATGAGTGTAGGTATTCAGAATCGAAACTTTGTAACCAGATCTGAATAACCAGGTAGTACTACCGAAATATTCTGAATGAGTATAGGTATTCAGAATCGAAACTTTGTAACCAGATCTGAATAACCAGGTAGTACTACCGAAATATTCTGAATGAGTGTAGGTATTCAGAATCGAAACTTTATAACCAGATGTGAATAACTAGGTAGTACTACCGAAATATTCTGAATGAGTACCTATAGATATTCAGAATCGAAACTTTGTAACCAGGTCTAAATAACCAGGTAGTACTACCGAAATATTCTGAATGAGTGTAGGTATTCAGAATCGAAACTTTATAACCAGATCTGAATTACCAGGTAGTTCTACCGAAATATTCTGAATGAGTATAGGTATTCAGAATCGAAACTTTGTAACCAGATCTGAATAACCAGGTAGTACTACGGAAATATTCTGAATGAGTGTAGGTATTCAGAATCGAAACTTTGTAACCAGATTTGAATAACCAGGTAAGTACTACCGTGTTACCATTCACCCAACAATGCTTCATAATAATTATTGGAGGAGCAATAGTTTTACTGGATACTGGTGTTGTGTTCATTATATCTAATCTGAAATTTGAGGAATTACTCGTAGGCTCATTTCTCCTACAACAGCCTGGCATCTACCCACACAAATATTTGCAATCGTGAAGTTATGAATAATTGTTTGGTTTAAATTTTAAATTATAAAAAGTAATTCGATTTTTTTAGAGCTCTTGCAAATCATTTCGATAACAAACAAAAATAAAGAAATAAATAATATAAACTTAAAGTAAAACACCCACTGAATACATGGTGAGCGCCTGGATTTGAAACAAACACGTAGGAAGTTTTTTTATTTCTTTCATTGTATCCAATATCAAATATGATACCCCCCGGTGAAAAGCCATTGGAAGTACTCAAAGTAATAGGTACAATATTTTTCATCAAATTTATTTTGTACAAATTTCTTTGGTACTTTCTTAATAGGTACTTAAAGTATCTATCTAATAATAATAAAATATTTTTTTATCACAAAATCATTTTGACAGTAAATTCTATTTTTAAATTTATTTTATTTCGTTAAGTAAAGTCGGGAAAACAAAGGCTACCGTCTAACTGTGCCAGTGTCATTTCATTCCTCTTTACAAAATTAATCATTTTATATAGATAATAGTTTTAAAATAGTATTGTAAATTAGTGTAATATAGTTTTTACTTGTATATTTGTTTTCACTGTAAGTATTTGTGTTATATAATTGGTTCTTCGGAGCAGTTAAGGTAAGATTTTTTTTTTGATTTGTGTGCTGTAGATTTATTCGAAAATGGATAAAGAAAAACCACCTGATCCCCCAGATGATGGTTTGCTATCTGAATCCTCGGGTGTTACAAAAAAAATAATCGCGGTTAATATTCCGGAGGCTTCGGACTTCGTAACGATTACGTCAAAAAAAAGAAAAATTGCTAAACCAGCAGATAATAGAAATGCAACAGATTTTGAACAAATACATCGAAAAACACCCTCCACGCAAAACGACTCCCTTCCAAATAATTCTCTTTTACAGGATGTAATTCCGTCCACTTCTTCCTCGATTTCAAGTCTAAGTCCAGCAAGCCCTTCAACCACACCCGCCCCACTGGTAAACAATACTCCTTCACAAATGTCACGTCTGTATAATAATCTTGATAGACCACCTTACATTACACACGTGACTAAAATTTCAAAGGATGAAAAACAATCAAATTTATACGATGTGGACTTTGGACATTTTATGTTTAAAAATAAAATCCACCCTGTCTGGAATGGAGTAAAATCGGTTGGGCGTAACCGTCTTTCTGTTGAATTCAAGACAGCGGCTGAGGCCAATAGCTTTGTAAAATCTGATGTTGCCAAAAAAAACTCGTACAACGTTTTCATACCTACATATCAGGTTACAAAGTTAGGTGTCACAAAAGGGATCCCACCGCACTGGTCGATAGAGGACATCCTGGAAAACATTACTGTTCCTCAAGGTTTCGGAAAAGTTTTAAAAGCACGTCGTCTAAATTACAGGTTTACTACGGGAAACTCTGTAGAATGGAGACCCTCCCAATCCGTTGTCCTAACATTTGACAGCAAAGACCTTCCACAAAATGTTACTATGTTTAACGTCTCTCTACCAGTAGAGCTCTATGTGTTCCCAACTGTGCAATGCTACAAGTGCTGCAGATTTGGACACACGAAGAACCTCTGCAGATCAGAACCCCGTTGCTTCAAGTGCAGTTCGTCCCATAGTGGCGATTCCTGTGATAAAACAGAGGAAAATTATAAATGTTTAAACTGCTCCGGTACCCACATGTCCATCAGCAAAACTTGCCCTGAACTGTCAAGGCAGCGCAATATTAAACACACAATGGCCGAGAAGAGCATCTCTTATGCGGAAGCATCAAGAATGTTTAACAAATCCATTCCATCTTATTCTGAAGTAACTTCCAAAAATTCTAAAAAATCCACCCCTTCTCAACCTTCTACTTCTTCATTTAGAAAAACTGTTGAAAGGGTCGTGAAACCTAGAGTTCTAACAAAAAAAAATAATGCTAATCACGAATCCCTTCTGTGGTTCCCTAATGGACAAATTCCTTCCAGTTCAAATTTCAATTCTTACCTAAAGTCATCTACTAAAGAACAAAATTATAATATAGACCTTAACTCTACACTAATCACCTCATTTTTACATATTTTACAAACTTTAAATAAAAACAACATTCAAATACCGCCCCACGTTGCTAAACAAATTACTAATATTATCAACTCAACTAGAAATGGCTCCTCTGATGAGGATTCTTCAGTGGAATTTTCATAGTCTTAGAAATAAGACTGAAGAATTTTTAAACACATTACACTCAAACTCAATTGCAGTGGCTGCCATCTCGGAGACGTGGCTGGAACCGGATTCTGATTTCAGAGTCAGGGGATACCACTGTCTTCGAGACGACCGTCAAGATGGAAAGGGCGGCTCCGCTCTTTTCATTAAAAAATCATTACCCTTCTCCCCTGTAGATGTAAAACCAATTGGTTGTCCTTTTCAAGTGACGGCCGCAAAGGTTTTTGACACTACAATAATTTCTTTGTATATATCACCATCTAATAAACCTTCTAAATCAATCCTAAAAGCTATGTTTTCCAAGGTCACTACCCCTTCTCTTGTTCTGGGAGATTTCAATGCCCATCACGGATTATGGGGAGCTCACAATTGTGACAGAATGGGCAGAGATATTGTTGATCTACTAGATGAACTAGACTTTTGTATTATCAATGATGGTTCTCCTACTCGTCTTCAGGTGCCTGGTCAGCGACCCAGCATGGTTGATCTTACTATTTGCAATTCCAACATAGCCGCATCCCTGTTATGGAAGGTTTTGGATGACCCTCATGGGAGTGATCATTACCCCATCCTCATTGAATCCTCAAATATTTATCATTCCAACAAAAATGTCAAGTGCAGTAGTCGAAAACCAAGGTTCTTAACTGCCAGAGCCAACTGGAATGACTATTCAAATCATACAAAGTTCTCTGTGCAAAATCTGCCCTCTCCAACTACAGAAAACGTTGCGGAATGTTACGATTTATTTGTGTCTGCAGTCATTACGGCCACAGAAAAATTTATCCCCATTAAAACGACACGTAACAAAGGGAAACCTCCCCCAGCTCCTTGGTGGGATATTGAATGCTCAGACGCAGTAGATATGAGGAAAAAATATGCGAAAATTTATTCAACAAATATGAATATGGAGAACTTCCTTCAGTATAAACAAATTGAAGCTAAGACCAAACGTCTTCTAAAAAACAAAAAACGTCAAGGCTGGAAAAAATTTTGCACATCATTATCTCCCGAAGTTCCTCTTTCAGTTGTTTGGAATTCAATTCGCAGGTTTAAGGGTTCTCACGTCCCAACGGTGACTCGACCACTCACTTCAGAGTGGGTGAAGGAATTTGCCGATAAACTAGCTCCTCAAACTGCAAGTAATTTTAATGAAACAGAATTCACATACTCATTTAAAACACGGGGTTGGATGGACACCCACTTCAATTTAACGGAACTTAGGGAGGTCTTAAACGATCTCACAGACTCATCCGCTGGTGTAGATGGAATTCCTTATAGCTTTATTAAAAACTGCGACGTTACCACACTAAACTATTTTCTTTCAATTATAAATCTGATCTTTGACTCTGGCAAAATTCCATCATCCTGGAAAACTCAAATAATTGTTCCCATTCTGAAACCCCAGAAAGACCCTAACTCTGGACTTTCTTACAGACCTATAGCTCTGTCATCTTCCTTAGTTAAAATAGCTGAACATATGATTAAAAGACGTCTAGACTGGTATGCAGAAAATGAGAAAATTCTTCCCAGCTCTCAGTTTGGCTTTCGAAAAAGAAAAAGTACGATCGAAAGTGTGTCCATCCTGACTTCTGATATCCAGTTAGCCCTGGCCCATAATGAATTCCTTGTCGGTGTTTGCCTTGATGTGTGCGGAGCTTTTGACAATGTTTTATTGGATGTTTTATTTAATAAATTATTAAAAATTGGCATCCCCCGTAAGCTTTCCAGTTTTATAATTAACCTCCTTCTTACCAGGAAAATTCAAATCCAGGTGCTGGATTCTCCTCCACTGGAAAGAATAGTAAACAAGGGTTTGCCTCAGGGCTCCGTCCTTAGTCCTATCCTTTTTAATATTTATACCTTTGACCTGCATCGGAGTATGCATCCATCTTGTAAAATACTCCAGTATGCGGATGATCTTTTTATATATATTTCAGGACGAATTATTTCTATTCTGGAGGATGTGATTAACATTTGCATGAAAAACCTTGACACCTGGTTAAAAAATCACGGCTTAGAAATTTCTCCGTCCAAAAGCAATGTTATCGTCTTTTCCAGAAAACGTGTTACTCCGCGTGTAACAGTCCAAATAAATAATTCAATTCTCCCTATGCAGGTACAAATAAGATTCCTTGGGGTAATTTTAGACTCTAAGTTAACATGGAACCCGTATGTTAATTTAATCATTAACAAATGTCAAGCTGGCCTCAACACTTTACGTGCCGTTTCACGGGTCTGGTGGGGAAGTCATCCATTCACCCAAAAACTTTTTTATAACGCGTATGTTAGGAGTCATTTGGATTACGCGTCATTCCTCATTGAACCCACTTCTAAAAAGAACCTCGCAAGGTTGGACCGTATTCAATTTCAATGTTTAAGATTGATTATCGGAGCAATGCGTTCTTCCCCAATTAACGCTTTACAAGTGGAGGCTGTGGAGGCTCCTCTTCATTTCAGAAGACAGTTCTTGGCTGACAAGTTTTTATTTAAATGCTTAAGACTCTCTAATCACCCACTGAAAGACAAAATTACTGCACTCACTGCTCAAGTGAAATCACTTCCGTATTGGAGGAACAAATCAATCCCTCTTCTTGTTAAAAAAAATAAATAAATAATAAATAAATAAGTGTTTATTCCAGTATGTGGGGAGGAGAGTGCAATCCCACACATTCCATAAGGGTAATATACACATACATGTACAAAGTATTTGAAAGGAAAAAAAGAAAAAGAAGGTGGATATGAATGTACACGAAACAAAAAAAAGATAATAAGCTAATAGTAGTAAAAGGAAAAACAAATGAAATAATAATATTAAGCTTTCAGGATTCTGTGAGCACGTAAGGAGCCAGTATTTTTCTCCAGTGTGCATCAATACTGGATGATGGACTGAGGCGGGCTTCCATGACGAGGATGTTTCCAGAGCTGGTTATCCTTTCCCTAATTCCTGCCACCCTGGATCTAATAAGGGCTGCAAAGCCAGGAACTCGCCCCTCCGTGAACATCCGGGAAGCGCTGCAATATCTGGGGAGACCAAACATTATGCGGAAGGCGTTGTTATACTGAACCCGAAGTCTTTCTATACTACTCTTCTTGTAGTTTGCCCAGAGTTCACACGTATACAGTGTTGCGCAGAAGGAAAGGAAGAGCGTCCTTTTTACAGCAGTACTGCAAAGGCGGAATCTTCTACTGAGCATGTTAGCTTTTACACTGAGAGCTCTTCTTTGCCTATCGATGTCGTCATCGTCCATCAGATTACTGGTGATTATGTGTCCAAGGTATTTAGTTCCTTCAGTCACCTGCAGGTTCACACCATTCAGGGTAGCTGGAGGAATATTTTTTGGTCCTTGTCCATATCTTACGACCAGTAGAGCCGTTTTAGTGGGGTTGTATTGCATGTTTGTTTCTTCAGCAAACTCTTGAAAAAAGTTGTTAAAAGTTGTTAAAAGCCTCCATACGTACTGTTCGTATAAACCCCTCTTAAATCCATCAGACAGACTTCCTTTATATGCCAACTCCTTTCGTATTCATTTGTGTAAACCAAATATTCTTTTTTCCCTCGGCATAATTAACAATCACGAAGCTCCAACAAAACTTATCCAAATTTTAAATTCGAAATATTCCAACTGGAAAATTATTTACACAGATGGTTCCAAGTCTCCCTTATCAAACCATGTGGGAGCGGCATTCCACTGCCCATCAGATCAAGTCGATAGAAAAATTAAACTTCCAAAAGAGGCTTCCGTTTTCACTGCTGAATGTATAGCCATTTTTGAATCCCTCAAATACATTGACGATGTTAACATTGGAAAATTCTTAATTCTCTCCGATTCCCTGAGTGCACTTCAAAAATTAAACACTTCCCCTTTCCATTACCCAGAAGACGATTTCTGTGTTGGAATTCGCACTTTAATTCATAAATTAACCGACTCTGGCAAAGAAATCATCTTGGCTTGGATACCTAGTCACTGCGGTATCCCTGGAAATGAAAAGGCCGATTCATTGGCGAAAGATGCCATTATTTCGGGGGATATTTTATATAAATTTTTAAACACCGATGACATTTTCATAAAATTGAAGGAAAACATGATTTCCACATGGCAGAATCATTGGGAAGAATCTAGTCAATCAAAAGGATATAGCTTTTTCACAATTCAGCCAACGATTCCTTCAAAACCGTGGTTTTCAAGACTTTCTTTTAACAAATTCTCGACATCATCCATTTGCCGCATGCGGATAGGGCATTGCTGCCACAATGTTCACCTGACAAAAATTCATATTAAGAATTCTGTGATGTGTGAATGTCGTCTTGGTGAAGAGGATCTCAATCATATTTTTTTCAGTTGTCCTTTAAATAATTCATACAAAAATTTCTTCCCTCACCTAATCAGTTCGGGTATATTGCCTCCCTACAACATTGCATGCCTGTTATCTTCTGTGAACAAACGCGTGTATAAAGTCTTGGCTAATTTCCTGAATATTAACAGCATCAATTTGTAACTGTAAGTTAAGTTTCATGTATTTATTTATTTATTTTATTTTTTACGCACAATAAATTGTGTCAGCATATCTTTTAATTTCCTTGTTATGTTTAATTAAAATCATCTCTTATTGTAATAATTTTGCGTATTATTATTATTAATATTTGTATAGTATTATTATATAATGTAGATAGGTTCTTGTTATTAAAACTAAATTAGTTAATATTAACCAAAAATTACACTCACAAAATTACACTCACAAAAGCATTCACTTGACACTGGCCAGAACACTCTTTTGGGGTGAAGAGCCATTAAAAAAAAAAAAAAAAAAGTAAAGTCGGAAAACAAAGGCTACCGTCTAACTGTGCCAGTGTCATTTCATTCCTCTTTACAAAATTAATCATTTTATATAAATAATAGTTTTAAAATAGTATTGTAAATTAGTGTAATATAGTTTGAACTTATATTTATGTTCTCAGTAAGTATTTGTGTTTGGTAATTGGTTCTTTGGAGCAGTTGTGGAGCAGGTAAGATTTTTTTTTTTTGATTTGTGTCCTTTAGATTTACCTATTCGAAAATGAATCAAGAAAAACCACCTGATCCCCCAGATGATGGTTTGCTAACTGAATCCTCGGGTGTTACGAAAAAAATGATCGCGGTTAATATTCCGGAGGCTTCGGACTTCGTAACGATTACGTCAAAAAAAGAAAAATTGCTAAACCAGCAGATAATAGAAATGCAACAGATTTTGAACAGATACATCGAAAAACATCCTCCACGCAAAACGACTCCCTTCAAAATAATTCTGTTTTACAGGATGTAATTCCATCCACTTCTTCCTCGATTTCAAACCTAAGTCCAGCAAGCCCTTCCACCACACCCGCCCCACTGGTAAACAATACTCCTTTACAGATGTCACGTCTGTATAATAATCTTGAATAGACCACCTTACATTACACACGTGGCTAAAATTTCAAAGGATGAAAAACAATCAAATTTATACGATGTGGACTTTGGACATTTTATGTTTAAAAATAAAATCCACCCTGTCTGGAATGGAGTGAAGTCGGTTGGCCAGAACCGTCTTTCTGTTGAATTCAAGACAGTGGCTGAGGCCAATAGCTTTGTGAAATCTGATTGTTAAGATTTCAGGTACTGAAATATTAATATTTGTGATTGTCACCCTAATGGTTGTGGCAACATTCTTTTGTGTTGGCAATTGCCAGGGCGAGTTCGTATTGCCACGGATTTTAATTCCTTCTTCTCTTGTTACCATCCGTCTTGGGCGGGTCGTTTTTGGCAAAACGTCTGCTGCCAGGTTTTCACTTCATGTGGGTTATAAAACCGCGGAGAGAGATAGCATCATTGAGCTCACCCTACATGAGCTACCCTACGGGTCTTTTTATTGTGTGAATAAAGACCAATTATTCAAGAACTGGAGTTATTATTGAAGAGTTACTCCAGCCACACTTCCCGTTGGAATCTGGTGTTACCACGCCGGATTGCTCTGTCAGGAGAGCGGAAGTACAGATCCTGAACATGGTCCTTCGAGCCGGATGATCATTATTTGGATTGATTCATTCAAGCTGGGTGATCATTATTTGGATTGATCCATTTGAGACGGAAGATCATTATTTGGAGTGGCCCAGTCAGGCCTCATCATCATCGGGAGTGGTCCAGTCGGCGTCCTCATCACCATCATTGGATTGATCAAGCGAGCCTCATCACGACGCTCGCATGCACAGAAAATCAGGTTGTAGCCTTCCTTTCATTGTCCTTTCAAATTCCATTTTAATAAGCTAAAAATCTGTGTAGATGCCACATTATTTCGCATTGATTATATCGAATTACATTCGGGTGTTCATAATCAGATGCTTTCAATATAGCATAAATTTATTGGTGATAATAATTTTTATTGTTGTATTCAGTCTGCCGAATAACTTTGCTTTGCCTACCTACATTTCTAGCCACGCGTTTGCAAGTTTCGTCTTTGTATGCCATAGTATTGTGATTGGGTTCTCTATGATCTATAGTACTAATCATTTTTGTTTACGTCAAACCGCGTCAAACTGCCGTATTGTGTTTTCAGTTTTTAAATCAAGTTAGTGTTATTTCGTTAAAAAATGGAACTCGACAGGTTGATTAAACGGCGCGGGGTTTTGAAAGGTTCATTAACGAGATTCGAAACCTATTTAAGCAACGAAAATGATATTACACCTGGCGTATTGTCATCGAGGTTAGACGCCATCAAGCCTTCTCTGATAGAATTCTCCAAAATTCAGCTGGAGATTGATTTATTGAACAAATCAGAAGATAATGACGCGAGGGATAATTTTGAAGGCATCTGATAAAGAAATCCATAATTTTTTGGCCCAGCAGAATATTAGCTGGAGTTTCTTGCCCCCCCGCTCACCGCATCACGGGGGACTTTGGGAAAGTGCAGTTAAAATGACAAAGTTACATTTAAAAAAAGCAATGCGGTCAACTGTTTTGACATACGAAGGCATGAATACCATACTAATACAGATTGAGGCTTGTTTAAATTCCCGTCCTCTGACTCCATTAACATCAGATCCAAATGACTTAAACGCACTCACTCCGTCACACTTCCTTATTGGCGACAACCTGTTAGCATTGCCTGAGCTTGATATCCACCATCTGCCTACAAACAGGCTTAATATTTACCAAAAGATGTCTACCGTTGTTCAATCTTTTTGGCACAGATGGAGCCGGGAATACCTAGCAGAATTGCAGAACCGAGTCAAATGGCAAGAAGGACGTCAACGCAGTTTACAGCCTGGTGACATGGTCATCATCAAAGACAACCAACTACCTCCGCAGTACTGGAGGATGGCGCGAGTGACGGAGATCCACCCTGGCCAAGACGGACGCGTCCGCGTCGTCTCCTTGAGGACGGCCAGAGGTGTCACCAAAAGAGCCGTGACACAGCTCTGTCTACTTCCCATGGAGGATCCTTCCTCCAACCTGGATTAAGAACCAATTACAACACTAAAAGTGATGTGATGTGTAAATCAAAGTGCCGTCAGGCTCATCAGTGCCAAGTGTTAAACTATTTTCTCATAAGTGGGTGCAGCGCACCAGAAGGTTCTACGTTATTAAACTTTATTTTTTAATGTCAAGTCTGACATAGGGTTATATACTTAGTTATAAGTTTTTTTGTTATTATTTTGATATCCATATATTGAATATTGTTTATTTTTGTATGTGAACTCGTTGGGTAAATTCTGGGTACCAATGTTGCAATCTCTTCTTATATTATTGTATGAAAAACAACTATTCCTTAATACTCGTTTTTGGGCGGGAATATGTTAAGATTTCAGGTACTGAAATATTAATATTTGTGATTGTCACCCTAATGGTTGTGGCAACATTCTTTTGTGTTGGCAATTGCCAGGGCGAGTTCGTATTGCCACGGATTTTAATTCCTTCTTCTCTTGTTACCATCCGTCTTGGGCGGGTCGTTTTTGGCAAAACGTCTGCTGCCAGGTTTTCACTTCATGTGGGTTATAAAACCGCGGAGAGAGATAGCATCATTGAGCTCACCCTACATGAGCTACCCTACGGGTCTTTTTATTGTGTGAATAAAGACCAATTATTCAAGAACTGGAGTTATTATTGAAGAGTTACTCCAGCCACACTTCCCGTTGGAATCTGGTGTTACCACGCCGGATTGCTCTGTCAGGAGAGCGGAAGTACAGATCCTGAACACTGATGTTGCCAAAAAAAAACTTGTACAACGTTTTCATACCTACATATCAGGTTACAAGGCTAGGTGTCACAAAAGGGATCCCACCGCACTGGTCGATAGAAGACATCCTGGAGAACATTACTGTTCCTCAAGGTTTCGGAAAAGTTTTAAAAGCGCGTCGTCTAAATTACAGGTTAAATACGGGAAACTCTGTAGAATGGAGACCCTCCCAATCCGTTGTCCTAACCTTTGACAGCAAACCTTTCACAAAATGTTACTATGTTTAACGTCTCTTTACCAGTAGAGCTCTATGTGTTCCCAACTGTGCAGTGCTACAAGTGCTGCAGATTTAGACACACAAAGAACCTCTGCAGATCAGAACCCCGTTGCTTCAAGTGCAGTTCGTCCCATAGTAGCGATTCCTGCGATAAAACAGAGGAAAATTATAAATGTTTAAACTGCTCCGGAATTCACATGTCCATCAGCAAAACTTGCCCTGAACTGTCAAGGCAGCGCAATATTAAACACACAATGGCCGAGAAGAGCATATCTTATGCGGAAGCATCAAGAATGTTTAACAAATCCTTTCCATCTTATTCTGAAGTAACTTCCAAAAATTCTACAAAATCCACCCCTTCTCAACCTTCTTCTTCTTCATTTAGAAAAACTGTTGAAAGGGTCGTAAAACCTAGAGTTCTAACAAAAAAAATAATGCTAATCACGAATCCCTTCTGTGGTTCCCTAATGGACAACTTCCTTCCAGTTCAAATTTCAATTCTTACCCAAAGTCATCTACTAAAGAACAAAATTATAATATAGACCTTGACTCTACGCTAATCACCTCATTTTTACATATTTTACAAACTTTAAATAAAAACAACATTCAAATACCGTCCCACGTTGCTAAACAAATTACTAATATTATCAACTCAACTAGAAATGGCTCCTCTGATGAGGATTCTTCAGTGGAATGGTGAAGAATTTTTAAACACATTACACTCAAACTCAATTGCAGTGGCTGCCATCTCGGAGACATGGCTGGAACCGGATTCTGATTTCAGAGTCAGGGGATACCACTGTCTTCGAGACAACCGTCAAGATGGAAAGGGTGGCTCCGCTCTTTTCATTAAAAAATCATTACCCTTCTCCCCAGTAGATGTAAAACCAATTGGTTGTCCTTTTCAAGTGACGGCCGCAAAGGTTTTTGATATTACAATAATTTCTTTGTATATATCACCATCTATTAAGCCTTCAAAATCAATCCTGAAAGCAATGTTTTCCAAGGTCACTACCCCTTCTCTTGTTCTGGGAGATTTCAATGCCCATCACGGATTATGGGGAGCTCACAATTGTGACAGAATGGGCAGAGATATTGTTGATCTACTAGACGATCTAGACTTTTGTATCATCAATAATGGTTCTCCTACCCGTCTTCAGGTGCCTGGTCAGCGACCCAGCATGGTTGATCTTACTATTTGCAATTCCAGCATAGCCGCATCCCTGTTATGGAAGGTTTTGGATGACCCTCATTTGAGTGATCATTACCCCATCCTCATTGAATCCTCAAATATTTACCATTCCAACAAAAATTTCAAGTGCAGTAGTCGAAAACCAAGGTTCCTAACTGCCAGGGCCAACTGGAATGACTATTCAAATCATACAAAGTTCTCTGTGCAAAATCTGCCCTCTCCTACTACAGAAAATGTTGCGGAATGTTACGATTTATTGGTGTCAGCAGTCATTACGGCCGCAGAAAAATTTATCCCCATTAAAACGACACGTAACAAAGGGAAACCTCCCCCCCAGCTCCTTGGTGGGATATTGAATGCTCAGACGCAGTAGATATGAGGAAAAATATGCGAAAATTTATTCAACAAATATGAATTTGGAGAACTTCCTTCAGTATAAACAGATTGAAGCTAAGACCAAACGTCTTCTAAAAAACAAAAAACGTCAAGGCTGGAAAAATTTTTTCTCATCATTATCTCCCGAAGTTCCTCTTTCAGTTGTTTGGAATTCAATACGCACGTTTAAGGGTTCTCACATCCCAACGGTGACTCGACCACTCACTTCAGAGTGGGTGAAGGAATTTGCCGATAAACTAGCTCCTCAAACTGGTAATCAAGTAATTTTAATGAAATAGAATTCACATACTCATTTAATACACGGGGTTGGATGGACACCCACTTCAATTTAACGGAACTTATGGAGGTCTTAAATGATCTCACAGACTCATCCGCTGGTGTAGATGGAATTCCTTATAGCTGTATTAAAAACTGCGACGTTACCACACTAAACTATTTTCTGTCAATTATAAATCTGATCTTTGACTCCGGCAAAATTCCATCATCCTGGAAAACTCAAATAATTGTTCCCATTCTGAAACCCCAGAAAGACCCTAACTCTGGACTTTCTTACAGATCTATAGCTTTGTCATCTTCCTTAGTTAAAATAGCTGAACATATGATTAAAAGACGTCTAGACTGGTATTTAGAAAATGAGAAAATTCTTCCCAGCTCTCAGTTTGGCTTTCGAAAAAGAAAAAGTACGATCGAAAGTGTGTCCATCCTGACTTCTGATATCCAGTTGGCCCTGGCCGATAATGAATTCCTTGTCGGTGTTTGCCTTGATGTGTGCGGAGCTTTTGACAATGTTTTATTAGATGTTTTATTTAATAAATTATTAAAAATTGGCATCCCTCGTAAGCTTTCCAGTTTTATAATTAACCTCCTTCTTACCAGGAAAATTCAAATCCAGGTGCTGGATTCTCCTCCACTGGAAAGAATAGTAAACAAGGGTTTGCCTCAGGGCTCCGTCCTTAGTCCTATCCTTTTTAATATATATACCTTTGACCTGCATCGCAGTATGCATCCATCTTGTAAAATACTTCAGTATGCGGATGATCTTTTTATATATATTTCAGGACGAATTATTTCTATTCTGGAGGAATTGATTAACATTTGCATGAAAAACCTTGACACCTGGTTAACAAATCACGGCTTAGAAATTTCTCCTTCCAAAAGCAATGTTATCGTCTTTTCCAGAAAACATGTTACTCCGCGTGTAACAGTCCAAATAAATAATTCAATTCTCCCTATGCAGGTACAGATAAGATTTCTTGGGGTAATTTTAGACTCTAAGTTAACATGGAACCCGTATGTTAATTTAATCATTAACAAATGTCCAGCTGGCCTCAACGCTTTACGTGCCGTTTCACGGGTCTGGTGGGGAAGTCACCCATTCACCCAAAAACTTTTTTATAACGTATATGTTAGGAGTCATTTGGATTACGCGTCATTCCTCATCCAACCCACTTCTAAAAAGAACCTCGCGAGGTTGGACCGTATCCAATTTCAAAGTTTAAGATTGATTATCTGAGCAATGCGTTCTTCCCCAATTAACGCTTTACAAGTGGAGGCTGTGGAGGCTCCTCTTCATTTCAGAAGACAGTTCTTGGCTGAAAAGTTTTTATTTAAATGCTTAAGACTTTCTAATCACCCACTGAAAGACAAAATTACTGCACTCATTGCTCAAGTGAAATCACTTCCATATTGAAGGAACAAATCAATCCCTCTTCTTGTTAAAAGCCTGCATACGTACAGTGCGTACAAACCCCTCTTAAATCCATCAGACAGACTTCCTTTATATGCCAACTCCTTTCGTATTCATTTGTGTAAACCAAATATTCTTCTTTCTCTCGGCATGATTAACAATCACGAAGCTCCAAGAAAACTTATCCAAATTTTAAATTCGAAATATTCCAACTGGAAAATTATTTACACAGATGGTTCCAAGTCTCCCTTATCAAACCATGTGGGAGCGGCATTCCACTGCCCATCAGATCAAGTCGATAGAAAATTAAACTTCCAAAAGAGGCTTCCGTTTTCACTGCTGAATGTATAGCCATTTTTGAATCCTTCAAATACATTGATGATGATCACATTGGAAACTTCTAAATTCTCTCCGATTCCCTGAGTGCACTTCAAAAATTAAACTCTTCCCCCTTCCATTACTCAGAAGACGATTTCTGTGTTGGAATTCGTACTTTAATTCATAAATTAACCGACTCTAACAAAGAAATCGTCTTGGCTTGGATACCTAGTCACTGCGGTATCCCTGGAAATGAAAAGGCCGATTCATTGGCGAAAGATGCCATTATTTCGGGGGACATTTTATATAAATTTTTAAACACCGATGACATTTTCATAAAATTGAAGGAAAATATGATTTCCACATGGCAGAATCATTGGGAAGAATCTAGTCAATCAAAAGGATATAACTTTTTCACAATTCAGCCAACGATTCCTTCAAAACCGTGGTTTTTCAGACTTTCTTTTAACAAATTCTCGACATCCTCCATTTGCCGCATGCGGATAGGGCATTGCTGCCACAATGTTCACTTGACAAAAATTCATGTTAAGAATTCTGCGATGTGTGAATGTCGTCTTGGTGAAGAGGATCTCAATGATATTTTTTTCAGTTGCCCTTTAAATAATTCATTCAAAAATTTCATCCCTCACCTAATCAGTTCGGGCATATTGCCTCCCTACAACATTGCATGCCTGTTATCTTCTGTGAACAAACGCGTGTATAAAATCTTGGCTAATTTCCTGAATATTAACAGCATCAATTTGTAACTGTAAGTTAAGTTTCATGTATTTATTTATTTTTTATTTTATTTTTTACGCACAATAAATTGTGTCAGCATATCTTTTAATTTCCTTGTTATGTTTAATTAAAATCATTTTTTATTGTAATAATTTTGTGTATTATTATTTGTATAGTATTATTATATAATGTAGATAGGTTCTTGTTATTAAAACTAAATTAGTTAATATTAACCAAAAATTACACTCACAAAATTACACTCACAAAAGCATTCACTTGACACTGGCCAGAACACTCCCTTGGGGTGAAAATCCATTAAAAAAAAGTAAAGTCGGAGAAACATCAATTTGTAACTGTAAGTTTAGTTTCATGTATTTATTTAATTATTTTATTTTTTACGCACAATAAATTATGTCAGCATATTTTTTAATTTCCTGTTACTTCCACTTGTTCTGTGTGATAAGGAACTACAGTGAAAAATATTATGGCTTTAAAAATGTTCATATAGTCTAAACGCTGATTCTGGATATATAAGTTTTATTAAATAATATTAAACGCAGAGTTTTTAAAAAATTATTAAAAAGTCTATTTTTCATCATGTCATTGAAACACGCCGTCAAGTTGGTATTATAAAAATGTTTAGTGGTGACGTCACTGATCACCGTAATCATTTATGGGAATGTAGGTATGAATTAACAACATTTCATCTTATTCGTTTATTTACATACTCTTTATAGAGATTTAGTTGTTGTGTTTATTGAAACATTCTTTAGGCATAAATAATTCAGTTTCAAAAATAAAGGTATCTCTTATTAGTTTATCTCTATTATTGAAAATATTCAAAAACTACTGTACAAAAAAGTAATAAAGCCACTTCTCGGGAGAATACTTCGAACTCCGAATTTCAAAATGGCGCCAGTCGAACAGCTGATTACGCTATCTTATAGTAGGAGAACCCAAGATGCTAAATGGGTGCCCAATAGGTCACCCCAACGGGATTCAGTAAATCCCAAAATCCCCGCTTGGGCTCCTCTACTATTATCAGTTCGGTGCTTCGTTTTCCATTAATATTGATTTCGATTCTTAAAAGCCAAAAAAATAATGATTTCAAACAATTTTTATACAACTCTCCCGTAATAATGTTAAAAAATATAATATAATAAATAAATAATTCTACCTAAATAATGTTTTAACTTGTCGAATAGTATCATACTTTCTTCCATATAACTGTTATAGTGGTTTGGTTAACTGTTGTAGTGGGTATTTATGCTGTCATATAAAATTACAACACCTGTTGAAAATAAAAATAACTTTTCGTGAGTGATGACGTCACACGATTCACTACACATACCATGGTTTTCGGGGATCTTGAAAAATTAAAACTTTGACAATTATTTGAATTTTAAAAGTAACTCTAAAAAAAATAATTATTATTGAAGTTAGAAGGTCATTTATTCATTAAAAAAAAATTAAAAATTGAACTGGAGTTCATTACCATGATTGCCATTAATTATTTTTAATTCGTACCTACCTACTTTTTTTTTATTTTTTATTTATTTATCTATAATAAAATATGTTAACAATGGTTTTATTTGTATGCCTGTCTCACTAGGGTATACCTGTGTCGAGACAGGCGTACAGGTATATAAATGAATATAGTAATTACAAGGATATTTCAGGTAAAATACATATTATGAATAGAATTAAAACAGAAGGGTGATTGGAAGGGTAATAAATCTTTTAAAGAGAGTTATTTTATAAATGTTGGAGATGGAGTAATGAAATCAATTCTGCCTAGTCTATTTATAGGTTAAATTTGACAGGATTCCATTATTTTCATTTGTTTTATATGGGTTAGGTTGTATGTGAATAGTTATTTATGTCTATGTGTGATTTATTTTACAGATATTTGTGATAGTGTGGCGTCCAATACTTATAATCCATTTTTTAATATCTTGTTTGAATTTTGTAAAGGAGTCACTTTGTCTGATCGTAGTTGGTAGTGTATTGTATAGTTTGCAAGCTATGTATTTAGAGTGTCTTTGCCCGAAGGTGGTTTTGAAAAAAGGAGTTTGGAGAAGTTCGTTGTTTTTGGCTCGGGTATTGTGTATTGTTTGTGTAGCTTTGTATGGTGTTACTACTTAATAATGATAGATAATTATAATGTTTCAACGTCTACGCAAAATATACTGATACTGGATATTATGATGTGGGCCTACGTGAGAACTACATCCTTCCAACGGCTAGAACATGTAGGGTGTAGGGGCTAAAGCCTCAAATCATGTAAGAGTATTTCTATGGTCTGAGCGCCAACCCCTGTGCATTCTTTGAGATAATTTTCTTTAAATCTGTTTTAAATCTGTTTTGTAATAACTGCGTAGAAACGACCTGTTCTCATGTGACAAATGTCAACCGTGTACATATGTTGAGAGCGTGTTTGGCATATTTCCCAACTTTGCACCGGTGCCGAGGGGATTAATGACGCTAGTTCCTCGGAGCATCTTCCGTCGTAATACCGCTAGAACAAGGACAGCACTCCCACCACGCCTGTGCTCTAAAGATCGCAACCCGTTTGTAAGGTTAGGAGAATCTATCAAACGGACCGCCCGTTTCTGCACAGAGTCGAGGTTTTTTTTAGGTATTTTGGATTCCAGATAAGAGGTGGCTGCCAAATTCAACCGTGGGGCGCACTTGCGATTTGTACAAGGCAGTTGTGTTAGTATTAAAGTTTCTGCGGGCCCTGTACATTACGCCCAGTTTCTGAGAGGCAAACTTAACTCTGGCTTAGATGGAGTCTCCGTATCTGAGCTGGTCATTTAGAGTTACACCAAGCGTATCAATGGAGGGCCTGTCCGGAAGATTGCTTCCGTTGAAGGAGACTAGATTTTCAAAACAACTTTCAAGAATTTAAGGTTTTTTCAAATGTCATAGTATTATTACCGACAAGTATTTTTCTCTATAATTTGTTCTATTCTTTCAGTTTGTAAATGCTTTATCTGTAAAATAAATGGTAAAGAATAAATGTAACGTGTGTTTTATTCCGCACTAATGAGCCATAAATATTTTGATAAAATCGTGAAAATGAAAACAATGATGTCTGTTCTGAGACGAATAAATGGAGATACAGAGCATCTTTTCCGACTATGCCGATTTCGAAATTCTAAAAAATAATATTTCACTCCACCTAAGGTATAGTAGATACAGGGGCGGCCCTAGCCAAATTATTAGGTGGTGCGAAATCTCTGGTGGCGCCCTTCCCCTCCTAACAAAAAATATAGCTCTTTCTATGCAGTTATGCAACTTTAATTGAAGTTCCGAGTAGGACGGATGAGAAATAATAACAGAAAAAATACATGTTTGATTACATTTATTTAATTAAATCTGCG
Organism: Limnephilus rhombicus; assembly: GCA_929108145.2. Lineage (NCBI taxonomy): Eukaryota > Metazoa > Arthropoda > Insecta > Trichoptera > Limnephilidae > Limnephilus > Limnephilus rhombicus. The sequence goes on along the minus strand of OV815273.1, from coordinate 45,226,954 downwards.
AAATCAATAAAAATACTAGAACACAACTTTTCTTGCTTTTGCGCTTGCAATTTTTTTTATTAAATCAGAATAATTTAACCCTTGGGCAATATCATTCTTAATTGATAAAATTGCAAGATCTGACAGTCTTTCTTGACACATAGCCGAACGTAAGTGCGTTTTAATTAGTTTTCATTTACTAAAGCTTCATTCTCCTTTGGCGACAGTTACAGAGATGGTCAGCATTCGGGAATATATCCTGCCAATCATTTTTTTCAATAAGTTGAGGAACTTGTAGTGTCTCTGCTGAGTCAAGGTTTTTTTAGTAATAGGTTTAGGCTCAAAAGTTCTTCAACTAATACGCGTCTATATTGTCCCCATTTTGCTGAAAATTCTTTCAACGACAGCATTATTGTATTTTTTTTTTCTTAATTATTTGCGATTCAGCTGATTTAAATAACTTGTCTCTGAAGTAGCCTAATAGGCGACCAGTCTTTAGATTTTTTGTCGCCGATTCTCGTTCTGAGTAGCCTAAATGGCGAAAAATCGCCTACGTTGGCAACACTGCTTGCTCCTCGCACCGACCACACGATTTAAGTGCACGATCGATAGATAGTCGATCAGTGGTCGGGTGTTTTTTTCAGCGCCCTCCTTTTGACGGCGCCCTGTGCGGTCGCACCGCTCGCACCGCCCTAGGGCCGCCCCTAAGTAGATATATTAAAGAGGTACATTATACATATATAACCGTAGATACACACAAAACGTAGGTACACACACGTACCATGAAGGAAATTTATTTTTGAACACCGGATGTTCCCATACATTTAAAAAATAATAACCATAACAACATCTCAACAATAAAATGTTTTCATTTTATTAATATATGTACATTATACCTATCATTGGCGCTGTACATCTGTAGTAGTTTCCTCTAAGTATATAAAATTAATACATAGCGATAGCATCATTGTGGTGATAATTTCGTGTAATTATCTGAGCGTTATCGATAGGAAATAATATGTACCTTACATTGGTAAAGTAATGATTGTAGGTAGGGACGCAACGATATATCGGAAAACCAATAAATATTGATATATCGACACCTAAAAATATCGATATTTATCGATATCGACGATACACCGATATCGATATATCAATATCGAAAAACTCAATATATCGTATCCAAATATCGAAAAACCCGCCCAAATTAAAATACCCACAAAACCGGGTAAAATGCTTTTACTGGCAACACGACCGCCTAAAAAAAAATATTCTGTTCTCTACGCTAAAGGTAGGTGAGTGTTGTTTGTGGTCTGTGTGTATAAAGGTGAATTTGATTTTTTGAAGCACCATAAATCTTTGGCTCACACGCAAATAAAAAGAAAAGTGAAGATGACGAAAAGCTTACGTTATATCTTTCTACTCCTGTAAATACTCTAAAAGTAAACATTGTTGAAACATGGCAAGAGATGCAAGGTGTCCCAATCTTTTTAAAGTGTCAATAAGTCATTTATCAATTGTGGCAACAAGTATTCCTTCTGAACGTCTTTTTTCAAGGGCAGGAGCCACTATAACTCTAAGCAGAAACCGGCTACAACGAAGCAGACTGTCAAAGTAACTATTTTTAAGTTCGATAGCTGGTACAAAATACTGAATTTATTTTTTTTAATTACGTTTATGAAAAAAAAAACATATTTTATATACCTATCGGAATTTTGTAATTATTCACACAGGTAAGTAAAAAAATATATGCATACATAATCGATAAACGTTTGATATAACTAAAACTACATTGAATTTCTATAAGCTTTTAAAAAACGAAGAAATGTTGATATATCGGCCTAGTACACCGATATATCGCTACATCAATATCGGCATAATTCGATATACATCGATTTCGATATATCGATATTTTTAAAAACCTTGCATCCCTAATTGTAGGTTGATACATAGCCACAATTTACAATAAGTGCCTCCGTTCACGGAGATACTTACAAGATACACGATCCTCGTGCGCGTATCATACGCGCCGTTCGTAAGTACCCCCCGTACGATTTTGCTGGTGCCCGTTCACGGCGCTACGCGGTGGCTGTCGGATTCCAATCAGTATCACGATACCGACATTGCTGATCGCACGCGACGCTCGCATCATTTGTGTCCGATACTTATTCGTTTGACGTTTGACAGAAATGGCGTCGGAATATGAAAGTAATGTTACATTTGTTCTGGAAGTGGAAAAAATGCATGTTTACATAACTATACTTTATCAGAATACGTAAGAAAGGATTTAGTGGAGAAGGCATTGATTGATGTTGGAAAAAAAGTCATATGACATCGCATGACAGCGTGTTCACTCCACGGCTGCATGTGAAAAATGACCAAGTTCAGTACATTTCGGATAGCGCCGTGTACGGAGACTAGCATTAAAAAGTGGTATATCAGCAGGGTACTTGTGGTTTCGTCACAATTACGTAGATTGTAAGTATCTCCATGAACGGAGGGCCTAAGGCTGTCACAATTTATGGGCTAAATTCTTTGTAAGTTCCTTCACATAATAAAAGTAAATTTGAGCGGTCCTACATGGGGAACGGTTGCGCGGCCTTTAACACACTAAACTTAAATTTGGATATGAAGCCAAAACACTTCACCAAACTGAATAATTATTTTTTTAATCAAAATTATTTTATTTATTCTGTGATTCAAATTACAAAATACTTGTGAGTTCTCGGTATGCGTTGCAATCCCATTTAAATAAAGATATTGTTTGTCCCTGCGTGCACACTGCACATTCCGCCTCCCCTTACCCTCCTGCGTCCCATTCCGCTCCCGCATTCCTCTTCACCCTCCCCCCGCCCCACCGCTTAACTATATGAAATACACACATAAACCTATATACCTATTGCAAATTGTTACATAAATTTTATGACGCCAGAGCTCACCGGTACTTATATATATTGAAACAACTCACTAAAGTTTCAACGCAATCGAATGAATAGTATGGGAAATGATTTCTTAACGCCAGAGCTCACTATTGTGTGTAGAAACCATCGCGGGCACATCAAATCACCAAAGATTCATCGCAATCGGATGAATTCTTTGGGAATGCACAAGGGACAAACAAAGAAACATACGTTATATATTAAGATGGGCCATTAAATAATTATACTTTTGAATGTAGCTATAACTTTGTGGTTATCCATTATAGATAAATGAAACAATTTAACTTTGTTTGAACCACTTTTATATTTGAGTAAATCCGACCGGTTTCAGAACGACCGTAAAAATAATAATGAATCTACTATCAACAAACAAAAAATATTATCTTATAGCCCAACCATGGATATGTTCCCCTACCCACCAATTCTTCATTAATACCTAGCAACAGCTCCACCCCTACCATAATAATACATTGTTCCCATCCATATTTCAAAACTGTCAATTCAGTTTACATTTGCCCTGAAGAAGGAACGTTCGTTCTGAAACCGGTCGGATTTACTCAAATATAAAAGTGGTTCAAACAAAGTTAAATTGTTTAATTTATCATTAAATAATTTTTTTTTTACGATTTTAGAGGTAACTTTCACCTTAACCCTTATAATAACCACGTTATTCTTGTATATAGAAAATTAATAATTTATTACGACTCGTTAATAAATTTTAAAAACCAAAAATTCTAAACATGGAGGAGATTATGTTTTGATTTGAATATAAAGCATGATATTTTCTCCTTTTAACACCGTTTAGATCGCATTTCTCGCTATGATAGATTCAGATCTATTTACTTGGTCGCCGGAGGACAGATGAGAGGTTAGTGATCATTATTTTAAAAAATAATTTTGCCATACCTATTATGTAAATATAATCATACCTACATAAAATAAAAAAAAAACAATTATGCTTTAGACCAGTGGGCCCCAACCTTTTTGTCGCCGCGTCCCAGTTATTGTTTGATAATTTTTCCGCCCCCCAGTGGGCCGCGGTAAAATTATCTATGGTTGAAAATATCTTCGTTACTTGGTCAGTTAGCAACAGATAATTAAAGAATTTTCTTACATTCATTAATAACCTTCACCCGAATTTTACATTTACATAAGAACAACGATAATAACAGCTTAATTTTTTTTTTTTTAAGTATTTTGATTTTATGCAAGCCCTTGCGCGGCCCATTACCATTTGGTCCACGGCCCATTACTAGGCCGTGGCCCATAGGTTGGGGACCACTGCGTTAGACCACACGACTGAAGTAAAACTTCACTAACTCAATATCTCCCTCTCAACTTCCGTTCGCCTCGTCCGATCACACTTTTACGATTACGTTTTACATTTTACGATTTTTTTATTACGCTCTCGTCACGCATTCACCAGCTTACTCCCCAAGTCAAGCGTGCATAAAGAAGTTTTACTTAAAAAAATATAAGCATTATCAAAAATATATTCTGCTGGTCTAAAATTTTAATTACAAACGATCGGTATGTTAGAATACAAACTTGTCATAAATTTCAATCCCAAAAACCCTTTTTTTATTTAACATCTAATTATATTTGCATATTAGGTTGAGTAAGATATATTTTTTAATAATTAGATACATTATCAACTCACAAAAAAATTAATTATTATTTTTTAATTTATAAACCAACGTTTAGACAAGATTTTTATGCATAGCACAAAGGGTAACAATTATTATAAGCAATAATTGTCAGCCTGAAACACTCATTTACATTGAAAAATCTTCCGAGAAAAGATACTTGCCGCCAACGGGAAATGAACCCGTGTCCTTCTGATTGCCGGTCGGATGCTCTGACCACTACATAGCCGCCATAGCTCAGTGGTCAGAGCATCCGACCGGCAATCAGAAGTCCTGTTGGCGGCAAGTATCTTTTCTCGGAAGATTTTTCAATGTAAATGAGTGTTTCAGGCTGACAATTATTGCTTATAATAATTGTTACACAAAAAAATTGTCTCTAAAATCGTGAAAAATTTAAGGTTTTGTTGGCCTGTATTTTATAACTTAAAAACCCAAATCTGTATTAGATGTTTTGATTAAAAAATATATTATTCAGTTTGGTGAAGTATTTTAGCCTCAAATAGAAATACGTATAAGTTTTGTATGAAAAAGGCACCGCAGTCGTTCCCCTTGAGCAGCTGACTGTAGGTGGAAACGCGCAGAGAGCGAGATGAATGAAATAGTGAAATAATTTTTATGAATGACTCCGTCGTATTATTTTCCCGTCTTAAAAAAAAACAGGCCACTTCCCTTGCCCCCGTCCCGGCCCCCTGTGCCCCCTGCCCGCGGTGGCTTATCGGTCCTCGACTTATCAACTTTTTTATTGTGTACATTTTATATCGGCTGGATAGGAACCAACTACGTTTCTACTCATTCAAATAATGCGCCATGTTTGTTTTGGGGTAGATACCTACTTACATGAAGTGTAATGCAAATGTTAGATAGAAACTGTATGCCCTAAATAACAAATTCGGGAAACTGTAAAAACACATGGTGACTGTTATATAAATTAGTGCAATTATCTGGCTTTCAGTTCATATCTTAGGATAGAGTTCCTTCATGATGTTACTTCACGAACAATTTTCGTTATGAAACCGTCCCGTTTGTAAATTATGCCCTATTACCCCCCCCCCCCCTTTTTCCCTTCCCACTCTTTGTCTATTGTTGTATTTAGTTTTAAGTAAACCCTGGTGAAGTAAGCATTGCTTACGAAACATGTTTGTTTCTTCAACAATAAACATAACAATAAAAGTATTCTATTAATTTTGAATTAAAATGCCACAAAATACGTTTGCTGTGTTTGAACAAGAAATTTTCTTTAATTAATTAGTAATAAAACTTATAGTGTCATTTTGTCGAAGAAATTCTGAAAGGATTTCAAAGTGAAAAAAATATTGAAAGCAGCCTACGTTAATATTACTAAATCTACAGATTTCAAAGGGCGCGCGGCGCTAAAATTCAAGCTGCTTCAGGCACCATAAAATAATAGCTCAGGGGGAGGATAATTGCGACAAACAAAAGATCCGCACCTCTTACTTAAAAATCTGAAAAACAAAGGTTAAGACAGCTTTCTTTGTAAATCTGGCCCATCGAATAAGTTATATCGATTACCTGGACCAATTCTATCAACTTTCTGGAGCACTGTCCTGGAGATGTCCCTAGTATCGTAGTTTTATGACTTCACTCGTGTATTTTTAAAAAATATACTGCTGGTTAGTCCTTATCATAGATAGATTACCAAGGCGTGTAGTACAACCTATGTAACTACAACTATTCATTGACCTCAGATCTCCAGCCATTTTATATAGTTGACAATTTGTCAAACGCGTAGATAAGTACCTACCTACATCGAATGCCAAACGATAATGGTACGTGAAATAATCACATAAGTACAACATTATTTTCGGGGAACATTATTATGAAAAAATATTAATGAAGGGAAAGGGGACGAGGAAGAGGAAGGTGCGAAAGTACCTGGATATTTCAAGCAACGTTTCGATTATAAATGGTAGTCTTTACGATAGGATTGGTAGGCGATACTGAGAGTATCTTCAACTCTGAAACCCTTACCTTTTCAGGCGGCCAAAGCTGGAACGGACGTATCTGTACACTGAGAATTTAAGGATGTCGGATCTGAAGGTACCGTTTGCAAAAGTTAGTGTAACACATGGTTATGGTAAGTTAAGTATAATATTATATAATAATGTTAGATTTGTTATTTCATTTTATGGTGCATAAGAGTCCCAAGTACGAATAAATAACCTAATTCAAAGGAGGATGATATTATTGGTCATTCGGTTAACTTTGGTAAATGTCACTTACTCCTTCCCCTGCCCAGAGTGCCCAGTACCACACTTTACTTAAATGCCTACTCTAAATGCACTCTGAATCTGTAGAATTTACTATAGTTCCACCCCAGTAAATTGTGAAAATGTGTTCCTTAGAACTTAGAACAAATCTGTCATATTATTATCTCATATAGTCCAGTCAATGAATAGTTCAAAAGGAGGTGTAGAGTGCGTGAGAAAGAACCTATTCTTAATTTATTAAGTACTTAAAAATTAAATAAAAAAATGTTTAGTGGTAATAGAATTGCATATAATTTTATAACTTTTCCTCTGTAAAAACTAAAAACCTCTAAAAGGGAGATAATAAATAAACAATCAAGACATGTTTTTTGAAGTAAGCAAAATATTTAAATCCGAACGAAATAATCGACTATATTCAATGTACGTTATAAAATAAAGCGTTTTTTGGAAAATATAAGGGCTGGAAGTTTCGCCCTCTAGACATTTCTAGAACAGTCCACAACAATATAGAGCATCCCAGAACATTCTGGAGTGTTCGGGAATAGTCTGGAACGTTCGGGAACATCCCGGAACACCCCAGATCATGGGAAACATTCCAGAACACTCGAATGTTGTGGAATGTTCTGGAACATTGTGGACCATTCGAAGCCTTTTTTGTATGGGTGGGGCTACCCATTGGTATACATAAAGTAAGATTCGTAGTGGGTTCGAACGTCAGTTCAATCTCGTATCAACTCCCTGAGCGAAGCCGGGTACTCCAGCTAGTAAAAAATAATTATTCATTCGAGCACTTCGATGCTAAAAATAGTATAGTTAGTTGATTATTCAAATCAGCATTCATGGAGACATAAAAAAATAAATCGGACATACTTCAAAAGTAAAATAGATCGGAATAGACGAAGAGTTTTCAGTCTTTTTTAGAAACTCCGTTGGATTAATTTTATTCGAACTATTCCTTGCTAACTAACTTGCTGCCCAAGATGGCTCTATTGAAGATGTTCCCGGTATCTGTTCGTAGGTATACATTCTGGTTTTTACTCGGGGAAGACTTGTAGAGGGGTGCAGAATTATTGGATGCACTTTCTTAGATTTTTCAAGACTTCGGTTACAGAGCTACGATTATTTCCCGTCTATCTTTACTATCACTAGGTACCTTTTGCAATCAACATCCAAATATATCTATTTTTATTTTTTAATACTTGATAAGGGAATTTAGACATTGTTTTTAAGTGAAACTCCTTTAGCCCCGTTGGTGATTTAAAATTCGGATGAAACGGAAATGCATCACTGAAATTTATTATTTGACGGGTCGACGGTTCTAATATAATGCGGTAAATTCGTGCGTCTTCGATAGCGCAGTGGGTAAGGCGCTTGACAAGTCTCAGTCTCCTGAGAGATAGATATCTATAGTTTATTTTTGTGAAATCAATATCCAATCTTCAAACCACTTAAAAGTAAACAGGCAAAAGAAAAGAAAGCGACATCTAGCGACTTTCTAGTTTCACTTCTACCACGTGTGAATTGCACACTCTGATTTTTTTTATTATTTTGAGATAGAACAGATTTAGTGTAGTAGTTTACAATAATTGTTATGAACAATATACATATTAGATATATCTCACAAACTTGTTACATATTATTACGTATAAAAATATTTTATTAAATTTCTTGTATGTTACAAATTTAGAATTAAGATGTATAGGAAATTACATAATATTTGCAAACAAAGATATGTATTTTAAAAAATATTTCTAAAAAATTTCAGGCGGTGGTGAAGGTGAAGACCGCGTCAATGAGGACAGATTATTTTAAGAATCTATAGGATTCTAAAGGAAGAATATATAGGAAGTGTCCATGAGGGGGGGAGCGAAAATATCGATTTCGAAAGAAATTTGGTTCTTACTTACTAGTACTTACTAAAGTCACTAAAGTTAAACTGTATGTAGTTTTTTAGTTCGTGTCTGAAATTTAGTGTACCTATTTATTTTTTGAAAATGGCCGTATTACGTGATATAGCCAAATTTAGGATTCATTTTTGAGTGACAATCGCAATGTATCGTAAATTAGATTTTTTTTTATAAATATTTTTTTTTACGCTCAGCTTGTCAATCTTTATGGACTGCACGCCATTGCACTTGTGCATTAAATAAGAATTATTGACTTTCTTATTTATTTTTACCATTACCAATGTTGTTCATCTGAGTAATTTGTAAAAGTAAAACTTTTTTTTTTCAAATATTTCTGGGTTAAGAAAATTTAAGAAAAAGTTCAAATTAATTTTAAGTTAAATTAAAATTCAATTTAAAGTTCCCTTTAAGAAAATTTTGACTTCCACTGTGTTTACACACAATGGAATAATAACAGTAGCTATACCGTATATTTCTGGAAAACCCACTGACCAATTTTGAAGGATGAATGTCACTGTTTGTGCGCATGTAAATATCTAATAATAATAATTAATACCAGGAAACATGCCGGCTGTTGTTTTCAAATCAATAATAATTAATAATCTGATGTTTATTGTTTGCTCCCTTGTCCACATGGGAGGGTCATGTTTAGGTTGACTCGCGGTTCGCAATAACAACTAGGGGTGTGAAAAAATAATCGATAACAAAAAAAATCGATTGAAATCGGTTTTTTCCAACAGAACTCGATTTTTTTGGCGATTTTAATCTTTAAAAATCGTTTATTTATAAATCGATTTTTCATGCTAAAAATCGATTTTTCTTCTACAAAAATCGAATTTATTAGGCGATTATATTTTCTAAAAAATCGATTATTCATTAATCAATTTTTCAGGCTAAGAAAAAAAATCGATTATTAATAATCGATTATTTATGTAAAAGTCACATCCCTAATAACAACTTACAAAATCTTTAAATAAACCCGATTGCTGTGATTGACTTCACTTGATTGACTTTCACAGACAGGTTGTCTATTGTAAACATATTCATTCAGCTACAAAAAATACCGAAGCTTTTTTATATTTCAAATCACATTCTCTATAATATCTTCGCACTTTTTAAGTGTCAACGTGCGTCGTGCAACGAATTATCACGAGGTAAGTACTATATAGCTCAAGTAATTACCTACCTACTAAGTAGATAGGTACATAATTTTATTTTCTCAATAATTTTATTCCAAAATTAGGTTTCTACTAGACACGGAATATTGAATTTATTGTCTATTCAGTGCTACTAGACTTATTTTACGGCCTATCAATATATCAACAGCAAAAAATTGATTGTTATTGTTTTTTTAAGGGTTGGTTTTATGCTAGTCTCACACGTGCGCTTTTTCTCACAACGCATACATTTCACCACACTGCGAGCGATAGGCCAACCCCACATAATATTATGTCATGAAAGCATAGCGCTCGTGTAAGGCTATCGACTATCAACTACACCGAATTAAAAAAAATATGAGCCGGTCTACGCCACGCCGCATTTTAAAAGGCTGATAAATAACCCCTACCGACCTTTTTTTTTCAAATTTGACCTATGAAATCTTCTTCTTAAAAATTAAATTCAAAAAGTTATGCCATAAAATTGACTCCCAATGAGATGTAACCTACATTTCCCAGTTTCCCGAGTTTCTGGTACTGACACCGTGGTAGTGGTAAGTGCAAGCAAGTACCTATGGCATTACCTTTTATAGTTAGGTAGGTACCGTATGTAGGTACTTAGATACCTATCTAGTAGGTATAGTAGATACCTACTATACCTACTAGATAGGTATCTAAGTACCTACATACGGTACCTACCGTTATACTTTACTGTACCTGCTTAGTATCTTTCCTTATAATTTATAATACTTAATTGTGCCTAGTATCTTTCAGATCTGTTAACTTACCAATCAAGATATCTTAAGCAATAGGTATATTACATCAGTACGAAAAAATGCCATAATTAAACGAAGACGCGCTTAGCAGTTTAATTAAAAACACAAATGAATAGTTTCCCTGAAAGGTTTGAAGTTTAGAGCATAAATAGCGAGTACGTACTGAGTACTGACTGTAGGGAGCAATAGCAGCTAGCAGCGGAAGCAGGACCAGCTTGCAGTTGTAAAGCGACGACCGGAGTGTATTATATAGCCATTCATAAGTTGGGCGGGGAGTGCTCTGCGCATGCGCGGACCGATCACAAGCCAGCAGCGGGGCGGGACAATCGGCGGCCGCGGACTCGCAGAGCCCTACAAGGCTGCTAAAAATTCATATTATATATAACTGACAAAAAGAAACCCCTCCATAATAATATTACTTTGGTAATTTTTACAGTGCCACTTTTGTGAAATATCACCTCTTTGACAAGAGCTAAAAAATATTTTAAATTTATTGCTGAAAGAAAGTTAAACTACGCTTAGGAGGGGTTGTTTCAAAAAATTTGATGGTTTCATCAAATATTTTAAGTAAATTTTCACGTTCTGTGTAGGTTCTATTAAAGTTCTATGATTATTTCAGTTTTAGGAAGCAGATGGCCTATAATTGTATAATAACAGAACTTGAATAGAATTTACGCAAAATGTGCAAGTTATGCTTGTTAATGGGATTTGTCCATATTATAAATCTCACGGTTACCGTGTAAATGTTACGTGTACTTAAATGAATAGTTATTAATAAATATGTTCAATACGTCAAGGTAAATATGTTCCAACATCTGTTTGTACATAAATACTAGCAAGTAATATTTGTACAGAGCCCTTGACGAACATTTTCACATAAACTATCACGGCAGAGGAAAAAATGGGCAACATGAAACTTATCCCATAATTACGAGTACCTACCTATATTAATGCCAATATGATTATTGTTAGGTTATGTTTCAGTTTTGTTTATAAATATCGTCGCTTTTAGCCCGTTGTCCCATTGAGTCGGTAAAGGTAAGTAAACCGAAGGACCTGCGCAGAAAACTCCCACAATGGCTGCAAACCGTAGCGAACTTTTCTTTTCTGCGCAGGGTCTTCGGTTTATGTAGATTCCTTATCCTTACCGACCCAAGGGACCGATGGGCTTTAGAAGTAAGAAAATTATCTAATGATATTAAAACACTTTTATTTATTTAATAGGTTTCTTCTGTAGCGAAACACTTCCAAGTACAAGTTTAATGTATTTGGTGTTTTCAGGATTTTACCACCAAAAAGTACATATTATTGAATTTCCGTGAATAATCGGACTTCATAACACACAAACAGTATATTAAATTCAGTGTAATGATTAAATATTTTCTTTTTTATTACGTAGAAACGCGTCGAAACAAAATTCATTATAATATTAATAATATTTGGCAGATTTATAAAGCGCCGTTTTCGTGAAAAATCACCTCATTATATGTGTTATTAACAATAACACATATAATGAGGTGATTTTGATAACTTATTATTATTGTATGGATTATGTGTACCTATACATTAGTTGGAAACAATAATATAAAATTTTATGAAACTCGGAGCAGGCAAACAAACGGAAATGTTTCAATGCGATTTTTCAATTGCGCAAATTATTTTTGTATTGTTGTGGTACGGCGGTTGTGAGTCCCTTTTCGAGCTCGCGCGTAGTACGTAGTTTCTCGTTTACGTCTCCTAAATTTACGAGACTGTAGTAGCGTGGGTCTTTGGCTCGGAGTGGGGAGGTGCGGGTAGAGACGGGGCGGGGTCCCCGCCCCCAGTGTTGCCAACTTAGCAACTTTATAGCTAGATCTAGCTATTATTTGATGTCAGACAGCTACACTTTAATGAAACTTGTAGCTAAACTTTTTAGCTACTTTTTATAGCAACTTTTCGTCATTGTTTGACATTTCGATTTCGTCATGAGAGAATATAAAACGCTACGTCGCGTCGTATAGTAAAAAGTAAAAACCAAACGCGACTCTATGGTATAAGTGGTGTTGGCCGGAAAATCCCCGTTTCCTGCTGCACTAGCTCTCCCTTTTTGGAGTACAGTGCAACAAACTTTGATATTTCTATGACATATTTGTTCACAACTAGCGACACCACCACCGGAACAGATAACTTTGTGGCACTGTAATATTGTTCTGTGCGCTAGCTAGCTACGACAGACAGAATACAACCAAAATAGTACGCACTACTCTTATTCTACCTTGTGTTGTTTTGTTTTATCCATATAAAACCTGGAAATAAAAACGATTGTCAGAATTTGTCATTTTATTGTAACTTGGGGGGGTCTTGTGAAACGTTACTATGCGTTACGGGGGGGGGGGAGGGGAGGGGGGGTTCGAACAACGCGTTACGTAACATATTTTTCTTTATTTATATAAAAAAAAACGAGGGAATTAAAATCTTCGAAGTTGGCATTGACAGCGCTCTTGTCCAAATTTATTTATTTGTATTTATTTATTCGTTTTCGTTCTCGAAATCTCTTGTTTTATTTATTAACCCAAACGTGATTAAAACAAGAAAAACGGTATTTAAGCGACTTTACAGTACTTTGCGCAACTTCATTGTGATTTTCAGGTAAAAATTGTGACTTGGGCGTTACGTAACGTTTAGGCGGGGGAGGGGTGAAACGGAAAAACGTTACGGTGCGTTACATGGGGGGGATAGAAATCTTCCAAAATTGCGTTACGTAATACTTGAACGCCCCCTTACTACGTGACACGTTTAGGGGGGGGGGGGGTCTTCAAAATATCACGCTTGGTACAAATGAGCGGCGGAGTGCTTAGGTTTTTGGTCACCGGGGGGGGGGGGGGGGGGGTTAAAAATTGCACAAAGTTGGTCACGTAGTATGGGTACGTTCCCTTATCTACCTACTGTAACGTTTAGCTACTTCTAGCAACTTTTTGGGGTAAAAAAAACTGGCAATCTAGCAACATTTGTAAGATGTCTAGCAATTTGGCATAGCTAACTGTTGGCAACACTGCCCGCCCCTACCGCAGTTTACGCTCGACGAGCGAGCAGTGAGGAGTGTTCGCGTCAAAATTTTCTTTCGATTTCGTCAATTGGACGTCCGTGTGTATTAACATGTTTACCTCGTACACCCCTGCGAATAATTCGCATCTCACGGTGTGTTTGATTAATTCGGCCGTGTTTAAATCTATCGCCGGGCGACATTTTGCGCCTCTCCCGTGATATTGGCGGGAAGTGTTTGTTATACAAGTCACTGTCGCCCGCCTGCGCGGTGCGTGCGGCCCTTCCCGCAGCGGCCATTGTTGTGGTTCTCGGCCCGTTGCCGCTGTAGCAGCCAGCCGGAGCACCAGCCTCCGGTGTAGTGTTTAACAACAAAAACAACCCAAGTTCAGTGTGTGGTGTGTGTAGTTGAATCGGTGGAGAGTGAGGAGTTCTCGTACGGAGCAGACCACGCGGAGGTAGCCGGAGAGAAATCCACAGCAGCCGCCGCGCAGCAGCCAGCCACAGCCGGCATGGTCTGTGTTTACATCACCTTGTAGAATCACACGCAGTGCTCCTCTGTCTCTGTCTCTACTAGTTACTAGTGTACAGTCACAGTGTAGAGTGTACTATAGTATAGGAGCGAGCACATACACCTTGACAGCTACAGCCACAGCCGTCAGCACACGCATCCTGTTATGACGCGGCTCCTTACTAAAATAACGCGTAAAAAGTGTAACATTCAGATGATTTCATGTTTATTATGTACCAAGTATTGTTGTTCCGTGTTGTGAACATTGTTAGTGCTTGTTGAGATTGTTTACTACTTCGTTTGAATGGAAGTTGCGGGGAATTGTTCCCGCGATCGGCCGGATTATATTCCCGCGGTTTCCCGGGGATACTCCGGGCGCCACGTCTCTTCGGACACCGTGTGGTAAGCAATAAACATAATATATAATACATATTTCTAATGATTCATTCATCCAACTGTTAAATAACATCGTAACTCGTAACAATCAAACCTACAAACTTGTTTTATTATTTTATCATCTTACGTTGTCTTACCCTGAAGTGTTACGATATATTGCGCAAAGTTGTTTTTCTGTGTACACAATAATATAATTCGGCGGAATGAATTATCTTATCTGTCTTGATTAAATAAATACATGTGAATATTTCCATTCCCAACCGATTTACCGCTTGTCCGTAATCAAAATAAATAACATTATACGAACGTTTGGCACGATTAAGTTAATCAGGCGGGAATCAAGTCAGAAATTTGAACAATATAGGTACAAGTGTAAAGCAATGGGAAATAGCCCCCGCATGTAATATTATTCTTTTATTCCAAACATCATTTTAAAATTTTGGAGGGAAATTTCCCATTCGGCTGTAGCTAAATAACAACAATGAAATTTCTGGAAACTGGGATTAATCTCTTCTCTAACGTCGCACCTGTCTATTTTTGGAAGAGATTTTTGCTTCTGTTGAAATGAAGGGTCCGTAGATTCTCTCCCTTGCCGCTTCCCCATCCCTTGAACCCTGTGTGTGCAGGGGCTGTAGGATGAAGGGTCGCAGGACCCGGGCCCGGGACTAATATACCTGCCCTTTTTTGTGCAACAAAAAGGTTTCATATTGGTTATTTTTTTTGTCGAACGCAACAACATGCTGCTCTGAAATATCATGCTTTTTCCGTTCTTGTAGTTTCACACGTACGCTACCTATACTCTGTATCAGTGGTTCTTAACCTTGTTGGAGGTACTGACCCCCACCAGTTTCGTATGCGCATTCACCGAACCCTTAATTGGAAATCGAACCGAATCATATGAGTCGGGGGTGTGTCTTGGCATACGCCGAACCCGCGAGACTGACTCACCGAACCCCTGGGGTTCGACTGAACCCAGGTTAAGAACCACTGCTCTATATATATATACATACCTACGTGGGTTTGACCTATTATACCTACCCTACCGCTCGCCATATATTCGCAATGGGGATGTATGGCGAACGATAGTTAAATAGGCCAAGCTAACAATGATAATTGATAATATTTGGATGACTTTTATAGCGCCGTGTTTGTGAAAAATCACCTCAGGGGAGCTGCACCAATATATAATATATTTCTACAAACGTGCTTCTAACCAGACAAGTCGATCACTAATACAAAACTATATAGGTGCCTATTATGTACAACGCATTTGACCAATAAACATGATACTGCGTTTAAGTGTAGGTACATTGTATTGTTTTATTTATATTCTATACAGGCAGAAAAATATACAGGACCTTAGTTACCTGGAGGCATGGGCGTAGCCAGGTTTTGATTTAGGGTGGGGCAAAAAATAAAAATCTAGAGTAGGTACCGAAAAAGTAGGCTTCTACAACATAGTCATCTTTTAGGCTCTATGAATACAAAGAATATGAACGGAAGAAGGAAACACCATCCTACGAAAGGGTGTAAATTTGAAAACGCGACTCGGTCGACAATCCCAGAGGTCATGCATCAGCCAGCCAGGATGGGGCAGGGGCTATGCCTGGATGTCACTTGAGATTAACACTGTTGATTGTTTATAGAGAAATTTATGTACAGTTTGCTCGCAGAGGACATAGGTAAGGTACCTAATTGAAACACAAGTTATTGGAAATATTTAATCGTGGTCTATACTTTAATAGTAATATCTAATGTGTTACGTATTTAGGAAAGCAAAAGCAAATTTTTTTGATAAGTGGTACAATAAGTACAAGGATTTGATTAAAATATTTATCTTCCTAAATGTGATTCGTCGCTCTAAGAGACAGATTGAAGTGTAAGGCTTCGAAGAATGTTAATCCAATAAGAGAAGTGTAATGAAGATATATTATAGGCTATACAAGAATCAGGTAGGAATACTTAATTTAAAGATATGACAGCCTAAAAAGATTTTTTTAGTTTGGACCTAAATTCTATTGGACTTGTTATGCATCTTCGAAAGCGCGATCTCGAAACTTAATATTTAACTTGCGCTTAGATTCTATCGGATCTGTAACTGAAGATGTTGCTGATCTATGAGCTATGGGTCAACTGCCTCGGACCAGTGTTTTCCGGGACGCTTAGTTCAGAGATTTACGGCGGGAACATTTCATTGATGGATAAACAGCACAATTTGTACCTACTGGATTCTTCAGCTAATTTCGTCGAGTTAGTGAAGGTTCTGAAATGTTTAAATATTTAGGGATCCCGGTTATGAGCCGTGGCGCTGCATTAACATGGATTGAAGTTTGTAAGTTTGATTTTTTAGATGACTGGCATAAACGCAGTCATAGTAATCGATTGGCAGTGTTGTTGCCTCTTTAGGATGGTTTCTTTGGGCCAACTTGAGTTATCTTAGGTGAAAAAACCGGTGCTTTACAGTCTATTTATGTATTTGACGAAAAGTTCGAATCTAGATTAACCACTGGAGCGCTTTTCACCACAATATGGCACACTATTTAAAATACCTCGGATTGCTTTGGCAAATTTTCCCTTATTTGTAAGTAATTAAGTAGAAGTTTACGATTTTATAATATTTTTTTTTACAAATCCTACAAAACGACAAAATATAGATGAATTCATTGGCTGTATAGAACTGGTAATCAGTTTGAATGTCTCCATAATAAAATTCAGAGGTATGATTTTTTCAATGTGGGTGGAAAATATTCAACCAAAAAATTTCGAGCAATCAGAGAAAAAAGTTTTAAATTGCGCTGTCGCTCCAGTGGTTAAAGCCAAGAGTTTGACCGTTGTTTTTAGAATAATTTCGGTTGATAGAAATGGTAACTGGTGAATCGTCCACGATATGTTGGCGTTTCTTTGTGACCGCCCAGAGAAACTCAGTCTTAGATGGGTTTAGCTTCAGCTTGTTTGAAGACATCCAACGAGTTATTGCTTCTAGGCATTCAGCCGCTATACGGATTTTAAGACTGTATGGATTGAAGTAAAAATAAACATCGTTAGCGTAGCAGTGCGACAAGATACCAAATGACTCGATTATTTTGGCGACAACACCTGTAAAAGTTATGAAGAGAAGCGGACCTAAAACAGATCCCTTGGGTACCCCTGAAGCAAGTGTTGCGAAGTTAGACAGTTTATTTCTAACCTTCACGGCTTGTAAGCGATTTAATGGATAGGATGCTAGCCAATTTTTGATGTCGGAATTCAAACCAAATGCTTCTTCTAATCTCTTAATGAGGAAGTTGTAATCAATCGTGTCAAACTCACTCTAGGAGCGTGATAGTGCTAAATTACCTGATTCTACGGCAAGAGTTATGTCTGGCAGTATACGACGTGCCTAGATAGGTACCTACCCAGTACGGTTTCTTAGTGGAACCTTCTATACGCTAATTGACGATTTGTGAATAATTTATTTGAATTCAAGGGACTGGTTATTTGTGCAGCAGAAATTATCTCCAGAATTTTTGATATGAAAGGTATTTTGAAAGGGGTCGATAATTACTTAGGTTATCGGAATCTAGTTGTGACATTTTTAGTATTGATCTACAGTTACTATTAACTTACGGCTGACTTCAGTGGTTCCGAAAAGTCACCTGTGATGCGAGATTTATTTAAAACGTGAACTAGGAACGGATCAAAGACAATGGAACATATTTTAATATCCATGTTGAAATAGGATCCAAGACTGCACTGCTATTTGGCGAACTTGAAATATTTTTTTTAATTTCTTCCAGCGTTGTGGGTTTGAAGGAAGACACATTTCCTTTTGAATTTTGATAGTGAATGTTGGCGGAAGGGTGTGAGGTGTGGAGGCACGAATGGATTTAATTTTTTCCCGAAAAACTTTGAGAAGGCATCCGGAGTAGGTACCTATATCACCGGAAATATTGAGTTCGTGGGTTGGTTCGCTCAGAGCAGAGTCAATCTTTTCATTTCAGTATTCCGAAACCGTGGGCTGAGATTTAAAACAGTTTGGGCTTTGTAGGTAGGCGTGAAACAGTTTAATTATTATGTTACGTTGTTGTGTTACTATTTTTTTAATAGTTATACATATTTTACGTTAATATTGCTAGTTGTACATATATTTTAGGTAGGTACTAATAATTACTCATAATAAATTAAAATTAAATTGGTTCTTATTTATTTTAGCTTTCTTTTACATTTATTGGTAATTCACTAAATGGTTAGAATCCTTCTAAATTCTGTCGTTTTAAAATTTTGAAATCTCACGTTCTTTTCAATTTAAAAAAAAATTACTTGCGTAGGTAAGTACCTACCTACCCACCCTGCTTTGCCTGAGAGTTCAACGCTTTAAGTTTGTAGGTACTCTATTTTCATCTACCATTATAAATTATAAGTTATAGGTATGACACCTTTTCTTATTTTTCGACTGTTAAATAAATATTTCCAAACATCGTGATGGAAATATCGTTGCGGGCTGAACATGATCTAGAAATTTCATTCAGAAGGGTTGTTCAGATTGAATGGCTCCAGAACTTACCGTACGTGAAACGTAAACGTAAGCTGCTTCAGTACACATAACTTCTTTATTGTAGTTGCCGCGGCTTTCTGAATTTCTACCGTTTTAAATAACATATTTCTCTTGAACATTTAAAGTTTTTAAGTTTCTAAAAAATATATGTTATTTTGGACATTTGCCACGCCGAAACGCTAATTAAATGAAATTCCCTCGATGGAAAAAAATCGCAAAGTTTGCTCCGAAAATTATTATAAACATTTTTTTCTGTTAGGGAACGTACCCATACTACGTGACACACTTTTTGCAATTTTTTACCCCCCCTCCCCCCCCCCCGGTGACCACGTGTAGTATATTCCAAGACCCCCCCCCTACAGTTTTCCGTAGTATTTCATAAATATGGTTTCGAATCATTTTTTGCTAACAAAAAATAAAAAATGCATTATTTGGCTTATAGGTATTTGTCTTTATGAATACGGCGCTTGCTGCGTGACAGCTGACAGCAAGAGTGCATGCATTACAAGTGGAAAAATATTATCAAGATAAAACTTATGTCAAAATATATTGAAACTGGAACGTAATTTATGGAAACGAAAGTCTTGTTAGTTTTATAAACATTTTTCATCTCAATCATCTTCAACAAACACGTTCCCTGAACTTTTTCACTTATTTGAATGTACGAGGGTGGGTTTTTAAGTTAGCGGATTGGGTAAGGAGTGGAAATAAAAACCAAAATTATTTTTCCTTTTCAACATATTCACCTAGGTACTACCCTAATACATTTTCCGATCTTTAAATTAACTTAAAGGAACTTTATAACAGCGCGGAACTCAATTTTCTTCACATTTCACAATTTCTTCCCGATTGAAGTGTTTGGTCGACGATAGCTCAAAGACTAATGACCTAATTACGATAAAACCCGGTTTTATCCTAAAAATGAGTTGTTCAATTAGTACCTAAATCAGCGGTACCTCCATTAATCACTTAACTTCCCATTCCGCGAACTTAAAAAGACCCCCCCCCCTGAACAGGTCACGTAGTATGGGGTATTTTACAAGTTATATGTATGAAAAAATTCACACTGTTTCTTTACACGCTATTTCACATTTCACAATTAAATATTATCATTTTTAACATTAGTGCGCTCCCTCTAACATTCGTATTTACTTATCTCCCTTTCTTTTTTTGCGCGCTTACTACCCGGCCTTAAAAATGCGTCCTTACGTACCTAGATATATTGCCATAATTCCAATCAAATACCTACGAGGCAGTAAATAATTTACTAAGTTTCCTAAGAGCGATTATAATAAAAATTCTTTACTCCTAACTACAGTGATATCCACAATATTACGATCATGATAACGCCATCATAAAAAATGTCGATATGCTGATTGTTGTTGTTGAACTAAAACAATTATAATAAAACTAATAATAAAACTACGTACATTATTTACTAATACAACTATTTTCACATTATTACAATAACACCCACTTGTCGCTACTTATGTGTAAGTGCTGGCAATCATGCTAACCGATTTTTACTACTGATAGCAAACTATTCACTTTTGATAAAAAAAAATTACAAGAGGAATTTTAATTTCTTCGTGCACATATTTCTACCATAATCATTTTGTTTATCAATCGATTCATATTTCACAGGCATAAAACGTTTCAAAGTAACCAATGGGGAATTGAATATACTAGTACTTCTGTAAACAATTTAACTATTTTTATTTTAACAGTGGATTTATATTTATTTATTTAAACATCCATAGTACTTTTACATACAGTGCAGTATATGTTGTTGACAAAATACAGAAAATAACATAAAACACTCGTATAAGACACAAAATGTAGGTTAACATAAAATATAAGAGTTGACACAAAGTAGGTAACATAAAAAGTAAGTTAAGTAAAAATAGAGGTAAAAATAGTTTATTAAGCAGTTGGCACACACGTCGTTTGAAGTTTGAAAAATTGTAATTATTATCAAATACACCTATATTGTTTAAATATTTGTTATCAAAACTTGATATGTAAGCGCTATATTGGAGAGTGCAAACTATAATTGGAATGAGATGTATGCATATTTTCGACCGGTCAGTGGTTGAGTGGGCATCGCGTTTGGATCCCACCCAGGCGTTCCGTGTTCGATTCCTCGGCTGGCTAAGTCCTCCATCACGACTCAAGCAACATTTTCGGCTTACTGTGGTGGTAGTAGGAGATTTTCAAATATTGTCGGGTTATTCTTAACCCGGGAATGTTGGTTTTTCTTTAAAAAAAATATATATATGTATTGTATATGTATATATATATATATATATATATATATATATATATATATATATATATATAAAATGTTAATATTTATCTAGTTGTTCGTTTAGATACATGAAGATTCAGTTCAGAAGTTCACAACAATCGAATTTAGAGTGTAATAATTTTAATAAAAATTTTAGATCGTTTATTTTTCGTCTGTTCTCTAGATTTGGAATATTTAAAATATTCATTAAGAACGGATAATTTATATGCTTTAAAGAGATACTATGTTTAACATTTACGAAACGTAGAAATTTTCTTTGAATTCTTTCAACATTATGAATATGAATTTTGTAGAAGGGCGACCAGACTATGGAGTTATGTTCCATTGAGCTTCTAACAATGGATATATATATATATATATATATATATATATATATATATATATATATATATATATATATTTATCTCCTCACGTACTTTGTTGATATTGCGCGACGGTACACCAGTTTTTTGTTGATCCGTTTGAGTTTGTTGATCTATCCGGATTTGTGGATCCGTTACCGAAGCTGGGATACATATCCTGATCCATGTGGATCAACTTTTGTCATCGAGATTTACCTGTAAGCCACGCCCATTTTTCGGTGTCATATACATTTTACACGTTTTTATTTGTTGATCCATATATGTATATATGGATGGTGCCGGTCTGTCGAACTTTTCTGCTCCTTTTAGTAGGTACTTGTAGGTACGTTCTTATTTGCCAAGTTTTGACCGCGAACTGTGCGCAATGCAAATGAAAAGTTCTATGTGCGTCTGTCGTATTGTTCAGGTCCATTTAGTATCGGTACGTTCTATAAAGATTAAAATATACTTAAGAGGATAGACCGCCTCACAATTGCGTCATGGTACTTTACCCTTGAAAAGTGTTTTTATTTACCACCTAACAAGTGCCAAACTATTTGTACGGACTAGGTAGAGCGGCTTTTTATCGTTACCCGGTTGGGAAACTTTCTGATGCGAGTTAAGGTGGGGACCAAAGACTCGAACTCGAAAAACTACTGTAACCATTAAATAGATTTAGCACACCTATTAGAGACGGCTTGAGTAATGAGACTACGAACTTTGACTACGAATCCAGAGGTCGCGGGTTAGATGACTTGAGTAAGGACTAATTGAATTATTATAAACGAGGTATTCCAATTTGGGAAGCGGGTATGGGTACCGCCGCCCCGGGAACCATTACTGTATAACCAACACCTCTGCAAGCAGTTTGCTACGTTTGGTGACTAAGCAGGGGTGACCGGGTTCATGGTATCAGGTTTGTCCAGGACATGGCGGCGGATAGGTCTGCCCTGCTGCGTGGCGGGCCGGATAAGAATTTGGTTGAGGGAGGCCTTTTGACCTTTCTAGCCGGACTCTGTCGACCCATCTCCTTGCACCGCATTTGGAGGGATGGAATTTTAGGGCCGTCACTCCTTGACACATTGACCCCAGATTCCTATCCACCCCACATACCTTATTCCTTCCCAGAACTTCCTATCCTTCCCTTCCTTAAAAAGACCCTCCACACAGCATCCCCTTAGATGACATAGGCCCTGAGGGAAATTATTTTTCCCAGGGCCTCCTATGTGGAGCTACTGTAAAAAAATGAGATTGCGAACTTCGACTACGAATCCGGAGGTGGCGGGTGAGAGACAAATGAATCCATCTCTTAATTAGTAAACCATGTAGGTATTGTTTATTATAATAAAATATAATTATGATATGATTTACGGTTAAAATACCAAATTATTTCATTACAGAACTTCCTCTTCTTCCTTTCCCTAAAAAAACCCTCCACACAGCATCCCCAAAGATGACAAAGAAACTGAGGAATTTTTTATCAGGTGTAGTGCTAATGCGAGAAAAAATACAATTTAACCAATTAATATTATTACATACCAAACTCTCCCGATCCGGCCGGCCACGCAGTAGATGGGCGAACGCATTCGCTGAAAAGAACTAAACAAACTTCACCCGTCGAACCCAGGCACCCCTATATAATTCAGGTTAGTTCTCCCTCAATCAGTCCTGATCCGGCCCGCCACGCAGTAGATGGGCGAACAAATTCGCCGAAAGACCTAGACTAACCTCACCGGATGTACCCGGGCACCCCTGCTAAGTCACCAACAGTAGCGAACCACTTGGGGTGACGTATGACAGAGGTGTCGGTTATCGAAAAATGGTTGCCGGGGCGGCGGTACCCATACTCGCCTCCCAACCTTTAGGTATAGGTTAAGTGGTTCGCTACATTTGGTGACATAGCCGTGGTGCCCATGTTTTTGAGGTGAGGTTTGTGCGGGTCTTGGCAGCAGATGCATCTGCCCACTAGCTGCATGGCAGGCCGGATCGGGAGAGGATGATTGAGGGAGTCCATTGACTTCTTCAGCTGCACTCTCTCGAAACGTCGCCTTGCATCGCAGCGGGAGGGATGGATTCATACGTCCGTCACTTCTGGACACACTGACCCCCAGATTCCTACCCACCCCTAATACCTTTTCCTTCTCAGAACTTCCTCAACTTCCTCTCCCAAAAAGACCATCATTATCACGCGAGGCTCGAAAGGGGGGGGGGGGGGTCCGAAAAATACGAAATATCACAAGGGGGGGGGGGGGGGGGGATATAATGGGATAACACGTGTATTTATTTTTCGTCGAACGCACGATAATATTCTGAAAATTCACCATACCTTGTACTAAAAGAATACACGTGATTTTGGGTATGGGAGGGGGGGTAGTCTTTAATCTCACCACATATCACCGGGGGGGGAGGGGGTTAAAAAGTTGCTAAAAAACATCACGTGATTATTGGACGACCCCAAAGGAAAAGGAATAAAGGGTGGGTAGGAATCTGGAGGTCGGTGTGTTCAGGAATCCATCACTTCCACTGCGGTGGAAGGCTATGTTCCGAGAGAGTACGGCTGGAAAAATTCAAAGGGACTCCTCAACACTCTCTCCCAATCCGGCCTGCCATGCAGCTGGTGGGCTGATGCATCCGCCGCCAATACCCGGACAATCCTCATCCCATGAACCTGGGCACCCCTGTTAAGTCACCAAACGTAGCGAACCACTTGGGTTGACCTATGACAGAGGTATTGGTTATCCAAAAAACGGTTCCCGGGGCGGCGGGACCCATACCCACCTCCCAAATCTTAATCTAGAAGGCGACCTTTTGATACTCCAGATGGATTTTCTCGAAATAACGCCATGCGCCGCAGTGGGAGGGATGGATTCATCCGTCCATCACTCCTGGACACACTGACCCCCAGATTCCTACCCACCCTTCATACACTTTTCCTTCCCCGGACTTCCTTTTCTTCTTTTCATAAAAAGAAGCCCTCCACACAGCATCCCCAAAGATGACAAAGGTAGGTACTGAGAGGTTTTTTTCTCAAGTGGACATCCGTGGAAGTAATGGCACGATCAAGTGAATCAGATACTTGAGTCGGGCCGTGTCAAAAGTCAGAATAATAGAAGAGAATGTATGAGACGATGTTTGAATGTGAATGAGGCAAGGTGTGATTGTCAAGACCGAATTGTTTGGCGGTCCGACCTATTTCGTTGTTTAGTAACGTGGTTTATGTCTGTCTGTAACTCGGGTTCAATGAACTCGAATTTGCTAAGAATTTAAGTGTCATTTTTAAAATTGAAAGTGTTTGAAATCCACAAAAACTTAAAAGTACATACCTACATAATTCAATATACAACCATATTATTACTAAGTCTGTGGCGACGCAGATACAAGTGAGCCATTACTTAATACAAAATTTCAATACGATATTTTATAGAGAATATACAAGAATACGAACTATTCATAACCGTTTTAAAAATTTAGCTGATCCATTGGATATCTTTTTTTAGTAGGTGCCTTTATATTACGTGTTATAAGACTCAGCATTCAAGACTGCACGTGCAAAATAACCACAATTTATACAAGGTTTCAACTGCCCCTTACAATAGAAAGAAATTTAACATCTAAGAACATGTTCTTAGATGTCAAAGTCCTAACCACTGTAAAGTGCCGTTAGAAGTTTCTCCAAATGATGTTATTATGTTATTTTTGGTCGAAAGAATTGATAAAGAACAACAGTACAGACAATTGAAGTCTACAGCGAAAGTGTTAAATTATGTTTTCGGTTTAAATTGCTAACTTGTTTAGTCTTGGTGGTAAAATTTAATTTGGGAGGCGGATATGGGTACCGCCGCCCCACAAACCATTTATTGAATAACCAAAACCTCTGCCATAGGTCACCCCAAGTGGTTTGCTATGTTCAATGACTTAGCAGGGGTGCCTGGGTTCATGGGGTGAGATTTGTCCGGGTCTTGTTGGCGGATGCGTTTGCCCACCAGCTGCACGGCAGGACGGATCGGGAGACACTGTTTTTTTTACATTATATCCTCACAGGAGGCCCTGAGGTAAATAATTCCCCTCAGGGCCTATGTCATCTTTGGGGATGCTGTGTGGAGGGCCTTTTTAGGAAAGGAAGGAAAGGAAGTTCTGAAAACAGGTCGTCAATTTATCACGCGAAGCTCGAAAGGGGGGGGAGGGTTCAGAAAAATACGAAATATCACAAGGGGGGGGGGATATAATGGGATATCACGTGTATTTATTTTTCGTGGAACGCACGATAATATTCTGAAAATTTCACTTTACTTTGTACTAAAATTATACACGTGATTTTCGGTATGGGGGGGGGGGTAGTCTTAAACCTCACCACATATCACCGGGGGGGGGAGGGGGTTAAAAAGTTGCTAAAAAACATCATGTGATTATTGGACGACCCCAAAGGAAAAGGAATAAAGGGTGGGTAGGAATCTGGAGGTCGGTGTGTCCAGGAATCCATCACTTCCACTGCGGTGCAAGGCTATGTTCCGAGAGAGTACGGCTGAAAGAAGTCAAAGGGACTCCTCAACACTCTCTCCCAATCCGGCCTGCCATGCAGCTGGTGGGCTGCTGCATCCGCCGCCAATACCCGGACAATCCTCACCCCATGAACCTGGGCACCCCTGCTAAGTCATTAAACGTAGCGAACCACTTGGGGTGACCTATGACAGAGGTATTGGTTATCCAAAAAACGGTTCTCGGGGCGGCGGTACCCATACCCACCTCCCAAATCTTAATCTTGAAGGCGACCTTTTGATATCTCCAGCTGGATTTTCTCGGAATAACGCCATGCACCGCAGTGGGAGGGATGGATTCATCCGTCCATCACTCCTGGACACACTGACCCCCAGATTCCTACCCACCCTTCATACCCCTTTCCTTCCCCGGACTTCCTTTTCTTCTTTTCACAAAAAGAAGCCCTCCACACAGCATCCCCAAAGATGACAAAGGTCGGTAGTAAGAGATTTTTTCTCAGGTGGACACCCGTGGAAGTAATGGCACGATCAAGTGAATCAGATACTTGAGTCGGGCCGTGTCAAAAGTCAGAATAATAGAAGAGAATGTATGCTTAAATGTATGAATGTGAGTGAGGCAAAGAGTGTGTGCCAAGGCCGAGTTGTTTGGCGGTCCGTCCTCTCTGCCTACCCCTGCGAGGAAACGGCGTGATGGTTAGTTAGTTAGTTATTTAGTTTCTTTTAGATCCATTTTATCCATATAGATCGGAGGTGACTATAAAATTCGTAAAATAAATAGGTGGGCAAACGCATTTGCCGTAAAGACCTAGACAAACCTCACCCCTTGAATCCTGAAACCCCTGCTAAGTCACCAAACGTAGTGATCCACTTGGGATGACGTCTGACAGAGGTGTTGTTAACCAAAAAATGCTTCCCGGGGCGGCGGTACCCATACCCGCCTCTCAACCTTTGGGTATAGGTTAAGTGGTTTGCTACGTTTGGTGACATAGCCGGGTTACCCAGGTTTATGAGGTGAGGTTTGTGCGGGTCTTGGCGGCGGATGCGTCTGCCCACCAGCTGCATGGCAGGCCGGATCGGGAGAAAATGATTGAGGGAGTCCCTTTGACTTCTTCAGCTGCACTCTCTCGAAACGTCGTCTTGCATCGCAGCGGGAGCATAATACCTATTTCCTTCTCAGAACTTCCTCTTCTTCCTCTCCCAAATAGACCCTCCACACAGCATCTTCAGATGCCAAAGATGACATAGGTTCTGAGGGAATTTTTTTTCCTCAGGGCCTCCTGTGTGTATATTTTCATAATGGGAGGCGTGTAAACAAAACCTTTGCCATAGGTAACTCCAAGTGGGTAGCTAAGCTAGGTGACTTAGCAGGGGTGCCCTGGGTTCATGGGGTGAAGATTGCCAAGGTCTTGGCGGTGGATGAATCTACCCACCTACTGCGTGGCGGGTCGGATCATTTTTTCCTTTCTAAATCTTTCTCTCTTTCCTTTCCTAAAAATACCCTCCACAAATCATCCCCAAGGATGACATAGGCCCTGAGGGGAATTATTTTTTCCCTCAGCCAGTCTCTCGCGATTTGACTTGCCACGCAGTAGGTAAGCAAACGCGTTCGCCGCACAGACCTAAACAAATATCACTTATTGAACCCGGGCACTCTGATTAATCTTCTTCTGGCGTTTTGAATCGGCTTACAGTATAAACATAAAAAAATATGCTATGTATATATCGAAGCTTTTACTAGCCTTTCTATGTATTGGAATTACAATAAAATTTGCACAAAATACATTTGTTCGACACACCCACCTTCTAAATCAAACGTATTTTTAAACAATATCATTTTGTCGCATAACATGCAAATTTTCGGGGCTTCATCAAACTAGCGCTGTCTCGTTTGTTTAAAGTGCCGCTAGAATGCTGCTAGAGCGAGATGCAACGCCTGTCGAATGACCGCGGGCAGCAAATTGAATATTTTGTGGAGAATATAGAATAATATATATTCTTCAAAACCGTTGTAAAAATTTTGCTGAACAAATGGATATCTTTTTTTAGTAGGTGCCTTCCATATCTGCCAACCAATGAGAAGGCTTCGTCCGACCAATCAGAAGGCTTCCTATTTCAGCCATCTTTGATTATCAACAGGCGGATCAACCGCGTATGGGGATTTGGGCAGATCGACAACGTATGGGGATTTGACCGGATCAACAAAAAAGATGCGTATGATTTCCATACAAAGTTCGAAAATTTTATGTGCAATATATCAAAAACTTTTACCGAAAAACTGGCAACCTTGGTATTTGTAGTAACGTTGTTGCCAATTCATACAGATGTATTCCATCAAAGCCAAGTTATACGGTGTTAAAGGTGGATCAACATTGTCAAGCAACTTCTTACAGGATCAAGATACTACGGGAAGAGGTCAATATATATATATATATATATATATATATATATATATATATATATATATATATATATATATATATATATTAAAGATTTGTAACGATTCAAAGTTTTTAATTGTTCTTAATACAAATTCTAATGTTTTCATACCAATGTTCACGTACAATGAACATTGGTATGATTGGTATTGGTTTTCACGTTGAATGTGGACCGTGAACTCTAGTTTTTCATCCATTATTATGCCAAGATCTCGCATTCCAGTTAAATGAGTAAATTGCTTTATGAGTAAAATTGTAATATTTAATTAAATGAAGACAATATTAGCGAAACTCAATCGAAAATCTGAAAACACAAAAATCGTAAAGAGATATTTGCACCTCTGGGACTCGAACCCAAGACCTTTCGCTTTCCGGCAAATGCGCTAACCACTGCGCCAAGGTATCGATATTCGATTCGGTCATTTTTAACTGTATCATACTTCTACTAAATCTTTTCTATTAAATCATTTTAGTTTTATTTCAGTTTAACAGTGCGGGCTTTGAAAAGGTTGCGGAATTTGCAAAATCTAGTTTCAGTAGCTCCTAACCGTACATTCAATAATGGTTTGGCTGCAGCAGCTCCCAGCTTACATCTCCCTGTCAAACACTCATGCACCGAGAATACCGAGAAAACTAAATATGTCACATCAAGCATAAATATTACAGGACAACCTCTGGATGATGCCTCTATCAGAATACACACATGCTTAAAGTGCAGAGGTGGCACTGCATCTGCACTAGACCAATCATAAAGGCACAGAAAACTATTATGAATGTGTTTGACGTTCGGCAGATATACGCAAAAACAATCCTCAATCATTTGTACACAAATATACATAAATACTATGAAAAAAGATTAAACACTCGCTGTACACGAAACAATAACAGAGACTTACTACAAATTCCCATAACGCATACTAATTTTGGTCAACGAAACTTCAGATACCTTGCAACAAGACTTTACAACATTCTTCCGTATGGAATAAAAAATGTGATTGACAAAAAAAATTCAAAAATAACATAAAAATTTGGATAAAAAAGAATGATAGGGCCTTTACCGGCGCACTCACAAATTCGAAATTAAACCAATGTACTGATTATTATTATTCAAAATTATTGTTAATGCAACCAATCTATCTTATGATTATATTTTAATATAAGTGTAGGAATTTTTATAAGTAATATAAATTACTTAACTTAAAAATTACTGTCTCAACACAGGCTAGCCTAGTGAGGCGGATTACGAAAATCCTAAATTTATAACTATTTTCTATTCTTGGATTACCTATATACTGTTCATGTTTACATTATTTTCTGTTGTCAACCTTTCGTACTTATATAAACTATTGTAAATATTAACATTGAATATGTACGTTTTTTTGTTGTTGTTGTTATAAATCTTGGAAATTTTGTTTAATAAAGATATATTATTATTATCTATCGGTTCCAAGTAATGTTTACCAGTGCAAGCCAAATCAGCGGGGCTCGCCGCGGCAGTATCACAGCTGAATATTTGGTTTACACGACCTTGCGACCTCCATAATGAATAATAAACGGGTATCATATCAACACAAACACAACACGATTCATGAGAAAATTTCCATTCTCATGCGACAATTATAAACTTTCAAAGTAAAATAATTATTCATTCTTGGCAAGATTACTATATTTACACGACGGTCTCCTGCTACCGTTTCTGCAAACAATACTTCAAGCATTACCCCAAACATTTTTTTGAACATCCTATATTATGGCCCCCCGTGACCACCTATCCATCCAAATAATGTGTACGTGTTTTTGTCGCAGAAGACCGGCCTTTATGTTCTACTTGCTGACCCGGCCACGCATTGCTGTGGCTAACTAAACCCAACGCCATCTACTGACAGACAGACGCCGCGAAGGACTGTAATTTATAATACGTAGAGATGGTGCGAAAGATTATAATAATATGTATGAAATGCTTGAGGTAACTAACGTATTTAAATTAATAAGAATTAATACTGTATTCGTTTAAATAACTTTCCAATAGAGAACTCCAGTCCAATTTTTTAACCTTTTTTATGAATAATGACCTTCTAATTTAAATAACTGCATTTTTATTTTTATTTTTAGAGTTAGTTTTAATAGTTAAAATAATTGTCAAAGTTTTAATTTTTCAAGACCCCCCGAAAACCACCGGAAATATGGTAAATCGTGTGACGTCATCACTCCCGAAAAATTAGCATAGGATTGGGCAATCAGCTGATCAACTACCGCCATTTTGAAATCCGTTGTTCGAAGTATTCTCCCTAGAAGAAGCATTACTATTTTTTATTGTGCAGTAGTTTTTCAATATTTTAAATAATAGAGATAAACTAATAGAGATGCCTCTATTTTTGATACTGAATTATTTAGGCTTAAATATTGTTTCAATAAACACAACAACTAAATCTCCATAAATAGTACGAATTAAAGAATAACATGAAATGTTGTTAATACTGATGGCTTGTGCCATACCTACATTTCAATTGATTTCAATACAATGTGATACAATGACTGGTGACGCGTGACGTCAGCACTAACCATTCAATCGTACCAAATTTACAGTGTATTTTAACGAGACGTTAAAAAATGCACTTTTTAATATTTTTTTACGAACTCTACGTTTAATATTTTATGAAAACAAACTTATATATTATAACATATTTTTTAAAGCCATAATATTTTTCACTGGAGTTCCTTATTAACGCATTATATGTGACCATTTTTTCAGAAGATAGAATGGGTATAGTAAGCTTTGCGTAAAAGATAGATAGATATATGCCATCGCGGACTATTTTGTAGATCTATAAAAGAGGAATAGGTATACCATGCATTGTTTTATTATATCTCAAAGAGATTACGCAGTGCAAATAAAACTCCCAGGCGGCTGACTTTTTCCGACACTTCTAACAATTATCGTTATCTTTCAACCAATTTACACAAATCCTTGACAAATTATATACCTAAACCTTCCTCACGAAACACTTTATCTACTGGTGAAAACCGCATGAAAATCCAATCAGTAGTTTTTGAGTTTATCGCGAACAGACAGACAGACGACGTGGAGGACTTTAATTTATAATATGTATGGGGATGTAGAGATTTGTAAAAAAATCTCCCGAAAACACTGGCTAGCAAACACAAAACAATCTTTGAAATGTTGCATTATTAAATCGATGTTGTTTGTGTGGTTCTGAAGCTTAGGTTTGTTTAGCTTTCTACAAGCAGATAGCTCCGTACTTGAATCGTAATAGATTTCTAAAGAAATGTTTACGTTTCAGCACTACATTTAATAACAATTCCATTTCGGAGTATAATGCGGCTCATTCCTTTTTACTATCACCATCTGATGGTTGTTTATAATTGACTGAATTTTTATTACATTAATGTCATCATGAGAAAAAATCGTAACTGGATAAAAACCTTATAACGGGAAAGGAACGAGTCAACGTTATAAAGGTACATTTAACTGTCGAGGTGCCATGATAAACGGCGGTAGTCACATTTGCGTCAAATAAATGACTCTTCCGGTAACTTCCATAGATAAATAATTATTTTGAAGTTGTAATTTGGCAAATGATATTGTTGCGTTATTTTATGTAGGTATCAGTAATTATAATTACCTCACTAGTCACCATACTAATAATTAATCAGTTATAAAAGTAGGCGCACTGCAGCAAGGTGCGAAATATTTTGCACTATTGTAAGTTATTGGAATTTAGAATAATTATTTTAACTGCATGGATAGCAAGAAGTTGTGCCCAATGTGAAATTAAGATAATTTTATCAAACACCTTTCGCTCAGGAATACCGCACGCATGTATGTATCATTTCTAAATATAATTTTATTTGTTGTCTTGTAAAAACTTGATAAGGTGTTGGCGCCATGAAGCACCGAGTAGTGACATGAAGTATAATATTAATATGTTGTTAATGTGTGTTATTTCTACAATCTTATAGAATTATTTTATACATTAATTCATTCGATGAATAGGCTTCATCACCTCTTCTCTAAAAGGTTGGATGACTCGCCGAGAACCTTACATATATGCACATATCATCCTTACATATCATATGCACAGACATATATATTTGTTAAATACAATAAATTAGCATTAAATATTAATAGTATGCCTTCTGTTGGTTTTTTAAACTCGCTACTATCCGTAGGTATAACGTGAATTTGAAGCAGTTAAAGATAATTAGAAAAAAATACCTACCTAATATTATTGGCGTTTCTTATTCGATAGTCGTAAACTACCTTGACATTCGCTGTGGCAGGCTTGTTTTAAAATAAGCAACATACGATAAAACTTTTAAAAATTCAGTTTTCCGCAATAGTTTGCATGGTCCCCAGTATTCAAGACTGAATGATTGAATGATTTAAATGAAATTCAGGTTTAGAATAAATAAATGTGTAAATTGATGTGTTTAATTGCTTATGAGAATCATCATAATAGTCTTGCGGTTTATTCACAATTTTTTTTCGTAAACGCTTATTTTTCCTGAATGTCTGGATAATAAATTGAACAAGTTGCATCGCAATTTTATTACCCGAGTAACTCTAGTTTTAACTTCTAATACGATGGTTCAGCGTCCATTATTAGGTTAGAGCTAATTCAGTTGCCTTCACGGTTCATTGCATTATCACAGTGTATTGTCACAGTTGTGTGGTAGTCTACTACCCTAATTACACATATCCACCCACTCCCACCAGATCACCCCTTCCTGGCCACCGATGAACCGTACGTACTCGGTAATTCCCTTTGGATAAGCCCTAACCAACCCCTTGGCGTGGCAGGACGCACAGAGCGGGGGTATACCGGACCTCTCGAGGGTGCTCGAAACGTGCTGCGAAATTCGCAATGATTCTTTATAATACTAGTTTTTCTTCATGATGTATGGTTGACCACGGTAAATTCATTTTATCCCTCAGGCCTCATACATATTTTATCAGAAGGTCAAAATATTATACATACGTATTTAATTCAATTACAATTCATTATAATGGATATTACGTTTACGAGTTACGATTTTTTTGCCATCGATGTCAAATTGTTTTCAATATGTGCTTTTTTTTTTTACGGCAAATACCTACATGTTTTGTAAAGATAGATGAACTAGTAGATTCATTAGGTATTATGTATTCCATCAAAAAGTTTAAATTATCTTCCTGATGTATGTTTTTGTGATAAGGTGTAGTCAGTCAGTTACCTACCTATAGCATTATCTCCTTTCATTTCTACTGTTTTCCAGTTCTTGATGCTGTGTTATTATTAAATTTATTGTTTAAAAGAATCCACTACAATATTGATAAAATATGCATAAATAGAATTAAGTAGGTATATTGATTTGAATCTGTTTTTTACTTTTGTTGAAAATACCTAGATATCTGGTTCGAAATTTATTTTAAAAGGGCGGAGTTGTAAATATCAATTACCTACTTGCGTAGTTTTAGTTTCCTGCTTTATGAATTACGGTTATATTTTACTTTATTTTGATTTAGATAGGTATATTATATTACCACTAGATGGGTTCCCAGGCGTTGTCCGGGCTTTACGCAGAGCTTTATCGAAATGAGATGTAGACATTAGTTTTCCTCGTATTTTTAACTTCAAGTGGGTAAAATTTCATCAAGAAGTATCATAATTCTGCTTTAAAGGATGGGAAATGGAGATGGGTGTGGTTTTTCGAAATCTCATTGGCCAAGTGCGCAAAATTTCATTAATCTCGTAATAAAACTAGATCTAGTATTAAAAATAAGTTGCCCGCCACACCGCCCGCCGCCACAGATATTCGTATTTATATAAGAAAAATATGTAAGTGTGGGTAGACAGATTGTTTGTTAGCCGATTGCTTATTATGATAAAATTTCCTCAAAAGTATGATTTTAGGTTTTCATGGTCAAAAGTACCAATTAAAGTGATTTATTTTTTGGGCATTGGATAGAGGAATGCCCTGACGATGCACATGCACCTTGCAATGCTGTCCGAAATGTTGGCTAATTAAGGAGGTATCGTAATACAGCATAATACCCCCAAAATAAATCACTCTTAATTCCTGAAAGTAGTTGAATAAAGAAACTGTTCCTCAATTTTTATAATTTGAATTGTTATTGATACTCGTAGTAGGTACCTACATATTTTTGAATTAATGCTATCTCTAAGTTTATTTACATCCATTTGTCTATAATGAATAAACGGTGGAATTCTTTTACATTAAATAATACATAGGTTATAAAACTAATTTTAAATTTTTCCACTTTTCTCGGACTGAATAATAATAAATAAATAAAACCATATCGTTTTATCATTAGATCATTTCAACTCAAAAATACATAAAATCATGAGATATATGTGCTATATACGGTGACCAAACAACTCAATCATTTTAATATTATTTTTACAAAGAATTTTAAGTAGGTGAAATTTATTGATTTCGTTAATGCTAGGTATGCACGATTTAGGTACTTATTTAGCACATTTAAGTA
Organism: Limnephilus rhombicus; assembly: GCA_929108145.2. Lineage (NCBI taxonomy): Eukaryota > Metazoa > Arthropoda > Insecta > Trichoptera > Limnephilidae > Limnephilus > Limnephilus rhombicus. Next base: position 45,191,769 of record OV815273.1, on the reverse strand, counting down.
GATAAGATTTCTTAATAGATAACATGCAAGTTTTGTTATATTAATAATAGAGTTACATGACAACTCAACAAAGTGGCATTTCAACACCCCTGAAAAAATAAAAGTGATGTTTTTTTTTTAATAGTATTTAACCTAACGTACCTATTTAACCAAAAAAAAATTTGTCACTTTTGATGACTTTTCAAAACAGTGATGAAGTTGCACGATGTCGAGTTGTCCTGCCACCAACAATAGCATGTTTTATAATAATATAATCCAGTGCCCATATCATTTTAACCCTTACAAATTTCTTACTCGTAATAATTGTATGAGAGATAAGTTTACCAATCGTATTAAAAATAATGCTTTTGAAAAATTGTTTACCCACATCAGAACGATGACGACCCTCAAACGAAGTTCCCTCAAATATCCGCTAACCCTTCGGTGTCGGGGTTGTCGATCTCTGCGGGCTGCCATTTGATCTAGCCTAATTTAACTTTACACTGCCGAAAGAGCCCAACCTACAGAATTATAAAGCGGGAAAATTCAATTAAATATCAACCCTTTGCTTGACTTTCGGTTTATTTTACTCGTGAAACATTTTTATACCTTTGCCATCACCCCTTACAATTTTAGATACCGTAATATGAGTGTTGTATTTCTAGAAATCTATTTCTACGAGGTTAATTTTAGAATATTGTTTTTCCCTTTGTCGGAGACACGTGATATAAAAATGAATGAGAAGACGTGCACAACGGTTTTGTTTCCGTTGCTAAAATAAGTTCTACCTACATTTATTTTATATAGCTCTCTAATTTTGAAAGATTTGACAAAGTAAATATTTATTTTCATCTTATTTTACAAGAGTTGTGAACTTAATATGTTTATTCCACGGACATATGAATATATGTATATGGTTTATACAAAGCTTTAAGCCGGCGCTTATGACGGATACTTAAACCGGAAGCCAATTTTCTTTTGTCTTACTGGCGGTCCTTCCGGTATTGTTTGTCTGGTCCCGTGATTTGAAAGTTCAGAAACCCCAAAACAAAATATAAAATAAGTATCATCGCTCGTATCATTGCTAATATTCATTCTCACCGAAAAGACGAAACTTAAAGAAAACTTGAAGGATGTTAGAAAAATGTAAGTTTTAATGTTAAGGTAGCAGAGTCACATTTTAGATTTTTGGCGATGTATAGCGATCTTAATTTTAAAAGAATTTTGTTTCATTGGTACTAAAAAGTAACCATTAAATTTGAGATTCATATCTAAATAGTATTAAAGATATTTTCATATTGTTGCCGGAGAAAAGATTCCATCTCTTTCAACATTTTTTTCGTAGTTTCATCTCTACTCGATCTTCTTGCTGTAACACTATTAGCCATAGCTTTGTATGCCAAGTTCGCGCACATCTGTAGTAAAGGATTACCCGAAGGATTTATGGGTTTATAAAAGTGCGGATGAGAACTACCGGTCGTTTTCAGGATATATAATAAATGTGGGAGAATAAATACTCTGTCCATAGTAAAAGGTAGTAGGATTGAACTGAGAACTTGTGTCTCTGACATAACAATAACCAAAAGTTACCCAACGTTTCTTCCGCACGGTCGTGGTAATCTATTAATTTGTGGAAGCGGCCGACATAAAGGAAGACATATCGCACCATTTGACAGAGCACTATGCGAGATTAGGCCGAGGCATGCCGCATCTCCCCTACCTCCGTATCCCCGTATCCCGAGGAGACCAACTAACATGGCCTCACCGCCTCACCACCTCACCAGCTCCACATGGGTGGTGAGTGGTGAGACGGGCTCAGATGATGATAATTCTGGTATTATTAAGTTATCTTAAGACTTTGTCATAGCCAGACCATGGGGTCTCTTCTCGATGATATGGCTTCTGTCAATGAAAGCCTCAAATTATAGATAGAAAAGTCTTCTTCACTTTCATTTATTCTGATCCAGAACATTAACCGAAACATTAAAATAATAATACAGTTAGAATGAAGATGTGATAATCATGTTTCATGATTCGGATAAGTTTTCATTCCTTACAATGAAATGCAAAAATCTAAATCAATTCTTGAAAAAACATAAATTATTCGTATACTTATGTCTATATTACTAATTATTATTTTTAATTGTTAAACTAACGTTTAAGACAAGATTTTTATGCATAGCACAAAGGCTAACAATTATTATAAGCAATAATTATCAGCCTGAAACACTCATCCACATTGAAAAATCTTCCGAGAAAAGATACATGACGCCAACGGGACTTGAACCCGTGCCCTTCTGATTGCCGGTCAGCTGCTCTCCCAATTGAGCTATGGCGGCTTATCTTATACCCGCCAAATGATTCAATATATACTAGTGTTTCATTCAACAATTACTGCTTATTATATTTTTTCCACCTGAAAACAACCAACTTTATTTAATTGCCATAGCTCAATTGGGAGAGCAGCTGACCGGCAATCAGAAGGGCACGGGTTCAAGTCCCGTTGGCGTCATGTATCTTTTCTCGGAAGATTTTTCAATGGCGATGAGTGTTTCAGGCTGATAATTATTGCTTATAATAATCTATATTACTATATTGTTTGGGAACTTTAATTATTTATCTTATGTTGACGCGAGTAAAATGTTTTCTAAGAAACATTTTTTAATGTCCAGTTAAAGTTTCGGTGTTCCTTCATAACGTATCGTTCTCTAACTAACTAACCATCACGCCGTTTCCTCGCTGGGGTAGGCAGAGAGGACGGACCGCCAAACAACTCGATCTTGATACACACTCCTTGCCTCGTTCATATTCATACATCGTCTCATACATGCTCTTCTATTATTCCGACTCTTCACATGGCCCGACTCAAGTATCTGATTCACTTGGTCGTGCCATGACTTCCTCGGGCGTCCCCGACTTCTTCTACCATTCACATTTGCGTCATATATTCTCCTTACACTCCATTCCTCGTTCATTCGCTCTGCATGCCCAAACCATCTGGGAGTCCCTTTCTTAATCTTACTCATTACGCTTACGTCAGCCTTGCATTCTTCGCGGATCTCCTCATTTCTCACACCATCGTACATGGTTTTACCACACATACGCCTCAGGGATCTCATTTCTACTTTCATCCTTCCTCTGCCAGTTCCATGCCTCACTGCCGTACATCAGGGTAGGTACCAGCACTCCATTATGGACGGCTAACTTCGCTTTGGACAGTTTTTTTGTTGGCGCCAACGGCGTTCAGTCCTCCATTAATAAAGTTGCCTGCATTTACCCTTCTTTCGATATTTCTGTCAGCCTTCCCATCTCTCGTAAACATACTTCCCAATAACACAAACTCATCCACCTGCTCCAAATACTCATCATTCACAACTATGTTGCACATTGTTTTCATACTCTCTCTTTCAAATACCATGACTTTGGATTTACTTACATTCATCTTTATCTCATTCTTCATACATACTCCGTTCTTCATACGTATCGTTCTCGAGTGTAGTATTTCTTCGCGACATATTCACAACACGTAACTCTTGCAGTCCTGCAGTCCTGCAGTCCTGACAGCGCGGCGCACTCTCCACGCAATAAAACTGTCACCGGCATAGAATGTGGAATGTAAGAAATACTTCCGGTACCATTCCCTTTATTCTACCACTTCTCACTCTGCGATACAATGTCAACAGAATCTAAAGCTAGATTTATACGATACTCCATACCGATCCCCATATTATGAAAACTCTATCGGGAATCGGGACCAAGTTTTTCACGATCCTCATTTTCATACCTACTATTTCATACAGATTTGCAGTTTTATCTGTCAAAAAATGCCTTTAACATAACCTACCGATAATGTGGAAGTATCTATCACAAAATTTCAAAAATATATGTAATATTAACAATACTGAACAATCAGTAATTAACACCTATGATATTTAAAAAAATATTTTGAACATAATGTATTCCGAAATAAACAGACGACATTTCCAGATAATACGAAACAGCCTGCTCTTGTCAAATGTTGCCCGCCAAACTGGACGAAAATCGGTTAAAAAATTTGATCGATGTATTTTCCATACCGAATTCCTATGGAAAGACGACCTGCGTGGAATCTGTAAGAAAAAAATATCTTGTGTCGGATGTGTGAGGCGTAGCTACCATCTTCCCGTGTGTACTGTGTGTAGTATGCAGGTGTGTGTTTGATGCATGCATATATGTAAACACAGTGCACACACGGCTGGTTGTGTGAGCGCGTGTGTTTGGGGGGAAACACTTTAGTGCGTGTTGTAGTTCAATAACCTCTTGCGACTAAATTCCGTGTTCCGGTCCCAGCCGTGGGGAGTGCGTTCCCCTGTCGGGGATGCATCACTCCCCTCGCCACCCCACACAGATATATTATGGTAAGATGTCAGCCGTAGATACAATTCAAACATTTTATTATAAATATATCTAAGTGAAACACAAAAGGCATTTAAAGAATTTACTTGAAGTTTAAAGCGATTTTATTTCCTTGTCCAGTGTCTAAGGTGTGATGAAGCTCCCCTTATAAAAATTGATCTAAAAAAGTTAGCCAACTATTATTATTAGATAAATAGATTTAAAAAAATGACAGATTTTTACCGCATATATTACGAACACGCTAAGTAACTAGCTAACCAACACGCTGTAGGCAGAGAGGATAGATCGCCCCACAACTCTGTCTCGTCATACACTCTTCTTTTATTCTGTATATAAACATGTGGAAAAAGACGTTATAAATGTTTTATTATCACTTGGTGCGTCAGTATAGTTTATCTATTTTCTTGAAGCGTATTGTTTTCAAGGTTCGTAAGATAAAGTAAGAATAAAACTCTTGCGTTGTTACGAAATAGTAAGCGCAAGGTAGAAATGATGTGTTTTACTTTATGCGTCTGATCTTATATACAGTGGACCCGCGGTAATCCGGCCCCTGGCTAATCCGGCGCCCCCTGTAACCCGACACATCAGGATCAGAATATTATTCAGTTTGTCAAGCAAGATTACGTGAAAAACCTACTTCTGAGAGCCCTATCTAAGGACCGGCCTATAGAAGTTAAAAAGACATGTTAAAATCGATTGTTTACTGTTATTTGGTTAATTTTTTACACTTATTCAGACAGTTAACACGTGTTAAATTTAAAAAAAATAAAAATAAATAAAAAAGAAACAATAATTGAAGTATGTGAAAAAATATTTTTTTTATTACTTCAATAAAACAAACAAAATTTATAAAAAATAACAAAACGTATTGAAGTATCTGAAAAAATATATTTTTTTATTACTTCTATAAAACAAACAAAATTTATAAAAAATAACAAACCATATTAATGAGGTCCTTCCTTTAAGTGTTAATTATTGACAAATGTTTGTTCCAAGAAGCCGTTAATATGTTTGTTAATTTTGATTTGTTTTATAGCAGTAATATTAAAAAAAAGTATTTTTTTACATACTAAAAAGAATTTTGTGGTTGTAAACGCAGTAAAAATTAAAATACTCAAATTGATGAGGTTCTTCCTTTATAATGTAAGTGTTGATTATTGTCAAATTTTTGTTCCAAGAAGTAGTTAACATGTTTTGTTATTTTTTATAAATTTTGTTTGTTTTATAAAAGTAATATAAAAAATATTATTTTTTCACGTACTTCAATTACTGTTTTTTTTTTTTTAATTTAATTTAACACGTGTTAACTGTCCGAATAAGTGTAAAAAATAAGCCAAATAACTGTAAACAATTGATTTTTAACATGTCTAAAAAAAATCGGTTTCGGTTTCGGCCGATACTGAGACAGACACCGAAGATTCGGTTTCGGTGGAAAGTCCTGTTTCGGTCGGACACTAAACAAAACTAAGAATTTTCATTTGAAAAATAGAGTGGACAAAATTGATTCTCTGAAAGTTTAAAAAATATATTCCAAAGTCACTAAACAAAATATAAAGAACTTTAAGGAAAAACTTCTTAAATTTGTTTAATTAGATCCCGCTCGGTTCAGCAAAATACTCGTACTTTTAGTAAATCGTCGATATGTCAGTATACTCTTCAGTAGGTAACAGATGTGAGTTTTGTAATTTCTTAGCTAATAAAATGTCTTCGATCAAATTTCTGGTTGCTATCGTCAAAATATTCAGTTTGTAAATCAGAAAGGAAACTTTCTGGTTCGCGTCAAACAATAAAAGGGTTCTAGACTAATTTCAGTCTGTCTTCAGTGTTTTGCATCAGCCGCCTAAAATAACAAGTTTTTTTACATTTCTGGCATTTTTGTGGTTTTATCTCAATGTAGAAAAATTTCGCCCACTGCGCTTATTTTTAATTATATTCTTATGTTATTGGTTTAACATTCTGAATATAGTTAAATTTTCAACATGTTTTAGGATGTTTAAGTAAAAAAATGTGGACGCGGCGTTTTCTTGGGGTCTTCTTCATTTGATATAATATAATATTCTAAAAAACCACTGTCACTTAATTAATCTTGCAAAAATCCTTAATTTTCGATAACATTCTTTCTTTTTTTTTAAATACTCACTGTAATCAAAATAAATACTGCAGCTCAAATATATTTATGTACAATGAATTATTTAAGTTAGTACTAACTAATAACATTAATGTACACTCCCCTTCCATACACAAGCACATGCTTTCAATGGAAGGGTAGTAAAAAAAACCTGAGATGTATAATTACCATACAAATACCATGTAAAACATAATATTAAAAATAAAACATTAAAAAAAAATCTGTATTATTTTTAAAGTTTCCGTTTTTCAACATATGTACTTATAGATTTGTGACGACTAATTATTTATTGGAAACTGACCTTTATTGAAAATTGACACCATTTATTGGTTTGACCGTGGAGAACAAATAAACAACCGCAAATTTTTCGCTTGCCGCGCTTTCTTTAATTTCTTCATAAATTTAAATTATTTAAAAATCGTGATATGCCGCTCACCCTTCAGTATCACAATGTACCATATTTCCACTGGCTCAGGAAAATACACGTGAATATTTTTTTAATTGTTCAATTTTATTCACGATCCATTCCTGTCTCGCAATATACCTCGTTTGTGGATGCCATAGATCCACTGGCTCTGGGAAATAGGGAGTAATTTAAAATTATTGTTTGTAATTCACACGCGGTAGAAGTGAAACTAGAAAGTCGCTGGATGTCGCTTTCTTTTCTTTTGCTTGTTTTTTAAGTGGTTTGAAGATTGGATATTGATTTCACAAAATAAAAATGGCGTGATGTCTGTCTCTCTGGCCGCTGAGACTTATCAGGCACCTTGCCAACTACGCTATGGAAGGCTCGCGCCGAGGTGAGAATTTACAGCATTATATTAGAACCGAGTATTTGTGTAGAACTAAGTTGTAATGCAATTCCGTTTCACCCGAATTTCAAGTCACTAACGGCGCTAAAGAAGTTTCACTTCAAAAAATTATTCAAATAATATAAAAATCTCTTGGTGCTTACAGAGTGTCGTTCTTTCATATTTATTTAGGAAGGGATGGAATTTTGGTTTTCTAATTGGGGTTCCGCCAACGTCCAAGCGGGTCTTCACGGTTCCATGGCCGAGAAAGTTCGGATAACGCTGCTCTAAGCCTTTAACGTTATTTTATTACCATTTTTATTAATATTCTCTATTCTCTGTAAACCGCTTGGCGGCTAGGCAATACTAAGTACGGTACCTAAGCGATGTGTGATATAATATGACCCTTGCCAAAAATAATTAAAGTTACAGATAAATCATAGGATTCATAGGTATTGCTATGTATTTTTTTTCATTTTGCCATTCGTCTTAAATTCTTTCTATTTGTACGCTAGACAACTCCCTTTCGAAGTCTTTGTGAACAAGTTCACGTGAAATATTAAATATGCCTCGAGAATTTTCAAATTTTTTTACGATTCCAATATTATTTATAAATTATGGATAAGTTCTGTAAAGTGACAGATATTTTGCTCACTCTCTTTATATTGCTGTCTTTCCATGGCTCATATATTTACGTAAAGACACAATTCATCGCCACTCCATTTACCAAAAATTCAGATTTATTAACTTGTGGCAGTACCCCGCGATTTAAAAAAACATTTTTCGTCGGCGTAGAATCATCGAAACGTACTTTTCAGCGTCGAAACATTCGAAAGTTATAAATAATGGCTGCGCATACTGCACAATCCCCCACTTTTTAGTCGCAAAAATATATTCATCTGATACGGAAAGCGGGGACGTTTCATCGCATTATATCTGGCGAGGTGATCCCCACGTGGCGTGTGAAAGTACGTACCCCCGCGTCTCTAGTGCTAGAGCGTGTATTGTGTACGCTGCACATTCACACACAACGCAGAGGTCATAGCCGTGTGCAAGTACTGTGGCGAGTGTAATCAGTGGGGTTCTTGTGTGCGGTATGCGTGTGGAGCTCACACCACGCTGCACAGTGCGCGTGTGTTGGTATGCACTGGGTAGGTGGGGTGGCCTGCAGCTGGTGCCAACGACCCTCCCGACCGGAACTACCCCCGAGGAGTGAGACAGTGCGGGCCCCGTACATCCAAACACCAGACAGTAGACCGAACACTGAACACAACCGTTGCGTCGGTCATACCATACCTTTATTATACTCTACTCAATGGGGTCTGCCATGCAAATAATAATTGCGCACTTTGCATAGATGTGGATTGAACACGTTTTATGTTTTTAATATGGTAAGTTTCGCACACCCTTTCCCTTTAAAATTGCGTTCAAAAAGGTAAAAAAAAGTTCTCATTGTTAAGGTGATACGAATCTAATAATACGCGGCATGAATATCCTGTTTTGAAGGGAAATAAATAACTAGTCAAGGGGATGTTTTTTAAATACTCGTACTCGTTATGCTGTTATGGTTTGTACGTGAAGGTTAAACGGTAAGCACGTTCTTGAGAAAATGATGTTTACAATCATACTTTCTTCCTCCTCACGCATCCTCAGTTCTCAGCCTCAGCCCCTTTACTTACGGACTAGCCAGCCTACGAATAGGAAGCTACAAAGTAAAATAGGTGTTAGGCGGTACACAACCCTAATAAATTTTTTTGCTCAAAACTCACATTTTAATCATTTCCGGCGAATTCGTAACTATAATAACTTTTTTTATTTCCATGCCGCACAAGGGATGTGAGTTATTTATATTTGAAATTAATAAAAACAGAAACCTTATCATTAATATATTTTACGTACAACGATTTTAAAACTTTATAACCCTTTTTTCGACTATAAAGTTAGCGGTAGGTACCAGATTTTATTTTTTAAGACAATGAATTAATAACTTCGGGAGGACAACATGGAGACACATTTTAAATATTTGTAACACGTTCTTCAGAATTAATTAAAATGAACGCGGCGGAAAGGTCCAATCTCCAGGCCTGCTAGGGAGAACGAACTAGGTGCGTACGTTCGTCCAATGCGGCGTGCCGCGACGTATATTATTTGTTTGGATGCTTTCTTCACTTACGACGTTAAGTATTCCCACATTATTTTTTTTTTCTTTTCTTTGATACGGCAAATTCTACAGTAGTTCCGTCCAATACACGGGTCGCGAGTCGCAATTTGTATACACGGCTTTTTTTTTTTAAAGAAAATTACATTTTCACTCATTTAACTAGAAATAATTAAACACATTGAACTAAACTAAATATAACAATATAGTGCTATTCTATGTCATTACTTTGTTTTTCAAGAATAAACATTAATAATCATCAATAAATATTAAATTTACCCAGATTTTTTCGTTTTTAATGTCGTTTGGGATGCTACTTTTTAACATATTTTCAAAGATGGTGCATGGAAAATTTACAAGATGAAAATATAAACGTTATAGCTGGAGATTTTAATATAAATGTTAAAGCAAATGCAGACATATACACAAAAAACTGAAATCTATTATACCATCTGCAGGGATGAAACAATTAGTCAAAGATTTTACACGAATTACAAATATCTCAAAAACGACGATTGATCTGGTAATCTTAAATAAATTCAACTTAAATATTAATGTACTAGATAATCCTAAAATTACCGACCATAACATCATTCAAATTCTAATAAATGACAGAGAAAAATGCAACTCCAGTAAAGAAACACAAATAACAACATTTAAAAATTACAAAAAATTCAATAAGGAAATTTTCATTCAATCCTTAGAGACTATTAAAAGAAATGGAATATAACCAAAAAGCTGACCAGATGATATTAAACTTAAAAAAATCTATTGATAAAGTTGTTCCAGAACAAAAGATACATAAAAGAAACAATAATAAATGGTACACAAGCGAACTACGTACAATGCAGCACGATAGAGATGCATTTTACAAAAGAGCATGCCTTACTAATAGTATTACGGATTGGGATAACTACAAAAAAGCGAGAAACAAATACTCAAAGACATAAAAAGAACACATAATGAGTACATAAAAAATAAAATAAACTCAGAAGAAGGGGAAGGGGAAAATTTTGGAAAAGCATAAAAGAATTAGTACATGGCGAAAACAAAAACGACGTAAAAATTGTAAACTTTCCAAAAGAGATAAACGAATAAAACACGGCTAATAACTTTAATAAATATTTTATCGAAAGTATCATTCAAATTAACAAATTAATACCCAACATTGCTGTTAACCCCACAAATGATAATATCGACCCAAACAAAGAATCATTGGTCTTCAGAAAAATAAGTGCAGAATATTTATTTAACATTTTAAACAAAATAAAATCAAAGAATAGTTCAGATGGATTAACTATTAGTAAAATAAGAGATGCTTTTCCAGTAACTGGATCTACTCTATTAAATATTATCAATGAGACGATTGAAGAGGAAAATTTCCACAGTCATGGAAACTATCTACTATTATACCGGTTCCAAAGGTTAAAAATACGAGAAAATGTGAAGAATTTCGACCAATCAACACCTTACCAAAATATGAGCAGATCTAATAACTTATGTTAAACAGCATTAAACGTAATTGTCGAAGAATGGAAGGAAGGAATGAATAATAATAAATTTATCTTAGCAATATTTTTTTGATTTTCAAAGGGCATTCGAAACTATAGTTCGAGACATACTAATAAGAAAGCTTAAAGAAATTGGTTTCTCATCTGTAGCCATTAAATTAATACAAGAGTATTTGAGAGACAGAAAGCAGGTAACAAAAATAAACAATCAATTTTCAAAACCAATGGAAAATAAGTTAGGAGTACCACAGGGATCGGTCCTTGGACCTCTATTGTTCATACTCTATATTAATGACATGGTGAAAATATTTTCAAAATGCAAAGTACGACTATTTGCCGATGATACACTAATATACTTAATTGGAGATAACTATGAAGAACTAATACACATTTTAAATAATGAACTAAATGATGTATCAAGATGGCTAAAAATAAATAAGCTTAAATTAAATACAAAAAAAAAACAAAATGTATGGTGATTGGATACAAGAAGACATCCAGTGAAAGCAAAATTAAAATTGATGGTGAAATTATTGAAAATGTTACTGAAATGAAATACTTAGGAGTTATATTAGATTCCAAACTAAACTTCAATAGACATGCTGAATACACCCAAAAGAAAATTGGCAAAAAGATATCTTTTTTTGGAAGAATTCGGCCAAAAATTTCTAGAAAAACTGCAATCACCATATACAATTCAATTATTGCTCCACACTTCAACTACTGCTCAAGTATACTTTTCCTATGTAACGAAAGAGAACAAAATAAGTTACAAATTCTCCAAAACAGGGCAATGAGAATAATTCTTCGACGAAACAGATTTTCAAAAATAATTAAAATGTTAAAGGAACTAAATTGGCTGACCGTGAAACAGATGCTGACCTTGAACACGATGGTATTTATCCCATTGACCTATATCCGCAAAATATTGAACAACACGTTACCAAAATACTTCTCAAATAAAATTTTATACAATAAAGACATTCACAGATATAACACAAGGACGTGCAAGGAAATCAGGCTACAAAAAAAGGACAAAGCGAATACGCAGAACAGTCTACTGTACAAGGGAATGAAGTTGTATAACACACTACCAGAAACTTTAAAGTCCACACCAATTGGAAAGTTCAAGATGTATTGTAGGAGCTACATAAAATTTGAAAAAATATAGTGAATATGAAATATTATAATCAAATAGAAATTTGTAAACTTAAATGTACAAATTACTAAAATAAAAATTATAATTATAATAATTATTAATTATATAAGATGCCCCCTCGTAAACAATGGATTGTTTACCATAGTTAGTGTGGATGGTGTATAGATGTATGTTGTTGTGTAAAGTGTTTATCCACTTGGGACGTTTTAATTAATTCTGTGTTTGTATGTACGAGTTTATTGTTTATTTTGTAAGTAAGGAGACATGTATTCATATAGTTTTCTTAATGCTAATAGTTTTGTTTCCATATATAATGTTTTTGTGGATGTTCTGGGCTTGTAGTGAAATAGTTACGTCGTTAAGATTCTGAATATATTTTAGGGTATATTGTCGTCTTAATCATTAAGGGCCCGCAACCCGGATTTGTTCCGATTTATTACATATTTACCTTAAACACGGTAAGTTTTAAAGTTCTTAAAAAAATATATGTTACTTTGCCCGCGCCGAAACGCAAATTATATAAATTCCCTCGATAGAAAAAAATCGCAAAGTATGCTCCAAAAATTATTATTAACACATTTGTTTCAGTTATTTTACAAGTTATATGTATGAAAAAATTCACAGTGTTTCGTTAAATGCTGTGTAAGATAATGCCCGCGAGGTTTTTGCTCTATTTTAAACGAGTCGTGTTTTATTAAATATTTTCGCAATTTTCGCATCGATTTTGTCGCTGTAAATGTTAGCGCTTTCCTCTAACATTCGTAATTTCGTATCTCTCCATCTTCTTCTATGACTCTATCGGGTAAATGATTGAAAAGACGGACTATGATAGCGGTAATCCCCTATTTTATGTATTCTATATATATATATAATATATATATATACATATACATATATATTGTATGTATTTTATATTGCGAGTTTACTACACGTGTGAATCATCGCAATTTGACCTTTTTGTTATTTAGCTTTTCAGAACTGATAACGATTTATTACGCTGAGTTATTATTTTCTACATATTTGCAATTATTTTATTGAACGGAGTTATAAACCTTGGAGGTTTCTTATATTTTATGCTTGTTCGAAAATAAGTATTTCTACAACAAAAACTAGGCAAGGAATTGGTTTAATCCATTTGATTCGCAAAATTACGTAAAAACGTTTTGTCACTTGATTACGGAGTTTTTAACCTGTTGTAAACATAGATTTATACAAGAAATGCCTTGTGGGCGTGTTTCGTGATTCAATTACAGGCCTGATTTCGGCCTATATTTCCATACAAAACTATGTTTCACCCTGATTACGAAATTCAATTGGGACGGCTATATACAATTTCAGGCAAGTGTAAGAAATACAGTTACCAAGTCAGGGGCACATTTGTTTCCTTTCAAATTTGTACCGAAGGCACTTAAGCACTTAGTGTGCTATATTCTTTATTCTATGGTGGAAAACATTTAAGGTTGTGTGTCACGATATTTGATTGGATTCCCCAATAATCCTTTTAATACGTGAAGCAAAACTTTGTACCCCTGTTTACGAAAATTGCGCGACGGAGGAGTATGAAATTACGCACACTTATAGTTTATATAGAGAAGGAGTGCAGAATGCAAATATATTTTTTTAATTATGCATAGGAAATATATTTTTTTTTTTACTTTTTAAAAAAGAAAGACAAACATTCCCGGGTTACGAATAACCCAACAATGTTTGAAAATCTCCTACTACCACCACAGAAAGCCGAAAATGTTGCTTGTGTTGTGATGGAGGACTTAGCCAGCCGAGGAATCGAACACGCGACGCTCATGTGGGACCCAAGCGCTATGCCCACTCAACCACTGACTGGTCAAAAAACATTACACACACTATGTAATTTAAATTAATTATGGTCGAATTTCGACCATTGTGCGTACACTAGTACCTACATATAATTATTTTAATGCTTTATTATTTAGTACTTTTCGATATATTTCTAATGGACGACGGCGTAATATTATAATAATACTTCAGAAGTTTTAGCAACATGTTTTGTGCGTGTAAATTCACCTCTAGGGCGCTGTAATCTAATATGTGACTGAAGGCATCCTACGTTCGGTCTTCCAACATACTCTCAACATCTGTACTCATTTGATTATACATGTGATGAATTACGAGTATTGTCTCAAATTCATGCAAAACAAAAGTAAAAACTAATATAGGAGACAAAATACTGAACAATACTCCATGGTTTGATGCCCAACTTGATTCACTTATTAAAGAACGAAATAGCATATTTAAACTTTGGAAACAAAATCAAGGAAGTATTTCTTTGACAATCGAAAAAAATAAAGCTCGTAATACTGTCACAAATTACAGAAGATATATTAAATCTATGTATTATACAAAATTGCCTAATGAAAACATCAATAAGCCACAACGAACCTGGAAAACAATCAACTCCATTCTCTCAAATAGCTCGCGAAACCCAAAAATAACTTGTAAATCTCTAGTCATAAATGACGAAGAAGTAAAGGGACCAAAGGAGATTGCAACTGCATTTAACGCATTTTTTCTCTCAGTTGGGGTAAGTCTAGCATCAGTAATAAAAACTTCAAAAACTGATGTGAACACGATCTACACAGAACCTCAAGCAAAACAATCTTTTAACATGATCAGGACAAATAAAAATGAAATCCTACGTGTCATATCTAACCTTAAGTCCAAAGCAGCAGCTGGTTCCGATGGGATAACCTCTCTCCTTCTCAAAAATTGCAAGGAGGAACTGGCGGATGACCTTGTATTCTTAATAAATCTCTCTCTATCAAAAGGTATCTTTCCAGACAAAAAATTGCGAAAATAATTCCTATTCATAAAGACGAATGCAAAAAAATGTCCAAAATTATCGTCCAATCTCTATACTTCAAGCTATCTCTAAAATATTTGAATGTATCATTAAAGAAAGACTATTGAAATATCTCGAACACAACAAAATTCTCACGTCAAAACGATACGGTTTCAGACTACGATCTAACACTAAATGTGCAGCTTTTGATTTTATATAAAATATACAGAAACATATTGATCGTGGGGATTTTACGGCGGCAATATTTATTGATCTAAAGAAGGCGTTTGACACGGTGGATCATAACGTATTGATCGAAAAACTGAAACATTTGGGTATTGTTGGTACTCCTCTGGAACTTTTCCGATCTTACCTATCAAATCGCTTTTCGGCAGTAGAACTGGGAGGAGAAACGAGTGAGTTGGGTAAAATAATATGTGGAGTGCCACAGGGATCAATTCTTGGACCGTTGCTATTTCTTATCTATCGGCCCCTTAGAGTCAAAGAAACGTAACTCAATTTTTATCGATTTTGAGTTACGGATGGTACTAGACACAAAATAATACATTACGTTAAGTGACAAAGACACGTATCTATAGGTTCAACGGTTAAAAATTTACATCGTTGCGTATCTACAGAAAACCATTTATTGTTAATGTCAGTAGAGTGTATCTTTACTTGCGTTTTTTAAACTTGAATAGAAAGATATTTGCTTGCGAGTCAAAGAAACGCATCTTTAGTTACGTTCGATTCACCCGCATAGATTATGCAACTGTTTTACTGAAATGTCACTTACGCATCATTCATTTACGATTTGGCAGTTGTGTTTGCGGCACTTTTTATTTTAACGAGTGGTTTGAATATTAGTTTGGTTATTTTTTTGTGTGTTTTGACTCAATATAAATCGAATATGGAAAGGAAAACACACAAAACACGGATTCAGTGAATAATGGAAGCGGCATTGTTGAATAATAAGGAAGATTCTTCAAGTGCCACAAATATCTTATTTCAGAGGCGGGTATGGGTACCGCTGCCCCGGAAATCATTTATTGGATAACGTTTGATGACTTAGCAGGAGTACCCGGGTTTATGGGGTCAGGTTTGTCCGGATCTTGGCGGCAGATGTGTCTGCCATCAACAGCGTGGCAGGCCGGGTCGGGAGAGACTGAGGGAGATCTTTTGACCTCTCCAGCACGACTCTCTCGGAACATTCTCTTGCATCGCAGTGGAAAGGATGGATTCATTCGTCCGTCACACTGGCCCCCAAATTCTTAACCACCCCTTATACCTTATTCCTTCTAAGAATTTCTTATCCTTCCTTCCCCTAAAAAGACTCTCTACACAGCATCCCCAAAAACGAAATTGATGTTACTACAACTGCTACCAAAATAAAAATAGCAGAAAATCAGGAGTCACGATGCTAAAAGTCAAGACAGTTCTTCTTCTTTAAGAGCGATTCGAGAATCCAGTAAGAATTTTTCTTGACTACATTGGATATTACTGAAACCTTTTTTAGAAATATAATTAATAATAGCTTGAAAAATGGAAAAGTTTTCCAAAACAAAAGGGGATAACCTTTACCTGGAGATAAAAGACCAGAAGAATCTAAAAAAATCATTAAGGACCACATTATGTCTTTTCCAACAGTACCGTCACATTACTGTAGGGCGAACACTTCATTTAAATATTTAGCCGCCGATTTGACATTACACATACGTAATGTACACTATGTATGTTGACTTGTGTAAGGATACAAATTATGTTCCTGAAAAAACATGGTTAAACCGAAATATATTTAACACCTGTAACCTATAGTTCCAACAACCAGCACGTGATGAATAGTCCAGATAGTCCTTTATGTGATTACAAGCACGAATAGGGCAGGCAATACCTGTCCGTATTGCACAAGTAGCTATCTTTGGTCTAGATTGCAGCATCGTGCAGAAGTTTGTTAAATACGAAAATGCTAATACGGAAGAAAAATATTTCTTTTGGATGAGTATGATCGCCACAGACAACGCAAAATTGCTGTACAGAATTATAAAATCCAATCTAAAACCCTTGCTTCTGAATCCACTGTAAATTTCATCGAGTTTAATTTAGAATACGTTCGAAGATAATTTTTTATAGACGACACGCCTGGCAGTTTATAATTAAACTTTTCTTAATGTTCGGAGCAATGAAGCTAGAAATTACATGTGACATGAATGAGTGGCTTCATGTATGTATAAAAATCGCTTCACGTATGTATAAGTATTTGGTAGCTAATGCTAATGGAAAGAAGTTCATTCTGATGAGTGATACCTGTTGATATATCGAAACTTCTACAAAGAAAATAAATATATTTGATCCTTCATGGTGGTACCCAGCAGTTAGATTAGCTTCCAGAAAATTCAAATATGATTTCATTGAGATGGGACAAGAGTATTTCTTCAGTTTCATCAACTTGTGAAAACAATTTATTAAAAACAAAGACAGATAAAAATGGCATGGATGCAAACTAGTTAAAAATCATATTCAAAAGAAGATCCTGACCATATTCATTAAGTTCCTAAAATAAGGCAACGAGCAGGACTTATTTTTTTACATGCGCTCCACACAGGAGGCCCTGAGGAAAATAATTTACCTCAGGGCCTATTTCATCTTTGGGGATGCTGTGAGGAGGGTTTTTTTAGGAAATAAAGGAGAGGAGAATTCTGGGAAGGAAAAGGGTTTTAGGGGTGGGTAGGAATCTGGGGTTCAGTGTGTCCTGGTCATCCACCTCCAAGACCCAGAAAAATCTCACCCCATGAACCAGGGCACACCTTCTAAATCACCAAACGTAGCGAACCTCTTGGAGTGACCTACGGAAGAGGTGTTGGTTGAAGTAAAGTGAGTGAAGCAAAGAGTGTGTGCTAAGACTGAGTAGTTTGGCGGTCCGTCCTCTCTGCCTACCCCTGCGGAGAAATGGCGTGATGGTTAGTTAGGTAGTTAGTAAGTTAGTCAGGTACAAGATTCCAGTTTTTTAAGCAAGTTACAATATTATGTAGCATATAAAGTTTTTTTTTTGACAATAGTATCAGTTGGAAAATAGTTACCTAAATATTTTATATGTTTTTCTGTTTTAAATAAGTTTTTCAATAAATATTTCTAGACTTGAAATATTTTTATTACTGTTCCACCAGTATCCTTATTCCTATAAATCATCTTTACAAATTTTCGGGTGTAAAATAAGTCAAATATCGAAGGAAGTTTTTCGTAACTTGAGTTCAGTGATTGCAATTTTCATTTTGGTTAGGATCAAAGAAACGTAACTGAGATATAGCTGCACTTAAATTTTAAAAAACGTATGAAAATGAATTACTATTTTATATTTAAAAGATGATTTAGAAGCACAAAATACCACCCTTTAACTAAACGAGAAGAAATTATTAATATGTTCCATTTGATTAAAAGTAGACAACATTGATTGATTGAGAACTATGTTTTTTTGCTCTCCTGTAAAGTAGAGAAAAATGAGATACGTTTTTTTGACCCTAAGGGGCCGCTATGTGAATGACAAAACAAAGTGGGGTATTAAAGGAACTCTACATGCGGACGATACAGTAATTTTTTACAACAAACTGAACCTAGCGGAGCTTGAAACGGAAATGAATGCTGATATTTCTAAACTCACAAGCTTGTTAAGAATAAACAAACTAACTCTTAACGTAAAAAAAACTCATTATATACTTTTTGGCAACAAGAAAAATATCAGCCTCAATATCAAAGTTGGTAATAACTGCCTCGAAAAGAAAATGAGCACAAAATATTTGGGCCTGATCGTAGATTCCCAACTTTCGTGGGATCTCCACATAAATCATGTAAAGGAGAAAATTACACCCATAACTGGTGTACTTTATAGACTCCAAGGATTACTACCCGTACCTTTATTAACATCAGTGTACTACGCCATGGTACATTCACACCTTTCTTATCTCTGCTGTATCTGGGGATTTGCCTCAAAGAAATTGATAGCTGATCTGCAGGTGGTTCAAAACCGAGCTCTCAGAAATGTTTTGGACTTCCATGGGACACCCATGTCAGAGACATCTATTCAGTTTCCGGTATTCTTCCAATCACAGTCCTTCCTAAACATGAAATCACAAGCACCATCCTACAAATTACCCAACAATCAACTCACACTAACATCAAGCCACTTTACAATCAAGACATCCACACTCACAATACTCGAAATAGCAATAAAATCCGCATACCTCAAACACACACTACAAAATATGGGATAAAATCTCTGAACTATGTTGCCTATACACTATATAATTCGCTACCAGATATGTACAAGGGTATCCAGCAAAATAAAAAAAAAATCAGAGTAATGCTTTAAAAGAATATTTTTTAAGTATGTGTAAGGAAGAAACTTTGTAATTTTCTTGTCATGCTCAATTGTCTTGTTTCTTTTCTCTTCTTTTCTTTTCCATTAAGTTGTAATCATCCATGTCTGTATAACCTTGTTCCCTTTTTCTTTAATTGTTTTCCATTGCTGTTTATTCTACTCAACCTGTCTTTTATTTTTCTTCTATATTGTATGTGAATCTTATATTTTAATATCCAAATTCCTATGTAAAATTTTAACTATTTCCTCCCACCCATGATTTGTATGTTCCTCCTGTCCTAAAATGAGTTCTGTAACTCATCGGGATTGCTCTAGCAAGAATTAAAAACAATAAAAAAAAAACTCGTGATTCTAGTAATGATTATTATTTTGCGATGTTATAATATGTGGTGTTTGAATGAAAGAACAACAACATATTATTGATGCAGTTATTGATCAGCCATTAACATAAACTCATACTCATTTATTAACTATCACGTCACGAACAACGACGCGATTTATTATGTAATTTAGTGTGTGTTACACTTTAAATATATATGCCTCTAAGATTGCCATAGTCCACGACATATCTCTTCGAGATATCGTGTGGTAAAGTTCTGTCACGACAATAGTCCAAAAACCACACAAAAACTTTATCATCTTACCTATTTGTATTGTGACGCACGTAATTACACTTTCATTTATTACCCTATGCCTTTTTCACATACAAGGGTTATCCAAGAATTAAAGACCTTTCCTCATTTTCGGCGATGCGGACATTATTTCTTAAATTATGGCGACACAGACTTTCCCCTAAAACCTTGGTAGCTGGTAGCTGCTTCAGTGCGATCTTTGCGCCCGTTTGAGATGGACGCTCCGCTGTCGAATCCCGCCGCCTGCGAGGTGCGCTCAATTATTCGCCTTTTCAACTAAAGGCGCAATTACATTTGTCTGTCGTGTCGTGTTGTGACGCGTCACGGCGGTATCGGTTTCATTCGGGACAAGTGTAATTCCGCCTTAAGAGGGAGTCCACCCTATTGAAATCCCCGACGTCAGTAAATCTACCATACCAACGATTTTGAGGGAAACATGACGTATGCAAGTTGCGTGCTCTTCGGGTTCCCAAAATGCCGAAGAGGAAAATCGTGTGGAAAGCGCTTGGGTCTATTCGAACCGTTTTTCCAACTAAGGCTAGGATTTTTTGAGTTGAAACATGGGTTCACTACCGGAATCAAAAATGTAATCGATGATATGATTTGAATCTCTTTCTTCAACTGAAGCAACATTGGTCGGAAAATCTTTAGAACGCGGAGGGAGAGGTGATAGCATTTTTGGCGGCAGAATTCTGCGATAAGGAAATCAAGGACCTAGTGCCATGGCTCACGAAGTGCATCATTATTTTTGCGTAAGTGTGATTTTTTAAAGTAAGGACTATCTTTTATTCTTTGACAACTCTCATATATACATAGAGCTTTATTCTAAAACTATGTTTCATTCTAAAATTACACATGTAACGATAAATCATAATTAAGTATTTCAACTTTTTGAATATGTATGTCTGTCGATCAAGTTGCTACAGAGTAATTTGGATGAAATAGTTATCCTCAAATGATAAAATAAGAAAACACCTCTAAATGTAAACAGTTTTTAAAGAATTTCCCATCGCAATAGGTACAGTTATCCTCAAATGATAAAATAAGAAAACACCTCTAAAAGTAAACAGTTTTTAAAGAATTTCCCATCGCAATAGGTACCTGTGATATTTCTATCTTACGCTCCAATGGTCCGCCAAACCAAGCAAATAGCTGAATCTTATTATTTTTAGATTTACTGGGACAATTTAAATCTACACACGGATTCTCTTGAAAAATATTTTATCCTTTGCACTCAACATATTTTGAACACAGATATGTATAGTATGTATACATACATATGTATGTATGTACACTATACATGTTTTATTTATACATATATTTTATTTTTTATTTCGAAATATACTTTTTTTACCAATTTGCATTTCTGCCTTCAAATGTAGAAAAGATATTCAAGTAGGTTTGAATGTACACCAATGTCGCCACTGACAGTTCATTTTGATAAGATAACGACAGCCAATAAACATTCACACTATTTCTTACACTGCCTGACACCGTATCCGTATTCGCATTCCATTTGATTTTGAATTTGTAGTTTGAGACTTAATTTCTGAATTTGAAATTGAAGAGGAAACCCTAATTTCCTCGCTGTGTTTTACACTAGTACCTACAAATATTTTTTTAATGTAAAATAGATATCGACCACTAACTAGCATGTCGCTAAGTTTTGCTTTTTTGATAAAGTAACCTCCTCCAAAAGGATCCTCCAAAAATCGTTACAAATTGCCTGGTTTAAACGCCATCAACAAACGTTCAGTATAAAAACTAGGCAATGTATTTTAAAAAAGCAAAACGTCAGATATAGAATATTTTCTTGTAATACAATGGGTAAACAAATCTTAAAATCGGTCCAGTTTTGGAGAAAATTGGGGAATACGAAACCCCGATTTTGACAATTTTATTTAGGTATTAACGGTCTGAGTGCAATTGCCCCTTTCGTTCAATATTCGAAGGGGTAACAGCGACAGTGACAGCAACAGTAACAGTTTGGTAAAATACCTATTCAAATTTCTCAACCGTGTTTCCTCTCAAGCAAAGAAAGATCAAACTTTTGGATCACGAAACAAATTGCATTTCTTTCGCTCTTTATTATTTTTAACATGATAAATAATTATATGCCGTACTTTTTGAAAAATGACCATACAGTGACAACATTTATATGGATTCATATAAAGTGCAACATGCTCTATCGACTGTGAATGTAGTTGTAATTTTACCCGTGATATTTAGTAATATCAAAACAATTTCCAACCCGTGTTAAGTATTCCGCTATTCGTGATAACATGACTCATTTATTTATCAGTGCTCCTTACAACTTACGACAGTTCTAAAATCGTATTTGTTAACTCCATAAAACGCTTAGGCTAACGTGTGTTATTCCTATGAATGTGCTTGTAGGTACAACAGTCCATCAAACTTACACCTACGTTAACGCGTGATATACCTATTCTTAATGTGCTTGTAGGTACAATGGTCTATTAAACTCACGCTGACGCTAACGTGTGTTATACCTACTCGTAATACGCATGTAGGTTTACACCGACGCCACCCATTTTATAACCTGCTCGTAAAGTGCATGTGCACAGAAAAAAACTGTTAAAATATTTTTTTAGAGTTATTTATTGGCTCGCCAACAGAATAGGTACATCACATGATTATTGCAGTAATTTACATTTTCAATACCTATATTAATTTATTCTCATTTAAGTTTTTGTACAAATTTTTTTACGTGTTTTTCGACTACCACACTGGGCACAGGCACATGCCACCCGTCTTACGTTGGTCGAAATGTTAGATATGTCAAAAATGTCAATAAACTCCCGGGCTGCCGTCAATGAAATAAATAAAAAAAAAACTTTCATTAATGCGGTTCATAAAAATATTTTATTTCAGTATATGACGTCGAACCACAAACTGATCTACGAAAATATAACATCTATCTATCTATATTAATAAAATTGAATCGCCGAAATGTATGTTCCCGCATAATATCCGAACGACCGCACCAAATTGGATAATTATTTTTTTGTTGTGTTCGTTATTGTCAGGACAAGGTTTGTATAAAACTACTGGTGAGCTCTGGCATTATGAAATTTGTATAAAAATGAATCGCCAAAATGTATGTACGCGCATATCTTCCGAACGACTGCACCAAATTGGATAATTCTTTTTTTTTGTGTTCGTTATTGTCTGGTGAGCTCTGACATTA
This sequence comes from Limnephilus rhombicus, assembly GCA_929108145.2. NCBI lineage: Eukaryota > Metazoa > Arthropoda > Insecta > Trichoptera > Limnephilidae > Limnephilus > Limnephilus rhombicus. Next base: position 45,168,618 of record OV815273.1, on the reverse strand, counting down.
TGAAATTACTATAAAAAATTGCAATAGGTGGCACGCGAGCTGTTTGAAAACTAAATGTACCGGGTAGAGGACGCGGGAGAGGAATGGGGAGGCGGAAGGGGAACGGGATGAATGGGAAAGGACATGCAGGGAAAAATAATTTCTTTATTAAATGGCATAGCAACACACGCCGGGTACCAGCTAGTTAAAAAATAGAAACGTATGTATTGCAGTTCCTTTGGGGTAATCAGAGGTAATTGACGTCTTACAAAAACGTCGCTGTACAAATTATCAAGTAAGTATCCTAGGATGTTGGTAAAGCTATTGTGCTCCAATTTCCTCCTTGTTCATCCGGATAATTGCTATTACTTACCCTACCAGCCTCAGTTTTCCTCTCATCGCCAGTGGATATATTTTTGCAAGGGAAATGATGAAGTTAGGGAGATTATTCATATTGTATGTTTAACAGCATTTTTATCGGACCACTAGACTAGTATTGAATTTCTCAACTAAATAAATTTCTCGTAAAAATTCGTCAGATTGTAAGTAATTAAATTACCTTACCTAATAGCAGTAGTTGTTTTTATTTTTATTGGATATTGTTAAATATGTCTACGTAGAGTTTTGTATTAGGGTTCACAACAAAGATTAGGTGTATACATATACCTATGCTCTCTTATTAAGAGGGTTTAACCAGAGAAAACCGGAAATATGTCATTTTTTAATCAAATTATAGACGTATTGACTCTTTTCCACAAAAAATTATAAATTATAATTATAAACGCTTGTTTGAAATTTAAAAAAAATATATATTTTTAGTATAATAAAGTTATACCATACCTAGGTCGTTGGCAGATTTGTTAAATTTTCAAACGAAAAATCTTATTTTGCAAGACACGTTTCATACATTATTGTAAATCAATACGTTATCTAGTAAACGCATGTTTCAAAATTTTAATTTTAGTTAAAATAAAATCATTAAAATATATATCCGTATACTTATTCATGACGAAAATTTCTCTATTTTGTCTGTCTATTTACGGTCTTACAAATTAATATATTTAAGTTTTTTTTATTCTTATTTTGCTTAGACATTATTGAAAAATGATAAATACTTATGATCAAATATAATTACAAAAAAATACATAATTTTAATGGTTTTATCATTACGCCTTTCAGCATTTTTGAGTGTAGGTATAAATTAAAGCAAATTTGGAATGAAATAAAATCGATATTGAGTTATAATTTAGAAAAAGCTGGTACGGAGAATAATTAATCTTTCTAATTGGAACCGCCCTGTACGATCGTAAGAACATCTTTCGATGAAATGTGGATTTTCGGCCGCTGGCTGGAGACCCTTAAGGATTAAAAAAATCTGACGGATTCATCAAATATTTGAAGTTAATTTTCACGATCTGTGTAAGTTCTACTCAAGTTCTGTTATTACATCATTATAGGCCAGTTGCTTCATAAAACTGAAATAATCACAGAACTTGAGTAGAACCTACCTACACAAAACGTGAAAATCAACAATACCTACGTCAATTTTTTTGAAAGAACCCATCCTGAGATAGCTTCGGTTTAGAAAATCGATAATAATATTATTTATTGTTAATTTAAAATAAAACAAGAACGTTGTAAACACCACTTTTACAAAGTGTTTACAAAGTTATTGTTTTATTTTAAATTAATAATGTCACATCACAAAGTATCCGCTTCATATGAACAAATATTTATTGTTTTCGCAATTACTGGGATGAGTTACCGAAGTCCATCTGCATGTGAACAGTGATCGTGATCACTGATCACTCCCGCAGTGGCGGCTCGTGACTTTTGGGTGTGCTAGGGGGTTATTACTAAAAAAATGGCATTACGGATGTCGTCGTAGGCGAAAAAAAATTTTTTTTTTTTTTTTCAAAAATCAGTTTTTGTATGAAAATTTTTCAGGAAATACGTGCGGCGCACGGCCAAACTGAAACGTCCTGAAATTTTTCATACAAAAAAAAAATTTTCAAAAAAAAAAAAAAAAATTTTTTTTGGCTACAACAGCATCAATAATGCCATTTTTTGTAATATCAGCACTCTAGCACACCCAAAAGTCACGAGCCGCCACTGCGGCGGATCAGTGAACGGTGTAGGTTTTGTAAATACGCGGTCGGGCAGTGTTGTGGTGTGTGTAGGGTTGCCATCTCTAAAATTTGGCAACCAGGACAAGACGCGTGAAAACCCCGGATTTTAGAGCCCAGAACCCGGACATGTCAACAGGTTTTTTTAAACAGTCAGTGTAATAAAAAAACTGTTGAAAATGTCATAAATCACCTTTTTATTTATTTTCATACCTTACAATTAAATTTAGTCATCTTTTATCCTAATTAATGTACCTAACAAAAAAGAATCTTATTACAGTTTGTTACGAATTGTTTTAATAATCAATTAGTTTTTTTTTATTCTTAAAATAAAACCCAAATTATTAATATACTCTGTTATGATAATGATTTGATAATGCCTTGATTTTGATATGATAATGATTTGATTTGATATGATAATGATTTGATAATGCCTTCAAAGGGCGAAACAGCTGTAACACGTGGTAATAATTACGAAGCAGAAGCAGAACTTGTTTATAATAAACTCTTTTTATACATTGAATAACAGAACTATTAAAAAAAATAAAAACAATAATAATTATCTTTAAATTTTTGTCAGCAGCCATTTAAACAACAAAATATCTCTTAACATACTATGAATTAAATTCAGTCTTCTTAAATCTTAGCAACAAAACTGAAATTTTTTAAAGTTTAGACATACTGTAATGTAAGTTACATTATTAATTTTTTTATACATAAAATAAACAAAAACTATACTCATTTATATCCATTAGTTTTAATCAACAGCTGTATTGTAAATTTCTTTTATGTAATAAAAACAATCAAAACTTTAACTATAAAATAAAAAGAAATTATTGCACTCATAAGTACATTATTTGATTATCTAGCTATTAAAGCTTTTTCCACACCCTCTTACCTTTTTATACTTTTCAGTTTTTTTTTGTATTTATCACACTTTCCGATAGGTTTTAGAATATCTTCCCTTTTCAAAAGGAATTTGTAAAAATCAATACAGCTGTATTCTTGGAAATTGAATTTAATTTTAATTAATGACAAGATTGTTTCTACGCTTAGTAAATTTCTTTCTTTTGTCGTTATTGTGTAATTAATGAGAATATTCTCTCCACGTTGGCTTTATGAGCAGGAATGCAAAAGAAGTACTGGGCAATTTTCATCAATTCCGAATATAAATTCGCATTTGTTTTAAAAAATTGTACCCAAAGTTGATTTGAATATAAAAGCTTACCTTGTTCAGTTAGGTTTTGGCTAAAAGCCTTTAAATTCACCCACTCGTCAATTAATTTTGCGTCGTCAATATCTATGTTCTTGTCATAAAAAAAAAACACAGTGTCCAATAAGAGTCCATTCTGTGTTGTTATTAATTTTCGGCAAAAACATCCAGTCAAATTTCTCAAATTATTTTAACGGTTTCATACATTCTTCAATGTACGTTTTGATTTCCTTGTAGAAATCATGTGTGCATTTTTTAAACTCTTGTTTCGTTTTTTTTTTGGCCCAAGACTTTAAAATTTTAAGCCCGGACTACAAATGAAACCCCGCCCGGACGTTCCCCGGACGTCCTCTAAACTAGGACAAATCCAGGGAAACCCGGACGGATAGCAACCCTAGGTGTGTGGAGTGTGCGACTTGTTTGTTGTTTTCTAGCCAACGATAATAACTCTCCTCTCCTCCTCCCCCTCCCCCTCTTCAGCTCGCATGAACGGCGTGATAAACAATTTTCATTATAATTTAATATGTATTACAAACTATTAACATGACTTTTTACAGTAAATAAATGCTCAACTCTTCTTGGTATTATATAAATACCTACTGTTTTTCTGCAATAAAGTCACCAATGATGTATTCTTTTTGGATAATTTGCATACCCCCGTTTTGTAATTAAATTATCTTAAATCAAGAACGCTCGTAATAATTAACGTTATTAACTTATCTTCCACCATTCTAACACGGTGCAGTGGTCGGAAAACTCTAAAATTTAAAAACAATTTCTGATACCGACGTGCTCACGGTGTATCCAGTATTGTCAATATTTTGAGGTTGTGGGAATTGGTCGGAGGGGAAGGGGAATGTTACGAAGTACCTGGACATTGAGAACTTCTTTGCAAACATAGTTAAACCATTTCAAATAATGTTTCAATGCTGGATGGTTGTATCTCACAAGAGTGAAAAATACAAAACACCAAGGCTAGTTTGTTCTGTACGTAGAATATACTGACGTCGGAAAACTCAGATTTATATTTAGTGGGTAGGTAATGCACTCCGTGCACTATATTTAGTAGGATATAGCAAATGCGTAGCTTGGTTCGTAGTTTATACAAAGGCGTTCATGTTCGTGACTCCAATGCAGACTGTCACCGCCGGTAGTGGAATGTCTGATCTCTTGATTATGGAAAATGCAAGTCTGTTCGTGAAATTTATAAAAGTACAAGAAATAAATAAATCAATGAGAATGTTCACTGTTTTTTGTAGAGAATATGTATGTATTTATAATAAAGGATGTACGGTATATTAGTATCAGTCTTTCATTATACTGTTATACTCGAAAATCAAACCGCGCCCTTTACTTGGCCACAGAACAGTGATCAACGGTAAAACAGAATATGATAAAATAATAGGTTAGGTTTGGTTTTTTGTTTGATCTTTTTCTTCAACCAACCTTGCGTTTTGTCAAAGAACTCTTCCATATCGAAATGTTCAATGAATAAATGAATCGAACGAACAAAATAGTGGTTGTTGTGATGTTATCACAACTAACGCGTGATGATATTTCGGTTATATTTTGTGTTTTTGAACCAGTTTCCTATGTCTGAAGCAGTGGCGGCTGGTGTTTTTTTTTTAATGCTATAGGCCTACCTAACAAACATAGAAAGCATTATTATTTTTTAAACTTACCTTTTTCTGACTTTGCCATTAAGAAAATGTTCTATTTATTGACTTTTGGAGGGAACAAAATGATTTCCGATACAACGAGTTTATCTCCTTTAATTCATGGCATGAAAAATTACTAGATAGTAGGTAATATAGCTCAGAAGTCTATAGTTGAACATAGCGCTGAAAATCATGTCTTGATTTATTGGTGTTTTTTTCATGATGGAATAAGTGTTCACAGGTTGCAGGTATCAAGTTCCGATAAGTAGGTGGTACTCTTAGTTAAATCAAAAGCTTGTGTAATTTATATCCTCAGAAACGACGAAAAAGAATGACGGACGGCCGAAGGTAATAATTAACGGGAGAAATAAGACATTAATGATTTGTGTTCGTGTTTTCTACGCTCCGTTGAAGGCACAAAAAGATATTATTTATGAATGATTTCAGTAATTAAGGCAATCAATTATCTCCACAACACCTAGAGATATAACCATGGCAGAAAAACAAATAGGAATTTTATAGTGTTTCGTTAGTAACGTTATAACAACATTTTCCTCGATCTTTAAATTTGTTTAATTTTCAAAGTGTAGCCAACTGCCATGGTTTTTACGTACCTACTGTTTTTGTAGATGTATTTTCGGGGGAAAACACTATTTGGGTGGAAAAATACGAAGTTCTACTTCTTCCCTCTTAGCTTCTCTGAGAATATTCTTTACTCAATCAAGTGTTACAAGTTGTCGAGTCAACATAGCCTAAATCACATTTGGGTCTACCAATTTATCGAAACTTCGCAATTATTTCGACATCTTTTAACTATTTGTATCAAATATTCGGTTTTTATGAAAATAAATTGTACCTTGTGTTGTATACGAAAAAGTACCGTTATTACTGAGTTGGCGTATGGAGAGACCCTAACAATAATTTTTTTTTTTTTCATAAGAAGCCATTACTTTGTGGTTAGACATTATATTATAAAAAATAAAACAACACTTTGTATTTAACCAAGAATTTATTATTTATATATCTACCGGTTTCGCTTCGACCAAGCTTCCTCAGGATAAAATAATAACTGTTATTATTTTATCCTGAGGAAGCTTGGTCGAAGCGAAACCGGTAGATATATAAATAATAAATTCGTGGTTAAATACAAAGTGTTGTTTTATAATAAATTAAAAGTAAAACACTTTTTTACTTTCTTCCACTAATTTATATTTCACCAGGACCGGTTTCATCCTATTACGGACATTTTCAGACTGGTAGTTGAAATTCTTATGCTACGGTATTTATACACACAACAATGTCTCTATATAATGAATGTTTCTATTTTATTAATTTTAAGGTATTATAAGTTATTTTGTTAATTTTAGGTACATATAGGTTATTATTAAGTTTATTATTAAAATTGTGAATGATATTACATATTAAATAGATATTTTTACTTGAAATGAATATACATGAATTTATATAATTTAAAAGGTTTGTGATTACTGATATGCTGGGTTATTCCCTCCTTGTTGCTTAGGGCTTAATTGACAAATATTGATGCACTATGGTATTTATTATTATTAGTGTTCTCCGTGTATTTGGTTTGGGTTATTACATACTTAAATTACCCCCCTGCTCTCTGATGTAAAATTATTCTAAGTGAATTATAATGGATATATTAATGGTGATTGAGCATTATGTTCCAACTGTTTATTCATGACGTATTTACGATCTATTTTCTTTTTTTTTACAACTTTTTAAGTACAAAAGTGTTTTAATTTCAAATTCTAATACAATGGAATTCCACCACGAATTATCAGTGCAAAAACTCGACTCAATAAATTAAAAGATAAACACCATTCACTCTTGCATTTCATAGTCCATAGAAAGCAGGAAAAATGATTGGTATTTTTGTATTCTCATATCTTCTATGAGCCTCGAAGACGGCGATCAAGAATTAATTATTACCAGTGCGAATATCCGTCTTTTCAACCGCCACTTGCTTCATGTTTTCATTAAACAAGCCGCGTTTGATTTATAACGAAACGCCTAATAGAATTAAATCCGTTATTATATTCTCTATTACTACTTTTCTAACTTCAACTTCGCTTGCATATTCCATAATCAAGAGATCAGACACAATAACCCACTACCGGCGGTGAGGGTCTGTACGTCTGTACGTCTGTAGTGTCTGCACTGTGTGTTGGAAAAACGAATATTCACCCGTTTGTACAAACCACGAGCTTGGCTGCGCATTTACTTTATTACTCTACGCTTCGTCGATCTAACGCGTGTCTACATATTATTATTTACATTTAATTGGATGCAATCGCAATAAGCGCTGATAATGAGAATATCATAATATTTTACTTAAGTTTTCCTAGAGCATAATCGATTTGCTTAGGACGTTACAAGCTTCATAATAATTTACAAAGATTATGTAAGAACAAATATACATTCAACGTATAAACTAGCAGACCCGGCCACACGTTGCTGTGGCTAACGAAACACAACGCCACTACCCAATCTTTATAAAATCCACACCACCCGCTTGCCAGCTGCCCGCTGCCCGCTGCCTGAATTGAATATTTGAACTTATCGGCTTTACTCTACTAATTAACTTGCCACTAATTATACAATGCTTGCAATGCAACACTGGATATTTGAAAAGGGAAAATCAAATACCTACTTACTCTAGGACATCTATTTTCCATTTTCGTTATTTGTTTTTGGGGTGTTATGCCGTGTTGCGCTACCTCCTTCTTTAGCCAACGTTTCGGACATCGTTGCAGTGTCCATCATCAGGGCAGATCCGGCAGATCCGGTAGATGTGTAATTTTTAGTCGTGAAGTGTGTGCTTATTTACTTCGAAGCGATACCGTGCCGCCAGCACCACTAACTTTCACCAGTACAAAATAATCGTGACAAGCAGTGGCGTCATCGCCGCGGAACGGAATAGAAAGTTCATTAAAACGTGGTATTTATGCTAACCAGGGGCAAGTCCGTTTGCGAGACGCCGACGGAAGTGGCTCCATCTCTTAATGAAATCTAAAATTAGAAATCACAATGGTAAGAATTTAAGAAAAAATAAAGTAAAATAAATAAAAAATTACAATGGTTAACTTTCACCAGTACAAAATAATCGTGACAAGTAGTGGCGTCATCGCCGCGGAACGGAATAGAAAGCTCATTAAAACGTGGTATTTATGCTAGTCAGGGGCAAGTCCGTTTGCGAGACGCCGACCGAAGTGGCTCCATCTCTTAATGAATTCTAAAATTAGAAATCACAATGGTAAGAATTTAACGAAATAGAATTACAGTGGTTAAAGCGAATTTAGTCAATATAAATCAAAAATGGTTTACCACAAGCTGGCATTACTGTATACATACTTAGACATGGTTTTTTTGCTCTATTAATATTAAATGAATTTTAACTAGAATTAAAATTACACTGGTTAAAGCGAATTTAGTTAATATAAAGTTATAACACAAAAAGGTTCACCACGAGCTGGCATTACTGTATACTTAGACATGTTTTTTTGCGTTTAGCTTTGGTGTAGCCGTCAATCACCGGATACCAAGAGCTATTGAGCTTAGCTCCGTCGTCTCTATTAATATTACAAGGATTTTTGTAGATTTCAATTGCCTCCGTAATTAGGCGTGCTCTGTAAGTTTTGGGTCTTCCCAAGACCTCAGGAACAAATCCAAAGTAATGGCCGGTTTCGATTAAGTGCTCAGCGATTGCCGATTTATCAGGGTGGCCGAGTTTGCAAGCACGAAAGTGTTCTGCTATCCTTTTGGTGATCGTCCGCTCTGTTTGGCCTACATAAACCTTGTCACATCCGGAACAGCTGAGTTTATACACTCCATCTGCTTCCAGAGGAAACTTAGTCTTTGCAGACCTCAGTAGGTCTTGAATTTTAGTTGTACCTCTCACAATACCTCTCTAGACTACTGCAGATGCAAACTGGTAAAACTGAATCTTGGATCAAGGATTCCACAGATCTGATCAGTAAACTAAAAAAGGTCAAGACTGAGGAAGGCGATATCCTAGTCAGTTTTGATGTAGTGTCCCTTTTTACAAATGTGCCTCTAGAAGACTCCATGACAATGCTCAGGGAGATCTATGAGGACGACATTTGCAAACTTTTTGAACACTGTCTCAAAACGGGATATTTTGCATTCCAGGGTGAACTTTTTGAGCAAGTGGAAGGAGTTGCGATGGGCAGTCCGTTGTCGCCAGTACTTGCCAACTTTTTTATGGAGAAGTTTGAAGAAGTGGCACTCGACACAGCTTCAGCTGTTCCCAAGGTATGGTGGCGTTATGTTGACGATGTCTTCGCCATCTGGCCTCATGGAACAGAGAAACTGAATGAATTTCTGAATCATCTTAATTCACTCCACAGTAAAATCAAGTTTACAATGGAAGTGGAAAACGATGCAAAAATCCTGCCTTTTCTAGATGTGGAGGTGATGCGAAAAGAAGATGGTAATCTAGGACACACTGTATATAGAAAACCAACGCACACAAATCGGTATCTACATGCCGATTCGCATCACCACCCAGCACAGAAGAGAGGACTTATCCATACGTTGGTGACGCGAGCGACCAGAATATGTGAAGAAAATAAAATTGGAGTAGAATTTACAAAGCTGACCGATGCACTGGAACGCAACGGTTACCCAGCAAGTCAGACAAGGCAAATCATAAGAGCCAAATCTACACCAAACGAAGACAGAGCTAAACAAGAGTTAAAAGGCTGCGCTTTCCTGCCTTACGTTCACAATGTGACTGACAGAATCGCCAGGCTGTTGAGAAAAGAAAGCATCAAGACTGTCTTCGGTGCCACAACTAAAATTCAAGACCTACTGAGGTCTGCAAAGACTAAGTTTCCTCTGGAAGCAGATGGAGTGTATAAACTCAGCTGTTCCGGATGTGACAAGGTTTATGTAGGCCAAACAGAGCGGACGATCACCAAAAGGATAGCAGAACACTTTCGTGCTTGCAAACTCGGCCACCCTGATAAATCGGCAATCGCTGAGCACTTAATCGAAACCGGCCATTACTTTGGATTTGTTCCTGAGGTCTTGGGAAGACCCAAAACTTACAGAGCACGCCTAATTACGGAGGCAATTGAAATCTACAAAAATCCTTGTAATATTAATAGAGACGACGGAGCTAAGCTCAATAGCTCTTGGTATCCGGTGATTGACGGCTACACCAAAGCTAAACGCAAAAAAACATGTCTAAGTATACAGTAATGCCAGCTCGTGGTGAACCTTTTTGTGTTATAACTTTATATTAACTAAATTCGCTTTAACCAGTGTAATTTTAATTCTAGTTAAAATTCATTTAATATTAATAGAGCAAAAAAACCATGTCTAAGTATGTATACAGTAATGCCAGCTTGTGGTAAACCATTTTTGATTTATATTGACTAAATTCGCTTTAACCACTGTAATTCTATTTCGTTAAATTCTTACCATTGTGATTTCTAATTTTAGAATTCATTAAGAGATGGAGCCACTTCGGTCGGCGTCTCGCAAACGGACTTGCCCCTGACTAGCATAAATACCACGTTTTAATGAGCTTTCTATTCCGTTCCGCGGCGATGACGCCACTACTTGTCACGATTATTTTGTACTGGTGAAAGTTAACCATTGTAATTTTTTATTTATTTTACTTTATTTTTTCTTAAATTCTTACCATTGTGATTTCTAATTTTAGATTTCATTAAGAGATGGAGCCACTTCCGTCGGCGTCTCGCAAACGGACTTGCCCCTGGTTAGCATAAATACCACGTTTTAATGAACTTTCTATTCCGTTCCGCGGCGATGACGCCACTGCTTGTCACGATTATTTTGTACTGGTGAAAGTTAGTGGTGCTGGCGGCACGGTATCGCTTCGAAGTAAATAAGCACACACTTCACGACTAAAAATTACACATCTGCCGGATCTGCCCTGATGATGGACACTGCAACGATGTCCGAAACGTTGGCTAAAGAAGGAGGTAGCGCAACACGGCATAACACCCCAAAAACAAATAACGAAAATGCTTTTGGCCGTGAAAATCTTAAAACTTATCTATTTTCCAATTTCTTCCGTAGAACGAATTTCAAAAGTGACTATAGTACGGCCCGCCAGCCGTTTTAAATCGCACAAAAATATGTTTTCTTTGAATTTCTCGGCTTTTCTCTAATATAATTCACATGTATTATACATATAAACATTCCTCTTCAATCACTCTATCTACTGGTGAAAACCATATGAAAATCCGTTGCGTAGTTTAAAAGATTAACGCGCACATACATTTGAGCGACTTCATTTTATACTATGTAAAATGATACTATAGGTGTTGATGTTTTGTTTAATACTCTAGCGCAATATCTCCCTAGATTTAAAAAATAACACCACATCAGAGAGAATAAAGTAATTGTACATAAATAGATAATGATGCGGCGTATTTAGATATTGAGGACAAAGAAATGGTATTTTCAAAAATAACCTGATTTTTTGTTTATTTGTGTCACGTTATTTCGTGTGTTTTTTTTACGAAAATAAGACAAAGGCGAAAATTTATTCTTGGGAGTGTCTCGAAATCGTACTTAACACCAATCTTAGTTGCGTACGCACTTCGCTCATCTTCATACCCACGGTTTAGTGTAACCCATTGGTGATATTTTCTGAGAAAAATTTAATTATTTGACTTTATTTTATTTATTTGGAAGTGGGTTTACTCTTTTATGAAAATACTTTTTATTACAATTTTATAAACATTCTGAAGTAGATATTAGTTTAAGGGTATACTATTATTTTAGCCCAGTGTAAAAAATAGTGTCATTTCTTATTTCATTTTCTAAAAGATGCATTTGTTAAGAATGCTCTCACAAAATGTTTTAAAGAAATTCGTAAAATTGACGGGAGATGCAGCACTTTATGTGACACCGTTTGAAACAGTTTGCAAAACTTTGGACGCTTTTTTCTTTTTCAACCTAGTTGACAACATATTAAAAAAAAACTATACCTACATTCGATTTGCATACACCTTTTCTTAAACCTTTCGAAAATCCAGTCTATAGCACCACCAGGGTCCCTTTCTATTTTTTTATGAAGGATGAAAATTTTCCATTCGTGTAAAAAATAGATTCGCGTACAAAAAAAATGTATGCAGTCTTCTATATGCATATATTGATTACGAGTATTAATAAATAAAAAAATCCGTTCATCGTTTGGTCGAAAATAATTACGAAAAAGTTAATCTATGTAAATACGAATAATTAAAATGTACGCGTAATTAAAATGTACACATGAATGTAGAGTCATTAATACTAAAAAATATAGGAAGCATATAATCAAAGATATAAATCAAATTGATGATTTATGTAGAAAATGTTTGGCTTTTCCGGAAACTATAGAACATATTATATCGGATGTTCTATATTAGCGCCGTCCGAGTATACATTTAGGCACCATCAGGTTTTAAAAATAATCCACCAAAGTTTGGTAATTAAACATAACTTGATTGACTACCGTAATATAGTACCATATTATGAATATGAACCAAATTCATTTTTAGAAAATGAATTTTATAAAATATATTATGATAAAACTATACTAACAGACAGAACAATTAGTCATAATAGACCTGATATAGTTTTACATGACAAAATTAAAAAAATAACTTATATCATTGATGTAGCTATTCCAAATTCCTGTAATATTCAAAAAACTTTTTTTTTTTTTTTTCTTTTTTTTTCATTTTAAGCACCCGCTAAACTGCCAAAGCAGTTTGTCAGCAGGTCAATTTAACAATATTAATATAACATTAAATCACAAATATAACATGAAACCACAATACACAAAATAGATACAGAAGAATAACTTTTAAATAGCTACAATACAAAGGCATAAAATATACAGATAGCAAATTACTCTTAGTCATATTTATACATAAGATTACAAAACAGTATCAGTATAAAAAGTTTTGATCCATTAGCCATTCTTTAATTTTTTTTTTTAAATCGGTACATAAGATTACAAAACAGTATCAGTATAAAAAGTTTTGATCCATTAGCCATTCTTTAATTTTTTTTTTTTAAATCGGTGGTGAAATTTGATTCGATTTTTATGTTTACTGGCATCTTATTAAATATGGTAGGGACAAGATAAGTGAATGTCCGTTGTCCGTATTTATTTATAATTTTCGGAGCGGATAAACCCTCATTTTCACTAAATCTAGTGCCATGTGCATGGTCAACTTTTTCTTTATTGAATCCGACAAAAGGTTTTGGCATACAATCTTAAACCATAATATCCCTCGAACAGGTAATATATTAACTGACTCGTATAATAATTTTATGTCTCTTTGTGCATAAATACTTTTGTTTACCAAGAGCTTAGTCAAAGAGTTTTGAATTGTTTGAATGTAACCTATATTTGTCTTGCACGAGTTTCCCCAAGACGTTATTCCATATCTGATAGTAGATTCCGCCAATGACAAATAAATTATTTTTAACGTACTTATGGGCATGAAATATTTAATTTTGTAAATTCGCCCAGCAATAGCTCGTAGGCGTTTGCAGATGTTGCTTATGTGAGTATCCCATTTCATATGCGTATCTACAGTAATCCCCAAATATATATACGTTTGTACAATTTCAATGGTTCCGCATTTGCAGGATTGTGACGAATTGTATATACACTCAAATGCATGCGATTTTATTACAGGCGTGATGGTATATTTGGCATGTGGAGATCGTATATGCATTAATTTAGTTTTTTTGGAATTTATTATAAGACCCGCATCATGTGACCATTTCTGTAAGGAAAGGAAATCGTGCTGCATGAGTTTTATTGCAATCCATAATTCTTCATGCGAAATGACTAGTGCCGTATCATCTGCATAAATGTAATGTTTCACAAATGTGAAAATTTTATTCATGAGTGAAACGAATATTATGTATAATGTTGGGCCGAGAATTGAGCCCTGCGGGACGCCTGTTGACATATATTTAGCTTTGCTGTAAGTTTGAAAGAGTTTCACTTTAATTTGTCGATTGTTTAAATAGTTTTTGAGTAGTTCTAGAAATTTTCCCCTAATTCCTATCGCCTCCAATATCTGTAATAGTTTTGTCGGATCAATGGTATCAAACGCTTTAGAGTTGTCTATGAATAAAACCAGAATATGTTTTTTATTATTGAGTTCTTGATTTACGTAATTCGAAAAGTCTTGTAGTAACATTTCTGTGCTTTTATTTTTTTGAAATCCGTATTGGTTAGGATCAATAATAGAGAAATTTTCTAGGTATTTTATTAAATTTACGGAAATGTATTTTTCTAGAATTTTTTTAATAGCTGGCAGTATACTGATTGGTCTGTAATTTTCTATATCAGTATGTTTTCCCCCTTTGTATATTGGCCTAATAATACTACATTTAAGCTCACCAGGTATATAACTGCTTGAAACAAGATTTTATTAATTAAATGGGTAATTACCGGACATAGAAGAGTTATATGTTTTTTAATGTCGAACATTCGAATATTGTCAATCCCCGGCGATTTGGAATTATTCAGTTGACTAATAATCCTGCGTATGTCTTCACAGGTAGCTCTGGGCAGGTACATGCTATGCGGCAAATCAACGGGAGATATGTTAGACGCTTTGTAGTCGCATTTGTGTAACATCGAGCTGATGCTGTTTGAGACTCAGCGAATCTATTTACAACGATTTCCTCTGTTTGCCCATTTTTATTTAGCATATACTTTGATATAATTTCATCGCAGTTTGTTTTTGTTTTACGCCCTAACAATTTGTTTATTTGATCCCACGTTTTTTTGGAATTGCTGAAGTAGTTTTTAAATGTTTCATTAAAATGTGTAGTTTTACTTTTTATGATTAATTTGGAAACAGTGTTTCGTAATGATTTGTAATTTTTTTCGTAGTTTTTATTGGAAGGGGAATTTTTCCACCTTTTGAACAGGGAACCTCGGATTTTAATTTTTTCTAAGATGTCATCGGTTATCCACAATTTTGTTGCAAAAGGTCTTTTTTGGGGGTTTGGGCAGAAAGAGATTTTACTTTTTTCATATAGCTCATTAAAAACGTTTTTGAGTTTATTATATATGTCAACGCAATCTTGTTCCGCAAGCAGGGCATTCCAGTTATAACTATGTATGTATTTATCAATTCGTTTTTGAGATAGTATTGAAATACTTTCCCCGCGTTTTTTGGATTTTGTAATTGCACTACTGTATGTGATGTTGAGAGCTGTCGCGAAGTGATCCGCTATAGTAAAATCACAAATACAAGATGAAAGTGAGTCAGCTTGTTGCTGCCTGCTATTAAACCTAATAAAAATGTGATCAATGCACGTACGTGTAATATTGCCGGCTACTAATGCTTCCCTTGTCACATCGTCGATACACTTTATTAAATAATGGCTCGATAATATGTTTTCGTATGACATAATGATGGGGTTTTGAGGGTTTAATAAATCTAAATTAACGTCTCCAAAAAATAAAATATTTTCCAAGGGGTTGATAACATTTGATAATATGGATGAAATTTCATTCAGAAACAATGATTTACTATTATTTGGAGGACGGTATATTACTAAAATGTTAATTGATATATTATTAGGTAAAGTTATGATGCCAAATACATTTTCAAAATATTTTGTTCCTAGTGATTTTTGCAGAAAGGTGATTTCATCTCTAACATATAATAATATCCCGCCTCCTGTTTTTTTTGTTCGACAATAGCTATAAGATTTGAAACCAGGAATTTCGTAGGGACAAGTAAGGTCATTTGTAATTGCTATCTCACGTAACATCAAAATATGTATATGCTTCCAGCAGGTATTAAGGTAAATGTTAAGAATGTCCCAGTATTTGGAAATGGACCTTAAGTTTAGTTGCACAATATTTATTTGTTCCCTATTGCAACCCTTATGTGTTGAAACATTGTGTGTTTTGTCCTCAAACCATTTTTGAAGATCACTGGTTTTGTGAAAATCAACCTCATTGTCCTCCTCAAAATAATAATTATTGGACACCATAATCGATCGTAGCAAGGTCCTTTTTTAGTGCAGCTTTGTAGGCAGGGCAGTTGTCCCTGTCTCCAGTCGAATGCGCAGCGGGCTTTCCAAATCTAGCGCACGTAGCGCAGACTGGTTTGGCCGCAGTATTAGGACAGGATTCGGTAGCATGGTTCTCTTCAGCACAGTGTCCACATCTAAGAGTGTCTCTGCAGTATTTGTAAGAGTGTCCAATCATTTGGCACTTGGTAAATACGGTGAGTCCAGTGAAGTCTCTGACACGGCACACGGTCCAGTTGTTCTGAAAAAATTAGAAAATACACAGATTTAGGAAATGAGATTAAAAGAATTTGGTATTCTCGGACTGTAAAAATATTACCATTTGTTATTTCGGCTACTGGCATTATACCTAGGTCTCTGATTCAAAATTTAGGTGTATTAGATTTGTCAAAGAATTTATATATAAAAATGCAAAAATCGGTAATTTTAAATACATGTAGGATTACAAAAGATTTTTTAAATATTTATATTGAGGGATCAGTAGGATTTATAGGTTCAATTAGGAATTCCACAGAGCCGAACCCTCTGATATGAAAATATCTTGAGTCGGTGAATTATTTTCCCATCTGGTCTCTGGTAGGTTGACATGTTGTTCTTGTATTGTTTTGTAATTATAATACTTATATAGTGCAATTGCATAAGGTGGATTGACCAGATGATCATTTGGGAAGTGTGTGAAAGGGGTTTTTCCTGTGGGGAAAATTAAACCCGGACATTTAAATCTGGTACACATGTCGAAACCAAAGTTTTCGACCGCAATTTAAAAAAAAAAAACTTTGAGAATTTTTATTAATTATTTTTCCATGAATTGACTAAAAAGTGAGTCGACGATAACTTTATATGCCGGTTTTTATTTTTTCCGTTGTCAATAATATAGTTAGAAAAACCATAAGGTGAGCCGTTTTTAAAACGTTTTTATGTTTGCATTTAAAATGTTCATATTTTAAACTTTATGTTTATTTTGAATTATAAAATTTGAATGCGTAATTCATCACCTTTCAAAAACAGTGTTTAGTTTTCGGATGCGTCCAGAAATATTCCATTTATTTGGATTTTACTGCAAAGCGGAATTTTTTTGACCTTCCCACAAAATAAGCCCGAGAACTGAGAGGTTGAAAGAATTCTAAATCTGCTCTTTGATTATTAATTGAGTTATTTTAGGAAAAAAAAAACACTTTTTTGCACAATATGCTTGATTTATTTGTTTGCGAAAGAAGAAGAATTTGTTTGCGCCCGTACATACGCAATATGAATATTGAATATGCATAAATAGTTTTGTCCTCAATTATTTCAGGAAGTCACCGACATATCGAGAGGGTTAGTATAAGTGGATTTGATAACTTTGAAAGAACTAAACGTCGCGTCGGTGACGTTATTATTTATAATGCACAAGACAACAAGTTGTAGAAAGGTCAATTCCCGACCAGATGAAAATTAATCAAACTTTTAAAAATTGAAAAAAATCTTTGATCAGATGTTATCAATTTAATTGGGAACTATCCGATTCTGACGATTGTGACTTTCCTAGCCAGGCCGAGCAATAACTTTGTATGCGGCGATATTATTTGACGCAATCTTCCGAATTAAAATGTGGCCGATTATCTCATTGCCGAGTTCAATAAAAGTAGACATTTGCATATTATCCAAACCCAATTAACTTTCCAGCTTGAATTTATTATAAACAATCTATTTATAGAACGTGTCGCACGTATTTATTATACATTATCATAATTAATAAGTGAATGGCTGTTTCTTTTTCAAATACCAATCTCATTTTATTGTGGGAAGCAGGCGTAAACGAATTTTCCATGGCCACGTTATTAAATTCGGCAAGTAAATCTGTTTTGAAAATCATAACAATGTAAATAAAATATTTTTTGAAGCCAGTCTTCAAATATTTTTAACGTAGATATTATTTGGTTCACCAACTTATTTTTTTAATAAAATTTTCTTCAATATTTTGTATTCAAGTTAGCAATAAAAATGCTGAAACGCGTGACGATAAAATTATGTATTTTTTGTAATTATTTTCTGATCGTAAGTACCTAATTATAATTTTTCAATAATGTTTAAGCAAAATAAGTGTGTAAAGAAAGCGAAATATATTAGTTTATAAGACCGTAAATAAATAGACAAACCGATGTATTTTCGTCACAACAATGATTTTATTTGAACTAAAATTAAAATTCTGTAGAGTAGCTTTCCTAGATAATTTATTGATTTATTTTACTGTATGATTTGAAATTTGTGTTGTCCAATATAACGTTTTGTTTGAAAATTTAACAAATCAGGCCAACCACCAACCGTATAATCATGATAAAATACACAAACTTTTTTGAAATTTAAAACATAGCTTTACTAGATAAAATAACAATCTTTCGAAATCAATTTATATATTTTTTTGTAGAAAAGAGTCGATTTGTCTAGAATTTGATTTAAAAATGACATATTTCCGGTTGTGTCTGGTTATTCCCCTTTCGGTCACTCTTCTTCCCGGAAAATAACGTTACGTTCCTTCGGGACTTCAGAAACGTGATTTTATTTATTTAACGCCCCGAATGCTTTACATAATACATTACGTTCATCTTATGATTCACAAAAAGTTTGAAAATAAGAAAAGAATATTCGTACTAAAAATCATTACATAGTATAAAATGAAGTCGCTCAAAATTTATGTGCGCGTTAATCTTTTAAACTACGCAACGGATTTTCATACGGTTTTCACCAATAGATAGAGTGATTGAAGAGGAGTGTTTATATGTATAATACATGTAAATTATATTAGAGAAAAGCCGAGAAATTCAAAGAAAACATATTTTTGTGCGATTTAAAACGGCTGGCGGGCCGTACTATAGTCACTTTTGAAATTCGTTCTACGGAAGAAATTGGAAAATAGATGTCCTAGAGTAAGTAGGTATTTGATTTTCCCTTTTCAAATATCCAGTGTTGCATTGCAAGCATTGTATAATTAGTGGCGAGTTAATTAGTTTATATATATACATAATACATGCTTATTATAGTAGAGAAAAGCCGATAAATTCAAATATTCAATTCAGGCAGCGGACAGCGGATAGCTGGCAAGCGGGTGGTGTGAATTTTATAAAGATTGGGTAATGGCGTTGTGTTTCGTTAGCCACAGCAACGTGTGGCCGGGTCTGCTAGTAAAATTATAAAATTAAATACTGATTCTCTCAACAATATTCAATGTAGTGGGCATGGATTGAATTACACACTTTTTGTAGTAAAACTTCTTTACGCACGCTTGACTTGGGGAGTAAGCTGGTGAATGCGTGACGAGGGCGTTACGAAAATCGAGGTGAACGGTAGTTGAGAGGGAGATATAAGTTAGTGAAGATAGAAAGAGAGAGAGTTACGTTTCGTATATTACTGTAGGGGCAAGAGAGAGAGGTGCGAGCACACATTTTCTTTCTCTCATAGCCTGTTACGTTTCGTATACACAGTGCAGGCCTATTGTCTGTATCACACTGTATGAGCAAGAGAGAGCAGAGCGCGCACACATTTTCTTTCTCTCTTCCTATCATGTAGATGGAGCTAAAGAAGTTTTACTTCAGTCGTGTGGTCTAAATAAAGTACACTCGTTTTTGATTTCTTCAAAGAGCGTCAGTAAAATATCATACAAGTTAATAAATATATCTGCAAGGTATCAGAAACACTAAGAATAATTTACTTTAATAACCTTCTTTTAAATCTGAAATGAAAATATCGAAAATATTCACGAATTTCAACTTAAATTGAAAAATTACCTCGTATTTTTCTGTTTTCCACAAATTTCGCGTTTTTTAGTTATTTATATTTAATACTCCTAATTTTACACGACTGCTTCGTATTTTTCGCTGCTAGATGTTGAATATTATACATTATTAATTTTATCGTTATCCATTATTAATTATTATTTTATACCCTTGGGGTGATTTTTCACAAAAACGGCGCTCTACAAATTATCCATTTTTTATTTTTTATTATTGTATAAAAGTTACATACAATGGGAATTTATACCCGCTAAGCTACTGCAAGTAGCTTGTCAGCAGGAGATTAGTTCCACAGATTAGTTAAAACAATACATGAAATAATCCTAAACGCCTCAGCGTGGCAACAACATACACATGTAACAGCATATTAACCATATTTATATATATACACTAAACATTGTGATAATGTGATATGCAATGTTGAATTATTATTCAGATACCGTATTTTATGGTGTAAATAAATGTAGATTAAGAAAAAAAAATTTAAATATCGATTGTCATTAATAACACAATTAATGACAATCGATATTTAAATTAGAACATGGTGAGAGTGAGCAGAATATAAACTTAATACATAAGATTACTCCCTAATAGCCATGATTTTAACAAGTGAAAATTTCGTTATAGAGCAATTTTCTTTAAATTCATATGGTAATTTGTTAAATATTAATGGTATAATATATTCAAGTGTTCTTTTACCATATTTGTTTTGAAACACAGGTACTTTCATTCCTTTATTTTGTATGAGACGAATATTGTGTGCATGATCCACCATTGTTTTATATGGACTGCCGGATATGGATATATATATTTTTTTTTTTTTTTTTTAAATAAAACATACAACGAAGTTGCATTCCCATGAGTTATCAAAACTCATTAAGGAATCGCCAATTGGTACATTTGAAAAGATAAACCCAACCCAACCCAATATGCAGACACAATAAATAAAGAAAAAATTTACAAAACATTTTACAGAAGCAACATACAGACACAAACATATGAAGAATCACTTTACAAATATTTCACAGAAACATGTCTTATAAGATTTTATGAATAATAGTATAACCACTCATTTGATTTATGTACTGTTGGTGTCACAAAGTTAAAATCAAGTATCCTCCATGATGGACTATAGAAATGCATAAAAAACAAATCAGGAAAAATACAATAAAAGGTACATGCTCAAAAATACACAGACCTAATACAAGATGTTTACATAAAAAATACATGATAAGATTTTAAAAAGATATAAACTGCGCCCATCATATCTGGATGTACAAAGTTTGGTACTTGGAGTTAATCAGGATAGCTATCAGAACAGAGTTTGTACCTACTTATGACTCGTTTTCCAAATAACATTTGAAAAAATAGGATTTCAATATATCGTTTCGAGATTTGTTAGAGGCCTGTCTTAATTCTTCAGGCAATTTGTTATAGTTAGTGTACGCAATGTATTCTAATGATTTCAGTCCGAACTTTGTTGAGTGTATTTTTGATAAATGTAGTTTGTTGTGTTGTCGTGTATCATATTGGTGAACGTCGTTGTTATAGTTCAGTTTTATATTTGTGTGGGTGTTGCACTGAATAATATTTAAGATGGTGTTTGTTATCTCAAAGCTAGGAACAATCTTAAATGGTAATACAAGTGCGTGACGGTAAATATCTTTAACATGTGTATCCCAAGGCAAGCCAAAAATGTTACGTAGGGCTCTATTTTGGATTATTTGTACCTCCGATATCAATTTTTTGGTAGCAAAACCCCAGATACCCGAAAGGTATGCCAAGTGGGAGTGAATCATAGCATAGTACAATGATCGCAGTATGGCTGTGGGAAGCAATCTACGTAGCCTGTACATTACACCGGTCACCGGAGCAATCTTTGATTTAACATGGTCAAAATGATTTTTCCATGAAAGCCGTGAGTCAATTAAAAGTCCTAGATACTTTGCGACATCTGTTTGTTCCAATTTGTTTAGTCGAAGGGAAATGTTTAGGCGTTGTTCTCTCTTATTCCCGAATAGCACATAGTGAGTCTTTTTAATATTAAGACTAAGTTTATTAATTCTCAACCACTCGGCTAGATGAGCCAAATCTCTTTCCATGTCCTTTTCCATTTCGTTTAAATTAGTATTATGATAGAATAATATTGTGTCATCAGCATAAAGTTGAAGTGTACCTTTCACTCCCCATTTTGCAATATCATTTATATAAATTAAAAATAATAATGGCCCGAGAATCGAGCCCTGTGGTACACCACATGTTATATTTCTATGATCACTTGAATCTTTTCCAATAACAACCGAACAGCACCTACCCGTAAGGTAACTAGATAAAAGTTTTGCCCAGATATTCAAGCTTTTTTAACAGAATCTTATGATCAACCGTATCGAACGCCTTTTTGAGGTCAATGAAAATGCCCGCTGCATATTTTCCTTGATCTAAGTGTTTTTGAAGAGTTAGTATAAAATCAAAGGCAGCACATTTCGTGTTGGAGAATTTTCTGAACCCATATTGTTGAGGCGTGAGAATATTATTAGTTGTGAGATATTTTGTTAGTCTATTTTTAATTACATGTTCAAATACTTTGGAGAAGACTGAGAGTATTGATATTGGACGATAATTAGATGGATTTTTTTTGCAGTCTTCTTTGTGAATTGAAACGATTTTTGCAAGCTTTAGTTGATCCGGAAATAGTCCACTCACTAATGACTGATTAATGAGAATAACAAGATGATCCGCTAATTTTTCTTTACAGAATCTGAGTAAGTTGGTTGTCATACCATCGACTCCTGGAGATGCATTAGTTTTTAGTTTTGAGATAATTTTTAAAACTTCTAGTTTGTTTGTATTGGCCATGTAGAGGGACTGTAATGGCTTTGGTTCCATGTTTATTGTATTTACGTCGTCTGCATAAGATGGGATACTCGCAGCTAAATTTTCACCAACCGATGTAAAAAAGTCATTAAACGCTGTACATATCTGCTTCGGGTCATTTATGTCTATATTATTGATGGTAAGAGTTTCAATTTTATTTGTAGAGTTCTTTGGACTGTTAGTTATGATTGAATTTATTGTTTTCCAGGTTTGTCTTGGATTATGTATGTTTTCTTTAAAAATATCTGTAATATTTTTTTTTGGCGAAACGTCTGTAATTAGTAACCAAATTTCTTGACTTATTTTTTTGTGATATAAGAAGACTGTTTTGTGGATATGCTGCAATACAATTTTTTGCCACATGATAGCACGTACAGGTAATACATTGATTTATTTATATACGATACTAATATCTCGTCTTTGATTATAAACGGTTTTGCTTACCAGCAATTTTACCATGGCATTTTGAATCATTTGTACATGTTTTATGTTGGTTTTACATGATTGACCCCAAGAAGTTATCCCATATCTCACTGTTGATTCTGCAATAGACAAATAAATCAATTTCATAGTTTTTATAGGCACATAACATTTTATTTTATGTAGTCTACCTACAATAGATCGAAGGCGCTTACAAAGTTTGGCTATGTATACATCCCACTTCAAGTTACAATCTACTGTAACTCCTAGATACACATAGTTGTTAACTAGTTCGATACTTGTACATGAACAGGGCTGTGTGATGTTGTTGTGAATGCAATCCAAAGAGTGAGATATGATTACAGGTGTCTCGCTGTACTTGGCGTGTGGTGATCATCATTATATGCATCAGTTTGTTTTTTTGGAATTGATTAGTAAACCATAATCATGTGACCACTTTAATAAGGAAATAAAATCTACCTGCAATAATTTCATTGCAATAGACAAATTTTCATGGGATATGACAAGTGCAGTATCATCAGCGTATACAAAATATTTAACAAAAGAAAATATTTTTGTCATTAGAGTTACAAAGACAATATAAAGTGTTTGTCCCAAAATTGACCCTTGTGGAACTCCAGTCTTGACATTTTTTATTTCACGAAATTTATCAGATATTTTTACCTTGAATTGGCGGTTAGTTCAGAAGTTTTTGAATAGTTTGAGTACGTTTCCTCTTACCCCTATTGCCTCCAAAATATTGAATAATTTCATCGTGTCTATAGTATCAAATTCTTTTGAATTGTCTATGAACAGTACCAAAACATGTCTTTTGTTATTCAATTCATTATTTATATAGTTAGAAAAATCCTGGAGTAACATTTCGGTACTTTTTTTTTGGAAACCATATTGATTGGGATCTATTAAAGAAAAGCAATCCAAATATTTAGTCAGTTTTAATGATATGTATTACTCGAGAATCTTTTCTATAGCGGGTAAAATACTAATCGCTCTATAGTTTCCGACATCAGTATGTTTTCCACTTTTGTAAACAGGTCTGACAATTCTACACTTGAGTTCATCTGGTATTACTGCTTGTGTTAAAATTGTGTTAGTCAGATGAGTTAATATAGGGCCTAAGATATCTGTGTTTCTTTTAATATCAAACATTCGAATATTGTCTATGCCGGGAGACTTTGGATTTTTGAGAAGTTTCACTTTGCTCACTATGTCTGCGAGTGACGCTCGTGGTATGTGTAAGCTATGTTGTGAATCTATTGGGATGATATTTGACGCTCTAAATTTTATTCACGCACCAGATTTAAATTTTCCCCACAGGAAAAACTAAACCCTTTCACACACTTTCCCAAGTGATCATCTAGTCAAACCACGCTATGCAATTGCACTATAGGTATAAGTATCTTATCTTAATATATAAAACAAAGTCGGGTTAGTTACACTATTTATAACTCGAGAACGGCTGGGCTGATTTTGATGATCTTTGATTTGTTGGATTTGTCTCCGCCCCGGATAGGACAATAACTATAACAAAAATCACAAAAGTTAACGAAATAAATAGTTGTAAAGAAAATTATTTTCCCCATACATTTTGTATGGAACGAATTCTCCTATTTTGAAAGAACTGCAGCAATATTGTGAGGGGTATAATATTGAACTGTGCATGAATTCCAAACATTCAAAAAAATGTCAATGCGTTGATTGTTGTGCATTTGTTTTTAATCATATAATTCTGCCCTTCTTTCTTACACAGTCAATGTCAATAGTCGAAAATGAGACAAATGGTGAACGTATGTCTGCACACCTCCAAAGGAAAAATACAATAATTATAATAAATCTGTGAAATGAAACGCATTTTTTTTACATAAGCTCCACACAGGATGCCCTGAGGAAAATAATTTCTCTCAGGACCTATGTCATCTTAGGGGATGCTGTGTGGAGGATCTTTTTAAGGAATGGGGAGGATAGAAAGTTCTGGGAAAGAAAAAGGTATGAGGGGTGGGTAGGAATCTGGGGGTCAGTGTGTCCGGGAGTGACGGACGTATGAATCCATCCCTCCAACTGTGGTGCAAGGCAATGGGTCGAGAGAGTCCGGTTGGAAAGGTCAAAAGGCCTTCCTCAACCAGTCTCTCTCGATCCGGCCCGCCGCGCAGCAGGTGGGCAGGCGCATCAACTGCCAAGACCTATAGCTGAATTTGGACGATGGCAATTAAACTTTGTTAACGTAGTTCTAATTAATCGTTCTAAACTATCTATATCTGTATTGGACCATTTAATTATGCCAAATGAGTACGTTAATAGAGGTATTGCCCAAGTATTTATTGATTTTACTAAATTTTTAGCAGATAGATTGCATTTAAAAAAATTTCTGATCCTAGTTTTAAATTTAATCCTAATATCATTTTTAATACTAGTGTGATCTAATCTATTCGATTGCGGGTATCCTAAATATTTATAAAACTCATCCCCTTTCATACTTATAATTTTGAAATTTCTAAATATACCCTCGTCTCCATCTACAATTTTGCCTTTCTCTGTATGGATCGTTTTACTTTTATCTAAACCAAAAGTAATTTTAAAATCATCTGAAAAAATTTTAACTACTTTAATTATTTTCTCTAAATTTGATTCAGAGTTTGAAAATAATTTTATATCATGTCCGGAAACTCGTAGTACAAGCGGAAATATAATAGATGTTATTATTATCGTCTGATTTGATTGTTTGAGCTTAAATTTGTTACTTAAATAATGCAAATTGCGGTATACCTAGTTTTATGGTCATTATTTTGTATTTATAACAGTGGGTACTTAATGAGGTGGCTCTTCAAAATGTCCCTCGATGCGTAGTATGTAGCTCCAAGTAGATAATACATATCTCCAAATATTCTAGGAATTCAGGTCAAATTGATAGTAGGCTGCGAGCATAACCATAACCCAAATGTTTTTTAAATGACTTCGGAAATGGTTCGATCTATCTCTGCCTTCGACCAAGTATATCATACGTCACTGATCTCTGCTCATTAATGGAAAACTAAGCGCATGAATGAAGCCTTTAGCTATATGAAATTATGGTTACCCAACCTTTTAACTCACACCGCCATATTTTAATTTGCATACAAATCAAATACACAAGCGGCCCGCTCGTCCACCACATACAGACATTCTCTCCTTTAATTATATATTTCAACCTATTTACACAAAACATTGACAAAATACCTAAACCTTCCTCATGAATCACTATCTATTGGTGAAAACCGCATGAAAATTCTTTCAGTAGTTTTTGAGTTTATCGCGAACAGCCAGACATAGAGACGCGGCGAAGGCCTTTAATTTGTAATATGTAGAGATGAATGTTGGGCGCTGTGAAATACCCGGGAAGCTATTATTGCACTAATTTCAATCCACGAAACTAGTTTGGCGCGGGTACAGAGGTACAGATCCCTTAATATTAACTACCTGATTCTCTCACATCACGGTCCTGTCTGTCAATTGGTTAATCGTTAACCGATAGGTACCATATAGAGAATACCATCCCGAGCATGTTTTTAAATCCCGGGATTAGGAAATGTGGTTACTAATTGGACTAAAATAAAATAAAAGCATAGATAGGAAGTTCTTAAACTTTACTTATTAATATTGTTTGTTACACAAGACCACTTACTTGTATTGAAATAAAGGACAAAAATAATAAAAAAATTAAAAAACTACTTAAGAGTTTCTGAAAAAGAAACGCAGAAATATCAAAGCATCCAGTGTTTATCTTCCAAGCCTGCTTCTTAATTTATTACCGACATTAATCGTTCGTTAATAGATATTTGTAAGTCAATTCGAAATGGAATCCCCGGACTCTCCCATTTCACGCCTTATTGCAGGCGAATGCAAATCGGGATTTGGGGATTGCCACCTGATTGTGGCAATCCCGAAACTCCCGAGATTAGCCAAAGTGCAGTCCCGGTATTTTCGGGATCGAAAATGGGCCGGGATCCCGGGACCACGGGATTCGGGATCCCGTGAGATCGGGATTGTATTCTCTAGTACCGTAACATTATAAAGATTAACCATTTTTCATAACAATATTTAGTATACTACGGCTGGAATCAAGTTATATGAACTCTATATGCCACTCTTTTGTATTGTATTTATTGACGTTTATGAATGTCCCATTATAAAAAGAAAACTCTTTAGGTCTACAAAAATGAATTTGTCACAAATACCGAATATTTAATTTTTCGAAGAAAACTTCTTCTGAAAGGATTTCACTTCGTGAAGCCATTATTTATTTTATGTGTGATTAATAAGCAACAAATTTTTATAAACTCTCTACTGAACATTTTCCCACTTAATAATAATAATAATAAAAAGCGTAGTATTTATATGGCGCAGTTTTGTGATATTTCACTTAACCGGTCTTTCCCTTCTAATGACATTGTAATCCCTATTTCTAATAAACATCCCCACTTTTACCCCTCCCCCCTTCCTTCTATCCCTTCCTCTCCATAGGTGATCTATATTTAATTTTTAATTTTAGTGTACATTACTCCTGATGTGAACATTGTTCCCGAAACATGTCGATTGTGTATAATATACTCTTATTATTAAACAAAGTAATTAAATTATAATTATAATATACTCAAAATATATAATATACTCACAAATAATAATTATAATATACTCTTATAAACAAACACTCTAATAAACAAAGTTATTTGTCTTTTTAATAAAACCGAATATTTTTTTGAAAGTACTCAATTTTTTAAATAATATATGGGTAGTTTAACAAATAATAAGTTTAACTACTTTTAATTGTTATTTTAATAATTCATATTTTACAGTTATATGGGCAGTGGAAGATTGGAGGGGTCCCACCGCTTTATAATTAACGAGATAAAGACACATCAGAGATTTGTTCGCCTGTTGTTTCAGAATCTAGTGAATGTCCAATGTCCCCAATGTCCCTGCTGCATGCATGATTGTTAGTAAGAAAGAAAAATGTATGCATTCTTACATTTATAGTGCATACGCGTTCTTACTAGATAAAGACACATCAGAGATGTGTTGCCTGTTGGTTCAGAGTCTAGTTAGAGTGAAATAATAAAGAAAGAGAAAGTGGAAAGAATCTAAAGGCGTTGAAAAATGTAAAGGCAGTGCTAGTTTTCTATGATTCTCAAATCATCATTCTGCATTGAACAAAACGGCTTTCTGGAATTTAAATTTGCCACCGGGTAGCTCCATTGTAAAGTGTCCCCCTTTCTCACGTGTACAACAAAAGAGGGGTTCCAACAGAATCAACCAAAGCTTTGCATTTTTGTGTAGGTACTAATTGGTAATTTATTTGTCCAAAGGTGTTGTCGAAGCGGTGTTCGTCCGCCCCCCTCCGGGGCCTGTTTTCATCGTGAGGCGACCATGAGCTGGAGCTCGTGTCGGTCGCAGAGGCTGGGGCTTCGGCGCGCCCCGCCGCCGTGCCCGGCCACCGAGTGCGGGCGCGCGGAGCCCTACCGGGCGTGTCCTGAGCAGCCCCGGCCCACGGCCCCCGCTGGCCCCCGGGGCTGGATGAACCGGGCACTCCTGCTCGGTGTGCTCATCCTCTCGCTCACGTCCCCCGCTCAAAGTTTCTCACCCGTCACCGACCTCAACACGCAACAAGAAACTGGTGGTAAGTCTTATCATTCCTTCTTTTTGTCTTCGTTTTTATGTGACCCTTCACTACAACTTTTCTGGGTCTATATAGTCTACGCCTATGGAGAACCATAACGCCATCCGGCTGATATGTGATGCGCCCAACATGAGATACATTATTTTATGAACGATTCATTTAATACTAAAATCAGTGCTATTTATTATTCAAGATAACTCGAAAACGGGTTGCACAGAAAATCCCTAAAAAACTGCAAATATAATTAAAAACTTATTTGCAAATCTTGCTAATCGTACAGATTGCTACAAATAAAACAATATTCCAGACTGAAATATTGATCATTGAGGAAGCTAATTTTTAAAAATCTAAACGAAACAGAACAAGTCACAGAAAAAAAAAAATAACGGTCGCAACTGGGGATCGAACCCACGATCACTATATTACTGGGACAGCGCTTTTTAACCACTGAGCTGTTGAGACTTGTTTATTTTTCGTCATTTTTGTCGATCTCTTGTTCCAATTTAAGAATTACCAATATTATCCTCAACTAATTTTTTTTTTTTTTTTACATGAGCTCCACACAGGAGGCCCTGAGGAAAATAATTTCCCTCAGGGCCTATGTCATCTTTGAGAATGCTGTGTGGAGGGTTTTTT
This sequence comes from Limnephilus rhombicus, assembly GCA_929108145.2. NCBI lineage: Eukaryota > Metazoa > Arthropoda > Insecta > Trichoptera > Limnephilidae > Limnephilus > Limnephilus rhombicus. The sequence continues at coordinate 45,139,189 of OV815273.1, read as the reverse complement.
TTTAAGGAAAGGAAGGAGAGGAGAGTTCTGGGAAGGAAAAGGGTTTAAGGGGTGGGTAGGAATCTGGGGTTCAGTATGTCCTGGTCATCCGCCTCCAAGACCTAGACAAACCTCACCCCATGAACCCGGGCACCCCTATTACAAATAAAGAAAGACAAACATTCCTGGGTTACGGATATCCTGACAACATTTAAAAATCTCCTACTGCCACCACAGTAACCGCAAAATGTTGCTTGTCTCGTGATCGAGGACTTATCCAGCCGAGGAATCGAACATGCGACGCCTACATGGGACCCAAACGCGATGCCAACTCAGCCACTGACCATTCATTCCCATGTTACATTCATAGGCATAACCTTCAAAAGTTATTCCATTAAACTGAAAATATAATAATTTGAATAAAATAACTTAGTTTGAGTACCACTTTATTGAATATATGTTTAATATACACAATAATATGGTATTCATATGTTTAATTTAGACAATAAAGTTATTTTATTCTTATAATTGTTAACCCACGAAATGTTTACTACACGTGAAAATTTATATTGAAAATAACATAGATGGAAGATTCAGGCATAAAGATTGAAGCAATTACTTATATTAATGCATTGAAAAACTAGTTCGATAAAAATCTCCTCTCCCTCAAGTACGAAAAATACAAAATTATCCCATTATAAATTTAAATCAAAACCAAATACAACAGAACTAATTGCAATCAAGCAAGCTCTGTACTTAACCTTATTAATATATTGGTGTACATTTCAAAAGTAAAACACATATATTTGTGAACATGCTAAACGATTTAACAAATGTCTATATATATATATATATATACAGGGTGTTAAGGGACGTACTTGACTTACTTTAACCAGTGATTCCTGACATTATTTGGAGTAAAAAATTTAAATGAAATTTTGGTCTCCGGTGACATTTTTGATGTTTTTTTTTTTTTTTTTTTCTACAAAAACATAAAAAAATGGTAGTTGTTGAACACCTGGAGGCGGGGTAAGGGGTTCATCGGACACCCGGCTGAGTGACCAGTGAAGACATGCGGAAGAAAAATTTTTTTGTTTGATTTTGAAGAAAAAATTTTTGAAAAAAAAAAAAAAAAGTCGTCAAAAAAAGTCACCGGAGACCAAAATTTCATTTACATTTTTTACTCCAAATAATGTCAGGAATCACTGGTTAAAGTAAGTCAAGTACGTCCCTTAACACCCTGTATATAAAACTTAAGTTTTAGCTTTTGGACCGAACAGATATGCGAAAGCTATCAGTTTGAGACAAAAACTCAAGACATAAGGCCTCTGAAGATGGACAGTGTGATCTTTTCGGAAAGTCAGGAGTTAAAAAGTCCTTTTAAGGACTACGTTACGCGGGTAAACCGAGAAAATTGTTCTACATACATATATATGTGTTATGATTAAGGTTTTCACGGGTTGTAAGATGTAGAACAATTTTCTCGGTTTACCTGCGTAACGTAGTCCTTAAAAGGACTTTTTAACTCCTGACGTTTCGGACAGATCACACTGTCCATCTTCAACGTCAGGAGTTAAAAAGTCCTTTTAAGGACTACGTTACGCGGGTAAACCGAGAAAATTGTTCTACATATATATATATATATATATATATATATATATATATATATATATATATATATATATATATATATATATATATATATATATATATATATATTTATTTATTAAGACTTAGAGATATTCCAATTAGAATTCTTAAGAAGAGCGTACAATGCAATTGTTCAATGTTATTGGCTGTGGAGGGACTTTTAAAGTCACTTAAAATAATTTTATGATTAATTAAGGTAATCTTATAAAAAACCATTAACATTTCGTATTGAAACTATTTTTACAATATTCAATGTACCTACCTACTAATAAAATGGATACTACTACTGGATAAAATTAATTCAATTGTACAGTTTTTTTTAAAGAAAAATAGTTTAATAACTGACAACTTAATATCGGCAAGATATCATAAAACTTGGAATACCAAAATTGAACACCAAGGCATTTTCATAATACCCGTGTACTTTCTACCTAGGAATAACTTAATTTAACAACCTTATTTTAAACGAAAAAGTATCGGAAATATTCTTTAATGTCAGTTTATATTGAAAAATTATCATAAACTGCTAAAACAGCTCTTTACAGTTATTATTTTTTTTAAAAAACTCCTTTTCTGTTTTCCACAAATCTTGCGTTTTCTATAATTACTTATATTTATAACATAACTAATTTTACCCAACTGCTTCGTATTTTTCACTTTTTTACGTTAACTCCACACAGGAGGCCCTGAGGAAATTAATTTCCTTCAGAGCCTATGTCATTTTTGGGGATGATGTGTGCTGCATTAAAAAAATTAAACATTATTTTTATTACGCGTGTAATTTTATTATTTGAGCGTAAATTGTCTTTATGGTGAGGAACGAGGTGTTATGTTTACTTATATTTATAACATTTTACTTGAAGGAAATTAAAGAAAAACCACTACAATGTAATCAGATTTGAAATTATGATATGCATTACAGTTTACCCGACAGCTAGAACTTATCCAAGTAACCTGATTACAATATTCATATTATGCCCCCCCCCCCCTCTTCTCTCATGCCGCCCGTCGCCTGCCGCCTGCCCAACTCCGAGCTGCAGCCTTTTGCCTAATTCATAGGTAACACCCATTTGGTCCCAATTTTTTTTTTTATCAAATCTCTGAATACTGAAGTTAATTTATTTCGTCAATACATACTTCTTAGTGCGCGTTGACCGTATTCCATTGATACATGAGACACTGGGCTTATTTGCCTTTGTGTGTCCACTGTCCACATTTAGGAATATCCGGTAGACGTGCAGACAAGCTGTTTGGAAGAATTATTCACAATATTGGAATTGACCACGTTAAATTCGCATGACCACCACTTGAATATGTGGAGAACAATGAAAATATACACAAAATGTTTTTTTTTCTGCTGCTTCCCATCTTAGTTACCAGGGACGTGCCGTGACATTTTTATTTGGTAATATTCTTAAAAGTAAATTAATTTCTAGATGGAACGACTTTTGGCTTGGGTAAAAAGAGCCTCTAAAATGAATATCCGGAAATACTAAGTTATTTGATCCGTAACTAAATTAAGTACATAACGTGGGTATATATCAAATAATGCAATATGTTCATAAATGGGCTTTTTTATTAATTTCATATAATAAGTTTATTTTATCAGTTATCAAATATATGTTTTATCGCGTAATAATTAGATAAAATCGCGGAAATCTTTCAGGGGGTTTTGCGATGCTCATAATTCATAATGCTGCTGGGGAGACATTTGGTTGCCGCAAGCTGCCAATAATTGAAAGCTCGTTGCCAAATAAGCCCTTGTAATATAATTATTATGACTCCAGATACTAATATCTACAGCCGAATCGGACGAATATCTATAGCTACGAACTTCAGAGTGTTGACTAATATCTTCAAAGCTAAGGTCGACGAATATCTATGACGGTCCCAGTGTTGACTAATATCTACAGAGCGTAGGTTGAACTAATATCTACAAAGCGTAGGTTGGACTATTATCTACAGAGGGCAGCTGAGCAAGAGGTTGCACGGAAAAGCATAAATTACTTCAATTACGTAAAGGCTTAAACGTTTAAAGTACGTACATGAAGTTTTTGTATAATATTACGTATTTTGCTGTTTACGAGGACAATAATTTATTGAACAAACATGGAGGTCATAATACAAAGATATTTATTTATTTCGAAATACACGGCACCACAACCTAACCTAACCTAACTGATATAGAAATGGTCATGGTAACAGACTAAATAATTTAGAAGCACTCGAAATAAAGCTGTTAAAACAAAAGCTTAAATCCTTAATATTCAGCTAATAATAATAATAATAATGTTTATTCCAGAATGTGGGGAGGATAGTGCAATACCACACGTCCCATAAAGTTGTACATATTTACACAACAGATAAAGTAAAAAAAAGTAAATAGAACAAACAAATATAAAAGACATAAGCGATAATAGAAATAAAATAAATAATCAATTATAATGTAGGACGTGGTCTGGAGTGAGCTAGGGCCCAGCGCTCGCTCAGGAGTGGCGCTTGGTGCTGGAAGGCTGCGATCACCACTTTGTTATCGGAAGCCATTAGCCGCATCCTGGCTCCAGTGACCCGGTGTCTCATCAGACCGGCGAATCCGTGTAGTCCTAGCTCCGTAAACATTGAAGATGCGCTGCTGTATCTTCTGTATCCAAATATAATTCTGCAAGCATCATTATATTGGATCCGCAGTCGTTCTATTGAGCTGGTTCGGTAGTGACACCATGTTTCACATGTATATAGGTTAGTGCAAAATGCATTGAACAATGTTTTTTTTACATTGTTACTGCATTTGAAGAATCTTCGGGCAATCATATTAGACAGTATACTGATACTTCTCCGCTGTCGTTCAATATCACCGTCATCCGAGAGGTCTTCAGTAATAATGTGTCCCAAGTATTTTACAATCTTAGATGCGTTTATATTTTCCTCATTAAGTTTTACAGGGAGCATTTTCTCGGGATTTTTTCCATGGTGGAATCATTATATTGGATCCGCAGTCGTTCTATTGAGCTGGTACGGTAGTGGCACCATGTTTCACATGTATATAGGTTAGTGCAAAATGCATTGAAATGTTTTTTTTACATTGTTACTGCATTTGAAGAATCTTCGGGCAATCATATTAGACAGTATACTGATACTTCTCCGCTGTCGTTCAATATCACCGTCATCCGAGAGGTCTTCAGTAATAATGTGTCCCAAGTATTTTACAATCTTAGATGCGTTTATATTTTCCTCATTAAGTTTTACAGGGAGCATTTTCTCGGGATTTTTTCCATGGTGGAATGCGATTAGTTCCGTCTTCTTGGGGTTGTACATCATGTTGTGGTCATTTGCATATTCTTCACAGATTTTTAATAATGTTCTCAACCCCTTGATCGACGGAGCTAGGAGAATCATGTCGTCCGCATAACTTATGTGATTTAGGCATAAATTATTAATACGACAGCCCGCCCTGGTGTCCAGGCGATTTGATAATTCGTCCATGTATACATTGAACAGGATTGGGGACATACACCCTCCTTGCCTTACTCCTGATCGCAAATATATCGGTTGGGAGTACGTACTTGCCCACCGTACAACGTTTTCCTGCTGAGAGTGCCATCGCGATAGTGTGTTGATATACATAGTAGGTATATTTCTAGCTTTCAATTTCTCCCATAAGGTTTTATGACAGACCCTGTCGAACGCTTTGCTCAGATCTAAGAAGCATCCGTATACAGTAGTTTTTCGTTTCTTGTAATATTCTATTATTTGCTTAGCGGAGTATATTGCCATATTAGTGGATAATCTGTACTTAAAGCCCATCTGATTGTGTTTAGAATTGAGTTTACCTTCTATTTCCATCAGAATTACCCTTTCAAATAGTCTTGCAATTATAGTTGCCAGGGATATTGGCCGGTAATTGCTGGAGTTGGTCATGTCGGGCTTTCCTGATTTCAGGATCGGGGTTATAATGGTTTTCGTCATTGCACTCGGTAGATGGTTGTGTTTGAGGATTGCATTGAACAGAATGTTTAGTAGTTTAGGTATGTATGTACCTCCGTACCTTATGTGTTCAATACTTAAACTATCATGTCCCGGAGATTTACCAGCCTTAGTAGCTTTGATGGCTTTCATTATATTATTTTCAGAGAGGAAGACGTTTTGTCCATCATATTCCATAATATCAGGAGCAGTCGGTGCTTCGTTTCCAGAAATATCTGCAAAGGTTTTTCTAAATGTCCTGGCAATTTCCTCCGTATTTGTGGACCCGTCAATTTGGCTGGCGATTCCAATGTGTCCAATAGTCCGATATTAGGGATTTTTACATAAATACACACATAAATTAAGTTTTTTAAACTGCATACGCAATATTACGTTATTCCAATATGCTATACCTAATTGTAAATCCAACCTCTGCCAGTGCTGTAGATAATCGTCAACACTTTGGTTCTCATAGATATTAGTAAGCAATTTGAGCTGTAGATATTCGTACGCACTTTGGTTCTCATAGATATTAGTTCGATTTTTCAGTTTTTGGAATTCCTGTAGATATTAGTAGACGCCTCCATTATTATACCCAATGGGCTTGTTTTCTTTTTTTTTATTATTTGTAACTTAATTTTTTTTTCAAACTCATATAGTTGAAAATGTGTGATTTTCGAATTGAAGCTAGTTGCTTACCACGAAAGTCACGACCGCCCCTGCTAAATAAAATATCTAGTGCCGAGTCATAGTTCAATTTCAGGCGATTTAATAAATCTCGTGTAAGATATGTCTAGGTTCTAGGACTTTTGCTTTCCGTCTTCGCCAGACCTCCAATGTTTCCGTCGGATATTTTGGTTGAATTAAATTTAAATACATTTAAGTGACCGACCGACATCTGATTTTGGAATAATCTGTTGGGAGCAAGGTTTGTTCAAGTTCCTCATTTGTTATGTGCGAGGCGTGACAAAGCCGAATGTCTCAGACTAAAGGGGAAGCGGACAAACCAAATGGCAAGATTGTATCAAAGACACGCCAGCCTGTCTGCGACGTATTATTACACGAAACCTATAAACCTAGGTCTAGAAACCCACCAGAACCAATTCAATATTATTATATGGCATTATAAGAATTATAACACAACACAGCTTTTTTAATAGGCCACTTCCGAAGCTTCTTTAAAGATCCGTCATATTTTGAATTTTCCTTTAGAAAACGGAAACTGTTTATGTAATTCTACCTTATGTCCGTCTATCTATACTAATATATTATAAATGCGAAAGTGCGTGTGTTTGTTTGTTACGCTTTCACTTCTAAACCACTAAACAGATTTTAAAAATTCTTTCACCAATAGAAAGCTACATTATCAACAAGTAACATAGGCTGTATATAATGGTAAGCTCTGGCGTTATGAAATTTGTTTAAAAAAAGTGTGTATTTCATATATTTTAGCGGCAGGGAGGAAAGGCAGTGGGAAGGTGGAGTTTTCGGAGAGGAAATAGACGAGGGTGGGGGAAGGCGGGGAAAGTGGAAGGGAACGGGAACGCACGGAAAGGACATGCAGATTTCTTTGAATGTCATTGCAACGCTTGCCGGGTACCAGCTAGTATTATGTAAAGTAGGGTCTCTGTGGCGGCGTGGCTTTGTTTTTTCATACAAATCTACAGTTTTTTTCCAAGATTGATGAAATTTTGTACACTTGATCTTCAAATTAATATGAAGATGACTGTTTATATGAGATATCGAAAAACTACCCAATCCCCTTTTACAACCCCTTAAAGCAGGGTTTTAATACTTCTTGAAATTTTGCACCCTTGACCTTCAAAATAAGAGATAAAATACTGTCTTCTGATTTCGAATAATCTCTGTGTAGAGCCCGGGCGACGCCGGGGACTTAAAGCTGGTTTAAAAAAATATGTGGTTCATTCTGGGTTAAACTATAGGAATGCCGCAACAATTCGATTTGATACCGTAGGTACTATAAAGTAAAGAAGGGCCCTTGACATACATAATATCTAAATAGCAGTGGCATGCGATGACATACTTTCACGGTATAATCTGTTATTTATTTCAAAATCTTGTAATTTCGCGACTTTGCGCGACAATTATTACTAACTACATACTCGAGTACAAATAACCACTGCACATTTTTAGGTGAACAAAAGAAAATTAATAGAATTACTGGTTTGGTGGTGTTTATGAGTACCTAATTTAAGTATTATATCAGATAGAGGGTACACTCTTACTCAACTACAACTACATACTCAACTGAAATTTATATTTTTCTAAAATGTCTGGCTAATCAACTGGACGATCGATATATCTGATGTAATTTTTCGTTTAAAAATCATTAAGGCTCTGCAACCGGGCCCGAAAAGAAGAAGATGGAGAGATACGAAATTACGAATGTTAGAGGATAGCGCTAACATTTACAGCGACAAAATCGATGCGAAAATGTTTAATAAAACACGACTCGTTTAAAATAGAGCAAAAATCTCGCGGGTATTATAAACAGCATTTTAAGAAACACTGTGAATTTTTTCGTACATATAACTTGTAAAATAACTGAAACAAACGTGTTTATCATAATTTTTGGAGCATACTTTGCGACTTTTTTCTATCGAGGAAATTTTATATAATTTGCGTTTCGGCGCGGGGAAAGTCTAGATATCATAGAAAAATGAAACAATACAACTTTGTATAAACCACTTATATAATGCGTAAATCCTACCGGTTTCGGAACAAACGTTCCTTCTTCAGGGAAAGTTTATACTAATTTGACAGTTTCGAACAATGTTTTATTATGGTAAGGGTGGAGCTGTTGCTAGTTATTAATGTAGATTGGGTGGGTAGGTATTAATGTAGAGTGGGTGGGTAGGGGAACAAATCCATGATTGGGCTATAAGATAATATTTTTTGTTTATTGATAATAGATTCATTATTTAAAAAAAAGAAGAAATAATTAAATAATTTTTAAGAAACCGTCAAATTAGTATAAGCTTTCCCCGAAGAAGGAACGTTTGTTCCGAAACCGGTAGGATTTACGCATTATATAAGTGGTTTATACAAAGTTGTATTGTTTCATTTTTCTATAATGGATAACTGCAAAGTGATAGCTACATTCAAAAATATCTAGATATTATCTTCAAGAATAACATATATTTTTTAAGAGCTTTAAAACTTACCGTGTTTAAGGGAAATATGTAATAAATCGGTACAAATCCGGGTTGCGGGTCCTTAAATCAAAAATTTATATATTTAAATATTCTAGGCAGTGTGTATTGTTGAAAACTTAATCCGTGGAGGATAATATCGGTATAAGTAAAGAATAGAAACTCTTTTAATAAGTCACGTACGCCTCATAGGTCTGGTAAGGTTATATTATCCTGATATTAAGCCATGGGTCCGAGTGGTTACAGGTGCGTAAAATTCAGAAACAAATTTATTTATTTATTTATTTATTTATTTATTTATTTATTTATTTATTTATTTATTTATTTATTTATTTATTTATTTATTTATTTATTTACGGACTTACGTCCAATTTAAAACAAAGTATCACGAAGTATAGAAATGAACAATGTAAGGATTCGGATGGTACATGAAAGAAAAGACAAACAGTGAAAATAGAAGAAAAATAAGTGTCAAGTCACGTCAAGGACCTTGCAAAAATTAGGGTGAATATTACATATCTTCATTTGTTTAAAGAGCGACAGAAATCATTTAAGCTAATACCAAAAAAATCAAGGTCTTGACGTGAGTTGACCAGTCTACACATTCTGGACAGTGGTGAGTTATAACCATAGTTAGTCGAGTGCTGATTGAGGAAAAGCAGGTCTTTATTTCTGAGTCTACGAGAAGGTATATTAAATGTGATGAGTTGTAGTAATGTAGGCGAGTCTATTAAACAGTTAATAATTTTGAAGAAACAAATGAGATCAGATTTTATCCGACGGTCTTCTAAAGGAGAAAGGTTTAGAGTTTGTTCAATTTCAGCATACGAGTAATTGCCTCGCTCTAATCCTAGCCTCCAAGCAATTCCCTTTAGGAACCGATGTTGAACGGATTCAATATGACGAATATGGACAGCATAAAAAGGAGACCATATAATACAAGCATATTCAAGATGGGGGCGAACCAAGGAGCAGTAAAGAGTTCTTAGGGTATTTATGTTTTTGAAGTCAGAAGTGGTTCTAGTGATAAAACCAAGTAGTTTGAGAGATTTATTAACAATCGTATTTATATGTTCCCGGAAAGAAAGCTTGCTATCAAGAGAGACACCAAGATCTTTAATAGATTGAACAGTTGTTAGGCAATTATTATTTAATTTGTATTCGAAAACAATCGGATTTTTAGATCTGTAGAAGGACATAATTTTGCACTTATCGACATTTAGTTCCAAGCAATTAATTTTACACCAGTCATTGAAAGAGTCAATATCTGATTGGAAAAGAAGGCAGTCATGGTAGTTTTTGATTATTTTTAGGATCTTATTGTCATCAGCAAAAAGCCAAAAGCGCGTGTGAGAGAAAATACGAATAATGTCATTTATAAACAAGTTGAAGAGAAGCGGGGCTAAATGTGCTCCTTGCGGTACGCCGGATGTTACTTCAATAATAATAGACTCAATGTTATTTATTTTAACTCTTTGTTTTCTATTGTTTAAATAAGAATTAAAGAAAGATAGCAATGGATTTCGTATACCTATAGCATATAGCTTGGCCATGAGGATAGCGTGTTTTACTTTGTCAAAAGCTTTAGAAAAGTCGGTATATAGAACATCTACTTGTGATTTATCTTCTAGGCCATTGACTACGGTGTTGGTGAAGGAGAGTAAGTTTGTAGTGGTAGATTTAGCAGATCTAAAGCCATGCTGTTCCTCAATCAGCACATTTTTGAAAATAGGTGTTATTTTTTTGTGATTATAGATTCAAAGATTTTAGGAATATGAGATAACATCGATATAGGTCTATAGTTTTCTACGTTCGACCTATTACCCGATTTAAAAATAGGTCGTATATAGGAAACCTTCCAGGAATCCGGAAAAGTGGCAGATGATAATGATAAGTTATATAATATATATCACATATCGACATATCCTTGTACAAAAATTAAGTATGTTGGGCATCAAGGGTAATCTATTAAGTTGGATTGATAGTTATCTTAGTAAAAGAGAGCTATGTGTGAAAATAAAATCTGTGGAATCTTACGTTTTCGAAGCCACAAGTGGGGTTCCTCAGGGGTCTCACCTGGGACCAATTCTTTTTTTGTTATTTATTAATGATATTGTTAGCATATTTAAAGATGTGGAAGTTCTTCTCTTCGCAGATGACTTGAAAATATATAAAACAATACGTAGTTTAGACGATTGTTATACTTTGCAACTTAATTTAAATAAACTATATCGTTGGTGCATCATCAACTCTCTGTTTCTTAATATTAAAAAATGTCAGGTCATTCGTTTTTGTAAAATACGAAATCATATAATTTATGTATATTCGCTAAATAACGTAAAATTGACAGCTGTCACTCAAATCAGGGACTTGGGTGTTATATTTGATGAACAGTTAACATTCAATCCGCATGTAAATGAAATCACAAATAAAGCCTTAAAAATGCTTGGTTTTATATGTAGAACCGCATGCGACTTCAAGTCATTAGAATGTTTGAAAACACTGTACACATCTTTAGTAAGAAGTCAAGTAGAGTATAATTCGCCTATTTGGTCCCCCTTTTATAAAATACATTCCAACAATATTGAAAGGGTACAACACAAATTTCTACGATTTATTAACTTTAAACTAAATATTCCAATCCAAAATATAAATTATATCCAGCTGATGCACCAACTAAATTTGATTACGCTGTCAGATAGGCGAATTATCTCCGACCTTGTTCTACTAAATAAAATTATTAATTATAGAATCGACAGCCCTGAAATTCTGGCCACAATAAAATTATTTGTACCTTCCAAAAATACGAGACAAAATTCCACGTTTTTCTGTGACAATTTCAAAACAAATTATCAAGCGCACATATCCCTAAATCGAATACAAAATTTTGGTAATAAATTTGGTAATGTCGTTGATATATTTAGAGATTCCGTAGCAGTGCTTAAACGAAATCTACATAAACACTTTGCTGAAATGTATGACTTCACCATTCCATAGTGAAAAACCCTTTTTAGCTTCTATTTATTTCACTCTTTTCTTTTAGACTTTTAAACTTTAATATATATATGTAACTTTACAAATTAATATTGTAATTTAATTTATATTTCGATTATGCTTAAGTCCCTACTAATGCTGATTAATTTCAATCCCGTTATTTTTGTTTGTAAGTACAAAAAAAAAAACTGTTCTCCATAATGGTATTCTATATTATTTGTAAAACATTTATGTAGGTACTACACATATAATAATTATTTTATTCATATATGTACTTAAACTTTTATATGCCATATAGTTAATGTAATAATACTAATAACAATGTATGTAAAAGCCCAATGGGCGTTTAAATAAATAAATAAATAAATAATAAACAAATTGGCTTAGATACAACAGATTTACATTCTTTCAATAATATTTCAGGTATACCATCAGGACCAGTGCTTGTTTTGCTGGGAAGATTTTTTAAGTAATTGAAAACATCTACAAGTGTGATTTCGCAATTATTAAGGTCAATAGTATTAGCATATTTAAGTGGAGGGATGGTGCATATGTTATCAGTATAGACAGAGGAGAAATGTTCAGCAAAAAGGTTGGCAATATCGAAATCGTTGGTGGCGTGAGTATCATTAAAAAATAAACTTGAAGGGAGATCGTTATCAATACGTTTTTGTTTAATAAATTTCCAAAATTGTTTAGGGTTAAGATTTAATTTTGTCTCAGTGAGTTCAATATAAGATTTATAACACAAGTTAGATTCAATTTTGGATAATTCTCTTAACTGAGAAAATTTTTGATAAAGCGCTAAGTTGTTCGTTAATTTGAATAACTTGTGTGTTTTCTTTTTTTCCATAATCAAATGCTTTAGTTTCATACTGAACCAAATAGGAAATTTAGGCTGGGAAAAAGTTCCCCTTGGAACGAACAAATCTATAGCATGAGTTATACATTCGTTGAATTTAAATACAGCATCGTTAATATTGTTGTTTGATAACATACCTGCCCAGTCATATTGGGCAAGGTACCTATTCATGCCAGTATAATCACCTTTGTTAAATTTGTAGTGGAATGTAACTGCTGATTTCAGAGTGTCACTTTTGAAAGGATTAGTGAAGTTAATATCGAGTGGTGGATGATATTTATCTATTGGTAATATTGAGTCAGTAGCTTCACATACACAAACGCTAGGCATATTGGTAAATATTAGATCAAGACAGTAACCTCCACAGTTATTGATCGAGTTTAATTGGTACATATTCAGGAAGGCAAAGAAATTTACTATTATGGAAGCATGAAGGGAAACATTATTAGGAGTTTTCACACCATGACTATCATTAAGCCACACTATTTTAGGAAGATTATAATCACCACAAATAAGTAAGGAATCGGCCTTTATGGAAACACGCTCAACTGCTTCAGTATGTGACTTATAGATTTCTATTGAAGAGGAGGGGGGAATGTATACACAACCAATGACAAGTTTCTTGGAACCAAGTAGAACACAAATAAATAATTGTTCAGATACATTATTAGACGATTCAAGAATGTGGCAAGAGTATTTTTTTTAATACATATCATTACCCCACCTCCTCTACACTTGTTAGAAGAGGAAGAGCGGTCACAGCGAAAAATAATGTAGTCATGGAGTCCAAGTTCTGTTGAAGCAATATTGTCTGATAGCCATGTTTCAGTAAAACATAAAAAATCATAAGGGCATAAATTTATGGAGCATCTAAAAGAGTTTAGCTTAGTATTGAGACCACGAATATTTTGATAATAGGTGGAAAAGTTAGTATTAATAAGGTGTCGATTCTGATTCAGCCTAAAAAATTGACTCGAGATAATTCGCGTCTCTCAGCGGCTTGGCGGGCAGGACAGTCAGGGGAGCCAGTGTTGTGTGTGGACGGTTTTCTGAAGAACTTGCAGGTAGCACATGCTGGTGGCTTTTCAGGAGTCGGGCAAGCATCTCGATTGTGTCCAGGTTTTCCACAGTGAGAACATGTAGGCATGTCTGCGTTACATTTCGACGCCGTATGGCCGTAAAGTTGACAGTGTCCACATTTTAGACTGTCGATCCAATCCCTTACGGTGTGTATTTGCCAGTCCATAGCCAGTTTAGAGAAGCGAATGAGGGAGTGACGAACAGAAGGAGGAACTCTGAAGACATGAGTGCACGATCCGGTACGAGGTCCTACTTTGTGAGAGAACTGCAATTTATCTTTCAATTCATTAATTTGTAGACCGGTTTCTTCGTGTGTTTGCTGGTGGATTGCCAAGATGATGTTCTCGAGGGGCACAACTTGAGGTAGACCATGGATAGCTATCCGAGGAAGTTTATGTGAAGAAACTGCTGCTTTCAGACCAGCATCGGATAGGGTCGGTGCATTGGCAAGTTTTATGGCCTCTGCATCGGTACTTGGATGCACGACTACACCTCCGTTCCTTATTTCTCGTACCCCCGTGATTGTAATTCCCAAAGATGATGGGTTAGTTGAGGTTTTGAGAGTTTCAAGAGTACTGCTGGAAGGAAGTGACTTGTCATCTTTGGGGAAGATAAGTACGGCTGGTCTCGCAGGAAGTATAGGGGCATTTTTTCTTGTGTTCGGTGGATATTTCGGGAGGACTTGGTTGGACGTAATCGAACTATACGTTCTGTTCCCATTTTCGGGTGTTTGATTAGAAGACATATATTTGTAGGTCTTCAATTCTCCTTCAAGGCTCCCTAACTTTACACCCATTTGACCGACATTACCCAATAGATCGGTGAATTTAGGGGCGAGTTTCGCTATTTGTTCCTTGGTGAATTTGTTAGATGTGTCCATTATGATGATATTTAATAGGTTTAAAATAGAGGTTGCCTTTGCCAGGAATTGTTGGGCAGAGTTTTCTTGTTCCATTATAATATTATGGATTATTATTAGATGTAGGTAGATGTTAGAATGGTAGAATATTCTGTTAACTTTTTGTCTATGGCTTCAAATGTCACTTGACTTCAAACTTCAAATTCAAATTCAAATTCAAATGGTTTCAAATTCAAATATCACTTGTCATGTTAATTTCAAGATTTTGTTTTTAAATTCAATCTTATAATATATCTGTTCTCACTGTAATTATAAATGATCAAAGCTTAGTAAAAATATTACCTAGTAACCAAGTTTGCGGTCCTTGTCACACGCTACCAAAAATATACCAACATTCCATCTTTTGTGGTTTAAAATTATCTTTTAAATTCAAATTTTCAGATGATAGGCGTGTTTTTAACGCTAACCTGACACCCCCGAGTGGTGTCAATTCAACACACTTTTGAAAAATGGTATAAAGTCGTGATAAGTGATGATATAAAAACTTTAAAAAAAACTAGGTTAAATAGGTTACGATAGGATATAGATTTATAAACCAGCTGTGTTTAATTGCCACTGTCTTGAGTTGTGATGGAACCACCTCATTGGCTATTTGTCTGCTTAGATTCGAGAAATCAAAAAGAGACTTATCATGTTACTAATTTTTGTGCATTTCGGAGGGTTTGATCTGGCGCGTTGAAGGAAGGGATCGTTGGGTGTCATGTCAAGGGGCATCTGTATTTTTCAATGTACTTTTGGTGGTATACCTTTATTACGTACTAATCAATTATGTATTCTTTTTGCACACCTTCATTTAAAGGATCTTCAAAAGGAAGGATACCTGATGCATAAAAAAAAACCTTTTTTTAATGTATGTATTTAAGAGCGTTTAACCAGCCAGCGGACGAAAATCCACATTTCGTCGAAAGTTGTTCTTACGATCTTGCAGGGCGGTTACAATGAGAAAGATTAATTATTCTCCGTACCAGCTTTTTAAAATTATAACTCAATATCGATTTTATTTCATTCCAAATTTGCTTCAATTTATACCTACATCCAAAAATGCTGAAAGGCGTGATGATAAAACTATTAAAATAATGTACTTTTTGTAATTATTTTTTGATTATAAGTATTTATCATTTTTCAATAATGTCTAAGTTAAATAAGAATGTTAAAATAATTTGAAATATATTAGTTTGTAAGTGCGCAAATAAATACACAAACGCATCAATTTTCGTCAAGAAACACATGTACGTATATATTTTTTAATGATTTTATTTAAACTTAAATTAAAATTCTAAAACATGCGATACCTAGATAATGTATTGAATTATTTTACTGCATGATTATATTATTTAAAATGGGTGTGGTATAATACAAAATCTTTTTTGAAAATTTAACAAATCTGCCAACGACCTACGGTATATATAACCTTATTATACTAAAAATTAACATTTTTTCTCAAAATTTAAAACATGCGAATGCTAGATTAAAGAACAATCTTTCGAAATCCATTTATAATTTTTTGTGGAAAAGTGTCAATACGTCTAAAATCTGATTTAAAAATGACATATTTCTGGTTTTCTCTGGTAATACCCTCTTAATGATTGTATTAGGAGTATTCTAACTATGTATCGTTTTTATAACCAATGTAGCCCGACTATACCTAGAGAACCTTGGTAACCCTAATGTTACCCGAATGTCACTGCTGTGATGCTAGATATTTCAACACGTATTTCAACAATATGCCCAGTGAAAATATCATTTCAGCCAGATATGATATATTTTGCTAGTGTTTTAATAAGGAAAATACCTAGTGCGGCTTTTATTTTAACTACCGTAAAATTTCATCAATCAGAATCATAATGCCTTATATAGTAAAATCGTGCCAGCCCTGCCTCGATCGAGTATTCTGGATATTATAATGATCCCGTAGCGGGCCCCTCGTCCGACCCGATTGCCCCTGACCCCTACAGCGGACGCTGACCGCGAAACACACTTTTGACAACCCTGATTATGTAACGGTTATTTTAAAGCTAATGCCTAATGACGTTATACACTAGTACTTAAAAAAATCATAGTGTGCAATTCACACGCAGTAGAAGTGAAACTAGAAAGTCGCTAGGTGTCGCTTTCTTTTCTTTTGCCTGTTTATTTTAAAGTGGTTTGAAGATTGGATTATGATTTTACAAAAATAAAAATGCTTTTTTTTTTTTGGATTTGGTGGGTTTCTCGAACCTCCGTTCGCTGGATGTCTCTCTTGGCGCTGAGAGTCAGGCGCTTCATACCGCGGCGCTATTGGAGGCCCGCGCGTAATCGTGAATTTACCGCATTGTATTAGAACCGAGGAACGTCAAATAATAAATTTTTGTGATTTCCGTTTCATCCGAATTTCAAATCACTAACGACGCCAAAGAATTTTTTCTTCAAAAAACTGTTAATTTCTACTTTGAACAAAGGAATGTTTCTGTACTCAAGATATTTTTTCGTATACTTAATTGGCTTATTTTTCTCAAAAGCTATTTAATACACGCGCAAAACCCCAATGTGGTTTCGCTTTTCGTAGTTGTATTTAGTGAAAAGTAAAGGCACCGCGGCAAATGACCTCGCCTATAATGTTTGTCACAGTGCCAGTGCTACAAAACATGGCGAACGTAAATATATACACGTCCCCATCTTATCTACGTAGCAGCAGCCCTAGCTTCGTGTCTCGGCTTGAATTATTGTCGACACGGAGTGGATTATGGATAGTGGAGTTAAAAGTGCATTCAGTCTGTTGTTGGCTGTTTGGGACGGGAGAGGGGCCCCTCACCCACTGTCGGGCTCTCCTCGCGGGGCCCCGCCCGCAGCCCGCCGCCCGCCGAACACTGACAGTAAACATGTTTCCACGTTGGCCGCTGACGCACTCGGCACTCGTGTCAATGCTCTCGACTACATGATTTATAACACCACCCCTCCTCACGTGGTCGGCGTCTTCCTACTCCCTAGGGATTAGTCCCAGAAGCACAAGACGCAAATTTCCCGAACAACACAAGTCCAAGACCAAAAAGAAAAGTTTCGGCTCTGGCCGCCGCCGAATTGGGCCGTATATTATATCGAGTATTGACACCGGCCACGGCGGCCACAAGGTCATTAACAGAGCGGCCTCTGTTAATGAAGCGATTAACTTTATAATACACATTGGTACAAACACTTTTCTTCCGAGAATCTCGATCAGCCATTGGACCGGTCCAAAATGTTTGTTCTGTGTTTTTCTCTTCAAATAGGCACAAGGTCCCCCGCACTCTTACACATGTCATTTTAAAACCCTGAAACTCAAATTGTTTAGGCCAATCACTAAAATATTCATTACTTATGTGACAGTGTTAATTAATTATTTTGGCTAATTAATTTCATTGTTGAGAGTGTGATATATTTCGTGAATACCCAATCGATTTTTTAAACTTTTCAATATAACTTTCGGCAGATCTCCAGTAAATACCCCAAAGATGTTGGGTTATTTACTGGAGATCTGCCTACGAAATATATACTCGATTGATATTTATTTTTTGTGCATTGATTTTCCTTTTAAATAATATGTGTTCTTTTTTTACTTCATATACCTCTTAGTGTGTATATATATAAACTTACTATTGTTATATGCATATGGCAAAGATTTAAGGTCCGGTATTACAATTTTCTTCCGATTTATAACATGTTTTCTTTGAACACTTTATTATTTAATTCTTTAAAAAAATTATGTTATTTTTGACGACAATATCCTATACATTTGCTGAACTGAAACTATAATTTTATGAAATTCTCCCGATAGAAAAAAATTGAAAAATCCAAAAATTATTAAAAACACATTTTGTTTTTTTCGTTATTTGTTTTTGGGGTGTTATGCCGTGTTGCGCTACCTCCTTCTTTAGCCAACGTTTCGGACATCGTTGCAGTGTCCATCATCAGGGCAGATCCGGCAGATCCGGTAGATAAAATCTTAAAACTTATCTGACATTTTGTTTTGTTATTTATGAAAAATTCACAGTGTATCATTAAAAGCTACTTTAGACAATCGCCGAGAAATTTTTGCTCTATTTTAAACGAGTCTTGTTTTATAAAATATTTTCACAATTTTCCCTAATTATAATCGTTTGTCAATAAACTCTCTAACATTCGTATTTACACAATCTCCCTTTCAAACCATCTTATTCTTCTACGGAGCCTTAATTTAAATAAATAAATCTAATTTTATGCGATTTAGGCTTCTGAATATTGGCAGCGCGTTGTGTCAAGAACGGCGACCTTTTTGTAACTTTTCCGTCATTTCCAGTCTTAAAGGTATGGTGCAGAGACGCTTGCCCCATCTGACTATTTCAACACGTTTTACTGTTAATATAATTTGTCTCCAGTCTAGTTGAATCTAGAATCTTCACAGCTTTGATCGTACAACGCAGCCCAGACATTCCTGACTCTTGTCTCACGACACGACTCAGGTGTTTTATGGTTGCATACGATTTCCAATATCGGCTATTCGTTGGTGTGAATCGCTGAGGCACATTTTGGTTTTGCATAATAAATATCGTTTATACTTATGAATTGGATTTAAGGCGTTATTTTCATAACGCAATTCGCCGGAATTAAATAAATAAATTGTTTATCCGTCATTGAATGATTAATTATAAGTAGCGTGTTCTATTAAAATTCCGAACAATCTTTTTAAAATTGTTTTAATACTAGCTTTTTCCCGCGGCTTCGCTCGCATGGTATTAGGGGGAATCCAACTCCGCCTCCTCCACCTTCCCTCTACCCACTCCACTCCCCCAATCAGCCCTCCCCTTCCCCCCCTCCCCCTCCACCTCCTCATCCCCCTCAAACTTTACCTCCCCCCACACCCTCCCACATTCCACACATTGATTCCCGCTAAATTTAGTTTTCAAACTGCTCGCGTGCCACTTAATACAAATTTCATATTGCCAGAGCTCAGTAGTAGTTTCATACAAAATAATAAAAAAAAGAATTTTTCCAATTTGGTTCAGTCGTTCGGAAGTTATGCGCGTAGGTAGGTACATACATATATTTCGGCGATTCATTTTTAGAGAACGCCATCACTGTTTCCAAGGCAACAATCGGTTTTGCTTTTCTTCTGACGTTTGCAATAACTCGATTTTTGTTAGGGACAGAAAACGTATGATTAAATAATTTCATAACGCCAGAACTTATTCATAACTCCAGAGCTTATGCCTATATTACTAGCAAATAATGTAGCTTTCTATTAGTGAAAGATTTTTTAAAGTCCATTCAGTATTTTTTGCATGAAAGAGTAGCAAACTTCCTTTCGTTCATGTCATCAGTGAGACGTGATTTTCGCAAGTTGTCAAGATTTTGCAACAATGTAATACAATCAGATTAGTTCTTATTGTAGGAAAATGAATGAATAATATGTTTCATTATTAGGTAAGAACCGCAATGTATAAATTAATAATCCCTCATCTCTCTCTTTCTCAAAAACGCACTTATCGGGGGGGGGGGTGGACAGTAACGGAGCTCTCAACGACAGAATCTTGCCTGAAAATACCTATCGGAAATTGAAAATTCCTATCGATAATTGACATCATAGAGTAAACATATACGCGAGTTTATTAACCCGTTGTTGTTGATTTCACTCGTAATAACAAACCCCGTAATGCTTGTGTTTATGAACATATGTGTAAATACCACACTGACGTCTGTGGTATGTACCAGATTTAAATGTCCGGGTTAAATTTTCCCCACAGGAAAAACTAAACCCTTTCACACACTTCCCCAAATGATCATCTAGTCAATCCACGCTATGCAATTGCACTATATAAGTATTATAAATACAAAGCAATACAAGAACAATACCGTAAACAATAAATACATTACATTACATACAACAATACATACATTACTATTAATATTATTATTATGGGGGGCATGGTTTACGTGTGTGTAATGTGTCTGGTAAATCAAATAAGCAGATCGTAGATCCAATACTTACAGGTTTATTAACAAATTACATACGAACATAACGCACCATAGTTTAATATTTAATATGAACAATTGTATAGGAAAGCGGAGAGCGAACAAGTACGATTTACAGGACAGTGTATTATCCGGCAGTTTAAAGTAGAATAATCTTGACGATCTTCGTCGCAGCGCGAGAGAGTGACTTGTGATAAACGTTGATTCCTATTGGTGTATTGGCCAATCGGATTGCCGTGCGACTGCAGATCGGTGTCCTTGTTTGTCCTCCACATCATGTTCAAAGATGGTGCTTCCATGAAAATAAGCATTTTCGTTCCACTTGAACAGTGTTTCTAGTCTGGAATTACTGGGTTATTAGCTTTGAATAATAAGTAGTTGATTAATTAAAAATAGAATTTTTGCCTACAAAAAATATCTAATACTATTTTCTAATCTTGAACTTTTAATTTTTATTGTGGAATTCCATTTTTATGTATATTAGGCCCTACACATGATCCAATTTGCAGAACCCTAGGATGCTGTTCGAACCGGTCTCACCTTAAAATGGTCTGTTTGAAGATGCCCGTTATAAAGTGAAACCGGTCCGGTCACAAATAAAAAAAAGTGGAAGAAAGTTATAAAGGTGTTTTAAGTCATATATTATGTACATATACAATATTGTTGTAAAAATGATATCTAACGGAAAATGTAATTCTTTCTCGCTGTCGTTGGTAAAATGTTGGCTTTAAAAGCATAACATCACAACAATAGAAGAGTACACGTGGAAAACAAAGAACTCAATTACTGTTCCCTTTGCCTGTTGGAAAAGCATTGTGGTTTGTAATACTAGCCTTCAAAGAAAAACGGGTCCCCGTTTGTCACGGGTAAGAAAACTCCGTGGGCGTTGCGGGCCACGTAAACACCGTATTGCGATACCCCTACCGACTGCCTACCGATACCCCTACCGACTGCCTACCGATATATTTCATAATATCTACTCATTTCCTCCAATTATTTCTAAAAAAATACTAACTAACCATCACGCCGTTTCCCCGCAGAGGGTAGCAAAGAGGATCGACGGCCAAAAACGTCGATCTTGGCACACTCTCCTTGCTTCAATCAATTTCATACTCACCCTTCTGTTATTCTGACTCTTAGCATGGCCAGACTCGAGTATTTGATCACTTGATCGGGCATCCCCGACTTCTTCTACCCTAAACATTATAAGCAACAGGTTCAAATCTTCTAAACGTCCCTTTCTTAATTTTACTCACTCTCGTTATGCTTACATCAGACTTGCGTTCTTTGCTAATCTCCACATTTCTCACGCTATCATATTATATGGTTTTACCACACATACACCTCAGGGATATTCTACAGCTTTCAGTTTACTTTCATCCTGTTAGTTCTATACCTTACTGGATAGTTACCACCACTTCTTTGTGGATGTATCGTAATAAAAAAATTCTTGTGGGCCCCAGATTTATTGTATTTTATTATTAAAGTTCCTTATGTACGGTTGTATAATTATTAAATTATGTAATTTATTTCGTTATATTTTTGTACCCGCACCTCCCGACTCTCGTTTACTGAGACATTGTTGCGATACGCAGATCGTGTGTAACTAATCTATCTAATATATTTAAATTTTGATATTTTATCAGATCAGTTTCCTACAATTTTATGTAATGAATCGCTTTTCCAAGATTTGATGAGCTTGTCAATATGACACCCTCATTTCAAAGGATGACACAGAAAATGAAATTTCTTAAATCATCACTTGTTCTAGAAAACTTCTAGCTCCAATCACTCAAACCTTCCCCATTTTACAACGGTATCTCTTTTTTCGCCCTTTATTACCCTTTTCGTTAAATTAAATACGGGCACTTGCCATGGCGCAGAACGCGAAATTACCAATTTTTAAATCATCGCCATTTTTTTAGTGCTTTTCCCGTAATATCATCATTTGCGCAGAATGACTGGCAATATTCATCAATACTGCACCTCGCCTCGTGGAGCCGAATTGGCGCGCGTATAGAGGCCGGAGAATATTCCCGCGCCTGTAAGGGAAGTGTTGGTCTTCGCGAAATTTTCCTTTCCAGTACACCCCTGGCCCAGTTCTGCGAAGGTTTCCATGTATTATTTATTTCCCCTACATCAGCATACTCTGCTCTTATGAAATATTTATTCTTGACTTGTTAAATTTGTGGTATGAAAAGGAAAAATTAAAGAAATACATGTATTTTTATTTATTTTAAATTACATTAAATAATGTCGTAATTGGATAAGTTTTAAGATTTTCACGGCCAAAAGCATTTTCGTTATTTGTTTTTGGGGTGTTATGGCCGTGTTGCGCCACCTCCTTCTTTAGCCAACGTTCCGGACATCGTTGCAGTGTCCATCATTAGGGCAGATCCGGTAGATGTGTAATTTTTAGTGGTGAAGTGTGTGCTTATTTACTTCGAAGCGATACCAATGTCGTAAATAATTTTCGCAAGAATTTTATTTTCGTGACAGGTATTTCGGCTAACAAGGTCAATTTCAAACTATGGTTAGACACTTTGAGACGACTTATTTATTTGATTCTAAATTCCAATTTTGAAAGTGTCTAAATTGATTTTTTATCGGTTAAACTAATTTACTGAGAACATAATTGTGACTATATTATATGTAGTGGAACTAATTGTAATCAAGCATGTTCTGCACTTAATTCAACTTCCAAAATTAAATATCTTGGTGTACATATAGATCAACATTTTAAATGGAAAACGCATATTTGTGAACTTGTCAAAAGAATTAGGAAATTTTTATATTTATAAGACTCCGAAATATTCTTAATCTGGAAAACCTAAAAAGAGTCTACTATGCATTTGTTCAATCTATATTAAAATACGGTATTATAGGATGGGGAGGAACATATGATGTTATTTTAAATCCTCTCAAAATAGTTCAAAGATTAATAATTAAGGTTATCCTGAAAAAATCATCTACAATTCTACTGAAAAAATCTTTTCAATATTCAAAGTATCTACAATAGACAACATATATAAAAAAATATTCAACACTACAAACTTTCAAAGAAATATAGCTAAAAAAATACATTTCAATATGTCAGCAAGATACCAAAACAATATTAAAATCCCAAAATTTAATACCAAGCACATCCAAAATTCCTATCAGTATCTAAGTATAAATTATTACAACAAACTCCCATTAAAACTAAAAATTATCGAAAATAAACGTAAATTCCAAATTAAATTAAAAAATTACCTGAAACAACGTTAATAGTACATTACAATTATTAATATTTAATTTCATTTAAATCTTGAAATCTGTTTATTGATATATCTCAAGTTTCTCTGACATATCTATTGTTATTAGTTGCAATTTTATTATTAGAGATGAAACGGATAGTTGTTTGGCCGGATACCGGATATCCGGCGGGCTGCAAGGCCGGATATCCGGCGGCCGGATATTCAGTGAAAAAAGATCGCCTATTTGGCAATATTTCGACATAAACAGTGAAAATAATAAGTTTGCTGTTTATTTGTTGTGCCGGTTTCAAATTTCTCGTGGTGGTGAAGGGAAAAAGGCAGGTATGTGTAGGCTATTTTTTGTTTACAGTTAAATTAATACATTTTTATTAGTTGAATAAAATAAGAATTAATATGGCTTTTTTGTAACTTTTTCGACTTTAAATAAAAGTCGTCATAATTATAAGCCATTTTATTGATATTTACCTCACAAAGATTAATGTATTGCATTTTATTATAGGAAATTGTCGTAGTTTTTGAATATCCGGTATCCGGCCGGATATTGAGTTACTATCGGATCCGGAAGACCGACCTGTATCTAGTGTTAAAAAGTCGTTTCATAAGTCGAGTAAATAACAACACGGTAAAAACGACACACTTAACTTTGCAGTCGGGGAAATTTTTTTCTAATTTAAAAAATCTCCGTTTGTTAGTTACTCCTTTGGCCGCCTGAAACTGTTTGCAGCTGTAGTTTGGAGCTCAATAATAGTAATAACCAAACGTGCTCAGAATAATAACAAAACCGCTGTTGAATATTTCATTTGGGGATGTAAGGTTGCGGGAAGAAAAGAAAACTAGGTAAAGTTCACGCCAAACTTAAATGCCGAACTGAACTTGATACGATCCATTCTCGCGCAGGTTCAGTCATTTTACTGACTTTACTATGACTTTGAAAGAGAAAGATGCATAAAACGGTTCCTTGATAACTGCAATTTCAACACCCCTATGAAAAGTCGGAAAAAGAGGTGTTGAAGTTGCATGATTCTGTGTTTTCCGGTCACCGTGTAAAACTGCGACAGAGAAAGGCGTGGGTGGGGAGGTATGCCGCTTTTCGGACCTTAAACTTGCCTATTGCCACGATTTCTGTATCAAAGTAAGGTCTGTATTAAAGTTTGGCGCTTACTATATACCGCCAAAGGTTTGGCAATTGAGTAGAGAAAAGATGCGGGGATGATTAATAAAATAATAAGGTTCAGAATCTCGTGCAATAGTGTAAATTAAGTTGGAAATGTACTTGATTTCTTTAAATATTATGTTACCAGCCGAAATTAAAAATTGTACCAAAATAAAAGAGATAATTTATTTATTGAGGACTTTGCTGGCTGAAAGAAATGGTTGTATTAAATTATTATTAACTAGCTTTTTCCCGCGGCTTCGTCCGCATGGTATTAGGGGGGTTCCCACTCCGCCTCCTTGGAGTTTATGAGCCCTTTGGGGGCTTGTCAAACAAAAAGCTATCATGGACTGTACTGTCATCCGCGTAACAACGAATTTGTGCACATGACAAAAGGTCGTTGATGTCTAACAAAAACATAGTCGGAGACAGAACTGATCCCTGTGGAACGCCAGCATTTATCGAGTGTGAGGAAGAGGTGAAACCATCGGCTACTGTCTGAATCGACCTTTTCCTCAAAAAGTCGGCAATCCACGTACACAAGGATACGAGAAGTTCGTAAGAAGGCAGTTTGTTGACAAGTCCTCGGTGCCAAACCCGGTCAAAGGCCGTGGATATGTCCAGTGTAACCGTTCCAGGCATCCCCTAAACATGCGTCACATACGTGAGAAAATCACCGCACGAGCGGTTCCACCGGAATCCATATTGACGGCCGTTAATAATTTTACTCTTCTCGAGGTATGTGAGCAGTTTGTCGTTGATCACACGTTCCATCACCATGTAAAAGTAATTGTAAAAAATTCCCAAATTTTCATTTTTTTTTTCAAATTGTGTACGCAAAGTTTAGTTTCAAAAAGGTATACATTTTAATTATTTTGTGGTTGACTTTTAGATTTGACATGGTTTTTTTTTCTTTCTAACGCTTGATATTTCTCATCATGACAGTAAGAGAGACACAACAATTTCTGTGAGACCTGTATGAGTTGTTCCCGAAAGCGATCAAATGAGCCTGATGGGTTATTGATAACATAACTTCACTATAATTTAGGTTGTGCGTGTTACGTGAACACCGGTAAGGAAAGAAGTCTTGATGGATTATGCCTGGGTGTATAGTATTTATAGTTTGGTCTATTTGAAGAGCGCTTTTAAGTAATATTTAATATTACTAAATTGTGTTAATTAATGTTTTCTAATTATTATTATAATAAATCGTCAAGTATTTAACTTTATGTTATTGAGAACTCACTACCGAATCAGTAATAAAAAATACACTTTCATTCGCTCCGAAGGAGCCCAGCTCAGTAGACCTTTAAATCAACACGCACGTTTTCTTTGATTCGTCAACAGTCGTAAACATCGAAATCCGGGCCGAATCGCTTGGCAAATCATCAGATTTCACTACTATATGTGTTTTTATGTGGGCTTCACTCTAGAGATAAAACAATGTCGCTTTTAGCTGAGAGAAAATCATTCCTATATCCAAAGAGTAGCTGACCAAGGCACTTGTCGAAGGCAAAGGCACGTGTCGAAGTTTTCCGCCGTTTAAAATCTGTTTGACATAAAATAAGTAATGACCGCACAGTCAGTGGCGTAGCGTGGGGGGGGGGGGGGGGGGGGCGGCCCGCCCCGGGCGGCACTTTTAAGGGGGGCGGCCCGCCCCGGGTGGCACTTTTAAGGGGGGCGGCAAATTTTCACAATAAATAATAATATTATCTTGGAAAAATTTTATCCATTTCAAATCATTATTTAAAAATGTTCAACGATACTTTCGTTTACGAATCCAACTGTTTTTTTTTTTTTTAATTATTTAAAAACATCAATAATAAAAAAAAAAATATCTGCGAATTTCGCAATTTGTAGGAAAACCGTACGCATATTATGAGAGTAATACTAATTAAATTCTCTCTTAATTAAAACCAGAATTGTGTTCAGAATGTATTAACAAATGAATTTCAATTTTGTATTCTATCTTGGAAAAATTTTAACCATTTCAAATCATTATTTAAAAATGTTCAACGATACTTTCGTTTACGAATCCAACTGTTTTTTTTTAAATTATTTAAAAACATCAATAATTATATTTTTTTAATCTGCGAATTTCGCAATTCGTAGGAAAACCGTACGCATATTAGGGAACGTACCCATACTACGTGACCATTTTTTTGCAATTTTTAACCCCCCCCCCCCGGTGACCAAAAACCTAAGCAATCCGCCGCTCATTTGAATGGAGCGTGACATTTTGAAGACCCCCCCCCCCCCTAAACGTGTCACGTAGTATGGGTACTTTCCCTTATGAGAGTAATACTAATTAAATTCTCTCTTAATTAAAACCAGAATTGTGTTCAGAATGTATTAACGAATGAATTTCAATTTTGTATTCATCTGCTGATACATTTCGAAAGACACCATTATTTTATTCAAAGTACAGTTATAAAATTCTAGTTGCAGACTATTTATATGCTGCCAGAATCAAAGAGAAACCATTTTCATATTCTTAGTGTAGTTTTAATTCGCCAAATACAGATTTAATTTAACCCATCTAATCACAGGAGACGCAAATTGTCTCACACATTTAATTTTTGGTAAATTTTCGGGATTAGTGTCCATGGCTATTACGAATAATTTTTAGAAAAAAACTTTAGATTCGCCATAATCACTATAAAAGGAAACTTTTTGCATCACGGCTGGCGGAAAATAATGCATTTTAATTTTCAATGTCGTTAAATAAAATTTCACTTCGCGAACCGATCTACGACAGCCCGCCCGCTGCCGCCCGCCATTTGTCACTGTTATGTTGTTGGTATCCCTGACCTCACACAAACGAGAACTAGATACGATTGTAGCCGCTTGAAGTACCCAAAAAAGGGGGCGGCGAAATTTTCCACCGCCCCAATGTTCTGAGTGTAGTTTTAATTCACCACATACAGATTTAATTAAAACCAGTTTTGTGTTCAGAATTTAAATGCCGGCAGAATCAAAGAAACACCCTTTTCATGTTCTGAGTGTAGTTTCAATTAATCGCGTACAGATTTAATTAAAACCAATTTTGTGTTCAGAATGTAAGTGCCGCTAAAATCAAAGAAAAAACGTTTTTTTGTTCTGAGTGTAGTTTTGATACACCGCATATTTAGTTTACTTTAAACCAGTTTTGTGTTATCTATATAACAATAACTTACCGATTCGTCGTGTACCGAGTGAAGCTTTGCATTTGAGTTGCATTCCATACGTTTGCGTGATGAAGATGCGAAATTCTATTACAGGCATACCATTCTCGATTTCTGAGAGCAGTTATGTATTTTTTTTTTTACATGAGCTCCACACAGGAGGCCCTGAGGAAAATAATTTCTCTCGGGGCCTATGTCATCTTTGAGGATTTTGCGTGGAGGGTTTTTTTAAGGAAAGGAAGGAGAGGAGAGTTCTGGGAAGGAAAAAGGTTTAAGGGGTGGGTAGGAATCTGGGGTTCAGTGTGTCCTGGTCATCCGCCTCCAAGATCTGGACAAACCTCACCCCATGAACCCGGGCACCCCTGCTAAATCACCAAACGTAGCGAACCACTTGGGGTGACCTATGGCAGAGGTGTTGGTTATCCAATAAAGGTTGCCGGGGCGGCGGTACCCATTCCCGCCTCCCAAATTGATATGTATAAATTTGTAATAGAATTGATATGTATAAATTTGTAATAGAATTTATAAGCATGATTTTATTGGAAGAGTACTCGGCACATGGGATTATAAATTCGACGGCTGGCGTAGTGCAGCAGCGCTAAGGCGCTTGACTCTCATTCCGAAGGTCGTGGGATCGAATCCCGGCGTGGCAAATGAATTTTATTTGATTAATTTGTGTATTTCACAGTTTATTCATTTAAAATAATATATAGTATATTTGCGGCACGTTCCAGAGTGGAAGATACTCTCAGTATCGCCCTGGTGTAAGACCACCATTCAGAATTGAAACGTTGCTTGAAATGGCTTTAGCCGTGTTTGGTGAACAGATCTGAATAGCCAGGTACTCCCCACTACCCCTTCCACCTCACAACATACCCCAATTGGGGATGCCATAGTCCCACTAGCTCCAGGCGGGAGCAGTTGGGACTCTTGTGCGGTATTCATGTAAAAAAAATAAAAATCGGCATATAGAAATAGGATATCTACCCCCCCCCCCCCCCTGTCAGCGCTTGAAAATCTGCGGAAGAAGTACCTGCCGAAGTTAGGTAAGGGGGGGGCGGCAAAATATTCCTCCGCCCCGGGCGGCCGAAACCCACGCTACGCCACTGCCGCACAGTACGTATTTATGACTGTTTATTGCAATTTGTTTGCGCGTTAAGTATACAATATTATATTGGGTTTCCTTAGGCACAATAGGCCGACGTTTACTGTATTTGCGGGTTATTTGTGAGAACAAACAATTTGCAACGTCGTTTGTATTTATACTCCGCTTGTTATGGCAACAAATTTCTCTCAATTGCTTGCCGCGACCTTGGGGGACGATATTTGGCGGTATATTGTCCCGCATGTCCACTGGATTCGGTGTTTGCTATCGCTTGTCGAACAAACAAGCGCCTCCAAGCGGGCCCCTCGGATTGTCCGATCTACAGAGCTAAAAAATACTGAAACATGCCAAATAAAAGGAAGACACATAATAAAAAGAACCCATAAATCACTTAAATAATTAATATCGCCTTTAAATATGAATATCCTTTTGCCATTTGGTACTTTTTAAATGCAAGTTGCCTTAGCTGATCACCATTTTTGGTTAAAAAAATAGCAAACTAGATAACCTTTTTCTTTATTCACGCGAGGAATAGGCACTGTTTCAAACATAATTTATCAGATTTTGCGTGTTTTAAGTAGGTATTATTTTCAATATTCTTCGCAAAAGTGAGGTTTTTTTTTGACCGCGTTATAATGTATTAAAAACTGTTTACATTAAATCAGAATGTTCAAATCTATATTACTATCTCAGAAGCCTCAACAATAAATATTTATTATCTGCTTTATTTGTTTAGCAACAACCATTGTATTGTATTTCCATAAAAAAATGTATTTTAAAATAGATTACTGAATCCTCCGATTATTTGTATATTGTAAAACCAAACTAGCAGTTACAGAACAGTTTCGAGAGGGAATGAACTTCGAGTTGTTGATATATTTTCCGTAAATATATTTTGTAAGTAAACAAGTATTTCTGGTACGCCTTACGTGGCCTTGTGTTAGTTAAATGTTTGTGATAATAAGGCAGAGGGCTGTGGGCAGGGCTGGGGTGGCGGGGGCTGGTCTGAAGGGGGATACATCACCATGACAACGTATTGACGTATTCGTATAGGAACACGTCTTCCCAGAACTCTGTCTGAAAATAAATTACGCAACATCGGGTCAACATTCAAGTTCGAACTGTCATTCTTGTCCGTTTTCGACATATTATCAGTGAAAACGACGCTTTCTGATTTTACTAGCTTTTAAAGGGCACTTTCAAACAACCTGAATATGCCCTCAGTCGGTAAAACAACAAAAAATAATTATTTATGTGTTTTGTATACAACTACGTCATAAGCACGATAAGTGGTTTTACGTTTCAGGCTGGCCGCATACATCAGGTTTTTCCATCCGATTGTCTGATCAGACAACCAGAAGGCCTTCGCGCCATACATTTTTATAAAAGTCGGATAAAACACCGCACACATCCAATTCGAAAACCGGATCGGTAATAAAAGTAGGCCACGCCCTTCCGCGCCGGCCGTCCAATCCTGTCCGACAACGGGCGTGGCCCCGGTTTTAATACCTATACGGTTTTCGAATCGGATGTGTGCAATGTTTATTTAATCTATTGTCTGATCAGACAATCGGAAAGCAAAACCTGATGTTTGCGCCGGCCTTACACTACACATGCCATAATATGTAAGATCTCATCTCGAATTTGCATGTCATTTGGAATCGCCAATACCAAATTTTTATTAACTGAATTGAAAATATTCAAACAAAATTTTTGAAACACCATTTTGAAAATCATCAAACGAGGATTTTTTTGACGCACTGTTTCAGTAGGATTGTGAACTGCCTTATTGACTCGTAGTCCTATTAGAACTGTTAAAATTCCAAATCAAAATACGCAAAAAAACTCTTTGTTCGGGCGTGTCTGCAAATATCACAATGTCTTAAGAAATATTTTCCACTGTACCCTTGAAACTTAAAATCAAATTAACTTCACAAGTTTAAAAAATGTAAGTGCTATCTTCATTGAAAAATATAGAAGTACACATCGCAACCCGACTTAACACAATTAAAAAAATGTCATGTTTCGTATTTTTATTGCAAAGGTAATAAAACAGTTTATCTTTGATCTTCAAATAATGTGACGCGGACACGAGTGGGTTTCCATAATTCACCGCCAAACAACGCCAGAGTCACTGTGAATTGTACTTCTTGCTATTTATTTTGCTAGAAGAAAACATAAAATAGTGTTTCATCTCAAATTGGGTCTCTTTATACGCGTTGCCACTAACCGCCTTATTTTATTGTATTATGTTTTGTAAAGACGTTAAGGTTTTTACTAAGTACTTGCTCATATAATAAAATGTAAACTCTAGATTTTTATAATGATTACAGGCATTACTCAAATAAAAATGTTAATTCAAGATTTTGCTTTGATTACATTCATGAAAACATGTGGCAACCTAAAACCTGGTTTTTGTTCTCATTATTAAAGTATTTTATTTATGACTGTTTTAGCGTTATATTTCTTCTCTGGTATTATCGAGTGAATTAAAATCGATTTTTGTAAGAATTAACATTTCCAAATCATTAAATTCGGCTAAATAATTATGCTACTTATTAATAGTCTGATAGCTATTTGTGATGTTTATACGTGATATATTTTTCTTTGTTCAAGATGTCCTTATAAACAACAATACGCCTTATTAGCAGTGGCGGCTCGTGACTTTTGGGTGTGCTTGGGTGCTAATATTAAAAAAATGGCATCATGGATGTTGTCGTATGCGAAAAATATATATATATATATTTTTTTTTTTTCAAAAATCTGTGTTTTTTATGAAGATTTTTCAGGAAATTGGTGCGGCACACCGCCAAACTGAAACTTTCTGAAATTTTTCATACAAAAAACTGATTTAAAAAAAAAAATTTTGGCCACAACATCAATAAAGCCTTTTTTTTTTAAACATCAGCACTCTAGCACACCCAAAAGTCACGAGCCGCCACTGCTTATTAGTATTACCTAATTAGTTTGCTTCAAAGCCAGTCAATAGAAGGAATTTTCTCCAATTATCTCTCCAATAGGTAACAAATAGTAAGACATTGGGAACAGGGCGTTGCGCCTCAAATTCACTAATCACGACAAGGAAACGGTCCCACCCTAATAAACCCCCTCTGTTCTTATCCCGAAACGTTAATGATCACTATTAGCACACAAAACTCCATGTTTCATCATCTCTGTTGATGAACCATGCCGCATTTATAACAAGAAGATCATAATATTCTAGTACATGATTGTTGTTATCATGTAACTACTACTGCGCTAGTTTAGTAGCAATCATATTGTTAATACTGAGAGTAGTAGATACGTATGTACCTAATACATGAAAATAAAGTTATTATTATTGTCTTGCTCAGTGAAAAAATAAATTATCTCGAAAAGCAGCAACGATAAGGGGCCATTCATTTATTACGTAAGACGAATTTTGCTAGTTTTCGACCCCCTCCCCCCTATTATAAGAATGGGCCGACCCCCTCCCCCCTGTTTGATATTTATTACTTACGTAACCCTGTCCCGACCCCCTCCCCCCTGTTTGAAAGCCGACCCCCTCCCCCCTGTTTGATATTTATTACTTACGTACCTGGAGGACCTGCTGGTGGACGTGCGCTGCTTATCATATGCAGAATTCAAAAGAGCCGCACAAGACAGGGAAGAGTGGAAGAAACGAATAGATGGAATTGCTGCAAACCAATCCCAGGATTGAAACCAGAGAGAGAGACTTACGTAAGAACTAAGAACCTAAAGGAAAAACTGGTTTGTTTTAACGTTCATTTTTCAAAGTAAAATTTTTTATAAATGTTTATTTGTACTTACAAAGGTACTAATATTTTTAACTTTGCGCATTTTCGTGATCTTACGTAAGAACTATCGAGACTCTCTCCCACCCCCCTGTATGAAAAAATAAGACATGGTCGACCCCCCTCCCCCCCCTAAATCGTCTTACGTAATAAATGAATGGCCCCTAATGTTTGATATCACGTAAGGGAGTTAATTAAGGGGGACGTAAAGCCGCGACCTTAACGTGTGTGTGTGTCTGATCAAGTCAGTTAATTTATTGTTACTTTGTCTTCATATTCGCTGTTTTTTGTAATATGTGTTCTGGGTGCTGGCGCAATTAAGTTTATCCGTTGTCATCATTTCTAATACATCAATAATACGTGATTGATCTAAAAACAAGAAACCTCAGATGGTTTGGGCATGTAGAGAATGAGCGAAGAAAATAGTGTAAGAAGAATATATGTCAGAATTATAGAAGAGTGTACGAGACGGTGTATGAATGTGAATGAGGCAAAGAGTGTATGCCAAGACCGAGTTGTTTGGTGGTTCGTCCTCTCTGCCTACCCCTGCGGGGAAACGGCGTGATGGTTGATTAGTTAGTTATTCTTAGTTATTTGACTCTTTATTTCCTGGGATATTTGACCGCTTATTAATGCTAACGGTGTTTTCAGATTGTCAAGTTTTTAGTTGATTCACCATGTTGCCTTGGTTATCCGGATAAACCAGAACAGTGACAAATCGTAACAATTTTGAAAGGTTGGGTTAGACTAACTTTGTAACCCTTTTCAAAGGTGTTAAGATTTGTCGTGGAATCGTTCGTTGCCTTGAAGTTAATTCATAATATCTACATATTTATTTTGCAGTTTTTTTTTTACTTTTCGAGATTTCCATTTACGGCTTTCAAATGTACCATTATCGTGAGGATTTTTTAAACATTATCTTCACACAGGAGGTCCTAAGGTAAGAAAGTCCCTCAGAGCCTATGTCATCTTGGGGATGAAGTAGCAGAGGAAAGCTGGAAGCGCGTAACGACCAAAAAAAACTACGCGAGGATATGGAAGCGGGAAGCTGGAAGCGAGAAGAAACGGGAAGCAAAAATTTTGCATTTTCACAGAAGCAAACACATGGAAAACAATGCAAGTATTATTTATACATAAACTAGCTGACCCGGCGAACTTCGTACCCCCTCAGAATCAGTAACTGTTGTTAATTTATTAGCTGAATTAAATTCAGTTTTTTTATTAAGTTAAAAATTACACAATGAAGCAATTATCGATCCGCAACTTCCGTGTTTTGTTTTTGTCAATATCAGAGATGACCTTGTGTACGGGTGATTTTCTTACTTTTCCACTCACTTAGGGGCCATCCATAAATTACATCACACGACACATTTATGAGACCCCTCCCCCCTGGTGTGACATCTAAAAATAATCAAAACCGTAGTTCATTTTTTCTTACATGTGACGTCACAGAGCTGATGACCACCCCATATCCCTAGTCACACTTCCTTCTCCCCTCCTCCCCCTTAATGTGTGACGTAATTTATGGATGCCCCCTTTACGGGAATTGCGTTTCATTTTCTTTATAAGTGTGAGGGAAATTTATTATAATTATTGTATTTTTCCTTTGGAAGGGTGAAGACACACGTTAACCGTTTCTCTCATTTTCGACTGCTGACATTTAGTGTGTAAGAAAGAGACGCAGCATTATATGTTAAGGAACAAAAGCGAAACAATCTGCGCATTGACATTTGACGTTTTTGAATTTTTGGAAATCACGCAAACTTCAACTAACGCAACATTGCTACAGCTCTTTCAAAAGACGAAAATTTGTTCCATACAAAATGTATGAGGAAATTAATTTTCTTCGTAACTTTCTTATTCGTGAATTTTTGCAATTTTTTTATTAGTTATTCTGTTATCCGGGGCGGAGACAAATCCAACAAATCAAAGATCATCAAAATCGGTCCAGCCGTTCTCGAGTTATAAGTAGTGTAACTAACCCGACTTTGTTTTATATATTAAGATAAAGATTGAAAACTTAAGAATCTATCCCTCTCACTGCGATTTCAAGTCCAGGCCCATTATCAAGAGAACTATCTCATTTCTTTCGTGTTTATTTATATATGAAATTTGGAGCGTCCATACAAAATTGAAATAATA
This sequence comes from Limnephilus rhombicus, assembly GCA_929108145.2. Lineage (NCBI taxonomy): Eukaryota > Metazoa > Arthropoda > Insecta > Trichoptera > Limnephilidae > Limnephilus > Limnephilus rhombicus. The sequence goes on along the minus strand of OV815273.1, from coordinate 45,103,990 downwards.
AGTATAGAATATTTATGAAGTGTTTACTGAAAAGTAATAAAACAACAGATTTAAAAAAAAAATTTAAGTTGCCAAATCGTGGAGATATTTTTTGAAACGTGTTATGTTATTTACAAAAATATCTGTGAAAGTGTATATTTTAACAAGATCATTGTATGATCGAGACATCCTAGAATTAGGAGACATTAAGTTCCTAGTTCCTAGTTCTAAAAATCAGTGCCCCCTAGTGTACCGGTCTCACCGGAACGGAGTTACTCCTGGCTGGGGTGGTACAATCGTATCTTATCGAAAGGGTCAATTTTAGTCAAAAGTGTCCGGAGTACAACAGTGGAGTACAACGTAGAAAGTTACTGTATCAAGCTGTACTGTTAACTGTATCAAGTTAAAAAGTTAACTGTATCAAGCTGTACTGTAGTTAACCGTCATTCAGTTGCGTATTGTGTTACATTTACCCGGTGCATCTTTGTCCGTCCTTCACTGCAGTAATAAGGCGATACTAATAATAATATACTAAGAAGTGTAACACCGTCTGTAAACTTGTAAACAAGGACGGTGCCAACATTGAGTGTCACTGTGTCAGCTGCTTGCCGATGATGATGAAGATGTTTAATATCTGAAATAACCATAGACATCAGAATTCAATAGACCAGAAGATACAGACGAGGGGGTAAAACCAAACTACGGGGGGCGAAGAGAGGAAGATGACTGTGATTCGTTAAAAAATCAATCTGACAGTATATAGGCATCTCGCATTACAATATCACCATTTAGTTCTTAAAAGCAAAATCTGCTTTGAATGAATAGACCTTTTTACATGGGAGCGTGAATTGCTTGCCACGTTAATAACATATTTGCTAAGGCCAAATGCTCGCCCCAAAAAGATTCGCCCCAATACACATAGCAATATTTTGTTGCCGTGTTTAGTTAAAACACTTTTACAAATGTTTCATAATTTACTACCCCTGTAACCAGCGACGAGCACACTGGAGAACCGCCCACATTCGCTATGTGCATATTGGTATGTAGGTATATTGTATAGCACAAGCTACCGTTTTGGCGTGTTATTTCGTTAAATGTATGGATGTTAGCTTCGCGCTGGTCACGGCAAGAATGATGACGTCACACATTTTAGATTCAAGCAAGGCTCTATCCCCTCCCCATGGAGCGAGCCGGTTCCAAGGAGGAGCTCCAGCCGGCTCCATGGGGAGGGGGAAATAATACGTTTTTATCACTTAGGGCAGGTCCAGATATATTCATATGTCCGTGGAAATAACTGATTAGAAAGAGGAACAATTGTTTGGCTAAGTCACAAAATAATTGCAATTAAATTATGGAATTTTAATCATTTTAGAAAATTATCCCCTAACTATTTTTTTCCCTTAACTAATACGAACGTATGGAACAGGATAGCAATAGCGATCCCCAAAGTTATGATTAAATTATCTCAACTATTAAGCGAAGAATCTGGCATTTTTTTGAAGAATTTTGGCAGAATTTTTAGGTCATCGCAAAAATTTCATAAACTACTTTTTTTTAAATGGAAATGCAAAATTCCCAGGCTACGAATAACCTGAAATATATTTGAATTCCCACTCGACTCCCATCATAAAAAGTCCAAATTGTTACTTGTCGTTTGTTGCAATGATGGCGAATTAAGCCAGTTTCACACGAGCGTTATTCTCTCCCATGGAGAATGTATGGCGAGCGATATGGTGAAACAGGCCAAGCCTCTCATATATTATTATCAGAGTATAGCGCAGGCGTGTGACCAGCATTAAATTTGCAGAATATTAAACCCGCGATGCCTGGGAGAAAATCCGACGCCTTGGACCACTCCTGCTACAGTCGGTTGTTAATTAATTAAACCGGGCTTTTAATTCACTCTGTTTCTTGTAATTTTATTTCTCTTTTATGCGCTTTTCATTTGAATGTGTTATTCTGTTGTAAGAAAACAAGTGCACGCGCTAACGTGATTTTGCTGTTGAATCGTCTTGATAGTTAATAACCATAATCACAATACACGTGTTGTTATTGCGCTTGTCATTCTTCTCGATACCTTAAATATGAAAACGTCAGCAATAAACAATTGTTTGGCCTCGCGTGTAATGATTTCAAATCGTAATAAGATGGCTACGGTGTATGGTGGGTATTTGCGTTTCATAAATAATAACGTCACATTGTTTTTTATGCTCAATACATCACCTCGTACGCGACTATAACACGACACACACAATAACACGGCAAAAAAGCAATTCATGGTGTTAATCCTAATTCGTAACTCATGTAATTTTTATTATAAATCGATTTAAATGTTTTTTGCAATTTTCACGTGACATAAACTACGTCTTTTTATGCGATCCTTGTAAAACTTTTTTTATTCGGAAACGATCTCATCATGAATGTTGCCATACCACGGTATTTGGGTACTTAAATTTTTGCATAGTGGGCTTATTATCATCTTTTGTGACATTTACAAAGGAATATATTATTTAATTAAATGAAGACAATATTAGCGAAACTCAATCGAAAATCTGGAGACAGAAAAATCAGAAAAAGATATTGGCTCCGCTGGGACTCGACCCAGGACCCCTTGCTTACATGGCAGGTGCTCTACCGATTGAGCTACGGAACCCTTCTGATTTTTCTGTCTCCAGATTTTCGATTGAGTTTCGCTAATATTGTCTTCATTTATTTAAATATTATAATTTGAGATTTTACTCATAAAGTTTAAAAAAATTAAAATAAAAATATTATTATTATTATAATATTGATAATTAACAGACGCACACACAATGCAATCAATAATAATTCAAGCAACGACTGCGCAATACGTGAGTGAAATGTGTAGCAAACGGGCGCCCTCGGGAATTCTCACAGGCGACTCTATAGTGCGACCATAATAATAAATAAATGTATATTATGCACATTATAAAAAACGTGTGCTTATTTTACTAGTCTGTTTATACCATTTGCAGACAATTTATAGATGTTCAACTAGTACATCTTATTATGTGATGTATCTCTGATTTCCAACATTATTTCAAAAAGTGATACCATACGAGAATGTCGGAAGTATCGTGTGGTGGCCGGACGCTGACGTGAGGCGCCAGGCATGCCAGGCACCGTCCGCTGGCGCTACGGACACTGGCACTGGGCACCGGGCAGGCGCGCTGTCTGCACTTTGTCTTCATATGCACTCTGTAGGTACTCGTTAGACCATGCCCGACGTGATTATATTTATTGAAGTGTAAATGACCCCTAAGATTTTAATCGCTTTAGCTTGCAAAAACTGACACATTCACCCCAGAACGAGGTATATTGAATTAAGATTTGCATTATGTAAATTCCAACTGATTCAATCATGTCCCATTTTTTAAAAATATTTATTCCCCTTCCTTCACAGCTATATTTTTCTTCCCTCGTTGACAATTAAATTCGTCTAAGAGGATCAAAGGACGTGTTCAGCCTTTTTTTCTATTCAGTGGCAACCATAATAGAAGTCGCCATTTTTCGAGACAGCAACAAAAATTCGCTCGGTAAATGCGGCTGTGGATGTTGAAATGCCATTTGATAAGAAACTTACTCTCCTAGTAGCCAACTTAGAACACACGGTGCGAATAGGTTTATAGGTAAATGGGCGATTTTTCTAAAGTTTGCTACTTGTGTTGTCACGTTATCCTTCGTCGAAAAATAATAATAACATGAAACAGCCGCTTCTCTATGATAATGTGTTATTTCAAAGCCAGATAAATACACATTTTAGTGTTAGAATGCGTCATTTTTATATTTAAAAAATTGGAGAATAAGACCTTTCTGCATTTTTACCATGTCCCCTACCGGTGTTGTCAGATTCGTTTAAGACGACACTAAAAAACTAAAATATATTCAGAATCTTAACGACGTAAATAAAGAAGTATACAAATTGCGACTCGCGACCCGTGTATTGGACGGACCTACTGTCGAATTTGCTCTGTCAAAAAAAGAAGAAAAAGACAAATAATGTGGGAATCCGAATGACATAAGTGAAGAAAGCGTGTAAAAAAATATGCGCCCGCGGCAAGGCACGCGGCGTATTGGACGAACGTACGGTCGAATTCACCCTAGCAGGCCTGGAGATTCGACCTTTCCGCCGGGTTCATTTTAATTAATTCCGAAGAACGTGTTACCAATATTGAAGATGTTTCTAAATGAATTACCTCCCCAAGTTATTAATTTATCGTCTAGAAAAATAAAATCTGGTGCTCACCGCTAACTTTAGTTGTACAGCGTATTACAATTTTTTAAAGGGGTTGTACCGTATAAAATGATGGCAAAGTACTGTTTTTATTAATCTAAAATATAAGTAACTCGCATCCCTTGTGAGGCATCGAAATAAAAATGATATTTTAATTACAAATTCGCCGAAATAAATTAAAATGTGTGCCTCGGGCAAACCCCCGATAAACGTGGTTATGTCTATGTCTCGCCTTAACAATTTCTTTAATATTATACTAACTTAGCTATATATAGATTTTTGGTTTTGCTGAAAAGATCGTAAAATGTTGTTTCTAATTTTGTTGTCCACTTTTTGTGGATAATACTTTAATATTTTTAAATACTTTTGTACTAAATCCTTAAAAAAATGGAAATTTCACCGAGTATCATAATTGTGTGTGAATGCGAAAAAAAAACATTTATATACGAACATTTTTTGCAATAACTCCATACAGGAGGCCCTGAGGAAAATAATTTCCATCGGGGGCTGTGTCATCTTTGGGGATGCTGTGTGGAGGCTCTTTTTAAGGTCGGGAAGGAGAGGAAATTCTGGGAACAAAAAGGGTAAGAGAGGTGGGTAGGAATCTCAAGATAGTCGTGGTGGAGAGGTCATAGGTTTCTCTCAACCTGTCTCTCCTGATCCGCCCCACCACGCAGTCGATGCGAAAATTCATCTTCCGCCAAGACCTGGACAAACCTCACCGCATGAACTGCACCTCCGTAAGTGAGCGTTTTTCGTTATCTTTTTGAGTTTTTTCTAAAATTAGAGAATTATGTTGTAGGGGAAATCCTTGATTTTTATTAGAGTAATAAAATTTAGACTTTCTGAATTCACTTGTACCAAATACTACCCAATTTTGTGACAAAAGTACAAAATTTGAAATAAAAATTATTACCAATAATTTGAAACGTCTATTGAGGAAAACTCTGGTAAGAAATTCTGTATTCATATATTTTTTTTTAACTTTCAACTTCTGATCTAAAAATTGTAATTATTTTGTTGTTGTTATGAAATAAAAGCTGTAAGAGTAAAATACTTTTATCAGTTCTATATTGATAACATTTTAGCTTTAAATAGACACTAAAGATAATTTCCGTGAGTCATGCTGATAGGGAGTAGAGCTTTGATAAACAACTGTGTATTTTTAGGCACTAATTCAAACATTTGCATACTAGTATCTACCGCAGTGCACAAAAATGTTGCCTGCTATTTCATCATACGTGAGCTGCTTTCAACCGTCCCGCATCCAATATGGCAATCGACGTTACCCAGCTTCTTTAATATTTCATCATATTTTTTTTAATTTTTTTATTATTAAGGAGAAAATACAGATACAGATGTCAATTGACAAGAATATACAAAACAATTAATAGAGAATTCACCTGCATCCAAACTATTTCTCACGAATTAACTATAACTATTAACTATAACTATTTAATATTATGAGTTACTTTCAACCGTCCCGCATCCAATATGGCAATCGACGTTACCCAGCTTCTTTAATATTTCATCATATTATTTATTTATTTATTTATTTCAAAAACATACGGCACAACATGTGCCATTGACATAATTATATTTATATATATTATAATACAATAACATAAGAAAGTGACATATAAATGTAAAGTTAAATATAAAAACAAAAGGTAAAAGAAAGGAGTTAAGGTAATGAGTAGTAAATAGAATTATGATGTATAAAATGAAAGTATAAAGTAAAAGTGTAAACTATAAAATATAAAGTATAATGTAAAAGTAAAAAGTTAAGATAAAAAGTTGAAAGGCAGGAAATAACATAAACTATAAGTTACCTTTGTAAATAATATAAAGTACAAAAGTTATAAATATAAAAAAAGTATGACAAGTAAACAGTAAGAAATGCACTTAGGAGCCAAATATTGAAGATAACCAAAATTTAAAAATATATATATAATAAATAAAAGGAAGGTATTACGGAGTATACAAAGCGATATGAAAAATAGGTACCTATGATATGTTTCTAAGCCATAGGTATTAGAGTGCATACTGGTAGGACATAATATTATGGTTACATGATTATACTTATTATTTATTATGTAGTACTAGCAGATAAATTTTGTCTAATGCATCTTTTGTATGATGACAGACTTTCGGCATGATCGATATGAGCAAATTCATTACCTAAAGTGTGTAAACGATGTATTATTGAATTTTGTTCTGCATTACTGAGAGTGTTGTTGCAATAATAAGGTGTTTTGAGTCGAGTTATTCTACTAGGTACATGATAATTTATTAACGATACCAATTCAGGGGAGTCAAACCAGTTATTGTTTATTTTAAATAAAAAAATAAGATCATTGAGTATTCTTCTATCTTTTAACGATAAGAGTCGCATTTTTTGTAATAGAGAATCATAGTTTATGTCATCCGTGGGAATTCCTAATTTGAAATTAATTGATCGGAGAAATTTGCGTTGGATTTTTTCAATGGAGTTTGCGTGGCTTTTGTAGAGAGGGTTCCATATGGGGGAATTATATTCCAAATGACTCCTAACCAGAGTTGTATATAGTAATTTAAATGTATGAATGTTTTTGAAATCTTTACATAGTCTTAGAATGAAACCCAGCATTTTGAGTTACTTTCAACCGTCCCGCATCCAATATGGCAATCGACGTTACCTAGCTTCTTTAACATTTCACTAAGCTCACACAAAGATAAAAACAATTCAAACCTTTTAAAATCCATGTCATGATTTTTTTGTGCAATGACCATAAAAACTTATACTTAACTTAAACATATTTTCCAAGTACGTAATTCATAATAATTCATAGATAAATGTGTAGCTTGTCTTAGCTAATTGAATTATTTTACCGGTAACGCTGGCGTGTTATCTTCGGAGTAGAATGAAGATTTAGAACTACATATGTTTAGAGAGGAAACGAATCTATGATGCTCTAAGTCGTAAACCAAGCTAAGAAGCTCTTTATAAATGTATTATTTAACTATGTATGCATGGTTAAAAATAAATTACCAGGTCTGTGAACGGAATGCAGGCTTCGCGTGATGTTGATTACGATTTGACAGCTCCTGCGCATGCGATTTAGTGAAATAAAAAGGTACTATCAAACACGGCTACCATCTTGACAGGATTGACCGAACCCGGAATATACAAACAAATTTACAGATAGACGAAGAGATAAATGGTCGAGTTGAAACAGGTCTTTGCTACGCTCAGTCAATTTGCTACTCATAATCTGATTTATTTTGTCACTTGTATAATTTTACACAAGTTAAAAATTAAATGTGTAAAAATGTTACGATCTCTCTCCATGATGTACCTAATTTTTTATAATCACTTTTCTAACCACTTCCTAAAAAAGTAAGTTTCATTCTACCGCGTACGAATCGACTACATCACTAGTGTATTCCTTTTTTTTTATATATTAGTGCCTTGCGATAACTAGGCTGGGATTTTGTACCAGTGGAGCCAGTGGCGCTAGCATTGCTATAACAATAATTATTCTTATCGACTGTGAAGTAATAAAAAAATCGCACGGTAAGTATTTCGATTATATAAATCATATTTTTATATCAGTCATGACCGTTACTTGTTTACGTGCATTATTGTGACGTCAGGAAGATACACTAAAACCTCAGGATAATAATGGACTATCAAAAACACGAAACTTTTTAATATTCTACTTTCTGTTTTATTTTCAATTTGACTGTCCTTCAGTACATACCATAATAATAATAATAATATTATGAAACACCGATTCAGACCATTGAAATGAAGAATGCGGGGTTTGGGGTAAACGGATAGGGTAGGCTGGATGTGCGATATGAAGCAACCAACCCATTGCCACTCCCTAGTACCGCATACCTGAAACTGACGTTTGTATGAATTAAATAAGTAGTGACCATAGCTAACAATCCACTTTATAAACATTTACGTAATTTGAAACCTGCCGTTTATGAGAGGTTGGTTAACCTTTTTTTACTGCTCTGTGGAGGGTCTTTTTGTGGAAACCTGGGTCTTGAAGAGACCTATGTTGTAGGAGGGAAGAAACATCGGAAACCCGTTCTTATGTGACGAATGTCAATTTTGTACCTACTGTGTGTTTCCTGAGTGTACATTGGAGCCGAAGGAGCATCTTCATTGAAATATCTGTAGAATATGGATCCAACGACGAAATATCTGTAGAATATTGATCCGACGACGACCCATTCGACGCCTGTGCTCTAAAGATTGCAATCCGTTTGTTAAGATAAGAGAATCTGTCAAACGGACCGCCCGTTACTGCACAACACTTACCCAGAGTAATAATATTATTATATTCAATCTTATTTGTATCTAGCAGGGGGTACCCTGCTTCGCTCAGGAAGTTGATATTAGATTGAACCCACGACGGATCTTGCTTTATATACACTCCTACCAATGGGTAACCCCAGCCTTACAAAAAAGGCTTCGAATGGTCCACAGTGTTCCACAACATTCGAGAGTGTTCTGGAATGTTCCATAATGATTGGGAGTTTTCGAGGTGGTGTTCTCGAACGTTCCAGACTATTCCCGAACATTACACAATACTCCAGAATGCTCCGGTATGCTCTGGAATGCTGTAGTCTCGAATGCTCTCGAATGTTCTGAAAATTTCTAGAGAGCGAAACTTCCATTCCTTATATCTTCAAAAGCACGCTCTTCAGGTAAAAACGGGAACCTTCTTCATGGATGGGGGATAGAGGGCTACCTCATCATATAACTCTCTCTTGATCGTACCGAGACCGTTTCTGAGTTTTAGCGGGATGCACACTTTAGAACACTTTCTTTTATAATATATATTGATTATTTGCTCTAAAAATTCGTTAAATCAAATTTTTAACATAAAACAAATTACGATTCAATGCTCACACCACCAAAATAGTAACATATTTATGATATTGTATTGTTTGTCTATTGACTATAGTATTGGGCCGTATTGCCCTTCTAAAAAGTAAGGGCGTCCAAAACGTTGGCTCGAGGAGAAGGAAAGTTGCAATGGAAAATATAAGTTTAAATTTCATGTCTTTTTCTCGTTGTTTGTCCCATGCGCGCTGTCGTTCGCTAGCAACCGTCCGTACTATCTCGCGCACTATAAATACATATAAAGTCGGCGCGGTGCATCCATTATTAGTCTGACTTTCGGGAGAATGTTTTTGCCAACATTATAATTATTATCCAAGGTCATTGGAGGCGTAGTGGAGTGAATGGCTGTGCGCTGCAATCATTCGTGCTACAATTTACTATCAAGTTTTTTTCTACAATTTTTGTTTTTTATAAACTGGATGCTCCACGGATATATCCAAATATCAAAATCAGCGCAATTATATTTATTCGATTATCAAACTTTTCCTTCTTTATACATACACACCATTTTTTTTAAATGCCAAAAATTTTCGAAATGTCGAACTGTCCCGTCGAACCTCAAATTCTCATGCAGTTTTTACACCGTCCACTGGAAAGGAATCATTGACATTAAATTTTGATTATTATTTCCAATTTCTGGTAATGAATGCTGTAATACTTTGGTGACCGGAGGACTCGACAGTATACAACTTCAACACCTCCTTCACCTTTTTGAAGTGAAACTTCTTTAGCACCATTGTGATTTGAAACTCGTTGAAACGGAAGCGAGCGACACTAAAATTTATTATGTCACGGGTTCTAATATAATACGATAAATCTACGGTTCCACGCGATCAATAGTGTAACGGTATAAAGCGCCTGATGAACTTCAGCAGCCAGACATCCAGCGAACCAATGGTCGAATGATACGAAGTCCAAAAAAAAAATTTTTTTTTGTAATATCCAATCTTCATTCCACTCCAAAATAAACACGCAAAATAAAAGAAAGCTTATTCTAGCGACTCCGGAGAAGAAAACACAAATACCAAATGTATAGGAAGAGGTGCACTTGAATTCGACGGTAAAAATATGGAAAAAATCATTCATCAAGTGATAAAAAAAGTTCTTCGTGGTCTCCTCGCTCTTGTCTATTTTAGTTTTCTGAAGGTTTCACTTCTACCACGTGTGAATTGCACACTCTGAATTTTTTTCACATGACCACGTAAATGTCTAATAATGTTTAGTAATAATTCATATAAATGCAGACCGATAAGATGTAGTAATACCATAAGTACAATATGCATGCATAAACATTTTCCTTCAGCGTTTCAAGGTTTACTGTCTGTTTAGTGTTTAGTTATTAAAAATGATTTGTACAGCCACTTAAATAAAGTTTGTTTGAAAAGGGCAAGTGCTTGCATTATCGATGGATTTCAATTTAAGTGTTCTGTTGTCATAAAGTAGCATTATTCAGTGGATTTTTATCAAGCCATTCCGGCTCCAAAGAATTGCGGTAAACACTGAACAGTCTTACGCCTAGATGCCCTTTCGCTGCGTTTAACCTTAACGCTGGCACATCCGACGTTTTACTACGACGACAAGAACATAATAATATGCTGAATAATTTAACAGCTCCCACCACCACCTCCTCACCTCACCACCTCATCACCTCATCACCTCATCACCTCACCATAGTATTTACGTGTTAATTATTCTGCTTGTCATTTCCGTAAACAATAATATTAACCTGGCATACTCGAACGCACTTAAGGAACAGCAGCACTGCTGGAGTCGCTGACACGTTACTAGCTAGATGCATCCTCCGCTAAGAAAATGTTATCAAGCATTCGAATGGAAGATACTCTCAGTTTCGCCTTGTTGAGAGACCACCATTGGGAATCGAAATCTTGCTGGAAAAAGTTTAAAAATTGTGTTTAGTGACCAGATTTAAATAGCCAGACTTTGCAACCATTATCTTCCACGTACCTCCCTCGATTTTATCAACCTTAGCCTTAAATTTTCCCTGAATTTCTCTTAAAGGGCGAAGCTTAATGCTAAATCACTATTTTCTTTACTACGAATCGGTTTATATGAGTATTATAAATACTTAAAAATATGCTTTGGATAATAATAACTGGATAATTAGTAGAGCGCCGTTTTTGTGAGAAATCATTTCAAGGGCGATAAATTGAATCTCTTTTTACCTTGAGTAGAGTTAAAATAAAATTGTTAATTACTTTTTAGAAAATTTAAGCGTAATCTGGTTAAAATGTATTTTTTCATTAGAAATGTATGAAGGCCTTGAAAATATAACTTTTAAAATACAATTTTATGGTTAAACTTATCTTTGACAGTTTTTCTTCATTATAAAATTATTCACAAAATTAAAAAAATAATCGGAGTATGCAATTCAAACTTATAAAGTCCAGTTTCACTTCTATCGCGTGGATAGTGGTTTGAAGATTGGATATTGATTTCACAAAAATTAAAATGTTAAGTTTTTTGGATTTCGTAGGATTCGAACATCCGTTCGCTGGATGTCTGTCTCTCTGGCCGCTGAGACTTGTCGAGCGCCTTGTCCGCTGCGCTATCGAATTCTAGAATATTAGAACCGAGGACCCGCCAAATAATAAATTTCAGTGACGCATTTCCGTTTCATCCGAATTTCAAATCACTAACGGGGCTAAAGAAGTTTCACTTTATAAAAATCACTTTTCCGCTTGAAATTGTGACTTTTTTATGCCAGTACCCTATATTCGTGGCGATATACGACACACTAAGCATACATACCTACTCTTTCCTGGTCCGCGAAAAGTAAAAGGCGAGGGACATCTCTCCCAACTCCCAACCGGCAACCGGCATGATCAATGGCAGATTATTCCTGCAGATTAGAAGCCTGAATAATCTATAAATTATTATCGTTGTCCGGTATGTATAGATAAGAAAAAACGTAATGAATTTCTTCTTATACTCCATTTCTATATCTAGTAAACATAGTTGAAGATGTTAAAAATATATCCTTAGGTAGAGGTACCTACCTCGGAATTTATTTTCAACTTTTTCCAACATTAGGGATCGTCCATTAATCACGTGAGGCTCGAAAGGGGGAGGGGGGGTTCGGAAAAAATCACGAAATATCACGAGGGGGGTAGGTATGATGAGATATCACGTGTATTTATTTTTCGTGACAATATTCAGAAAATTTCAAAATACTTTGTACTAAAAAAAATACACGTGATTTTTCGGGGGGGGGGGGGGTGTTAGTCTAAAACCTCACCGCATATCATCAGGGGGGGGGGGGGGTTAAAAAGTTGCTAAAAAAACATCACGTGATTAATGGACGACCCCTTAGGAGGCATTATTTCAATTCATGACCAGCTTCTTATTTACCAGAGACTCTTTCAAACACACGAAGTGATTGTTAGGCTTCTTTCTGGGACACCCCCAACGCCTTTCTTGTAGGTGTACTCTCGCGACAAATAATTTCTAGTTTGATCTTTGTTTCTTTATGATTGATTAGTTACGGGTAGCAAGGAGGGCGGGGGGGGGGGGGTGAAACCACGTTATCCGCCCGGGGTGCCGCATTTAGAACTGCATTTCCCTTCTTGCGCATTTAATATCAATGGTAAGTTATATGTGTATAAGTATAGTACCGAGTATTATTAACCCGTTACAAATAATGGTACGATGAGTAGGTACTACACCTAGGTTTGTTGTCAAACACAACTCCATTCTTCATCTGTTTTATCTTAATTGCAGCCCGAGTTTAGGGGGACAGCTATAAAATGCAATCTGCTGTCTTCCCATTGCCTCCAAGGCTTTATTGTGAACATCTTTTTCCTATGTAGATATATTTTCGAGTTGCATGAAAATTGATCAAAAGTACTCTTTTTAGGGCGAATTGCCTATTTCAAAAAAAAAAGATTGATCAATTTCATGTTGAAAGCAATTACTGCATATCATGGCCACGGTCCTACTCTGCTCGTTGGAGAAGTGTGAAATTGGCTTAGTTTGACTGTAAATTATGTTCCGTTCTCTTTCTAAGATTTTCTATCATCGTCAATAAATATTTCGGTAATTACTTATTGTGGTGAACGTATATTGTCTTAGGGTATGAAATATACATGCGTGTATGAGTGAGACAGCATGAATAATGCATATAAAGGTGTGATTGTTGTCCATTCGTTCTCTTTGCATATTCACATATTAGCTTCCTGGAAGTAACATATTGTACATATCTCGCAATAAAAGTAAATAAGGCTACCCCCGGAGTATTATTGTCCAAACCTCAACGTACCTGCTGCAGAAAGTTTGAGAAAAGAATAATAATTGTCATTGAGATCGATTGCCTATTTCTTATTTGCAATATATATATAAAAAAGTTAAATATATGTTTCATAATTAAGAACGTAGGTATTGATTTGTTATAGGAGAAAATTAAGAAACCAATTTTTTGAACGCGATGTCTGCTATTCATAGAACAGAACTTATTATTATTACTAATGCATTTTATGGTTGTCACGAAATTCGGCATACACGTGCCTATTTCGTGCGATTTTCATGCGGTTTTCACCAATAGATAGAGTGATTCATGATGAAGGTTTAGGTATTAATTTGTGAAGGTTTTGTGTAAATTGGTTTAAATATATAATAATATATAAAGGGCTGGCAAGCGGGCGGTGTGTATTTGATATGTATGCAAATTAACAGATGGCGTTGGTTATAAAGGTTGGGTAATGGCGTTGTCTGTAGATAACGTTGTGTTTCGTTAGCCACAACGACGTGTGGCTGGGTCAGCTAGTTGTACTATAAATTGATTTAAATTATGCAGGCAACGGTTGACTTATTCGGAAATAAATATTTTCTTTTGTTATTCTGTTTTCTCATCGTGTTCTCGTGAAGAATATATTCCAGAATATTCGATTTCCACGAATTCAAGAAGGTAGGTACTATTTGTTATGAGGTCGAGTCTATGTTGAAATAACACTTTTCCTTATTTTTACTCTGAACACATCTTTCCGAGAAACGGCCATAAAATAAGACGATTCTTGCATGATTTAATTATTGACTTTTGATCTTTGCATCTTTTCCACGAAGCCGAGCAATAACTTACTTCCCGATTCCGTTCCTACTTGGTTTGGTACCGGCTTGTTTGTCACCACCGTAACGGAATTGTGGTATTATTTGCCTTAGTTTGGTGTATTGTTTATTTGGTCTTGAGAGTTAAAATTTACTAATTAATCTTTTTAAATACACCTATTTGATCTCCCCCCCCCCCCATCCTACCCCCACCATATTCCCACCTAAAAAACTTGTTTCTTGAAATGTAATTTTTCATTAGTAAATATCTCTGGAATCACTGCACTACACTTGTATACAATACCCATGTGGAAACCTGTAAATGGTTCAATTATTGTGACTCGATTAATTATACTCTGTTATTAATGTATAATTTGGTCTCCCAAATAAAATAAAATAATAAAATTTCGATTTTGTTATTCTGAATGCAAATGTTGGTAGTGGAAATTAACCCGCTTCCCGAAATCCGATCATGTAAAACTTGTCAGATCGACTCGTTATTGACGACAGTGCATTCTTATAACTTTTGGTGGCACTCCATGCACACACGCACACACATGGAATTCGCTACTAACCAGCTCGAAAAACGGCCTAAGGAGTCATTCATTAATTACGTGCGCAGTTTTTTTTCCAATTTAGACTCCCCCCCCTTGGTTAGATTAAGTGAAATTTGGGGCGACCCCCCTTTCCTCCCCCTTACGTGAGATTAGTGACGTAGCTACGGGGGTGTGGGGAGACTTAGAGAAACCCTGCCGCATCCTATCCTATTACGCCCCCCCCCCCCCCCCCCCCCTCCCCCGTTGAGGTAAATATAATGTTACCTCAACGGGAGGGGCGTAATGGGGATAGGACGGGGCGGGATGGGTTTTTCTGGGACTGGGCCCAGGTGATTTTCTCTTAGAAATTTTACTGAACCCTCCCCCCCCCTATTTTGAGCTCACGTAATTAATGTATTCCCCCTAACTATGTAGGTCGAAAATTGAAAATAGATGGATTACTTATAGTTTAATTAAAATTATGATTTTACGGTTTGTTTTTTTTTTGTTATTTAATTGTACATTTAAGTTTACACATTACTAATTATAAGTACTAATTTAATAACATCGGGTTTCGAGCGCGTCGCGCGTCGCCCATTGTGAGTATTTCCCGATAATAATTATTTATTATCAATTCACCGGAATAATTTAGCGGGCAGGTAGCTTTGCAATAGTGTCGCATAACATGTTTACTCGTCGCGGGCATATTTGTCCTCCGTAGCAGATACCTTTTTGATTGCGCACGTCAAGTGTTTTTGTAGCTTATTGCGCAATCTGTGGCGTCCGATTGTTACATATTGTACATTAGTCTGCTTCTGTCATATCATATGGCGTAACAATGACAATCCAAATATCAACCATTTGTCTACAAATTTTATAATAATTATTATATTCCTACATTTGGTAACAGTCGACGCAGTTTTTTAACATTCGATTACTTTTCCTCGTCGTTCTACGTCATAGAGACCGTTTTTCTTTATACGTCACTAGTGCTCACACGCAATGCTGCTTCCATTGCGACCATAAAAACGTGACACCCTTTGCTTCATTGTATCGTATTTCTGTTGTCTTTCGGCCGCGGCGTCGCGAGGTAACGTAAAACAATTCTCGGCCATTTTCCAGTGGTTACATAAAACAAATGAAAACAAGAACTAGCGCCAGGAGCCGGCAGTATTGAATATCACAATACACGGTGAGGCGCCTGGCGTGTTCTAGATACATCCACTCTATCTCTACACTGCCTGGACTCGACCGCACCGAGGACGATATAGGAAAAGCGACGCGTAAAATGGTACCACCTTATTAAAAATATATATATCGACATTCTCATCCTGCTTAACAATGCTCAATGTTATTGTTTACTTTTTGCGCGGTACCTCGCTGCTCGCTTATCTTCTCCGAACTTAACCTGGTCTTAAATCAAGTAGAATTTTCTTGATGAGTGTTTGTAGAAAGGATCATCGCAACCTGTTTGCATTGATCGAATGCAGTTTAAACGGTTCTGTCTTTTTTGCGAGTGCGTTTGTTTTGTTTGTTCGACGGCGTATAGTGGCGTTGTACGCATGTTTGTACGCAGCACTGTACAGAGTGCAGGCACACTGACAACCGACAGGGTGGCTACTGGCAATAGTGGCAATAGCTAGGTAGCTACAGCGACTACGGCTAGAGTTGTGCGTGTGTGAGGAGCCAGTGGTATTTCGGTCCGGTATTTCCATCCCAAGGTCCTCGCGCATGCGCTCTCCACCGACCCGCATTATGGTGTAGTGTGTGTATAGTCCGCCACCCGCCACACTGCCAGGCCCACCCACACCGACCACCTGTCCTGTACAAAACAACAATTATTCGTCCGCCGTATGACCGCACCACGCAAGGTGCGTGCTTTACTAAATTACTAATTGCTATCATTGTCCCCGTGGCGTCACCTCAGTACCACTACCACACGGCTTCTCTACCGCTTTCCATCGTTTATGACATTTTAATCAATTTCACGTTTTATTGTTTTATTTTCCACCATACTTTATTGTTTTATGTTTGTAATCAGAAAAGTTCTCAAAATGTAATAACTTCCCTTTGATGATAATTTTAGGTGATGTGGATCGTCTTAAAACCATAATGAACCAACTCACTTTTTGCATTTTCTGAGTAGAGCTTAAGGGCTCCAATACACAATCTAGCTCTGCCAGAGAAAACCAATCAGAGAAATACTGTCTTGACCAATCAAATACAGTTTTTTCTCTGATTGGAGACCTCATTTTAAGGTCTATGGCCGGGCGCAAACATCAGGTTTTGCTCTCCGATTGTCTGATATGACAAACGGATCGGATAAACACCTCACACATCCGATTCGAAAACCGGGGGCAAGCCCGTTGTCGGACAGGATTAAACGGCCGGCGCCGAAGGGCGTGGCCTATTTTTATTACCGATCCGGTTTTCGAATCGGATGTGTGCGGTGTTTATCCGAGTTTCATAAGAAATATATGGCGCGAAGGCCTTCCGGTTGTCTGATCAGACAATCGGATGGAAAAACCTGATGTATGCGGCCAGCCTAACTCAGAAATTGCAAACAGTGAGTTGGTTCACAATGGTTTAAGACAATCCATATGTTAACTTAAACTTTGTTTAATGCGGCATTATTTGTTGTTTGTGGAGAATTTTAATTGAATTATAGTATTATTTGCCGTGATTAAGTCATCGCTCAAGTATTTGTTGTTATTCTCACACTAACATGGCGATATTAATCAGCTACTTGACCTTTGGTAATGATCGAGATACTAATGCCTTTGCTTATTAATAAACAGGTCTTATCAATGTCGATCACGTACTAACTGGGCGTAATTATAATTTATTTTTAATATTATTTTATAATACATATTATGATAACGTTGATGTAAGCGTGTAAGCCGTAGGTATAATATTACCATTTTTAATGAATGTATTGTAACAGAGTTGCCAGGTGTTCGGTATTGTACCGAACTGTGCGGTATTTTAGCGACGTGAAGTATGGGCGGTTCGGTATTTTTTTCTGATTAATTTTTCTCCCTAATAAGCGATTCAACTATCAGATTTGACGCAATCGGCAATCGATATTGCGTAGCATCCTTACTTTAGTTTGTGCAATGTTGCCGCTTCTTGTACGCGCTCACTGTTTTCAAGCCATTTCGCGGATTAGTGTTACACATTAGGTGTACTACATACTTGCGTAAATGTGATTATTCGAAATAATTTGACTGCTTACATTGTTTCAAAGTCCAAAAAAATCCCCCCCCCCTCCCGATGCGGGTTTTGCCAAGATCCTAGGAAAATCCCGTGAAATCTAGGAAAATTTCACCTCGAAATTTTTTTTTGCTCACTGTTCGGTATATTTTTGGAAAAGACCTGGCAACCCTGATTGTAAAAGGTATCGACAGAAACCTTGGAGGTTGTTTTGCATGTTTTGCAAAAATACCATAACCTATCGCAACACGTAAACAACTTTATTACTGTTGATTCCAGAGTTGATTCTCTCCTTTTCTTTAAGCCATTCATTTCCGTATTTTATGCCATAAAATTCAATTTATCATCATCATCATCATGAAAACATTTCATGTGCAGATACGTGGTTATCTTTTCTACATCTCTTCTCTACATCTCTATCTCTACATATTATAAATTAAAGTCCCCCGCGTCGTCTGTCTGTCTCTCTGTTCGCGATAAACTCGAAAACTACTGAACCGATTTTCATGCAGTTTTCACAAATAGATAGAGTGTTTCGTGAGGAAGGTTTAGGTATGTAATTTGTCAAGGATTTGTGTAAATTGGTTGAAACAACGATATTTGTTAGAAGTATCGGAAAAAGTCAAGCCGCCTGGTAGCTTTCATCGAAAACGCTGCCTAATCCTTTTGGGATATAACAAAACAATTCATGGTGGGATATTCCTCTTTTATAGATCTACAAAAAAGTCCTCGAAGGCATATGTCTACCTTTTACGGATAGCTTACTATACCCATTCTATATTCTAAAAAAATGGTCACATATATACATTGCGGTTAGACGGATACAGTATTAATCCTTATTAACTTAAATACGTTAGTTACCCCAAGCATTTCATGCACATTATTAATATCTTTCACACCATCATCTCTACGTATTATAAATTAAAGTCCTCCGCCGCGTCTGTCTGTTTCTTCGCGATAAACTCAAAGACGGCGGTGGTTATAAAGGTTGGACAACCATCCAGTAGATGACGTTGTGTTTTATTAGCCGCAGCAACGCGTGGCCGGGTCAGCTAGTTGTAGAATAAAATGGACCTGTTTTTTGAAAACTACAAATGGTTGTATATTACTTTGGTACCTACTATGAAGCTAAAGTTTCGTCGTCAATTCGACATCTTACAGGCACTATTGCTTGCGAATATCCCGTCGAAACGCCCGGAGACCGGACTTTGTAGTTTCCAGTCGTTCGGCGTTACAGTGTTGAGAGCTTTGGAGTTTGGAGGCCAAATAGGTTTAATTGGACGTACAACAGTGGAATCTATTTTTTCGCTTAATATATAATCTAAATATCATACCTCAATGTATCTAAAGCCGGGTACAGACTTACGAAATGTAACATGCAATGTAACACGCAATGAAAGAATTTGCCATCCACATTGTCGCAATGTATCAAGCAATGTAACAGAATTCCCATAGTGTGGACGCCTTGCGCGCACGAACCGTGCACACTGCGCACACGAACAGAGCATTTCAACTCGTGCGCGCCGCAATTCGCCAAGTGTCGGTTTTTTCGCCGAACACAAAGGGGCGCGCAGTGTGCATGGAGCGTCAGTGTGGACGGGTTGTTTGTGTCTATACTGCAGAACGCGCGCGAACAATGGAGGACTTGTTCTCAGCAGACTGAGCTATGTTCACCGCGCGGTTGCCGGAAACAGATGTGAATAGGTACATGCTCGGTTCGTGCTCGCGCTGCGTCCACACTTATGAAATGGTCCTTTCATGTTAAATTATGTCGTTACAACAGTCTGTACCCGGCTTTAAACTGTCTGTATAGGTCTCTATTACATGCGTACTTCTCTTCTTCTTCCGTTCAATTTCTTATCAGAGATGGCTGATTGTCCAACAAGTAGTGTGAGACGTAGATACGTACTAGTTTCACGTCTGTCGATCCCAAACCGCAACACATCGTGTTAAAATGCAACTTTACAACAACTCTGATATGGAGTTATTATCAAAAGGCTGTCGATTTAAGATATTAAACCGGTGACCGGACAACTCAGAATGAAATCAACTCAACACCTCCTTTGAAAAGTCAATAAAAGTGATGAAAAAAAAATTGTTAAATAGGTTACGTTAGGTTTGGTTATGGGCTATGTTTGATTATTTTTTTTTCATAGCTTTTAATGACTTTTCAAAGAGGTGTTGAGTTGGCATGGAACTATTAAACCATACCAGCTTAGGATCTGCAGAGATCATGGATATCGCGACCTACTTGCGCGGCCGTATTTATATTAACAGCCTAATTTTATTTACCAGTCATTTTCTTAACGAGAGTCATTTTGAAATGACGTGAAATTTTAAATTTTTTTACTAATTAACTACTGAACCAATTTGTTTGCGGTTTTTTACAAATAATTTAGTGAATCCTTCCTAGCAATATTGCTTTTTTTCATTGCGTTGGCTACATTACGTACACACTTCATATCGTAAACAAGAATCGTTGATCACACCTTTTGAAAAGCTATGATCCGAGGGAATTGCAGTATTAAAAAGGACAAGGTATTTATGTTTTTTTCATATATTTTTCCGTTTTTTATATACAGTAAAACGTACATTTTTTCATATTATAATGAAAATACAACAAAAACATTGATATAATATTTTTTTAGCATCCTAAAGTATCGTGTCATTTCAAAACGACACTGGTCGTTTGAGGTTATACTATTTGACTATTTTGTATGACTATTTTATCTGATAACATATGTATTCATTATGTGTTATGTGTGTTTTGATGAGAAGAACACATCAATAATACTTTCAAGTATTATTGATGTGTTATTGTAAGATAAGTAGTCATGATATTGTCTTTAATTGATGTATTTTTTTTTAAATATTCTTTGATGAACATGATCGATTTTTATAGTAATACATCATTTACCTCTCAGAACCACTGTCTTTTTAAAATGACGATGAATATTTCCTAAACTATCAGTTAAACTTCAATCCGTGTTTAATGCAGCGGCAAGGCTCATAACTGGGGTTTCTAAATATTCGCATATTTCAGAACACCTTCGTAACCTTCACTGGCTCAAGTGCCCTGAGAGAATCCAGTACAAATTGTGCTGGATGGTTTTTAAATCAATCTACGAAATGGCCCCACCTTACATCTCCGAATTATGCGTCCCGGAAAATACCGGTCCGAGACAATTAACCCTTAGATCAGCAACTTCATCTGCTAAAGGCAGACTAATAGAACCTAAACGAAAGCCAAATACTATGTTTGGAGATCGTGCTTTCGGAGTATCTGGGCCTAAGGCTTGGAATAGACTCCCTCCGGAATTAAGATGCATAACAAGCCCAACAGAGTTTAGGTCCAAACTAAAAACCTTCCTTTTTGGGCTCTCATACCCGTAATTTAAATATACCTATTTGAGAGCATCATACTTGTATTGTCTATGATATGTCTTAATCACAATTTTCTTACTGATTTAAAATAACTCGATTCCTTACACATCAATCTGTCTCTTGACGAATCACATTTAGTAAGATCAAATCCTTATTGGTACTACTGCACCTCCCACCTTTATATGTTGCTTTTACTTTGCAAAATACACTCGTCAAAGAATACATTACATATTAATATTAAAATATTTTTCAGGATTAAATAACATGTGTTTACAATAATGTCCTCTGCGTGCGAACTCTATCTAAATTTCTTTAAATGGACAATATACAGTGTTAATTTCAAGCGACCTCCCAGGTAAGTATGGTCCTGTTTTCATTAAATTTTAGGCAGCATCGCGTCCATTGGTCAAAATATTGTACACATATTTTCGTATCGGTGATCAATGAACCGATGTATGCAATTTTTAGCCATAAGTTGTTTATAATTGTTTGCCTAGCTTGTAGTTTTTTAGATTTTAGAAATGTATTATAAGTTTGTACAGCGCCCTTGAGGTGATTTTTCACAAAAACGGCGCTATATAAATCATCCAAAAATTATTATTATTATTATTTTTAAAAAAAACTTTAAAAAAATCTAATATTTCAAGTACGCATAATCAATAATGTTATTTATTTTTTATATCTGTAGGAATTAATTTAGATGAGAAAAGGGTTAAAAACATATTCAGGTGAAAACATTATTGAGGTGATTTTCCCCAAGAACGGCGTTATACAAATAATATAAATATTACAATTATCCAGACATAACTTTAAAAAATAAGAAATCTGGTAGCAGTTATTATGAAGATGACTAAATGCGGTAGACGTAATCTAGTTAATAATATTTTATTACAAAGTGATCGAAAATGTTTCATCATTTTTTTTTGTCTCACCAGAATAGAATACGTTTTTCTTATAAAACGTATTCTAAAATTCATTCATACAAATATTGTTATTTTTTTGTCTATCTGAAAAAACGTTATCTCGAGGCCGTCTCTGGGGGTTTTGCGTATCTGAAGTCCAATACAATATTTTAATTCTTTTGACCGCTGCGGTAAACGTTAGCTACTTGATAAAAATGTTTAGTATCAACTTTTGATTGCATTTGAACGTTAAGAGAATAAAAGTAATTGTTTACACTTATCATTGTTTATAAATACAACATTATTATACAGGTTGTTTGGTTCTTAATGCGCAAGTTCTTGAAGTTTTAAATACAATAAAACACAGTGGTGTAAAAAGTAATGAAAACTGACTTGATAACGAAAAAACCACTCTTATCGCTACCGAAAAGGGATGCTGGTGGCGAGGTCAGTATGTAGTCAGTAGGTACCAGTAAGATGTAGCGATGTGTAGGTTCAGCTGGAGTGGACTCTTGAATTCGGGTTTTTCGCGGGAAGCGGATCCTACTCCTACTCCTTTTTCAAATCGACTACTCCCAGAGAACCCGGTCCAGTATTCGGATCCAAACCCGGCGGTCCGAGCCAATCGCGAGTCGGGAGCAGGTCGCGCGTTCGAGTTCTTTTGCGGGCACCGCCTCCGAGGTCCTGCTCCGGTGGAACCCGTGCGTCTCGCACCACTCGCTAGTCGGGAGTGGCTCCCGACACCTGCTCCAACAACTCAAGCACTTTCAAATGGAAGCACGTCTCGGAGGGCTCTGACAAAATGCAGAACTTACCCATCTCTAGTAAAATGGCGTACTGCTTGTGTCTTTCTTATTAAATAATGCTTTTTCCCTTTTAAAAGCTTATTAATAATTATTTTTTCTATCATAATGGTTATATGTACATGTATTTATTTATTTATTGGCCCACCAACAGAATACATCACATAATAATTACAGTAATAAAAATACATTCTCAATATGGTTATAGCGTAATTCTACAAACATATAAATGGCCCCCGACGGCAAAAAGTTTCCCCACCCCTGCTATACGGGAATTGGTTTGAAAAAATAGATGGTGTAAAACGGCTATAAGAAAGCTTTTCCAGGTTATTTAACTCCTACTCACTTTTCTTGCATCCCTTGTATCCTGTGTAATGTTTTCAAGTGATTATTTTCCAAAAATTGTCTTTATTAATTTATATGAACTTTATTAGTTTTCCAATGGTACATACCTCGGCTATTACGTTATTTAATAATTTTCATCAATTACCATTCACCTTGTATGAGAAATCCGTCCAAGGTTAATAAATAGACTTTCGTGTAATGTGCCGTATCACACAGTAAGCAGTAAGTACGACGCGTGCGGCGATAAATGTGATTGTTGTTCAAAGCAAACTACAATAATAATAATAATCAAATGTCACATTGAGTATGTTTTCATAACAACATACGTCGGGTCTTAAACTAAGTGTTGCATTATATTTATTATGTTATGTTGTAGCCCTTTTTCATCGTCTATGTACATATTTACGTTTGAGTGCTTCAGTGTATGTATATATATATATATATATATATATATATATATATATATATATATATATATATATTCTGATGTGTGACTTTAGTGTGAATGTTCCACATATCTGGCAATATTTCATTTTAAATACACGTTTTAACAGACCTACCGCAATTTACTCTACATGCTAAATTGTTACTTTTACACATCACTATTTGATTTATGCGTTTTGTTATAGTTGTTCAAAGTCAACAAGTTCGAAGATTTTTTTTTACAATAGCTCAACACAGGAGGCCCTCAGGAAAATAATTTCCCTTGGGACCTGTGTCGTCTTATGGGATGCTGTGTGGAGGGTTTTTTAAGGAAAGGAAGAAGAGGAAGTTTTGGAAAGGAAATAGCTACGAAGGGTGGGTAGGAATTTGGGGGTCAATGTGTCCAGGAGTGACGGACGTGAATCTATCCCCTCAACTGCGATGCAAGCAAAGGTCAATTTGGGAGGCGGGAATGGGTACCGCCGCCCCGGGAACTTTTATTGGATAACACCTCTGTCATAGGTCACCCCAAGTGGTTCGCCACGTTTGCAACAACCCCCCCACTGTACCATTGGGTCCATTGATAGTAGCCTCCATCTCATCTTGGATGGCGCAAGCAGCTGGCAAGAGATCGCTCCCATGCACCTTCTTGACAATCTCGACTTATATATTAGCTTATGCTGCAATTCTAATCAGGATATAAGCTACAACCATAAATACAAAACGTCAATATGAAATTTTCAGATTCAGTATCTAACATTTTATGTTCAACAATATTGAATTAGTGTTTTTTTTGTAGAATTGACTTGTGCACGTATAATTGCATTTTATCTTTTCGTGGTTCATCAATCTGCGTGCTTTTATCTAAATCTGTGTTTGAAGAAGTTCAATCTCTCGAATGGAGAAAACTCTGACAGCATGAAATTATGCAGAATTTTCTGTCTTACATTTCTTGGTCAATGCAACAAATTTCATCTCGCCAGACTATTTCCTTCGTGAGCTAAGTAACTTTCAAATGGAAAATGCTATTTGTATTGAGAAACTTGATTATTTTCGTTTTTTTTTAAATTTATATTTTTATTCAGCGTTTCAGCGCAATAAAATGAATATTATCAAGAATACAAACCTAGTTGTAACAAACAAAAACTAGTATTACCTATACGTAACCAATATAATATTATATATAAGATTCAATAACTTAATTGCATCGAATGAAGTGCTTGATGAGCGATTATTACAAATAATGCATATTGACACAGTCTATAAATAGCTGATTGGTTTTCTGTGGCGAAGTGAGTGAACTCAAGTGGCCGGCGGCAGTATTGATTGCTCCCACTGCATCGTTGGCCGCTGCGTTGCATTGAAATTGGCCCTGTTCTATTTTGCCCAATCATCGCAACGCATATGTCTTCCACAATCGTGAAGATGTAAATAAACAAACCTACACCACCAATGACCTATGCCTAGAATAGAATTATGTAGGTGATAATTTTTGTTTAATTTTGAAATAAAAAATATATTAATTAATATTTTTTAAGATGGGCCTGGACGTTTTCGAATTCATCCTGAAATTTGAGCGGGTGTTCAACATTTTCACCATTTTCAATATTAACTGAAGTGTCATTTAGGGTACAAGATTAAAACCAAAAAGGGGGTCGCGATGGTAATTATTTCGTTAGTTCCAAAATTTTAATAGGTTTTCCAAATCATACCTGACTAATAATTATAATTTGTGGTTATATATGAAAAAAGCAACAATGTTAAAAAGGTCTAATAACCTGATAATAAACAGGAATAAATTTGATATTCTGCCTACCTACCATTTAATTGTTTTTACTTATATCTGTAAAAAAAAACTTTAAAAGACATAAAACACACACTCTATTACGAAATTTTATGCTCTACAAAATTGGTATTCACATTTTTCTCGAAATTGCACGGGAAACGAGATACCGAAAAAACCGAACCTAGTCTTGCAATTTACTTGCTTTGTATCTATTAAAGATAATAATAAAAATAAAAACTAAATTGTAGAAAATTTTATGTTCTACAACATTTCTTTAGACATTTTAGCCGAAATTTGCACTGGAATCGGGAAATTTGGGGAACACTAGATTTTGGCGCGTGTTCGACTGATTTTTTTCAAAATGGCGGCACGACCAGGGGTGCGTAAAAATAGAAATATTGGATTTTACAACAGGCGACCAGTTTATAAAACATAGGGATTAAAAAATTGTAACTAGCCGGATAATTACGATCGCTGATTTTTTTTTTACATGAATACCACACAAGAGTCCCAACTGCTCCCGTCTGGAGCCAGTGGGACTATGGCATCCCCAATTGGGGTATGTTGTGAGGCTGAAGGCAGTGGGGAGGGGAAGGAGATAGGGAGGAGGAAGGTGGGGAAGTACCTGGCTATTCAGATCTGGTCACCAAATACGGCAGAAGCCATTTCAAGCAACTTTTCAATTCTGAATGGTGGTCTTACACCAGGGTGATATTGATAGTATCTTCCACTCTGGAACGTGCTGCAAATATACTATATATTATTTTAAATGAATAAATTGTGAAATACACAAATTAATCAAATAAAATTTATTTGCCACGTCGGGATTCGATCCCGCGACCTTCGGAATGCTAGTCAAGCGCCTTACCGCTGCACTACGCCGGCCGTCAGTCGTTGCACTGGCCTATATGATAACGGTGTTGCTTGTTTTAAATCCTGGGCGGAGTCAAGTAAAACTATTCTTTATGAAAAAATACTTAAACTATATATGCAGTTGAATAATATTTACTGCTCAGTGCTCATCCTCCGTCCTGTCAGGAGAAACCCCCTTTCATTTAATTTAATTATTTGCCCTTTGCCGTAGACGGAACGAAACATCGTCCCGAATTGTCGCAAAGTAAAATAATAAATTCATCAGCGCGCGATTTCCACGCCATTTCATTACCCGTTCGAATTAGCATGGTTTCACGCCAGCCGGCCGTGACAATCTCAGGCTTTCGGTGTTTGATAACATTCCCATTCCCACGTATATTTTGGTCTAGCTCTCCGCCGAGACGCGGCCTGTTAACTGACTCACCCAAACATTACATTAACTGCATTCCTCCGGGCCAATTATCCGGAGGTACGCACCGATCAAGCGATCAACCAAACAACTACCAAACTACCAACCGAGTGGCCACTAGCAACTAGCAACTTGCCACTTCTCGCTCGCTGTTCACGTTCACCGTACAGCGGTACAGCGGTACAGCAGCACAGCGGTACAGCGGTACGGTGAACGGTGATTGGTGATCGGTGATCGCTCCGCTTTTAGGCGATTCTATTCAAATGTTTACAGTGTCGGCCATGTGTGTACAAGAGGATTGTAGGTACTTCAAATTAGTTCAATTTGAATATTTTTCTACTTTCGTATGGTTGGTGGTCAGAGGGGGACATCTAGGTCTGCGAGCCAGTCTAAATCCCGCCGGGGAATGAGTGGAGCGGGCATTCGTTGACAACGTGTTCGGTGGTCTGCACCGCACTGCATTCACACATCGCCGACTCTTTAAGGCCCCATCTATGCATCATGTGAGCACAGTTTGAATATAGTATCATTGCATGTTTTTTTATGAATTATTACTTGGTAGTCAATTTTTTACATTAGCTCACAGCTACATTAAATTAGCTTTACATTAGCTCATTAGCCCACACAGAAAGTACGAGGAAGCTCTGAGGAAAAAAGTTCCCACAGGGCCTATGTCATCTTTGGGGTTGCTGTTTGGAGGATTTTTTAAATAAAATGAAGGAGAGAAAGTTTTGGGAAGGAAAAGGGTATGAGAGGTGGGTCAATGTGTCTAGGAGTGAAGGACATATGGACGCAAGATGATGAGTCGAGAGAGTCCGGCTGGAGAGGTCAAAAGATCTCCCTCAACCGGTCTTTCTCTATCTGGCCCGCCACGCAGTGAGTGGGCAAACGAATCAGTCGCTAGGCAAACCTCACCCCATCAACTCGGGCACCCCTGCTAAGTCACCAAACATAGAGAACCACTTAGGGTGACCTAAGGCATACTATTCCTAAAATCAATAACATTGTATTCATTCATTCCGACTTCTTTTGGTATTGTTATTGAATCAAAATAATTGATACTCGCAGTTAAAAACACGGTCCGCGTGTTCTATTACGATGGTAGCTTAGTCACAAACTTCACGTTCACGGATGGTTTCCATATGGCGCGGCGTCAGAGTTGTACTCGGGAGTCGGATTCTTAAATTTCAACAGTACAGTCGCTAAGGTATTAATACTGTCAGATTTTAGTTACCCAAATCTGCCGCATAGAAGTATGTCTGCATATTCTAAAAATAAAGAAAGGAAACAAGCGCCTATTTTTATTTAATACGTAAAAGTTGTTTCTATATAAACTATCTAAATGCACTTTGGATTGATGGCCTTAATTTTAATTTGTCTTTTCAATATGAATATGTGTTATATAGGTATATTTTATGTTATTACTCTATTAATATTGTTCCTAATGGTGGCCGGCCAACTCAGAATGAAACCAACTCAGAACCACCTCAGAAAGGTCATAAAGAGTGATGATACAAAAATATAAAAAAATGGTTAAATAGGTTACGTTAGGTTAGGTTTAGCGGCTATTTTAAAATTATTTTTTTCATAATAATAATATTTGGATGATTTATATAGCGCCGTTTTTTGTGAAAAATCACCTCAAGGGCGCATAGCTTTTAATGACGTTTCAAAGAGTTGTTGAGTTGACTTGATTCTGAGTTAGCATGGAACCGTTCCTAATAATCAACAAAGCGTGTTGAACCAAATGAGTTATGACGTAATCGGGACCTAAGCTACTAACTAACTAGGAGTGCTAGGACGAGACAGTTATAATTGGAACTGATTTGGATACAATTAGTGACGTTACAACGCCTTGCAATTTTCCGCTTCACATTGAACCATATTGACTTGTTTAAAAATAATTTATTATAATTACCATCCACTAGAATTTCTCCTTACGCATTTCAAAAAAATTAATAGGTAGGTAGGTAGGTGTATATTTCTTACAGGTTTACTTTTGATCCACTGTTCACTTACGTCGCTTATTCTTTACTCCATTATTTATTAACTAGACCATTTATTATTTCGTTGAAACTTATTGGTAAGCCGTACTCTAGCGTTCGATCATTTCGTTTACAAGGGGAATTTCCAACCTTTTTCTTTCAGTAAATCTTGCTGTGTATCGGTAGCTTTTTACATCCACTTTCTCCTGGGTTTTCCATGGTTATAAATTAGAGAATACCTCGTAATGTAAGAGTATAATGAAACCAATTTTAAACTTTATTCCACTTTTTTCTGACCGCACCGGTTTCAGACAATAACGTGCATCTTCAGACTGGTGAATTTTTGCTTTAAGTTATGATATTTGTTCATTTTTTTAAGTACCAGTCGGACGTCGTAATTATATGAAATCGGTCCGGTCCAGGTCATAAAAAGTGGAATAAAGTTAAAAATTTGGTCGTATGAAGCAGATACTTTGTGATGTGATATTATAATTTAAATTAAAACAATAACTTTGTCAACACCACTTTTATTTTATATACTTTTACTTTATTCCGACCGGGTTTCGCTACAACCGTAGCTTCTTCAGGGCGGTATAGATACTCTACTAAATACTTCTAAATAAAAGTGGTGTTTACAAATAGTCTAAGATTCCGATATAAAACGACCTTCACCGAGATGTTTATTTGATGAAACGTATTTTATATTTAATTTAATATGTCAATAAATATATTGCATATGGGTTGCCTAACAAATTTTAGTCCAGGGTATGATTAATTAATAATTCAAAAAAGATATTTTTTAAACAGGTAGGTGGTATAAACAGGTAAATCGATACTAGTATTTTACACCGGTCTGATTATTTAATTAAAATTAAATGAAATTAAAGATTATTTCATTATGAACACGGTGGTATCAAAATATACGCACATAAATAATTAATTGATTAAAAATAATAATTTAATTTAATTATTAATTTTTAATTTCCTCTATTTTAATAATAAACTACTCCAAAATGATGCACAGCATATACGAGTCTATCGCTATCCTTTTCATTTTCAAGAACAAATAGCATCTCTTTCTTTAAATGGACGGACTTCAAACAGCTGCTATGCTGTGTCCTCTTCTATCGCATGGGATGGTTGTTTGGGACCTCTCAGTCGCACACATTCACTCAAACCGGTGAAATGTTTAAAAAAAATATATATTAATTAATCATACCCTGGACTAAAATTTGTTAGGCAACCCATATGCAATATATTTATTGACATATTAAATTAAATATAAAATACGTTTCATCAAATAAACATCTCGGTGAAGGTCGTTTTGTATCGGGATCTTAGACTAAAAGTTATTGTTTTATTTTAAATAAAAAAAAATTGTTTCATTATTATTTTTTTAAGTTACAAATATAACATATTGCGTCCATTTAGTAGGTATATTTTTATTCTTAGTTTATTTATTTTTAGTTGTAATATTATGTAAAAACTTTTCTTTTTCTGGCGCTAATCTTGGTTGTAGGTAAATATGTATGTTAGTAAGTCACTAGTTTTAGGTCAGCATTTATATTTCTTAGTCATAAGTCACTAGCTATAAGTCTTAGATGTAAGCCAGTAATAGTAATTATTTTTATATATTTATTTGTACAGCGCCCTTGAGGTGATTTTTCGCAAAAAATGCGCTATATAATTTAGCCAATTATTATTATTGCGATGGAATTGCACCGTGTATTAATAATTTAAAAAGAAACGTTTTAATACCCTTAGGGGCCATCCATAACTTACGTTACACCTTGAGGGGAGGAAGGGGAGTAGAGAAGTGTGACAAGGGATATGGGGGGACATCAGCTCTGTGATGTCACATGTAAAAATCTAAATTATTAAAACGCAAAACTGAAAATTGCAAAATATGTGAACTTGGGTGGAGGGGGTTTCACAAATGTGACGACGTGTGACAGGGCGGGGGGCGGGAGGGGGGAATTCGTGTGACGTAATTTATGGATGGCCCCTTACCTTAAGAACGCCCTGAGACCCATACAACCACTGAGTAAATTTAGTAATACACTCACACACATACACCTTCAACACTCAATTCACTTCAAATTATTACATTTGCTGTGTAATACCTCTATACAGATGCCTGCTAGTGTCTTCATTTCATTTAACATTTTGTGCCTGAACGTTTCAAAATGAAATTTAATAAAACTTGTATTTTGGTTTTGGCGATGTTTTTTTGTTGTTATTTTAATCGGCGGCCGGTGTAATAGTAGACTATGTATATTCGGCAATTTCTCCCTTATCGTCCCTGGCCAAAGGAGTGCGCGATTTTGTTCGAATTTTACAATTGGATCCCTCACAAGATGTTGTGAGAGCTTTTGAATTGTGTTGCCATTATATATATTTTTTAACTATTTTACCACCTGCGAAGAAAACGTTACAATAATATTATTGTTCTGCAGAGAGTTTTTCGCGGTAGGCGGTAGGTAATGCACACATGATTAAGATTAACGTAATCACAAGAATGGCGTCTCGTCTGGCTGAGTGCACATCTGCGATGTATCAGGTGTCTCCTTATCTGCCTCAGACACAACATCTCCCCACGGCACGCGCCCGATACCTGATAACACTTGTTCTTCCCTGCGTACCCCTACATACCCCTTCACCGCCCACAGCCCGCAGCCCGCGGACTTGGACACTAATCACCTCGTACAATACGCAACAGGCAACGATGTTCCTTGCTTGTATTTACATTTTATCCTTATCATTTACAAACGTTGCGGTGCGATGCAGCCGTCTTTATCGTCATGAATTACGCACAAAAAAATAGTACCTACATGAAAGTGCCATATATTATTATTTGTATTGAACTTCTTGAATATTCAAATTAACTTCAGAAGTTGTTTAAATACCTAGTTTGGTTGGAGGTTTTGGTGGAGAACCACGATGTTTTCCTTTGATATCCCGAATCACGACCTAAGACTCTGCGCTATGTATGGGTGTACTGTGGAGGAACATAAGTGCACCACATATACATCTACATACCTGTGTAGAATAACGCAATTTATACATTCCGGATACATCTTAACTATTTTGAGAAGGCTCTTGATATACGCGAGAATTTTCTTTCTTCCATGAGTGTTTTCCGTACTCCGATTACGTTGGTATCTTCCTTGCAGACATAAGTTTAACGCTCTTTCTTTATTTACTTAGAACTTACCGTAACGAAATGGGTAGGTAACCGTTAAGAAAAACGAAACGAGACGAATAGCTGGTTTTACCGAAAATTCTTCATGTCATCGGCGCCGCCAGCGCTTTGTCCAATTTCAATTAAACTTTCTCGGTGCAAGAAAAACGGTGACAGATAGATCCGGAATTTTCCCGGAAAGTATGGTAGGGAGGGGGGACATTGAGCCCGTGGAGCAGTTCTCTGTGCAACCACTTCTCTGTGCAACTTTTATTAGCATTGCATATTGGGCCGCTTCCAAATAGTCTCCGCTTCCGGTGGAGGCTTTGTGTCTGAAGTAAATTCCTTGATCTCTGCATCCGTTATCTACCATACTTTACGATGCTCATACTGTGTTTTACGATTGTTGTGTTTGTGATCAATTAGGCTTTAGAGTGCGCACTCACATACGCACTCACGTACGCTTTAGTCCGCTTTGATATCATATTACCAAATTATAAAACATAATACGACTTATTGATAAATAAATGTTTCCAGATAGAAAATATGTACTCGTGTCAAGTGTCGAATAAAATAAAGTGCATCTATGATTTAATAAAACAGAAGGTGCAGAACGAGAAGATTTTATAAATCCAACTCTTAGTCCTGCCCCTTTCTGAAGGTACATCGTCAATCGTCAAAATCATTAAAAACATCTAAGCAGGATTCCTTCTCCAGTCCAATGTCCAGTTCCTATTGTGTGAGTTGGCAGCGTCTCCTGTAGTTAACTAATAACTGATCTCCCAAGTCCAAGAGGAAGTATTGTTCCCTGTCCTGCTCGCTAGATTCAATGCAGCGATCCTTGCCAGCTTCCGTGAGGAGAGCCGGCGCGCGGCGTTTACATTGGAATATAATACTTAACCACACGGGCGTAGCAAGGTTTTAGTATCGGGGGGGGTTCAAAAATCAAAACTCGTGTCGGGGGGGGGGGGGGAGGGGACGACTTTGTATTTCTTGAGCATTAACTAATAACAATTTGTGGACATTTTATGTTGAAAACTTTTATTTTCTATGTACATTGGTTAATTAAAGTAACAAATGTATATAGAAAATAAATCTTATTTTAAGCAGTCACCTGATCAGAAACGGAATTCCAAAATAAAAATCAACCGCAATCACCGAAAAAACGGAACTTGCAAGTGAAATTATTTTTTTCCTTCAGAGGTCCCCGTTTATCTTTTTAGATACATAATATCATTTTGAGTTATCGGTATTAAAAATAGCATTTCTTGAAAAAATTGCTTGTAAGTACATCAACAATATTTAAGATTCATGGGAATTCCAATTCCATAATTCCATTCCAGTAATATTGTCATATGCAATAAAAAATTTACCAGGTCGAAATTTCCGTAGATTTAGTGCTGATTTCCCTTTTCCCTAAAAAATATTTTTCTCCCCTAGATCTATTCAAATTTCCCTAGATGGTACGAAAATATAGGTACAAAGGTTACCATCTCGGTACAGAGGGCAAATCCAAAATACATTATTAGTGTAATAATTAGTAATAAAATAAGTTATGCCGCTCGCATCTCTTTATTTTTAATATTATTGATGTTGATATCTTAACTTTTCGGGGGGGGGGGGGGGGGGGGTTGAACCCCCCCCCCTGGCTACGCCCATGTAGTATTCTGCTTAGTTCTATGTTCTGTATATTATAGTAAGCACTGAAGTTTGTATATCAATTGATCCTTCGTTGCTCTGTGCTCCGTGGCTCCCGCGCCGAGCACAGAGCAGAAATAAATTATTACCGTTGACGTCGCTACTGGCGGATTAACGTCCCATTTAGAATATTTATCGGGTGTCATAAAGAAAATTTCTGTATCACAATTTTCGCAAGCGAGTCTCGTATATTATTTCTCATATTTTTCCGGAAACTGGCGAAGGGTGAATTCGAGTTTTATTCGTATCTCAGAAATACAAACTTATGTGATTCGAAACCGAATGCGTAGACATTATAGCTTTAGTTTCACCACGTCGGCGTCGACCACATCTGAAGTTACTTTGGTTATTGAAATACCTCTATTGAAATGAAGGTGAGTTCTTCTAGATTTTCTAATTATGTTTGATAAAAATATACAGAAATATAAGCAAATCGATCTACACTATGTTCCTATTTATATTACGATTTTCCTCTTATTGTTGTTTACGTGTGTTCACGATAGCAACAATTACCGTATTTTATTAATATCATGCTTTTGAAGATTTCATGAGTCTATTTGTGACGTGTGAAGTGAATAAATCGTCCGTTCTTGACGCCTGAATTATCTCAATATCTATCCCTTGTTCGATGGCTGACTCGAGATAATATCTATTTTTTTTATTGAAACGGCCTTGCGGATTAGAGTTGTTGAATTAAATTACTCCCAGTTGTTGTCGCTATCTCTTGGAAGTATTTCAATGGTAATAATTAATTGTTACTTATTGATTTAATATTATGCCGGTAGGTACTTCGAACGTTTCCTATTTATTGGCAACGCAGTTACTTTAACATAGATATCAGTAAACCATGGAATAAAGAATAACACAAGAAGTGTCTTGTGGGCGTGTTTCGTAATCCAAATGTTGGTCTAATTTGATTATATTCCATAAATAAGTGTTTTCGAAATCAAATGGGATGGAGATCTAGGATTTTAGGTGAGTGTAAGTGAGACGAAGCGCTGGGCTATTGGGCTAAATGAAACCTTTGTTTCCATTCAAATATGTATGGAAGGCACTTCCAGTGTTGTATTCTTTATTCTCTGTAATAAACCCAATACCTACATTACGGTCGTAGTATAAAAATCTAAAGGCAACGGTGGGTAAATATTTCCCTATCGAGTCCACGCTCAAAACACACTCTAAATTTTTTAAATAAATTGTACTAGGTAGATTACAGTTAGTAATAAGTAATTCAGTAACCGGAATTGAAAAACATTGCATTTTAATGGTTATTTTGTTATTTTAAAAACGCGAAATGTCATTTCTCAAGGAACGACGGCAAACGTCTCGCGTGATTTTTCGTGTTTATGAAACCGAACAAAATAATGATTAATACGCATTATTTATCATTTCCGAAGATTGCAATTCGTACTTATTATTGTCTAACTGACAGAAAGTGATTTTTTCTTTTAAAAATGCGTATTTCATCGTCGTAATTAACATGGCGGTCCTTGAAAAATGACATTTCGCGTTTTTTAAATTAAAGAAAAAAACAATAAAACGCAATATTTTTCAATTTAAAGAAAAAAACAATAAAACGCAATATTTTTCAATTCCGGTTACTGAATTACTTATTACTAACGATTATCTACCTAGTACAATTTGTTTTAATTTTTTATAGTGTGTTTTGAGCGTGGACTCGATAGAGAAATATTTACCAAAGGATATTGTTTGTACTCAGTTCCCGATAGAAAGGTTTAGCTTTACAATTTACTACAGGTTCGCGAGTTTATAGTCCGCACGAACGAATTCCAATCTACTCGCTGCACTCTCACGACTTGAGATTAAAACTCATCGAGCCGGTAATTCAAATGAAACTTTATTTGCATTTTGGAATCTAGCAGTTCCTTTAGTACCTAGGCACTAGGCACAGAATAATACTACACAGTAGTGCGGACAATAGCAAGTACGAGGTTCATCTCTCATTGATTTTATATTCTCCAGTATACCTAAAGACAAACTTACAATAAATTACACCACGCGATCATACAATGTTGATGCGAACATTGTATGATCGCGTGGTGTCCTGTTTTGCACAATTATTATTCAATAGCTTATAATTTATAATATTCTCGGCCTATTTTAATGCGCACTTTGAAAATATTAAAATCGTATGTTGCGACCTTATAATATGCAGTTTTATTAACTGTTTATTCATTTGAAGGTTGGTACCTAGGTTTTGTATGCAAATAACTTATTTAACCTTTTACCCAACAGCTATAATATTATGCACTTGATAGTGAAAAGCAAATCAAATGCCATGATTTATTTTAAGCTTTATTACTTTGTACTTTAAAACTAATTCTATTATTTATTTCTATGCATTTTACAGTTATAATAAATTATAATTATGTATAAACAATATTTCACTGTTTGTAAAATATTATGTAATATTTAGTAAGAATGACGTGTAGGTTCTGTAAATTATTATTTTTTATTATTCTTATATCGTGTTGTAAACTGCGTCTGCTCCTTAACACAGAATTTCCGAGCAAGACAGGCAGAGTAAATAATAACACGTAGTAATAAATAAATAAATTTTTGTTAAAGATTTTTACAGGGTGTATCACACGAACTGGACATACATGTTGTAGATAGTAAAAAATGTAGATGTACTTTTGGATTTTTTTCAATTTCAAATGTATTTTTCTATCTGACGTCACATCATACACTAATTAAAATTGCTAGTAAGTAGGTACCCATAAACCTTCCTCCTCATTCTACTGCCTTTTTGGTGTAATAGAAAAAGTCTTGAATCAAATTTATCAGTTGACTTCTATAAATGGGCTTTAAGCTTTGTTGACCATCGCAGTTGTTTTACATCTCTTTATCCTCTCTGTCTGGTCTATAGTTCCGCTGGGGCTCCTAACAACACAATCACATCAGAATTACTTCGAGCAATCGCGCAGTGTGTTCGAAGGATAAAATAGGTGTAACCTTTGTTAAACAAATTTGAGAAAATTATTTTGATTCTATGTACAATATTGGAGCTATCGCATTAAAAAATGATCGTTTTTTTATACCCATTATTTAATACAGAGAACCTCAAGCTTTGGTCTTATTCAATACTCTAATGGTCTTTAGATGTCACGCTTTGGTGCCTTCGCAGATTGCTTGGCTGGTGTGGCATCCCCAATTGTGAGGCTGAAGGTATGCGGAGGGGAAGGAGATGTGGCTGTGTGTGGAGTACCTGACTGTGTGTGGAGTACCTGAGTTTTTAACTAATCTAATATTTTATTCTTAAGAATAATCGTGTTTACTGAATTAGAAAACATTGGCAGCAAAAGCAATGAACTCGCAACTATTGAAAAGTTATATGATTAACAGAAGAAGAATTAATCACAATACTAGCAAGCCACTGTCGATTATATATAGAATTCCACAAGGAAGCATACTAGGGCCCGTTCTATTCACGATTACATAATGAACTGTGCTATGGAAATATAAATATAATTAATAAGTATGATGTGATATGGAAATTAACCAAGAATTAACCTAGTCAATTATGCGGACGATACAGTTTTACTCTTCAAAGTTAAAGACTGGAATAATGTATATAACGTGGTGGAGCTTGGAGTAATAAATAACACGAGAAATCTAAAAAAATAAAAACACCATAAAAATACAGGAATGCACAGATACCAACAACTGCTATATTCGACTCTAGAAAATACAGATAAAATGAAATATCTTGAATCATATTTGGACATAACCTCAGACGGACACATCGTTATCAAACACATCACAAATAAACTCTTCAAAACCGTACACATTTTCCTAAACGATATACGTATATTTGTATATTTATATAAAGTAAAACTTCTGAAAACAATATATTTTGCACTTAGTCAATTTATAATGGAATAGGAAACCATAGCAGCAACAACTCAGTTATCGGTCATGTTGGAATCGCACCGAAAAGTTGTTTTAAAGATAATATTTTAAAAAACATGATAGATAACGAACATTGTGAATTTAAAAAGAAGAATGAAAACATGTTTGACCTACTAGATATACGCTGAATGTACATAAAACACATTACTAAAGTATCTACATTTATTTAACAAAAACAAATGTCCAACAAACACAAACTAACGTACAAAAACAGGCAAATATACAAGCGTACTTACAAAACAAAGGGGTGGGGGAAAAGGGGAACTAAAAGCCGCTCGCAGGGCCTAGCAGCAAAACGCGGGACCTCAGTACGGAGAAACAACCCGGTGAGGCCCACATTTTCAAAAATAATGTTTAAAAAAAAGTTATTGTAGGTTAGGACCTTGGTATCAAATTTAAAAATAGAAAAATTTACAACATGCTCTATAGTGCATTGCCTTATTTATTTGTTTTAACTTGATATATTTCAAATTTCCGTAACTAAAGATAGAATTGGCACTAAAAATTGTTGCGTTGAAATTGCATTTTGAAAAGTTGTGAAAAAAGTTCCACGCCAGACCTTACCGTCCGGAAGTGGTTATTAAGACAA
Organism: Limnephilus rhombicus; assembly: GCA_929108145.2. Taxonomy (NCBI): domain Eukaryota; kingdom Metazoa; phylum Arthropoda; class Insecta; order Trichoptera; family Limnephilidae; genus Limnephilus; species Limnephilus rhombicus. The sequence goes on along the minus strand of OV815273.1, from coordinate 45,065,735 downwards.
GCAAAGAGATATTTTATTTCATTCGAATCAAGTTGTACATATTGGTTACGTTAATCCGTGCACTCTACAAAATGAGGTATTTTGTTGAAGATAGCCTTTATTCAATCAGCGTGTAAGAACAGTCTCACAGTGCATTGTGCAACACCTCAACTAGTGCTGTACTACTAGAAGCTTGTTTTTCCGCGGTGATTATTTCCTCTGGAAGCCGAGAGCCGAGTCTCTGGCGCCGGGAGCCGTGAGCCGCTAATCCCCGAACGTTAGCAGAAGTTATGCGGCCGTGGCGGTTCTGGCTACTGACTGCTGACTGATGACTGGTGCACTTCCGAGCGGTGCATATTTCAAATGGTCCTCAGCCGAAAGTCATTCTATATCGACGATTTATTTTTCATTACAATTTCAAATTGAATAATGCCTCTTCTTACTTCAAATACTTCTATTCAAATGACTTACCATAAAGGTCAAAATAAACAAAAAAAAATGATCCCTATAAAAATACTGAAGGCCGTCTATGTCAGAGTTTTTTAAACTTGTTTGACTCAGTGCAGCCTCTTTCAAAGATATTTTCCTTCAGCAGCTCCTAGGAAAATTCAATCGCTTTTTCGACTAATTTGACTTACATTGTGTTGAAGTTCTCGCATAAGTCGGAAATGCATTCAATTTTTTTTTAACATTATTTTTAATCAATCCATTTGCTATTCTCGGTGCCGATATTATCTTAATAAAAATATTTTAAAGTCCACATTTTATTGAGTCAAACCATAAAGGGTTTTGATTTGGTCGAATTTATCTTTTACTGTCCCCGCTGGCATATTCAGTTACTAGAATATTTAGTGCGTCATATATTATGTGTGATGATATGACAGGGACGGATGCTGTGAGCTGCGATGTCCGAACATCTGACGAAATGTAAACAACATTCATGACGTCATCAGTGTCGATACTGGTTTCCGGGACTCCTATCATCATAAAGATAACCGCTCTGTTCGCCGGATAATGTTGTTTTGACAAATGATTGAATTATTATCTTTGTTATCTTAGATTTCATAATCTTCTGGTATTTCTGATTAGCGATGGTCGTGGGATTGGCATTTATGTCTTACCTCGCACACCATAAAACTACTAACTCCCCGGTAAAAGACACTTTTTGTATCTAACTCTTCGAAATTATTTTTACACACATTTACCAACTATTTTAACTGCCACCGTTGAAGCACGGCTTTAGACACGGCAAGGGTGAATTTAATAAATAAAATCATATACTTATTTTTTGTTTGCTTACTGCGTTAGTTCTTTAAATTGTATAATGGTCGGTTTTATCCACGACGCTTCTCTGTTACGTGCGAGCGTCTCTGTATTATTTATATCTTTCAAAACAGTACCTACCTATTGCGCGGAATCTATTTTTGTAACCGAAACTCAACTCTTTTTATGTAGTTCATAACATTAAGGCTTTTCTCTAACGGAGAGTTTCCACGCTTTTCATTTTCAATCAATTTTACATTACAACACTAGATGAGATGTTTGTAATGTATTTTATCGTTATTATCACAGAAAACTTCTTGAAAATAAGTTTTGTTATGCAGACGTTTTTTTATAAAAATAATGTCTACTTTTTAATTAAATTAAATGTTGTCAATGCAAGGTGCATTTCATTCAACTTTCAATACATCCGCATCACGGTTAACAGAATGGAACGGCGCGTCGGATCCACCACAGTGCGATCACTCGTGACATCAATATATAACAATCATATATAATATACACTTCTGTTGATCAATGGTAAATGTGTCACGTCTTTCCACTAAACACAATTGAATACGGTTGGTAATTCCCCATTTAATAAAGTTTTTTTGTTATTTTTTTCGTATAGACTTTTACAATAGCTGGTATTTACGCACTGACAATATCGACCCTGTGCTGACAAAACCTTCCTATAAAAATACCTAGGCACTTGCACCTATGATACCTTCGATACTAGTTTATACATAATTACACAACAACACAACCAGTAATAATACGAACGCTGCAGCCAATTCCCCCATTTCCCGCATCCTTCGAAGATTCAACTCAATTCAAAAAACCACAAATACCGATGTATTTTTTGATTCCCTCATAGCGCGTAGAAGATTCTGCAATATTTGAGGTTTTCGTCAATTCAATTATGCGCCAAGCATTCCTCTCATTCGAAAATGGGTCAAAAAGTTTGAAGAGATCGGTACAACGCTGGCACAACCAAAATCCGGGCGACCAAGATCCTCGAGAACGGTAGAAAACGTAGAGAGTGTTTATCAGTCTTTTCGTGACGACTCAAACTTTTCGATTCGGAAGCGCGCAAGTGCTTTAAATGTGCGTAGATCATCTTTACACAGCATTTTGCACAAAGACCCAATGCTGCACCCCTACAAACTTACTGGCTATAACCAAAGAACATGGTTCCAGCAAGACGGTGCAAGATTACATACGTCCAATACGTCTCTGCCATGAGTTCGTGTAATTTTCCCTGGCAAATTGATCTCCAGGAGAGATGACATAAATTGGCCTCCTCGTGGTCCTGACCTAACCCCTATGGACTTTTTCCTGTGGGGTTATCTCAAATCTGAAGTGTACGCCAAAAATTCGACTTCCCTGATGCAATTAAAAGAAAATATCCGTCACGAAATGGCAGCCATCACGAAGCCTACCTGGCGAGCCGTCATAAGAAATTTTACTCTTCGATTAAATGAATGCCGCGAACGTGAGGGTTTACATTTGGATGATATTATTTGTCAGAAATAAATTCCCAAATTGTGTATTTAATAAACTTTTTTTCGATAGAACCCTAACTTTTTTTTAAATCGATCCACTAAATATCAACTTTCTTTTGGGACATCCTGTATAGTGTCTTTTTTATTGGGCACCCTATGAAATGACATTTATAATATTAATTGAAGACAACAGCCATCTTTCGTAAACCTCCTTTTTAGTTATCCTCGGTTTATTACAGTAATAATATTGAAAGCCTCGTGAATAATTTTAGAAATGGAAATGGCTTTTTGGAAATTTCTTTTAATACAAAATATCCCTGTACGATCGTGTAAAATAAATTTGGCAACATTAAAATTAATTAGAAATACCTACTTGAGTAATTTGCAAACCCTATGGTTTTGACAACGAACTGTCGCATGTCGGTTGCATGATTCGCAACCTATTGCCAAAAAAGCCGCGAATGGTGGATGAAGTGCAAAGACCGGAATAATTCACGTCATTGTCACTTTGTCATCGCCAAACGTATCCAACGCCTGGTGACAGTAGAATCAGGGACCGAAAACATTTTTGAAAAAGAAAGTTCATACATTCCAAACTCTTGAACCATCGACCAAATATCGGTGACCTGAACGAAATAATTGTACTAACTAATTGTAACTCATATAACGTATTCATAGTCATCTTAATTCTGCCTGCAATCTATAAATACCTATCTTCTCAAAAAGAAGGTCCAAACTAAAAACCTTCCTTTTTGGGCTCTCATACCCGTAATTTAAATATACCTATTTGAGAGTATCATACTTGTATTGTCTATGATATGTCTTAATCACACTTTTCTTACTGAATTAAAATTACTCGATTCCTTACACATCAATCTGTCTCTTGACGAATCACATTTGGAAAGATCAAATCCTTATTGGTACTACTGCACCTCCCACCTTTATATGTTGCTTTTACTTTCCAAAATACACTCGTCAAGTCACATTACATATTAATATTAAAATATTTTTCAGGATTAAATAACATGTGTTCACAATAATGTCCTCTGCGTGCGAACTCTTTCTAAATTTCTTTAAATGGACAATATACAGTGTTAATTTCAAGCGACCTCCCAGGTAAGTATGGTCCTGTTTTCATTAAATTTTAGGCAGCATCGTGTTCATTGGTCAAAATATTGTACACATATTTTCGTATCGGTGATCAATGAACCGATGTACGCAATTTTTAGCCATAAGTTGTTTATAATTGTTTGTCTCGCTTGTAGTTTTTTAGATTTTAGAAATGTATTATAAGTTTGTACAGCGCCCTTGAGGTGATTTTTCACAAAAACGGCGCTATATAAATCATCCAAATATTATTATTATTAGTTCTTTTTTCTGATTTCTATCAACAATAGCAATATGTTTTTACTGCCATAAATAATAAGTATCAATGAATGGCCTGCGGCCTGCCATAGTTTGTGCGGGCCTGCCCCCTGCCGTGGTATAACTCTCTTTCTGAGAACATTGGCGGGGAATCCCAGTCAGTTGAATTTGTGGAAAAAGCATTGATTGTAAAAACGTTTAAACTAGTAAATTTTGTTTATTTGTCTTTTCAAAGATCAAGTTAGTTCGGTTTCTTTAGTTATTGTATTCTTATTGTCATGTGCGGAAAATAAGTTAGTTGCGAACCTTGTCATAGACGAAAGTAAGTTTTAATTAAATTATTGTATTCCTAATAATATGGTTACTGGGACATTTATTTTATAAAAAAAACATGATTTGAGATTTTCACGGCCAAAAGTATCGTCCTGATTTATTTTGGCAATATTCAATTCAATTTATTTATTGTTTTAAAAACGTATTAAATAAAAAATCTTTGTGCGCTTTTAAAATACATTTGTAAAAGAGTATTAGGGGTCATCCATTAATCACGTGATGTTTTGTAGCAACTTTTTAACCCCCTCCCCCCTTGATGATATGTGGTGAGGTTTTAGACTACCCCCCCCCCCCTATATACAAAAGCACGTGTATTTTTTTTAGTACAAAGTATATCGAAATTTTCAGAATATTATCGTGCGTTCTACGAAAAATAAATACACGTGATATCTCATTATATCCCCCCCCCCCCCTCCTTGTGATATTTCGTTATTTTTTTCTGAACCCCCCCTCTTTCGAGCCTCACGTGACTAATGGACGACTCCTTACATAAAACATAAACAGTGGGTATATCAACTGTATCTAGCATTAATAGAACTTGGCTTTTAAAGGCAAATTCACATGAAAACATTTTCCATGATGTAAACATGTATTGAAACAAAAATATTTTTCTGAGTTCCTAGGTATATCGGATCGTCATGTGGTATTAAAACTATTTGGACTTATAGCCTTGTGTATATTTATTATTTCCACACTTATTTTGCGTAGAATTATTTAAAACATTGCATGGTAAAGTATTTTGGGTGTGTTTTCGTTCTTCCACCATGTTTATTTGGTTTTGTGGAAGATTTTACGCAGTAAAAAGCATGGGCGGGTTTATTGCGTCGCGTAAAAACGCAGTTTTGTTTGGGCGGTGGCGGCGATCGATAGGCGGCGGCGGGGTCGACGACCTTGGGCGGACCGCCCTCCTCCCCCCGGCCTCCGCCAGCAGTAGAAGTAGGTGGGGACACACCCAACCAACCCCTACCTCTCCACCTTCTGCACCCTCTCCACTCTCTTACCCTTGTTCAAAATCAACGCGTTTCGCCTTCGCTTCGGCGCGATTCGAGAATGTGCTTTAAGACACTCGAACAATCGAAGATTAATAATTCTCGCATGCGAAGAACCTGTGCGTATTGTAGGTTAGGTTGATAATCTTAACTAATAAACAAGCATACGAGTATGTTTGTGTGGGTAAAGCCGCGCATTAGTGGAATATAATTATATATATCTGGGTAGTTTTTGTGAAATATCACTTAAAGGGTGCTTGAGTGAGTTAAAAAGTAATAATAAATATTATATGTATTCAAAATAATCATTATTTAATCATTTTATTAATGTCAGTATTTGGCGACTTATTGGTTAGTCAAATCAATATTATATTACCAGTCTTCAATTTGATTTTCGAAGAAAGGGCTGTATGTCCTTCCAGTAACCTTACGTTTTTTTCACATCCTAAACATATTTAGGTCATGCCCTGTTTTGCTTGGGAATGGAAGGAACGCCAAACTACAAATAAACAACACCGAACTGGCGTGGCCTTGATCCAATTTCAGTCCTTCCAATATTATTTTGCTACATAGGTACTGAAACCGTAAGTTCACTCTTCCTGTTAATAAATTAGGGGTCGTCCATTAATCACGTGAGGCTTAAAAGGGGGGGGGTTCGGAAAAAATCACGAAATATCACGACGGGGGAGGGGGGGGATATAATGAGATATCACGTGTATTTATTTTTCGTGATAATATTCTGAAAATTTCAAAATACTTTGTGCTAAAAAAATACACGTGATTTTGGGGGGGGGGGGGGGGGGGGGGGTCAACCACGGTCATTATTTATAAAAAAACGGTTTTTTATAAACAATAAACGAGGTTAAAACTAAGAAATCTATTAATTTTGAATTAAATGGTGCCACAAAATAAATTTGCCGTGTTTGAAGAAGTGATATAATTTTTGTAAAATAAAATTTTTGAAAGCAAACATATAAAAGGTTTTAAAAATGGATCACCTTACGTTTTTTCTAACTAAAATTACTGATAATAAAAAATAAAACACATGTTTTATTAGGCAAATGTTTTATAAACATTATTATCAACTCACTTTTTTGTAGTTTCATGTAAAAATAATTAATTCCCAATGTTTTTTTAAATTGCGGTTGGAAACTTTGGTTTCATAAATGTGTACTTATAAATTATTTTCCGAAAACCGAACAAATTAATTAAACCGAACTTTAATTTTTCCACCTAGAACTTATTTTCATTACTAGTTTGTAGAAGGTAATCAATTTCAATATAATATAATATTGCTTTTTTTTTTACCTTTATTAAATTCGAAACATTCTCATGCCCGCGATATATTTATGGTCGTTTTTAAACCATTTAACGTTAATTCATGGCCTACCTGTATGACAAACGAATGTGGATAGGTGCAGATAATAATAAATAATCATTTATTCCAGACGGTGTGTAGGGAGAGTGCAATGCAAAACATTCCATAATTTAGAGTACTCAAAATTATAAAAAAAAAAATTAAAAACTGAAAAAAAATTTACACGCGGTAGAAGCGAAACTTCATCAAAACAATCTCAACCAATACTTGGAAAAGTGGGGTCGTAATCAAAGCGACCAATGAGCGCAAACCCAGCGTAACTTTCGTTTCATATCTCAACCAATAGGAGCCTTTAAAAGTGACATCATAATCATAGCGGCCAATGAGCGCATTTGATGCGTCGCAGGTGCAGTAATCGTCATTTCCGTTTCATCCGAAATCCAAATCACAGCGGGGCTATATAAGTTTCACTTTAAACATATTGATTAGATACTATACAAATATGTAGTAGTCTCCCGTCTCCTGTCGGACCATCAGTGGGAACTCCATCCATTCTCATTATATTATATTCTTAGATTGGTGTAGTCTGCCCTAAGCTTGGCGGTAGCGGAAAAGTGCTCTTGATTTATATGTATATGTCTATTCTATTGTAGTACAAATGATATCGACATTTTTGAAATGATAAATCGTTGTTTAAAACACACAAACAGTTTTTGCATGACACAGTATTATTTTTCTGGTAATTTATTATTTGTCTATTTTTCGTTGTTATCAAATTGTAAATCGTTGTAATTAAATCTTTATTCTGTGGAACTATTTTTTCTTACCAATTCTTGTACGAAATTTTTTACCATTTTTATGTAGCTACGAATGTAAAACCCACGTGTGAGTATTCTAAGTAGATTGACGAAGTATTTCTTTGCTAATTTTTAGTATTATTTTTCAGTATTTTCAAACTTCTGATTTAAAAAAAAAAATTGCGTACAAAAAGTAGCAAAATCTCAATTTAATTACATTATCAAGGGAGAGAACATGATGAACGTTAAAACAGTACCTGAATACTATGTTGGTAATTGGTACCATCTAACAACTATGCGCGATGCTTTGTACTTGGTGGGTACTAGTGATGGGTAGATTCCCGGTAATTAATTTTTGAGGAATATTTCCGAAATGGGGAGTATTGCGTGAATTTTCATCTCAATGGTGAAATTTTCATGGGCGTCTTCAGTGGCGACTCGTGACTTTTAGGTGTAGTAGAGTGCGAATATTAAAAAAAAATACATTTACTGATATTGTTGCTGTATTTTATATATATATATATATTTTTTCGAAAATTGGTTTTTTGTATGAAAATTTTCAGCAAATTTCGATTTGTCAGTGCACTGCAGACGGATTTCCTGAAAATCAGACAAAAAAATGCCATTTATTTAATATTAGCACTCTAGCACACCAAAAGTCACGAGCCTCCATTGGTTGTCTCATACATTGAGTTTCATGTTATATATTATTTAGAAATTATTAATTCGAGCGTGCTGAGAACAGAACAAATATTATTGTATAATATACATTTTACCCGAGTTGACGTTGAAAGCTTATAACTCCGTCATTTTTGTAAATATCGAATAACTAATTTTACTGACATTATTAATAATTTAAATATAATACTTTTTTATGATAAAAAAAGTTAACCGCATTAAGAAAATCTTTCTTAATAAATAAATAAATTCTCGACTTTGGGGAATTTATATTATGCCGGAGAATATTTATAAACATCACTAGTGGGTAGACTGGGTACTTGCAATCACCTTGAGTAATCCCCCCAATAAAACATTAAGTACGATCTGACGTGTAAATAATGTGTTTTGATATAACATTAGATTTACTACGATTTATTATTACCTGTAAATGCATTATCACGAAAGCTACAGCTGCATTTCGTGTAAACTGCTGCGGCGTGGAGCGTGCATTTCGCACGAAAATCCTTTATCAGTTACGTTGCAAGATCGTAAATAAGTGCACTGTAATGGCCGGTGTTTGTCCCCTGTCAAGCGCTGAACTTCCTGTTGTATACGATTATTATGTATCGATCCACACAATAATACTTGCCTTATATCATAACTTTATCAGTGACAGGTTGCGCCATGGGCCATTGCGCCATCATCGGTCTCCGCTTGTATCTCTGACAACCAACCAAGAAATTCGTGGCGTTATCATCATAATAAATAATAACCAATACTAATAACTTCACGTTAGAAATAAAAACGTATGTTATGGTAGCTCAAGTATGACATATTATTGTTTATTTTTATGCCTTCATTGATAAACCTTATTATAAAAAAATATTGATTCTAGTTAAGATTCCAACGTCAAGCTGTTATTGTGAAATTGATGTGTGTAAATACTCTTTCGGTATCATAATATTTCAAACAATGGGATCAAAATAAACATAGGATGGCGTCGTGACTTTTCACTTCAAATGAATGAAGAAATGGTTTATTATACAGTGTGTATTATTCTATTCAGTATACATACGTAATAAAGGTTTTTATTTTTCATATTATTTATTCATGGCTGAATTTCGTTTTGATAATGTGTGTTCAATACCGTGCTGATTTCGGTCTTCTGCAAGCACCTTCAGTAAGGATCATTTAAAATATCCTGGTTTTAAAAATGTACTTCCGTAGCGGGGCTAAACTAATCCGGCCTGAAATAAGTGAATCCTAAGATTGTGGTAATATTTCATAAAATAAACCCAGTTTTATTTTATGACTCTTCAGTTTACCGCGTGTGAGATTACTTGATTAATTTGTTTTTCTCACTGAAATTAGATTTTAACGTGGTTTTATTGTTCTACGGCGTTCACATAACGTCGCACAATCATAAATTAATCTCGAGTCTGTCGTTTGTTTTTCTCAAACGCTTCATCAATCTATCAATTTGCTTTTCCTAGAACCGACGCAGAACGTAGAACCCGGATCATGATACCGTGTCATTCATTTCATGTTGTGTGTGTTTAGACTGTTCGGCTATTGTCATAATGTCTGTGGTCAAATACCAATTAACTTTGTGTCCCCAGACTCCCCAATATAATATACAGTATACACAAACACTTCATTTGAGAATATTCTTTGTTATGTTTCAGCGACGTATTAGGGACAAAATCAGATCAGAATAATACAACACTTATTAGCTGTTACATTTACGAGGGCGTTCTGTATTGATTAGTTTATTTTGGGTTGTCCAAGTGTCCAGTATTCAGCGCAGATCATAAACCCCTCCTCGCCTCTCCGCGCCGGTTCTGACAATCCACCATCCGCACTCCGCATTCACCGCTCTCCGCAGTGTCCGCACGGCATACTATTGCCAGTTGCCAGTGTGATGGCAAATAGTAGGCTTATCGTATTGAAGAGATCAGGATCTACCGTATGTAATACCTTAAAATCTTAAAACATATGAGTTATAACTGGATTCAATACTAATAATATAGCACTGATTCCGATTTGTTCACTCATTACCCCTCAAATCTCAAACTTTCAATTTTGTTTTTTTTTTGTTGCTAGTATGATACTCTCGCACAAGAACTACAATAGCATCTTCGAATGTTATTAGGGTAGAATAAAAGGCGAGAGTTCCTTGGTATTCAGATCTAACATTTTATTAATAGCTTTTACAAGTTCTAGCAATTCAACGTTGTCTCCAGTAAGACGATACTTAATTAGATTTTTAAATAACTAAACACTGTTTACAGGAAACCTTCTTTCCTTCGGGGCCTACACTATCCATAGAGATTATGTGTGGAGTTATTCCACTCCGGAACGAAGATTGTGTATTGATGCGATAAATACATTAAATGAATGGTCACATTTCATCAATGACGTTGGCTTGATGTTGTTCGGTACTTATCGACCATAAGTGCCCATAGTTCTAAGATGGAATTGTTATCAGATTGTTACCGCTTGTACGACTGGTGACATAAGCAATGAACTGACATTGTTCAAACGTTTACCAAGGAATTATATAAAATAAATTCCATGTAGGCGTGTTTCGTGATCCAAAAGTCTGACCATTCTTTGCTTAAATTTTATATGCAGAACTGTGCTTCACCGTCATTATGAAATTCAAATAGAATGGCGATATACGTCACGTAGTATGGCTACGTTCCCTTAGAGCCAAAAGGTTTTAAGACAATGACGTTTGTTTCTATTCAAATGAAGGGCAATTATAGTTTGTTGTGTTCTTCTTTATTAAACACTAGCTGATTCCCGGCATGCGTTGCAATCCCATTTTCAAAGAAATAAATTGTTTCTCCCTGCATGTCCTTTCCCGTGCGTCCCCGTTCCCCTCCCGCATCCCCTACCCTCCCGCGTCCCCCTTCCACCTTCCCCGCCCACCCTCTCCCCTCTCCCGCTCCCCCGTCCCGCACACCCCTCTCCCGCGTTCCATATATTCAGTCCCAGTACGTTCAGTTTTCAAAGAGCTCGCGTGCCACCTATTACAATTTTTTTATTCAAATTTTCATATATTACAAATGTTCATTTTTGTATATTATAAGAACAATCAATCAAATTTGGTACCTAACAAGGTACCTACGTATTTAAAATATCTATAATTTAAAAGATCCATAGACAATTCTACTAAAAAAACAGCAGCCTGCTAAATTCAATTTTAAAATTTATTATTTTTTACTAAATTCATCAAACGTCAAACGTGAGAAGTTAAAAAATATTCGTTAAGTTTTCTGAAATTATTCAATTTTCTGCGCAATTGTCTTAATTTTTCTTTCTGTAAGAACTTTCTATAAAATATTAGAAAACTTTAAAAAAAAAATGAATGACATAGGTAAAGTCGTTCTGAAGTTATGGCGTGAGGCGTGACCAAGGGAAACATGGAATCATTTGATATGTTGTAGGTAGGTAGGTACCGCTTGCGATAAAAAGTGTTGTTATTCCTTGACGATCGGTAAACATACTCGTACATCACTTCTCATTATCCAGTCATAACCGGAATGCTGTCTTCTCGCCGGGAGATGATGTTGGTGTTTTATCTACTACTTACGGTTGTAATAATTCTTTGGACCAATGTTTGAAATGTTGAATGGTTTCATTAAATGATGGAATGTTAGATAAGGAATATTGCTATCCTTTAGGATACCTATCTTTTTACGGATACCTATCCGCGGTATGCCGTATCATTAAAGTCATTAAAGAGTAAAAAATATATCGAAAAAAGTAGTTACCTACCTATGACTTTGATAATAAGGAACTCCAGTGAAAAATGTTATAGCAATAGGTCAACAAACACTGATTCTGAATATATAAGTTTGATTATATATTATTGTATGCAGAATTTATAAATCGTCATTTAAAAGTGAATAAAACCAAAACCTTCTGTTTCCTTAGTACTTCTAAATTTTGTAATGCTGACGTTACCAGTCACCAGTGATATATTATATTTATGCCAGTCACCCTTGTAGTGATGTGATGTCTAGGGAAATTTCCCTACATCTAGGGAAAATTTAAAAAAACTCACAAAAAAATAGGAAAATTCTGAAATGCAGACTACTGATATTCTGTGGAAATTTAAAATATTGTAGCCAAATTTGAAATATTCTAGGGAAATTCCAAATATTTCAAATTCCAAATGTTCTAGGGAAATATTAAAATATTCCAGAGAAATTTTTGTCCGAAATTCTCAGTTCTGGAGTTCCTTATTAGTTTATTGCCTGACCCTCTCCTAACTACAGGAGCACACATGCATTATTTAACATATTTTGCAAGAACGATTCCATCAAGTTTTTTTGTCGTTCTATCATCAGTGTGGATTGTGGATAGTATGCCCTGTTTAAAAGGGTGAACGGACAACTAAACAAAGTGGCACTTCACCACTCTTTAGGTTATGGGCTATTTTGTTTTCATTACTTTTATTAAGTCAGGTACGCCTCATATGTGTATGTCTAGCAACGTCAAATTGTCTTGAAAACAAGCTTATGGGTCCGAGTAGTTATGACTTTTTCAAAGGGGTGTAATAATGCTACTTTGTTAAGTTCTCATGGAACCGTTTACAAGTTAGTTCTGTAATATTTTATATGACTTAAACGTGATAACCAAGCAAATATCAACAGACTTCTGAGAAGGTTTATGATGCCTGCAAGAATTATTACAACTAGGTATTCAGAAAATAATTAATTTCCTTACAAATTTTACTCAAACATTATTGGACATGACTGAAAAAAACCACGAACCACGATTATTCATCTCTTGGCATTCTAAATGTTAAGGAGAAGTGCCTACCTACTTCAAACTTGTATGCCGGCATAATTTATTTTAATAAAATATTTTGTATTTATTATTTTTTTACAATTATTAATTCTTAGAATATTTTCCCAGTGAGCAAACGGTATCCAAGCTCTCAATTCTGTCAAACATTTTTCGAGAGATCGGTGAATTAATGATACTAAGTACTTTTTTAGAAACTAAACCACAAGAGCGATTCTATATCTTTTGTGGGATCGTTATGAGATAACGGACGTGATCTCCTATCAGATTGGTGTGATTTTTACACATTTACTGTCACATATTTTAGTTTAGATCGTTTTAAACACGAATTCCTGCAAGTATACATGATTATTTGTTCATTTAATGTACGTCATACACTGAAAAAGCAAATAAATCACACAAATCCGTTAGAAGATCACGTCCGTTATCTCATAACGATCCCACAAAAGATATAGAATTGCTATTCAGAACTGAAGAAACTGCGAAAAAAAAACTCCACTTTCGATATTTTTGATATCGCTTTCCTCTGCTTCGTAAATAACTAAAATTATGTAAGTCCATTATTCAAAGGAATAGAAGCAGGATAGACTGGAGTGTAAAAAATAAATGAACAATCTCCATCGTAGTGACAATGTTCGACGAAGTTAAACATCGCATCAGGTTGTAAATCCTCTCTAATGGCGTGAGCAACAGCACGTGGCACGTCGTACTTAATCAGTGATGTGCAACCTTTGTAATCGGAAGGCCAATTTATCCATTTTCAGTTTACCGCAGAGGGAAGGTAGGTATTTGTAGGTAGGTAGCTTTGGTATATGTATTTATGGTATATTTATACCGTTAATAAATAAATAAATATATCACAGAACACCGAACAACGAATTGCAGAGCGTTATTCACACCTGACGGTTACGGCCCGCGGAAACTCCATCGCGAACGGCTGCCACACCGAGATTTACAGTTTACAAGCAACATTTTCATTTTTCGGCTTTCTGTGGTGGTAGTACGAGATTTTCAAACATTGTTGGGTTATTCGTAACCCGGGAATGTTTGCCTTTCTTTTTTTTAAAAAAAAGCAAAAAAAAGATTAAGCGTCACATTTGGGCATTTGACGTGGTGGAACCAGGCTACACGCAAGTGTTGCCGGATCGCTCGTAAAATCATTCCTCGTGACCGTAGCACCTTACGGACAGTCCTCGTGTATATTAAATGTATATGTATACCTACATATATGTACATAGTTCAAAAGTCTTAGTTTTCAAACAAAACTTGGTCGGGTAACCTTTTTGTTAAACGGTAACCAATCTATGAACTAAAAACATCTTCATCTCAAAGGTAAATAAAAAAATGCTGTCGATTTTAATCAATCTAAAACTTCAAATAATATGTACCTACAACAAGGCCGATTTTAAATATTGAAGACTGGCAATTTTTTTAAGCCCAAAGTCTCGAGGCCTATTGATTTTAATTTATTTTATTTAACCAAATTTACGATTTGGTAAGCGGGTACGGGTACTGCCCCCGGGAACAATTTATTGGATAACTAACACATCTGCCTTAGGTCACCCCAAGTGGTTTGCTACGTTTGGTGACTTAGTAGGGGTTCACGGATTCACGGGTTCAGTTTTGTCCGGGTCTTGGCGGCGGATGCGTCTGCCCACCTATTGCGTGGCGGGCCAGGTCGAGAGAGACCGGTTGACGGAGACCTTTTGACCTCTCCAGCCGGACTCTCTCGACCCATCGCCTTGCACCGCAGTTCGAGGCATGGATTCATACGTCCGACACTCTTGGGCACACTGACTCCCAGATTCCTACCCAACTCTCATACTCTTTACATTCCTTGAACTTCATTTCCTTTAAAAGACCCTCCACACGAACTAGGCACGCGAGGCCTGGGTTGCGCATCATTGTACTAAATCAACAGACAAAGTGATAATCACACTTCTTGTTTATCGAACTCGTTATAATATATCTCATTGTACTTTATACATATTATCTATTTGCTCATTTCTGTGATAAAAATAGTCCTGTTTGCCTGCTCACTTTGCTATTCTACTAATAATGATTGTGCAATAATTCAATTTAAATTCCTTAGCGTAGTGATGTCGGCATAGTAGTTTATGATAAAATATGATTTCACCACAATAAACTTTATTTACAAGTCAACATTGTTGACTTTTAAATAAAGTTTATTGTGGTAAAAACAAAGTGTTTTTAATTATTTCATTAATAAAATGGTGCCACAAAGTGAATTTGCTAAATTTGAAGAAATATGATTTCATTTAGAATGTGAATGTGAATGAGGTGAGGACTATGTGCCAGGACCTTCGACCAAGTATAACCTAGTCAATGGCCAGGACCGAATTGTTTGGCGGCCCGTTTGCCTAAAAATAAATAAACACCGCTATCAGTCTTTCGTAAAATTTCTATTTTGTCGTGGTTATGATGTCGTCATGTCATCGTCTGCGAGAAGACTCCATTTTGTAAACTTATTTAAACAAAAAGCGTGGCAGAACGTAACGAACAGAAAAACAGTTGCTAAAATACATGAGAGGACTAACCGAATTGTCCTAAAGCAACAATAATTAACCCTGGTGACTGGTGACTGGTGACTGGTAACACGGTCAGCTAGATGGCTGATGGCGGTATAGCGTAACTGAGTGTGTAAGATTAAGATAACCCAAACCCGTCAGTATAGGAAGCCTGGCATTCAAGTGTAGGCACGCTGCTTTTTTTTTTTTTTTTTTTTACATGAGCTCCACACAGGAGGCCCTGAGGAAAATAATTTCCATCAGGGCCTATGTCATCTTTGGGGATGCTGTGTAGAGGGTTTTTTTTAAGGAAAGGAAGGAGAGGAGAGTTCTGGGAAGGAAAAGGGTTTAAGGGGTGGGTAGGAATCTGGGGTTCAGTGTGTCCCGGTCATCCGCCTCCAAGACCTAGACAAACCTCACCCCATGAACCCGGGCACCCCTGCTAAATCACCAAACGTAGCGAACCACTTGGGGTGACCTATGGCAGAGGTGTTGGTTATCCAATAAAGGTTCCCGGGGCGGCGGTACCCATTCCCGCCTCCCAAATTGTGGACTACTGAATTTTACCAACGAATCTACCTGGCAATAAATAGAGAGAGCACTGTATATCAAACTTTATAGAAATCGTCCATATAAATCTAATGCAGATTAACGCATACGTATTTTGGTATAATAATTTATCAATGCATTCTTCATATTATTGGAAAATAACTGCGCAAATTTTTAAAAACCTTTTCCAGATTCTAAAGCTATTATTATATATATCGGTGATTTGTAGGTAGGTTTTGCATTTTATTACATTCCAAAACTAATGTAGGTTTTACACCATCTCTTTTTTCAGCCAGAGTCCAATTAGAGACCTAAGTCAACATTTTTCGCTTTACGCGATCGCTGTTTTCATCTCTATTTTTATATCCACGATTTCAGTTGGCATCACTGCAAACAGCATGGTTCATGTGTTGTTTGCAGTGATGACAGTAGAAATCGTATATATGAAAATAGCTATCACGTAAAGCGAAAAATTTCGACTTTGGTCTCTAATTGGAATTGGGCTGAAAAAAATGTCATGTATTGTAGGCATAACTCATTTTACTTCCTAGCTAGGATTTTGCAGAATTAACTCAGTAGCAACTATACATACGAGATCTGATTTATTTTATTATTTATCTGACGAGATCAACTTATTAACTGTGTAATCTGTGTTAAGAGGAAACCGGGTGGCGTTTTGTCCATTCAAACACATTCCCCAATTTCATTGCTGGCACGATATTGCACTACTGAAAATATTTTTTTAATATAATAAAGATATATATGTATATTAGTTTTGCTTTTTTGATAAGTTACTTAGAGGAGAGTTAGGACCCTCCAAAAATTGTTAAAATTGTCTGGTTCGGACGCCATCAACCGACTTTCACACAAACTAGACAATGTGTTTTTTTTAAAGCAAAAAGTACAGACTTAGAGAATATTCTTCTAAAACAGTTAGTAAAAAAATCTTAAAAATCGGTCCAGTTTTGGTGAAGAAAAATAGGGAATTCAAAACCCAGGTTTTGACGATTTTAATGAGGTCCGATTTTAATCAGTCTCATCAATCAGTAAGAGCGACAGTGACGGCAACAAATTCGTAAAATACCTATCGAGTTTCGTCGTAATGTTCGATTCACGCCTATATATTTGTGCGTTTGCAATCAATGGACGGAAGTCAGGCTCTAAGTACTAATAATAGGCAAGGAATAATTTGGGCGCAGTTATATAAAATGATAAGATTAACGTTACGTCACCGTGGTGTTTGTGTGCGTGTGCGTGTGTATTCTCAGTTCCCAGTTCCCACTTCCCACTGTTGAATGTTCCCAGTTCCCAGCTTCCTCCGCTCACGGCCGCGACCGCAATCCGCATCGCTCCTCACCGTGAGAAACTCCCGCACGAGTCCTACGCTATCATAATGATTTACGTCTAGGCGCGTCTATTTTGGGCATATTTAGGACTCCGTGTGGACAGATTATTTTTATAAATATCGTGGAAATAGTTGGCTATTGTATTGTTTTGTGTATATTTTGGCACTCCCATGGATTTGCGTGCCGGGTGGTCATTGACACGGCTACTCAAACTACCGAAACAGTTGGGCTCTGCCTACCCACATTCCCAAACTCCTCCCAGTTCTGTTTATACGCACTCCTAGTGCTATATGTATATACATATGGAAGGCATACTCCTGGAACCTTCCGGACACCAGTCGGGCGAAACGCTTCATTTCACCATTCAACTCATGGTCGGAAAGAGCTACCTACGTCTGGTTTTACCCAAAAAAATAACTTTAACTTTTGATTTCCGCGTCTACACTTTTCTTACCGAACATTTGAAAATTATAGCACAACCTATTATATAAAACTCCTGATTTTGTTTTACTATTAATTGGATATTAATTTCTGGCTTTCGTTCCTGGTTTCGCCCGCGATTTCTTAGGTCTCATTGAATCTTTCAACATCCTCCAGCCGATGTTTTTTTGTTAGATGAATCATCTTCCAGCGTAAATACATAATATAATTCTTTTATTGAAATTTTGCTGCAGATTTGAAATAAAATGAAATTTTGCTGCTGCACGTGTTAGCCAGTTTGGTGTTGTCGATGACGATGTAAATACATGACGTCTGTTAATACTGAATTCTGGGCCTTACTAATAAAATTTTACACAACTGAAACACAATGTATTTATTGCATGGTAAATAGTTGTTTAGGAATTGTATAAAATTTATAACACTTTTATTAGTAAGAGGGAATATGTTTATTAAATTTCCTATAGGTGTCACAGGAAAACAATATTGTGCTTATTCCAAATAGCTGACCTTTAATGTAGGTACCAGAGTAAATAATTCCAACACAATTTTTGAATATTACGGAAGTTCCGTTATCTTTCGTCACATGTCAATATTTAAAGTGAAATTAGGCACTAAAGTACTTATCTAATTTAGAATTGTGTGTTGCTAATTCCGACAAGAATAGATTTTATATTGATTTTGTCAATTTACATTTGTAGGCTGATGGTATTTCGGTACCAGTGATCAGTGACCTGGTTGGTACAAGATTCGCCTGGTAATTAGTAGGTATTTGTTTTCCTATTATCGGCTCTAGGCAAGGAATATTCATGTAGACATCTATTATTGAAACGATATATTTTCCGTGTGCGAACACACTTAGGCACATAACATAACACGTCCAAATCAAACTACAAACGTCATCGTGGTCTGATCTAGAAACTAAGACAAAACTTGCCTAATGTAAGTATTTTATAATTAGAGGCAATAAAATTATATTGTAGGTTCTGCAAAACGCTGATAAATTCCGTAATTAAGATATTATCTATGAAGCCACAGTGGGCACAATTTTAGTTTTCACGATTTCAAAGATCCTTTGAAATCTGTGAAAACCAAAATTGGGCTACTGTGGCTATATAGATATGACAAAATATGATGTTTTCGCTGATGTGGGTTGGGCCACTCTTCCGTTGAGCGCCGCGAGGGTCTTTTAAGGGAAAGGAAGGAGAGGAATTTCGGTGGGTAGGAATCTGGGAGTCAATGTGTCTAGGAGCGACGGACATATGAATCCATCCCTTCTCCTGCGGTGCAAAGCGATGGATCGAGGGAGTCCGACTGGAGAGGTCTAGGCTAGGTCTCCCTCAACCAGTCTCTACCGATCCGGCCCGCTACGCAGTAGATGGGAAAACGCATTCGCCGCCTACACCTAGACAAACCTCACCCCATGAACCGGGCCAACCCTGCTAAGTCACCAAACGTAGCGAACCTCTTGGGGTGACCTATGACGGGTGTGTTAGTTATCCAATCCATGGTTACGGGGCGGCGGTACCCATCCCCGCCTCCCAAGTTTGTAAAGGTAATATCAATATGATACGAGTATATTATGGTGTTGTTGTGTTAATCTTTGAAGTTTGATATAATTATGCCATAAGAAATTGATGAATGTATGAAATCTTTGAAAGAGGGTTGAATAATCACCTAGTACCTATGTAATACAAGGTGTAGGTACTGTAGAAGTCATTAATGTTTGAAAAAAAAAAGATTTACACCTGCAATTGAAAGCTGAACACCCGATGACGTCACTCTGACGTGTGTAAACGCGGCCGAATGGCTCATGACATTTTGCTCCACGACAACGACAGTGCGTGTCTGCGTCGTACTTTTTATATTATAGGTACCTATATAATGTGTCTATTACTGCCTGTACATTAGACGTGGGCAAAATTGAATGACCGAATTAAATGAATAAATTCAATCTTGTGACACACTCAATCTAATTCTCAATTTCAAAAGGAATTGATTCTTCATTCCTTATCTTTGGCCTTGCATCCTACGATTTTTAATGACACCATACATTTTTAATTTCCGTTTATTTTACTGTTAAATTATTTCAATGAATAATGTGTTCTGTAAACGATTTAAATATTATATTGTTTCATAGGTATTTAAATATTATTAAACGGGCCGCGCGCCGCGAAGTGGTCGACGGACGGTATTGTGAACGACTCGCCTATTACGATTGTATTCCGCTACCGCCGTGCCGCCATTCTAAAAACACCCGAACATCATCAAAGTCCATGTCCCAAAATGGCCAAAACGCGGCCGCGATTCATCCGGGTTGCCCGAGCATCTCTTTCACGCAATGAATTAATCATTCATCCTAATCAATAGTCCTGAGATTGTCATAAGGTCCCCGCCGTCCCAGGTCCGTGTTCAATGTCCGCGTCCCAGGTATCTAGTCTGTCGAAATCGAGATTGTCCGATTCCGACAGACAGAGGAATTAAAACAAAAGTCTTTTTCACTTGTGACGTCATGGTCTTTTGTAAATCTCAGACCTCAGAATCTCAGACCACGTCAATGTCACGATATGTCCCAAACGCATCCCAGTCCTAGGTCCGCAGCTCGCGAGTAAATCAAGTCACTGCTAGGTAAGACACAAAACATTAGTCAAAAGTTACTAATTCATTCCGCAATGCCAGCCCGTCTAATCCGTCCGCGCGGTTCATTTATTCCCCCGCGCGCCAAGCCGTCAATTTCATTACATAGTTAGTCGAAAACTTTCGACTTTGAATCTGAACATCAGCAGTGAGAAGCTAAAATGATGCTTATCTGTTTTTTGGTACGTACGGAAGATATTGTACCTACCTACTTTTAGACGTAGATCTTGGGTCGATATAATATGTAAATTTGCAGATATTATAAGGCCAATTAGCTGTGGTTAGCTGTCATAAAATACTCATCTTAATGTTAAATGTATGTTTATATTAGATCACGTGAAATGGAACAAAATTATAAGTTTAATAAATAAAATAAAATCAATAAAATTTTAAGGGTGAAACGAAAACTTGTATAATTTTAAGATATAATTGCTAACAATAAATACATTTTACATACGAAAAATTACGACACTAAAAAAAGACAAACAATATAGGATTTAAATGTTCGGTCTCCTCTTTGTGTGGTGTTTCGTAGCCTATTGGTCTCCTCTTTGTGCGGTGCTTCGTAGCCTCCCCACTCATTGTGATTTGAAAACCGATGAAACGAAAAAGTGACACTAAAAAGAGTCAAACACATTAATCTATAGGTTTTAGCGAGATAATCAGATAGAATAATCGGTCTCCTCTTTGTGCGATGCTTGGTAGCCTATCAGTCTCCTCTTTCGCGGTACTCCGGGTACTCCGTGGCCTCCCGGTCTCGTGTGCGGTGTTAGCCTCCCCATTCATTTAATTTTCAATTATTATTATTATTATTATTATTATTTTTATTTTTTTTCTTTTTTTTTTTTTTTTGGGATTTAATTGAATTAAAGGAATGAATTAAAGGAATCAATTCAAAAGGCCATGGGAATCAGACTGAATCGATTCACTCCTGGGAATCATTCTGCCCACGTCTACTGTACATGTACAGTACATCCACAGTCTTTAGGCGCCACCGATTTTATAATACGTCTGATCTTGTTAGCATGATGTCTTATTCTTTGCGTTTCTTTCTCTAGCATAAACGCTAGATTCTTATAATTCAGAAACAGCTGTTATTGTTCACTGTGTTAGACTTATAAAATTTATTATATAATGTTTATTTATTTAAAAAAAGTAGAAACACTGTATCGGAAAATTCGTAGTACAAGCGAGAAATAGACGAATCTACATCCCTTTTTTTATTTTTTATATTTTTTTTGTGACTGCGGGGTTAAAAAAACTTTTAGAGCCAGTTTCTACTTTTCTACAGATTTAAAAATATATTTAGGTAAAATTTAAAAAAAAATTTGACCTAAGTATATTTTAAAATCTGTAGAAAAGTAGAAACTGGCTCTAAAAGTTTTTTTAACCCCGCAGTCACAAAAAAAGTTCCAACTTTAAATTCTATTTACACGAAGGCTCAAAATAAAAGTTTTACCACAAGATTTACTCCAAATGTGAAGTAGATTCACTAGTTTCCGCTTGTATTGTATGTTTCCAGACAACGTGTATATTAAATAAAAGTATTTAAATATATTATAGACTTATAAGATTGTACTGTAACTTTTTAGTTAGAAACTGGCCTCTAAAATAAAATAAAAAAAGTGTTACGATGGGTTGTTTCACACAATTTGAAGAATTCATCAAATTTCTGTGTTTAAATTCATGTACTGTTACAGTTCTATTAATTTCTGTTATTATTTCATATTAGGCTTGGAATAAAAACATAACTTGAACGGAACTTGCACAGAACCTACAAAATTCACTATGAAAATTGTTCAAATTCTATGAAACAACTGGCCCTTAGTGTAATGGGCTTTAGTTTATTTATTTTCTGCAGGGAAATAATATCTTAACAAAGATGTTTTTTATAATAATAATGAAATTCGGTTTCAGAATGTTTTTAATAGTTTTTCTTGAAATGGTTTCTTATTTTCCAGTCCTTATTTTTTAACTTGTTTCTATGCCGCGCATTTCCTGGCACTGTAATAACGTGCATTAATGCATATCCTCGCTATAAGTAAACTAAAGCAATTTTATTAATTCTAGTAGACCTTGTGCAGTATGTGGAATGTTGATTGCTGTGTACGGGGTCTTACAGATTTCTGCTGCAGTTGAATGTAAGAATGCAGTCGGTACGGTGCATTGCTTCGACATAAGTAATTTCATAAATATTGTATGAATACGTAACACTATTTCATAATTATACTGCCTTTGCCGTCGTAATTTCCTAAAAATAACCACGTAATTAAATTAATAACTTGCCTATAAAATATGAAAAGCTGCAAAAACTACTGCAGGAAATAATGGCCATGGCAAAACCCAACGGATTTAATAATAATGACCCCATAAAGAAGCAGATTTGAAGAGCGATTGCCCTTTTCCCCTTGAAATAATTTTAAACCGGTGTGCTTCCAAGAAATGCTCGTGTAGTTGGTGGTTAGGTTAATACTACCTATACCTGGTACTTACCCTCGGCAGGCATTTCCGTTTAATTTAATATTTGATTAGAACGAAACAATACGTTAATACACTGAAGCTTATTGTTTCCTGGCGTAGATAAGTGGATGTTACGAAACGTGGAATAGTTTACTCGTTTACTGAATTCATGTTCAGTATAGTAGGTAGGTTTAGCTCGATGTGTGCATTCTATAGTTACTTGTGAAATGTGCTCTGTACAATTTTTTTTTAATAATTGTTTCAGGATGAATTCAGTTCTAATACTAAAAGTTGTGTATCTCCCGTGAGGTCGTTGGCAGAGTACAAACTGTTTTTATTCGCTGCGTTACATTTTTTTTACTCTTTTCAATAGTTATTATAATATTTTACGCTCGGCTTACCGTTATGCAGCCATATGGCGTGCCTTTCTCAACAAAGTCACCAAAATGAGACAGATCTATGTCTCCCGCGCAGTGTGACGTGTATCGTCACTAGTGCAATCTCTTTTAGCGCAGCATAATATCCAATGCTCGTCTCCATCGATCTCATTCAATAGATCCTTTGCACCTGCTGTATATAGGGGAAGATCGCAACGCTCTAAATTTCAACCTACTACTTTCTTAATTCAAATTAAAACTATGTAGTTTAATTTGTTTCCTCTGAAGACTGCCGTGTTCATGAGAGGTTACTTTTTATGATATATAAGTGTTTTGTATTTAGATGTTTTCGCATAATTAATAGCTAATTAGTTAAATTTTGTACACGTGTAGTAATCCGGTCAGATGTACACAAGGCAAGGCATCAGAAAATAATAATAAAATGACACATAAAATTTACGTTCCACGCACGATTAACTTTTTGGCTCGTTGTCAGAAAGGTACCGATAGTTAGTTAGTCCGTGAAATTTTCAGGAACGTGTCGGGTAAATAATACAACACTCATTATTTCTAGATATGTAAATGCATAACGGGGTTTTATATATAGGTATTATAGGCGTCCGTAGACACTAGTATATAGTATACAAATGAACAATATTGTACCTCCGTTTTGTGATAAAATCTCCTTACGGGTGATTTACATTTTTTGTTCATGTATATCGTTTTCTGCAACAATCCTTTGCATCTTCTGTCTTTCGCAAAGTATATCTACTCATCTTATTGTTTCCAGTATATCCATTGAAGTCATTGTTTCTTGCATAGTACCTACAGTAATTTAAGGAACTCATTGTTTCCAGCGCAGTATGGCCAACCTCTAAACTTATTGTTTTTAGCCAGTTTATCCCCCTAAAACATTGTTTCTTGCACAATATATTCACTAAACGCACATTATCCATTGCTTCAACTATTTCTGCATGCACAGTTTCTACATCATTAGGTATTTAGAATCTACTGTTCTTCACGATGCATCTCCCCTGCACGTAGATCCGATATATCAGTTGTTTTTAAGTCCGGCTTGGTTGCAATGTTGAGTATAAGGTCGTAAGCCTAGATATCACCAATATTGCACTTATTGGCTACGATTTTAAAAGAGGAATGTGCTCCTTTTTTTTCTTTGTAAAACCAATCTTTTTACGTAAGTGGTATGTACGTATGTACATCTATGCCCTCGTAGAGATTGCCATCTTTCAAAATGTCAACGACGGCGCACAGTGGACGGAATGAAGAAAAAACACGAATTAATTCCTTGCTGACTAAATATGAATGCAATTTTTTTATTTTATTTTTTATTAATGAATTATAACTATTTTGACGTAAAAAATATTAATTTACTCTTCGATAGAAGTTTACTACAACAAAATAATACATTTTGAAGATATGCAAATATCTAGGCAAATAAAACATATTAAATTTTACAAGAAAAACTCTTTTTATAACTTTCGAAGGTTATTCGCATCATGTAATATATCATTGAAGAAGATAATAATAAAAATCTAAACGAAAATATGAAAGAGAACAAGACACAGAAAAATAGACGAGAGGTTTTGGGTTCGAGTCCCAGTTGCGACCATTATCTTTTTTTTTGTTTTTCTGTGTCTTGTTATCTTTCATATTTTCGTTTAGATTATTATTATTACCTTCTTAAAAAAAAATATTAATTTAAAACATTATATTTCACATCTATGAACACAAAAAACGGGCAATAATTAGGAACACACATATTTTAATCGAAAAATGATAGAAAATCTAGGTGTCTCCGTTGTCGTAGGAATCATTACAAAAAAATCCAGAACCGTTGGACGAATTTTTAGTAGGCTTCTTCAGGAGGTAGACAGAACCTTTTTTTAGGAAGTGGTCGCAATATGCAAATTTATTTATTATTATCTCAGGAGTTTCTTTTTTTAAATTGTAATCTGATTGGTCTGCAGTGCCTTGGGTTTTGCCATAGTAGTAATAATAGTCTTGCTTCTTGAGTTTCTTTCGCTGTAGAGCTGAAGTGGCACCTACGACGTTGTAGGGAGATTAGAGTCATCACGATAATCTCCATCACTATACCTCTGCTTGTAGTGACTGTGACTACCATAACCATCACAGCCCCATTTGTACATTTGTACAAACTCATTTTTGCTGCTAATTGGAGTTCATCAAGAGTGCGAGACTCTAACAGATCATTGGCTTTTTTTCTTCCTTGATCTAGAACCACTTTCTTGAAATACCTTTATTGGTCTACCTAAAAGTTTGGACACAACTATCATTTCTTGCAACCACTCTAAATTTTGTTTTTCAGACCTCAAAATAATAACTGCGGCCTTTTCTCCATTTCTTCATTGATTGTAGTGAAAAATACTAAACAGTTTTGTAAAATCTGGGGCTTAAAATGTTCGAACCTGCCACTGTGTGGTATTTTTGTGTTAAGTAATTAATTAAAAACTTCTTTCATTTTACAGAAGTGGCATTTGATATACCCCGTACATTTAATACCTCGAATAATTCTCTCCGGGGAATGGAATAGGCCTTCCTTAAAATAAAAACTTTGTTCAACGGAGGACAAAAGATGATTACAATTTATATATGATATTAAAGGTGAAACTTCAGTCTACAATATGTATAAATTCATAAATGGGAAAAAATGTTATTTTGTTTCTAAATGCTAATTGTAGTAAGCATTTTTACAGAAAAAAAATAGTGGAACATTAGATGTTAGTTCAAATCTCACGCACATGAGATATTGATATATAATTTATTAAATTAAATAGAGAATACCTTGAATGTCAGACATAACAAAGTTTTGTATATATATCTAAACGTCACTTAATACATAACCGTCTCTGCTCACGCGTAGGAGAGAACGGAAAAAAGGGATGCCGAACATCAAATTTACGACATACTTTGCGGCCTTGCCAAACTTCCGTTAAGCGTTAATGACAGATTTAAATAAACACATAAAGTGCAGAAACTATTGTGCTACACTAAAAAAAATATATATCTTTAAAACAATAACGTTTGCAAAAACCACTTAATTCGGGTTTTTTCTCCATTTCGTCCACTGTGCGGCGGTTCATTTTTTGGCGGGTTTAATTTATGAGTTGATTTTTGATACTTCAATCAGCATGGTGCTATATTTGAGGATACTAACTTTAAACAGTATTTTTTTCTGGACTCTTCTTAAAATTATGACAAACTTACCACTGAAAATAAACTGTCCAAGCGTTAAACTTAAAAATTAGTTAAAATCCCTTACCAGACTATTTTAGATAGATTATTTATTTATTTATAATATTAACGTCTTTCGGTTTTTAAATAATGCAGGTAACACAGTATCAGGTATAACTATAACTTGAAAAAAAACAGCTCTAGTGAGCATGTAAAACAGCAAGAAATAGAAAACCGAAGTTGAGAAAGACATGTGTAGATTACAATCAAACAATAAATAATACAATATGTAGGTAAATACTACAATATTGCAACAATGTTAAAATTTATTTATATAATATAAAATATTTAAATAACTTAACATGCAGATGAGGCACGTTGAACATGTTTAATGGTAGGTAAATAATAAGTAAAATGTATTTCAAGTTGAGAAGATGTGTACAATTTACAGGAAATAAACCTTATTTCCAATGAAACAACAAAGAAAATCTGTGAACAACATTATAAGAATAGTCACTTTTGTAGATTGGTAACATTATTTGGCCAAATTTTAAATGATGAAAAGAAAAAAAGTTTTTAAAATAACTAAATAATATTACGGGCTGTAATGATTTACAATTTTTCTATGAATTATACATTTAATTACTTAAATACATTAATACGATTGGTAGAGACATATTTGGTAAATTGGTCAATGAGTTTAATAAATTTACCAAAGAACTTCCTTAGTGAGTACCTACTTGTATCATGGATAAATGATTTCATGTTTGTATTGTATCTGCGACATATTCCATACATATTACCCAAATTTTGAAATCTGTGGTGTATTGTATTGGGCCCTGGTCGTAGTATTGTCAATTAATAACATCAACATTCCCCATCGCTCAATGAATATAATATGTAGTCCCTACTGATAAAATTGAGCAATTTACGTAAGTTTCGAGATGAAAGTGCAATTATTTACGTAAACATTAAGTTCGACATATGACTAGGTACTCGCCTCGGCGCCTAGCGCCTCGTCGTTTAAAAAATGAACTATTCTGCGGCTTATCGAGGCTTGATCGATTATTATTAGTCCGCTTAAACATGAGCGAGGAAAGTCGTACATATCGAGGATATGGACTGACTAATACAGCGGGCCTTACCACTTCTTCCTGAGTCGTCTGTTTTTGTTCCGTCTATGTTCCGTGTTGGCAACATGTTCCGGTTTACCTTATCCCCAGGTGTTCGAGCGTGATACGAGGCACTTGCCTTCGTCCATTGATTTCTTCCGTCGGGATTACCGGCAAAGAAAATAACAGATTGGCCTTTCCGGCACTGAAAGTTACGATCGCAAAATATTATTCAGGACCATCGCGTCAACTCTTTCAAACTGTTAACTCGTCAGTAAGTGCTGCATCTGTTTATATTTATTTATTTATTAACGCCCTTTTTCGGGGCTTTTACATATGAATAGTAAGGAATATACAGTATTTATTGTACATAACTGAACTGCCTTCGTAACAATATTTTATATTTGTTTAAAGATAAATTGAAGATGCCCACTGACTTGGTATAATTGTTACCCTCCATTAGTATTCTGGGTAAAGAGGAATACATATGGTAGTTAGTTCCAGAATTACTGCACTGAAATAAATCCTAGTATTACGTAGTGGAATCCGGAAGCTTATCAATTCGAGCAATACCGGACTGTCAACTAAATCATTTAGAATTTGATACAGAAATACCAAGTCAGTGAAAGTTTTTCTGTTTGACAATTTGAGCATATTCATATCATTCAAAATAGTATTGTAGTTCAACATAATTGCTGGAATACCCATTTTAAAATTAAGAAAACGTAAGAATTTGTTTTGTATTCTTTCAACAGCTTGTACATGTATATTGTAATATGGGTTCCAGACGGGAGAATTGTATTCAAGTTGACTTCTAACATATGCAAAATATAACAGTTTTATACACTTAATATTGTTAAAATTTCTAGTTAGCCTAGTTATAAATCCCAACATTTTTAAGGCCTTATTAGAGATTTCTGTTATGTGGTTAACAAATGAAAGATTAGATTGAAAAGTGATGCCCAAGTCTTTAATTTGTGTTAATCTGCAACACTATATTGCACAGATATCTATTCATTGCACATATACCTATAGTTAAATTTTTCCCCAGCCTGTCAGTGTTTACTTTGATCGTCGTCAAACTGTTTGATTGTCGATTTGGTGACAATGTCGAATGTGACGGGATCTGAATAACTAGACCTAATTACCAACGGTCATCCCAAGTGGTTAGTACTTTTGGTGACTTAGCAGGGGTGCCCGGGTTAATGGGGTGAGGTTTGTCTAGGTCTTGCGGCGGATGCGTTTGCCCGCCTACTGTGTGGCGGGTCGGATCGGATGCGACTGGTTGAGGGAGACCTTTTGACTTCTCCAGCCGGATTCTAGACCTAGATTCTTGACCCATCGCCTTGCACCGCAGTGGGAAGAATTGATCCATACGTCCGTCGCTCCTGGACACATCGATCCCCAGATTCCTACCCACCCCTCATACCATGTTCCTTCCCAGAACTTCCTTACCTTACTTTCCCTAAAAAGACCCTCCACACAGCATACCCAAAGATGCAATGGGCCCCGAGGGAAATTGTTTTTCTCAGGGCCTCCTGTGTGGAGCTATTGTAAAAAAAATGAATGTTTTTAGTTCTCTTCGCTTCCTTAGTTTGTTAATCGTGAATAGAATTCAGCTAGTGTGTTCTGTATCGGAGGCGGGATGTGAACCGTAATCCAAAGCGAAACCCATTTTATTCTGCAGCGGTGTCACGGTTCTGTGGTAACTCAATTATGATGATAATTATTAATGTTTTGATGGCCGATGATAACAACTTCAATATAAATAATGTGTTTTGGTGTCTGCTTCGGTTTAGGTTCTTCTGACACCCTCGCAATAATTGAGATTGAAAAGAAATTCGTTATAAATTGGCAAGCTTTCATTTTCAAGTAGGTATACGTATAATTTCTAATTATAGAATTTAATCAATTCTCTATTGAATTGGGTAGTTTCGTTAACAATAAAATATTTTTTTGTAAATAGTTTTAAAAACCATATGTTTTTCTTTAAATCTGTTATCTTCTTCTTGTGACCTGTCCGTTCAACGGACGTTGGCTATGCGGACTTTGTTTACTGCGGCCCGGAACAGCTCTACGGTAGAGTGGGGCCAAACCACTGTCTCAGGTTTTTCAGCCATGATGTTCTCCTTCTTCCAGGGCCCCGTCTTCCGGCAATCTTTTCCTGCATTATGAGATGCAAGACCTCATACTTCTCTGGATGTCTCATCACATGTCCAACATATTGAAGTTTTCGGATTTTTATAGTTTTAATAACGTCTTTTTTTTTATTTATCCGAACCAATAACATCTTCATTCGTAACCCTGTCCATCCAGCTTATTTTAAGTATTCTTCTGTAGATCCACATCTCGAATGCCTCGAGTCGCCTAATTAGTTCTTCAGTAAGCGTCCATGCTAACTAACCATCACGCCGTTTCCCCGCAGGGGTGGACAGAGAGGACGGACCGCCAAGCAACTCGGTCTTGGCACACACTCTTTGCCTCACTCACATTCATACATCGTCTCATACATTCTCTTCTATTATTCTGACTTTTGACGTGGCCCGACTCAAGTATCTAATTCACTTGATCGTGCCATGTCTTCCTCGGGCGTCCCCGACTTCTACCATTCACATTCGCGTCGTATATTCTTCTTACACTACTTTCTTCGTTCATTCGCTCTACATGCCCAAACCATCTGAGGGTCCCTTTCTTAATCTTACTCATTATGCTTACATCAGCCTTACATTCTTTGCGGATATCCACATTTCTCACACGAGCATACATTGTCTTACCACACATACGTCAAAATAATATCGAAAACACTTAGCATCTGACCATTCGCATTCGTAATCCATGGTTGAGATCATGACTGCAGAACATCTTTTTCATGCGGATAAATAAAATCTGTTATATGTATGTATTTTAAATAATAATAAAAACGAAAAATAAAAGTAAAACGCTTTAGGTAGGTAAGCCTTTATTTCATTCATCTCGAGCGACTGAGCTTTCGGAGATACATCAGAAAATACCTAATAACCTACCTAACTCAAATTGTGCCCTGTCTCTCGACTGGAAATGAAAAGAAATAACTCAGTTTCAAAAAAAAATCGCTCTTATTGGGGGGAAATAGTTTCGTGTGGTATTGTCTGCGTTTGAATTAAATGGCTACGGAATATAACAACAAATATATTCTAAAGGACAATTCATTTTTTTAATATTAGTCTTGAATG
Source organism: Limnephilus rhombicus (assembly GCA_929108145.2). Taxonomy (NCBI): domain Eukaryota; kingdom Metazoa; phylum Arthropoda; class Insecta; order Trichoptera; family Limnephilidae; genus Limnephilus; species Limnephilus rhombicus. The sequence goes on along the minus strand of OV815273.1, from coordinate 45,034,839 downwards.
AATACAAACAAAAAGTTTTATTGAATAACAGAGTTTTCGAGTGTGCGGGACTACAAATTATAACCAATTATTGACCTCCTAGCGAGAGTTTCATCTTCTGGCGCGGTTATAATTTTTTGGACTGTATAGTGAAAACGAGCTTTTATAATTGCTATGGCAACGGCACGGCACGGCATAGCGTCAGGTATAACAGGGAAGCAAAATGTATGGGTTTGTATGAAGACGGTAACGGCACGCCGTGGACATCAGCGGTAAATGAAAAACGTCTTTCGGACAAACCCATTCATTTTGTTTCCCTGTTGTATCGGCATGCCGAATCGTGCCGTTACCGTAGTAATTATGAAAGCGCCCACAGTGCGTCGGTGCCGGTACGGCTTGTGGCTAGTTGGGGTTGTGGAAGCTGTAATGGTACAGATTAACTCGGGATGCGTGGTTCAGTTAATGATCCGACCGGAGCCTTTGATGCTGCACCTGTTGAAGTGATTAAGTCAAATGAGATGTCAATAAACATTCCTTGCTTCGTTACTTTGTATGTTCATTGCGAATATTATTAGCTTCTGCAAGTTTATGGCCATTCATCTCGTGATAGTTACCTGTATATTTATTATGAGATCTGAATTAATTCCTGTATACCGAGTTATCTTATTCCCTCAGAAAAACAGTTTTGTCGTCTTTTTCCATCCTACTACCAAAATCGACACGCTTAATTTTGTTCAGGGGTAGGCATGAGAATCGGTTGCTTCATCCGTGGTATAACTGAAGCTGTGGTTAAAACCAATTTTATTTTATTTTAATTTTAGTTTATTAGGGAAACAAACAGTTATACATATTTTATTAGGGTAATTACATATTATATAATTGAAGAAGATATTATATGGTCGCATGAACCAGCGAAGTTTCCGCAAAAATTCATAGTATTATATAAAAAAAAAAACAGATTAAAACAATAAAGAAAACATAAAGTGGTAGAAATAAAAACGCAGATTAAAGTATGTAGGATAAATAAAATGAAAATAAACTGTGAATCCATATAAAAATAATGCATATTTTCACATCATCAAGGATAAACGTGATTAGATTAGCCATTTACCAGCGCCCTTAAGATGATTTTTCACAAAATGGCGCTGTGTAAATCATCCAAATAGTATTATTATTATTATAAAAAGAGGAAAGCAACATAATGAGAATGAGAAAATAATAGACAGCAGGGGTAGAGGGTTTGTAATTAACAATTTGTTTTCATTTTTACTATTATGCATTTGGTAAATATTGGTCTGAGGACAAATGGAAAATATCAGCGTCTGAAAAGATGTTATTTTATTTTGTGCACGTTCTTCTGAGAAATTGATGTTGTGTGAACCTATGAACGTTCATTCAGTTTTTGGTCACGTTCAGTACCACCACAGCCGCCAAACACTCAAAATTTGGAACGACCGCGACAGTTCCATTCCAAACCGTAAACATAAAGTTTTAAAGGAAGACGGGTTGTCTAAATCTAAATCGCCATAGATAAAACACCACTTGAGCTATATACACCACGAATGAAACGAAACATGCTTACGTCTATTTTGCACAAACATTCCTCGTGTTACTTATTATTTATTATGCAAATTGCATACCGCAAAATGTCTAAGTTGCATTAAATCTAAATTCAAGTAGAATCGTGCAAACATCAAACTTACTTCCATTTCCCTCTCAGCACCATAATCTCGGGATTGTACCAACCAGGAAGTGCAAATTGCTTCCTCCAGCGTATCCGCCGATGGCCAATAACCATGTATCGTGTGTATATATCGTTTCTCCGTTTTGAGTTTAGACTGAGTACTGACAACACTAATTATTATTGTAGGCTTTTGTGGATCCTATTGCTCTGGTGTCGCTACGCTTAGCAAAGTCTTTTGTGTTCCGAGTTCTGACTAAGAGGGGTGTGGGGAATTAATGATGCAAGTATTATAGATTGGACGCAGGGAAAATACGTCGTTGTACAAATACACACGTGGTTGAAATCAATTGAAAATGTTTGTTTTTGTTTTGAGTCAGTGTTGGTTTTTGAGATGCTCTAAAATGTGGGAATATTTAGATACCGATGATGTCTTGCCGCAAAGTTGTCAACGGATTGTAATTAGTTGATCTGCATCTAGGCGTGAAACAACATAGGTACCTACGAATTGATTGGTAATTTGGTCGCCTTCTTTAGCGGCCTTCATTTGCCTTACCTGTAAGAACCCCAGGCTTCCACTTCTGTTTACTTGAGTTTTAAGGGGAAAGTGTACGCCCAGATTGACGCCTAGTAGTTTGATAGATGTCTTTGGAGTGGTGTCACTTCCTGAAATGGTGATTGGGTAGTTATCGATATTATGCTGGCGTCTTTTTCTTTGAAACTCGGTCTTCGACGGATACAGCTTCAATCTATTTGAGGTCATCCTGCGGGTAATTCTTTATCGATACTCAGTTTTGCGAGTTTTTAGACTGTCTATTTAATTAGTCAGTTAGTAGTTAGTACTGGCCAAATGGTCGTATGGATCAGGCACTATTTAGCTCGGACTATGTACCTACATTATAAGGTAATTCGGTTTAAATAGTACAATGTGTCTACCTCTAAGCCGCGTTTGTTCCTTGCCCTGATTGCAGATTTGTTCCTTGCCCTTGCCCTTAGTGCAGAATGCGGAAGAGCAGCGAGGCAGGAAGTAGGTACAAGCTCGTGGTAGGCTCTGTAACTGTAGGAAGAGAGCGGAGAGGAGCGAGATCCGTCCAGTTTTACAGTGGTACAGCCGGCGAGCGCGTGGCATAGGCCTATCTCACTATATCGCTCGCCAAAGAATCCAATACGGTCATCACAGACGGACAATCAAATATATTGTTCCATGACAACTCAACAAAGAGGCGTTTCAACACCCCTTTAATGTCAATAGAAGTTTTTTTTTAAATTGACTATAACCTAACAAAACGTATTATTTTTTTTATTTTCATCACTTTTAATGACTTTTCAAAAGAACACCAGTTGTCCGGTCACCATAATAATATCTGACGACTGGTGACCGGACAATTCAGAATGAAACCAACTTAGAAGCACCTCAGAAAGGTCATTAAGAGTGATGATAAAATATCATGATGGTTAAATGGGTTAAGTTAGGTTAGGGTTACCGGCTATTTTAAAATTATTTTTTGACCTTTCTGAGGTGTTTCTGAGTTGGTTTCTTTCTGAGTTGGTATCGAACCCTGACGAGTGTATGAGATTGTACGGTCATCATTTTCAAAGTTGGAAGTGTTGCTTTGGAGAATTCAGACAAGCATTAAAAGTACCTGCCTATAATATAATATTTTGAAGAAAAAAATATTTTTATTGTCATTTTAAAAATCAGAACTAATTTGCCGAGAACCCCATTGACACATTATATTTAGTCCTCCAACACTTTTCGAGGAGATATTAGTACGCAATAGCGCCTATCCCGTGATTTTTCACGGATCTGCGCCAGTAATATTTCCCGTGTGTAACAAGCTTTACACGGTATAGCGTCCTCGGCAACGGAATGTGGTCCGTTAGCCGGCCGGGGCCGCGTTCACACACTGCTCCGGACTCCGGAACCGCCAGGAATTCGCTGACACTGTGTACTGCGACCAGTATTACTCTTCACAGATCTGCATACAAAAGATTTCTCTCATGTCCACCCCTAACCTACCTAACGTAACAAAGAAACAAAGAAATTTTAGATTAATTAGAATATTTTAGACATGTCGAGTGAATGGACGAAGGTAGTGAGAATATAGTTCGAGGACGCTTTCAAAACATAGTAAGAATAAAAATGTTTAAATCCCATCCTTTTGCTATTCCTAGTAGTTAGGTTATAATACGTACATCGCTGTTGAAGTTTTGTATGAAATCAGTTCGCAAAAGGGTAAATTTAACTGTCCGAAATGTAGCAAGAAACAGTTCTCAAAAGCTAGTTATGTTATGTTACGTTAAGGCGCCGCAACCGTGCTCAATAAGAAGAAGATGGAGATATATGAAATTGCGAATGTTAGAGGAGCGCGCTAGTATTTAAAGCGACAAAATCGATGCGAAAATTGTGAAAATGTATAATAAAACACAACTCGTTTGAAATTGAGCAAAAATCTCGCGGGGGTTGTCTTAAACATCATTTAAAGAAACATTGTGATTTTTTTTTCTTACATATAATATTACATCTTACATATTCTTGTAAAATAACTGAAACAAACGTGTTTATAATAATTTTTGGAGCATAGTTTGCGATTTTTTTCTATTAAGGGAATTTTGAATGGAATGTCTAGTTATTATCTTCAAGAATAACATATATTTTTTTAAGAGCTTTAAAACTTAAGGTGTTTAAGGGAGATTTGTAAGAAATCGGTAGAAATTCGGATAGCGGCGGCTTAAACAAAATAAAAACCTGCTAACCGGTTATCGGGTTATGAAGTTGCTCCAGGCACATGGTAGGTTTCGGTATTGTTTTCCCATTACTTTCTTCAATAATTATTGCATTGGATGAACAACATACATAGCTAGCACCGCGGGTTTAAGGATGAATGATGACGATGACCCATAAAAACATAATATTGAGGTTTAATTTGTGTGTTCACTGAAGGTTCCGAAGAAAGTGATTTTAAGTAAATTGATCTCTTTATGTATCAAAGTTGATGTTGCTGGTCCTCTGAAATTGCCGTTGCTCGTGGAATTCATAAAAAAGGATAAAAATTGCTCGAAAATTTGATGAAATCGTTTTGTGAGTATTGAATGTTAAAGACGCAGTATGTGATTTAATTGAGAAGGCCAGTTCTGTTGATGACACGCTCGGTAGGTTTTTTAAATTATGTTTTATGTAATGTTATTGTTTCTAGTTTCTGCTATAACTCGGACGATATGTGTGTTTGTATGGAGTGTTTGTATTTCCTATAGTTAATAAACTCATTGTGGATCATATATATATGCAGCACTAAGTATACTATTATTTTACAATACAATTAGTATTCACAATGCGTAACTAACATTCACAATAAATACATATCAACATCAATACTACACTAGCAGTTAAAACCCCGCTCCGCAAATTTTTACTGCTAGGCCCTGCGGGTGGCTTTTGGTTCGGCTTCGACGAGTTAGTGTTTGTGATCATTTTGTAAATCCAATCGAGACTGGTTCTAAAATTAGCCCGTTCCTTGTATCCACTGTCAACGTGTCAACCAGTGATGGCAAGTCACCGCGAAAAAGTAACCGGGACGGACGATGACGTCATATGTAATGTAAAGCCGCTTGATACAACCGAGTATTACCGTCAGTCTTTCGAAATCCGGGAGACCCTCCAGGTTTACAAATTTATAGAACTTATACCTAGAAAGGGAACTTCCCTTTGCGTCTTGCCGACGAAAGTTGCGTCATCTTCTCGAATCTCTCAGTCTTCTTGAATACACGGATGTTTACACGGTGCTACGGGTAATGCGTGATGTCGAACATGCAATCGAGGTCGGGTTCTGAAATTCAACCACGCAGATGCTAGCCTGTTAATACTGTTTGATAATTAACCATCACAATTCATAATTGACACTCTCTAGAGCTAGAGCGACACACATCACTGGTTTCCTACTTTGAGACTTTTACATTGATGATGAACAGACTAAGACTAAGCCGATTAAACACGATATTTTCTCGGGAGCTAGGGATGGTAATGTGAATGGCAGGCTAGCTGTGCAAGGCTGGCTAGAAATCCTCCCTTCGCACTCGGTGGCATAGCAGTGTGCCTGCGCCTCAGCTATCCAACTGTCCCAGCTCTCAGTGGATAGCGTGCGAAACGGGTTTCGGCATTCCTCAGCGCGATCTCACTGCCCGCCGCCCGCCGCCCGCGTCTCTGTTCTGTATTGGAAAGAGTAATGACCCACCCGCGTTTCGGCCAATGGCCGGCAAAACGACTTTACCTCGCCAAAAGCAACATAACATTCGCTCATTTCCTAATCTCGCCCACTGCTTTCAAATCTTCACTTTGACTCTGTGTCCCAACCGATAAATACAGGTAACAGGACTGCTAAAAAATGTGGAACCTTGTTTGTGATCAGATGTACATGTACGAAGGTGGGTACTTTATAAGTAATTCGTGATAAGAGTTATTTTTTGATATTACACCGATATTAATATATTTACATTGATAAGTTAACGGCCGAAGGACATTGGATGAGTGTGGGACGTATGGGCTACTGGGAATATTATTTATTTTTATTTTCAGACATGATGTCATGCGTGTTATTGAGTAATTTGGTCAATAATGTTAGTGATTAACGAACAACTTGTTTGTTTTTTGTACGTTTAGAGTAATCGTGAACATCTATATCGAATGGTTTTGCCTTATCCTAATTAATAGGTCTAAAAACATAACGGAATTAAAATAATTGCTTTTCTTTTTTTTCTTAAAATGACCTTTTAGAATACAAAACTTATTCAGAGAAGACAAGTTTATTTTTATGTGATACTGCCCAAGAGTTCTAACTGCCTGGAGAAAATGAAACTATGGCATTCCTATTTAGGAGATTTTGTTAGTCTAAAGAAAGTGTGTGGGGAAAAGGAAGGATTGAGAAGATTTAGCTATTCAGATCTGGTCACTAAAAATAACTAATATCATTTTAAGCAATTCACCAGGTGATTTGAAAGTAGGTACTTTCCTTTCTGGAACCTAGTGCAAACGTTTATACTACTAATAGATCGTCTTATATAGTGTACTTGCCGGTGTTATAAAAAAATATTACCTGTAAATCTTATTTTGTATACCCTATAAAGATGTGAATCCAATGTTACCTATTTATGTGTTTACCCAAATGTTTGTCTAATTGTTGTTTTTTCTGTTGTTACAGGTGAGTAACGCAGATCCGATCTTACCAACGGCGCATTCCGTATCTGGTAAACAAATGTATTAAATATTGGTGTTCATGAAATTCCTCACCTTTTTTATGTGAATACCTTCCAACCAGTGGCCAGGGCTGGGCAGTATTTGAAATACTTGTAATTGAAATACAAATACGTATTTTGTTTTTATATTTCAATTACTTCCTAAAAATGTATTTTGTAATTGGTATTTCAATTACCTGCTGCTGAGGTATTTTGTAATTTGTATTTCAAATACTTATGGCTTCAAAATACATTTTCAAATACATTTAGCGATCATAATAATGATAATGAAAAATAAACACACGTAGATAATACATAGACTAAAAACGCTAGAATCCTGTACTGTATTTTGCTGTAGCACTCTTACTAATGATTATTTGTAGTTCTCTTATATCATTGCTTTATAAAGTCCGCTACTTTTTTTTACGTCATGCTAGTTGTTATTATTGTCCTGTGCTATAATAGCACTGTTATTGTACATTTTGTATCATATTATATTATACTTGTCATTGCTTTGTATTGTACATTTTTGTATCATAGTATTAGATCAAGCACTATAGGAATAATTTGTCTGATTACTAGATTATTTTTAAGTTAATTACTGTAGAGCGCACTTGAAGTTTGAAGTGAAATAACACAAAACTGCACTATACAAATGCCATCCATTTATATATAAAAATGAATCTTTGTTTTCCTTGGTCACGCCATAACTTCAGAATGACTTTACCTATTTCATTCATTTTTTTAAGTTTTCTAATACTGTATAGAAGGTTCTTACGGAAAGAAAAATTAAGAAAATTACGCAGGAAATGGGATAATTTCAGAAAACTTAACGACTTTTTTAACTTTGCACGTTTGAAAGTTCGCGCGTTTGATGAAATTGAATTTAGCAGGCAGCTGTTTTTTTTTTGTAACAAAAGAATTGCCTATGGATTTTTGAATTATAGATATTTTAAATAGGTACCTATGTTAGGTACCAGATTTGATTGATTGTTCTTATAATATAAAAAAATGAATGTTTGTAATTTGTGAAAAATGAAAATTTGAATAAAAAAATTGTAATAGCTGGCAGGCGAGTTGTTTGAAAACTGAATGTACTGGGACTAAATATATGGAACGCGGGCGGGGGGTTGGCGGGATGGGGGAGTGGGAGTGGGTAGGCAGGGAAGGTGGAAGGGGAATGCAAGAAGGGTAGGGGAACGGGGACGCACGGGAAAGGAAATGCAGGGAGAAACAATTTATTTCTTTGAATATGGCATTACAACGCATGCCGGGAACTAGCTAGTATTATAATAATAATAATTATTATAATCTAACACCTAAGTCCTATACCACAAAACCTTACAAGTGGAGCGGAGACGAGATGTGTCTCCTGAGCAATATTATTAGTCAATTTTAGCACGTCTCTGTTTCACTCTGCTCAGCTTTGCTTCTATGGAAACGCACCCTTAGATATGGGCACTTACGACAATTTATTGCAACCAAAGGTTCTACCAAAACCAAATGTATTTTGTATTTTGCAATTTGTATTTTGTATTTGAAATTAAAAAATGGTTAAAATACTGTATTTTGTATTTCAAATACGCCATTTGAAAGTATTTTGTATTTCGTATTTTAAATACATGCGAAAAAGTATTTTATAATTTGTATTTTAATTACAGCAAAGCATGTATTTTGCCCAGCCCTGCCAGTGGCGGTCCACGGTCCGTGTGTTTTCAGTCAGCTAGAGGGCTAAGATTGAAAAATACGACGTTATTGATGTTGTTGTAGCTGAAATTTGGGAGGCGGAATGGGTACCGCCGCCCCTGGAACCTTTATTGGATAACACCTCTGCCATAGGTCACCCCAAGTGGTTCGCTACCTTCGGTGATTTAGCAGGGGTGCCCGGGTTCATGGGGTGAGGTTTGTCTAGGTCTTGGAGGCGGATGACCAGGACACACTGAACCCCAGATTCCTACCCACCCCTTAAACCCTTTTCCTTCTCAGAACTCTCCTCTCCTTCCTTTCCTTAAAAAAACCGTCCACACAGCATTCCCAAAGATGACATTGGGCCTGAGGGAAATTATTTTCCTCAGGGCCTCCTGTGTGAAGCTCATGTAAAAAAAAAATCTTTTTTCAATATTTCAGAATTTTGTATGAAAAAGTTTCATACAAAAAGTTGAAATTTTTGAGAAGTTGAAAAAAAATTAAATTCATTTTCAGCTACAACAACATCAATAACGTCGTGTTTTTCAATCTTGAAACCTCACTGAAAACTCACGGACCGCCATTGGTTCCTAGATGAGTTCAAACTGCTCTCGTCTGGAGCCAGTGAGATAATAGCATCCCCGATTGGGGTATGTTGTGAGGCTGAAAGTTGCGGGGAGGGGAAGAGGAAGAAGAAAGTTGGAAAGTACCTGGTTATTGTGATCTGGTCACCAAACACGGCATTTCAAGCAACGTATCAATTCTGAATGGTGGTCTTACACCAGGGCGATCCTGAATATATCTTCTACTCTGGAACGTGCCGCAAATATGCTGTATATTATTTTTAATTGATAAAATTGTGAAATAACTCAAATTTATCAAATAAAATGTTTTTGCGCATGCCGGTCCTCCGGATTGCTAGTCAGGAGCCTTGTCCCCCGACAATGGAGACCGTCATTTAGCGAGCTTTTCAAGCAGACAGCGTTATTTTCGTACAAGGCCTCACAAACATCTTTATTTTCATTTGGTAACAATGAAAGGTATTTTAACCTACGTTATTTATTGAGACCACATTTCGAATTCCTCGGAAACTATCAATTCTTAATAGTTTCCTCTACCTACGCTAAGTTTGTGAACTTGTTTGTCGATTTCTGTAGCTTTAAATAAGTAGTCTGTAGGTAGGTGCTTTTTATAATTCGTGTTATTATATCCGATTCTAATAATCCTTTCTGTGTTGTTTTGTTACTTTTAACGATCAAATGATGTGCAAGGCCGGCCCTGAGAAAACGGCGCCTGGTACTAGTAAAAACCTCACGAATTATATTATGGGAAAGAAAAGAAGGAACAACAAATGGCGTCAAACGTCGCTTGCGGTTGCTTCGCTCAAATGTGTGTACCAGCTACATTAGGCATTAACAGCGCCTTGTCGCCTTGGCAATTCTACGCCCGGTAAACTACGCTCAATTTGCACCTGCACAGGCCCGGCATAGGCCCGGCACAGGTTGGAACGGGCCCTGCACGGGCACTAGCGATGTGTCAGGAACGCTTCCACCCCTCCACCATTTTTATTAAACTTTAATTTTGTGTATCTTTGTTAGTTTTATTTTATTTTAATATGGTAATGTACCTACATCAGTTAGTAACGTTATGTTACCTACGGTGCTAACACGAGGCAAATATTTATCTCAAATTCCCTCCTCTTTTACCTTTATATTTCTATACTAGCGCAGATGCAGAAATTATAACTACAATTTTGAAAAAAACAATAAAAAGCTATGTACCTACTTTATCGCTTGTCTGCAACATTCACACAATCAGTTTCAATTAAATAACACTTAAATTCAGAGCAATTTTGAGTTCATGAACCAGATTTTACGGGGACGAACAGAAAACCGAAATTACCATCTACTAGCGTACACACAGTGAAAAATTACGAGTTGATCTACGAGGGTTAGTCAAAAAGTATGCCTCATTTTTTTCTCCTTTAATTGTCGAGAAATAAAAAAAATTAAATACTTTTGAATGTAGCTATAACTTTGTGGTTATCCATTATAGATAAATAAAAGAATGTTACTTTATTTGAACCACTTGTATATCTGAGTAAAGCCGGCCTGTTTCGGAACGACCGTTCCTTCTTTAGAGCAAACGTATACTGATAATGGATAAATAAATAAATAACCAAGTTTAATTGATAACATCTTAAATAAAAAACTCTGCAAAATTTCAAAAAATAAATATCTATACAATTCTAATAATATAATAAAGAATGGCGTAAAATTTTGTATATTAATAATTTTTCAATTCAATGTTTCAAAAATCTCCCTTCTAATAGGTATTAAACCAGTTTTTTATACAAGAAATAATATCGGTAGTTTTTTTTGAGAACCGCTTAAGATAAAGTCCATAAATTGACTAATTCCGGAATATATAAACTCAAAATGACTGTCCCTCATTTTATATTGGAAAAACAACTCGTAATTTTGAAATCAGAATCAAAGTACATTTAAGGTGTCTTAATAATAATAAGTATTTTTCTGAGTTCGCCAACCATATCATTGGAAATAACCAAAGTTTTGAAAAAAAATACGGGGATAAATATTCTTCATATTAATCATAAAGGAAAACGCTTAGATAACTTAGAGCCTTGGAAATAAAAAAAATCCCTAAAAAATAATAAATCTATTATCAACAAACAAAAAATATTGTCTTACAGCCCAATCATGGATATAATGCCATTCATCAGGGCAGTATAATGCCCTGATGAATGCATTTTACTGCCCTGATGAAGCTACGGTTGTAGCGAAACCCGGTCGGCATAAAGTATAAAAATAAAAGTGGTGTTTACAAAGTTATTGTTTTATTTTAAATTAATAATACATTGTTCCCATCCACTATTTTGTAACTGTCAAATCAGTATACGTTTGCCCTGAAGAACGGTTTTTCTGAAACCGGTCGGCTTTACTCAAATATACAAGTGGTTCAAACAAAGTATCTAACATTGTTTCATTTATTTAAAAAAAAAAATTACGTAGGTGGAAAACCACACTATTGACGATTAATTTTTTCACTTTTCAATATAATCTACGTCCATTTCCAAAGTTTTGGTACATCTTATAACAAGATCATGTATCCCAGAGTGGTAAAAAGCACGGTCCTGCTTCCTAAGGCCATTCGCCATAGCTTTTGTTGGACGAAAGACGTGATTTAAGCTTTTTAACCCCTCAAGAAAAATCGCATGGAAATTACCTTAAGAACAAGAATGGAGGAAGCTATTCTGACCTTTTCCTTGGTACAGTTTCTTTATACAAAAAAATTAAAATCGCATCCAAATTATTTGAATCAATATTCTTTTTTGAAATTTGATCCGCCCGCAATTCCGCGTCTCTGGCAAATGACAGGTTAAGGGTTGTGACGTATTGAACAGAATTTATTGTGCATCCCTGCTCCAAAAAATCAACCATAATCAAACCCTCAGCATCCCTGAATACTATCGCCATAACTTTCCCTGCCGATCGCACAGTTTTGAATTTTTTCGTCGTCGGTGAGTTTGTGTGATGCCATTCCATTGACTGCCTCTTTGTGATTCAGGTTCCACGAAACCCATGTTTCACCTCCGGTCACAATTTTTGTGCAGTTGCTTTACCGTACACATTTTGCAATCTTTCATGCGTGCTAATAGGCGTTTCACCGTCTGCATTCAAGAATTCAATCACAGAAGCGACTACAGTGCTGCCACCTGCAGAAAGTTACTATTGCCGTAGATTGTAGATGAAGTTTTGAGGAATAGCGCCAAATTTATTTTTTTCATTTAACCAACTTTATTTAATTAGACAAAAATAAGAGGCTTTAGTTTTTGACTGACCCTAGTAGTTTTGCAATAAGCTGACGTGTATAATATAGCTTTAGTGGACAGTCCATATATATAAATAGTAGTATGCGTCTCTTGATAGAAAACGTTCGGTGAACCCGGAGCCTAAGATCCTGTCAGTGATTGCAAATACCAGAGCATGTTACATTGCGGATTGTTATCTCAAGTTCAAAGACATCACCTCAGATCTAACGAGTAAAAAATAATACAAAGTTACCACGTCGTAGATCACATTTAACCGATTTATTAACCCCTCAGGCCTCGGGTAAATTTTGTCGGAAGGTCAAAATATTTCCGCTTTGCAATAAAATCCGAATAATGGAATATTTCTGAACGCATTCGAAAACTAAAAACTGTTTTTGAAAGGTGATGAAATACGCTTTCAAATTTTATAATTAGATATAAACATAAAAAAATTTAATGCATACATAAAAAAGTTTTAAAAATGGCTCACCTTAAGATTTTTTTAATCAAAATTACCGATAACGAAAAAAACATAAAATACACACATATTTTATTTGGCAAATGTTTTATAATGTTGTCGTCAACTCTTTTTTTGTCGTTTCATGTAAACAAAAAAAAATCCCAAAGTTTAATTTTTTTTTTTCAAATTGCGGTCGGTTTCGTAAAGGTTAATTCTTTTGCGGTTAACTTTTCGATTTGAATATAAAGCGTGATGTGAGGCAATGGGCCGAAATTTAACATACATATTTCTTTATTCATTCTTAGTACATTTACATTACAAAGGTATAATATATTGTCCTCCACACTAGGAGTTCACCTGTGTTGTAGAGGACATTTTTCAGTTGTAAATAATAAATTATGAATTGTGAGTAGTAAAACAAAAGAGTGTTCATAGTTAATATAAAAAAGAGAAAAAAATAAAAATCAAAATATAAAATCGTCTTCAATTCGACAAAATTAAAAGTTAAAAGGATTGTAGCCAGTTCCTTATGTGTTTTTTGTATTCAATAATATTAGTTTTTTTTTATATTGTGTAGGAAGAGAATTGTATAGTTTTATAGCCTGGTATCTGTAGTGTTTTTGTCCAAAGGATGTGTTTGTTTTGTGTGTCCACTATTCTCCAGAAAATTAGTTGAGTGTGCAAAGTAATAATTTTTTTCTCGGAAATGTTAGCCATACCGTACTGCTAAAATATCTGCATAAATAACAAGTACCTCATTTAACACGTTCATTATTTGGTTTGGCAACCTCTTTCATATTATAATGCATCATCTTGTCTGTCCGTCCGTTCATCAGTTTCTTATGCGAAATCAATTGAAGCAAAGGTAAATGAAAAATAGCCTCGCGACTTGACTCTCCACACTTCAGAGGCTTTTGTTCCTAAAAGCACAATCACCTTTTACACACAATACCAGGGTAATAGTATCGCTATGAAGCCGAATGGCGCCGTGCAAGTCGCAACGTACAACATACATACAGTACAGTGCGCTCGTGTGCAGTAAACCCATAGACTCTCGACTAGGGGAGAAGTGGCACGAACGGCCCGCTTTTATCTTTATGATTTTTATGAAATCATTTTTAAATAAACATGCTGCCAATAAGAATTTTTTTTAGAAAGAATTATTGTATATACAAAATATAATGGTGAAAATATATATAAAATATACTTATTAAGTGAAAATTTACTTAACTAAGTTCTCTTCTAATCTTTTCGAAATGCCCATATTTTTTAGTTTTAAAAATCATCAAAATTTGGCTCTTTCGTGTAATGAAAAGTCACATGAAAATATTGGAAGAGTCGGGTAGATGGTAAATTAAATAATGCCCCCCAAACTCATTGAATCAATGAAATATATTTAGTTTGTTTTTATACGAGGTTATTTTCGTTATTATTATCGTTTTCTTGGTTAGGTGCAATGAAAAAATGGAGAATAACAAAAATCAAGACGAAGAAAAAAAAAGATTTCCTAGTGGCAATTTACATTAAAAAAATTAAGATACAGAATTCATGGGCCCATCGATTAAATATTTTATATTTGACCAGTCCACTGAACTTTGTTATTTGTTTTTCTTTACAAAGAGCCAGCTCATGGTAAGTCGATTGGTTTTTTCATAACATTCGCTAATAACATTAAATTCCTCCAATATCAAGCACACTGTTAATAATACAACATTGTTTTATTTGAATTTGTACACAAATCAGTAATCAAGTTGCATTAATTGATGTAGCATTAGATTCAACTCACCACAGATTATCATAAGTCACAAAATTATAATCAATTCCCCTATAGATAATTGCGCAATACGAGTACAATACGAAATTTTACAATATTAGACATTTTTAACAATACCCTTTAGAAATACCGAAAAGAAGTAACGCGTACGATCGAAAATTAATACAAGAGTGTGGAATGTATCGGGAGTATCTCCTATCCTTATCTTATTTTCCTCTTCCTCTCCTCGCCAAAAAATAATTTTAAGATAGAAGAAAACTCCATCTCCAAGCAACTTTAACATAGAATACCTTTTTGGCTTGACTTAATTTAACTTTTGTATATGTGTAGATCCATATTTTATGTAAAAGCAGTTTTTCTCTTACAAATAAATAAATAATCAAAAACTTACTTTTTAGCAGCCAAAATGCACATTTTAAATTTTATTTGGAACTACCGGCCGCGGCCCTTTCAAAGGCTCCACCAAGCCAGCTCTCCCCTACTCACAAGCACACACGGCAATACACGCCTAGTGTAATGGCTCTCTTGTGTAGTGTGTAGGTAGTCGGCTAGTACTAGTACGAGTAGCTAGGAGTGTGGCGGAGTATGGTGCACCGCACTGTAGTAATAATAGTAGTACGATTTGCTACTCGGAATGCGCTCGCTATGTTGTCCCTTGCTCAATGAATGACTGCAATTTTTTGCATTCATAACGAACTTCATTGATAAAATGGAGAGGAGGACGTGTGCCTCGCTCAAAGAAACTTATCCCCACCAAACGAAATGTGCGGTGGGGTTAAAAAACCACACATTCATTTGCCTTATTATTTGTGAGCTTTGTGATGAATTTATGTTTTTCAAAGATTTATCCACTTTGTTTATATAACCTTTAACTGTTGACGTGTTTTTTTACGTGTGGTCTGGGCGGCCCGTTACTTTAAATGTTTATATATTAGAGATCCATGATAATTTTAAGGTTAAAATTATTATTTATTGGACAATTTGAAATATATTTAAATAAAATAAAATAATTTTTTTAATAATAAATGAAACAATTTAACTTTGTTTGAACCACTTTTATATTTGAGTAAATCCGACCGGTTTCAGAACGACCGTTCCTTCCACCCCTACCATAATAATACATTGTTCCCATCCATATTTCAAAACTGTCAAATCAGTATACATTTGCCCTGAAGAAGGAACGGTCGTTCTGAAACCGGTCGGATTTACTCAAATATAAAAGTGGTTCAAACAAAGTTAAATTGTTTCATTTATCTACAATGGATAACCACAAAGTTATAGCTACATTAAAAAGTATACTTTTTTATTGTTAAGTAACTTATATTATTTGACAATTTGGATATAATCTTATAATTTTTGGCAAAAATCACTCGAGATCAGAAATTAGTCTGTATTAGGGATCTATTAAACTAAATAAAAACAATGAACTCACTTTTAATATAATATTTAACAATAGTGTCTCGAATAAACTATATATGTAAAACTTTAGTAATCTACTTTACTATGTTTAATTTTTGTAGTAAAAATCAACTTAAAAAAAGTCACGTAAGTACTTGGCGATGGGTCAGAGAGGCCCGCAAAAAAATTGTTATGAATTTACTTACAGAAATTTAACTTTCAAAATTTAAAACTTACAATTCTAGCGTCACTAAATTCGAAGCTACTGGAAGCGGCGTATGCGTCACTCGCGGAGAAGGGGAGTATTTCGATATTCGGCCTGAGCGGCCCCACATCAGCAGTTAAAAGGTTAATTAAATTAAAACAAATAACTTTGTAAAAACCACTATAGAATAATCAATATTATCAACATGTTTCGATAAGATTAATTTATTAATTATAGTGGTTTTTAGTGTTTTTACGAAGTTATTTCTTATCATTTAATAAAAAATGATACCTACCACAAATTTTGTTTTTCAAAGTTTGAAGAAGTTTGTTTAATTATTTTTAATTTAAATTAGTGCAAAAAAGGGGGAAAACGTGCTGATAAGCACTCAACTCTTTCATACAGTTCGTAGGTATATTTAAAAATTTGCATTTCCCTATCTAGAGTGAATAAAAATTCGATTCTCGTTTTCCAATTTATAGCTTCTCATTTTTATATTTCGAATGGTGATTTTTGTAAACAGGTAGTCTCCACCATATGTTTTTCTCTCGGTTGTTTTGTAATTTTTGAAGGTAGGTTAGTTTTTTTGTTTTACTTTATGTAATTTATTTTGTGAGGCTAATTTATTTTTGTATAGAGTACATGATATGTCATTTTTATGAGACATACCCTTAGATACCTACTGTTCTTTCAAATGATAGTAGCAATAAGTAGGTACCTATACATTTAACAAAAAACATGAATTTTCAAATAATTTTACAATGTTTATTTTAATTTTTTAAACTTTTTGAGTAAAACCTCGAATTATAATATTTAATTAAACAAAGACAATATTAACAAAACTCAATCGAAAATCTGGAGACAGGAAAATCAGAAAAAGAGGAGCCAATATCTTTTTTCTGATTTTTCTGTCTCCAGATTTTCGAATGAGTTTCGTTAATATTGTCTTCATTTAATTAAATTTTACAATGTTTTAATTTAGGTCTAAAAGGGTTAAGGTTCCGTAGTAAGCGCTGAAGAAGAAGATGGTTTGAAAGGGGGATATTTAAATACGAATGCTAGAGGGAGCACGCTAATATTAAAAAAAACGATATAATTAAGTGAAAATTGAGAAAATATTTAATAAACACGAATCGTTTAAAGTAGAGCAAAAGTCTCTCGCAAATGTCAAAGTTAAATGGTACACTGTGATTTTTGCATAGGGAACGTACCCATACTACGTGACCCACTTTTTGCAATTTTTAACCCCCCTCCCCTCCCCCCCGGTGACTAAAAACCTATGCCCCCCGCCGCTCATTGTGGTATTTTGAAGATCCCCCCCCCACCTGAACGGGTCACGTAGTACGGGTACGTAGTCCCATAGGTACTCATAATACGTTAAATAACGAAACAAAATGTATTTTTAATAATTTTCGAAGCAGGCTTTACAATTTTTATCTATCGGGGGAATTTCATATAATTACCTTTTCTGCTATACAAATATTTAGATATTTTCTTAAAAAATAATATAAATTAAATTGGAAACTTAAAAACTTAATAGTGTTCACGAGAAATATGTTATAAATCGGGTGAAATTCGGAATGCCGGGGCTTAAAATAACAATGAACCAAAATTAGTTTTAAAAATAAAAAAATATATTATATTTGCAGGTGAGAACCGTAAGGCATTATAGGTAATAGGTAATCAAATTACAAGTTTTTTGTAAATTCAATTTAAGTCTCGTTAGATTAATTTCACGTCCTAATCATTTAGTTGCGCTCGAATTATTGTGAGCATTCAAATTTTTAAAAATCCATTTAAATAACTCATTCAAACATTATCCTCGTATTTTTAACGGCTTGCCATTGAAGGAAACCATATTCGTGTTCAAAATGCCATTCAGGCGATTTGAATTAAAATTATTGGGCATTTTAATTCGCCAATTAAAATAATAACTAATTAGGTTTAATTCAGGCGGGAAACACGTTCCGACTCTCAACTCGCCAATACGAGATTCTGGATTCGGGCCCATTCATGAAAATTGTACGCGATAAAAGATATCCTGTTTTGATGTCAAAATACATTATAAATTGACGAGATTTTTTTTGGTTTAATAATAATATATATATTTTTTTATAAAGACTTAACATTCCCGGTATATGAATGACAACTATATTTTAACACTCCATGCCATAATTACAAGTAGAAAATGTTGGTCGTGTGTCGTGTGATGATGGGGAATTCAGTTAGCAGAGTAATTAAACGCACGACGCTTGCGTGAGAACCCGACGCATTAGGCAACTTTGTTACTAACTGATAAGTTGCTCGTTCTCTGGCGGGAAGCGTATTTTGTTTAATCACAAAGATATTCAGTCCATAAATTATGCTAGATAATAAAAATTTTCATCAAATTTTATAATTTTTTTATGCAATTGGGTAGGTGACGTAGGTGTACCGATATTCAAGCAAAGGGTAAGCTACCATGTTACGAGTATTAAAGGCTTTGGGAATGGTTAAACAACCATTAAAATGTGGTTGTTTTATCAGTTATGTAAAATTTAAAACACGCTAATTAGTATTATTAAGTAGTTAGGCGTTAAGTAAAATTAATATCTGTGGTTTTCGAATATTAAAAATAAATATTCCGATCTAGGAGATATATTTCACCTTAAGAATAACAAGTATAAACATTGTTCATTTCAATTCTTTTATACATCTAGTGTGGATAATTTCTGCAATTTTTTATGTTAGACTTCTTATCATTTTTACCAATGTAATTTATTTCTTATTATATGCTTTTGTCGTTACATTTTTTAAAATTATAATATATTTTCTTTATTGTTTTAGTTTTAAAGTAATTAAAAGTGCTGTTTTACTTGACTTATAAACAAAGAATGTAAAAGCTGCGTAATAAAAGGGCGTGTAATAAATAAATAAATTATGCGGTGCCAGGTAGTTAAATTGAACTTTTACCATGGACGAAACAACAATTTTAAAAAATGTATCATGATAACTTTCAGCAGTACTCCGACTAAAGATGCACATGGTGGTGTCGGTAGGAAATTGAAGGTTTTTTTTTTATTTATTTTATCATTTACAGAGGTATCTACACTTGTTTAAGAATTTTAAGAGGCATTTCAAAAGTTCACTTATCTCATTATACCCAGGATCAGATTTAATGCAGACCTAATGTTACTTGGAAAATGACAAACCATTTTATTACGCACGATTTATTGGGTGTTTCATAATAATGTAATGTTCTGCTTGGTGTGGGAACTGGGAACTAGGAACAATGACCTGGGAACGCAATAAACATTTTCAGCGAGAGTTATAATAATCATTTCTAATAAAGATGTTGAATGAAGTCGGATCATAAAACTATTAATGTTCCGCGAGGAGAATTTCAACAATGAGAATATTAAGGCGACCAACTAAAGTAGATTGGACCCTGAATCACCTACGCAGTTGTTGTTATTGGAAAAGGAAATGATATAGACTAATTAGGTAGTTTTGTCGCGTACTTCTAATGGTGTACGAATTAGTAATAATTTATTGTTAAGAAACAAATAGCTTATACACCATGGTTCACCGCGAAAATTTGCGGGTGATTTATTCATGATAATCCAAGGAAGAAAAATCCTGGTAAAGTTTTTTAAACAAAGCAATTCTCATTACAAAAAAAAAATTGTGATAAAAATTGTCTGGTGTAATCGTAGCTTTATTTTGACGAGTTGCATTGCACGATTTCGGAAAACAAAATGGCGACCCTAAAGCTTTGTAAATCGCACAAAAATAAGAAATTTATCATTACTTTTTTATTTGGGAATTTAAAAAAAGGAGGTCTACAGTAGATTATGCAGGTCGGAAAAAATAACAAGATAAAGTCTACTTTCGCGACTCAATATTACCCCGGTGACACTAACGTTAATTAGGGTTACTCAAGACATCCTTATTTTAGTAGGCATAGAATAAAGAAGAAGATTGTATATTATCTGTTCATTATTTGTTTGTAATTTGTCGCTAAATGTTGAACCGTCACAATAACGTCCGCGTATTTATTTGCGTGACAAACTTATAATTTAATCCTCCGTGATGAGAGTACGTACACAATATTTTATTTACTGGAGCATAATACCTGTATAATAAATAATTTCTATATAATTAGATTAATCCTAATTAAAATATTAACTTTAATTTAATTAATATTAATCATTTCATTATTATAATTTTTTACTCGATTGTTGTTTGGATAAACCTAATTGCACTAATGAAACATAGCATAGGTAACTCTTTTTTATAAAGTTAGAGAATTTAGGGCTAAACTTTCAAACTTATCTTTTCAGACAATCATATCCATAAATAGTAGAAGTGCATACACGCATACCCTAATTGCATAACCAGGCTAGCCGGTTAGTATGAAGTCACTTGAAGAGTCAATAGAGAATTTAAATTAATAACACAAAAGTCAGAAACCTGTAACAGTGCGCAACAATGTAAATAACTAAATACTTAAAGAATGTAAATAACTATTGATAATTTCATATTTAAACCTGATTAGAATTTTTTTACGTCATTTTATAAACCTGTATATGGACTTTAAATTTTACCTACAATAAAAACATGAATATTTCAATTAAATATCAATTATGAAATCACGCATGTGGTGTTTCTAATAATATTGTGTCCACTGCGTGCAAAATAATATCTTCTCCATGATTAAACTGTCTTATAACTGTTTTCTGTAACTGAAAATTCGAGGGTAGGCTGAAAAGTAATGCGCACATGCTTGTACAGCACGAATAAAATGACCTTCAGAAGCACGCCAGGTGGAATATGGAAGTGACATTCCTCCTCTATACGTACGCGCAAGTTTGAGGTCGTCATCCAGTGTATTTTGAGAAACGGAAGTATGAAGACGTGTTTTAGTGTTATGTCAACGCAAGGTAAACAGCGTGCTGTTATTGAATTTTTAACTGCTGAAAAGGTGTCTCCTACTGAGATTCGTCGTCGTTTAAAGGATGTTTATGATGACGATGCGTTGATAGGTATACTGTAAATCGATGGGTAATAAAATTTCACGATTGTGAGCCTGGAAAAGCAATAATTGTTGATGAAACACGCAGCGGACGACCGATCATTGATACAGATTAGTGTTGCAACAGAACTCTGCTTCCGCTTCTGCAGAAGTTCCGCAAGTATTTACACTTTCGTTTCCGTTTCTGGTTCCGCAAACTTTATAACGGAACTCTAAACGGAGAATAATTTGTGATTGAAGATATCGAAGTGCAGCCTTCTACTTCAAAATCATCATCATCATTACAAATTTTGGAATCGATGTTAAGTGTAAATGAAGACCAGGAGGAGAACCCTTCTACAACTGACGATGGTGACAATTTATTTTTAGAGAAACAGTCACAACTTCGGGAGTACAAGAAAGAGAAGAGATTACCTCTCCATGAGGATCCCCTTATGTGGTGGAAAGTAAATGCGCACAATTACCCCATCTGTCGCCAATTGTTCGCCAAATAAAAAAAGTCTAGCTTTATTTTTAGATTTAAGAAAAGCTTTTGATACGGTAAATCACAATACACTTATAAAAAAAATTAATCAAATAGGTTTCAAAAAAGATACACTAAAAATTCTCTCTAACTATCTCAAAGACAGAAAACAAAAAACAAAAATAGGGAATTTTTATAGTCCTGAAACGATGATAAAAAATGGAGTACCACGGGGTACTGTGCTTGGCCCAATCCTGTTTTTAATATATATAAATGATTTATGTAATGTTGTAATCCCTGGTGATATTGTATCTTACGCTGATGATACAGTAATAATTGTAAACGGAAAATCCTGGCTTGAAACTTATTTAAATGCATCAAAATGTATTGCACATGTCTCATCATGGCTAAATAGTAATAGACTCTTCCTAAACTACAATAAAACATTTTACCTACCTTTTTATAAAAACAGTAAAAACAAACCCCCCAATAACCTTAAAATTAGAATTCATAATGCTAACTGTAATCAAGTAATATGCTCATCTTGCTCTGAAATTGGAAAAGTTGAAAAGATAAAATATTTGGGTATATGTATTGATACAAATTTAAATTGGCAATCACAAATAAATAATACCGTTTCTAAATTGAGATATCTTACGTACATATTTTACAGACTTAAAGAAGTATTGAATATTGACAAATTGAAAATGATTTATTATTCTATGGTGCAATCTTCACTCATGTATGGAATAATAGGATGGGGTGGTGCGCTTGATACTTTTATAAAACCTCTACAAACAACTCAAAATTATATTATCAAAGTTATGTATAATAGAATTAAAACATTTTCGACAGATGCTTTATACAAAGAATCTAAACTATTCAGTCTCCGTAAACTATTTATACTGCAAACTATGAAATATATCTTTAAAAACGTAAACAAATTCGAAAAAAATGTAAACAGAATCAACATTAGAAATAATAATGTATTCTATTCCCCCCAAACACACACAAAAAAATGCAAACTCACAGTAGCTTTATTGGACCTCGTACCTTCAATAGTTTACCAAAACATATTCAAGTTGCAACTAAACTTCGCATTTCATAAAAGAGTTAAAATTATGGCTAAACCATACAGATGTAAAAACTCTATTTATTTAGTTTTATCTCGCTTTATGTTTCTAAAAACTCTATTTATTTAGTTTTATATCACTTTTCTCACAAACTTTACACCTATTATTACAATGTATATCATTTATTACACTTTACACGTATTTAACCGTACACTATAGTATACACTTTTTGTACAAACTGTTTAAACAATTTTGTTTTTGCTTTATATACCCCTGTTTGTTTTTTTCTAGGTACTAAATAAAACTAATATTAACTATATTACCCACGCACAGGCTGCGCCTTAGTGGGTTCCCACATTATTGTTTATGATTTTCAAAATATATAAAAATAAATTGTAAAATATGGGAAATATAAAGGAATATAAAAAAAATAAAAAATACTTATCAGCTCCCCCCAGCAGTGTATTCTTTTTTTTTTACATTAACTCCACACAGGAGGCCTTGAGGAAAATAATTTCCCTCAGGGCCTATGTCATCTGGGATGCTGTGTGGAGGGTCTTTTTGAGGAGAGGAAGGAATGAACATTGGTCTTGAAGAGACCCATGTTGTAGGAAGGAGCAAACACAGAGGCCGGCAAATCATTCCACAGCCGAGCTGTTGAACACAAGAACGAGTCGAAGAAACGACCCGTTCTCATGTGACAAATGTCAACCGTGTACAAATGTTGGGCACGCGTTTGGCGTGTTTCCCGACTATGCACCGGTGCCGAAGGGATCAATGATGCTAGTTCCTCGGAGCATCTTCCATTGTATTACCGGTAGAACAAGGATAGCATTCCCACCCGACGCCTGTGCTCTAAAGATTGCAATCCGTCTGTTAAGATGGGAGAATCTATCAAACGGACCGCCCGTTTCTGCACAGAGTCGAGGGTATTTTTCAGGTATTTTGGAGCTCCAGACCAGAGATGGCTGCCAAATTCAACCGTGGGGCGTACTTGTGATTTGTACAAGGTTAGCAGTTGTGTACTATTAAAGTATCTGCGGGCCCTGTACAGTAGGCCCAGCTTTTGGGAGGCTAACTTTACTCTGGCTTCGATGGAGCCAGTGACCAATTATTTAGTGGAGCTGGTTTAATATATGAAAAACATCGAAACAGACTCAAAGATGTAAAAGCGGCCAGATTACTTTTTATTAAATATAATTTACCTCTGTTTAATTTCGAGTACTAAAAGTACAAAATACAAGTTTAATGAATGAAACAAATCTTAAAAAATTAAATTGGGCTTTTTCTTCATAGTATTAACACTTTCGCTTCCGGTTCCGCTTCTGCTTCCGCAAAGATTTACTTTTTACTTCTGTTTCCGTTTCTGCTTCCGTCAAGACACTTCCGTTGCATCACTAATACAGATGATCAACAATCCAAACTCGTCCACGATTTGATTCAAAATGACCGGCGAATAACTCAAAAGCGTATCACAAACCATTTTGGAATATCCAAGGAACGTGTCGGCTTCATTGTTGAACAATTAGGATACCGTAAAATCTATGGGCGATGGGTGCCACGCCTTTTCACTGACGAGAACAGACAGCGTCGATTAGATCCTCTGCAAAACCTGAAGTTTGAACCGATTCCACACCATTCTTACTCCCCCGATCTTTCGTCTAGCGTTTTTTTCTGTACTCGATAAACACCTAAAGGGTAATCATTAATCATTACACCTCGGATGATGAGGTGAAGGCAGCTGTCAAGTCCTCGATTCGAGAAATGTCGGAAGAATTTTTCAGTTACGTAATGAAAAAACTTGTTACACATTGAGAGGAATGCGTTAGCCTTAACGGTGACTATATTGAAAAATAATTATATGAATTTGAAGCTTGAGTATTGTACTTTAATAAAGTTTTTGGCCGATCTTCGTATTTGTTTTTATTCGAGTTTACAAGCATGTGTGCATTACTTTTGAGCCTATCCTAGTGAATGGATAGTAGAGCCTAGGATGTCATATTTTTACAACGCTCTTGAGGTAAATTTTCACAAAAAACGGGGCAATTATCACTAGGTATTATTATTATTAGTGCCATGACTAGGTATTAATATTATCTATTATTATTGCACTTCCTCCTACTTTGGCCAACGTTTCGGGCAGTATTATTAATCGTATAATAATATTTGGTCAGGTGTATAAACACTTAAAAACAATTAGTTCATTCGCCAAAGCCAAAGCTGGTTGTGTAAGTGGGTACCAATAACACAACACCCAGCATCTAGCACCTAGTAGAGTAGTGTAGAGGTTCGTGATCCGAAGTCGGCTGGCCTTGAGTCTGTAGCTCACCGCTCCTTAATTAAGGCTTGTTTATTATTTATTCTAAACACTAATCTGCGATGCTGACCGTTCGTTACACCTTCCGATACGTCTTAGGACCGGATCTCAGCAAGCACTACTATTCAAACCCGAAGTTATATTATTATTATGATGTTTGGTTGTTGTTGATGCCGAATAATGACATACCACCTACAATGACGGCATTTGGGACGTCTCGATTTCACATCGTCGTGATGGAAATGTATTATTTATACAAAATTAGCTTTGAGAAAACTTTAAACAATGTTAATAATAATATAACAAGTACCCACGTACTTGCTCGAAGAATACGGAGCGTCTGAGGATTGCCGCGATAGTTAAGTAGTTCAATTTATTTTTTTATTGTTATTTAATATTTGTTTATTTTTTTTTTACATATTACACAAGAAAGGTAATAATAATATAATCTTTCCTCAATTCCTCACCATAAAGAGACGGGGCTCTTCTTATGTTTGATATGGGAATTTTAGCTCAAAATAATCGAATCATGTAAATAAGTTATAATGTTTTTCTCTTTTAAATTGGGTAGATTCATTAACAAGAAATAACTTTATTTGTAATTAGTTTTAAGAACCATATTTTACTTCTATAAATCTGTTGTATGTATGTATATTTCAAATAAAATAAAAATAAAAAAAAATAAGAAAAACGCAACATTTATCGGTAACAAAAATAAGAATAAAATAATTAATAGAGATACTCTTATGTCAGATACGTTTTTAGATTTTTCACGGCCAAAAGTATTTTCGTTATTTGTTTTTGGGGTGTTATGCCGTGTTGCGCCACCTTCTTCTTTAGCCAACGTTTCGGACAGCGTTGCATTGTCCATCATCAGGGCCGATCCGGCAGATGTGTGAAAGAGATACTCTTATTTTCGTTATTTGTTTTTGGGGTGTTATGCCGTGTTGCGCTACCTCCTTCTTTAGTCAACGTTTCGGACAACGTTACAGTGTCCATCATCAGGGCAGATACTCTTAGTAGCTAATTTTTCAATTTAAGCTGAATTTTTTTTTATTTATTTAATATATAGATATATAATTGTACAGTGGAGTTATATAAATTACAAAATATCGGTAAAGAAATTATTTACAAATTGCAATCTCACCAAAGAAGAAGCTAGTTCTTGTGCTTGACGAGCGAGTTACTTGTTTTATTTGATTTGCAAGATTTTTGCCTACATTTGCAAAAAAGTTGTTAAATATGTTAGCGGCAGCTGATGGTTTTTCTTCGCATCGTATTTTGATATTATTATGTGTAATACTATGTATTTCATTTTTTTAAAGTTTTTTCTTATCTATGATTTCATTTACAACATGCCAGACTTTTTTTGCATCGTTCTCCGTTGCTTCTAGTTTTCGCCGAAAATAGTTTTCTTTTGTGTTTTTTATTAAATACGTAAGTTTGTTTTTGTATGCTTTTAGGTATTTTTTTAAGGTTTCGTTTGTAGGTTGTCGGATAATTTTTTTGTATATTGCTTCTTTGTGTCTGATTGATACAATTAATCCAAAAGTTATCCACGGTTTAACCGATTTAAATTTTGATGATTGTTTTCTGAAATCAATAGAATGTGCAGTACTTTCGTGCATTGATAATTTTTTTTCAAATAGTTCGAAGCATTCATTCGTATCATTACAATTAAATATATCCTGCCATTTCTCTTTGTCTAGATTATGTACTAGGGCATTTATGTTGAGCGTTTTGCGTCGGCCGTTTTCATTCTCCGGAGTTTGGGTAGGTAATGGTGGACATTTGTTTTCATAATTGTACGTAAAATTGCACCCGAAATGATCTGTGATTGTCGTTTGTATAACTGCAGATGCTATGTTTTTTATGTCTTGAATATTTGTAAAAAAATGATCTATGCACGAAGGTCGTTGACCTCGAAGAATTCTCGTAAATGAATTAATACACGATATATAATTTTATTCTGCCATCATATTAAGATAATTATCTTTATCATAAGACAAGTAATCATTTGCGATATTCAGGTTAACGTCTCCGACAACAATGGTTTTCTTATTTCTGTTCGCAAGAAGAATGCGTTTTAGTTCATCTACATATATTGGTAATATTGAGGCGTGAGTCCTATATTCATGAAGATTTTCTATAATTTTCATATTTAAAGGAAGGTTGTTAAAATAAGTTATTCCTAGATATGCTTAGAGTTCAATTTTGGGTTTTTTAATGTTATTTTGATGTCTTGCTGATATATTAAATTGTGAGTTTTTTTTTGTGTTATTAAAAATGTTTATCCACATTATTGATTTCTACGAACCCAATTACAAACTAATATCCTGTTAATTATGAGAGAGAACTCTTTTTTCGAATCACTCTTCTAATAGGAAAATTGAAAAATATGATACAAATAATATGAAGGTGTTTCAAAGCTCATACCTAAATGAATTTTAATTTCTAGCTGAAAATATTTTTCCTGGCCTGGAAATTTCACATAGAAAAAGCCTTTGAAATTTCATGACGGCAAATCTCGCTGTTCGTGAGTTTTGATTGCTTGAGTAGATGGTATTTTTTAATGTGCAAACCGTTTCTGGATTAATGCAATTTAAAAAATAATAGCGGTGCCGAATTCTCCTCTTAAATATAAAGAAAATAAAGTAAGAGAAAGATAGCGTTTCATACTATAAATCTGCTTATGACTAGAGAGAGTAGTGACAAGAGAAGAGAACGGTGAATAAGAATAGTGGGCAATGAGTGACGTCGTGCACTGCGCACTGTGAGCGTGCAGTGGCGGGCGGCCCTGCGTTGTCTCTATAATTAGTTGTTTACAGGGTTCGCCAGCCGGCACAGTCCGCCCCCACTGCCCCACTGGCGAGCCCAAACGGTCCATTTCGTAAACGAACACTATTTTGGATACTCTATTTTCACCGTTGCTATTTTTGTTCCTGGACTGTATGAATATGAAAAATCCATAACATTTCACTGGACTCTCAATGCGAATCAATGGGCATTTCGTACTTCTACTGTATCTTCAGGGCGCGTGGAAACATTCTTGTCTGACGTCTTTCTCAGAAGTATCAATCGCAAGGTGTATGAATGCGGCTAATGATCCGAACATAAGGAAAACATTTATACAAAAACAACTTAAGAACTTCATTTCTTCAAACTTCAGTAGGTAGGCATACCTAGTAACCTACCTACATAATTAATTTTTAAAAATTCGAACTGTAATAAAAACACTAGTTTGCTATCTCACATAATATAATATATGTACCTATAGTAAAAACAATATGACGTCTTGTCTTATTTTTTGACAATTTAATGAATATTTCAAAGCCTTGTAGCTCATTATGGAAATGATGTTCCAAGCTAATGTTTGCGTTGACCAATTCCAGACTATTTTTTACTGTTTTCAGGCAACAAATTTATTCTTTAGAAATCACATTTGCGGTTCAAAACAAGGTTTTTTTTAATGCAAGCAAATATGTTGGAAAAATATTATTTCTCGTTACCTGCCAGTGCCAACATTTTTTGTTAGCAAACTTTCAGTGTAGCTTTTATAAATAAAGTGCATTGGCTTAAAGTCCACGGGTTCGTATAATTAGAAGACCACCGCCACCGCCTGGGTTAGTTTGATTAGTATCTGCTTTGCCTACCACATTCGCAGCCGGCCTGATATGCCGACTATCTCCGTTCCCTGATGATGCAGCTACGTGCCCGACCACTGAGTCATCTGCTCCGCGGAGGTATTTGCGTCCCGCCTAGCCAGCCTGTGGCGCATCGTCTAGGTGTTGAATTCACAGACATCAGTCGCTTCAACTGAACTGTGGATATACTGGCCGATGAACATCCATTGCCCTGAACTGCGTCACAGGGTATAGACAATATATCAACAACGCGACGCATCGGCAAATTAACAACTCTTCGAACAAACAACCAAAATTCATACATCCAGGTACCTCGTACTTAATAATGCGCTTTTCTGCTCTAACTTGACTGTTTTCAGGCTGAACCTTGGTTTATATGCTAAAATTGATTTGATCTCCCTTTTAGATACGCTTCTAGAAATGTATGAGCTCATATAAGAAAACAATATTTTTATTCTAATATCTATTTAGAATAAATACATTTTTGCGCTTGAAATCGTGGATTTTTATACCTATTACCTATATTCGTGGCGATATAAGGCACACTAAGAATAAATACATTTTTGCGCTTGAAATCGTGGATTTTTATACCTATTACCCTATATTCGTGGCGATATAAGGCACACTAAGAATAAATACATTTTTGCGCTTGAAATCGTGGATTTTTATACCTATTACCTATATTCGTGGCGATATAAGGCACACTAAGAATAAATACATTTTTGCGCTTGAAATCGTGGATTTTTATACCTATTACCTATATTCGTGGCGATATAAGGCACACTAAGAATAAATACATTTTTGCGCTTGAAATCGTGGATTTTTATACCTATTACCCTATATTCGTGGCGATATAAGGCACACTAAGAATAAATACATTTTTGCGCTTGAAATCGTGGATTTTTATACCTATTACCTATATTCGTGGCGATATAAGGCACACTAAGAATAAATACATTTTTGCGCTTGAAATCGTGGATTTTTATACCTATTACCTATATTCGTGGCGATATAAGGCACACTAAGAATAAATACATTTTTGCGCTTGAAATCGTGGATTTTTATACCTATTACCTATATTGGTGGCGATATAAGGCACACTAAGAATAAATACATTCTTGATTTGTGGCTTCCTCTTAAAGTAATTTGTGTCCGGGAGAGAATCTTTGTCCTGTTAGATTACTAAGGCCAGGGTTGATTTCAGCCTCAATCACCTCGTCTTCGGAATTTATTAACGATTATAATATGTATACACAATATTTCATAAAAGTATACCTACTTGAATGATATTTTTATGTAAGTAGTATATTTTGATATTTAGGGAGAATCATATAGCACATTGCATATATTTATATTTATCTAGAATATAAAAACCTGTTACCATTTTCTTTTTATGTACTGTGACATTTGGTTCGATTTTTCAAGAATTGGTTTTTATGTAAATTTTGTAAATACACTACATATATTATTTTACGCCATCTGCAACTTTAAAAACTTTCTCTTGTATTGTAATGCATTATTTTTACTAAAATTTATCTTTATACCTTCCATTCATGTGATGTTTACTTTTTCAAGTTCATCTTTTTTATTTAAAACTGTGTCTCTGTATTTTAAACTTATCATGTAAAAGCCCATCAGGGCGTTGAAATATTAATAATTAAAAAAAGGTTATTTCTTAAAAACCTTTGTACCACGAATATGTTTTTTCTTCTGGCGGATTTGTTAAAATGCGGTTTTCTTAGTATAAACGACAGCTTAACAGAGCTCAACAAGTATGAAGAATGTACGAAGTAGGTACCTACATTATATATTTTATGACCGCTGTTTTACCTTTTGAACGCATTGTCAGAGCACTGCGCCTGCCTTTGGAAAGGAACGACAATCGTCAAGCGTAAAAATAAATCTGTGTCTTTAAATTTTATCGTAGACCTGTGCCGCACACATCTATAAAAGATAAAATATCATGTGGCTATTTTGGCATATCGCTCGCCGTACATTCCTAATGGGAATATATATGGCGAGCGATATGCTGAAATAGGCCAAGTCAAATGATCTTATGGTCAAAAAAAGTAATGCAAGAAGTGCACAACTTTTTTGGAAATTTTTTCTTCGGACTTTGGCTTCTTTTGTTTGGTGGACTATTAATTCACGTGTATGATGTATAATTTATTATATTCAACGAAGTGATAAATTATACATTTTGAATTTTTGCACACATTAAAAAAGAGAGTTGTGAAGATTGTGTTTTGAAAAGTAATTAATTGTATTCTACTAAGTATATTAAAATTGTAATCTTTTTTTAAACTTTAAACGATCGCATTAACTCCCGGCGTGAAAAGTAGATTTAGTAGATGTATTGATTATTTCGCAGGTCATTTCCTTGAGGTTGCATTCTTGTCTAATAATAATAATAATATATCGCCTATGGGGAGGTATAAAGGCACTGGGCTCGGTTCGCGGGCCGACGCGCGACGTGGTATTTCCTGTAGAATCGCATTCCGCCGCTGCCTTTCTTTTCATCTCCCTCGCGCTTCTCCCGCTCTCCCGACTCTCGCCCTTGTTTTCTTTGTGATTATCGCAATTCGTACATGGAGATACTTATAAGCGACTCGAGTTTTGTGCGCGTAGCGTACGCGCCGCTCGTGAGTACCCGCCGTACTATTTTGCTTGTTCATACGCGACGCTGTGCGTCGGCTACAGGTTTTACGTCAGTTACACGTTACTGACACACTTACATTGCTGGTAGCACACTATGCGAATTGTATTCTTATCTAATACTCGTTTGACGGAAATGGCGTCCGAACACGATTCGAGCCTTAAATTTGTTCTGGACGTGGAAAATAAAGCATGTTTATACGTTACCTGAATAATAAGAAAGGATTTAGAGGAGAAAGCACAGATTGCTGTTCAAAAATCAATTTGATAGGTACGTAATATTGTTTACTTTTTTATCATAATCATCAAATACAATAATTGAACTGCCAAAGTGTCGAAACCTGAGGAGTAGTAAAATAGTTAGTTCGATAATTTCTCAGATTTTGTGGAGATGAAAGGGGGATATCTCAAGATGCTCAGGTTTCAAATATATCTTCCGATTGGGTACCCTACCATACTCGTACTCTTCACGTTCTAAAAGGAGCATGCGTAATGCTCCTTTTAGAACGTAAATATGCAAAATACACACGTCTTTGACAATGTTGGCCGTTTTTTCAACTGATTTACATCGTATCAAATTAACAACAGGATTTTTTTCAGTCATCATCCCAAACGTACGTAGTTAAAAAGTCTTCTTATGTTATTTAGTGTTCATTATAGTAATTATAGTGGAAATTCCTCATCACATACGAAATATTACGGGAAACGGTAATCACTTTCATCATTTGGAGGAATGTCATTACTGTGCTCCAGCTAGTACTTCGTGGCAGATGCTCTGAAAATCACTGTACCTTGCATATATACCTGCATAACCTGTTTCGATATAAGTAAATAAGTCATCAGTCATCAGTAAAATAACAGTTATTTAAGTTAAAATTAGACAGTACATATAGACTATGTTTAGATTGTTTATCTAGTTCCTATCTCTGTAATATTAGGCAAAAAAAGTTAATAATTATTGACTTTTTATTTATTATTTGGGCATGATGTGAACATTTGTTATTAGGTTACATAATTATTATAATTTATTGTTTTCTTTAATGCATGTAATGTTATTAACCTGTAAATGTTCGTAATAAAATAAAATAAATAAATAAAGTCATTCGAGCCGGTGTTGGGAAACTTTTCTACTCTTATAGATTTGCCATTTCATGACCCCAAACAATTAGGTAAATTCCAAAGCAGGTAGAAGCGTGCTGAAATCTTTTTCCAATCATTAACATTTGGGATTGGCTTGCATTTTCCACTTAACACATCCCATATAAAAACAACAGTTTCTGCAATAATTTTTGATATCTTACAGACTCCTCTCGCGAAATAAAAATCCAGGTTCGTAAATGGATCCTTTGCCCAAGTACCTAGAATAAATAATTTTAAAATTCAAACTCTTTTTCACGATTAAAGAAAAATGGAGGAATATTCGCAACCTTTTTGTCCGAAATATTAAATTCATCATCACCATTGCCAACATCATCGCCGCAGTCAATTACAGGCCCGTCATCGTCAAGGTCCTATTCTATCCCAAGGCCATCGAACAAAAAAGGCCGCAAATCGATTGGGGTAACTAGCATTAAAGAGTAGAATATCGGTAGGCTATATTGGAATCTGATTTGGGGTAACTAGCATTAAAGAGTAGAATATCGGTAGGCTACTTGTTGTTGCGTCTTTCCATGTACGAAGGGCCTATCCCGTGCTTTTGTCGAACTCAGACGGCAGCCTTTCGTATCGCCCATTTATAATGGTCTTTTCGTTTATTTATAATGGAGATGCACTCCCTGTCCTGTCCATCGCGGGAATGTCGGCTGTTCGCGCCTCTATTTCTGGTGCCATCCTCTTTGTACTGGCGGCCGGGCGCGGCGCTCCTACCTCCTGCTACTGGGCCCAGTGCATATCTCACACTTTACACTTTTTCGCTATCTATTCACTATTGAAACTGTTTATTTACGTACATGAACTTGAACCCGGATCCACCGTTTACTGGGCGGTCGTTTTACAAGTACACCACGTCGCATCTTTGCCAAAACTGCATATTATTCCTCTTTATCATATTAGTTGTTAAAGTATCATTAATATTTTTTTCCGACAGGCATAGCGGTATACATATTTTTAGATTGAATTTTTAACTTGTTTAATTTTCACTTTTTACGGAATGATTATTTATCATTTATTTGTTCAGTAGCATAGAAAACAATGCAGAAAAATCATCATAATCTATCTTCTTAACCCGTCCCCTGACATAGCATTAATAGTATTTCTATAGCGCACCAGGTTGGTGTGTGAGTTTAGAGTAAAATTAACATTCAACTTCCTTCCCATCCTCACAGCAAGTTTCAAGTCCTAAAATTCTGTGCACCGGGGTAGGATTGCTCTTAACTGCGATGGCACATTCGTATCATATTCGTGTCAGTGATGTACAACTTTGTATAGCCTTGTGCTAAAAATACAGTAGAACAATTTTTACCAACCCTTAACCAAAAAGTACCATTTTAAAAGTTTAGAACGAAGTTTTGGCTAAATCACCACAGGTTTTAACCACCACTACGCTCTACCACAAATAAAAAAACAGAGCCTAAGACAACTTTACTCTGATATGGAGAACACGTCGGTGTTTATTATTGTTTAAAGCTCGACTAATTATGAATCTCCCGTAGAATTGCAAACTGCCCTGCACACAAAGAATTTTATTAGGTGCCTAACACTTAGGGCGGCTTGCACCAAAAGTTAAATTTGATTTAAATGTCAAGTTAAACACATTATTTGATTTAAGTCGACTTGGCGTCTTGCACCACAAAATTTAAGTCGTTAAACGCATTTAAAGAACTGTCAAAGTTAAATGCCCAGAAAGGGCTGTTTAACTAAGTTAAACATGTTTAGCGAGCAAGTTCTGTCAAAACAATTTTAGGCTATTCCTTTGATTTCCGATTGTCTAATATTTCTGAAATCTGTCTCATTTATTAATTTGTATTTACGATGGACTTTTGTTTTTTATTCTGATGGTGACGAAGAAATTATAGATTTTATAAGTAGACAGTTTATAGTGAGAGAAGTAAACACAAGAAAAAATTTATCTGATACTCAGTGTCAGAAAGTTTTAAAGATTTCTTATTGAGGAATAGGTATTGATTTATTTATGGAGGAATACTTTGAAGGTTGTAAACTTAAAATATACCTACAGCATTCTTATAATAGTTTAAAACAACCTACATAAATGAAATGAAAAACAAAATTACTACTCAGATATTTGTGTTATTTTTAAATCTAACAACAAAACCTCTTTTTGCCCCATTTCATAGTTATGTTTGTTTTATTTTCGAACTCATTTACTGGATCAAAATAAAATAATTCACTACGCAACCACAACATAACCTCAAAATATTTTGACACTCGCAAATTTAAGCACCCCCCACACGGACAATTCGGAGCGATAGTGCCCTCGCCACTTCAAGTCGCTGTGCAAAAAGTGTGCGTGTGGGTGGTGCTAAGGAACAATGCAACTGTTTTACCGACGCTTTAACAGCGGTAACTGTTTTACCGACGCTAAATGTCATTTAACTAAATAAACGCTCCACCTGCTTGGTGCAGGACGAAACTAAACACATTTAAGTTAAATGTATTTAGTGACTTTGCTGCATTTAGTTAAATACAATTTAAGATAAAATTAGCGATAGTTGGTGCAAGCCGCCCTTACTATTTTCTTCAATCTTTGCAAATTCCCCTTCTGGCGTCATTTTTAATTAATATATATATATTTTTCTTATCGTGACGAAGAAACCTTTGGTTTCGAAACATATTGATAATTTTGATTAAATAGCGGTGTTTTACAAAGTTTTTTCTTTTCATTTACTTACCTACTATTTTTTTTGATTTTTCATGTCACTATCGTCTCATCGTCTGACATTCCGCAAAGTTAAACGATGTTTTGTCTAATTGTGTCACGTTTCCTGTTTTCTTCTCTTTTCCGCTCGCTATCATCTACAAATAATATTGTATTTTCATTCTGTCTCGCCACAGAAGTCGAAAGTATCATATTTTATGCCGTTGCCATACAATCATGCCTTCAATTTACTATAAATTTCCTGACCAAGAGTTTTAAGCAGTATTAAAGGCGTTTTTAAATTAGGTTTAAAATAATATAAATTGACTGGGATTTATGAATGCAGTCCGTGCTGTATTTATTGCATCATGATTGCGTCCGAGTGCGTTGGACCGTGTCACCAAAACAATGCGACGAACTCCTATTAATACGCAGGGGACATATTAACTCTCGACAAGAAATAGATCTCTACTTCTCATCAGAGACTAAACGCGACTCGTGTGTCGGAATGTCGCATGTCGCCTGGTTCCCTGGTTCCTCGCACATCGTCAATGGGCTCAGCAACTAATACATTTCTTGGAGCATGTTGACTTTTAATTAATCATTAAAACGTTTGCTTTTAGAACCAGAACTTGACAATATCTCCATCTGTCCGAATGTTCGGGAAATCCATAATAATATATTTTCCAACGCTTCAGTGGACCTCCCTAACCTTGAGACACCTAACGACTTTTATCATACTGTCTTCCCAAGAGTCTGAAATAGGCGGACGAAAACTTCAAAAGGCGTAATTTACGACCGGAACGGCTGGGGAAGTCAAGCCCACTACACACGGGCGCAAAAATACTGCTAATAAATTCGCAGTTCCTTCAAACGGAATCTAATGTGTCATGTCTCACCCATAGTGCTAGTGATACATGCATCTGAAGTCATTGCCTACTGCCTGGAGTAAACAACTCGTTCATTTGGAAGATGACAATATTGGAGTAAATAGATATTATATATAGAGGTAGGTACCCATACATAGAAAACTACTTGTGAAGTGTGTTTGAATAACTGTCAACGTCTCTTTTGATAGTTATAAAGTAACCTAGATATATCCATGATATAATTGTATCGATATGTGTACCTGTAAACACAGGACGGTTTCTTTCAATGTTTGCTGGTGAGATCTGCTACTCAACATTTTAAATGTCTCAATCTTCGCCATAAATCAAACTTATTTGATTGACTGTCAATTATTTTACTGCGAGTAAATAGAATACAATGGTTGTAGCAGCGCGGCGGCCGGCCCTCTGATAGAAGTTTCTGCGGACATGTTCCTCTTTCCCCTGCCGTGCAGTGCAGTTCAGTACGGTGCAGTGCAGTACGGTGCGGTGCAAGGTGCAAGTGCAGTGTGCGTGCAGTAAGCGGAGGGCACAGACCGGGCACGATATATCCTCCGTGGGCAGAGCAGGCAGCCAATCCGCACTCTGCTGGAGTAAGTATTTATGTTATGTTGGTAAACGTCTAAGTCTAGAGTGATTAATGGTCGCGGAGCAGACGCAGACGGCCGCAGCTACGGTCACTAGTCTGCGTGGCGACGTGTAGTGACTTCTCCTACCGCTCAACAGGCTACTTTTTATTATATTTCACATTTAAAATACCTACCCGATGGTGATGTGATCGTCTACTGCTACCGACCTAATTAACTCGGTGGCTGTGATTGCTGTTTTCTAGATTGATTTACGGCTTTGTACGGTCCACCGGTCTCTACCTGCTTTTATCTACATACCTGCTACTGAGTATCCTACGTGGCGCACGAAGGGGAAAAACTTATGAATACACATTATTAGGTAATAATAACCTTTATTTCTATTAAGTCGACATTTCAATAATGTAATAAAGCTGTCAAACTCAAACTGCGGAATAATTAGAACTTTTCTTGCAAAAGCTTTCTATCGCGCCATTACGGTACATTTCCAAGGTGAACATTTTTGATTTATTTAGTAATTCCCCGCATAGCTTAATAGTTATCTCGTTAGCATTGCTCCCGGCGGTGCACCAAATAGCAATGTCAATTATTAATAATCAGAGGCCACCTGTGTTGATAAACAAACACCCCATTCATTTGATTGGGAATACGATTCTCGCGTCTCCGGCAGTCGAAGTTGGCACGAAGGTCTTCGTCTCCCTGTCACAGCAACAAGAGCACCTTTGTTCTCTCGGAACACAAAACACGAGGACCCGCCAGAAACTTTACTAGAAACAGGAAAATGGAAACTAAGGAGGGCTATTATTTGACTTGAATTGAATCCGATTGCGAGAAGCTGAAAACCGCCTTTATCCAAATACTTGTCGTGAGCTGCATTGCCTTATCGATCCATTTATTTGGCCTTTTTATCGGATTTACGGTATAATGATATTTTAGTACGCTATATGAAATACGAGTACGAATGACAAAATTTATGAAATATTAGAGTTAAACTAGTCGGTAATATAAAAACTATTATATTTGTTTTTTTTTTTAATTATTATTATTTTTTTTAACTATTATGGTTGTCGTTTTAAGCTCAGTTTTATACCTGTGAGAAGCTTTCAGGGGGTGACTTAGTTATATGTTTTTTTTAATATAATTTCTCCATTTTTATTATTCAGTAACTTCAAACAAGTGTGGATATATTGGGAAGTTACGTTCATTAATTAGACTATAGTCAAACAGAAACTAAACGAACGGTCAAAGTCCATAGTCAGTAATAAAATGTACAGGTAAAGAATCACGAGAAGGTTCACGACTTAAAATTGATTTTATTGAATAAAATGTTTTTATTGTCTTCGAGACTGAATTCGAGTGTCTTCAAGCAGTGGCGGTCCTTCCCTCAGGACAATTGGTCAAAAACCTCCCAAAATTATAAGATCACAGTAAAACAATATTATTATGAAATATTAAGCAAATCAAAACAACTGGTATTATTCTAATGTATTTGAAATGTACCGCGAGAGAAAGCCGGTAGTGGCAAGCAGTGACATCTAACATCTTAAATGGAAGCTTCCTTTCCCACGCACTGCGATTGGCTGGGTCAAATTATGAAATGCCCTGGTATCATATCTTCTGTCTCTTTACGCACTACACAATAAATGAGATGGCACTATGTCCCTTTTTTAAAGTTTTCGGATTCTGAAGACGGTTTGGGTCAGAGCCGTGAGGGAGAGAGAGCATGCTGAATATCATTCGTCTGAAAGAGATGGTTTGATAAACGTAGGTTGATTTCGCATATTTTACGCTTGTCGCATGAAATAATTTACTATATTAAACGTAATTTGACGTATGTGGGTGAATTTGACTCTCAAACTCATGAGGTTCCTACGAATGAATATTGTTATATTTAATATGACATTGTATCATAGGTAATATCATTTTTTTAAATCAAAGTAGTTCCAGTTGTTGTCTGACTGTCTTTTAAGCAGCCATGCATTTTGGCAAGCTGCATCTAAACAAAAATCAAACAGAGGAAACCACCACTATTTGCCGCGAAGAGCTACCCTCATGGAGTGAACGCTTTCGTCAAAACGGTCTACACCACCCATGTAGGTACTTATTGTACATCTTGATAATTTCTGGGCAATCTACTTGAATTTTTGCCCGTTTTTTATCCACAAATCTAATTCGTTCCACTTTCGAGATAGGATTCAATCCATGGCAGTTAGATGCAATGGTGATAATACTATTTTCATGCCATTTAGCTGCAATGATTTTCTTAGAAACTTTATGACACGACACTTTCTTACCTCTTGACTCTTTTTTCATGTCATTTGAGTGTGGCAAACTGCAGTTTTCCCGAATAGTACCTGTACCCCCAGCATTCAGCTCTTGCAATTATTTAGAGTTAGAAAATACTTCTTCACCACAGTCTCCCTTACCACCAGAAATAAAAGTATTGCTGGACCGTTATACCATTTTTTATAGTACTGTCTTTTCTTTTTTTTCTTCGGGGCAGGAACGTCGATTTTATCTCCTTCTTCCAAGTCATGTACACTATTTTCTCTAGAGATGGAAGGTCTATTTTGGAGTTCTAATAGAGATCGAAACATGCGACTGGAAAGATGAAAAATATTAGTCCCTTTTTCATCTCCACTATCTTCGTCCATCACACACCATCCATCAGGAGGAAATAAAATAATATCGCCTGGGCCCACCCCGGCCTGCGATTCCTCCACAATCTCATCTAACGTCAACCGTAAACATACGTAAACAAATTCTAAACATCACAACGTAGCGATGAGGCTAAAATCTAAACAACGGTCTAGTTATTTATTACTTAGAATGAATTTCGAACAATAGTCATTATACCAATTTAATAGTTACAACGCTCAGTGGCACCCACAGGTGACACGGCATATTTCCAACGTTGTATCAAACATTCTATTAATTATTTTTGTCATAAAATACATTTCTACTTTAGCTTATTTATTCATTTATTGTATACAATAAGAAAAAAAATAATACTTACGGCTTAGGCATTTTTATTTCACTTTATGTCGCAAGAGATCACACAATCTTAGACTGCTCCAATTCCGCGTGAAACACGAGAATGAATTTGATAAATGGCATGTGGCTAGTGTTGCCAGAAAAAAATAACGAATAGAGTAACTATTTGCCTTTAGTATGGTAGTAGTAGAATTTAAAAATAAAATTTCCATGTGGTAGAAAAAAAATACTAAACTTCTGTCACCTACAGGTGACACTGGGAATTGAAGAGTTAAGTGTCATTTTCAAAATTGGAACTGATTGTGTGAAGAATTCAGACAAGCGATGAAATAGGTACCAATCTGTAATGTAACCCTGGCACCTTACATGACTATTCGTATTGTTACATATAAAACGGCTTACGAATAAACTAAAACGGCTTACGAATTTCAACGTCAATTTTGGATAGATATATTTTTAAATTATGCATTTACAATGTAAATTATCCGGAACCGGTTTGTTCAAAGGTTGCCGGCACCCTTCTTTTATATTTGAATTTGTTCGTTGTTTAATTTAAAAAAAATACCTCGCTCAGTAGCC
The DNA here is from genome assembly GCA_929108145.2 of Limnephilus rhombicus. Lineage (NCBI taxonomy): Eukaryota > Metazoa > Arthropoda > Insecta > Trichoptera > Limnephilidae > Limnephilus > Limnephilus rhombicus. Next base: position 44,994,568 of record OV815273.1, on the reverse strand, counting down.
GCACGGTTGTTTTGACATGCGGCTGGCGGCTGGAGATAACCTTTCTGCCCTTATTCCAGGATAGTTTAGCGAGGCACTTTAGTATGGGTGTACCTATAATATAATATATATCCTGCATATACGCGACATTTGAAGGTATGTACGAGAGGTCTTCTCGAAGGTTCGACAACCTTTTCGCGCGCACTTCTCCCGAGGTTTCGTTGCCAAACCGAGCGCATCTTCAAACTGCGGACTTGTTTGTGTTTTTCCTATTATATTGCACAAGAGTTGAAAGAGAAACACATCTCGTTACTCTTTGATTTGATAGCACCCTTTTACAATTAATTATCACCATGTTTATTAAATGGGTGAGTTAGAGTGACCATATTACTTAATAATAAATTTAAAAAAAAAAAACATAAAGACGTGTGTTGATTTGAAAGGAAGCTTTTCCGGGAACTTGTTCGCGTTGTTCTTGTTCGACGTGCCGTAAATACGTAGGTGGATAGGATACATATACATGGAGGAAGTCATCAAGCCGATGTCTCTGTAAACATCCTGTGTCCGCTTGAACTCGGCACATGTGTTTTCTTAACTCCCGCTGATGGATTTATTGTCAGTACGTAGGTACTAAATTCCTTGAAGTTTTCGCTAATAATGCACACGGTGACAGTTTCAATCTAATTTTCCGACTTTCCGGGTTTTCATTTACACATTATATATTTAGGGACCCGAAACGTTTTATTTTTATTAAATAATATTTAATTAGTTATTTTTTATTAAAGAATATTTAATTAGTATTAGTTTAACTCTCCGGTTCCGGATATTTGAACAATTTAAAATTTTATTTAAATAACTACTGTTTACAACAACACTAATTAATAAAAAAATATCGACATGTTTCAAAACCAATGGTTTCTTCATCGGGATACTGAGTATACTAAAGTTATTTAAAAATTACTCTGGAAGGCGTGATTGGAGAGTTTTAGCTCGGATAGATGAACATTATAGTGTCCGGATATTTGAACAATTTAAAATTTTATTTAAATAACTACTGTTTACAACAACACTAATTAATAAAAAAATATCGACATGTTTCAAAACCAATGGTTTCTTCATCGGGATACTGAGTATACTAAAGTTATTTAAAAATTACTCTGGAAGGCGTGATTGGAGAGAAACAGGACTTTCCACCGAAACCGAATCTTTGGTGTCTGTCATGTTAAAAATCAATTGTTTACTATTATTTGGTTTATTTTTTACACTTATTCAGACAGTTAACACATGTTAAATTAAATAAATAAATAAAAAAAAACAATAATTGAAGTATGTAAAAAAATAATATATTTTTTATATTACTTCTATAAAACAAACAAAATTTATCAAAAATAACAAATAAAAATAACCGAAACTTTTTGAAAAAACTGATTCCGAAACTAGATTTTTTTTAATAAAATAAAATACTGTATTATACTGTAATATAATACTGTATTAATTTGTATCCTGAAGAAGCTTAAGTTAAGCGAAACCGGTCGGTTCGTAAATTAATAAATCTCGTGGTTTTAAACAAAAAAGTATTTTATTTTATTAAATATGTCAAACCACAAAGTGATTGCTTTCTACAATAATAGATTTTTTTTGCCGAAACTTGCCGAAACCGAACCTTCGGTTTCAACTTTTTGAAGAAACTGATGCCGAAACTTGCCGAAACCGAACCTTCGGTCGGTCACTAGAAAATTATTTTCAATTTTGTTTAAATATGTGTTCATTAAGTTTTAAGGTTATTTATTAATTTTATTTATTTAGTGATAATGTTTTACAAAGTCATAACAATAATATTTATAATACATTGTTTCCAAGAAGTATAATAAAACTCGTTTCGAGATAAATAATTAAAAGAAAATTATTTTTCAATTAACAGTCTACTAGACTGAGACTGTTAATTGAAGAATATTTCAAAAATACATTTATAAATATATACAAAAGTTAGAATCAATGGTATATCAGATATTTAGTACAGATATTATTATTAGTATCGTGTAATGGCAGGCAGCATTCTGCTGATGCGCTCACATCTAATTTCACAATAGTTTGACAGTAAATGAGTAGTTTTAATTTTTAACTAAGTTAGTTAGTCCTTTCTTCTCTCCAAATATGAATACAATAGAGCTTTGAATTGGTTAATATTAGTTGCATCGATGACATGTTGTGGGAGTTTGTTCCAAGCATCCACCACTCTATTTGCAAGGAAGTGTTTTCTGGGAGTAATACAAAAGGCGTTTTGGTAATTTTTTTTTAGTGTCCACCGAGAATTATATTTTTTTTAGTAGTGAAGATTTCTTGGATGCCAGGCAGGGGCAGGGGGGCAGGGGGGCAGGGGGGCAGGGGGGCAGGGGGGCAGGGGGGCAGCTGTAGTGTCTCGATCTAGTGACCCCTTCTCTTCTTTCTTTTAAGGTTGGTAATCCTAGTTCCTTGAGTCTTCTTCATATCGCCGATCTTTCAGATCGCTGGATATGTGCTACTTTATTTATTTGTGTTTTCAAATCCTACTAATATTATAAAGGTGAAAGTTTGTATGGATGTATGTTTGTTACTCCTTCACGCAAAAACTACGGAATAGATTTTAAAAATTCTTTCACTAATAGAAAGCTACATTATTTGCGAGATCTATAGGATATATATATATATTGGTAAGCTCTGGCGTTATGAATAATCTCTGGCGTTATGAAATTATTTATCACACGTTTTCTGTCGCTAACAAAATCGATTTATTGCAAACGCCAATTGTCGCCTTGGAAACGATGTTTTTTTTAAATTAGGTTACTTTGGACATCCCTTTGAAGTTAAAATTCAAATATGTATAAAATACTAATTCCTACTTTATTGAATGGATTTTAATGAAACTTTACAATAATATAAACGTATAAGCTATAGCTCAGAGCTCTGGCATTACGAAATTTGTATGAAAAAATTGCAATAGGTGGCACGATTAGTAAGATACCTATAATTCTTTTAATCGATTCAAATTATTAGGGAAGTAGGTAGGTACTTCAAATAAATTCGCTAATTTAAATATTTTCTAAAATAGAATTTTTATTTAAGAATCTTTGTTTTGCAAAATGTCATTCTCAAATTTTGACATTTTCTATCACACAAAAATCATTGTTTTAATTGGATAGACAGGTATCGATTTTTTAAGTATAAAACTGCCGTACTGGATATTTTGGTAGAATATAAAAAGAAGAATAATAATTCGTACTTAATAACTATCTCTAAAAATGAATCACCGAAATGTATGTGTGCGCATAAGCCCGAACGACTAAACCAAATTGGATAATTATTTTTTTTGGTCGTTTTTTTATAATAGGTGGCATGCGAGCAGTTTGAAAACTGAATGTATCGGGACTGAATGTGTGGAATGCGAGAGGTGAGTGGGGGGGTGGGGAGGGTGTTAGTGGAGGGGGGATGGGGAGGGGGAGAAGGGTGGGGGGGAGGGGGTTTGATGGGGAGGAGTGGAGTGAGGGGAGGGGTGGGTGAAGGGGGAGGGGGATTGATGGGGGAGTGGAGTGGGGAGAGGGAAGGTGGAGGAATCCGAGTGAGGAATCTGAGTGGAAATCCCCTAATACCATGCGAGCGAAGCCGCGGGAATAAGCTAGTATAGAATATAGGCCATTCAAATTTATAAAAGTTCACGATTTTATAGGCAACAATGCATTTTTGGTATTATAATTTTAGTTTGTGGATAATTAATTCAATTCTTTTAAATCCCCACTTTTACATACTTACTATTAAAAGGCAACACCCAAATGTTCGTTTGGAAACAATTTCAGATCACGCGCTTGTATCAAAAGCTCTGCCGCTGTGGATTGAGACGGATTAACCAGACACATCTAGAAATATATCATTTTTAAATCAAATTCTAGACATATTGATTCTAAATATAAGTGAATATAAATTATCTAATTATGTTATATTTTAAATTTTGAAAAAAATAGCTGTTTTTTTATAATAAGAGTATATACCGTTGGTCATTAGCAGATTTGTAAATTACAAAAAATATTATACGACACACATTTCAAATCATATAGTAAAATAGATCAATAAATTACCCAGGAAAGCTGCTTTTCAGAATTTTAATTTTACTTCAAATGAAATCATTAAAAAAATTCGAGCACGTGTTTTGTGACGAAAATACTTCAGTTTGTTTATTTATTTACGACCTTATTAGCTAATATATTTCAGACTTTTTTTACACACTTATTTTTCTTAGATGCTATGATAAAAAAATAATAATAACTTTATCATCACACGTTTTGAGCACTTTTATTGCTAAATGGAATGTAGGTATATATTAAAGCAAATTTTGAATGAAGTAAAATCGAGTTATTCGTTAAAAATGCTGGTACTGAGAATAATCAATCTATCTCAGCGGAACCGCAAGTTGCAAGGGTACGATCGCAAGGAATTTGATTTCTCGGCCGCTGGTTAATGGGCCTTAATGTTGCTGTTACGTCAGCTTAAATATAAACTATGTTATTATCATCCCTCTTACTTTCATTTTGATGCGGCTTATGTAATCCAAACCCGGATATTGCATTCTCAAACCTGCGATCTGCGCCCACCAGTTCAATAAATTCAGAATTTCACATTTGTAACACCATTGCTTCAGATGAAAGGTTAATTACTTTAATCGATTGCACTAAGAGTGAGTGAGTGTATTGCAGAAGTGAATTACAATTATTATTCTACAGAGGAGATTTATTATGCAGTTGCATTCAGACATTATATTCAGCTATGCAGTGTAGGTATTTTGAATGTCAGGGTTGTTCTTGATATTCAAATACCAACCCAGGGTGCAATCGACCGGGTAAGTAAGGTGTTCTTTTGCAACATGATAATAATAATTATATTGTGTCGATAGGTTACATAATTTGGGAGCCGGCTTTTGGTACCGCTGCCCCGGGAACGATTTATTGTATAACCAACACTCCTGCCATAGGCCACCCCAAGTGGTTCGCTACGTTTGGTGATTTAGCAGAGTTTCCCAGATTCATGGGGTGAGTTTTGTCTAGGTCTTGGCGGCCAATGTCTCAACACAGATAAGTGATACAGGCATCGAATAATATAATGTTAACATACCTTACATAGATAAATAAATAAAAATAATAAAATAAATGCGTTTGCCTACCTACTACGTGGCGGGCCTGATCGGCAAAGACTGATTGAAGGAGACCTAACCTAGATCTCTCCGGCCGCACTCTCTCGACCCTTTGCACCGCGGCGGGAGGGATGGATTCTTATGTCACCGTGACACATTGACCCCCAGATTCCTACCTTTTCCTCATACTTACCTTTTTCCATCCCAGAACTTCCTCGGTCTTTTTACTTTACGTAAAAAGACCCTCCACAGATCATCCCCAGATGAAATAGGCTCTGAGGGATTTTTTCCTCAGAGCCTCCTGTGTGGAGTTTATGTAAAAAAACGAGTGTGCTTTAGACCACACGACTGAAGTAAAACTTCACTAACTTATTTCTCCCTCTCAACTTCCGTTCGCCCGCCCAATCACACTTTTCATAACGCTCTCGTCACGCATTCACCAGCTTACTCCCCAAGTCACGCGTGCGTAAAGGCCCGACCGTTCTCCTCGCCTGATCACACTTTTCGTAACGCTCCCGTCACGCATTCACCAGCTTACTCCCCAAGTCACTTCAAAATTCACGAGTATGGGGCAAGAAATGCAAAATGCATATGTTTACCTACTAGAAAATCAAGCATGCATAAATCACTTTTATTCTGGACAATGTAACCACGATGTAACAAAAATTCTGTAGAAAATGGTCAAATAAATCACATTCATAAGTTCAAAATAGAGATTTGTGTTTTGGAAAACAATAAACATTAATCGGTAAAACGCAGTTTTATTTTTAATTTTACGTATGTATAAAATAATATTATATGTAAATGAAACAATTTAACTTTGTTTGAGCCACTTATACAGTCCGGGGGTAAAGTGCATTAACTTCGGGAGGTGATTCTGCATGATGGTAGGAGTAAAAAAGATTAACAACCGAAATTCCAACTTTTTTTTTCCCATACAAAAAGCAGTAGGTACCTACTAAAAATCCTTAGTGTGAGGTACGATCTTACTTGCTGAGAGCCTGCCGGGCGCCCGACTCGATTGTGATTGGCCCGTATCGTAACAGCGGAAAATAATAAATCTGGCCGCACACGCCGGACTAATTTTATGTTTTTACCTCAAAACTACCCCTAAAAGTTGGAATTTCGAAAAAAGTTATTTTATCTTTTTTACTTGTACTATTATGTAGAATCACCTCCCGAAGTTAATGCACTTTACCCCCGGACACCCTGTATATTTCCAGCTTTACTCAAATATATAAGTGGTTCAAAGAAAGTTAAATTGTTTCATTTATCTATAATGGATAAACACAAAGTTATAGCTACATTCAAAAGAATAAAATTATATGTACTAATAATAATTTGCTAAAAATATGATGCCTGATAAACGGCTAAATCACAGCGTTTCAAAAGAGGAGACGGACCGCCAAATAACTCGATTCTTAGATACTCACACACTTCTTGCTTCGTTCATTTTAATACATCGTCTATGATAATTTTTATAATGTACCGATTTTATTTATATAAATGTTTGCTATATCTCTATCGAATGTGATTTTACAATTCTGGGTGCGTACAAAGAGATAATTATAATAATATTATTATGAAACTGTTCTTTTCATTTACGAAACGAGAACAACTTTACCAAAATAACGTATCTTCCAATGATTTAATATTTGTACACAAACCTTATTAAGTTCTAGGGCCTTACGAATGAACATGTTTTAAATTTTACCAACTGATAAACAACCATTAATGTATGATAAATGGTTGTTTATCCTTTCTTTTCCGAAATTCCCCACATAATAGTGTATAAAGTGTAATTAATCAATTTAGACACCTTCAAAAATTTATATTTAGAATCCTATAAATAAGTCGTCTCAAAGTGGTTTAACCACAGTTTTAAAATGGTCTTATAAGCCGAAACAGCTATAACAAAAATAAAAAGCAAAATGCTCACAGAACTTGAAAATAACATTATTAAATTAAATTTAAATATTATTTTAAAAATTGAATGGAGTTGTACGAATTAAACACAAAAACAATTAATAATTAAATTTATAACACGTTTATTAGTAAAGGGGGCTGGTATTTAATAATTATTCATCGAATATCGACAAACCAATTTCCCTAATGAAAGTCGGCTTCCGAAGCTCACAGCCATAACCGGAATCAAATAGAGATTTTCCTTTTTTGGTTTTATTTTATTTCCGCCTCGGCCCATCTTGATATCTGCCGCCCGAAGTGGGGGCGGGGAGGACCCGTATTCAAATAAAAGTGGCAATTTATAACGTTTTCCCATCTTTGGAGGGGGGGGGGGTTGGAATTGCTTGCGGTGGGGAAATGGAGTAGAGTATCGCGACTTCTAATCTTAATACGAATAATATACATATAATAAAGTAACGACAGTCTTCAAATATCGTCGGCTCGTTGTTCCACTGCTTTGTGCTTCAGGTTCAGACTTACCTCCAATCTTTCAAAGGAATTTCTTTAAAAATCATAGCTACCAATCGTGTACCAGTGTTTTAGGTTTGCTCTTCACTGCCATGCTTTTCTTAGATTTTCCATTAAGCAAACATAAACTATTGCTTGATGGAATGCTGCTGCAAAAAAAATAATTTTCGACTTTTTTTTACTTCAAAATTTAAACAACTGAAATCATTTTTGTTATTTGTTTTTGGGGTGTTATGCCGTGTTGCGCTATCTCCTTCTTTAGTCAACGTTTTGGACAGCGTTTTGGACAGCGTTGGCTAAAGACGGATGTAGCGCAACACGGCATAATACCCCAAAACAAATAACAAAAATACTTTTGGCCGTGAAAATCTAAAAACGTAACTAAAACCATCTCCTCCGTGAAATCAAATCAATTGATCATAAATGTTAAAACTCCCTAAAAAGACATGCATTATATTGTTAAGAACTAAAATTCCGATTATCCGAGTATGAAATCGGCGGCTTGTTGATTCGGGGTACTTATTTGCCCAGATACAGTCCAGCAGTGAGGGAAGGGTGTTGAGGATTGTGATGGGAATATTATGTAAGAAATAGGGTTCAGATTCGTGTTCGAAAATGGTTATGCCCGATGAGACGGAATTCATCAGGTTGGTTTTGCGGTACGGTATGACATGACCCAGCATTAAATTCTCTGATCAAGGATACCGAGGCACCAGAATGATCCTTATTATTATGAAAACACCCTTCTATATATTCAGAATGTTTCTTAAATCGTACCATAAGTAATATATCTACTTTTTTGTATAGTTTGATCTTTTGAAGTTAAAGGCCAAATTTTCAAGAAGTTTTAAATAATCATATAAACATATTTAAAATAAACGTTAAATAATCCTGTTCTTCTATTTAACTAAAATTAACATTTTTAGCTTGCATTAATTAATCATAGGCCAAATTGGATATTGAGATGAGACGCCGTATTATTTGTATGCCAAATTTTCAATTGTTCCTTAAGAAAACGGAGACCTGCTCTTTCAATATATGTATATATATATTTTTATTAATTTGTGAAGTGTAATTAAAAGAAATTGAGCATACTTTTCTTCCTGCTCTAAAGCGGCGATGATCAATCTTTTCAGCCGGAGGGCCAATTTATCCTTTTTCAATTTGTTTGTAGGCCGCAGGTGTTAGGGGGCCTACAGCTTGACATTGTAAATTGGCATTTGGTGGCCTCGCAAACCTGTTTGTATTTTCGAAAACGGCAATCTTTTAATAAAACAATTATAGAACGCAAAAACTAAAGTGACGCGTTCGAAAACTCAAAGGCCGAACCAAAAAAAGTTGTCGATTTCTATCATTCAGAAATATTAAAGAAAATACCTTGCTATTTTGGGCAACCGTTAATTTTTATCATTCGAAGATTTTTAAGAATATGATAAAAATATTATTATTTTGAGCGGCTGATTCAAAACTTTGAAGAACGACTGAAGTTTTGCGCTAAACCTTTTTTGCCAAAGAAATACCGAAAGCAATTTTTTAAATATTTTTTATTTAGCCAAGTGGGCAGTACCAAAAGGCTCGCGGGTCACAAGAAATGGGCTCGCGGGCTGCGGGTTGCTCATCACTGCCTTTAAAAGCAATATTTTATTTATTTTTTTATTTTTAGTTCCATTCAACAAATTGCTGAAAGGATGTGCTTATGCTTTATGTGACCGGTTTGCCCGATTTTTCCCCCTTCCAGTCGTTTTGATTATGGCGGTCAGTGGATCTGATCGCTCCGTAATCATTTCCGAATCGACTTGACACTAAATCAAGCTCATCGGGTCATAACGCAGATTGGGTTTTCACTGGTTTCTTGTCTGTACCGTTCAATTTATTTGTTTAACCATTTTATTTTTCCTCTGTAGTCCATAAATATAATGCAGTATATTAGAAGATCATCGCTGGGATAGCTGTGTACAATATAGTGTCACTACCTTTTTTTAAAAAAGGTTATTAAAAAGAGTTATCCCTAGAAGGGATGTTTTCCTTTTTGGTAAAAAAGGGTTTTTCTATTCTTATCCAACAGCAACTGGAACCTTTAAAAAAATTGTACATATTGTATATCCCAATAATTCCAACTGACACCAATAAAACATTAGTAATTTCGTTGTTTTTACCAATGCGATTAAGGTTGTTTTTATTGACTTTATTGTGGTCTTGTAGGTATATATTTTACAGATTGGTAATTAATATTAATACGGTATGTTGAAATTTGAAAACGGTAGGTTTTCTCCATTTGAAAACTTTTTATTTTATGTATCATTAAAATGTTTTTTTCCCATTGATCACATTTTTGTGAGGGTATTTTTGCTTTGATAAAAAACGTTCTATTAAGAACGTTTTTTGCCATCCAATGTAGTAGGCTTGTTGAAAAAATATCGATATATCGAAATATCGATATTTTTAATTCAATATATCGATATTTTTAGCCGATATATTTTGATCCGATATATCGATACAAAATATCCAATATCGAAAATTGTATCAAAAACGATATTTTTTTAAATGTATGTATTTAAAGTTACTAGAATCCAAAACCGTATAGGAACGAACGGAAAAAAGTAAATGTATTGGGTCATGACATCTGGCGGTTTGAAATTTTTACTATTAATAGCTTACAAATCTATTGTCTTTGCATTAGTATTTGTGATCACCAATATTATCTAAGGGTGTAGGTACATACATAGAAATGTATGCTATTTTTCGCCATTTTTTTCTAAGCCACTCCTATGTGTTGGTTCCCCATTGTCTATGATTATTGACTATACCTTGTTCCAAACACGAAGTCCTCTTTGACAGATTAATACGCCAATAGAATGTTACTGAGACGCATACAAACTATGCGTCAACAGTTTACATATAAGTTAGAAGACAGCTTTTTATTTTTTGATATTTTTGTAATTATTACGTAATAAAAATGAATAGTGATAAAAATAACTTTATTTTTATTGAGATTTTTGTACATTAAAAAAAGCAAATTGTGTACAAAAATTACTATTGATAATATTGAGCTGAATACACTATTATTTTAAAAACGCAAAATCTCTTGAAAATTTGACCGATATATCGATATTTTTCCTCGATATATCGACGTCGATATTGATATTTTAATAAATATCGATACATCGATATATCGATTTTTTTTTTCACTTTCGACATCCCTACAATGTAGTTGATACCACGACGCCCTTCGTAGTTCGATGATCCTTTTATTCCCTTGGTATTATTTATTTTATCCGAGACATTATTTGTTATATGCATTTAACGAAGCCTAAATAATTTAGGACTCTACGAACAAACCCGCCAAATCTTTTATTTTTTTATGAGTGAGATTTTTTTAGTACGATTCGCAATAATAATATTATTTTGATTAATTTTATAACCTTTATTTTTTTTTAGATTTGATGGCTTTCGGCTAACTGCTTTATCAGCGATCTGCCTCTACCGACCCCAATAATAATCGATGGCTTGGTTAAATTATGTAGATGGTTTGCTAGAGTAGCTTAGGAAAACACGAAGTTACCTACGGATTTCGAACGCACAACTATTGACGTTGCCGCGAGTCTACGGTGATTCTATAAACAAAACGATTAATAAGGCATTACATCACTTGGCGACGACACACGTGTCCCTTTGCCTCTGCCTCTCGTCTCCCACGCAGCTTCCTAGGAGCGCGGTGCGCCCGAGTGCGGCGAGCTTCGCCAGGTACCAGGGACTCAGCACGGCTTGCGGAGAAGTTTGTTGTTTTGATCGAGCCGATCCGGAGGCATCAATTTCGCGGAAGATTCCTCGCTGTTTACGATGACAACCCGATGACGCGGATGTTTCCATTGAGCCCAAATCGACGCGGAATGTTTTCGTAGAACACGTGTGTCGTCAATGTTTGTCACACGTCTCGAAAACGTCGAATGCGAAATTAAGGCGTGGGCTACTTCACAATAAGGCGTACAGCCATCCTCGCTTCTATTTTTTATATGTTTATATCATGTCGGTCTTTTTGCCACGGTGGTGTACGCTGATTTCCGTTTGCTAGAGCTTTCATGGTAAGTTTTGGGGGCTACGTGCTGGGTGCCACGTACTTTGGGGTGCGCCGAATTCTCTGCCATTAAACCTATAAACAGTCGCCAATGAGTTGAAATAAATTTGTACTTTAACTACATGTCCACGTCTCCTAAACCTTATTTTCATGAATATTATTTGTTTATGTCCAATTATGATACTTGCATTATCAAAAAAAAATATATATATATATATATTTATATATTTCACCCTGTCATCATTCCTGTGAAGAATACCTTTAGGAGAAATAGGTACATTGGTAGCGTTTGGTAGATTTAATATTTGAACTAGTTATTGAATCTGTTGATATTACGATTTTCCACAATACACCATATAATAAATTATACCTACTGTTTATTACTACATTCACTTTCACGTAACTCGTTCGATGTTCATATAGTTGTTAGTTATTATTGCAGTGAGTAATAGGTAAAGCAGCGAATGCTAGCATTGAATATATATATATGCACCGGTGTACACTTCCACCGGCGAGGAACTGCGATTTGTATTGTTTACGCCTACTTATTGTCTTTATCGGAAGGACGGCACACCACCCGATTTAAAGCACTGCTTGCAGGATTGCATGCAGCCTCTGCAAATCGATGGTTAGTATTACTATTGATTATTTATTACTATTCACTTTGTCCTGCCGTCGGAATAATAATAATTCGGTCGGGGGTTCTGCATTCAGTGCTAAAAATGACTCCAGATACAAATATCTACAGCCTGTATGTCGGACGAATATCTACAGCTCATATGTTGAACTAATATCTACGAACTTCAGAGTGTGAACTAATATCTACAGAGCTAAGGTCGGACGAATATCTATGACGGTCCCAGTGTTGACTAATATCTAAGGAGCGTAGGTTGGACTAATATCCACAGAGGGCAGCTGAGCAAGAGGTTGTACGGAAAAGCATAAATGACTTTAATTACGTAAAGGCTTAACCGTTTAAAGTACGCACATGAAGTTTTTGCATAATATTACGTATTTTGCTGTTTACGAAGACAATAATTTATTGAACAAACATGGAGGTCATAACACAAAGATATTTATTTATTTCGAAATACACGGCACCACAACCTAACCTAACCTAACTGACATAGAAATGGTCATTGTAATAGACTAAATAATTTAGAAGCACTAGAAATAAAGAAGGCTGTTAAAACAAAAACCCAAATCCTTAATAATCAGCTAAATGTGTCCAATAGTCCGATATTAGGAATTTTTACATACATACATACATAAATTAAGTTTTTTAAACTGCATACGAAATATTACGTTATTCCAATATGCTATACATAATTGAAAATCCAACCTCTTCCAGTCAATGACGTTATATAAATAAATAGACTCGCCATAGTCTCATATACTCACAATATAATGTGGAAAGTAAGGAACACTTTTGTTTTCAGCGATTTTTAGTATAATTTCTTAATTCAAAAGTTTATTCCTGTGTGATAAAGATAGACAATCAAATAATGCGTGTGTATGAATGACATGGATATATATGAGCGGGCTTCGTATTGCTTGTCAGTTTTTAATGGAACGTTCGCTGTCTCCTTTTCTTGAGGCCCACTAGAATAAAAGGTCCGGCTGCCTGTCTGAGTTTGATATGTCGAGCTATGCAATAAATACAATTAATAGGGCAACGACAGTTTTCAAATGGTGGCGATTGTCATCAATACTTGTTAGAACTACTGATTATGTGTTGTTTTACCGCAAGCAAACAGATAAACAGAGTGTTTAGTCTGATTGGTCTACTTTAAAACAGTGAAATTTACTTAGCAACAGAAATTTGGCTGTTGCGCATCCAGACCCTTTACTTTAGTAGGACTTGAATTTTCTCTAAAGACGTTTAAAACCGCGAGCGGGAAACATGAAAATTAATTGTAATATTTATAATAATCGATAATATTAAGTAATTTGCGTGTACTTACAAATGAAATGTTATTCATTCGCCTTTACTATTATTTGCCGTGTAATTGAAACATTTTCTCATCACACAGGAGGGCATTTTGACACTTTTTAAAATGCAATTTACTTACTGGTAAGACACAACCTTACTCGACGCGTAGCAGTTCAGTACTAAAGTACTAGATATCGAGATCGGTTCAATTGTCTTGTTCTTGTCTTCCCACTTTGAGATTTCTACCCCTCGTCTAATAATATGTAACGTCATTGCTTCCAGTGCTGTAGATATTCGTCCACACTTTGGTTCTCATAGATATTAGTCAGTAGTTTGAGCTGTAGATATTCGTACGCACTTTGGTTCTCATAGATATTAGTCCGATTTGTTCAGTTTTTGGAATTCATGTAGATATTAGTAGACGCCTCCCTAAAAATCGAATATTCGTACGCACTTTGGTTCTCATAGATATTAGTCCGATTTGTTCAGTTTTTGGAATTCCTGTAGATATTAGTAAACGCCTCCCTAAAAATCGAATGGTGTGTTGTGCATGTCGTTTTATATGACGGTTGTAAAAGCATATTGTTAGAAATCTACAGCGTGTCCTATTCATATCGGTTCCAGTTCGATTGGGTGCAATGATATCTCGAGTGAAATAATCTGTGTTCATTACTTTTCATCGCATTTATTCATTTGACTACGTATACTATAAATATAGGATATAGACAATAGCTGATGCCATTTCCATCGACCTAATCATTAAATAATAAAAAATATATCCATTTCCCACTATGGTTAAGCGCTATGTTCTTTGTCTCATTTACGCCTACTTTTTGTGACTAGCGAAAAAAGAACAACAAGTTTATATGTTCACTGTGTTAGAATATTTTAAGAGCTCGTACCTTGTCATTGTTTTCAGTCCTGAAAATTATCACATTCTGATAAACTGCAATTTAATTAACCTTCAGTATTTTAATATGAATGATATATAACAATGAAAAAACACAATATTAGGCATGCCAAAATAAATTTTATATAACCGACTTTAATACGTTTTGGTTTCGAACTCTGAATTGTGAAATAATGATAATTTTTTTTAATGAAATAATTAAAAACACTTTGTTTTTACCACAATAAACTTTATTTAAAAGTCAAACATTAAGTCATTAGACTTTTAAATAAAGTTTATTGTGGTAAAAACAAAGTGTTTTTAATTATTTCATTAATAAAATGGTGCCACAAAGTGAATTTGCTAAATTTGAAGAAATAATTTTTTTTTTAATTAAAGTCTGAACGAAACACCCTGTATGTAAGTTACGCATCTGTGTGATGTTGAAGTTGTGTGTGAAGTCAACTTAGTCAACGATACTATTTTAGTTAACGCCCCTGAATAATATATGTGTTGTTATTTTGCGACGTTTGGATTACACGACATCCGGTGACGCCTACCGATGCCATGACATATTATATGAGAATGTTAACCACGCTCCATCTAGAGAAACAGCCACCAGTCTTGCAATGAGTGCTGAATACATTGTTACCTCGAAACTTAATTTTTTTATGTGACTAACTTCCGCACTAGATTTTCAACTGTCCCCAACCATTTGGAGGCTATAGCATCTCCAATAATTGGGGTATGTTGTGAGGCTGAAGGTGGTGGGGAAGTGAAGGCAGATCTCCAAACAAAAAACAGTTCACAACAAACACGTCGACTAAATATGTTTCGTTTAGTCGACGTCAACTGTTATTTGTTCGTTGGCAATCTCCAGTTGTGCAGATGCAATGATGCAAGTTACCGACATTATCAATATCTAGGCCTGTGCCTGTACTAGGGAGCCAAGTTACACACGAACTGTAGGGAGCAACTCTGTAGTAACCCAAAACACTGCGGACTCTATCAAAATGTATAGTCAAAAATGAACATGCCCAAATATAGCTTGAAAACTTCCTATTGTTTAGAGTTTTATCCGTTCTTGACCGGCATCCATCTATGGCTTTGGTCATCGTTCACTGAAATCCTGTTAATTTAAATACTTATTAATTTATTATACCCCTAGGATTTTTATATAATAGGTTCACATGTTAATATACAGATCAGGAATATACAGGGTGACCGGGGGTAAAGTGCTTTAACTTCGGGAGGTGATTCTGTATGATGGTAGGAGTAAAAAAGATTATCAACTTTTTCCGAAATTCCAACATTTCTTTTCCCATATAAAAAGATGTACCTACTAAAAATCCTTAGTGTGAGGTACGATCTTACTTGCCAAGAGCCTGCCGGGCATGATTGTGGCAACATTGCATGGTTATGATGTTATCGTAACAGCTGAAAATAATAAAGTTGGCCGCACACTATGGTCCAATTTTATCTTTTTACCACAAAACTACCCCTAAAAGTTGGAATTTCGAAAAAGGTTGTTTATCTTTTTTACCTATAATATCATGTAAAATCACCTCCCCGAAGTTAATGCACTTTACCCCCGGACACCTGTAAATATGATATATTTTTAGAAAATAAGAGAGGAACAAAATGAATCAATATAATATTCTTACTTTGTCTATTTTTATTACTTTGAAATATGGAATCTATTTTTATTACTTTGCACTCTACTGCATACATTCTGGAATAAACTAAAATTATAATTATTATTACATTATTAACATAACAATATTATTATTATTAAATAAAATTCAATGGTTTCAAGATTGTTGTGTAATAGGTTTATCTTTAAACAAATATAAAATATGGTTACAGTTCAATTATGTACAACAATTATTATATAATTTTTACTATTTATATATAAAAGCCCCTAAAACGGGCATAAATAAATAAAAAGTTTTTTTATAACATCCGTTCTCCTACGGTTTGACAGACTTGTTGGACGACAGGTTTGTAGATAGTATGGGAGGTTTTTTTTGTATATTTTTGAGAATGTCAAAATCACATCTGCAGAATAAAAACACACTCCCACAGCCCGCCAGATGTTCGACCTAAGGCTTGATTAAATTATTTTAACCTTACTCAAACAAATTATTAGAATTAATTTTTCAATAATATTTACTTTGAATTTTTTAGGTAAACCGTGTGGGCAAACAAAAATATATCTTTCAGAGCGAACAAAACATTTACAACGCTCGCTAATGTTAAGCGACATCAGTATCCGTTAGATAAGATATCAGCAATATCAGTTTTATTTTTGAAATTGATTAATTTGCGTAATCATTTTCGAGAATGGTAGATTTATTATCGCCTTGTTGATAAATCTCCATTCATAATTTTGACGTTTCTTTGAATGTCTAACGATATTTAGTGCTCATGTATGAATCAAAGATTCTCACAACGTTCCCGAACAAGTCAAATGCCTCAAAGTAAACTACTCGGATAATTATTATTATATTTGGCTAATTTATATAGTGCCGTTTTCGTGAAAATTCACCTCAAGGGCGCCGGATGCTTGAATGCAATAAATAAATAAAATAATAAGAAATCTTTTTATTGAATAACTCGACCGTTTTTAAGATGGTAGCTGGGTTGGATACTACCTTTTTATCCCGCCAGAGTTCGCGTAAAAAAAAAAAGAAAGTTTTGAAAAAGAATTGTCCTTGAAATTTCTCTAACATTTCTTTAGACGAATTGTATGATATATTATATCATTTAAATAATCAAATGTTACGTAAAATATTTATGGCTTATGAGAAGTGGCTAGATATTTACATGCTTCGTACAAATCTTATGATTTCGAAGGAAATTTTGATATAGAAATTATTAAATAAGAAGTTCACAGAACTACCAATTAATTACTCATAATCTGAACTTATTAATTTAGTTTTTTGCTGAGCAAACACAGTTTTAAATGTGAATCCTTAAAAGCCGAATTAATTGGTGTATATCGATCAATAATTCAATTTTAGCCAGAATACAGAAATTGCGTAAAATTTTATACCTATACTATTAAAGTAATGCTTGCGAACAATTCCCATGAAAACAGAGAATCGTGCACAAACAGCCTTTAGGTTCCTTGGCACTGTAACCTCTTCATTCAGTGACTTAACTCTGCAAAATATCCCCGGGAAGAGATTTTTCACAACGTAATTAAATATGTTGTTTCGCTTTTTAAAAATTGCGCCTTGGCTCTGTTCTCGATATCGGAAAACTGCCACAAATGAAGAATATCTACAGTGCGCCCCACTGTTCGTAGTCAAGATTTTGGCATCCATCTCTGGTCTAGAACCCCTTACATTTCTGAAAATTTACTATTTTATATATTTCCCAATCTTACGGAGCGAACAGGTTGCAGTCTTTGGATTACTTTAGAACATATTGTTTATCTCATGTCAGGTGAATGCTGTGCTTGTTCTACCTTCGTTTCAATGGAAGGGATTACAAAGACCTAGCGTCAACGGTCCCTTTATCATCGGTGCACACTGCACAGTCCGGAGGAACAACATTCCAACTTTTGTACTTTGTGCACGGCTCATTTTCTACACGACAACGGAAGCTAAAATCATTATGCTCAACAGTTCGGCTGAGGAATAATTTTCTGATTCCTCACAACGTCAAAATTCAGATTCGATCATTCCTTTCCTTAAAAACATTCACACAGCATCCTCAAAGATGATTTACGACAAGCCAATGCCAGCTGCATGGACTTAATATAAAAAAATAGCCATAATTAGGTGGAAAGCTTGTACGCACTTTTATAAGGTAATTCGGCTTGAATTGTATAGTACGTATCCACACATGTCGATCATCCAGATGATTTGTCAGACGTCTCCGAAAAATATAATTTTTTTTTTGTTCATATGAAGCGGATAGCAGATACTTGATGGTGATGTGACATTATTAATTTAAAATAAAACAATAACTTTGTAAATACTTTGTATAACAGTGGTATTTACAAAGTTATTGTTTTATTTTAAATTAATATAAATTTGGTTTGAGTATGCAGTTATGTAAAGGTGCACCCTATATTCGGTACAATACTCAGATTATTCATAAATACCACCGAATCAATTAAAATGCAGAAAAACTTGTAGTGAAATAAACAAAAAAAAAGTTATCTGGGTTACCAGTAGGAAATATCAAAATTACATACTAATTTATCGAACCGTTATGCTTCCCGGTGTTATTTTATCCATTAACATCCACATCTGTGTTAAGGGGAAACTTCAATGAAACCTCCTGATGATTTTCCCGTGTGGAGTTAATTAAAAGTACTTTAAAAAATCTAAGCAGTTTACATTGCAGTGGCAACTTCTGTATCTTTGGGGGAGTACATACAATTTGGCCTCACGTAATGGGCATATTAGACGTTTCAATTCTGCCTCGCAATTAGGTTTTAGATACCAAATTGCACCGTGTAAATAAGACATTGAATGTTTCCATGTCATTGCGCGTCATCTTTCCACCGCATTGAAAATATTAAACAAGTTGAATATTTTCAATGCGATTGGTTCTGTTGACCTTCGTGCGCATGCGCGAATGCGGCGTTGCATGCGTGCGCAGCACTGTGCGCGCGTATTAAATTGTCAAACTGTGACTGTTTATTTTGTAGTGAGTTGTCAACATAGAAAATGGTTTTTAAATGGAGGGAAGAGCATACGCCTCTGTTCTTAGAGCACTTTAAGAACTATCCAAGCCTGTGGAACATTAAATCAGAGGGATATAATTCCCGCGCGCACGACCTGTTTCGAAGACATTCTAAACTCTATGACAGCAATGTGATTGTATGGTCCACTTCTGTCAAGTACGTCTAAACAGCACACCCTTTCAATTATACGCCGTTCAACCAAATCGCACCAATGTGGTTGACGTGTGTAATATCGCCATAACGCAAATAAGTTGCTGAATTCGTCCATTCCTCCATTCGTCCGTGCACCAGCGGCAGGTTATGTACCTATTTGGTAAAGTGAATGCCACAGACAACAGACAAGAGATACCCATGACCGGTGTCACGAATCGTGACTCACACTATTGTTCGGCCGAAGGAGTTGAGCCGGAGAATGTTGCATATAATTTAATACAACATGTTTTATGAGCCAGACTTTGACAACAATGAATTTGGTGGCATGTTAACACTTTTTAAACACGTCTTGTCGTAAACGGACGGACTAGTGTTTTTCAGAAGTTACTTGAAATATGCAAAGATGTCTGACTTACGACTTGTTGTAATGAGTGAAGCGATTCTGTTCTGCGCCGAGCCCCCTATTGTTATTATCTAAATCTTACTTTTTAACTAAGTTTAGTACTAAGCAGAAATCGGTTTAGTTAAAAATACGAAGTTTTAGCTAAATATAAATCTGTTAAAATTAAATTCTGCCCTTTTCGGCAAAATTTAATTTTGAAATTCAGACCAAAATACCGGACCGAACTCAATTTTTTATTTTTATTAAAATACATAGCAAATATCTAGTACAGAGGTGAGCTAATTTTATTTATTCATGTTTTAAAATATTAAATATAAGCCATTTAAAGTATTCATCATTCTAGAGGCAACTTTGGCACTTTTTTTGTCAGTTAATATTAATTATTAGAACAATAATTTGGCCCATCCTACCTGTGATAATATAGTGAAATATAAAATAAAAAAATATGTATCTAAATATTGCAATAAACATTTTTTGGGTAAAATTTTAATTTTTATACGACAAATTTGTGTTCCAACGTTAATCAGTAGTTTGTAATTTATATGTATGAACATTAAAATGATATTTTTCTATCCTTTTTTTAAATTTCTTTATCATAATTTTTACAAATTTTCACGAAAGTTGAAATTTAACTTCAGAATTCGGTGAATTGTTCAGTTCAAATTCTGTGAAACGACTGGCCCTTAGTAGGTAAGGGAACGTACCCATACTACGTGACCCGTTCAGGGGGGCATCTTCAAAATACCACGCTTGGTCACAATGAGCGGCGGGGGGCTTAGGTTTTTAGTCACCGGGGGTGAGGGGGTTAAAAATTGCAAAAAGTGGGTCACGTAGTATGGGTAGGTTCCTGGGGAAGAATGGGTGAAGTGTATGATCTGCCAATTATGGGCTCACAAAAAATGTGTATCTGGCAACGCTACCTACTACCAATGCATCAACTGTAATTCAGATGACGATATGTTTATAATGTGTAATAAATTTTCATGTGTAAATTTTGACTGTATTATTTTTCAATTCGATATTGACTCATTTGAGTCAACTAACCCACTACTATGAGTCGAATAGCCCCACACCCGGGGTTTGTTGACTCAGCGGGAGGGTTTTTTTGTAAACATAATTGCTGACCTGTAGGTGGATGTTTTAACTTGTTTTATCAAATGATCACATAGTCAAATGTGTATGTTACATTATTGGATTAACAGTCCATGGTGACGAGCCTTCATTTTTTTTTAAATCACGAAGTGAAAAGTGGGTCAACTAGCCCCGGTCTCCCCTACGTTCCCTAAGGGCAAGAACGTTTTTTTTGCAAAGTTGCGTCTAAAAATCGATTCTTTTGTCCCATATGTTATTATTTAAAACGCAAATAAATAAAATAGCTAACATCCGTACCTACTAGATATTTGCTAAAACTTTTGTTTTAAAAATACGTCAGTTTGGTTCTGTATTTTAGCCTCAAATCCAAAATGAAGTTTTGTATGAAAAAGGTCTCGCAGTTGTTCCTTTTAGTTTGCATACCATGGCCTTAACAACGCGGCCTTAGTAGTAATGGTAACGATGTCTTCATTATACATACACTTTGCATAATTTCTTTCTTTTTATTGTTTTCATTATTGTGACTTGCAATAATATAATTTATTTATTTATTTGTATCTATCTATAATAAATAGTAAAATAAAGAAATAAATTATATTATTGCAAGTCACAATAATGAAAACAATAAAAAGAAAGAAATTATGCAAAATTACTACACAAGTGTAAGTGAATTTGTTTTGTAGTTATCCACTATTTTCGATTCAATATTCAAAGCACCATAGGTCCATAATAAATTATGCAGTAAAAATAGAATGAGATCACTGATTGATACAGCTCGATGATCACGATAATGTTTAAAAACAATTTGACCGGAGGAATTCTTTATGGATTTGGCAGGAATGCGGAGAAAGTAGACCGGATGTAATGGAAATGCGGCCTCGGGCCGTATGCCGGACGCAGACGCAGACGTACTGCAGGGGAGGAACAATACACTTTAAGGTTAAATAGTAAACCGAAGAGTAGGACTGAATAATATGCTAATTTAGATTAAAAATGGACGTCTCTCATTATATTTCCAACTCGTGAAACGAACATGGTAAAAATCTAGCGCGCACATGTCATAGAAAGCAACAGTGGATGTTGACCAATGACCAATCTTACAAGCGAATTCTTTACAAATCAACTTTAGGAATGTCGTCAAATTGCAGATGTTCCAATTTCGTTGCTTCTTGCTTTAGCGGATTTTCTAATCCATCCAAACCTCTTTGCTGATTTTACTAGTAGGTATTCAGTATACGAATTAGGACTCATTCATATCAATACAAGACTCCACCCTTATCCTTCGCTTTAATTCGACTTCAAAATATATTCACAAAATAAAAAAACAAGAGTGCCTATCACATTTTTTGCTTTATTTTTCTTTAAAAGAAAGACGAACATTCCCGGGTTACGAATAACCTGAAAATATTTGAAAATCTCGTATTATCACCACAGTAAGTGGAAAATTCT
Organism: Limnephilus rhombicus; assembly: GCA_929108145.2. Classification (NCBI taxonomy): domain Eukaryota; kingdom Metazoa; phylum Arthropoda; class Insecta; order Trichoptera; family Limnephilidae; genus Limnephilus; species Limnephilus rhombicus. The sequence goes on along the minus strand of OV815273.1, from coordinate 44,972,302 downwards.
GCTCGTGTCGTGATGGAGGACTTTGCCTTTTTACTTTTTTTAGAATTTAGAAGTGTATTATAAGTTTGTACAGCGCCCTTGAGGTGATTTTTCACAAAAACGGCCCTATATCAATCATCCAAGTATTATTATTATTAGCCAGCCGAGGAATCGAACAGGCGACGCCCGGGCGGGACCCAAACGCGATGCCAATTCAGCCACCGACCGACATATCTTCTCATTCATTGTAATAAAATGGATTTATTTATTTAGGCCTATGTACTATTCAACTAGTGTTACTCAGTAGCAGTGGCGGCTCGTGACTTTTGGGTGTGCTTGGGTGCTAATATAAAAAAAAATGGCATCATGGATGTTGTCGTATTTTTTTTTTTTTCAAAAATCAGTGTTTTGTATGAAGATTTTTCAGGAAATCGGTGCGGCACACCGCCAAACTGAAACTTTCTGAAATTTTTCATACAAAAAAGTGATTTTCAAAAAAAAAAAAAAAAATTTTCCGGCTACAACAACATCAATAAAGCCATTTTTTTTTAATATCAGCACTCTAGCACACCCAAAAGTCACGAGCCGCCACTGCTCAGTAGATATAATAATAATAATGAAGGTCTTTGTGTGGGGAGGTGAGTGCAATCCCACACATCCTATATAGTGTGTAAGTACATACATAAAACACATAGATATTTATAAAATATGGTAATAAGAAAATAAAATAAAAATACAAGTAAAAAATAAATTTAAAAAAATCACTCTGGGGTTATGGGAGCCAGTGTCTTCAGATATTAAACATTCATTATTGCTATATCAATATTTGTTGTGTTTATGTGGAAATTTTTCCCATATTCATTCCAACGTATTTTAAATAATTTAATGTTAAATTATTTGCATGAATAATATTTACCATTTTATAATGTACGGGTTGTTTACAAATACGCGTCAATGCTTCCGAGAAAACAATAAAAAATAATTTTAATAATAAAACGTTCGTCCGCACATACACCCATTTCCCTACCGTTGAGGAGTTCATTGATAATTCGGCGATGAATTCCTCTCCCTATAACATCACCATCACTCCTATGCGGCTCTCTCCGCTCTTCGCCGGAGTATGAACCCGAGGACATCGGATCTTCGGAGGAATACCGTTCGTTTAGTTTCTCAACTCTTTTTGAATAATAATAACGTCTGTGTAATCTGATGTATTCTCAATACACCTTGTTCGCTGTTCGTCTGGTGCTCTCGGCATTCCGACCCAATGGGGAGTTCGATTTCACACCTCGAATTTAATTATATGAGGCATTTATGCGATTTTCTTCAGACGCCTAGTTACGTAAACCGTCAATGGTCAATCTTTTAACCTCTAAGATCGACTATAATGACAGGGAACTTATAAGATGTATGTTCAGGAAACAAATCTAAGAAATATAGGCATAAAAAAAATCATAATTTTTATATTTGTGTTCTTGTTTTTAAATCAGAGTTTTTTTTTAATAATATTTTATCTTAAGTCTTACAACACTGAGTACCTATTAATTTTGATTTTAAGAAATCTCTCATTTTTACATAGCTATTTGTGGTGATGGACCGAAACTAGATTTTCAGCTGAAACCGATACTTAAATAAGTTAAAAAACGGTGACCGGACAAATCAACAACACGCAACTTCATCAAAAGTCTCCTTTGAAAAGTCATTAAAATATGCCACTTCGTTGATTTGCCGTGGAACCGTTAAACACTTAAATTAGGCGTTTTTATTGTTAACATTTTATGCGAAGTTAGTGAATAAAATGCACAATGAAATAAAAGACATCAATTTAATGAGTAAATTGGTTTCCTTTTGGCGCTTTTGGTTCGTTGTTGTGTAACTGTTATTAATAATGTATGCTATAGGTACCTACTTTATAGGAATTACATGCGAAAGATCTTAGAACGACTAACAAATAAACAAATCTGTGTAGTCTTTATGTTAGACAATAGCAGTACAATAATTAATTATTATTTAAACTATAAACTTAAACAAAAAAAATAAAAAGCTTTAAACTTTATACTTAAAGGCAACTTTTATAAAACATCTTATGATATAACACATCCGAGACGTCATCACATATGCAGGTTTCAGCAATTTTTGGCCAATACCGAAACCGCGACTGAAGGCTGCAGTCGAAACTCATTTATTCGGTCGTCACTATGTATTTGATTACAATGTTGTTATTATAAGTAGGTTTAATTTTAACATTTACTTGGTGTATATAGGTCTATCATCCTAAGTTGACTTCATCACAGTACTCACACAGATGCATAACTTACGTACAGCGTGGTTCGTTTAGACTTTAATAATAATAAATGAAGAATTAATGATTATTTCAAAATTCAGAGTTTGAAGCCAAAACACGTTGGGGAACGTACCCATACTACGTGACCTTTGACCTCTTCGGGGGGGGGGGGGTCTTCAAAATGTCACGCTTCGTACAAATGAGCGGCTGTTTGCTTAGGATTTTGGTCACCGGGGGGGGGGGGGGGGGGGTTAAAAATTGCAAAAAAAATTGGTCACGTAGTATGGGTACGTTCCCTTGGCTATTTATAATGTTTTTTGACATTCCGAATATTGTTTCAGTTCCATGACAACTCAACAAAGTGGCATTTCAACACCCAAGCCCATAACCTAAACTGACGTAACCTATTTAACCAAGTTTTTTTCATCCATTTTAATGACTCTCCAAAGGAGTAATGATTAATTAATTAATTGATTGTCTGGTCACCCTAAAACATGTATATCCTTTTTTTATTCTATCTTTCAAACAATCTACACCTGTAGAGGTACGTGAGAATTTTGAGTCGGATTTAAACTCCACATTTTCATGATCGATTAATGCAATGTAGCAGGTTCCTTTTTTCCTGAGCATAAAACCCACACACGAAGATTTGAATGATGAATTTGTATGCAGGAATTTTCATTAAGATATTTCTGTGTCAAAATATTCTGATGAGCTATTTTTGTATAGCGTTTAGCTTCTCACAATAGTCTTGTAATAACTACAAATTAATTATTACTAAAAGACCTACTTAATTGATATGTTATTTAAAATTTTCTTACTGCCTTTTCGGTAATTTTATCGTTAATACCGAGAAAATTGGTTTTGAAAATTTCATAATTCATAATTCTAGTAAAAGTTTATTTTTTTACTTTTTAACTCCGTGACCATTGGCGGCTCGTGGCTTTTGAGTGTGCCGAGATTGTAAAAAACGACATTATTGATATATTTTTCAATAATTCTATTTTCCGTTTGATGATTTTTTCAGCAACAGAAAACAGAAAAAAATATATGTTATAATTTTCGACGGCAATAACATCAATAATTTCGTATTTTTTAAGTCACGAATCGCCATTGCCCGGCACTTAGCGTTGTATAATATAATATATGATAGCGATTTCTGCCTTCGGTTGTAATTGAAAACCCTTCTCATTCCTTATCTCCGCGCCCAGCCTCCCCCCACCCCTGCCGAGCAGAGGTTGATGCAAATATACCCTTAAAGATGATATCTAAGCGACTTTTCAATTCGCCCCGACTGTTTTTTTTCCGTTCTTGCTATGGCATTACTATTTGAAGTGGCTCTCCCATTCTTATTAGCATGCCACGAGATGGCGCCCTGTGCCCCCTGCCTCGAGTGCTTACCTTGGCACCCACCTCCCTCCTGAAATGGTGCCCTGGTAACTCCGGTGTGGGTGGACGGGGGAGGTTTGCCCGCCCCAGCGCTTCTCCCACGAATGTTCCAATATCTGGCGCGGAAGACACGTGACTATATTTCTCGACGAATGCTTGTAGGGCTTACAAAATCCTATTTTCTCTTTAGGACGCCAGTTTTTTTACAATAAAAATAGCGCTGTTACGCAGTGGCCTTGGTAAATGTTATGTTTACTTCTATAAACATAGAATTAATATGTATAGATGTACCAACTTGTCTGTGCGACGGGAGGCTTCGCTACTGTTTTTCGTATGGTAGCTACCAGTCGATATAATTTCCTTGAAATACCGTAGTTTGATGACATGTATGTATTTTATATTGCATTTCTTAGGTCCAGTGTCCTATTCTTCTATAATTTCTAATATTCCTCTTCGTTTTCTCTCCGTTTGCCCTTTATAGCTGAGACGTCCAGAGTATAATTGTCACACATTGTTTTCATAAAGTATCACACGATAGGCCGGCAAAGAAAACCTTAATATATCCAAGTGTTTGCCGTCGTTCGTGCCTGGACACTAGAAAGCCGGAGCTTCGGGGATATCATTAGTGCGCTATTTGCCATGGATATGGGGTGACGGGGTGACGGGGTGACGGGGTGACGGGGTGACGGGGTGACGGGGTGACGGGTGGCTAGTGTACACTGTGCCCCGGCTGAGACATGTGACAGGCTGGCGCCCAATCACGGCCCTGTCAATACCATTATGTCACCAATATCAGCGACCGTACTGTTGTTGTTCACTTAGAGTCACTTCAATCTGCACAATAAGCCTTGGCGTGACGTGGCCTGGTTCTTGGGAAATTCAAGCGTGAATTCTTTTTCATTACGATGCTTATCGAATAAAGATTCTGAAACTTCTCAAAATGAAGAAAATTCATAAATACAACCTAGATTTTAAATTTATTTATTATTTGGAACATCTTTGGAGTGTTAACAATTATTACATTCATGAAATTGACGTTAGGGTGTGCATATATGTTAATACTCCAATAAAAATGTTCAACGTATGCGTAAATCAAGGTTTAATTGTTAGTTCTTCAAATTTTGAAAATTCACTTTGTGGCACCATTTTATTAATGAAATTATTAAAAACACTTGGTTTTTACCACCAAATATCTACTATCGTGGTAAAAACAAAGTTTTTTAAAATTATTTCATTAATTGTTAGTAGTTGAAAATACTACTGGTGAAATAACAGAAATAATAAAAAGAAATTTTTAGTTCAAATAATTCTATTCGCCATGACGTCATATTAGCTAAATGTGTTGCTATGCGCAAATCTCGAGAGCAGCTGAACCGATTTCGCTAATTCTTTTTTTAGAATATTCCCTGAAGTATGAGGATGGTTCTTACGGAGAGAAAAATTAAGAAAATTGCGCAGAAAATTGGATAATTTCAGAAAACCTAACGACTATCGCACGTTTGACAGTTCGCGTGTTTGAGAATGACATTTTGCAAAACAATGATTGTTAAATCAGGATTCTATTTTTGAAAATCTTTAACTTGATAAATTTATTTAAAGTAGGTACCCCCCTAATAGTTTGAATCGAATCAAGAATTTTAGATATTTTAAATAGGTACCTATATTATTTACCAAATTTAATATACATGAAAAGTGGAAATTTGAATAAAAATTGTAAAAGGTGGCACGAGGGCTGTTTAAAAACTGAATGTACTAGGATTGAATATATGAAAACCGGGAGGGAGGGTGATATGAGGGGGGGGGAAGGGGGTAGGGAGGGTGCCGAGAGAGGGGGGAGGTGGAGGAGGCGTAGAGGGAACCCCCCTTACACCATGCGGGCGAAGACGCGGGAAAAACTAGTAGCTAATTAAATTAGCACATGTTTTTTTTTAATATACGAGGCTGTTTATACAATAGGTATTAAATTGTTTTAGCTAGCACATCATATTTTTAAAACTCGGCTAATAGCTAAAATGTATTTGATTTTCGATTCCCACTCAACTGAATAATAGTAAACATATTATTTTCTACTATTTATCTTGTCCAAAATATAACTTGGTAGTAATTTTATATCTTTTCCAAATGAGATTATACCTTGGTATGTTTCTCTAAGCATTCAATAGTGTTCATTCATACGTTCTACGTATATTCCACACGGTAGGTACCTAAAATAAATGGTAATAAATTTAGTTGCTATTTTGCTGTCAACACTTGTAGATAAGATCGCGCCGATATTTATTGTTCAGACGTTTTAGCAGCCGATAATGTGAATATTATTCAAATTGTCGACCAGAGTACCTACCTACTTTCTACCTTCGTGACATGCAAGCAATCCATCGAGGAAACACGCTGCGGCCGGGTTTAATGCACGGGACTGAAAATGCATCATATTATGCATATCATAAATAAAACATATTTCTTTGGCGGCTACCTAAAGTATTTGCTACATCCCCCCTTATGGATCTCGTTCCTGTTTGTAAAGCCCTCGCTAATAAATTCTTTTAGAAAGCTCTTGGTGGGTTTTAGGATGATTATTTTAGGGGAACGGCCACCTCAGGTCGCCAGTAGGTATTGCTCTCGCTAATTTTATTTAGTATTCCGTAACCTAAATAAATTTTTGACCTAAAATCTATTTCCTGCTGCGACTGTTTTTTTTAAGAATACACTTATATTTTTCCATTTATATTTCCTCCTGGAATAAGCTTCCAGTCCGACGGCTGTCGGCCGTCCAGTTCCGGGCAGGTATTTTAAAAACTTCTTGTTTAGTGTTTTAATTACAACTGAAAATATAACTATTATTATTTTTAATTATTGTTGATGTACCTAATATTATTACACGTTTACCTGTGGCGATTTGCCCCGGGCTCCAGACTCTTATTTCAAAACCTTCCCTTACACCAGAGGTCGGCAAAGTGCGGCTCCGGAGCCGTATGCGGCTCTTTGGTCCCTCAAGTGCGGCTCTTTGAAATACAATTACTGGTTTTAAAAAACAAGGAACTAAGGAGCTCTAAATTTGAACGTCTTTGGGTTTGGAAATATTGGTGTGGAAAAATGTGAGCTTAGTTCACAACACAAGTGGCCTGCTTTGAAAGACCTGGAGAAGGAAGACATGATCATCTTCAACGCCTGGAATAATATTCCTGACTCTTATGATCAGCTGAAAAATTTCGCGTTTGCTGTTTTTTTCCCCTTTCGGTTCTACATATTCATGCGAACTCAATCAATTTTTCAATCATGAACTTTATCAAGAGTTAACTGAGTAGTCATCTTATTGATGATAACCTGGAATAGTGCCTAAAATGAAGAATAACAACATTCAAACCTGACTTACTCAAACTTTCCAAGGAGATACAAGGCCATTATGCGCATTAAGTGTTTGTAAGTCATTGTTACGATTTAAATATATGAATTCCTCAATTACATATTATTTTTTATCAATGAATAAAATCTTTATTAAGTATGAAATCAAGTTTTCTTTAGCGTTCCCGTAATTTAATGAAGGGCTATATTTGGCTCTCAAATTTTTTTGAATCGTTGTGATGTACATATTTGGCTCTTTGGCTAATAAGTTTGCCGACCCCTGCCTTACACCCATCTTCGTTTTCACTCTAAAAACAGGCTTATTGGCTACATTAATTTATCTCATTCGAAGTTCTACCCCACCCTTCAATTTAAAAAAAAAATGTTTAATGTCAATTAGGTTTAGGAAATTGGTAAATTTATAATGACCCACCAAACAAGGCGCTTCCCGTATTCTAGTGGTATAAGATAGTGATAAAATAGGAATAATATAATAACAATAATGGAAACGAAATATTTATAATAATAATAACAATAAAATTATAATAATTATTAAACGCATTAATTCCATCATTATTAATTTGTGCAACTATCTAGTTATTAGTAGTGACAAAATAAGTCAAATTTCAATAAACAATAGATTTTTAACATGTCTAAAAAAGTTTCGGTTTCGGTTTCGGCCGAAACTGAGACAGATACCGAAGATTCGGTTTCGGTAGACAGTCATGTTTCGGTCGGTGTCGGAGGATACTAGTTAGTGCCTCCGTTCACGGAGATACTTACAAGATACTCGATCCTCGTGCGCGTATCATACGCGCCGATTGTAAGTACCCCCCGTACGATTTTGCTGGTGCCCATTCACGGCGCTACGCGGTGGCTGTCGGTTTCCAATCAGTATCACGATACCGACAGTGCTGATCGCGCGCGACGCTCGCTTCATTTGTGTCTGATACTTATTCGTTTGGCGTTTGACAGAAATGGCGTCGGAACATGAAAGTAATGTTAGATTTGTTCTGGAAGTGGAAAAAATGCATGTTTACATAACTATACTTTACTAGAATACGTAAGAAACGATTTAGTGGAGAAGGCATGGATTGATGTTGGAAAAAAAGTCATATGACATCGCATGACAGCGTGTTCACTCCACGGCTGCACGTGAAAAATGATCAAGTTCAGTACATTTCGGATAGCGCCGTGTACGGAGACTAGCATTAAAAAGTGGTATATCAGCAGGGTACTTGTGGTTTCGTCACAATTATGTAGATTGTAAGTATCTCCATGAACGGAGGGCCTTATTGGTAGCATGGTAGCTGACGGATTTGAATGCCTGCATGAGTGTTAGTGGACAAGTTCGGATTTGTCATATTGGATAACAGCAAAATCGAAATAATCTGCATCTCCAATGTCCATGTACGGTGTCCTACCATAATAAGCAGTGGATAGTAACGTTGTCGTTTGTTTTATATTACAAAAAAGGATAATATTATTTTAAATGGAACATAGTTTAGTTTTGTTGGAAACCCTTTTAACGTACAATTGTACGCGTCCAGAATCTCCCATCCAAGCGTTGTGTGAACAAGAGACTCTTGACAAAACTTCAACGCCGTGATTGTGTAACGATCGCTTAGGGCAGTCAACGCGGCAGCAGCGGCTTGACTACTCAGGGTAATATTGTGCTGTGCCGCCCTAACAGGCCCGCCCAACCATCTCACCCTGAATGGCTAACACTTCATTACAGTGTGGGGTGTTGCGTGTGCCATCACTTGCGGAAATATTTTGTATTCTAGTAACTAACTCATTAGAGTCATTGCGTTTACTTGAGATTTTACTTAACTGTCAGAATTAAACACGCACAATATTACACGTGAAGAGAATTACCTACATAATTACACAAGTCAAAAAATCTGCTTTTTAATACTTTAAAGTTTAGAGTGTGGAAGCTAAATAAATTACAAATTATAAAAAAATATATATTTAGGTTATTTTTTTGATGTGTGTAATAATCTAGCAGGTGTAATTCTCTCCATGCATGTGTAATTGTGGCATTGTAATATTGGTATGTGAAATTCACGCCTGTATGATATCGTCATGTAAACATATTTTCCATGGATGCTTATAGTTATTAAAGTAATATCTACATAAATAGATTTTTATACACTCCGGCACGTGGCCAAGTGGGGTCCGGATAGATAATACCTAATGTTGAGGACTTATTTTATTTGTGTTGCAAATCCTCTGCCCGACAGTACGATTTAAGCTAGAGGGTTTCAATTATTTTTGAAAACAATTTTCAAACCATTTACGAATCGGTACTGAAAAATATTTTAAAAAATCCCAGTGAAATCTCAAAAATTCCATGAATTTTCCTTTACTAGACAATCTATATCTGTATCACAAACCATCGGGTAACTGTTTTTTTTATCAAAGTCTCAATAATTTCGCACGGTTGGTAATAAGTAGGTATATAATAATAATATTCTTTTTACATTGATAACAAAAATGTAGAAGTTGGATTTGCAATCGCCTTAAAGCCCTATACATACTATAAATATTTTTTTACATTAGCTCCACACAGTGGGCCCCGTGGAAAATAATTTTCTTCGGGGCCTATGTCAACTTTGGGAATGCTGTGTGGAGGGTCTTTTTCAAGGAAATAAAAGAGAGGAAGTTCTGGGAAGAAATAAGGTATGAGTATGTCCAGGTTATCCGGCGCCAATATCTATACAAACTTCACCCAATAAAGCCGGGCACCTCTAATGAGTAACCAAATGTAGCCAACCACTTGGGGTGACAAATGGTTCCCGGGGTGGCGGGTTCCACTCCCGCCTCCCAACGGCTATGGAATAGGGGTATGGAAGAAAAAACTTATTAATATATTTGTAAAAATAATTTAGTAATATTTATAATCAGAATAATCACCTCCTGCTTTTATACTCTCTCGCATCGCAATATACGAAATGTATCAATGTATCACAGTCTCCAAAGTTATCTCTAGATTCCAGATAGTGTTTACATTTGTAGCAAGTTCCAGGAAAACACATATTTATAGGCTGGTACGCAATCAATACGTAGTTGTTGCTTTTCGACTTTGGTAAATGCCACGCATTGCTGACTCTGTCTGTCATTAGTCATTATTTCATCATCGCGGAATGATATATCCGGCGTCTCATTTAAATGGAAACTAAATAAATAAATTTAAAAAAAAACGAGAAATGTTATTGTAGACTGATGCTTTCGACTTTATTTTTATATGTGAAAATGTTTTTTAATGGCTAGCGTTTATTTTCATGGCGGCTTTTAATTGCACTTCTGTGAATTTTGCCTTACACCTCCACGTCCGTTTTTATTAAACATCCTTTTTCTTTATTAATGCATAAATTTGGTGATATGTATTCTCTCTTTTAATGGCCCATTCGTAACAGACAATAAAACAATAAATTCAACAAAAACAAAATGCAAGTGCTGGTTACGATTCACTCAAATGTAAGACAGTGCTAAGTCTCTCCACAGAATTGATTCCTACGTTAACAAAATTAATCAATCAATGTTTTAAAGAGGGAACTTTTCCGGATAGCTGTAAAATTGCTAAGGTGATACCAATTCACAAAGGTGGGTCCAAAACAAATACCTCAAACTACAGACCCATCTCAATCTTACCAATTTTATCTAAAATTTTTGAACGTGTAATTTACGATAGATTAAACAATTTTCTGCTAAAAAAAAAATTCTTATATAAAAAACAATACGGCTTTAGGAAAAAATCGAACACACTAGGAGCAATAAACGACTTAATCAGTAAACTTAGAAGTGGCATTGATGGTGGAAATTATATTTTATCTATATTAGTTGACCTTCAAAAAGCCTTTGATACAGTTAGTCATGACATACTTCTCAAGAAACTCGAGAAAATTGGTGTAGTTGGTCCTGCTCTCAATATACTCAAATCATATCTTAGCAATAGAAAGCAATTCGTTAGCATTAACAATCAAAATAGCAACTACGTTCCAATAAACTATGGAGTTCCGCAGGGGTCCATACTAGGTCCACTACTGTTCCAAATTTATATCAATGATATATCGCAATTAATTTTAAATGGTGAAATCTTTTTATACGCGGATGATACAGCAATTTTCTACTGGGGTAAAGATTTAGATATCTTACTAGAAAATGCACAAACAGATCTAGAAAAAATCAATAGTTGGCTCCAATCAAATGTTTTAACAATGAATGTTAAAAAAACAGGATACATGATCTTAAGCTCAACCCGTAAATTAATTCCTCCTCATGTACCCTTAAAAATTGAAAACAACGACTTGCAAAACCTGATCCAGGAAAAATATCTTGGGTTGTGCATTGATCAGCATTTGACATTTAAACAACACATACAAGGTATTAAAGATAAAATCATCCCCTTAATTAGCGTATTTAGCCGGCTATCATATCTGTTGCCAAATAAATTAAAAATAGGTTTATATTATAGTCTCGTACAATCACATTTAAATTATTTGATTGAAATCTGGGGAAACGCATGTGAAACACACATAAATGAATTACAGGTAATACAAAACAAGGTAATCAAAAAACTATTTAATTACAAGCCCAGAACATCCACAAAAAAATTATATATGGAAACAAAACTATTAACATTAAGAAAACTATATGAATACAATACATGTCTCCTTATATACAAAATACAAAATAATCTCGTACACACAAACACAGAATTCATTAAAACGTCCCAAATACACAAACACTTTTCACGACAACGCGATAACATACATTTAAATACCATCCACACTAACTATGGTAAACAATCCATTGGTTACGAGGGGGGCAACTTATATAATTGCCTCCCAAATGACATTAAACATGAAAAGAAGCTGGGTAAATTTAAAAAACGATTATTTATATTTATTCTTGATAAACAAAATAATGAAATAGAATAGCGCTGTATTGAAATATTTATTTTATCTTAATGTGTATAATTATTTCTAGTTAAATGAGTGAAAATGTAATTTTCTTTTAACTGGAATAAAAAAATAAAAAAAAATCTGTAACATTACGGTTCTGAGTATTATGCAATTTTATTCTTCGGTTCTATACATCAAATATTTTTTAAATTTACTCGATCCATATTAAGATGGTCTTTGGTCATGTCAATTACATAATCGGAATTGTTTTATACGGAACGATAAATATTTTATCTTTTTAATTTGAACGAACGATATTTTATTCGATTTACTTCTAACATGTAACGGTTTTTATACTGACCCGTAAATCTAAAGAACTAAGCTCAAGTACTCACATTATCTATTGTCGCACATATCATAATGATACCTACAAGGAATCGTTTTTCAACCTGTGGATAGTGATCTGGTATAGAGGGGTTACCATCATCTGTAAAAAAAATAAGTAAAAAAGCGATGGTTGATTTTTTTTCTCTTTTTATACGTGGATCCATATTTCAAACACAGTAAGTAAATTATTATTTTTAAGTAATAATAAACCAGACCAGAGGTTCCCAACCTTATCTGACTCATCGCCTACTTTTCAAGTATATTTTTCTTGAACGCCCCCCCCCCCCCCCATGGAACTATGGTATCCATACTCGTAGGTCACCCCCCCTCCGAATAAAAAAATCTTGACAAAAAAATTGAAAAAAAAACAAGGCGAAGGTCACCATACGTTTAACAATATCACGACTAACCGTTTTGTAGCGTGGAAGTTTTTAAAAAAATAACCCGACCGTTGCGGGTTCAATCCTGTTAATTGTAGGTACCAATAATGTTAATGGTGTATTTCCAAATTTAAAAAAAATATATTTTTACAATATTTTAACGATTTTGAAAAAATGTTGTCAAAACAAACAAAAAAATACTGTTAATCCATCAATAATTCCTAATCACTAATTGAACAGTTCATATGCAAGATTCTTACAACGATTTACCTACCTTCAACTTCGTTGATTTCATAGGAAAATGTTTTTTTACATTCCTCTGACCCCCATTTTATCCCTCCACCGCTCCCTCTGAGCCTTTCACCGCCCACCATTTGCTCTCGAAGCAGCTAACCCCCCCCTGGATCTCACCGCCGCCCCCAGGGGGGCGGTACAGCCTCCATTCCGTATTTAGATTTAGAAGCCACCACAGACGAAAAGCCTTTTTCGAGAAGAAAGAAGTGGTAAATGGGGTCAATGTTTTTAAAGCACCCGTTAGGCTTCCATATTCTCATCGTCGTGCAAGCCAAAACTTATTTCTGTCTTTAGAAAAATTTCTAGTTGTACAGTTTTGTCTGCATATATGTATTTCAATTAACTGGTTGTGAGTCTTTCACATCCAACAAATTCTTTTCTCGTTGGTAATGTGTAATGTTATATCAAAAAACGTTAAAATAATGTGGGGTCGTACGTTTTTTTTTAACTTTATATTTTGGCTTATAAGGGGGTCACGACCCTAAAAACGTTGACAAACGAAGCTATAAGGTAGATATTGAGGCTTTGCTATTTTTACCACCGATGTCGTCATTGCTCCAAATATAGACGATCATTCATTTGGTGTTATCGGAACATTACACAGCGCGATTTCCGTGCTTGCGTTTGTTTACACGCCGTGTTGGTTCCATGACAGTTGATCCGCCGACAATTCCCCCCCCCCCCGCCATACTTATGTGCAGTCGGTTTAGAAAAAATACGGTAAACCTAATTATACAAAATATAACTTAGTGACCCGAAAGGATGTGCAGAGAGGATGTACCGCCGAATAACAAAGTATAAAACATATTTTAACGCACTCAAATGCATCAAGGAAGAATCTGATTGTCTCTATACTGTTGTATACAGCGCATAAGTACAAAATATCGACACTCTATAAATTCGTTGGTATTCATATAAACTTATTATTAAGGGTATTTTTGAAATCGATTCACAAAAAATCACAAACAATATATTTTTATAGTAACTATCATTTCGGGGGGCCAATAGTCGGTGGATCGCCTATCGGGTCACCATAACAAGTACACAGTAGACGAGCACCAAGGCCGGAGAAAACCCTCGAAAGCCAGCCTCCGGTCAACCTACCAACCATAACCAACCTCAATATTAGGTATTAAATATTAATAAATTGCCTAACCTTTCTACCCACACCATCTTATCCTCCACAATCTAACCTATGTGCAAAAAACAGTTTAATAAATTGAATATATTCTCGCTCAGTTTTGCGCGCTGGACTGCAGTTTTTTAAATTTAACGTGACGTTTTTTTCAGAATCAGAATTTACAGAATCGCGGGTACTTACGGAATGTTATGTATAATGTATACGAGGCACGAGGCACGAGGGGATTCCAATCCGGAAACAACGAGTGACCGACCATTGGACAATTGGATTAACATTCCCACACAAGCATGGCCTCCTGCCGAGCCGGGATTTATTGCGAGGGTGTCTCCGCTCTCCACCGTTCACGTTTTATTATTTACTCCGATGATCGATAATATCTCTTCCGTTCCAAATTCACCTCGCCATTTGCCAATTCACCCCTTGTTTACCCCCATTTCACTTTCTTACAAACCCTCCGAATGGTTTCTATCTTCGTAAATTCCAAATTCCAAATTCTTAGGTAATAAGTATTTATAGCAAGTTTACTTTGCAGCTTCATCAAATTAACATTTTTTTTACTTTCATATTTGATAGCTTTCTGAAATATAAGCCGTTTTGGTACCATTTATTTTCGGGAAATACATTTTCCGTTTCTATTATATTTTCACGTTTCTTAATATTAATTAAGAAATATGTTATTAAGTTTTCGGAAATTTAAAACAGATTTAATAATACTAGGAAGATTTGTATAGCATCGTTTTCTTTTTAGTCACCCGGAGAGCGCATTCAACATTTTCTTCAATACCCAAAAAGGGTATTGAAGAAACGTTACTAATGAACGGCCTTTTAAATAATAAGTAAAATAACTCTCTTTCTAAAGGTTTTAAAGTTTAATTTTTAAGATTTTTTAATCTTGGTTTTTTCAGCTTTTAACCGTGGTTTTACAAAATGTATATTTAATTTTGAACCCAATTCTAACATTTAAAGCAAAGCTCTGTTTGAACAGTGTTGAAATATGTAGTTTTGCCCAATTTGATAAAACAATGGTTAAAATTCCCAAACATATCTCGACATCTGAACCTTCTGTCTGAACCCTGTTGTTTTTGCAACATTTAACTAATTATGTTGTGTAATTGATTACCTAATTCAAAACTTAATATCGATTGAGGCATATATATTATACCCTTTTTACATTAGCTCCACACAGGAGGCCCTGAGGAAAATAATTTCAACGACGGCCTATGTCAGCTTAGGGGATGTTGTGTCGAGGGCCTTATTAAAGAAAGGTTGGAGAGGAAGTTCTGGGAAGGAAATAGGTATGAGGGGTAGGAAGGAATCTGGGGGTCATTGGAGGTTGTCCACCACTTTCCCACGGGGTTCTAAGGAAACATATGGTTTCCTCCTTCTCCGTACTCGTCGGGACTCTATTTTTTTTATTTATAAAGAAGCTACTTTTTATTTAAAACTAGCTGTCCCGGCCACGCGTTGCTCTGGCTAATTAAACATAACGCCATCTACTGGATGGTATTCCAACCTTTATAACCACCACCATCTTTGAGTTCATCGCGAAGAGACATACAGACAGACGCCGCGGAGGACTTTAATTTATAATACGTAGAGATGGTGCGAAAGATTATAATAATGTGCATGAAATGCTTGAGGTAAGGTGATAAGGATTAATACTGTATCAGTCTAAATAACTTTCCAATTACCGCATTGTACGTGACCATTTTTTTGACAGAATGGGTATGGTAAGCTCTCCGTAAAAGATAGATATCGCGAACAGGCAGACAGGCAGACGACGCGGAGGACTTTAATTTATAATATGTAGAGATGTAGAGAAGGGAAGATAGTAAGCTATCCGTAAAAGATAGATATATGCCATCGTGGACTTTTTTGTAGATCTATAAAAGAGGAATATCCCACCATGCATTGTTTTGTTACATCTCAAAGGGATTAGGCAGTGTTTTCGATGAAAGCTACCAGGCGGCTTGACTTTTTCCGACGATTCTAACAATTATCGTTATTTTTCAACCAATTTACACATAACCTTAACAAATTATATATCTAAACCTTCCCCACGAATCACTCTATTGGTGAAAACGCATGAAAATCCATTCAGTAGTTTTTGAGTTTATCGCGAACACACAGACAGACAGACGACGCGGAGGACTTTTATTTATAAAATGTAGAGATAGAGATGTAGAGATGACTCTAAACCCCCAATGTCCGGGCATACATTGTTAGCAGGCAGTATGCGAGTGCGTACTTGTTGTTAGTTATTTATTTCACAGTATCACGTCTCATCTCCGCCACCTGATGTAGCTGAAATAAAAGTTTGATAATTATTTTAATGAAACATGGAAACTTAGAATATATCCTTAGATTAGAAGTTAGATATATATTAGAAGTCTCACCACGCCATGGTACGCGTTGAGAGCAATAGGCAAAACACAGTGGGTCGCTTATGTACCAGTTTTGCACAACACTACTACATGTACAATGGAGTGGTGTGGTTTAATCAACTAGCAATAGAGCTGAGATTAGGATCTGACTACAATAAATTCAAAAATAAATTAAACAATAATATCTTAAATAATTTAGCCACTTAGAACCGCATTAACCTTTAACTAACAATACTTATTCAACAATTTATTTTATATTATTTTTTATTTTATTACATCTGATTTATGTAAGTACGTATTTATAATGTATGTGTTATAATTTTTAATTTAAATTTTAATTTAAAAAAAAATATATATTTTCTCTTCCCTTTACACACGAGTAAAGGTTATATATTATATACATATATATTATGTTTATACTGTTTCTAATCAATGTTGCATGTTAGTATTTAATGATTTGAGTTTAATCCGATTGTAACCTGAATATGTAATTACTTATGATTATATTACATGTATATGTATATAAAAACAAATAAAAAAATAAAAAAATCCATTGTCCTTTGTATAGTAATTATGTTGTAGTAACAGTTGTATTGTGTGTTTGCAGTGTGCCAAAGTCTGGACATCCGCAACGGCCCCGAGATGTTCAACCTGCTGTCGGGATGCCGCGTGGTGGAGGGCTTCCTGCAGATCCTGCTGTTCGACCGCTTCAACGAGACGGCCTACACCAACCTGACCTTCCCCGAGTTGCGCGAGATCACCGGCTACCTGATGATGTACCGGGTCAACGGCCTCAAGACCCTCTCCACGCTCTTCCCCAACCTGGCCGTCATCCGCGGACACAAGCTCTTCAACAACTACGCGTTCATCTTGTACGAGATGATGGATATGGACGTAAGAATTTTTAATAGTTAATACCCCACCCCACTCTCTCATTCTACAACACTCCACATCATTAGAAAATTCGGAACACAAATTCCCTACTAGTGTTCCTTAGATTCTCTGTTTAACCCCTCTGTTTCGGAACAACTCATACATTTCTCACAGAAATTGTTGTCTCTCTTACTATCATGGTTAGAAATATAATCTAAACGGTGGTGTTGGAAAGAGAAAACACCACGTTTTATACTCAAATCTAAAACTTAACCTTAAAATAATTCAAATGTTTACCTTTATGAATCCAAATTTTCCGAAAATTATGATAGTTTGGGAATTTTTTATTAATTACTTTTACCTGAAACGACAAAAACGATATCGTTTATAAGGTGACCGGCCAACTCAGAATGAAACCAACTCAAAAACACCTCAGAAAGGTCATTAAGAGTGATAATAAAAAAAATGGTTAAATAGGTTAAGTTAGGGTTACAGCCGGCATAGTCCAGCGGTAAGGCTCTTGACTAGCACTCCGAAGGTCGCGCGATCGAATCCCGGCGTGGGAAATAATTTTTATTTGATTAATTTTTGTTATTTCACAATTTATTCATTTAAAATAATATATAGTGTATTTGCGGCACGCTCCAGAGTGGAAGATACTCTCAGTATAGCCCTGGTGTAAGACCACCATTCAGAATTGAAACGTTGCTTTAAATGGCATTAGCCGTGTTTGGTGACAAGATCTGAATAGCCAGTTACTTCCCCACCTTCCTCTTTCCTATCTCCTTACCCTCCCCACTACCTTCAGCCTCACAACATACCCCAATTGGGGATGCCGTATTCTCACTGGCTTCAGACGGGAGCAGTTGGGACTCTTGTGCGGTATTCATATAAAAAAATGTAATGGAACCCGTTTCTAATACGCCTAATAAAATAAGTGTGTTTTTATTTTTTTCCGTTATCAGTAATTTTAGTTAGAAAAAATGTAAGGTGAGTCATTTTTAAAACTTTTTAATTTGTTTGCTTTAAACAAATTATATTTAAAAAAATAAATTATTTCGTGAATGAATGTAAAAAAGTGTTTTAAAAAAATTATAAAATTTTAAATCGTATTTCATCACCTTTCCAAATCAGTACGTTCAGAAATATTCCATTTATTTGGATTTTATTGCAAAGCAAATATTTTGGGCCCGAGGCGAGGTCTGAGGGTTTTTATTACATTAACTCCACACAGGAATCCCCTGAGGAAAATAATTTCCCTCAGGGCATATGTCATCTGGGATGCTGTGTGGAGGGTTTTTATGAGGAGAGGAAGGAATTAACATTGGTCTTGAAGAGACCCATGTTGTAGGAAGGAGGAAACACAGAATGGGGGTCTATAATCTTTTTAATGTCTTTTATGTGCATCGAAGCATGAACACCCACTTCATAAGTTTTTTTTACCCTTTAATTGCCGAAAAATTGGAAAAAAAATGTATCGATAGCGGAAATTTGAAATGTCGTAAAGGATTTGAATATGTCATTTTTAAACTTTTCTTTTCTTTTTCGAACTGCATCGTCGAAATATTTCTAGAAAAATGACTGCTTCATTTACAACGTGCATTTTAAGAGGATTTTTTTTTCTGAAAAATTAAAAATAAATTCCTAATGTTAAAAAGAAATTTACAAAAAATGTTTAGTATTCTAAAAGGTCCATTCAAAGTTTTTTTTTAAAATAAAAAATATCTTTTCGCTCTCCTGAATGATTAACATTTTGTCATTTCCAGCATTTCAAATTTCCATTAACGATATAATATACGTTTTTGGGTTCTCCGTGATGTTAATTCACTATTTTTCCGCTACTATTTCTAGTTTCCGGACAGCGTGTATTCATTCATTGATTATTATTTGTATAGCTTATGTTTTGTCTAAATATTTTGTAATAAACAGTCTATTAGCAACATTAAAAAGTAAAATTAAAATTCATTTTGCAATACTGTAATGTCACTATTGCCAATAATTTGTCTCAATCTCCCTAGAAGACCTGGCGTGGCCGTATTATCTCCAAAGCGAGTATGTAATAATGTGTGCCTGTAAAGTTGTTTTCGAATGGTGTTCCTACGCTATTGCCTTGGATGCCTTTCTCTGTTTGATCTCATTTGAGATCTTAGGTCATTCCTCCTCTTGCAACAGCCAGTAACCAGGAGCTAGGTGATCCTTAATCCGAGCCTATGCTGCTACTGGATTCGCTCTAATGACCACCGAACCGAACATAAGATAACCAGCTACCTTCACCGCATTGACCACCTATAAATATTCATTCATTCATTTTATTTTATGGATGGAGAATAGCCATTACTATGGCTATGGAATGTGGATTCGAAGTTCGTACGTGTGTCCAGTAGGTATTGATGGCCGTTCTTCCAAGCCCAAGCTGCCCAAGTGGTCAGTGTCCAGAGTTTAGGCTGTCTGCTGTCTGCTGTCTGCTATCTGCTATCTGCATCTGCCTATCAGTTAGCTGTGTTGTGGGAGCAAGAGACAACTCATGAGCAATGCTTTTATAGGTCAATATTATTTCTTACGTCATCCGATTTAATGTTTTACAACACATTATTATGATGTTTTCTCATTGGTTGAACAATATCACATATTTCTGTTAGTCAGCTACTGAGCAATTATTATTTTGCACGACTTCCTCTCCTATTCCGCCCAAATACCAAAAGCATACAAATCATAACATTTTCATTCATGTATTTCTATCCTCAAGAAAATGTAGGTTTCATTAGCAACTGTAACAAACTAATGACACATTTTGGCTTGACCTTTTAGGAATAAAGACAATAAAAATCAGGAAAGGGGTGTAAGAAGAATATATGACGAAAATCTGAATAGTAGAAAAATTCGAGGACCCCCAAGAAAGACATGACACTACCAAGTGAATCAGATGCTTGAGTCGGGCCATGTCAAGAGTCAGAATAATAGAAGAGCATGTGTGAGGCGATTATGAATGTAAACGAGGCAGGGGGTGTGTGCCAAGACCGAGTTGTTTGGCGGTCAGTCCTCTCTGCCCACCCCTGCGAGGAAACGGCGTGATGGCTAGTTAGTTACCTACAGATGTTTTTAATTCTGTAATTTTCCCACCGTTCAGTGTTCATCACTTCTGAGCAAACTGACAGCTTTCCGTATTCCTGATGGTGTGATGATAATATCGTCTTGTCCTGTTTTCTTCCCCACAAAGTAATAAAATTAAATGTTGATCCTGTCTACTTTGATACCAGTGTGTAGTGAGAGAGTAGAGAGTAGTGACTAGTAGTTAGTTTAGTAGTAGTGACGGGACATATAAGGCCCCGCCGCCCCCGCCCTCCGCCTGCCCACTCCCGCCTTTAATATTATACTCTGTTGTTTACAGTCTATTTCTGATTGCCCCCTCTCCCCTCCCCGCCGAGCCCCTGCCGCCTCGGCCTAGCAGGGCTGCCACAGCGGCTTGGCATTGGGCACGGCATTGTGTCTAATATACCTACATAGTAGTGACCAACTGAAACTAGATTTTCGGATTCTGTTCTAGTTTCTAGAACAGTAGAAACAGTAGTTTCTAGTTAGAATCTTATTTTAATGGTTTAAAAAAACTTTGTAATTAGTCATTTTTATTGTTAAACTTGCAAGCATTTATCAAAGTTAGTTTTTATTAAAATGCACAGTAAAGTAACAGAAATTGGTTTAATGAGTAAATAAGTTTACTTTCAGCGGTTTCGGTTTGTTGTTACGACTTACATGTTATATTATAATATAAATTATTATAAATAGTAAAGTAATCAGTCTTGTCATCTTTTTATGTTGTAGACAATAGCCGAAGGTACAATAACTAAATAAATTTCGACAAAATTAAATAATATTAGAAAATTGCAAATTTTTTAAACATTTCCGGCCCATGGTGAAATAATAGCAAAACTTGAATTAGAACTTTCACAGAACTTGAATTTTAACTTTGAAATTTGGTAAATTGTTGAAATTCTGTGAAACAAACCGTCATAAGACGGCTTTAATCCAACTTTTAAAATAATAAATTAAAGTTATTCTAGAGTCATACAAGCCTGAGTAAAGCCGAAAGTGCTCAAACACATCACCGAATTTTCGACTAACTATTGGCCGAAACCGAAACCGCGGCCGAAACTTTGTTCGATCACTCATGATATATATCTACTAGCTGAATTCTTGACAAATCAGTTCCAATTTTAAAAAAAAAATGGCTCAATTGAAATAAATTTCTGTTAGATATTATATTATATAATTAGGTACTCACGTAGATTAATCGGATTTAACATAGGATTAACGCACCAACAACCGATATTAGAATGTTTATTAATGTTTTCAAAACGCACTTCACCTTTGTTCAATTACATTTTATTTGGCTTATTTATTGTGTCTTTTTCACCGTCAGGTTCGATTCTGTAAAACATTTTATTCAGAAGTTTCGTAAGATTTCTTCCGGGTATGCTGTTATTATGATATTCATTATTATCAACCTTATAATATTATTTTCGTTATTTGTTTTTGGGGTGTTACGCCGTGTTGCGCTACCTCCATCTTGAACCAACGTTTCGGCCAGCGTTGCAGTGTCCATCATCAGGGCAGATACGGCAGATCTGCCGTATCTGCCCCGATGATGGACACTGTCCGAAACGTTGGCTTAAGAAGGAGGTAGTGCAAGACGACATAACACCCCAAAAACAAATAACGAAAATACTATTGACCGTGAAAATCTTAAAACGTGTCTTATAATATTATGTTTGTATTGAAACAGAAAATTACAGAATCTGTTCTAATTTGAAGGTCTTTATTTTAGAATTGTCTGAAGATGTGCATGTGAAGATCCTAGCATTATTTGTGAGCTACCCTTA
Organism: Limnephilus rhombicus; assembly: GCA_929108145.2. Classification (NCBI taxonomy): domain Eukaryota; kingdom Metazoa; phylum Arthropoda; class Insecta; order Trichoptera; family Limnephilidae; genus Limnephilus; species Limnephilus rhombicus. Next base: position 44,950,065 of record OV815273.1, on the reverse strand, counting down.
CAAACTTACAACCCTTCTGGTTTTCCTCGAGAAAGTGGATTTCGTGACTTTTCAGCATTTTTTTTATTACTTTTTTTCTCCCTTGTACTGTAGAAAGTTTGAATACCACTTTCAGGATTCTCAGAAAGCAGTGTGATCGGTTAATCTTTTGGTACTTTCTATCTAAAGTTGTGTTGGGTTTGTTTTCCTATCTCACCGTTCCCGTGCCCGGTGATGGCACGCCACGGCAACCCTGCCTCTCGGCGCGTCCGCAGTTCACACACTTGTCCGTTGTTGTGAAACCGGTCGACCGAATTAATGACGGAATGCGCGCCCATTCCTCACGGTACTAAACACTAAAGCGGCAATCTGTCAACATTCAACCATCGCTTTGCATCAATTTGGAGGAGCTTTACTACCATTAACTTGGTCCATTAACGGAGTTCCTCGCGGTGTCGATACTATAATCATTATGTATCGGAACGCGTAGGGCGGCACGGCGGTTGAGCTGGGCGGCAAGCGGCGGTGGGAACACTAAACCAACGCAACACACTTACTAAATTTTAATAATATACGAGGGCTATCCGTAAAATAAGGTCTCCAGGGTGCTGCGGTCGCGAGGAACAATTTTACGCGAGAATATTGGTGGTTTCTCTATGCCAAATCACCACAAAGCTGAACTCTCTGCAACACTTAGTCTCGGCGTGGTAGCCGTTCGCGATGAAGCTTCCGCTCGCCGCACCAGCCAGGTGTGAATTACGCTCTATAAATAGTTTTTTTGTGCGAAGAACAAAACCCCGTAGAAATTCACTCTCAGCTATTTGAAGTGTACGAAAAACAATGTACGCTGTTTTTCGTGCAGAGTATTTAAAAGCTTTCCGGACTGTGATCGGTTTCAGATGAAAAAATTGCCAAAGTGGAAAAAACAATGATTGCAAATCGACGGGTGACGGTTCGGGAGCTCTGTGATATGATCCCCGATGTCACTAAGACCACTATTGACAAGATTTTAACAAAAAATTGGGATACCACAAAGTCTGCCCAAGGTGGGTCCCAAAATGCTCACCGAAGATCACAAACAACAACGGGATGAAGCAGCCCTCAAATTCCTTGTGTGTTACGACAACAATGGCGAAGAATTCTTGAACTCTTGTGACTGGGGACGAGACCCGGATACACTACACGACCCCAGAGACAAAGGAACAATCCCAGTGGCATCATTCAGATTCACCGAAGCAAAGTTTAAAAACGAATTACAGAGCGTAACTCACACCTGGCGGGTGCGGCGAGTGGAAGCTCCATCGCGAATGGTTGCCACGCCGAGACTAAGCGTCACAGAGGTGGGGATTTGACCAGGGAAAACCAGGCTGCACGCCAGTGTTGCAGGATTCCGCGTAGAATCATTCCTCGCGACCACAGTGCCTTGGAGTCCTTATTTCATGGACAGCCCTAGTACCTGAATGAAGTCCTCTGGCATCTGGCAGCCTACGAAATACATCGAGGAGAGGCACACGTGGTTATTTATTAATAACTAGCGAGTTCTCGGCATGCGTTGCTATGCCACTTAATAAGAAATTGTTCTCCCTGCGTGTCCTTTCCCATTCGCCCCGTTCCCCTTCCCCCCACTCCGCCTTCTATCTCCCCACACTCCTCTCCCGCTTCCCCCGTCCCGCGAGCCCCCCTCCGAAGTTCCTCTCTCCCCTCCTGTACATTCAGTTTTCAAACAGCTCGCGTGCCACCTATTGCAATTTTTTAACACAAATTTCATAATGCCAGAGCTCACCAGTATATATAGAAACCGTCGCGGGCATGCACACAACAAATCCCCAAAGTTTCATCGCAATCGGATGAATGGCTTAGCAACGCATAGCATTTTTTTTTCTTAAAAAAAAGACAAACATTCCTGGGTTACGAATAACCCAACAATCTCCTACTACGGTGAAAGCCGAAAATGTTGCTTGTGTTGTGATGGAGGACTTAGCCAGCCGAGGAATCGAACCCAAGCGCTATGCAGTGGCGGATACAGAGGTCCCCTTGTCCCCTCCCTAAATATAAGAAAATCTTTCTTCAATCATTCGCTCTACATGTCTAAACCATCTAAGCGTCCCTTTCTTAATCTTACTTATTACGCTTGCATCAGCCTTGCATTCTTTTCATATTTTTCTCACACTATCGTACATGGCTTTACCACACATACGCCGCAGGGATCATACTTAGAAAGGAAATAATGGAAGGAAAAAGGTATGATAGGTGGTTAGGACTCTCTGGGTTAGTGTGTCCAGGAGAGATGGACGGATGAACCTTTCCCTCCCACTTGGATGCGAGGCAAGGGGTCGATAGATTCCTGCTGGAGAGGTTAAATAGTCTACAATCAGTTTTTTCCAGCTCGCCACGCAGTACGTGGGCAAACACATCCGCCGCTACCTTTAAAAACCACATCCCATGAACTCGGACATCCCTGCTAAGTCACCAAACTTAGCGATCCACTTGGGATGACTCATAGCAGAGATGTTGTTTATTCAATAAATAATTCCCGTGGCGGCGGTACCCACACTCGCCTCCTAAATTGAAACTTTTGCTTCATTCACATTCACACGTCTTTTCATGTAAAGGTATCCTTAACATGGCCCGATTCAAGTATTTGATTCCCTTTATCATGGAATGCAGCCCTACTGCTCCCTGTGGCCTGCCAAGTTTTAAATGTGCGGTCCGCCAATCTTTTATATATTTATTACAGTGAAAACTTCATAGCACTGTTGTTGTGATTTGACGAACACATACATCTATATATATATCTATACCCGCAAGGTAGTGTGCTTGGGCCAATATTGTTTCTTATTTATATAAATGATTTATGTAGTCTGAATATTCCTGGTAACATTGTTAGTTTTGCAGATGACACTGCCTTAATATTTGAGGGTAAAACTTGGAATGAAACTTTCAACAAAAGTAATATAGGTTTAAAAGTGGTAAATAGTTGGTTAAACAATAATATATTAACTTTGAATGAACAAAAAACCAAATTTATCACTTTTAGCATTTCAAGTAAAAGTCAGCCTTCTGAAACTCACAACTTGATTATTCACAATTGTTTTCAAACATGTAACTGCAACCCTTTAGAAAATGTAGTCAGCATCAAATACCTTGGTGTAAAAATAGATAAATTTTTGAGATGGGATGATCATATTAATATGTTAGTAAATAATACTAGGAGACTTACCTATATCTTTAAAGAACTGAGACATATACTAGACAAAGAAAAATTAAAAACTGTTTATTTTGCAATAATCCAGTCTCTGCTTTCTTATAATATTGTGTGCTGGGGATCCTGCCCAAAGACTTATATAGAACCACTTAATATTGCCCAAAAAATGATTCTTAAAGTTATGTTTTAGAAAAAAATTAAATATCCAACTCATTTACTTTTTAAGGAATGTAATGTAATGAACGTAAAACAGTTATATATTACACAAACGCTTTGTAGATTTTTTAATAATATTAATTTTGCAGAAAGAACACAGCAAATTCGTACTACGAGAATTGGCTCTGGTCTGAACTTTATGGCAATTCAAACTAAATCTTCTTTTGATCAAAGAAATTATTTTTATCAAGCTCCACTCATATTTAATAGCCTTCCAGAACACATAAAGTCATCTAATTCCTTGTACACTTTTAAGAAGGATCTTAAATTATTTGTGTTAGTCGAGGATTGCCAATTGATTTTCTCTACTTTGTCCTTTCTAAATTATTAGCTAAATGAGTATGTTTATAATAATAAGCTAAAATAATATTATTTTTGTTTGAACCGTTTTTGTTCATCTTCCTCTTGCCAAATCTACAGCATGTTAAATTATATACATATATTTATTATTCACAACTTAATCCTTAAAAAAAAAAAAAAAACTTTATTTTATTTTATTTTAAATCAGATCTCAAAACTGTGGTCACCCTAAAAGTCTACATTAATGTAGTACCTAGCGCCATCAGTTTAGTAGGTACCAGTAGGTACCCATAATCTAATCTCAATCTGTAAGAAATACAACAATATTGTTCTTTCAAAATCTGTATAATTCTGTGTTATTTTGTTAACTTGTATAATTATTGTTAACCTCAACACAGGCTTGTCCTAGTGAGGTAACAAATTGTATTGTAAACATTTTTACCTACAGTGTAAAGAAACAATAAATAAAAAAAAATAAAAAAAAATATGTTTTAGCCTACGAGTGAATGAGATAGTACCTATAGTCGGTCTCCTCTTTGTGCGGTGCTTCGTTTTCTCCACACTGTTGTCTACTTTTCAGTTTTCTTAGGTATATCTTTAGCGCCCCCCCCTTGAGTTTTTTCTGTATCCGCCACTGGCGCTATGCCCACTCAACCACTGACCGGTACATAGACAGAAGCCAACATATTTTGATTCATATATCTACATAGGTATATATAGATAATTCATTTTAGGATCCTATAATAGTTCTGTTCTGAATTTCAAGACATTTAAAAACGTAAGTATCCCCTATTTATTGGGGTGTTTTGTAAGTACGGCAGCTGTATTATCCACAAAAACAGTCTCAACTGCTCAATATTAAATTGCTTACCGCCCAATTTTAAGAATAATTTTTATTATCTATAATTGTTGTAATGCTTTACCGAAAAGTCTTCAATTTGACGGACTAATTAGGTTCATCGAGTCTTTTGTGAACATCATCTTTTGGTGACTATTTACTAAATACTACGGTATCAATAGAAATTTACCGCGAACGTAATCTTCAGTGTCTAGACGACATTTTTTTCGTTTTAACCTTGGTATCAAAACTTCGTCTGCCTTTGGCGGATTTGGCGAAAACAACACAATCATTGGCGACGCATGCTTTTATACCCTCCGACATTAGTCACTAATAACATCTCTCTGCTCGATCTCTCTTCTCTCGATAACACCAACCTTGTTATAGGTATTGTTATCTCGTTCATTTCTCGACTGATGCCAGGGTGCATAAAATTCACATCTGTTTGTACACAACCCACTTACAAACCTAATACCTAGTAAGTCCGTGTGTAAATTTGTTCAATGGATATTAATTAACCTGTAATTTACAAGTTTCTTTGAATAATCTTTAAATGATATCTTCACTAGCTTATCAAGTGATTTACACTCTTCTAAAGAGCAATGTTTGATTGAGATCCAAAATCACAAAATAAACAACTTGCATGTTATGAGGTGTTTTACTCCACAGCGAAAATTACCTTTTAGATGGCATTACAGTTTGATCTTGTATGAATCATTCATGCGGCCTTCAAACCCAGAGCTTTCCAGACTGTACAGTGTACACTGTACAGGTACAGTATTCAGTGTTCCGTATCCGTATGTATTAACGATATTACAAAGAATGATGTGATTGTCTTTTCAGGAAATCGGGCTTTATTCCCTGACGGACATCACCAGAGGCTCAGTAAGGATCGAGAAGAATTTTAAGTTGTGCTACGTCAGCACTATCGACTGGGACATCATAGCCGCCAGTGGGAAGGAAGCCCACTACATCAAGGTTTGTATTTTAATCCGTACCATTAATATTGTTGCTGCTGTATTGCAATGTCTAGGATTATTTGATTTAACCGTTTTATGTGTTTGTCAATGACACTGAACTGAACATAAATCCATATCAGCAGCGTTTACCGCTTGACTACTTTTTGATTAACAAACTTAAAATAGAATATATTTTTATTAACGTTTGAATGATGAAATGAGAGAAAATGCTCCCATCAACATATTTATTGAAGGTGATTTATTTTAAATTGACATTAAAAAATTATGTTAATTTTAACATATGGGCATGTAGAGCGAATGAACGAAGGAAGTAGTGTAAGAAGAATATACGACGCGAATGTGAATGGTAGAAGAAGTCGGGGACGCCCGAGGAAGACATGGCACGATCAAGTGAATCAGATACTTGAGTCGGGTCATGTCAAAAGTCAGAATAATAGAAGAGAATGTATGAGACGATGTATGAATGTGAGTGAGGCAAAGAGTGTGTGCCAAGACCGAGTTGTTTGGCGGTCCGTCCTCTCTGCCTACCCCTGCGGGGAAACGGCGTGATGGTTAGTTAGTTAGTTATGTTAATTTTAATTTCAACTTCGGTGACTTGAATGCACCTAATCCCACGATCATTCTTCGAAGTTTAGTGTTCCGAATTTTAGTATACACTTGGAAATAGCGTAGCGATTAAGGTCTCACTAGACTGTGCGGCTTCGTTCATTCATATGATTTATAACAGATAATCCGTGTGGCATTTGGTATTTGGCATTTAGCGGAGTGCGCTAAACGAATGTACCGATTAGTGCTGCTGATTTCACATTTGACAGTGCGCACTGCGTGGAGTGTGTAGTGTGTAGTGTGGAGAGCGGCGCGCCGAGCGGTCATGTTACGCCTATTGTGCGCAAGGCCGCTGCGGTGGCAAGGTCACGGGACGTCAAGGTCGCCGAAGAGGACGTCAAGGTCGTCGGACAGGCGTCAGGGTCACCGTGGGGCTTGTTGCTTCAGCCGCGAGAGAGCGTTTTACGCTGCGTAACGTGTCAATTGCTGTTATTGTTGGCATTTTATCATAATTCAAGGATAATAATAATAGTAATATTTAAATCATTTGAATTGCGCCGTTATAACGAAAAATTACCTTGAGGGCACTGTGCAAATTTATTTCTATTCTCTTTGCACGCAGTTTTCAGATGTTTACAAATATAAAAGTACCAGGAATTTAAAAAAAAATTAATAATCAGTAACTTGAGTAAACGTATGTAAGTGCTTTAGTAGAAGTATACAATGCTCCATCTTACTACTAACTACAGAGACAAACTATTATAACAACAGATTGCATCCACTGGTTCGTTGCTCACTAATACAAAACAATATGTATAAATGTATGTACAATGCATTTAACTTAACACAGCGACATCAACACATCTTTGAACAATCACGAAAAGTAGTGAAAAAAACTAGGTTATGGGCTAATTTTTTCATGATTTTTCATGATAAAGATTGTTAAAGTTCCACTTTTTTGAGTTGTCATTATTGTTAACATATGCGTATATTATTATTTACTTGTTTATATTCTTATATTTACCCAATATATTAACCCAAACCCAAAGATTTAGGTTACGTCTATAAGACTTACCTATCTTTATTTCACCGAGTGGTTTTTATTTTCCGCTTTTTTGTATTAGTAAGTTAATAACTCGATCCGTTCACGGCCTTACAATGTCCATTGTTTGGTTTAGTAAATGTAAATGAATTGAGGCTTTGTTTAGGTTTTACTATAACAATGACAGCTAGTTGTGATTCCTCTGTTCGTGTTCGCAATAATTCAAAGCGGGCAAAAGGTCATCGCTCCGCTGCCAAATAACTGCATATCGCGCTTCCGTCAATGCGGCGATATGAATATTTGTGATACGACGGAATTATTGGCAGGTGAAACGTAAATACGACGGGAACGCTGCGAACACTAAACACCTGACAGGGATACGGAGGGCTCGATTCGTCTTGCTTTTTTAGGTGCTTTACAATAATAAAATAAGTGATAGAATTCCTCGAGGGATCAGTGGCCAGACGGACCCCGACCCCCTCCGACCTCCGACCCTCCCCAATTCCCCATCCCCACTACATCCCCGCTACCAGCTACAAGGCCTACAAGCTACGCGCCAGGCCGGCGCGTCTGCTAGCAATGTTCCAGTGGTGGACCACCACCGACAAGAACAAATCACGATAACACTTCTTTACCCCGCGTTTACCTTTTGAAACCCTTTCTCCCCTACTCCTGGTGCCTGTTATATGGCTGACTGTTGCTGCAATTTCGATTTAGCTTGACTTTCAATTTAGATTTCGTTCACCTATCTGATATTATACAAACAAATGCGCACAATCCGTCTTTGTTGTTTATCATTCGCAGACAAGTACGAGTCTTGTATGAATGGCTGACATTCTGTGGATGCGGGAGAAATTAAATTGCCAACCAATTTTAAATTCACTAATTTGTTGTTCGTCGGTTGTCAGTTCAATTCATCAATAAACAAGCATTTGAAATTCTTGACTGACGTCGGTTTATCAAGATCTTTCCTAGAAACAGTCAGTAGTCGGCACTCGGCAGGCAGCATCGTCTCATCGTCGCATTCGTCGGTGATTCGTCTGATTGAATATGTCACCGCTTTGGAACTCGTGCCCTAGATGTGTGATTATTAAAATTTATTTACTAACTCTGCTCTTCTATTTCTGTCTATGACCATAATAACGATGGTTCTCGCTAAAGTCTATGGAATTAATGATAGCTATTAACGTTATATTTTTCCAACTAACGACTGCTAGATAGTAGATTCTTTCAGTATCGCCCTATTGAAAGATGATCATTCAGAATAGAAACATTGCTTCAAATGGCATTAGTAATGTTTTTCCTCCACGTGGAGGGTCTTTTTAAAGAAAGGAGGAGAGGACATTCTGGGAAGGAAAAGGGATTGAGGGGTGGGTAAGAATCTGAGGGTCAGTGTGTCCTGGAGTGACGGACGTATGAATCCGTCCCTCCCACTCTCTCCAAAGGGACTCTTTCCACCGTCCTCTCCCTATCTGGCCCGTCACGCCGTAAGTTGACAGACGCATAAGACAAGCCGTTCTGGACAAACCTCGCCAATGAACCCTGACACCCTTACTAAGTCACCAAATGTAGCTTGCCACTTGGGGTGACCTATGGCAGAGGTGTTGTTATACAATGAATGGTTCCAGGGGTGGCGGTACCCATATCCGCCCCCATAATTGATACTTCCCAACCTTCGTCTTTCTTACTCCCACTCCCGCTACGGTAACATTACATTTTTACGAATAGTCCCACTTGACTTGAAACTAGATAATTTAAATAACAAAAATATATTATTTCCGATTGTTGAGATAAGAGACGTCTGATTTTTTAAATTTGTATTTTAATTATATTCGGCTTATTCCGTGCCTTCATTAATCTGATGTGATAGATATAAAAAGGAAATAGGCCTGCCTATCTCAATAGACTTGTTTTGAATAGAACCAAAAAGAAATGAAATGTTCAGAAAGTGTTGCCCACGCCTATTCGGCTGAAGGTCGCGTCTCCAGTCTCCAGTGGGTCGATAGGCTACGTCAGGGGCTCCCGACCGGGACAGGGCTCACTGGGGCCAGAACGAGGGCTCACGTGAAAGGGACTTCAAACTTTATATATTGAATGAAGATTAAATAACACCTTTGCTATAAAAGAAATCTATTTTTTTTGTTTCTTGACTGAGCAGCTCTGGTGTTATGAAGTTTGTGCATTTTTTTCTGTCCGAAATTTTTATAGGTTGACGCAACTATTTTTCATTTTCAGATTTGAAATGTGGCATTACTACAAACAGTAATAAGAAAACGATACGTATCAGTCTCATTAAAGACACTTTCCCAGCACTAGGACTGCATGACACAGACAGAGTGATGTTAATTGATTTTTTTCTCCTGATTTGTTTTGATGAAAATGAATTATATTTACAGAGTTCAGAGGCAGCGCGTCCTTTTTTATACTAAACTTAATTTTGGATTTGCGGCCAAAATACCAAACCAAACTGAACAATTACTTTTTTATCGAAGGGTATTGCAAATATTTAGTACAGATTGTGCTATTTTATTTATATTTGTTATAAATTATAAAATTTAGGTAAATTTAAAAACTTTGGCATTTTTTTGGGAGTTAATTGAAATTATAAAAATAAATATGTATATAATTATTAATGAAAGTGATTGCGCAGCCGTTCGTTTCTTTTAATGACGACGGTAAAATTAGTTTTTCGATATCTCTAAAAATAACAAAGTTATGAGCTTTCAAAGTTAAATTTAGTTAAGACCCCCAGATTCCTACCCACCCCTCACACCATTTCCTTACCAGAACTTCCACTCCATCATTTTCATAAAAACAATCCACACAGCATGACTAAGATGACTTAGACCCTTCAAATTCTGTGAATTCTTTCGAAAAATTGAAAAATACTAATAAACTTTTTCTTTTATTTCAAACCATGACAACTCATTCAATCCCTCAGGCTAATTTATTCGTTTTTCGGAAAAACTCATATAGGTCTCGTAGATATCGTTGTCTCTCCCTTACCATGATGGTTAGAAATATGAACTAAACGGTGTAAGAAAGAGAAAACACATGATTCAAGTCTAAAAGTTAACCACAAAAAAATTTAAATGTACACCTTTATAAAACCAAAGGTTCAAACCGCAATTTGAAAAAAAATCTTGAAATTTTGAGAATGTTTTTATTAATTTTATTTACGTGAAACTACAAAAAAGTGAGTTAACGAGAACGTTTATAATACATTTTCCTAATAAAATATGTGTGTGTTTTTATTTTTTATCCTTACCAGTCATTTTAGTTGGAAAAAACGTAAGGTGAGCCATTATTAAAACTTTTTTATGTTTGCATTTAAAAAAAATATTTTTCAATGTTTATTATGTTTATTTGGAATTATAAAATTTCAAAGCGTATTTTATTACCTTTCAAAAACAGTTTTCAGTTTTCGGATGCGATCAGAAATATTTTATTTATTTGGATATTATTGCAAAGCGTGAATATTTTGACCTCCCGACAAAATAGGCCTGAGGTCTGAGAAAATAGATGCGTTGTTATAGAAAACACAAAAATTGTGCAAATTTGTGATATTTCCGCAAGTTTTTAGTTAAGATATTATTTAGGTGTCTTAACCCAACCCACCCGAATCTCTCTATTAAAATAATTGATTGACAAGTCATATTTCTCGACATATAAAAAGTCCACTTATGGACGTTACGTCATTAGAACGAGCTTTATATTTTAAGGATAGTTATACATGGTCACTAAATACGACAGAATGTTAGAAGTAGTTGCCGTTTGACATGTTGGGTTGTGTGTTGGGTGTTGTCGGTTTTGGAATTGTGGAGGTCGCCGAAGGCTCCAACCTCTAAGTCCCAATGTCGGTTGAAGGATGTTCGCCGGAGGTTGAACGTCCCGATAAGACGCTACGCTCACTGGTGACTGTTGACGTCACCGCCGCAGTGTTTATGAATGATTTTTGGCCGTACGCGATATTAGCCACATTATTACGTCCTGTCGGCCACGTTGAATCGGTATGAATGGAGCTTTGTTTCTGGAAGTGGAAATACGACGACGCCTCGCAAACAACAGGCCTAATGGCGTATTGACCACCAATGGGCAAACTGTTTGTCCAATGTTTAGGATCCGTGTTAAAATTTTGTTATTTTTAACTAAAAATAAAAATCCCGCTTTTCAACTGAGCGCCAAATTTAACGATATCTCTGTTTACGCGTAATTAAAAAATATAAATTTTGGATATTTACTAAATTTACTACGTACATTTATTACATTAATTAAAAACTTTGTCAAAGTATTCTAACGTATGGTATATCTGTATGGGAATAGAAGAAGATACTTATGAATCAAGGATGACTGTATTCCGACACTTTTCTTAATAATTCTACATATTTTTTTATTCTAGTTAATTATTTTTTTCTGGCGTCCTGTTTTAGACGTTTTTTGCGAGTTTTGCTTTCTGGTGATTTCTGGTGACTCTTACCCATTCAAAGCTTCCGTCATTTGTGCTTGACTTCTTATTAAAAATATTTTAATTAATATATTTAAAAAAATTAAATTATAATTTTATTTTTTCAATAATAATTACAAAAATACTGTTTTAATTTGTACCCAGGGTTCAAACCTATTATGAATTTAAATTAAGAGAATATTACTATCAACAAGTTATCTCATTTGTCCAGCAGATGTCTCTGTAATAGATTAATTTTTTGTCTTCTCTCCCCTCTCAACAGACAAGGAAGTACACTTATAAAAAGCCTTAAGCTAGTAAAAAAACCTCACTTCTTAACTAAAACTTGCACTGAAAAATTAAAATACCATTGAACCCTTGTCCGTTGGGTGGGGAAAAGGTTATTATCGTCAATTTTAAATATCAAATCATAACAATAAAAAACGAAGAATTTAAGTTATCAAAAGTGCTTCATTCAAAAAACCAGTCTACCATTTTACTCCTCCGTGAAGACCTAAATATTTTACAAATACTTTTTGGCATTATTTTTAAGTAAATGAAAATAAGCAACTTTGTCGAAATGCCATTATACGTGTATGTATGTAAAAATTGTAATAATATGAAAATAACCAACAAATAAAAATATATAATTATATTTGTATGTGCCTCACGGGACTCGTTTATTTCTACACTAGTAACGATATTTTTTTTTAAATGGAGGGCCATTTAATCTGTTTTCATTTTCTTCTTCAATAGTAGAAGAAGTCGCGAACGCCCAATAAAGACATAGCACGATCAAGTGAATCAGGTACTTGAGTTGGGCCATGTTAAGAGTCAGAATAATAGAAGAGCATGTATGAAACGATGTAAACATTCATACATCGTCTCATACATGCTCTTCTATTATTCCGACTCTTTACATGGCCCGACTCGAGTATCTTATTCACTTGGTCGTGCCGTGTCTTCCTCGGGCGTTCCCGACTTCTTCTACCATTCACATTTGCGTCATATATTCTCCTTACTCTCCTTTCCTCGTTCATTCGCTCAACTTGCCCAAACCGTTCAATATTCTTCAGCACAATTTTATTTAGTCAAGTGGGCAGTACAAAAAGGCTCGCGGGCCGCAGGATGCTCGTAACTGTTCTACCTATATTTTATTGTGTTCTTGTTTGTTTAGCTACTGTGGGTAGAGTTACCTTCTGCCATATAAGCTTTGTGTAGTATTCCATAATATAATAGTATGTAAGTCCAACCGCAAGATATACCAACCAACGTCAACAAAAAGTAAACAAGCTGTCGGTTAGCAATGTACTTTCCCGAACGGCGGAAATACACGTTTTCCGGAAGTGCGCCGTCCGACACGTGGCGGCTTCTGCGCAGTACCATATATATATTGTTCACACGAGTAGGTAGTACGTAGGTATTGTCGACCGGGGTGAACAGAACCAGATGGGTGAAGCGGACCGCATAAGTGATACACCCCTACTTCTTTCCGTAAGTGTCTCGGAAATATTAGGCTTAACAGCGGTCAGCTTTTTTGTGTGTCCGCGCCAAATATTTCTATTTAAATTCGGATAAAATATTGGGTTTTTTAAATTGTGTGAATATTCGGTTTTATAACTACTGCACATCAGCCTAGAGATTCCGTATTTTTTGTGGGATCGTTATTGGATAACGGGCGTTATCGCCTGTCAGACTTGTGTGATTTTTACATATTTACTGTCACATATTTTGGTTTAGATCTTTTTAAACACGAATTCCTGCAAGTATGCATGATTATTTATTCATTTAGTGTACGTTGTAAGCACACAAATCTAACAGGAGATTACGTCCGCTATTTAATAACGATCCCACAAAAAATACTGAATCATTAGGCAGAACGTGAAAATGATATTGTCTTTTAAACCAATTATATTATACCTATGTGGCGGAAATTTGAAATGTTGCAAAGGACAATAAATCCAAAATTGAGTTAAATACCTATGTCAGTCCGATGTGCATCGTCGAAATATTTCTAGAAAAATAAGTGCGTCATTTAAGGCGCGGTGTACCTGCTCAAAAAGAAGAAGATGGAGAGTTTTGTAAATACGAATGTTAGAGAGAGCGCGCTAATATTAAAAACGATAACATTTAAGCGAAACTTGCGAAAATATTTAATAAAACACGACTCGCTTAAAATAGAGCAAAAATTTCGTGGGGATTATCTAAAATAACATTTAAAGAAACACTGAATTTTTTCATACATATAACTTGGCCCGACCGTTCGCCTCGCCCGATCACCGTTCGCATCGATCACCGTTCTCATCGATTATCGTTCGCATCTCAGATAAAAGAAACAAAGGGTTCGCATCGATCACCGTTCGCATCACACTTTTTCGTAACGCATTCACCAGATTACCCCTCAAGTCGAGCGTGCGTAAAGAAGTTTTACTTAAAAAACTGGTTGTGCGTATCACGTCACGAACGTTCAAGAAACATCTGAGTGGTCGAAAGTGTTGTGAATATGATCCCTGCATTATTGCTTTTTGAAGTAAAACTTCTTTATAAGCTGGTGAATGCGTGTCGAGAGCGTTGCGAAACGGCCAACGGTCGGGCTTTTCGCCGTACATTCCCAATTGGAATATATGGCGAGCGAAATGCTGAAATACGCCATTTCACGCATATTATAGCTGTGTGAACACGCTCTTAAACACGCGTGTCTTGGGGAGTAAGCTGGTGAATGCGTGACGAGAGCGTTATGAAAAGTGTGATCGGGCGAGGCGAACGGTCGGGCGAGGTGAACGGAAGTTGAGAAGGAGATATAAGTTTGAAAGTTTTACTTCAGTCGCGTGGTCTAAAGCACAGTCGTTTTTTGTGATTTTGTCTATCTTTGTTTTATTAATAATTTATTAATATTTTACAATTAAAAAAAATAATAGAAAACACGATCCATACCTATTCGGTTTTTTTAATGACGAGCAGTGGTTTTTTAAATGCATAAACGTAAAGCTAATTAAACACTGTGGTCACCTTCACGTCAAGTGCGGGGTGAACAGAATCAGTTTATATAACCTTTTAACTATGAAAAAAAGGGTTTTCAATTTCAAAAAAATGTATTTTATGAAGTGTCAGCCCATAACATTATTTTTATCATAATATTTCTTATAAAATAAGCTTGTGGCAATAAATCTTAAAACGTGGTACCACTTCACCCCTTGTGATGGTATCTGTAACCTACTAGTATCTGTAACGTCACCGCAGTGCCTGTTTCCTCTTCCTGTTCCTGTCGTCCGTAGCCGCAGCCCGCAGCATGTCGATTGTCGCATGTCGGCCATGTCTTCCACGTCGCTGTCATCCGATCTCAATCTTGTCTTGGCCGGGACATTTCCCACTTAGTGAGGCGCTATGTTTTGCACCGTTCTTGGAAGTAATTCTAAATATTGGAGGAATTTGACTGCCCTGTGGGTAGGCGTAGGACCCTCGGCTTGCAGAGCTGTATGTATGGAATTATGCTGAATATTTTTCTTCTCGGCAGCTGATTTTCCGGTGTTTTATTTCTATAACACAGACCTATTCTGAAACTCGTCAGATGGGGTCAATGCAATATTAAATACTAAGCACTTAAAACTCTAAAACGTAGATTCTCAACCTTTTTTTGCCCACCGCCCACTTTGAGAATATTTTTATTCTTTGAGAATATTATTATAAAGGTCTGAAACGCCCCCAAGGGGGCGTTATCGCCCACGTTGAGAACCTATGCTCTAAAATGTAGGAGAGACATTGATTGCGGAAATGACAGTCTCGAGAAGTCATTGACTGTCAAGCCCTTTGTCGTCAATTAATATTATAGACTCAAGTAAGAAAACTAGAGACAAGCCATTGTTTCATATTGAAATTGCTTCAACGAGTCTCAGGCTAAATTCTTGAACTTGCATAAACTTACAATCATTACAATAAAAATTATATTGAGGCTGATTATCTTGTCGTGTAATTTATAATCTTTTAAAACCCGTCTGCTTGTTTAGGAATAAATACGTCCCAAAACAAGTAATCGCATTATACTTTCATAAGACCAAAAACGTCCCGAGCGACCTTACATTTTAAAAGCTATATATCTCTCTTCCTCTCACGCAAACATTTGTGTAGCGGTCACTTAACCCGCTCTGATAAAATCTACCGCTGCGCCACTGGACTCCATCGAACGCGCGAGAAATACTACGACATACCTACCTGCGCCACAAACAGCGTACTACCGTCGGCCGCCTAGGAATAATAATTCCGCCACTTACGCGAAAGGCCTCGAACTTGTGGCTGTGCAATACAAATGCCCGCAGAAAGTTCGGGCAATTACTCCGCTTTGCGTGAATTCTCTCAACATTACCTGGCGCGCTAGCAAGCTACTCTGCCGATCGCGCTAGTAAATAAAGCGACTCATTTCGGCGCTCGCTCACTCAGTCTCAGTCAGTCCAGTCATTCATCCGGTCGAGTAACACACACCGAGCAGTGATTACAATTAGCTCCAGTGCCGTAACACGTTACTAGCCCTCGCGGGGCTGCCGATCTCGCAACAAGCGATTAACGTTTGTCCAGTGTGACTCCAGGAACATTTCCAACACCTTCGAGGATTCCTTCTCCAACTACCATCCGCTGTCCGGCCCGTTCGCGCCTCGACATGAGATGTCACCCTACCTATCGACTACCAAGCACGCGCTTGCTGTTCATATAGGTGCAACCCTCATCGCCTCTCAAGGTTCCTTCCTGCGTCACGTGTGTGCGCCGACTCAAAGGACACACAGCTGCCATATCCCGTCAACACGACGACGGTGATCGACCGCCTGGACCAAGTTCACTTGACACAGGACTTCTACACCGCCTCGGTGTAGAGCAACACGCCGGCTCCCTGAAAACCTGTGATCTTCACCGCCGTAGTCTCCTGACCATCTTCACGCATCAGCATCATTAACGGCACCACTGTCACTCCGCTCCGGTTCGACCGTCGCTACGTAGCTAAATAAAGACTGACTCACTACACCGACTGACGCCTTTTATTTCTCGACCCGTCTGCCGATCCGCCCCGTTCCCTCATATGTATTTTTCTTTTAACCAGAAAGAGAATGAAATAATTCACCTTACTGTCTTTGAATAATGAAAGCTATCTTGCATAGATATTTTACAATCTCGATCCAAAGTGACGGTTTCTGATTTTTCGCGCAAAACTGAGGCTTCCGGATTGTGAGGTGCGAATATATTGTACCAAGCAGACGGGTTGAACAATTTGTTAATAGAGCCTTGTAATAATGAAACTCTTTACGAAATAAATTCATTATTAAAATTTGTTACAGTAATTCTTATTCATTTTTTTGTATTTGAAATTTCACAATAAATAGGTATATTATTTTTTACGAGTATTTTTATATTTTATTTTTTCGATTTAAAAAAAAATATTTTTTTAATTTTTAAATAAATTATTATCCCCTAGCCACAAAACTAGCACATTGGTTATATATGTTTATTTTGCTTTTCTAGTACCTTTTTTTTTTTTACATGAGCTCCACACAGGAGGCCCTGAGGAAAATAATTTCCCTCAGGGCCTATGTCATCTTTGAGGATGCTGTGTGGAGGGTTTTTTTAAGGAAAAGGGAAGGAGAGGAAGGGAAGGGAAGGAGAGGAGAGTTCTGGGAAGGAAAAGGGTTTAAGGGGTGGGTAGGAATCTGGGGTTCAGTATGTCCCGGTCAACCTATCTACATATATTTTTTTTTTTGTGTTCCGCGCAAGAGTCCCAAGTCCCAACTGCTCCCGTCTGGAGCCAGTGACTGGCATCGTCAACTGGGTTATGTTGTGAGGCTGAAAGTAAAGGTGAGGGGAGAGGGATGAGGTAGATGAAGGTAGGGAAATACCTGGCTAATCAGATCTGGTCACCAAACACGGCTAAAGCTATTTCATGCGACGTTTCAATTCTGAATGGTGTCTTTCACCAGGACGATACTGATGTAACTTGCACGCTGGAACGTGCCGCAAATACACTATATATTATTTTGATTGAATTAATTGTGAAGTAACGCAAATTAATAAAATAATATTTATTTGTGCACGCCGGGTTTGAACCCGCGATCTTCGGATTGCTAGTCGAGAACGACATCGATCACGGAGACCGTCATATATCTATACAGATAAAAATAAGAAGAAAAAAATTGTTGACTTTTTTATTTGTTATTTGTACAGATGATATTATTAAAAAACTAATTTTAGAATATTATTTCTTGGGTTATAAGTTATAACTTATAACCTTATTATTATACTTAATTATTTTTTTATGAATGTAATATTATTAAATTGTAAATATTCCTAAAAATATATAATATGGGACTGTTTTTCTCTATCGAACTTATTGTGTTTACGAGACAATGCAATGTGTCCGTTTTTAGTTGCTTGCTTTTACTAGTGAAAATAGATCAAGGAAGAATTCAAATAAATAATTACTCACTCCCCTCTCTCTCTTTTATTGGCCCCAGAGCAAATTTTGTAATCGTCGTACCGTTGGTACCTACATATATTTCGTAATATTCTTATTCAGAAAATTGTTTTCAACCCGTTGAAATTAAGATATTATCCTGAATTAGTGCAGTAGAGGTTTTGCTAAAGTGCCTGGTGTCATTGGGACTTTGTTTATACTGAATTTTATTGCCAAAATAATAATTATTCATAATTATTAATTAATATATACATATATTATAAAAGAAAGTGCGTTAAAGTCTGCGTCCCGTTAAAACTCAGAAACGTGTCCCGGTACGATCAAGGGAGTTATATGGTGCGGTAGCCTTCTATCCCCCATCCATGAAGAAGGTTCCCGTTTTTACCTGAAGGGCATACTTTTGAAGAAGGGCTGGAAATTTCGCCCTCTAAAAATTTCTAAAACAGTTCAGAACATTCGTGAGTATTCGAGAGCATTCCAAAATATTCCAGAACATCCCGAAACATTTTTGAATGTTTTGGAATGTTCGGGAATAGTCTGGAACGTTCGGGAACACCCCGGAATGTCCCAAATCATTCTGAAACATTCCAGAACATTCTCGAACGTTCTGGAACATTGTGGACCATTCGCAGCCTTTTTTGTATGGGTGGGGCTACCCATTGGTAGGGGTATATAAAGCAAGATCCGTCGTGGGTCGAGCGTCAGCTGGTATATTATAAGAAAAGAGAAAAAAAAGGAAACAGAAGCCATTTTTGAATTTCAGATGAAATAACAATAGTAATGTAGTAGGTAATGATATCGAAAAAGAATAGAGAGATCTATCTACAATTTTAAAGAAGTTTTTACATTGTAAATAAATAGAAAGAATACAAAAATATATCTTAATTATAAAAATATGTTACATAAAAAGTTCATCCAGGTATTTCTTAAATAATGGTAAACTTGTATTAAATATGTCGATATTTGAGGTGAATTGGTTTCCAAGTGTGTGAAAGCGAGGAATAAGTGCATGTATAACGAGGTGAACAATTCGTCAAATTTAAAATCATAGTTCTGTGAAAGTTTTATTTAAGTTCTGTTTTTATGTAAGTACGGTGATATAAATGACACGATATGATATAAATAATAACAGAACTTGAATAGGATTTTCACAGAACTTGAATTGTAACTTTGAAATTTGATGAATTGTTAAAATTCCTTGAAACAACTGGTCCTCAAACTCCCTTTTTGTTCGATAAATAATGTCTATAATCCCTTTTCATCATCCATATTTATCGTGCTCCTTTTGCTTTTAGGTCGGGGATTGTGGTTCGGTGAGCTGAGCTGATTTATATTTCTATACTAATACACAAATATTTGAATAAAATAACAAAATGTTTTCTATCTTTACATCTAATAATGCGATTTCATCTAATAATTTATTGAGAGACTGTCGTGTGTCTTGCTTAGAGCAGTAACTATATTTGTAGCAGAACCAAACAGACGCCCCCTGACCTATGACGAGAGAACATCAACAATCCTCCTCTCCCTCCCACGTCACGTGATGTTTTGATATTTTCGCTCTGGAGAGATCACCCCCCCCCCCCCCCTCCACCCACTCCTGACTAAAATAAATGATTGTCGGGTTGAACATCGCTCTGGCGTGGTTCACTCTATACTTTGTTACACTGTGTGAATGCATTGATTTATAAAACGCGAGATTGGTCTTTGCTGAATATACTCGCCATTTCCCCTTGTCAGGTGAAAGGCCGTCAGAAGCATTGGCTATTTTTTTGACAATGAAACCTGAAAAATGTACAATTTCTCGTCAGTTATAATTATAATTATATTTTTATGCGAATTTTTTTTGACATTGTTATGGATTAATTTCTTATTTATGCGTTGATTTAATTTGATGTCTAATCTATTGTACCACCCATCATAAAATTTTGCATGTTGCTTTCCAAGCACGTTCATTGAAAAACGTATTATATATTATTATAAATTTTTATTTTTTATTATTTTTTTATTAACCGAGATAAGCACAAAATACATTTTTTTAAGGTTTGAAGTACAGTACACATTTTTTTTGGTATACACCACCTCACTAGGCTGAGCCTGTTACGAGGTGCCAGGAATTTAATCAAATTTTGATTACTTAATCTCTACGATTAAATTAAAATTTTTATTACGTAAGAAAAAATAAATTATATTTGAAAAGATAAATAGAATGAAAGAAAAATAAAAAGAAAAGAAAAAGAAGAGAGATGAGAAATAAATTATTATATAACTAGCTGGTCCCGGCGTGCGTTGCTATGCCATTTAATAAAGAAATTGTTTCTCCCTGAGTGTCCTTTCCCACTCGTCCCGTTCCCCTTCCGCCTCCCCTTCTTTTCCTGCATCCTCTTCCCCTCTCGCGTTCCCACTCCGTCACCTCCACCTTCCCTCTCCCCACTCCACTCCCCCCCCCCCTCCCCCGTCCTGCGAACCCCTCTCCCGAGTTCCCCTCCCCCTTTACACCTCCCCTTCCTCTCCCACATTCCCCTTCCACCTTCCCCGCCATCCCTCTTCCCTTTCCCGCTCCCTCGTCCGGCCAACCTTTCTCCCGCGTTCCATATATTTAATCCCAGTACATTCAGTTTTTAAACAGCCCGCGTGCCACCTTTTACAATTTTTATTCAAATTTACCTACCTAACATAGGTACCCATTTAAAATATCTAAAATTCTTGAGTCGATTCAATCTATTAGGGGAGTACCTACTTTAAATAAATTTATCAACTTCATTTTCAAAAATAGAATCCTGATTAAACAATGATTGCAAAATGTCATTCTCAATCACGCGAACTGTCAAACGTGCGATGTTTTCTGAAATTATCCAATTTTCTGCGCAATTTTCTTATTTTTTCTCTCCGTAAGAACCATCCTCGTACTTCAAGGAATATTCTAAAATAAGAATTAGCGAAATCGGTTCAGCTGATCTCGAGATTTGCGCTTAGCAACACATTTAGCGATTCATTTTTACACACACATTTAGCTATTCAATATTAAATACATTTTTACGCAGCATCGGTCAAATGCATTGTACGTATAGTTTTGTATCAGTAATTGAAGAACCGGATGCAATATTTTAGCTATTGTTGTTATAACGTTTATCCACTCTGCAGTTAGAAGTAAGATAGTAGAAATATGATATACCTAAATTGGAGATGATTTTTCACAAAAACGGCGCCATACAAATCATCCAAATATCATTATTAACGATAAAATTGCACTCAGCTTCTTATCGATCTCACCTCTATGCCTACGTTGAATACAGTCAAATCATTCTGCACTCAATCTTGAAATGGGTTGGTTAACTTTTGAAGCTTACATCTGCAATAGGCCACTTGCATCACATTTTTTTTTTAAATTCCAGTTTAGGCAAATATTCTAAGACATTCGGTATTTTTTTTTTAATCGTATTTTTGAAACCCTTGCGATTTTTTGAAAATTTAAATCCGAAATATCAGACCATTTTTTATAAACCGGAAAGACGGGACATAATTTTATAGGTGCGAAAAACGATAATTACATAGCCGAAAATCATTTTAAAAAAAATAATGTTTTCTCCACGAATAACACAGGAGAATAACGAGGCATACCAAAAATATAAAATCTCATAAATATTTTTGTCCTTGATCCATCTTATTGATCAGAAA
Source organism: Limnephilus rhombicus (assembly GCA_929108145.2). Lineage (NCBI taxonomy): Eukaryota > Metazoa > Arthropoda > Insecta > Trichoptera > Limnephilidae > Limnephilus > Limnephilus rhombicus. The sequence goes on along the minus strand of OV815273.1, from coordinate 44,928,386 downwards.
TCATTATAATGTTCAACGTCTATATTACTAAATCAAATGTAATATACTTGTACTTGTAAATTATAATAATAATAAGAATATTACAAAATTTGATTTTGTTAAAATCCGCACCATTATCATTATACCTCTAAAACACGTACGGACAACGTAAATTGTACGGGGTTCTCGTCATAACATCTGTCAAAAAATGAAACCAAATGATACTTTCGCAGAGAACAAACAATAAATCTAGTGAACGTTAAATGTCAAATTCAAAAATTCGCCTAAAATCAAAGTGATGCCATATAAAAAAAAAAAATCAGTGTGGAATTTTATAAAAAATAATAGGAACATTTTCGGCGACGGGAAATTTTCATGTAGTGACGTCACAAGCCCAAATAATGGATTTATTTATTTAAAAATAAAAAAGCTGTGCATTTCTAAAAATTTTTACTAACATTTTCGTAATCTTAATAAAAATCTATCTACACGATTTTTTCCAAGTCGTTATGAAGTCCATGCAAGTGGCCTATTGCCACTTCCCACCCTTAAAAAGTTTTGCCTAGGATGGTGACTTACCTAGTTTATCATAAATCAATCTCCTAAAAATATTTAAACAATGTTTACCTCGATTACATTGAGCGAGTTTATAAGCTACTAGCCGGCAAGTTTAAAAGCGGGCGAATCGGCGAATGCGATTGTGATGATGACAAACAAAACTTTCCACTCGCGCAGTGCTAACTAGCTAGCGAGTTGACATTTTGTAGAAAACTGAGATACTCGTAGCTAGTTCACCAGCAAGCAACTATGATGACACAAGGTTAGTTTACTAGCTAACGAGCCCACTCGCTAGCGGGTAGCGAGCAAAGTAGCCCCTTCAACTTATTTCTTAGATTGTTCACAATCTGCCAGTTAACTAGTAAATATGATTACACTGATCGAGTTTAATAGCAGATAGTGAATTTGCCAGCTAGTAGCTTGTAAATTCGCTCAATGTAATCGAAGCTTTACAGCTTTGACAGACTTACGAGTATATCTGCAAGGGGCCAAAAGTGGAACTTTCGAAAGAACTATACTTTCAAAATTAATTTTGTTACTATTTTTTTTTTGCATACACAATATGTAAAGTAGAGATGCTCTTGATTGCACAAGTATTTCGATCTGTACCACAGAATAATGAAATGCATTGTGGACGTGTTTTGTGATCCAAATATTTGCTTAAATTTTCAATACTAGACTGTGCTTACGAAATTCAAATGGGATGGAGATCTACGATGTCAGGCGATTTTAAGTGAGGCAGTTCGCTGGGCCTTCGATGGTTAATAATGTATGAGCCGGTGTATGAATGTGAGTGAGGCAAAGACTGTGTGCCAAGACCGAGAGGTTTGGCGGTCCGTCCTCTCTGTCTACCCCTGCGGGGAAACGGCGTGATGGTTAGTTAGTTAGTCAGTTCGCTGGGCTAATGGGCTAAAGGAAACATTTATTATACAGTGGAAGATAATTCTAGTTTTCTTCTGTATTCTATGATGTATACAGGTCTGATATTGATCCTGGGAACTCAGGATCTTGCTGATTTATCAAAATCAAGGAAACTTTGGAGTATTTACATTACCTGATTTAACCAAATAAGTTAGGCTTAAGTTAAGTGAAACTTATCCCGAATTTAACACTTTCTAAACTTCGACGATTAATAAAATAGCTTTAATCGATTAAATTTTACAGTCAACTAACAGTTTATTTAAAAGAGGCAATCTCTCTTCCGTAATTTATAAATCAATTAAGAATGTAATTGGAACCTTTAATTAACCGAGAGATCATCAGATGAGCCCGTTATTATTTCTGCTCTTCGGTTCTGCGAGCCAATGGAGCTTGGCTAATGGGAAAACTTCAATCGTATGTTTTCTAACTGCTGAATTATTCAATCACACTTTTTTTAAATACGATTTATTTGTTTTTCCCGTTCATTATTATAGTGTATTAAATATGTACATTTTGAATTTGTGGTTCCGCTTAAAATTATATTATAAATTTTCGTGTAACGTGTATTACGTTCAGAAACTAATGTTTTTTCATTCTGTTTTGTCCTAAAATAATTTAATTTGGAGACAAATTAAAGGATTGTGTAAAATCTGCTCTCACGCCATTTAAGAAATATAAGTTATTCGTATTTTAAGGACTCCGAAACAACCTCTCGTTTTCTCCACACGAAGCGAGAATTTTGAGTAGAATTTATGTTTAGGTACTAAAGATTTTTAAATATGTTTGACTTTACTAATTTTTAAATGCTTGTGTAAAAAGATACATGTCTTGAAAAAAACAACTGTTTTTTTTTTAATTTTTTATATCGATATTTGACCAGAACTCATCAAGGTAACTTCGCGTGGCTTTCGAAATGTCATCCCACGTCCAAAAGGCTTTAACAATGTTTACATTCCGTAAATATGTCTGTAAAATCCTTCTCCTTTTGCGGGCGTCAGAAACATTCATTCAATGAATCAATTCATGGTGACAAGTTCCCTACCCCGCGACTGTAAATTATAGCGAGCACTAAATTTCAACTGCAACTCTCGGATAATAGTAGCAGTAATAATGTGAATATATCAACAGAACTCGTAACTCGAGATCATTTCCAGCGGCAGTAGTTATGACTTGGGTGAATTATAAGCGTGGTTTGTGGTCAGCTTATTTCTAATGATTATTATGTCTAGCTCTGGGAATCCATTCGCCCGCTCCGGGTTCCCACATTCCCACTTCCCATTGATCTTTAAATTCGCTGCTACATTATATTACATTGTATTATCTCCCTACCAAATATAAACTTATACCCAGCCTAAGCGCATCCAGTTTTTCACTACATTAGCGGCTATTAACGTCTTTAATTTATTTATTTTTATTTCTAGGTTTAAGGTCTATAAAACTGCATTATTTATAGGTTTTGCTTTAGTTGTACGCAACCCGCGGCCCTTGAGCCCTTTTCGTACGGCCCACTCTGCGAAAAAAAAAAACAGTTTACGTTAATTCTGGTGAAAAAAAAGAAGAACCAAACTTTTCAACAACAGTGGAGGGACAACAATTGTTGAATAGGTATTTAAAAAAAAGTTTTGATATGTAAACCAGTTATTGGAGTAGTAAAGGAATATAACCTGAAGCGTCACAATTAAACACAATTTGAGAATTTTAATGTTCCTACCTACCGGAAAACTTCACACATAAAAAAACGAGTGTGTTTTAGACCACACGACTGAAGTAAAACTTCACTAACTTGTAAAAGAACATATGACATTGGGGTGACATTGACATTGAGAAAAAACGAGTGAAAAAAAAAAACCGTTAGCCTCGCCCGATCACCGTTCGCATCGATTACCGTTCGCATCACACTTTTTGTAACATCACACTTTTCGTAACGCATTCACCAGCTTACCCCCCAAGTCTAGCGTGCGTTAAGAAGTTTTACTTCAAAAATATACTTACCCTTTTCAATCAACATACCTACTCGTACATAGTCAACAAAAACGAATACAATAATGTCAATCCTGTATGGTTTTAAAACTTTGACGTTGAGAAAATATGATGGCTTCAAAAGTCAAAACGGCTGTTACGAACACGAAAACCAATAAAAAGATTGATAAATGAATTTACTTCCTGTGAAATAAATGTACAGGGGGGGGACACATATTTTTATGAACGGAATAATCATTATTAACTATGTATTCGTCAAACATACTCCATAACTGACTCCAGTTATGAGATGGAAAAGTTTACCTGAGCACGAAGATAATATCGGTTGTCTTCTGCACATCCCTTTACGAATAGCCCCCACCGCATCGCGGATGATGGGAAACCGAGATTGGATTGCTATCACCCGCATCATACCGCGTCGGGTCCACTACCTACTAGCTACTAAACTGCACCGGAATAGGATTAGTTCCTTGAGCGTACAACTTATTTTTTAACACGATCTAAAATTGTCTATAATTCTCCATGTTCATCTGTTTTAATTTTGTTACAGGCTTGAAAAACTATTTTTTTAAAGGATTATCGTCAAAACTTTGCTGTTAATGTCTATTCTCAATCTTTGTCATCCTGCCGAGCTATTCTCTATTTTTTGTGGGATCGAGATCGATATCGCGCGAGATTTCCTGTCAGATTTGTGTGATTTTCAATGTCTGTTGATTTGCTTTTTCAACGGGCCGATGTCAGAATTTCAGCTGTGAGCTGTCACGTATGTTAGTTTAGGTCGTTTAAAACACACATTCCTGCAAGTATGCATGCTTATTTATTCATTTAACAGCGATAGAAAATCACACAAATCTGACAGGAGATCTCGTTCCCACAAAAAATAGAGAATTGCTCGGCTGAAAGATTTGGGACCATCTGCGATGTCAAAAAGCCTATCTTGTTCACTCCTTATCAACGGTTGAGACTAGTTGTTTTGTAGATTGAATCGTCTACGGTCTACGCAGATACATGTTATTTTCCTAAAACTTTGTAAACAAACCGCAGAATTTCAGAGCGGAAAAAAGCAGAAGCAAAACAGCTCTACTTCGCGGGTCATGTACGAGAATTTATATACTTGTCATAATAATATCTTCGATAGAAAGTTCATGTGGCTCTTATAAGAATCTGACTTCTGAACATGATTCTAACCTTGAATATATCCATACTCATGGTCACTGGCAAAGTGGTAGGAAGTCAGAAGAAGCAGATGAAGGTGCTCAATGCTCTGTGGTGACCATAGACATCCAAATTCAATAGACCAGAAGATACAGATAAGGGGTAAAACCAAACAATGGGGGGCGAAAAGGGGAAAGATACTGTGATTCGTTAAAAAATCAATCTGACAGTATATAGGCATCTCGCATTATAATATCACCATTTAGTTCACACATACATTATCACACTATTAATCACCAATCAGTCGATTACACATTTTGGGAAATGAATATGCTAACATCGGCGACATTTATTTCTTAAAATTAGCGTAATATAAACATGCACTCAAAAATTATTTTTCCATAATGTAACTTTATATACGCAATATAAACATGTTGAAATGAAATGATGATATTTCTCATTGTTCTTTTTTGTTATTTTTTGTTGTGATACACAAAATAATTGTATGTTATTTTTAAGTTTAAAACTACCATTATGTAATGATATTATTTTTCTTACTTTTGTACTCTATTATATGTTTATTTATAAAAGGCAGTATAGCCGTTTATGTATTTAAAATAAATAAAATAAAAGCAAAATCTGCTTTGAATGAATAGACCTTTTTACATGGGAGCGCGAATTGCTTGCCACGTTAATAACATATGTGCGAAGAACAAATGCTTGCCCCGAAAAGGTTCGCTAATATTAACATATCAATATTTTGTTGCCGTGTTTAGTTAAGACACTTTTACAAATGTTTCATAATTTACTTACCCCTGTAACCTGCGACGAGCTCACTAGAGAAACGCCCACATTCGCTATGATCTAGGTAGGTCTATAGCACAAGCTCTCATATTTTGCCGTGTTATTTCGTAAAATGTATGATATTACCTCTGCGCTGGTCAGGACAAGAATGATGACATCACATTTTTATGATTCAAGCGAGGCTCTCGTAAAGCCCAGCTGGCTCCATGGGGATGGGGAAATAATACGTTTTTATCACTTAGGGCAGGTCCAGATATATTCATATGTCCGTGGTGGTGACCAAGTATCACTGGCGTCCGTTATGTTCCAAATTGGAATAGGGGTCACGATCCTCAGTGGTGAGGAACCAACATAAAGGGGGGGGGGGGGGGGGGGGGTAAGGTTTTAAAACAGATTCTTTAAAAAAAAATTCTGAATGTACAACATGTCGAGAATATTGTGTCAAAATTTCAAGTAGGTAAATCGGAGCAAAACTAATTTTTGAAGTTCGTGAACATCATAACTCAAAATCTACTTAATCGATCCTTTTGAAATTTTGTACACTATTTCTACACATAAATCAACAGGTAATCACAGGGAGTTTTTTTACCATTTTTTCCATTTTATAACAAATTCATCGAAATTTTTTAGCGAAAATCGCGTCTTTCACTTCAAAATGCTGCCAAAAATAAAATAAATCGAAAAAAATACTCCCTCTGATTTCATAGAAAAACATATCACCTTTTAAACGCATCTAAATTTCTTTGTTTCAAATGATCCGGTAATGAGTTATGATGTTCACCGCATAAAACCTTTTTTTCGAGGCGCCTCCGGAGATTCGCTCTCACGGACTTATTTATTGATATTTTTGATTGGATTTTTTTTCAAAGATACTTCAGATGTTATACTCTAACGTGTATATGAAAAAAACCAACATCACATTTCCAAAAAAAAATATCATGAAAATATGCATTTTTTTCGCCTTTAAAACCTTACCCCCCTCAAGAAGAAGACAAGGTTCCATGTTAGGTAGAAAGGTTTGAAGCCAGCCCCCAACCTGAATAAAAGTGCCCCTCACCTCAAAGTGGGCGCCGGCCCCCGCTGAGCCGAGCCCACCCATCTCGCGGCCCCGACCAACGAACCAACATCATCTGTTCGCCGCGCTAACTGTTATTGAATATGTACCTACCAGTAAATATTTTACTTTTTCCTGTTTGTTTCGCTATAACATAATATTTATCAGCCGTGTCGCTTCCATTGTACCGTCATTGTTATTGTATGTGTAAATCACGCTATGTTCCATTGGAGGATAAGGAACTTGAGTGTACAATTGCGGTAGAAGGGATACCTTAAGAAAACTAAAGTAGACAAGAGTAAGGATGATAAGAAACACCGCACAAAGAGGATACCGATTATACTATCTCATTCTCTCTCAGGCTAAATTGTTAAGTGCTTTCCATTTTTTGTGTCGCTATTTTTGTTTCATCGAGTTTCAAATCAGAACGATGTTAAAGAAGTTTTCACTTCAAAATATAAAGCCTTTAAAAATATAATATTAACGTAGATCACCAACGCTGATTCTGTAAATATAAGTTTTATTGAAGTGAAAACTTCTTTAGCACCGTTGTTGTTTATTTTTTTTACATTAGCCCCACACAGGAGGCACCGAGGAAAACAATTTCCCTAGGGGCCTATGTCATCTTTGAGGATGTTGTGTGGAGGGTTTTTTAAGGGAAAGGAAGGAGAAGAAGATATGGGTAGGAAAAAGATATGAGGGGTGGGTAGGAATCTGGGGGTCAGTGTGGCCAGGAGTGACGGACGTATGCATCTATTCCTCACACTGCGTTGCAAGGCGAAGGGTCAGGAGAATCCGGCTGGAGAGGTAAAAAGGCCTCCCTCAATCAGTCTCCTCCGATCCAGCCCGCCACGCAGTGGTTGGGCAAACATATCCGTCACCAAGACTTAGACAAACCTCATCCCATGAACCCGGGCACCTCTGCTAAGTCACCAAACGAGCGAACCACTTGGGGTGACCTGTGGCAGGGTTGTTGGTTGTCCAATAAATGGTACCCGGGGCGGCGGTACCCATACCCGCCTCCCAAATTAAGTGTGATTTGAAACGAAAAATAGCGACACTAAAAAGAGACAAACACATACATTTGTAGGATTTAGCCTGAGAGAGATTGAGATAGACTTATCGGTCTCCTCTTTGTGCGATGCTTCGTAGCCTCCCCACTCTTGTCTACTTTAGTTTAATGAAGGTTTCGCTTCTACCGCGTGTGAAATGCACACTCTGATTTTTATTTATAAATTATACGTAGAATTAATAAACGATAAAAACCGTGAGAGATTTAAACGCCCTTTGATTGGTCGGCGTGTTCTGTCAGAATTTACGCCGCCGGCAAAATGTTTGTGTTGCGTAGAACCGTACACGGGTTAGCACTGCCGTATTCAATTTATTTCAAAAGAATTCATGTTTTTTTGGAAATCTTGCTAAATATATAATTTGGGATTTGTTGATTCCATACCGAAACGAGTGAGATTGGTCTTAGGGAACGTACCCATACTACGTGACACGTTTAGGGGGGGGGGGGGGGTCTTCAAAATGTCACGCTCCATACAAATGAGCGGCGGGTTGCTTAGGTTTTGGTTTTTGGTCACCGGGGGGGGGGGGGGGGGAGGTTAAAAATTGCAAAAAGTTGGTCACGTATTATGGGTACGTTCCCTTACTGTTAGCCGACAAAACCGAGGTACGTATGACGTCACGCGAACCAAGTCAGACTTCGACTTTGAAAAATGCAAATTTTGGAAATTATTTTAAGCGTGAAATCGACATTTGTGAAAAAAAAATGTATCAAGTTGAAAGGTGAACATAAAAAAAAATTAAGCGGAATTCCTTAGTAGGTTCAAATTGGGAGATGACAGAACAAACGATAAATAAGACGTACGCATTGAACACTACGGTGTACGGTGCGGTATATTTTGTTCTGTTTTTTGACAATAATCAGCCTATTATGATCATAATAGGCTGATTATTGTCAAAAAACAGAATATCTATATATAATCTAGTATAGGTGCTATACACTCTAGTGGACATTAATGGCATTCAGCAAGATTTTTCCTGTGACTCTTCACTCTCTTATCGCTCAGTTGTTGCTTGATCAGGCGAAGTTCGTCTACTAGTACAGGAGCAGACACAGGGGTAGATTTTGTGCAGTGTTTCCTTTATCAAATAAAGAAATCGCCAAGAACGTTGCAAGTGCATTATAAGCCGAGAAGCTCTTGCTTAGGATTTCAATGCAGTACCTGCGTTGAAATGATTCCTGATATATCTGATTTCAAATCGACAATATCGTCCAGCACTAGACTAGGTTTTAGGCAGCTTTAGAACGTCTCCGTTCTAGTGCACGATATTATTGCATCTTTTTCTCTTATTACCAAAATTTTCTGGTAAAGTAAGAAAGTTTTCGAGTAAATTTTTTTGTGTTGGGTATTTCACAATTAATTAATTAAAAATAATATCTCACATAAAAAATGGTCGTACTGAATAGTACTACAAAACTAATAAACACCGAATAGTAAAGTGATTGGTGATTATCTATGCCCCACAAAAACCGCATTTTAGTTAAATCACTCTATCTCCGCGAGATGTCGCGAGTGTCTGTTTTCGACGGGACCTCTTGTTTCATCAATCATCAATCATAATTTGTTTTCACTCTCCTGCAAACATTATTTTTGACTTACGATACTTTTCAACGGGATGTGCGATATACATATAGTACCTATGTTGTTCAGAGTGGTAGACATTTTTACTATCGCCCTGGTGAAAAACCATCATTCACAATCAAAAACTTTGTTTGAAATGGATTTAGCCGCGTTTGGTGACCATATCTGATAACCAAGTACTTACCAACTTTCCTCTTCCCCATCTCATTCCCCTCCCCACTATCTTCAGCCACTGGCGGTACTCACATAAAAATAAAACAATAAAGGGAAATTAACTCGAAGCCTCATTAAGTGTCTTTTCTCATTGTCCTTTATACGCCGAACCTACATCATAATTGATTGCAACAATTTGGGCGGCGAGAATGGGTATCGCCGCCCCGGAAACCTTTATTGGATAACCAACACCTCTGCCATAGGTCACCCCAAGTGGTTCGCTAAGTTTGGTGATTTAGCAGGGGTGCCCGGGTTCATGTGGTGAGGTTTGTCTAGGTCTTGGAGGCGGATGACCAGGACATACTGAACCTCAGATTCCTACCCACCCCTTAAACCCTTTTCCTTCCCAGAACTCTCCTCTCCTTCCTTTCCTTTAAAAAAAACCCTCCACACAGCATCCCCAAAGATGACATAGGCCCTGAGGGAAATTACTTTCCTCAGGGCCTCCTGTATGGAGCTCATTTAAAAAAAAAAAACCCTCAACCCTGAGATACGGCAAAGTGCTGAGAGCCGAGTGCCCAGAGTCGCAGGTCCCAGCTCTGCCTGTGTCTGTGTCTAGTGTCTACCGCAGAGTGCGCAGAGGCAGAGCAGGGACCAACTGGAGACGGGAGGCTGGCCGGCGGTGGCGGTAGTGACTAGTGACTAGCGACTAGTGACTAGTATTATATAGTGATAGTGGCACCGAGTGTAGACTGTCTCTAGGTAGCCGCGGGCCCCGTTCACTGACTCCTCTCCACATCCGCATTCCGCAACTTGGAACTATTCCATCGATTGATCATCCGACTTTTTATGTTCCTCTCGTGTAAACAATATATATTACTCGTCCTATTTATAACTCCCTATTAATACGTCGCGTTAGATGTAACTCGTTACTCTTGCGATCGCTTCTCGAAACACCTATTATTATTATACTTTTTAACTTTTTTATTTCGTTTCGTCCACATTTTCGGTGTCATTCATCGCACCATATTTTTATGAATGTGAGCATCTCATTGACAGGGCGGACAGTATTGCAATGCCGGAGGCGACTTGATGTTGTAACACGCAATTTTGTTTTTTCGCCTCTTTTGATACCAAAACATGTTCTCTGTATAAAGCTGCTTTCAGACCGGGAGTAAAAAGTTCCTATCCCAGCTTTTTGACTAGTGAGTCAGTGCTCGGCCATTCTCACTTGGCAATCATGATAGCAGTAGCCATTTTTGCAATATGTACCTATCTAACGGCAGTGAGTTAATGCGTTTAAGTATAAGTACGCACGATGCTTATGTGTTATAGTGGATTTTATATTAAGTTTTTCCAAAAATAGGTCGACTTTTTCGAAATTCACCTTTAGACCGGTTGTGCATAATTTCAAACACTTCTATACGCTCATTTACTTGACTATTTACATCTTCAATACACACATAATAGTTTCAAATATTTTAAAATTCCATCTTCATACTTCTTTTATTGATTATTTGAGAAATTTTAATATAAACATTAAAAAAATATTCGAGTGCAGTTTACACGCGGTAGAAGCGAAACTTTACCTAAAAAATCTCAACCAATACTCGAAAAGTGAGGTGATAATCAATGCGACCAATGAGCTCAGTCCTAGCATAATTTCCATTTCATATCTCAGCCAATAGGAGCCTTTAAAAGTGACATCATAATCAAAGCGGCCGCTGAGCTCAGTTGATGCGTCGCAGGTGCAGTAATCGTCATTTCCGTTTCATCCTAAATTCAAATCACAGCGGTGCTATAGAAGTTTCACTTCAACAAAATGTACGTACTCAAACTCCTGTCAAACGGCTGAGTCCAATATTTCCAACTTTTCGTGCATAAATGATTCCAATCCAATAGTCAGATTTTTAGATAATAATATTGTTAATTGTCTAATCAAAACAGGCGGAAGGTTTAAAATTCATAAAATTCCCCCTTATATACTTTGAAATAAGCAAGCACAAGGGGTGTGAATGGGTTAAGGTAGTAAGAGTAAGTAAGGCATTGAAACAAATTGGTAGGGTCATTATTTTTATATATTTTTGGAGGTTTCAATAAGACTAAATTTACTCTGCCATAGAGCATAGCTTAAGACCCGACATTCCCATTTATTACGTATTTAAAATATTCGTTATTTTTTAAGATAATATCTATACATTTGCTGAGCCGAAACGTTAATTATATGAATTTCTCTGGATAGAAAAAATCGCAAAGTATGCTCCAAAAATTATTAAAAACACTTATTTTCTGTTATTTAACATGATGTGTTATGGGTATGAAAAAATGAACAGCGTATGTTTAAATGCTACTTTAGACATTTGCTGAGAGATTTTTGCTCTCTAAAAACGAATAGTTTTATTAAATATTTTCTCAAATTTTCTCTCTTTTTCGCTTAATTATAATCGTTTTTTTTTTTTAATATTAGCGCGCTTCCTATATCAATCGAATTTGCATATCTCCCTTCCATAACGTATCTTCTTCGTTTTGAACGCTTACCGTGTGAATACTCCTGTTAGATTCCGTAAGTACCATAGACATTAATATATGTCTTTGGTGGTAGGTAGTAAATAGCATCGCGCTAAAAAACTCCTCCTCTGAACGAGGCTTCTCTGAACAGATGTGTTTGTAATATAGCATATGTGCGCGGTCGTTACAAGCCGGAAATTGTCATTTCTTTCGCGCTCATTAGCAGGGGCGTTGCTGCATTCCACTCGTCCCCCACACCCACCACCCCACATTCCCCCCACATTACCTACTTCTTATTCTTATTCTTCTTATTATTACCTACTTATTACTATTGCCTGAAACCTGAAACCATTCTTCAAATAAATATACCAAGTAGGAACCTACTCTATTTATTATTGTTAGTCCAATGTAAATAGGAGCTTTCAAATATTCTTATTTTCCTGTGTGTGCTATAACAGCACTGTTTTTTGTTAATCTTTGTTCTCTTGTTGTATATTATATTTTAATTTAAAAGTTCTTGTTTTGTCCTGTGCTACATAACACCGTTATTGATTATTATATTGTCCTGTGGGTGCTATAACAACACTGTTTTTGTTAATCTTTGTTCTCTTGTCATTGTTTTGTAAATACTGTATATTCTTTATTTCATAATATTTTATCAATATTTTATCAATATTTTGTAATGGACTCGTAAGGAGCACTGTAGGATAATTTTTAATTTATTTTAGTTGCGCACTTGAAGTGAAGTGACACAAAACTGCGCTATACAAATATTACGTTATTATTATTATTATTCATTTACCTGTAAAAAAATAAGACATTCCGTCTTCATTCTTCATTGTTTGATCAGTAAGAAAATAATAGAATTGGTATTAAACAGTGTTACTATACACATTTAAGCGGGAGAACGGTGAGCGGAGTAATACAATAGTCCCTTGACCGACCAATCGCTAACGGAAGCGTTCCCTTCCCCCCCGCTAGCAAAAGGGAGCACAGGCACCTCCCCGCTCTCCTCAGAAAGAAGCAACACCCGGTACGAGAAGGTCACGCCGACCGCCGCTCGCATTTGCCGCCCGCGATACGCCACCAACAATGGCCGGCACGACTAAACGATCGAACCCAATTTGAGCGCAGTAATTACGGGTCGCAATACGGCGTATGTTGAGTTGACACCACCGTGTAAAGTGTTGGAACTGCCTACTCCGACCATGGCCTGGCTCCTAGTTTCCTGCCCCTTGATGACCAGCCGTAAGTCGATCTCCCCCCTCTTATAATGTGTCTTACAGTAATTTACGGGTAACACTAATCGCATCCCCAGTCCCAGAGAAGGCTTTGAGAGAGATATCTTTGTTAGGATTCCTGTTAGGAATTACCTAGCCAGGCATTTTGTTGTTTGTGTCCGATATTGTATTTTGCAAGATGCTGTAATTGTGTTTACTAGACAATATAACTATGTTTTATCCAGCTTCCTCTTTCATTTGATGAGATTACACGTGGGCGAGTTGGCAAATACTTATGTACCTTTTAATCTAGCTACCTACCACCTTGAGGTGGAGAGATTTCACGCATACCGACAATATGAGCTAGCTGCCTGCAAAGGTAAGTGAGGCCCCTATCGGGATCGCAACAACATATGAATATATATAAACAACATAAACTAGCTGACCCGGAAAACTTCGTACCGCCTCAGAATCAATAACTTTTGTTTTAACTTATTAGCTGAATTAAATTAAGTTTTTTTATCATGTTAAAAATTACGCAGTAAAGCAATTATTGATGCCCAAATGTCCGTGTTTTGTTTTTGTCAGTATCAGAAATGGCATTGTGTACAATGACGTTATATAAATAGACTCGCCATAGTCTCACATGCTCTTAAAATAATGTGGCAAGTAAGCAACACTCTTTTGTTTTCAACGGTTTTCAGTAATTTCTTAATTCAATATAGATAAGAACATTGAAAATCTTAAATTAAATATTGAATCGAAATCGTACGCTGAAGTTACGAAAAATGGTAAAATTAATGAAGAACAAACAAATTGTAAAAAACATGAACCTATCGTCATTATTAAGCCAAAAGATAAGGATCAAAAAAATACCGTAACGAAGGACGAAATAAAACAAAACATAGATCCTGTTAATTTTGGTGTTACCGGAATAAGAAACTTTAAGCAAGGGGCTATAATAGTAGAGTGCAAGAATATAGCTGCAACAAAAAAGATGGAAGAGCAAATAATTTCAGAGACGGGAAAAAAATATGACGTGAATACACCAAAACCCAAGAATCCCAAACTAAAAATTATTGGTCTATCGGATAAATTCATTCCAGAAGAAATTGTTTCAAAAATTAAGATGCAAAATGATTTCCTGCAAACAGTTGAAGCGAAAATTGACATTAAATATATAAAAGAAATAAAAACTAAACGAGTTGACGTCAACTTCACCATTTTCATGGAAGTCGATGGAAAAACTTACGACATAATGTTACAAGAAGGTAAAGTAAACATTGGATGGAATAGATGTCGGGTTTTCGACAACATCTCACTTCTAAAATGTTACAAGTGCAATGGCTATATGCACAAAGCACAATACTGCAGAAGTGAAAAAGCTTGCACTCGATGTTCCGAAGCACATGACAATGTAAACTGTCAAAACGACATTCAGTGCATTAACTGCAAAAAAATTAATGAGAAATTAAAATTACAATTGCCAACTGACCATTATGCTTGGAGTAATGAATGCTCGGTACATTTGAGGAAAATTGAAGCTGAAAAGAAGAAAATTGATTTTTTATGCCATTAAAAAACTCCTCTAAAAACACCAAACAAAAAATTGCCAGCTATACTACCAAAATGTCAGGGGCCTTAAAACAAAATTAAGTTTACTTCAATCTACACTACCAATGTTTGGGCACGAGTTTATACTACTTTCTGAAACGTGGTTAGAACCTAATATTCATTCTAGTGAATTAGGTTTTATAAATCATAATGTGTATAGATTAGACAGAAATACATTGACAAGTGCTAAAAGGAGAGGTGGTGGGGTTTTAATCGCTATCAGCAAGAAATACAAATCAAACTTAATTACAACTAAACACAAACTTCTTGAACAAATCTTCGTGCAAGTGAATGTTGCTAGGAATAAAAAGATTATTGTTGGTTGTATTTATATCCCACCAAATTCAAGCAATGAAGTATACAGGTGCCATAGTGAGGAGTGGAAGTTATACTAAAAAAGCATGCTAATGCAACATTTTTGCTTGCTGGTGATTATAATCTTCCAAATGTGATTTGGGTGAACAGGGACAATAATATCAGTGTTAGTGAGTCTGAACGCATTATTCTAGACATGGCGTTATTTCTAGGCCTGAATCAGGCAAATACTATATCAAATGTAAATCATCGTACTCTAGACTTATGTTTTTCTAACTTAGAGTCCCTAGTAATTGAAGAATGTAGTGAACCGCTGGTGCCCATTGATGGTTATCATCCTCCACTGGAAGTTATTATTTATAATGTACATGTTAACCTGTAAACTGTCTTTCAGTTACCAAAATTTTTTCAAAACTGATTACGAGAAAATATGTAATTATCTCCTCTCTTTTGATTGGTCATCTGTGCAATATGATGATATTAACACAGCTACCAATAAATTTTATTCTGTTTTGGGAAAGGCTATTAGCATCTATGTTCCAACCGTAATATGTAAGTCAAACACCTATCCAAAATGGTACACCAAAGAACTTATTAATCTACTTATCACCAAAAAACTTAAACATAAACAGCCTTACTAAAAAACCCAGTGAAAATTTTATTCAATTGACAAACGGCGCGGATGTGAAAACATTACTAATTAAAAATTTGTTCTTTGAAAGAAATACACACGGTTTCCACGGCCTGAAAGGGTAGTTTACCTCTGTTTTAACCGTTAATGTCCGAACGATATTTGTAATTTTTCCATAGTATTTTGAATGTTCTATATATTTCTTATTTTTGAAGGTGTCGTTAAAACAAATACCATTTATGAAAACTAGATAAAATTACCTTTTAGATTTGTGTATTTGAAATACACTTTAGCTCTCAAAAACTGCCATATTTTAAGATTCAAACTCGGAAAAAAATGGAAAAAATTTCCTCCCACAACATTTTTGACCAAAATGTAGAGAAATTTAAATAAAATCCAAATTTAAAAAACACAGTCCTTTTATGTAATAAATTTGGAAGGAAACTATCACCTCACTTTTTCATCGTGTATACAATAAAAAAATTATAAAAAATTTCAAAGTTTTTTTTTATTGCCAAAAAAATAACTTAGAAATAATACCGAAATTTAAAACAGATTTTTTCCATCTCTAAAGATGTTAATTTTTTTGATACGTTTACGAACACATGTATTAGATTTTAATATTATAAAAAATTATCACCTTTAAATAATTCTCTTAAAATAAAGATCTTAAAATGAAAATTTTATCTTTTAAGTAACCTATAAAAAACAATATTCTGACAGTTTAACTTTGAAAGTACGGCGTTTGTACAATAACTTGATTAAACTGATGTAAACCACACAAATAACATGGTAAATATATCAATTATGTGAACAGAAGAGTAAATTCGTCACTACAATAGAAATTATTAAGTAAAATCACAAAATTTTCGATATCCCGCCATAAAACACACCGAGCTGTTTTGTCATCGCGGGCTGTCGCGGGCCGAAGAACTAATGCATAGGCGCGCCAATAATGCCCCTTGCGGAGAAAAATTAAAACAACATTGTTTCCTAGTAAATTAAAACCATATACAACGTTGTCACATCTTCAATGCGTTTTAACAGCCTGACCACGTAAGAAACGTTATTGGTAATAAAACGTGTTTTAATGTATACGAGGTTTATTTATGTTATTGCAATAATACAGTTAATCGGTCGCGCTGTGGTTTTTTTTTTAGTAAGGCTGAAAGACTATAAATTATATAAAAAAAATTCTGATTACATTGAATTTAAATATTTAAGAACTTTGTGTAAAAAGATGTCTATGACTTGCTACCGTAACCATATAAATGAAATTCAAAACTCCATAATAAACAATGTTAATTATTTTTGGAAATATTCGAAATCTCTTAAAGAAGATGATTCTGAATTCCCAAGCATTATGCACCTAAATGGCAGCCATAGCAATAATACTGATGGTATTGTTAACTTGTTTGCAAAAATTTTTACAGACACAAATAATGCTCCTCTTCCATCAACAACTCTAGATGAAACTCTAGATATTTCGCAGTGTACCATAAGTCTCTCTGATGTAGTAACTAAAGTTAAATCATTAGATATCAACAAATCTGCAGGACGGATAATATCCCCACAATATTTATCAAAGAATGTATCAAAGTAATTGCTTTTCCATTAACCAAACTTTTTAATTTATCTTTATCCAGTGGAATTTTTCCCGATATATGGAAAACTAGTTATTTGACTCCAATTTTCAAAAAGGGCGATAAAAGTGATGTTGACCAATATGCATTCCAAATGCATTCATTCCACCATAAAAGTGACCAATATGCATTCATTCCACCATACCAAAACTATTTGAAAGCCTAATACTTGACAAACTTTTTGCCCAAATAAAACCTGTAATATCACCTTACCAGTTTGGATTTATGCCAGGTAGAAGTACACTTTCTAACTTGATTATTTATGAAAATTTTATAACCAATACTTTTAAAGAAAAAAAAAACAAGTAGACTCTGTCTATACTGATTTTAGTAAAGCCTATGATTCAGTTTCCCATAAAATTCTCATTTGGAAATTAGAAAAGCTTGGTATACGTGGCAGTATATTAGCCTGGTTTGAAAGCTATCTTACTGGAAGACAACAAATTGTTAGAATAAAATCCTCTTTGTAGGAAAAAAATTATGCAACAAGTGGAGTTCCACAGGGTTCACACCTTGGCCCAATATTATTTATCTTGTTTATAAATGATCTTTCAAAAATATTTCATGATGTATTTATCTTACTTTTTGCTGATGACCTCAAAATTTTTAGAATAATTCAAAATATTTACCATTGCAACATTCTTCAAGATAATATCAACAAATTGTTAATTTGGTGTAATGAAAATAGACTTTACTTAAATATCTCAAAACGTCATATAGTTAGATTTTCTCGAATAAAAAATCCAGGGATCTTCAATTACAACATTGATAACAATACTCTGGAGACATTAACACAAATTAAAGACTTGGGCATCACTTTTCAATCTAATCTTTCATTTGTTAACCACATAACAGAAATCTCTAATAAGGCATTAAAAATGTTGGGATTTATAACTAGGCTAACTAGAAATTTTAACAATATTAAGTGTATAAAACTGTTATATTTTGCATATGTTAGAAGTCAACTTGAATACAATTCTCCCGTCTGGAACCCATATTACAATATACATGTACAAGCTGTTGAAAGAATACAAAACAAATTCTTACGTTTTCTTAATTTTAAAATGGGTATTCCAGCAATTATGTTGAACTACAATACTATTTTTAATGATATGAATATGCTCAAATTGTCAGACAGAAGAACTTTCACTGACTTGGTATTTCGGTATAAAATTCTAAATGATTTAGTTGACAGTCCGGTATTGCTTGAATTGATAAGCTTCCGGATTCCACTACGTAATACTAGAAGTCAGGATTTATTTCAGTGCAGTAATTCTGGAACTAACTACCATATGTATTCCTCTTTACCCAGAATACTAATGGAGGGTAACAATTATACCAAGTCAGTGGACATCTTCAATTTATCTTTAAACAAATATAAAATATTGTTGCGAAGGCAGTTCATTTATGTACAATAAATACTGTATATTCCTTACTATTCATATGTAAAAGCCCCGGAAAAGGGCGTTAATAAAAAAAAAAATAAAAAAAATAAATAAAAAATAAAAAAAAAATAAAAAAAAGTTATTCATATATTAAAAAGTTATGCTAAATTCACACTGAAGCCAAACTTCCAACTCGAACTTCCAACGCATGAACTACCCTTCTACGCAATCGTCCGAAAGTTTGAAGTTGGAAGTTGACCTCAGTGTGACCGTACCATAAGACAATTAAAGAATGTGTTTTTTTCTCAAATGACGTACAAAATTGTCGGACGGGGAACATGAAAATTAATTGGGTAATTGTTCGGAACAAACGTCAACGGTTAATACGCACTTTTTTTTATAAAACTTAGATTCTTCTTAATTACCATAAAAGACAACTATTTGCATTCGGGGAGGTTGAAAATGTTACATTTTTAATTTTATTTACGTAAATTGAAAATTTGCTTTCACACTGTCAAATCACTCTGTTTGCAGTTCGAAACAAACGTCAACGGTTAATACGCACTTTTATTTGATAAAACTTTTAAAATTAAGATAATATACACAAGCCCGCTACACAAACCCTGCTTTGCCAGACAAACCATTCAAAAACGTAGGCTGTTTTTTAAAGTAAAGATAACACACACAATCCCGTTATATAACCGTTGACGTTTGTTCCGAATATTTACCATTAATTGTATTGCTTATAATAATCGATAATAATAAATAATTTGTGTGTACATATAAATTAAATGTTATTTCTTCACTTTTACTAATGTTTGCCGTGTAATGGAAACATTTTCTCATCATACAGGAGGGCATTTTGGCGCTTTTTAAATGCAATTTTCCTACTGGTAAGACATGACCTTACTTGACGAGTGACAGTTTAGTACTAAAGTACTAGAAATCGAGAACAGTGCAATTGTCTTGCGTTTGGCTTCCCACTTTGAGATTTCTACCCCGCGTCTAAAGTATGTAACGTCTTTGATTGTGTATGGATTTAATTTTTGTGATTTTCTTACTTTTCCACTCAAGGGAATTGCGTTTCATTTTCTTTACACATGTGAGGGAGATTTATTATAATTATTGTATTTTTCCTTTGGAAGGGTGCAGATATACGTTCACCATTTTTCTCATTTTCGACTATTGATAATATTTAAGTGTGTAAAAAATTTATATTATATGTTTAATAACAAAAGCAACACAATCAGCGCACTGACATTTGACGTTTTTGAATTTTTGGAATTCGCTCACTATTCAATATTATACCTATTACAATATTGCTGCAGTTCTTTTAAAAGATGAGTATTCGTTCCATACAAAATGTATGAGGAAAAGAATTTTCATCATAATTATTTTTTTCGTGAATTTTCCGATGTTTTAATAGCTATTCTGCTATTCGGGGCGGAGACAAATCCAACAAATTGAAGATCATAAAAATCGGTCCAACCGTTCTTTAGTTATAAATGGTGTAACTAACCCGACTTTGTTTTACATGTTAAGAAGATATTAAATATCATATTATTTTACAAGTTTATGTCCTTTCAATAATAATTTTGGAAAAATCTTTAGATTCACCTTAATAACTTTACTATAAAAGATTAGGTTTTAAATCGCGGGAATGGCCGCGATCTCATACTCGTAATTGAAATTTTCTATGTATATTTTCCATTGTCCCGAATGAAAAAAGTTGTCTTTTACAGTAAAATATATAATTTAAAATTTCTGATATCACTAATTATAATTATAGACAAACACATCATTGTTTTTGTTTTTTTTTTTTTATGAGAATACCTCGTAATACAATAGTCCCAACTGTTTCCAACCGTTCGGAGCGAGTGAGACTATGGCATCCCCAATTGGGGTATGTTGTGAGGCTGAAGGTAGTGTAGAGAGGAAGGAGATGGGGAATAGAAAGGTGGGGAAGTACCTGGCTCTTCAGATCTGGTCACTAAACACGGCTAAAGCAACTTTCATCTCGAGCAACGTTTCAATTCTGAATGGCGGTTTTACACAGGGCGGTACTGAGAGTATCTCTCAATCGTGCCGCAAATATACTCTTAGGTATTTTAAATTAATAAATTGTGAAATAAAGAAATAAGTATCTATAACTAATTTCCTATCTAGATTTATTAATATTAGTATCTACTAAAAATATAATTAAAGAAAAATATTTTTTGAAAATTGGTGTAGAAAATTGATATACCTACATCTTTCTTTGACTTCTATTTTTGGCAAATGGCAGTAAATGATGCAAACCTACTTTTTTCATCTTTACTTAGAGTCACTACTAGAACTAACACTATCGTGAACTCGCTTAGTACCCTCCCATTTTATTATACATGTAATATGATGTCATAAAACTAGATAGACACGTGGAACTTATATTAGGGAACGTACCCATACTACGTGACCAACTTTTTGCAATTTTTAACCCCCCCCCCCCCTCCCTACTGATTCTACTCTCTGAATTTACAAATAACAATAACCCGTATTTATTTATTTGCTATTATATATTTTTTTATATTTCTGCTACAATAATAAATTACGCATTGAAGAAGATAATATCGGTTAATTTAAACATGTTACAATCACTCACGGACAGATCCACAGCCGAAATTAGTATTATGATTATCTACAAAGCCGGGCCTTATTGCAAACAGCAAACTGTCCAAGGCACACTCACCTCAGGTCCTCGACTACACCTAAGTACCTAACAGAAGAAACAGTAGTATGAAAGTACGAACATCGGGCCACACGTGGGCGGTAGGCGGTAGGTACCTTCGCCACGTGGCCACGGCAGCGGGCAGACCTTCACGCGGTTTGTTTACGGCGCAACACTTGCTTATGCCGATCGGTGACGATGACCTTAGGTTTCATTAGCTCGCTTTATTGTTGCGCGTGGTTTGATCATTATCCCATTCATCTTCACCGTTTTCCGACTAATGATGTTGTTATTATGGAGAATATAATGTTTAATTTTTTTTTTCAATTAAGAATGTTGATGTTTTTACGCACCTTGTAGAAAATAGTATGCACTGGCCCACTGGCGTAGTCAATCCAACATTTCCGTCACAATAACGGAAACATAAAAAAGCTTACTTGTTTGGAGTAGTCCTGGGTCGATCGATCGTTTTACACGACCCGGGTCGCTCACGACACACTGGCGTCATGAGCGGGTCGCAAAGACCCGCTCTTTTCGCGACACAAAATATGAAACTCGATTACGCTTCACCCAGCTACTTTCTACTACCTGAGTCGAGAGAGAAGGTGGCGAAACCCGGGTGTTGACAACCCGCTCGCTCTCTCATATTACATCTATCTATCGTCGCTCGCCCCGCCACTTCCGCACCCGAAACCTAGGTAGCAGTAGTAGAGCGGTTGTGAGAAGTGGGTGCTGACGAAAAAATGACCCGCTCGCTCTTTTGTGGTCCGTGAGCGGGTTTCAATGAGCGGGTTATTCACGACCGACCCAGGACTAGTTTGGAGTATCGAGTGAATGCAAGTGAATGGAAAATTAGGTCAGTCAAAAATATGGTACGGTTTTAATTTAATCAAATGATCGAGTCGGGTCATGTCAATCAACAGTCGGAATAACTGAAGAATAGGTACGTATGTCTGTATCGATGTATAAATAAATATGACCGGATGAAGGAGGGTGTGCCGACACAAAGTTGTGTGACGTTCTATTCCGTCTACGTCTGTGGGGAAATTAAGTCACGGTTCTTTAATAATTCTCTTAAAATCCAACCATTTTCATCCGAGTCACTGCCCGGCTCGAGTATTACTTGCTAGTTTCATCCATTTCATACAGTATTCGAATATTTGTGATTCGCCAAGTCTTATCTTCAAGGAACCCACGCCACTGGCAGTCGGCAGTCGGCAGATTTCCTTTGGCAAACCAAGAAAACGGACAGGAATGGAAGGTCGCGACGGCAGTTTGGTGAAATGAGATTAATGAAACTTTATTGAAGAGATTATGACTGAGTCCGAGAGATGACTGTTGTTTATTTGGTCATGAAATTTTATGCGCGGTTGCTAAACCTTTTTTAATTGAGTTTCTTCTTTATTAACTATCTTGGTTTTTATGTGTTTTCCCTGTTTTGCGAACAGGTGGACACACAACGACTAATGTATTAGTATATCCGTATTCTTGGCGCAATTTATGAATGCTGAAATAACATTTATTGGGAGAATAGTTTCATTGTTTCAATAAAGAATTGTTCTTATAAATCTAAACCTGAGAAATTGTCTTTAGTTGGATGAACCGTTACTGTATATGTATACATAAAGATAGAGTTATACGAAACGAAAGAGGACTCAATACCTACTTAAAAGAATTACATACAATTTTCCTACTCTTATCAGAGTTCCGATCACGTAAATCCGAAATCGTTAACTCGCTTGTGTGTAGGTATATAAAGCGAAGTAGGACTAGATATGTATTGTATTCACGTTGGTGAATGATAACTTGATAACCTTTTATGAATAAAGTGTCAGATATAATAATACAGTGAATGTGGAATATCCGCTTCCATCGTCATCATAACGTTACCATCTACCAGCACCGGCAACCGGTTATCAGTTGGATCCGGATGGAACGTAGTGCGATGTGAGATGTGCGGTGTGCGGTGTGCCTCACGGCCACCGCGTTCGTCGCACTTCCGCTAGAAGTCGCCGAATTCCTAGAATCACACTTTACGACAAACTTACAAACAAATAGTACAATAACATCCTTATTCTTGCTTTACTACTGATGATAACCACTACCAGTAGCAGTACCAGTACCAGTAGCAGTACCAGTACCAGTACATTCATACTCACGTGATAACGTGTCACATACTGTCACTGTCACCCCATCTCTTCATTATTCAACAACAAACCGTCGATACTGTCGATGTTGTCAATTCAGAATTACTGACTCTACTTCTCCTGGAATATATTATAGATACGCAATAAAAAAAACTATTCTCCAAGCTGCTATAGACGATAGACACGTAACACCTAAACTCAAAGAGAAGGTCAAAATAAAAACAAATGGTGATAGGTACAGTTAGACCCACCTAAAAATCCTATTTACGTGGTTTTCGTGCCATTTTTATCCAGATCTTCAATTTTAATGTGATCTTGTGCAATTCGTCACAATATAACCCACATTATGTTATGTTTTCTGTAAGCAATTTGATCGCGTTAGAGCTAGCGAGTCACTCTTCCGACGGCTGTTTGAGTTCGAATTCAACTGGCAATTTTTATACGCAATTACGACAATAGCTGACTTAAATCTTGTCTTATTCATTTTCACTTCAAATTGTGGGTAAATATTTGATAGATGATTAGACTGAAGGAAATTATCCTCTACGTCGATGGAGTAATAATTATTTTTGCAATCAATGCAAACACTGTCATTCCTCACCCACCACCTGAGTTGAGGTAGGTACGTCGCGCGGAGCGTTGTTCTGTCAACCGTCTTCCATCAATCTTACCCTGAATTAACAGTTGGGCAACCTTGTATTTATGAATTTGTTATCATCACTGAATAAAATGATTTCACCAGCCGTATTCTTCACTACAACATACTACGATTTTATAGAATTCTTAATCTTCTTCTGGGACTTAAGAGTTCCATCTTCTAAAATAAAAAAGCCTGACTCCGCGCTGTATTAGGCCGGACATTTTGCCCTAAAAGCCGGACATACATACGTAATTTTGGAAATTACTTTTAATATAATAAAAAATCTGTTACAAGTTACAGTTGTTTATTAATCACACGTTATTTTGCGCACTTGAAGTGAAATGACACAAAACTGCGCTATATAAATATCATTATTATTATTAATTAAAGGAAAACAATCACTTTACCTAGGTAAATAAAAATTAAATCAATAAATCGTGGTTACAAACAAAGTGATTGTTTTCCTTTAATTAATATGTCAAACCACAAAGTGACTGCTTTCTACCAAAATAAAAAAATATTATTATTATTAACCAGTTTAATAACAACAACCATTGATCAGTCTTATTATTGTCATCATTTGGCATTTATATAGAATATGTCAATAACAAAATAAATAATATTGAGTCTTCTGTCTGTAGACATAACATAATAAACTTATAAAATAAACAAATAAAACTCTTTTTCTGGTTAAACAATTAACTAAAAAATATCATGAAACAAATACCTAACGAATCATATCTATCTTTGTGGACAAAAACGAAAAAAAAACAATTAAAAACTCGACTTCCCCAAATTGTTAAAAATTACAAAAATCTACAATTTTGTATATTTGGCCTTTTCACCTACTTTATCCAAAACGTTTTTTTTCTTTGGAAATCATTTCATAAAATTCTTGACATGTGATTTTTAAATTACACAATTTTTTTATTTATTATTCTTTATTCATAAACATATAAACATGTATTTTTCAGATATACAGTTTTTCAATTTTTTCTACTGCCACACTAGGCACATGCCCGTATTATGGTAGTCGAAGTATGTATATCTTCATCCTCATTATCATTACATAGTATAAAATGAAGTCGCTCAAAATGTAAGTGCGCATAGATCTTTTAAACTACGCAACGGATTTTCATGCGGTTTTCACCAATAGATAGAGTGATTCAAGGGGAAGGTTTATATGTATAATACATGCTTATTATAGTAGATAAAAGTCGAGAAAGTCAAATATTTAATTCAGGCAGCGGGCAGCTGGCAAGCGGGTAGTGTGAATTTTATAAAGGTCGGGTAATGGCGTTGTGTTTCGTTAGCCACAGCAACGTGTGGCCGGGTCTGCTAGTATAATTATAAAATGTAATGATTGCTAGTTTTAGAATTTGAAATTAAAACATTTTTGTAATTGCTAGTTTGTATTAGTATCTACCTATTCATTTAATTATTTTCTCTATTTATTTAAGTTAATGTTCAGTATCCAGATGGGTTTTTATGAGATTAATGTGTACATCATCTTAGCAATTGTTTCTGTTTGCAATTTATTGCGTTCCTTGGTCCACTGGGCGTTTATTAAAGAGAAAACTCTTCAACATTGGCGTTATGGCCTGGAATCGCAAGGTTCTGCCATTGATCAAAAAGTTTACTGTCATCTAAATTTTTTTTAGACATAATGTCTATCGTTTCTGCTACGTGCTCCCAGCTTGGTACCCCAGCTAAAGTCATCCACTTAAAGTGTTTCAATTCGGCACTGAATTCACTTGTCCAAGAGTTTAAGTAGGTAGTCTTTGGCAATTTTGTAAATATTATTCATGTTTTCTTTGAATTCTTCCACGCGATCTGGGTGAGCCCTCGATAAAAGTCGTAAAATTGCGGTTAAATTGATTGGGCAGAAATTTTGTTTCAGTCTATCATTTTTTATATTGTCCATTATTTGTGAACACCAATTACTTCGTTGACTGAAATATCTGAAGTTTCCGTACATTTGATTCGACTTTGATATATTGACATAAACGAGCCACTAATAAGCTGACTAAAGACAAAACCCTCTCGAACCAAGAATAGCCACTGTCGCTCACCCCCGCCTCGTCCGTAACACGTTGCGCCTTGCGTAGCTTGCGTTGCGTTTGTTCTGCAGGCGCTGCGTGCATCGCGTTAGGCTGCGTTTCCATAGAAGCGGAGCGGCGCGGGGCTGCGCGGAGCTCAGCTAAGCGGGGCTGTGTAAAGAGGTCAGTGTTTCCACTGAAGCTGCGCAAAGATGAGTGTTGCAGAGCTAAGCTGTGTAGCTGGTTGAAGATGAGCCGAGCGGGGCTGTACAGCTAAGCTGAATTTATAGCTAGCTCAAGTTAAGCCGAGCGGGGCTGTGAATACATTTTGGTTGCAGTCAGTTTAACAGTGTGTGTCAGACAGTGAGGACGCAATGTGGTCGCTAAACAGCCCCGCTTCACCTAGCACAGCTACACAGCTCAACTCCGCATCGCTGTGCCTCGCTCAGCATGAGATGTGTGATTTGAGCAATATCATTGGTCAATTTTTGTAAGTCTCAGCTCAGCTCCGCTTCTATGGAAACGCAGCCTTACACTAATAAAAAGCCGTACAGGCCGGACATATAAATATTTAGCCGGACACGACCCAAAAAAGTCAAGCATGTCCGGCTAATGCCGGACAGATGGCAACCCTATCTGGGACTCACCTAATTCATAATAAAATATATCCATTCTCCCCGCACAGTCTCTGGAGTTGATTTCCCCAACTTTGTCTTAGGCGTCCGTTTGTCCCCCACTTGCGACTCCATTTGTGACTTTTGCATGAGGGGTAAGTAGGAGTTGACGTCTCATGTAATGTTATTAAAAGCGTGTGTTGTTTGTTTGCAGGATAACAAACCAGGGAACGAATGCAGCGTGTGCCCCATCGAGCTGTCGTGCCCGCTGGTCAACAAGCGGCACCTGTGCTGGAACAAGTTCCACTGCCAGAAGGTGTGCGCGTCGGAGTGCGGGACCAACACGTGCTCGGCCAGCGGCGAGTGCTGCGACAACACCTGCCTGGGTGGCTGCTCGGGTCGGCTCAACTGCACCGTGTGCCGAGACCTGTCCATCGGGGACCTGCGTGACCGCAAGTGCATCAAGGACTGCCCCAACAACACCTTCAAGGTAATATACCTACTTCATTACTTCACTACTGCCAGTATCAATCGGCGTGCACAAATAACATACAATGATTATGGTTGATTTCAGCACCAGGAAAGGCGATGCATCTCCGAGGCGGAGTGCCGCAAGCTGCCGCCCCCGAGAGAGTTTGGAGCCGACAAGCAGGAGCGCCCCTACAAGCCCATCAATGGCACCTGCATGCTGCAGTGTCCACCTAACTTTGATGAGGTAAAACTCTTAACTTATTTATTATATAACAACAGGGCGATATGCACCTAACAGGGTGACTAAATTATTGTAAGGGAAAGCGGGCCAAATTACCAATGTAAACGACACCAAAAGTCACTTCACGTAATTTATAGCAAGTTATAGAAGCTGTTCTTTCGCGAGTTTTTTGACAGGTCTAATCGCGTCCGCGCGTACTTTCAGCCTTCTTACAGCTTATAAAATCAGTTTGATAAGCTGAGAGACTTGCCGCAAGAAATGGTAACAAGCGCCGTTTGCTAGATGTCAAAAATTAAAAGACAATTGTTTTCGTAGGATTTTTTCCTATAAAACTAGTATTTATTTACACTTATTTAAGTTTTCTGAAAATAAGCATCCTTCCATTCATTTGTCGGTCCAATCCTTTGTATTCTCAATGTTTCTGTTTTTAACATTACGTGTTTGAATTCAAAATAGGTTGCTGTCATTCGGATAAAATAAAAGATCCAAGTGCTAGATATATCCAAGTGCTTTCCGCCTTTGACGGCACAAAAGCACTTGGATAATTGTTTAATTAGAGCCAAATTCTATTTCAACAATTTGAGCCTTTTCTCTCTATTGACAAAATCGCGTAAATTTGACAGTAGCAGATCATTGTTCACAGGAAGCCATCTTACTGCAAATAAATTTACAGATGTACCTATGATGAGCATTTACACAGGTTGAACTATCGAACAACTTCCGTGAGCATTAATTACCACAAGCTATATGTACCTATATAGAGGGGAAGGGAATCACGAATGCTGGGTAATCTCGAACACAGCAATTTGACTATGTTAGAAAGAGATGGTAACATTTTACATGTACATTAAAAATCACGCCGCCACTAGTGCCAGGCGGACAGTGGAGCGCTACAAACATACACCTCGTTCAAAGTATGAATAATTACAATATGTCGTTCTTTTCGTTGCAATTTTTCCATAAATGAAACTCAGTGTAATTTATCAATTACTTGTAGTGCCAATACGACAATTACAGGCATAGATAGGTTTAAGATTTTATCACGATTATCAGATGCGGCCGAGCTAAACATAACCTAAAGTTATAAATCATTTTTTTGTTTTTTTTACTTTGAAGGGTATTGACTAACGAACTGAGTGGGTCAATCTCGAAAGTTTGGCATTGCCCCACATAGTATAAAAGAAGCAAAGTATAATAAAAAAAATGCAAAACAAAAGAAAGAACTGACCAAAAACAAATAATAAGAAACACATTAAAAATAATGAAAACTGAAAAAGTCGAAGAAGCAAAACAAAAAAAGAGACTGAGAAAAAGCGGGAAAGTAATCAAAAAGCTGTAATAATTTTTTTAAATACAATTTTTTTTTCTGACAATGACAATGTGAAGAAAAGAAAGAAACAAAAGAGAACGAAAGAAAATATAGATTATTATTGAATTTTTTGTAATGAAAAATACGGAGACAGCCCACTTGGTCACAATTGTTTGTAAAAACTGGGCACACATGGGCTACCGTGTGCCCAGTCTTCCTTTGGCTACTGTTGTGATCTTTGCCGCACGCATTGATCTCAAATTTAAGTTAAATTGTGACTAATCTGTCATATGTGATCTCAGTGGCGGACCTCCCCCCCCCCCTCGCTATGCTACTGTGTGATCTCATTCTTAGGCTAGTCTGGGTCAATGGCGAACGATCGCAATCGCCCCACCAGGTGTCCGTGATTATGTATATTAACGTACCTTTCAGAAGTACTTATCAAATTTATCCTATATCTCATAACTACTTTGGATTTATTTCCAAACTCTCTTAGGTATTCGTAATTACCCCGCCTTCCCCTAAACGCTGCTGTGAGTAACTTGGGTTCATACGTAATTACGTGAGCAGTTTATTTTCCAATTTAGACCTCCCCCCCCTTGGTGAGATTAAGGGAGATTTGGTAGGACCCCCCTCCCCTCAGTGGTGTATCTGGGATCCCACCCTATCCAATCCCGCCCCATGCTATCACATTACGCCCCCCCCCCCCCCGTTGAGGTAAATATGATCTCGACAATACGCTGGAAAACTGTTTCAAGATTTGGTGAGATTTTACTGGACCCCCCCCCCCCATTTTGAGCTCACGTAATTAATGTATGCCCCCTTGTCAAATTTCCATTAAATCGTATATTAGAATATTTCTATTTTTGAAACTGACAATTTATGGTTGAATTCCGTTATAATATATATTATATAATAAAACAAATATAAAACTTTTTTCCACTTTCATTTTCATTGACCGTAACCGGTTTAAGCTCGTTAAAGTCATCTTCAGACTGGTACAAATTATTCTTAGCCTACGGTTTATATACATAACATTTGGGGGAGGGGGAAGAGAGGTGGTCTACAGGGATTTTAATCAATCAGGTATTTTAATTACATTTGTTTCTAAGTCGTCTTGGAATGCCGAATTTCTAATTATTTTGGTTATCCTAGTAGGCTAATTACCTGGGGTTCGTAGCTTACTTCAATGTTCAGGGAAAGCTGGTAGCTGGTACCCGACATGTGTTGCAATGCCATTCAAAGAAATAAAAGTATGACCTCGCATAAAATACGAACAAACAAACAAAATTGATTTTTATATGTTAGAAAATATTGATTATTTTGAATAAATTAATTGTGAAATAATACAAATTAATCAAATAAAATTTATATGCGCATGCCGGGGTTCGATCCCGCGACCTTTGGATTGCGAGTCAAGAGCCTTTCCCCTCGACCATGGTTAAAATCGTTTGAGTATTGCTGTTACACCCGTATACAATTAACATTATGACCACCACAACACGGGCATGTATGTGCCTAGGCATGGTAGTTGAAAAATTCTCAAATTATATAATTATTTTTTATTTTTTATTTATAATTTCTCACCATACATGTGTTCTTATTTTTTTTTTACATGCAAAAATATTAACCTCACTAGGACTAGCAGCCTAACAATTCCATGAATAATGTAGGTGCCACACACAAAGATAAAAGCGCGAGCAGATATCTGAGGGGTATAGAATCAAAGGCAGCATTCTCCAAAAAGCGTTATTTTGAGAAAACCAAAAAAACGTTTCATTTCAACAATTCTCACGTATTTATAAGTTTATAATTTTATTCAAAAGGGGAAACTGCTTATCTATTATAATTTCCAAAGCAGAATTTGTTTATTGTATTGATTGATTAGTTATAACGGATTTAATTATGGAGATTGCTGCATTTGATACTCACCTAAGGAGAATGCTGCTTTTGTTTCTCACACGTGTGGAGATATCTGACTTTGATACTGACAAATAAATATGACGTCACAATAATGGACCGACCAAATCACAGGGAAGTTCGTGATTATTATTATGATTTTAATTTTAGTATAATTAAAATAAAAATAGATTTTGTAATGTACTCATACAGTATTGAATTTGGGAGGTGTGTATGGGTACCGCCACCCCGGGAACCATTTATTGGATAAACAATATCTACCTCTGCCATAGATATGACTAGATTTTCACAGCCAAAAGTATTTTCGTTATTTGTTATTGGGGTGTTATGCCGTGTAGTGCTACCTCCTTCTTTAGCCAAAGTTTCGTACACTGCAACGCTGTCCCAAACATTTGATTTGGCATTTTGGCTAAAGAAGGAGGTAGCGCAACACGGCATAACACCCCAAAAACAAATAACGAAAACCTCTGTTCAAGTGGTTCGCTACGTTTAGTGACTTAGCTGGGATGCCCGGGTTCATGTGGTGAGGTTTGTCCGGGTCTTGGCGGCGGATGCGTCTGCCCACCTGCTGGATTGCAGGCCGGATCGGAAGAGAATAGTTGTGGGAGTCCCTTTGACTTCTCCAGCTGTGATCTCTCAAAACATTGCAGTGGGAGGGATAGATTTATACGTCCGTCACTTCTGGATACACTGACCCCCAGATTCTTACCCACCCGTAATACCCTTCCCAGAACCTTCTCGCCTTCTTTTCCTAAAAAGACCCTTCACACAGTATCCCCAAAGATGACAAAGGCCCTGAGTGGAATTATTTTCCTCAGGGCCTCCTGTGTGGAGCTAATGTAAAAAAATACAAGTGTACAGTTCACTCGCGGTACAAATGAAACCTGCAGAAAACTAAAGTAGACAAGAGTGGGGACAAGCACTGCACGAAGAGGAGATCAATTATTATCTTATTCTTTCGCAGCCTTAATCCTATAGATGTATGCGTTTGTCTATTTTTAGTGTCGCTTTTTTGTTTCATCGAGTTTCAAATCACAACGGTGCTAAAGAAGCTTTCACTTCAAAAAATAATAATATTAAAAGAGAAAATTAAAAAAAAAAAGAAGAAAAATAATGAAGGTTAATTATTTTGATCAAAATTGGCTTGAAACTCGCAAAATTTTCAACACTAAACATGTAATTCGGAATGTTTATGTGCAAGGCTATGAATCCTAGATTTAATTATAAAAGTAAAGCATGTTTATGCATATTAATGTAATTTATGAATTTTAATTAACACCTAAAAAAATCTTTTGCCACTCCACGCCTCTCAAATAAACGGTATTTTATGACAGCTCATCTTAGAATTTTGACTACTTTTGCTTTCCATTTTTCTGGATTCCTTGACTTCTGCCTTGCGTTTTTCTTGGGCACGGATGAAGGGTGAGAATCCATAATCACACTGGCATCTTGTTTTTATTTCTAAATTCACTCCGAACTATTTAAAACAGTAAAATTAGAGCGACAGATTCAACACACGACTATACAATTTTGTATGGGCGGCCATGATGTCACGTGATCAAATGGAGGCTTACCATTGGTCAAATTGGAGAATGCTGGTTTTGTTTCTTAAGTGCGTTGGAGATTGCTGCCTTTGATACTAACGCAGTTTTTAAAATGGATTTTTAAAGCATAAAGAGTTGGTTTTAATGCCAAATAACTGCTTTTCTAGGTAAAAGAGTGAATCATTAACAAAGTTGCATCATTAGTCCATTTTTGAAAAAAAGTGGAGAATGCTGCATTTGATTCTACACACCTCATCTGTTGAACCGCGAGTTTTGTGTTGAACTGTCACACGACACTATCAAATATTTCTTCCTATGGTAGGAGAGGGGTCAAATGAATTAGAGAGCTGCCACGAAATGCCATTTCTTTGAATTGAATCTATCAACTTTACAGCTGTCATCCGCTCGTTTAGGCAGCTCTGTAATTAAAATGACCCCCTCTTCTGTTTATGGCAGAGAGGGAGTCGCATAACTTTTCGCATATCGCCTCGGCAGCTGTTATGGCAGATTACGGCGTATGACTTTGAACTTTGAGCGTGTAAACTGCTTAGGTGTGACAGGTCTTCTGTTGGGATTGTATGGAGAGTGTTATTGTGCGTGCGATGATCTTTTATCTTTTATATTCGCGTGTGGCACCCTTCTAAAGAAAAAAAAGAAAAAATTAAATACTTCTTGTAAGAACAACTCTCTTTTTATAACTTTTGAAGGTTATTCCCATCAATGTACATTGAAGAAGAAGATAACACTAAACATCTAAACGAAATTATGATATAGATTATTAGTGTTATCTTCTTCTTCAATGATAAATTAAATACTTGTCTGAAACATCTTGAATAACATTTTATTATTTTACATGATATTAACAACCCACCATAAAAATGACATAGATTATACGTGTATCGAGAAAAGAGTGACTAAAAATGTTCATGACGTGAACATTTATAATATATTTTTTAATAAAATTTTTGTGTATTGGTTTCCAGGAACGAGGCAAGGATGGCATGTACCGCTGCGTGGAGTGCAAGGGCGCCTGTCGCAAGGAGTGCCCCAGCATGAACGTGGACTCTATCCAGGCCATCGAGAAGCTTAAGGGTTGCACGCACATCATCGGCTCCCTGGAGATCAGCATCCGAGGGGGAGGCAGCATCGTCAAGGAGCTGGAGGAGGGCCTCGGCCTCATCCAGGAGATCACCGGCTCTCTGAAGGTGGCGCGCTCCTACCCTCTCGTCTCCCTGAACTTCCTCAAGAGTCTGAAGGTGATCAGGGGCGATCATAAGTACGGCTCCGATGTGTGAGTATTAACCAAATTGACAATGTAGGTTTTGCTATAAATATTGGTCTCTACGAAGACAGCGTCAGGAACGGTTACTGGCTCAATCCTATTCAGTTTTGTTAATTTTTAAAAGTAATGACTATGAGTTTATTCAGTGTATTTTAATAAATCGTCATTACGTCGGTAATATCTGTTATCTCTGTGGGATTCGCACCCAATTACACGACGCGAATGGTTATTACCGGGTTATAATTACCCAGCTTTGATGGATCAAAGTTAGGGCTATAGAAGTTTTATTTCTGAATAATACACGGTGTCCGGAATCTCATAGTACCACCTGCGGGAAACTGGTGAATCTACCTCACATTTGGACTATATTTTGTGTCTGTAACAAACGTAATGCCTTTACAAGTAAAAAAGGACCGGGTCTTAGTGCACGCTGAGGATGAAGAAATGAGTAGAAATAATAAAGAGCTGACCTCCCTGCACCCAGTGCCTGATGAGTGGGTGACACTGGATGTGCCTATTCTTCTGCCTGATCCTGGCGCCTGGCGGTTTCCTTGAGTAGGGCCGACTTGTCTTGAAGTGGCTGGCACCAGGACTGAAGACAGGCAGAAGTCGGCGGGGGAGGCAGCTGGTTGTAGAAAAACTTCCGAAGAAATAAAAACACGAGTTGCTTGATGAGAAGTGAACTGATTTATTATTGAAAATGGTGTCCCTTTTATACCCAAAATGCCACGCAATTCGTGTCACGTTGTACAAAAATGGGGTGGGAGGTTTGACCTTGCCCAGAACTATATAAGGGCCGGTCGCCTGCTGGCCACCTATTTTGTCGACTGTTCATTCGAAACCGGTCGCTTAAAATTGATAACAAAAAGTAATTATACAGGGTACATTTTGTATACAAAGATGAATTACTTAATTCTAATACATTTTTGAAGCTAAGTTCTACAAAAGGATTTTTAGTTTGACGAATTTGTCACATGTTTAAGATATTTTTGTAGTATGTCAGAATTATTTGCCATTTGGCTAGTTACGTTTAATTTAAAGGAGAATCTAATATTTTTCCCAGGTTCCCCGTAAGACTAGCTAATGAAACCTGTTTGTTTCATCGTCTTACGAGGTCCCTGGATTTTTAAAATGGGATAAAACGTATTTTTGCAAAAATATTTCTAAGTCTTTTTTTTACGGGCAAAAACGCCCTAGTTTTGTTAAATTAAGGGTTAGAGACTCAAACTCTCTTTCCCCGGATGCCCTGCAGGATTCTGGAATGAAATGTGTTTGTTTCATTGTCCACAGGGTGTCTAAGTTAAAACAATTGATAAAATATACATTTAAGGTTTGCCTCCTGGCGGAGCAAAGGAGTTTGCCTCCTGGGGGCAAAGTAGTTTGCCTCCTGGCGGAGCAAAGTAGTCTCCTTGCCCAGTGGCAAAGGAGTAGTTTGAGGAGTAGAGACTCCGGTTTTCTTTCCCTGGATGCCTTGTAGGATTCTGGAATGGGACTATAAATGTCACTGCCCTACTAGGCTCGCAAGATTTAAAAAATAGCAAATATAAAGTTTTTACAAATCATAAGATTTCAAAATGTCTCCCGGTGGCAACCGTGGTTTCAAGCATTTATTTTTGCACCGGGGAATTGTACATAATAAAGGGGAAGCAGTTTAACCCGTTTAATCACAGGAGACCAGATTTGTCCCAACGCACATAGGTCTCACATAAGACGCCGTAACTCCCTTACTATCATAGTTAGAAATATGTTCTAATCGGTGTTAGAAAGGAAAAACATCATGCTTTATATTCCAATCTAAAAAATAGCCACCAAAAAAATAAAATGTACACTTTTATGTACACAAAATTTTGAATCGCAAATTGAAAAAAGAATTTGAAACTTCGGGAATTTTTTAAAAAAATTTTTCATAGAGCGACAAAAAATTGACGTTACAATAATGTGTTTGTTATACATTTGTCTAATAAAATGTGCATCTGTTTTTATTTTTTTATTATCAGTAACTTTAGTTAGAAAAAACATAAGGTGACCCATTTTGAAAACTTTTTTATGTTTGTATGCAAAAATTTTATAATTTAAAAAAAATATATATTTTTCGAATTCTATAATTTGAAAGCGTATTTTTTCACCATTCTAAAACAGTTTTTGGTTTTTGAATGTGTTCAGAAATATTCCAAATATTTGCATTTTATTGTAAAGCGAAAATATTTTGACCATCCGAAAAAAAGCCAAATTTTTGAAGGGTTAATAAGTTTTCATTATAATTAGAATAACAATAGATTCTTGTTAGAAAAATAAACATAAAATATTTCGGCGAGAAATCATCGTCGGCCGCACGGTACTAACGAGCTTAGTGGCCAGAAATTTCGGAAGGAATTTCAAAGAAATGACCACTAAATGTAGAGGATGCCGCCAGCGATGACTTTTGCTGAAAGAACAAACGAGGGTATATAACATGTCGGTTACAGTGTCTTTGTGGCTTTCATCCTTCAAGGGTGTTCTAGGCCATCATTTAACATTACAGAGAAAGGAAAGGTGAATTCACATATTAATTTTATTTAAATGAGCAAATTTCAAAATTATATGGAAGATTGGAGTTGAGTTCAGACTTAGAAGAGATGAAATTTTTAATGGAGGGGAGGCAATTTTAGATAACGCTTGATAGAAGAGAGGATATTTATTTAGAGAGGGACAACCAAAAAATATGTGATCTAAAGTTCCCACATCTAGACCACAGAATGCACAATCTGGGAGTCAAGGATGTGAATTTTAAAAAGGTGAGAAGGAACGGAACAATGTCCGATTCTCATTCGAATAGGTGAGGAAATTTCTTTTTTGGAAAAATGGGGGAATTTTTGAAACCACGGTTTTGATTGGGATAGTCCTTTGTATTGAGGCGTAGTGGCAAGGGCGGATCCAGCTTTGGCGCCAGGGGGCGGTCACATAGCGCCAGGGGGGGGGGGTCACATAGTCGTGGTCAAGTCACAAGAAGTTATAATTTAATTTTGATAATAATAGATACAGGTAAAAAGTAGTCCACCTAGGTCCTGGACCCAGCCCAGGGGAGGGTCATGACCCCCCCCCCTGGATCCGCCCTTGCGTAGTGGGCACCTTTGGATTGACTATCAATGTTCCAATACTCTGTCCAAATATTGTCGGATCTATCTTTGATGATGGAAAATATATCAGATAGGGGAATATGGTTTACGAGGGTAACAATAGGGTTGGACGCTCCTTGTTTTGCCAAGGAATCCGTAATATCGTTACCCACTATGCCAACATGTCCAGGAATCCAAACAAGAGTTACGTTTTTTCTAGAATTTTGAATGGAGGCTTTCAGCACTCTAATAAGGCATACAAAGTGATTTTCAGGATGAAGAAGAGGACAGGATTTAAGTTTTTGGAGGGAACTGAGAGACTCAGAGAGAACAAGGGAATGTTCACAATTATTTTTGATTATATATTTGAGAAATTCAATTATTGCAATGCACTCGGCAGAAAATATTGAAAATTGGTTTGAAATTGAATAAATTATTGTGATAAACGTTAATACTTATACCACAGTTAGGAGAGTCTGGAGATTTGGAGCCATCAGTAAATAAAAAAGAAGAGTTGGGCCATTTAGAAGAAATAATGTCATTGAACATATTATTGACAGTACGGAATGGGAGATTGGAATGACTTTTAAGAATGCCAATCCCTTCTAAAATTGTTGGGGATAGGGTGAAGTGACTATATTTTAATTTGTATAATGGAAGAAGATCATTTTGGATAATTTGAAGCTCTGAGAGAGAGCGAAATATAATAAATCTTTAGAGAATTCAACTTATGGCACTAAATTGTCCATTTTTGTATAAAACTAAATATAAACACAAATTATAATTTTTTTTTCTTCCACAACTAATTTTAGTACTTGTGAAAAATAGTAACACCGAGCGCTAGGTGGATAAAACTTACCCGCCGACGACTTTGGCGTCATTAACAGCCTGACTGACCGATGGATGACTAAATCCTCGTTTTTTGTCACTTCCTTACCTCCCCCCGCGCAGCTACTGAGGGGCACGGAAAAATTGAGCTCGGCAAACTAAAATTATCGAGCAACATAAATTGCCTCGGGTAAATTTTACCCAACCTTTCGCTCGCCGGGTTAAATAGTCAAAAACGTATCTTTTATAAGTGGGTTGAAGTTTTACAAAGGGGTTGTAACTTGTAGGTAGTTCTGTTTTAAATAAATGGATAAGGTGTATGAATGATTTCTATCTATTCGTTACTTTGTAGAAATGCACTGATGGTGACGGACAATCAAAACCTGCAGGAGTTGTGGGACTGGAAGACGCATGGCCCCATCGATATAATGCACGGCAAGCTGTTTTTCCACTTCAACCCCAAGTTGTGCATCGAGAAGATCGAGCCGCTGCAGCAGATGGCACGCGAGACCCAATTCAACGACCTGGAAGTCGCCAGAAACTCCAACGGGGACAAGGTGGCATGTACGTATGATCATTCTTTCCTGTCTTCCTAGTATCCCTGCCCTATCATCATCTGGTACAGCACTTCATAACAGCCACATAGATTTCTAAGCCATGATGTGCGGCGTCTGCCATCAAACTCTCCCTGGTTATCAATAAGGTAATCTTGTATTTCATCCTCTTACTGCCAAGAGTGCCAAGACCTCCTATCTCTAAATTTTTACAAACTTCTATGTTGAGTACAGCCTTCAATAATGCACACACCCAGCACAGCACGTAAGTGAAAAATATTAGAAAATACTCCAAAATAACAATACAGTATTCACTTCAAATGATCATTCCTTTAAATTTAAAGTAATATGGTTTTTTCTTCCTCCTGTAAAATTTGATTTTTGGCAGATGGGCATTTATATAAAAATGCATGTCAATATTCCTAGACCTATGCAAAGCATTTGATACGATCTCACATTCCAAACTAATACAAAAACTATCAAACACTGGAATAAATGGGAATGAACTTAGTATTATTCGAAATTACCTTTCAAACCGTAAACAAAATGTAAAAATTAACAACTGCCTCGGCAATCAACTGCCAATTAGTTTTGGCGTGCATCAAGGAAGCGTCCTGGGTCCCACGTTATTCCTAATTTACATAAATGAACTGTGTAATCTGCCTATTGATGCCAAAATCGGTTTCGCTGATGATACGATTCTCCTCTTCAAATCAAGTAACTGGTATGATGTTTACATAAAAGCAAACAGGGGCATAGCTATTGTTAAAAGATGGTTAGACAAAATACACTAACAATGAATGTGTCAAAAACCAAATACATTGAGTTTAGTATTAATCCGTCCCTAAGTAACCCAGAAAATAATATTCAAATATGTGCTTGCCCTCTGTCAAAAGCTAATATATGTGATTGCCCCTATCTAGAACGTGTTACAAAAATCAAATACTTGGGTATTATTTTTGACATTAATTTAAAGTGGAAAGAACATATTATCACTACAGCAAACAAACTTTGAAAATCTATATACCTTCTTAACTTGAACTCACAACTTTCTTAGCTTGAACCAACTCAAAACAATTTACTATGCTCTATGTCAATCTTTAATCGAGTATGGTATCATAGCCTGGGGAGGAGCAAACACTGCCGCCATTGATCCGATCTCTAAAGCCCAGAAACTAATTATAAAGATTATTCTAAAACTACCGATCACAAGCAGTTCGG
The DNA here is from genome assembly GCA_929108145.2 of Limnephilus rhombicus. Lineage (NCBI taxonomy): Eukaryota > Metazoa > Arthropoda > Insecta > Trichoptera > Limnephilidae > Limnephilus > Limnephilus rhombicus. The sequence goes on along the minus strand of OV815273.1, from coordinate 44,889,206 downwards.
ATGAAATCTTTAGGAGAATCGGTGTTTTGCACATTAGGCAACTTTATGCCAAAAATATACTAATTTATCTATTCAAATATAGAACTGTTTTTGACAATATCCAAACTGTTAGTGATACGAGAACCAAAGGGCAAAATTTATTACTTATCCCTTTCGCCAAAACAACGTTTGGTCAAAGAAACTTCAGGTACTTTGCAACAAAACTTTATAATACACTTCCACTGACCATTAGACAGCACACTAATCACGTAAAATACAAAACAGATACCAAGTTTTGGATCACTACCAAAGACAGATCATATATCAACAATATTTTTAGAACCTCCTAATGCATGCTAACCCATTGATACGATGCTGATTGTCCTTGTACTTTTACTCTAAATGTAAATAACATTGTTGTTGTTATCCTTTATAAACTATTTTAACCCGTCTGCTTGGTTCAATATATTCGCACCTCACAATCCGGAAGCCTCAGTTTCGCCCGTATATTCTGAAACCGTCACTTTGGATCGAGATTGTAAAATATCTATGCAAGATAGCTTTCATATTTCAAAGACAATAAGAAGCATTATTTCATTCTCTTTCTGGTTAAAAGAAAAATACATATGTTTGCATCAGAGAAAGAGAGATATATATAGCTTTGAAAATGTAAGGTTGGTCTTATGAAAGTATAACGCAATTACGCGTTTTGGGATGTATTTATTCCTAAACAAGCAGATGGGTTAAAACTATTTATGTTAAAATGCGCCTGCTCTCAACACAGGAACAGTGAGACAGGCACAGCACAATTACCTATGTAACATAAAAAAATTTAGATTATAATAAAAAAAAATAAAAAAACCATCACGCCGTTTGCCGCAGGGGTAGGCAGAGAGGACGGACCGCCAAACAACTCGGTCTTGGCACACAGTCTTTGCCTTACTCACATTCATACATCGTCTCATACATACTCTTCTATTATTCTGACTTCTGACATTGCCCGTCTCTAGTAACTGATTCACTTGATGTCTTCCTCGGGCGTCCCTGACTTCTTCTTCCATTCACATTTGCGTCATATATTCTTCTCACACTATTTTCTTCTTTCATTCGCTCTACATGCCCCAATCATCTAAGGGTCCCTTTCTTAATCTTCCTTATTATGCTTACATCAGCCTTACATTCTTTGCGGATATCCACATTTCTCACACGATCATACATGGTTTTACCACACATTCGCCTCAGGGATCTCATTTCAACAGCATTCAGTTTACTTTCATCCTTCCTCTGTCAGTTCCATGCCTCACTGCCATACATCAGGGTAGGTACCAGGACTCCATTGTGGACTGCTAGCTTCACTTCTTTTGACAGTTTTTTATTAGCGCCAATGGCATTCAGTCCTCCAAATGGAGTTACTTGCATTTACCCTTCTTTCAATATTTCTTATCAGCCTTCCCATCTCTCGTAAACATACTACCCAGGTACACAAACTCATCCATCTGCTCCAAGTATTAACTACATTGTACACTGTTTTCGTACTCTCTCTTTCAAACACCATGATTTAGACTTACTTACATTCATCATTAACTCATTCTTCATACACACTTCGTTCATCCTAGACACGAGAAACTGTAGATCTTCCATAGTATTAGAAATCAGCACTGCATCATCAGCGTAAAACAGGCAACATACTTTCAGATAACTCAATTTCGCACCCAATCCCATCTCTTTCAATTCTTGCATACAATTAATTATCCATGTATAAATTGAATAACCATGGTGACATTACGCAGCTTTGCTTAACACCTTTTGTGATGTCAAACCACCCTGTAAGACCACCGTTCACCCTAACACATGCAACGCTTCCTTCGTGTATTCACTCCATACTTGGACAACCTTCCATAGCTTTTTCCTGTCGACTCGGAAGGCACAGAAGAGTTTCTGGTTTTTTGCCAGAAACTTCTCAGTGAGCATACGCAAGGAGAAAATCTGGTCCATGCATCCCCTTCCACCAATGAAAAAATGACATCCTGAATCTAAGGCTGTCTGGTTTAAAGGTCTTGCTTAGGTTAAAAATTTCATGATGATACCGTTATAAGTAAAAATGAAGCTGAAGTGCAGCATGACGAAAACTCCTCCTTTTGTGGAAAGAATCTCACATTGTGAGAATAGCAGGGCTGCAGAGAATTAGCTCCCAGACAAAAGGCCTTCCAGAAGCAGGACGGTAGATGTCTCTGGATGCCAATCATCCCTCTAGAATGATTCCCAGTCAGCTCCCAAGTTGACGAAAATCACATCCAAGATCCAATATACTTAGTGATTCATGAGGAAGGTTTAGACATATAATTTCTCAAGGTTTTGTGTAAATTGATTGAAATATATAATATATAAATTGAGCGGGCTGGCAAGTGGGCGGTGTGGATTTGATTTGTATGCAAATTAACAGATGGCGTTGGTTATAAAGGTTGGGTAATAGCATTGTCAGTAGATGGCGTTGTGTTTCATTAGCCACAGCAACATGTGGCTAAATGAAAGCAAATTTTTTGCCTTTTCACATGTTTGACACGATAGCGTACCAAAGATTATTAAGTTGTAATTATATCTTTGTTAATATGTTTCATTATGTATTGCAGGCAATGTGACCCTGCTAAACGTGACAGTTGAGAAGCGCATGCAGGTTAGCATGTTGCTGTCGTGGGAGGCGTTTATGCACGATGACTCTCGCTCACTGCTGGGCTACGTGGTGCACAGCATCGAGTCGGAGAACCAGAACATCTCCTTGTACGAGGGCAGGGACGCTTGCGGAGGAGATGGGTTAGTATTCCATATTACCGTGCCAACATGAATACCTAAACCTTGGTAACTATATTTGCTAAAAAAAATATAACTGAGTCGACCCGAATCTACGGCGACCACGCTGCAAGGCGTTTGAAAAGAGTCGGGACCTTTCTGGAAACGCCTCACAATTTATCGAAAGCCGGAATAATGTACTTGCCGTGTTCGCGATATACCTGTCTTATACAATCGCTATTCGATTCTAGAGCATCTGGGTTTAAGATTTTTAATTTTTAAACACTACATTAAAATGAAATAGCTATAACTTCCCAATCGTCGATGCTAAATTTTTGCCATGCGCCAGCTGATTTTATTTTCGCATTAACTTGTTTTTTGCAAAATATTGTTTTTCTAAATTTTATGGACTCGCCAGATAATGTGTTCATATATTTATAAAAATAGTAAACAACCAGTCGAATGATGGCTACCCATATTTAAGTCTCATCGCTCTTGACCTTCAGCCATGGTTGCCGAAACTTCGGTAGACGGTTGTTGCTGATTTATTTCAATTTATTTTGAATATTTAAAAAATAAATTATAATACATACAATAAAATAATAAACGATGAAATATATGTGGATTGATAGGCTTTAAACCACAGTAAGTAGTTTATATGTTTCCGTATTAATATTTGGAGGCATGACTTTTTGAGTGAGCACGGGCGAATCCAAAACTGAATGCACGGAAATCTCCAACACTCAAGGCATTTTTTTAATAAATATGCTGTTTGGTTTTGAAATGATAATATGCATAGTTCCTACTGGGATGTCATTTATTCGATTCCTACCCTCCCTAACCATATCACTTTGCTGAAGAAAACATTTGAAAATGGAACGTGAAAAGACTGAATTGAAGCATTTGTTTGTGAAAAAAAAGAAGATTTTGGGATATTAGAAGTAACTGGTTGGTGTCGTTCGTTTTATGTTATATTTTCATTTTTGTGTACTAAAAGAAGGTTTTGACCTTAATACCTCGAGGTAATGCGGTGGACTAATATAACGTACATTTGTGATTGTGTTCGACTTCTCAGAGGTAAGTGATTGGTTATTCCCTACCTCCTTGTATTCCATTATCTTCCCATACACATATAATCACCCAATTCCAGCAAACACCCTGTCGTTTTCATTTCGTTTCGTTTAATTCACAGTCCACTTTCCTGTTGCATTTGAAGCTGTAATTTGTAAACAGTTTCGGATGCAACATACGCTGTTGCTCAAGTGGATAATCTACCATAAAAGTTTCCCCAGAATAGTTTGTACTATTCAGAGAAATGATTTTTTACAGTATCCATTAAGTAGTTTCCACAGAATGTCTAGTTATATTGAAAAAAAAAGATTTTTTTATAGTATTCTTAAGGATATGTTGGCAAACAAGAGGTTAAGCGTGGTGCAAATATTTTGACATTGGAGTGGAGATGAAGCGGAACTTTCCATATGCATGAATAAAATAATTTAAAAAACTTGTATATGTAATAACAACTCTGGAAATTTTATTGAAAACCTATATTATCAGAATGATCATGGTCATTTTTTAAATTTGTACAGATGGCATCTGGACGACATCCAGGCACAGAAGGAAGACAAGGTATTCCACCTGCTGACGCACCTGAAGCCCTACACACAGTACGCCATCTACGTCAAAACCTATACCATAGCCACCGAGCGTGTTGGCGCTCAGAGCCCAATGCTGTATGTGCGGACCCTGCCTGCACGTAAGTTTACCGTTAATGATTTTTCTAACATTATTTACTGACCAAACTCATTCGTATAAATATTTTAGACAACAAAATTAGTTTTTTTAACTGCAGCAGGCCACTCTCTTATATCCCGTAGGCTATTTTTTGATTTATTATTTTAATCACTCGTGATTGTGTAATAATTGAAAAATGGGTCAAGCCACCGCCATGGAGACATAAACTGATTATGGTGCTACGTAGCCAATCCACCTATATTTTACCCTTTATCCCATACTTTTAGGTTTTCTAAAAAATTATGAATGCACAAATTCTGCATATTAGTTACTTTTAAATTGCAGTGCATGGTACTTATTCGGATGAACATTGGATATTTTCTATTTCTGTATGTTGTCTATGGCCTACTTGATAATCACAGATACAAATATATGTTAAAGAGTCAATTTTTAATCGTAAACAGCTGTTCGAAAGTTTTGTGTGAAAAAATGTTTTAAATAATTTGGATTCACGGACTATCAAAATTGAGTGCACAAAATTTGGATATTGTTATTATTCCTGTTGATAATTGTAGACAGCGAATGTATCTTTACAATGTAGTACCAGATCAGTGTGGTGTATGTATACTATTACTGTGATTAATATTACTATATTAATATACGTATTATTATACCACACAGATCTGGTACTACATTGTAAAGATGCATTCACTGTCCACAATTATCAACAGGAATAATCTAGATTTTTACTTTATTTAGTTCAATAAATTATTTTAGACATATTATTTACAATGTAAAAGACAAGAGTCGAAGAATTCACACTTTGTTTAGGAAAAGATGGAAAAAGACATTATTTTTTTTAATTCACATGACTTGAAAACACGTTAACCACTCCTACCCATAAGCGTGTTTACACATTAATATAACAATAGCAGTCAAGTACAATAAGCGTGTGTTCCCACAGAAATCGTTATAACTCTGTTATTGTTCTAGTGACAACCCTAAAACAAAAAGTAGAAGATCCATATTGAATCAAGCTTCTCATTTCTTTTCAAAGTTGTCCATAGAAATACATACATAAAAAACACAATTTGTGGAAACAGTTTTCACTTGCCAAATCGCATATGCTCCGTTGTTAATTTTTTATTTAATATTCTTGTATGAAATGGTAAAAAAGTGAGGTGACAAAATTGTTTATTATACAATAGAATAAGTGTGTGTGTGTTTTTTTTTACATAATCCGTGATTTTAGTACCGTTTTCACATAAAAACATCATGTGAGTCATTTTTACAATTTTTTAATTTATTTTTTTTAAATTTTTGTATTTTTAAATGTTAATATTTATATGTAATATAACAATTTAAAGGCTTATTTCATAACCTTTCAAAAACAGTTTTTTGTATTCGGCTACGTTAAAAGATGTTTCATTTATAGAGCTTTAATTGCGAAGCGGAAATAACACAAAGTTTTTATAAATCTGACAGTTCGTTTAACCTCTTGTTTGCCAGGGTAGGCCAGCAAAAAGCACTACCAATTACGACGCGGCACCCGGCGGCAGAAATGACACTTCGTGTCCAGCGATTCTGACACTGTCCTTTACAAATTTTGTACATAGAAGGGTCAAAATCGTAGATAAACATATTTTTCCCGCGCATGCGCAAGAACTGCGCACATTCCCGCGCTCCGGTAAATTATTAATATAAATTATTTGGAGTGACTAGGCGCATTGCAGGTTTCGCTATGGTAAAGGGCGATAATAGAGCAAGCGATTCTGACCGTGTTCTTCATACACTTTCTTTATACATAAGGGTCAAAATCGCGTGTAAAATCTCATGACACACCGGTGCACGAGCGGCAAAAAAGGGATTAAATCAAAAAACTTGCACAATCGCAAAATACCTGAGTAGTTAAATAGTTAGATAATTCATTTACAAATAAATTGGTGTGTAAATATGTAATAAAAATCAAATAAAACAACCACTTAATCCTTTTTAACAATCGCATGTTCTAGAACAAACTTTTGTTTTCCATTTGAGACATGCATTGATAAAATGGTGAAGTTTGTATAGCTATCCACCAACGTAAATTGTATGTCGCGGGAAGGTTTGAAAAAATTAAAAAAATTGTTTTACAAAAGATAGATAAATTTGCCAAATTACGCCAAGCGCTTGCTCAAGTCATTTTGCAAACTTGCCATAATATGCCAAAAATCGCTCGAGTGGTTAAAGAAAGAAACATATTCCTAGGTTACGAATAACCTGACAATATTCTTATTCGTTCTTCTTGCATCATAATGAGTGAAAAGTGTTGCTTTAGATCGCCCACAAAATCACCATCACCATCTAAACAAGATTAAACGAAGGGATAAAATTAAACTTCTCTCTACGATTCATAGAGAATTCACGAAACTTTAGTTAGCCCAAAGGAAAGTCATAAACCAGTATCAAAACAAGGTGTTGTGTTTCAGAGCCCTCTCCGCCTCGTATTACCCAAGCCATTTCCCTGAGCCCCGGTTCTCTTATCCTGAAGTGGGAGCCCCCGGCGTCACCGCATGGAAACGTGACACAGTACCGGGTGTCTGTCCAATGGGAGGAGGATAAAGAGGAATTCTTTATGCAGAGAAACTACTGCAGCGAACGTTAGTTATTATTGTTATTATTATTAGACCAGCAGCAGCAGCTATTATCATATCTCTAGCAGTTAAATTGATTTGTCTTGTGACATTTACAAATACAAAATATATATTATAATATAAGAATTTGGTAAAGTTTTGAAATTTGATAATGCTATCGGAAGAACTTGCTCCAATTTATATTCAAACAGCCAAACAGCTTATGTACGTACTTTCGCAACTCTTCAAACTGTATGCACGAACAAGGATTAAGTCGGGCAAGTGAACATTATAATTGTTACATGACTGACAAATTTTCAAAAATCTACTCGACCCATGTTATGGGCTATTTTCTGAGAAACTTTTATAATACTTAATATAATATTTGAAACCCCGTTTGCATATTTATATAAAAAAGATGAAAAAGTATGATATCTTTTGTTTAATTTATGTATGCATTACTTTTCTCAACTAACATAATAATAATGTAACTCTTTTTTATTTTTTTTATTATTATTAATTTTGATTAATTCTATTACAATTGGTGGAATGGTGTGCCTGTCTCATTAGATGTTTGGGTTTCCAGCACTGGTAGCTACCGTGAACAAGCCCTTTGAAGCTCAAGAGGAGACTCCCAAGGAGAAGGAGGAGAAGGTCAAGAAAGAAGAGAACTGCCAGTGCGATAGCAAGGGGTGGAATGATGACGAAGTTATTGGAAAGATCACCTTTGAGGACAACCTACAAAACCAGGTATGACATATTTATAAAACTATTAAAAGTACAACATTATCTGGCGGGATCCCATTTTCCCAATCTTACTAATGGACCATACAACATGGGCGCTACAAGCCTTGTAGAGTCTTCGTTGCTTCCAGGCAACGCCTCCACCTCTATCCATTTCACTTCTCTATGTTACGCATCTATTAGCGGAAACTGCAGAGTAATTATTAAATACTAGCAAGTAAAACTTGCAAGTACTCCAGCATTCGGGGCTCTGCTGGAGTGGACCTTCTATCACCCTGGTAACTCGTGGGACAAAAAATTGGACCATTCGAAAACTAGTGGCCTTTTGGGAACCTAGGAGTGTTGAGGCCACCTCTGTGAACTTCCTTCCTGGGGCCAGTAGGAGGTACTAAGAGGAGAAACCGTGGAGAGGTGATCTGAGGCCACCTTCATGAACTCTTCCCTTGTGGGGCCTTCAGGGAACCATGTAGGAGTGAGGAGGAGAAATGAGGCCATCTGTGTGAACTCTTCCCCTGTGGGGCTTTTAGGGGAACCAAGGAGGAGTGAAGAGGAGAGATGAAGTCCTCTTCCCTCCTGGATCCCTCGGGGAACCAAGGTGGGGTGGACTCTTCCCTTGTGGGGCCTTTAGGGATGTTGGTGCAAGCCTACTTTTACTGGCTAAAAGAATAGCGTCTGATAGCTGGACATTCTGACCTACAATCGCAGGATTGAACATTTTACCTGCATACTCAAGAAATAGATTAGTGCTGTTGTCTTGAAAGTTCAGCATATGAGATGCCAGTTTCACAGAACTCTTCTGACAACTCTCTCTTATTTGGGTTTTTATTTGGGTTAAGAAGTTTTTTGGCAGGAAAACATCATCACTCAATTTTTTTAAAGTAAGTCTTAAGGTGCGATTCCGTGCCACGCGGCAGTCGGCAGACGGCAACAGCAGACGGCGACTGCAGTGCCGCCGACGGCAGGCGGCACTAACGCGCAGGTTCCAAAGTCAACGGCATTGACGGCACTGCAGTTGCGTCCACTGCGTACTGCCGACGGTTGTGTCTTCCATTTAAAATTATGAATAATAAAATGCTGCAAGTGTTATTGCAAGAAGAAGAAGACGACGATGATTTATTATTGTATTATTATTCAAGTAGAAAGCCTATACTTTTTTTTTTTTTTACATGAGCTCCACACAGGAGGCCCTGAGGAAAATAATTTCCCTCAGGGCCTATTGTCACATAAATAATTATGTGACTAATGCAGTTCTTGCTTAGGTGGTTATTTTGTCTATGGTGTTTTTTTGGACACTGGTAATTTTTTGGAAAAGAAAAGAGTTCCTTTTTGTTTATGGGCACTTCCTCCCGGGCAGCTATGGGCTAGCTGTGCGTGAATTGGTCACTCACTGTAAAAGTGTTTCAATTGGATTATATCATGTGAATCTGAGTTGATTTTGACTTAAAAAGGCGCGGGGTGTTTTTTCGTAACACGAGAAGTTCGTGTACGTTTTTATTTTTAGTGGTTGATATGCAAATCCCACTTTTTCCGATGTTGGTAGTTGGCCATTTTGTGGTAATATTTTTGGACACGAAATTGTAAAGTGATTTGGTCCTTGTGTTGGCTGCAATAGTGTGCCATCATGGCCCCGCGTAGCGAAGTCACGGATTGCTGACGGTTTTTTCCGAAATCCGTAAGTCTTGGAGACTGGTTGGGCCACGTGCCTTTTGAATGGAGTTTGTTGAGATGGCCCGAGGCTGGATACGCTCCTTGGAGGTGTAGCGGCCTTCTTCCAAATAGAAGGAAGACCTTGGCTCTCTGGATTCCGCGCCGTCCCCGATTGAGGAGGCTGGAAGTCCCGTCCCCTCTCGTCTCTACGAAGCAAGTTCGTGGTCGTCATCCGGTGTTATATCCGTTTAGTTAGCTTAGCGTGTCCATTAGAAGTCCATCTGGTATGTTTATGTTTTGTATTCTTATATTACCTTGGTATAAATTTAATGCTAACCTTTCATTGGTATGAAATTTAAAAGTTTGTTTTTTGTTGGCTACAATATAGTTTTATAAAATTCATCTTCTTTTTATTTGACTGAAAACCCTACCTACATGACAGTTAACTACTTGGCCCACTATCCTGAGCCCTGGTCTCTGCTCTGCCGCAAGGTTACCTTTTAATGCGAACATGATACGTTTCAGTGGCGCTTCCAACGTGTAAAATCAGTTATTTTCGGTGCCCGAAACGTACTTTTCTGTCATGTGGGGTGGATTCTCAGTTCTTTTGCTGATAATTTTAGAGAAATCAGAGATGAATCGGTGTGTGTGCATTTATTTGGTTTTATATCTAACATTAACCGTTCTGAAGAGATTCTGTGTGTCATTCTGAAAATACACCTCATTGTGTTATGATCATTTTGTTGTGTCACTTGATTGCTATTAAGAGAATTAAATCCTGAAATTACATTTCATTAAGTTATGTTCTTTTTTCTGTTGAATATTATTGTTTGTTTACCTTTTCGTAAGGCATGTAATTATAATGACACCAACTTTAAGTGTTGCCATTAAGATAATGTTAAACACAAAATTCATTCATAATATCTCTAGAGGTGATAACCGAAATATTGTTGGGAACATTTTTTCTGTTTACTGGCAATTCTGTTTTAACTGTCAGCTGTCTATTTTTCATCTATGTTATGCTTTATCGGAGCCGAGCTGTCAATTCTTGTTAACATTTGTCAGGTTATGTGCATTGTTTACTTACAAAGCCGCGGTAATTCATTATTAAATACATTATTTTTGTTTTTTAAACATAGGACGACTTGTGACAGACATTTATCATAAATAATTGTTTATTATAAGCTTGCGGTTACTAAATATTGGGAGAATATAGTAACGACACTATTCTTGTTCGCATTTGTGTCCGTTTATACCTTCATACATATAAAGGGAGTTCGTGGAACGTATGTTATAAAAATAATAATTATTTTAAAAATATTTACTGCATTCTAAGGTGGTTTTAAATAAATTATAAATGGCTTTGTCGTTATTGAAAATCAATGACTATTTTTCGAGTTCATACGTACAGGGTGTTTGGTAATTGACGTGTTACAAATAAATAATTAATTATAACAGTTTGGTTAATCCTATTATTACATTTATTTTCATATAATTATTTGAGAATAATAATTTAATTATAAATTAAATTAAAATTTTATTTATTCTTTAAAAATGGCGATTTCCGACATTAATGGGGTAACCAAGGAAGAAATGATAAAATTGTTAACGGATCGTAACATCGTTCCGGAAGCTACATTATCAAGTATGCGCGAACAGGCTCGCTCTTTTAATAAAAGTTTGAAAGAGGGGAGTGCTTCCAATATGAATATAGGTAACGATAATACAGTTAGTTTGGAAAAGACTACAACCGTAATTAATAATTATTACCAATCGTCTTCTCCTCCAACTTCTTCTTCGTCCGTCCATTCTTGGGGTTTAAAATTTTCTGGGTCCTCGGATGTCAGGGATTTCATTTTACGCATAGAAGAATTATCCAGATGCCGGAAGGTGGAGTTGTCCTCAGTTGTTACCTCTTTCCCTGACCTCCTGGAGGGAAGAGCTCTTTCCTGGTATAGAACTATTTTTGATGATTCTTTGTCTTGGTCAACCTTGAAAAAGCTCCTCATTTCTCGTTTTGACGTTTGTACCAATCAAACAGAAGCTTTAAAAGCTTTGTTTGCTATGAAGCAAAAGTTTAATCAACCTATAGTGGAATATGTTGAAGATGTTCAGTTAGCAAACTTAAGATTGGATGTTCCACTCTCTGAAGAACAATTGGTGGACTTAGTCTGTGACAGTCTTCAATCTAAATACGCCTTAGCCATTGCTTATTTCTCGGAAAAGAATCTTTCAGCCTTAGTAAGTGTGTGCAGTAAATTTGATAAGCTTTCAGTAGACAAACCCGCACCACACTTTAATTCTTCTTCGCGAGTTACTTTTCCTAAAACCTCGTATCCTCATCGGAGCCCGCAACCGTCGCACCAGCCACAAGCTCAAGGCTCGCACTCTCCCCGTGTTACTTATAATCAAGCTTCCTTTTCTCCACGAGCGTCTTCTTCAAGTTCTGTTTTCAATAGTAAGAAAACTTTTAATTGTTTCTATTGTAAGGAACAAGGTCATACGAAACAATTTTGTCAAAAATGGAAAAGGGACTCTCTTAAGCATAATGTCGCGAATAAATCTAATTCAAAAAACTAACCGACGATCTTTTGCGTTCTGTGCACAAGGATGACAGAAGATCGTCGTCAGTTCCTAGTAATATATCTAAGTTTACCACGCACAACATGGACGCATGTGTGCCGTTAGCTGATTGTGGACGAGATGTTAGACCACATGTTAATATTAAAATTAAGGATTTGGTTTTTTCAGGACTTTTAGACAGTGGAGCATCTGTCAGTTGTTTCGGGGGTTCTGTTTATAATTTTTTCATAAGTTTAGGGTATAAGTTAAATAAGTTAGATTCCTACGTTACCACCGCGGATGGCAAACGTCAGGATATAATTGGTACTATGCGAGTACTAGTATTGTATAATAATATTAAGAAATATATTAAGTTTTTCGTTATTCCGTCTCTGTCCTCTTCCATTGTTTTGGGAGTAGACTTTTGGAAGCAATTTGACGTGGCCCCTCAGTTGTTTCCAAAAGTTGACAGCAATGTTAATTTTGGGAAGGTTGTCGGTGAGGTTCGCAAATTAACATCAGCTTCCTTGCTGTCCCCCCAAGAAAATCTCAAATTAAATTCGGTTATAGTTAAGTTTAAGTCAATTTCTTTCGAAGAACGTGGTTTAGGTAAAACCCATTTAGTACGTCATAAAATAAATACAACAGGGGATCCTATTAAACAGCGTTACTATCCTTTATCTCAAACTCGCCAGAAACAATTAGAAGCACAATTAAAAGAAATGTTGGATTTAGGTGTTGTCCGCCGTTCCCGTTCAGCTTGGTCAAACCCAGTTTTGATTGTTCCTAAGAAGGATGGTTCTGTCAGGTTTTGTTTGGACTCGAGGCGCTTGAACAGCGTCACATTGGCAGATTCCTACCCCCTCCCTTACATTTCACGTATTTTAGATAAACTAAGGGGTGCTCGTTTTATTTCATCGATAGATTTGAGCAAATCATTTTGGCAGATTCCCTTAGATAAGGAATCCTGTCCTAAAACGGCTTTCGTTGTACCAGGCCATGGTCTGTTTGAATTTGTGAGGATGCCGTTCGGTCTTAAGAATGCTCCTAGCGAATTGCAGCGTCTTGTGGATGCTCTTTTTGGTCCTGAGTTCGACGAGAACGTCTTTTGTTATCTCGATGATTTGATTGTTATTTCGGAAGATTTTGAGTCACATTTGAAGATTTTGAATAAAATTTATGAACGATTAAGAGATGCGGGTCTAACAGTTAACCTCAAAAAATGCGAGTTTTGTAAAGAAGAGTTAAAATATCTAGGTTATATCGTAGACGCGAAGGGTCTTCGTACAGACCCCGTTAAATTAGAATGTATTCGTACTTACCCTACCCCTAAGAATTCGAAGCAAATTAAAGCTTTTATAGGTCTTTGCGGTTATTATAGGCGTTTTATCAAAGATTTCTCTACTATTGCAGCCCCGTTGACAAAACTCACTGGTTCTAGAATGGGAATAAGTAATTTTTCTTGGACTCCAGAAGCGGAAGACGCGTTTAAAAAATTAAAAAAAGCCCTAACTTCTGCTCCCGTTATTAGTTGCCCTGATTTTTCGTTGCCCTTTACTATCCATTCGGACGCGAGCAACGTTGGGATCGGCGGCGTGCTTACTCAGGTGTTTGACGGTGAAGAACATCCTGTTTCTTTTTTCTCTAGGTGCTTAAATGTTCACGAACGAAATTACGGCGTTACGGAGCGCGAACTCCTTGCGGTATTAGAATCAGTCAATCATTTCAGGCCTTACGTAGAAGGAGTTCATTTCACAGTAGTGACGGATCACTCCAGTTTGCAGTGGTTGGTTTCGTTGTCCAATCCAACTGGTAGGCTTGCACGTTGGTCTACGCGTCTTTCCCAATATTCTTTTGATGTGGTGCACAGAAAGGGTAAATTAAATACTGTTCCAGATGTTCTTTCTCGTAAAGACGATTTTACTGTTGCTGCCATAGATTCTTCGCCTACAACTTCGGATAGTTGGTATAATAATTTGTTTTCCAATTGTATGAATAATCCCCAACGTTTCAATAACTTCCAAATTAAAGATAATTGTTTATTTCGACATTCTAAATCTCGTTTCGCTTTGCAAGAGGATACAGCCTGGAAGCTGGTTGTGCCTTTTGAAGACCGCAACGCTATTCTAAGTAAAGAACACGAATCTATTAACTCTTGCCACCCCGGTGTATTCAGAACGTATAAGAAAGTTCAACTCCGTTACTTTTGGCCGGGTATGTATAATGACGTCAAAAAGTTTGTTAATAAGTGTAAAACGTGCAAGGCACATAAAATAAATACATCTGCGCCGGCTGGTATTTCTACGAATCCAAAAATAGTCAACAGACCGATGCAAATGTTGTCTATCGACCTTATTGGACCTCTTCCACGTAGTTACGCGGGTTTTATGTACATTTTATCGGTTGTTGACGTTTTTTCCAAATATACATGGATTTTTCCACTCAGAAATGCTACTACTAAAAGCATTGTAAAAAATGTTGAACAATTTATTTTTCTAGTCCACGGTGTTCCACAAACCCTTGTGTGTGATAATGGTAAACAATTTGTTTCAAAAGAGTTCAAACAATTGTTGGCTGATTATAATGTTCCAATGCCTTTTTATAACGCCTATTACACCCCGCAAAATAATGTAGTTGAGCGGTATAACCAAACTATCGGGACTGCCTTATCTATCTTGACCGAGTCTGACCATCGTAATTGGTCCAGATTTCTGCCTCAGATTCAGTCAGCCTTGAATAATACTGTTAATTTTGTAACAGGTTTCACGCCTTTTTTCCTTATGCACGGCAGGGAACAAATTGTTGACGGCAATTTACACAAAATTAATGTTTCTTCTAGTGTCGTGGACGTACCTTTGGATCAGTCTAGAGCTGAATTTGCAAAAAAGTTGGAAGACTTAGTTCCTATTTACGAACAAGTTTCAAATGCATTAATACAGGCCTTTAAAAAGAATGCCCAACATTATAATTTACGCCGTAAATCCGTGGTTTATAATGTAGGTGATGTCATTTGGAGGAAGAATTTTGTTCAATCCAGTGGTCCGGATTACTTTTCCCATAAGTTGGCACCTAGATTCGTTCGTAATGTTATAAAAAATAGAGTCTCGGATTTAGTGTACACATTGGCAGATATGCAAGGTAGAACTGTAGGTAATTTTCACGTGAAAGATATTGTTCGGATAGATTAGTTTTTTTTCTTTAAGGAGGCCAATGTTGTAGTGTGCAGGCCTACCAACCCTTCACATTATTACATTTGTTTCTTTTCTGATTGTTCTGGTCTCATGATTTGGAGTTTGGTACCCCCAAATCTTGTGCTCAGTACAGACACTTAATTCTAGTTCATTGACGATAAACCGTTTATTTACCCTCGGTAAACTGGAATGTGATCCTTGTGGTCACTGGCGCCCAAATTTTATTAGTTAAGTCTTTCTTTCCTCCGTTAATATGCTTTTCTGTTAATAATAACATGCACTAGTTTCGAGTTTTTTTTTGTATTATTAAACGTATGATTATTTTGGTAATAATATACTTGTTCACATGAGTACACACACACTGATTTCATACCTTGTTCCGTCTGTTTAACGGATTTAGTTGTAATGCTATTATTTTTAAGTTTATGCCCTTCTTTCTTTAGTCCACTGGAGGCTCTTTTATTGCCCATTGCCCATGGAACCTCCAGAGAACTTGAGAAGGAATATTTTGGAATTTTGTGTTTCAGAGACTTGAGCACCTTTCTGATGCACAAAAGTTCTGTTAGTTTTATTATTGATATTTTGTATTTCATAAGTTTAAGTATGGTATAGCTTTCCTAAAAGTTCTTTATATAAACCTTAGTTCATAAGAAAGTTGTTTTGTCTCTAACAAAGTTAGTACTGCTTCGGCGTGCTTAACTAATAATTAATTCCTTTGGAATTATCGCTTTGCCTCTAATACAGGAAAGTGTGTTCTGTATAGTTTTTTAAGTCTAAGTCTGTTCTGTATAGTTTTAACTCTAAATAATATAAACATTAATATCTTACTGTTAGTATCATTATTAAACTTTAAATTAAGTATTACTAGTGTCATTCATTAAAATTTTGAATTGATCACTCCTCGAATAGTGTCAACTCACTGAAAGCCATAGTTGATCACACATTTTGTTTTGTTTGTACAAGAAATGCTGACTTTTGTGCACACGTAGAGTGTTTTTTTAAGGGATGCCAGCTTGGGTATTACCGTGGTCTCATTTTTTTTACAAACAATGTCACTCTTTTGAGTTTTTGATGCAGGTTGTTTAATGGATTTTTGGATATCCTAAGCTGCGAGCTTAACTTTATGTTTTGCTGTTAAGTACCAATTGACTTTTGTCATGATCTGATAGATAGGTATTGTGTTATGTAAATCCTAATCTGACCACCTTGATTGGCAGGTATTTATTGTTTTATAAAACCTGACCTGATTTGATTTTTGAAAATTGGATAATTTAAATATTATTCTAGTTTGACGACCTTTTTACATATAGGTATTTCTTCGGAATTGTAAATCCTGGTTCAATAATGACAGTTAGATGATTCAATGTAAGATCCCTACTCTGCCCACGTCTGATAGACAGTTTTTATACTGATTCTATATTACTTATAACACAGAAAAGTATTTTCTTGTGTCCTAGTTTTGCCAACATTGAACTCCATTGTTCTGATTGAAAAATGTATATTTATATAGATATTTTCTTAATTTAGGCTTCTTTAATTTTAAGTATTTGTTTATTTTTAAGTTTTATCTTAAGAATGTTAAACCGGATGGACTTAGTTAGATAGGTTACTTTTTTTGCTATTCAAATATAGCGTAAATTCAGTGCGAGTGAGGGCTGTTTAACCCTAAAAAGTGAAGCCAAATTGGCCTTTATTTCCTGTATAAGGAAAAGTGATCAAATTTTTTTTCTTTTCTACAATTTATTTGGTTGTGTTTTTTCTTAAATTAAGTATTGTTGAGTATTTTATAAGTATAAATCTTGTTAAATTGACACGAAAACAACAGGTCTTCTTTATTAAGTAAATTCAAAACTTTGTTTAATTTAGTAGATGTTGGTTGACTCCTTGTTTTCGTGCCTTTCTTTTCTTATTTGTTCTATATTATTAAGAAATTTTACTTTTAAGAAATTTAGTTCTAAGTTGTTATTAATTACTAATTAATGTTTTTGTTATAATTTTTCTAGATACCTGATGGACTCATAGTTTAGTTAGTTTGTGGACTTGGTTTTTCATGTTTGAGGGCAAACATTTTCGTGGGAAGGGGGGAATTGTCACATAAATAATTATGTGACTAATGCAGTTCTTGCTTAGGTGGTTATTTTGTCTATGGTGTTTTTTTGGACACTGGTAATTTTTTGGAAAAGAAAAGAGTTCCTTTTTGTTTATGGGCACTTCCTCCCGGGCAGCTATGGGCTAGCTGTGCGTGAATTGGTCACTCACTGTAAAAGTGTTTCAATTGGATTATATCATGTGAATCTGAGTTGATTTTGACTTAAAAAGGCGCGGGGTGTTTTTTCGTAACACGAGAAGTTCGTGTACGTTTTTATTTTTAGTGGTTGATATGCAAATCCCACTTTTTCCGATGTTGGTAGTTGGCCATTTTGTGGTAATATTTTTGGACACGAAATTGTAAAGTGATTTGGTCCTTGTGTTGGCTGCAATAGTGTGCCATCATGGCCCCGCGTAGCGAAATCACGGATTGCTGACGGTTTTTTCCGAAATCCGTAAGTCTTGGAGACTGGTTGGGCCACGTGCCTTTTGAATGGAGTTTGTTGAGATGGCCCGAGGCTGGATACGCTCCTTGGAGGTGTAGCGGCCTTCTTCCAAATAGAAGGAAGACCTTGGCTCTCTGGATTCCGCGCCGTCCCCGATTGAGGAGGCTGGAAGTCCCGTCCCCTCTCGTCTCTACGAAGCAAGTTCGTGGTCGTCATCCGGTGTTATATCCGTTTAGTTAGCTTAGCGTGTCCATTAGAAGTCCATCTGGTATGTTTATGTTTTGTATTCTTATATTACCTTGGTATAAATTTAATGCTAACCTTTCATTGGTATGAAATTTAAAAGTTTGTTTTTTGTTGGCTACAATATAGTTTTATAAAATTCATCTTCTTTTTATTTGACTGAAAACCCTACCTACATGACAGTTAACTACTTGGCCCACTATCCTGAGCCCTGGTCTCTGCTCTGCCGCAAGGTTACCTTTTAATGCGAACATGATACGTTTCACTATGTCATCTTTGGATGCTGTATGGAGGGTTTTTTAAAGGAAATGAAGGAGGGGAGAGTTCTGGGAAGGAAGATGGTTTAAGGGGTGGGTAGGAATCTGGGGTTCAGTGTGTCCTGGTCATCCGCCTCCAAGACCTAGACACACCTCACCCCATGAACCCGGGCACCCCTGCTAAATCACCAAACGTAGCGAACCACTTGGGGTGACCTACGGCAGAGGTGTTGGTTATCCAATAAAGGTTCCCGGGGCGGCGGTACCCATTCCCGCCTCCCAAATTGCCAATGTACTTAAATAAATAAATAAATAAGAAGGCGCTTATGAAACTTTGATAAAAACACATCTAAATGAGAGTGAAGACATTTTCAGAAGTTATTGTCGTTTAAATAAAATAGAGATCTTGAGCGATTCCTTTCCAAACGTTTTCTCTTATCCTTTGATCTTTATAATGAACATTCTTGCAATCAAATAAGCACGGATTTTTAGACACCAAATTAATAAGACTCTCGCTTTCTCCGTCTGTCAACACGTCCATTGTGTCTGAAGTCGACGGCAGTACTATGTTTGCACCCGAGTGCCGTCTACCGCCACGCGTCAGTCATCGACGGCAAGTGCCACGCGGCACTTGCAGTGGTGTGTCGGAAACGGTCCAATACAAGTGCATATAGTTAAGTAGTGCCGTCTGCCGTCGGCGGCACTGCAGTCGCCGTCTGCTGTTGCCGTCTGCCGACTGCCGCGTGGCACAGAATTGCACCTTTAGGGACACCAAGTCCTCCCAAAGCAAATGAGCGTATGGATATTTTGACCCTTCTAATACATTTACCAATTTGACAAATTGGCCACATACTTCATCAACAAAAAATGTCAAATGAATACATATCAAAGTTACCTTACTACTATCTGCAAACTGCTCTAAAATGTAATCAATACTCGAGTTTTGGGTTCATACTCCTTCATGAAATGGAAGAGAGCATCCTTGTTTTCAGCTAGATATTCGACTGCATTAAACCACGTGTTCCATCTAGTTATGACAGGACTAGGAAAAAGTTGCTTTTTCGCTGGTATTTTGCATTTTAACGTATTTATCGCTAAAAACACCATTTATCGCTTTAATTTGCGAAAATATCGTTAATGCTATGAATCAGTGTCTCTACCTACACCTGATATAAACAATTCTGATAAAGTGCATCTTCTTACTTAAATCTACAAAAAGTGTTAAATGAATTTTTTCAAGGGTTTACATTTAAATTTTAATGTGTATCAATAATATCTCTCAGGAAGTGATTTTATTTAAATTCGAACTTCTAAAAGTAGGAGAGAAAATGTAGTGAACTAAAAAAAAGATAAAATTCATCATGCTATCTCCCTCACGGTCGTGACCAAAAAGTCTCTAACCTTTCTTTAGTACCTCTGCGGGAGAATTTTTACTCCAGATGATAGACATAGTGCCATCTCGTTTATTGTATGGTGTGCATATCAAAGCCGCGGACAAAATTTAAATTAACCCAGGGATCGTAAATGTGTGAATGGGAGCTTCCATTTGAGACAATAGATGTCACTGCTCGTCACCCGGCGCGTCCTCGCCGCTCACTGCCTGCTATTTTGCGGTTCATTTCATACTAAAGAAAGGTATTTAATAAAGAATTCGATGCGTTGAGCAGTTTGATGCGTAAGAATTTATCATTATTATCTCTTATAGTGGGGTCAAACACCCATTGTCAAAGGGAGAACCGCCACTGTACACTGTACGTTTGTACAAGTTGTCCTAACATACAGAGTAATAGTAATTACAAATTTATAGAGTAGGAAGATGTACAGGTTCCCACAAATGGGAACCTGTGCAACTAACTGTACATAATAACACTGCAAGAGACAGCAGGCGTCCCAGAAGGGTTCCTGCTTTCCCCCACCCTCTTCAATATCTACGTACACGATATTCCACTCACGGAGAACCAACAAGCCTTGTATGCCGACGACACTACCATTATGGTTCGATACAGTTCCGCCAGGATGATCACACTTCGCTTACAACACAATATAAACATACTCCAAGACTTTTATTACTTTCAAGAGAGCTGCCATTTTCTTCTCACAAAGAAAAGCGCAGCGCTCCTAAGGGTCACGTTTCCATGTACGGCTAAACATTACCCTGGCAAAACAACGTTATATACTTTTGAGTCACACTCGACAAAAAGCTCACGTGGCACACATGCATCAAACATACAATTAAAAAAAATTAAAATGCTGCTGCAGCCCTTTACCCGCTTTTACATTATAATACAAACATTGCTACAGAACAAAATTCTCATTTACAAATCAAAATTGCGACCCATCATAACCTACGCCGCCCCAATTTGGGCTACAAGCAATACTAAGAGTCTAGAAACCCTCCAAAATGTCTTGCTTAGAAGATTCACCAAAAGTCTTTGTTTCGTCCGAAACAGCTTTATTAAAAACACATATTAGTAGACCTAGCCAAAACATTTTTCTCCAAACTTGCTTCAAATCCGAACCCAAGCGTCTCATGTCTCGGGCAATAAGTCCCGGTGACAACCCCCTCCACCGCCTGCCCATATCCATCCTTCATCCACCTTGATGCTCGGGCTATAAAAAATTACCTTTGTGTACTTATTTAAAAAAATATATATATTTATTACGGTATGCATATTGTCATATATTTATATATACGTACATGGGTGTGTGTAAATACATCTGTATGTGTGTATATATCTATACACAATGTATACCACACACAGATATCAAACAAACAATAAAAAAAATTATAAAAAAATATATTATTAACATCCTTCATCATGCCGAAGGTAGCCTGAACGTCGGGTAAAAAAAAGAATCCATCAGGTGACATTACTACAGTTTGCAAGACAAAGGGGTAACTTGCCAAAAAAGCAATATATAATACATGTATTGATGATTGTGTGTTGTGCAGGTATATGCAAAGCGCATGGTTTTGGATGACAACCGGCGGCGGCGCGACGTGGAGGCCACCAAGGAACGCTACGGCTCTCACTCCTTCCCCGAGGGCAACCTCAACCCACAGATTCAGAGCCTCCAAGACATGCAGCCCACCAAAATTAACGGTTAGTTCTTCCTCTCCTCGTACCTCTTCTTCATCTCGATCACCTCTTCATCACCCAGCACTTTATTCTTATTAAATTTAACGTTGCAGTCATTCGTATTATACATATTGTAAGACGGATGCCAGCATATCGCTCGCCATATATTCCCGTAGGGAATGTACGGCGAGCGATATGCCGAAATACGCCAAGCCACATCTTTTATAGCTGCGTGTGGCACAGGTTTAATTGTATTGTGGATATCTTTGGGCCATAATGTACACTAGTAGGGGGGCCGACGACACCAAAACCGTAATGATAGGTCTCCCAAAGTTCATACATATAAATCATTGTGTCATTCATAGGGGAACACAAAATGGTCCTGCTGCCATGTCTGGGACCGGTCAAGGCTAAAAAAAAATTTTTTTTTTAAATAATTTTTCTAGGTTTCTGACATGACCAGTCTGGTTTTTTGAGGAGGTCGATAATGGTAGATACCTGGGTGCGAGGTTTCGCTTATTTCTCGGCAGCAACTGATATGACCCATCAGGGGGATTGGCAGCACTGCCTTTTCTTATAGTCCTACCCCTCCCCTGTTTCAAGGAAAAATCAAAATACGGGAGATTATCATTTCAGAAACCTAGAAAAATTAGTTAAAGAAAATATTTTTTTTTTTAGCGTTGACCGGTCCCAGACATGGCAGCAGGGCCATTTTGTGTTCCCCTATGAAAGACATGACGATTTATATGTATGAACTTTGGGAGACCTATCATTACAGGTTTAGTGTTGTGGGCTCATAGACTACATGGAGATACCTATAAGCGACTCGAGTTTGTGCGCATAACATGCGCGTCGCTTATGATTATCCGCCATACTATTTTGCTAACATAACGTGATGATTCGACAAAGGTTTTTTTTATTTTTTTTAAAGGAGAAAATACAGATACAGTAGTCAATTGACAAGAATTTATAAAACAACAACTAGAGAACTCACCTGCATCCAAAATATTTCTCACGAATTGACAAACTTTGGCTAAAGAAGGAGGTAGCACAACAAGGCATAATACCCCAAAAACAAACAACGAAAATATATAATATGTTTAAACAGCAGATAAAAACGTATACAAATATTTTTACTTATAAATAGGGCAAGAAAATATACATAAGAATATTATTTTACAAATAGAAAGATGACAGAAATGCGCTATATCCTTATAAAAGTTTATAAATAAAAAATAATTTTATATAGAAAATTAAAAAAAGAAAAGGACTTGAAAGTAAAGTTTTGACGTGACATTTACACGCTACTGACAGTGCTGGTAGCATGCTAGTTGCGTACGCATCTACTGCTCTTGACAGAAATGGTCTCCGAGCATAATTTGAATGTTAAATTTGTTCTGAAAAAAAGTCAATTTGATATCATTCTCATGTTCATTTCTTTGCGGCGACGAATGCCTTGAATCTATTGTAATGTTTATTTCATTGTATGGGTGTTCTAAAAATCTTCTTTTTGATTGTTTTTTATGCTTATTATAAAGATAAAGAAAGACATCATCACTAGAGTCACTCCACGGCTGCATTTGTGCAAATGATCAAGTTCAGTATATGTAATTCGGGTAGCGCCGTGTATGGAAGAAAAGCTGTTGATATGCTACTCTATAAGAGTAGCATATCAATAGGCGATTTCTGATTGTATCACAGTCACATAGCTTGTAATTATCTATGTGTACGAAATGCCTAACATTTAATTTAATTGTCCAGGCACCTACAGCATGTACTTCAAGACAGTGGAGAAGACTGCGCTAAACATCAGCGACCTGCGCCACTACGCCTCTCACACTATCAGTGTGTGCGCTTGTCGGGAGGTGGAAAAGGAGGAGTTGGACATCAACGACACCAACATCGACACCACCAACTGCAGCATCAAGTCAATGGTTACGGCTCGCACCATGAAACTGGGTAACATTCATCTACCATACTTTCTTTCTGGGCTGCAACACACCCCTATGTGAGTGTGAAAAGCTCTATGATCCCATAGATATCCGGTCAACCAGGGGGAAGGGGGAAGGGGAAGTCATGGGGGTCATGACCCCCCCCCTGGGCTGGGTCCAGGACCTAGGTGGACCACTAATTAAAATTGTTAAACATAATGCTTTTATATATTTTTTGTATCTATTATTATCAAAATTAAATTATAACTTCTTGTGACTTGACCACGACTATGTGACCCCCCCCTGGCGCCAAAGCTGGATCCGCCCTTGTATCCGGTACACTGATCTATTCATGTATTCACTTACTGCTGCCTAAATTACCAGAGGTATGTAGCCCACTAATTAGAGTTTCTTTCTGTTTTGTACCAAGTGGCTGCCTCTTTTACTGATTATATTTTTGTGGAATATTTAACATTGAATGTTGGTTTAACATGTTTGTTTGTTGTGACAGAGGGAGCAGATAACATCACGGACATCAACGTGAAGGTCCAGCAGGCCAACCAGTCTCTGGGGGTGGTGCGTCTGGACTGGCTGGAGCCACCCAAACCCAACGGCCTCGTCGTCACCTTCCACATACAGTATAAGAGGATCGATATTGAGAATGTGAGTTGTATTTATTTATCATACGTTCATATCAATACATACAACACAATAGTAAAGTTAATGAGTGTTCTCTCTGGGCTTGCAGCATAGTCCGACCACAGAATGCATAACGCGGCAACAGTTCGTGATGGGTGGGGGTTCCTACACCATCAAGGGCCTGAATGCCGGCAACTATAGTGTCAGGGTCATGGCCACTTCCCTCGCTGGCAGTGGTAACTACACGGCTCTCAAGTACTTTTACATCGAGGTTTGTACTATTTGATACATCTTTACTCCTCCCGACAATCAATCATTACCTTCTCTTTTCCCTGGACCCTGGACCCTGGACTATCTCTGTTTCACATTGGGATGCCGAGTTCAATCAGGTAATATAATCCGACAATTGGAGCCTCATGAACCATAGATGTGCCCTAGGGGAACTGGCAGAGTGAACATATATCAAAATTAATATGTTCTCAGGTTTGTATTTACCCACAGTTAATAATAATATTTGGCTAATTTATATAGCGCCGTTCATGGGCGCCATACAAATATGTAAATTTATAAAAGAATTAATATTACTGACTTACAACTAAGATTTACAGTTATAACTAGTGACTTACATCTAAGACTTGTAGCTATGAATGCAGTACTCGTTGAAGCTTCATTTGCGCCTCGTTTATGACCAGCAGCTGTGACTGCAACAGCTGTGACAGTAGTTTAAGGGTAACAATACTTTTCTAAGGAGAGAGAACGGTGACTACCAGCTAGCTCCAGCCAACAGAAGGAGCATTCTAATAAAAGTGAACTTATGGTACTAAAGAACTTCCCAGAAATCAGAAAGACACGGAATCTCGCTACTTGTAGCTTCACTCTCCTGTGGATGAGGTGAAGGGACAGAAGACTTTCCCAACTCTTTCTATTTGATTCCTCAGGTTGTACTACTATATAACATTTTTACCTTATTTGGGATAATGGGACAGTGGCCTCTTGGCCCCTTGTCTCTAACCTCTTGGCGTGTATAAAAAAATGTACCTTATCATTCGAATGAAAAAAGTCTGAAAGGAGTTGAATGACGAAGGTTCTATTGCTTTCAGATTTTCAAAAAAAAAATTGTGCATGTAAATAAAACTTACCTGTATTTAAAAATGTGTATGTAATGCATAACCTTTAAATAAATAAATAAAAATATGTCATAACCACTGGAGCGGTTATGGTCGAAAAATGGATCACTTTTATTTTTCTGCGATTGATAGCGGTCCAAAATTGGACCACATTCTCCTACCATTGGTAAAATATTTATTGTAATTATTTAAAACATTTTCCCGGCCAGCCATTTATTTTGAAACGAAGCTATTGAAATGATTTATCTATTATCTATTATGACCATAGATGTCACAAATCCCAACTTCCTAGATTATTTTAGAGCAATGTTAAAAGTTAATTTTTTAAATATTTTTTTCACATCGAATTTTTGATCAACTGTTTACGGTCAAAATTAAATCCCTTTTCCAAAGTGGTCCAGGGGGTTAGTGGGTAGTGATTCAGGGGGTCCGTGGAAAATTAAAATTGAGTTAGGGTTCCCTTAAGAACGTCTGGGGGTCCGCGGAAGGTTTAATATAAAATAAAAAAATTGTTACACATTTTTATTAATATGGAAGCTACGTTAAGTTACTAATGCTAATCAATATAATGATTTAAGGGGTCCGTGGAAAATTAAAATTGAGTTGGGGGTCCCTGAAGAACGTCAGGGGGTCCGCTGAAGGTTTAATATAAAATAAAAAAATTGTTACACATTTTTATTATTATGGAAGCTTTGTTAAGTTACTAATGCTAATCAATATAATATACTCCAGGTGAAGGCATTTATTTATTGCTTCTTCGCAATTAAAATATATTGTTTAGCATGTAATTATTAACCTCAGTAGGGTTCGCCTGTATCGGAATTAATAATGTCACAATTTAATAAATGTAACACACATAAATACAGGTCATTACATACCGTACGGTATATATTGGTACAATAATTCCCTTAGGCCAATAAAACCACTCAGGCCTCGGGCATATGCTGTCAGAACATAATAATAAATGGAATATTTCTGAACGTATGTGAAAACTAAAAACACTTTTCAAGAGGTGATGAAATACGCTTTCAGATTTCATAATTCGAAATAAATGTATCAATAATGGAAATGCTATAAAGGACAAAATGTGAATTGTTCAGGAGAGAGAAAGAAGTTTTTTTCAAAAAATCATAAAAGAATTTAAATTATTTTTATAACTGTTGTATTTATTTTTAACATGTTGTTATTATTCTATCTCATTCTCTCGCAGGCAAAATGCTATAGATGTATGTGTTTGTCTCTTTTTAGTTTTTTCGTTTCGCGAAGTTTCCACTTTAGAAATCACGGTGATTGGTCGATTAGGGGCTGGTTTTATAACCATTCGTTATTACCTTGACATAGGCCAATTTGTTCGTTTTTAGGATCAACTCATTTAGGTCTCATATAAATCGTCTCCCTTACTATCACGGTTAGAAATATTTTTTAAACAGTGCTAGAAAGAAAAACACAACGCTTTATATTCAAATCTTAAAGTTAACCACAAAATAATTTAAATGTACACCTTTATCAAACCTTCTGTCAAACCAGTATGGAAAAATAATTAGTTGAAGATAATATTGTTAATTCTAAAATTTGAAATATGAGATTGACAAATATGACGGTTGGACAGAAGGTGGCAATAGCGAAATTGGTTAACGCGCACGTCCCGATTAGACCAGAGGTTCTGGGTTCGAGTCCCAGTTGCGATCATTGTTTTTTTTATTTTTCTGTGTCTTGTTCTCTTTCATATTTTCGTTTAGATTATTATTGATAACTTTTTCTTCCAGTGATATTTTTGCATTATAATTGATTTGGTGGTATTTCTGAGTAATCTGAATATTGTACCAGATAGAGTTATAATATAAATTTAGATTTTTTAAGATGTCTGACTAATCAACTGGACAATCGATTTTTCTCTACAAATTATTCAATTATTAAAGGACACACTTATTTTTGTAGAAATATTTCGACAACACAGATCGAAAGAGAAAAATAAATGAAGAAATATGACATATTTTTGTTATTAGTTTTTGGGGTATTATGCCATGTTACGCTACCTCCTTCTTTAGCCAATGTTTCGGACAGCGTTGCAGTGTCCATCATCAGGGCAAATGTGTGATGATGGACACTGCAACGCAGTCCGAAACGTTGGCTAAAGAAGGAGGTAGCGTAACACGGCGTAATACCCCAAAAACTAATAACAAAAATACTTTTGGCCGTGAAAATCTGAAATCGTAACCAAATATGACATATTTAACTCATTTTTGGATTTCTTGTCCTTTTCAACTTTTCACTTGTGTGTATAATTTCCACTGTGGATATAATTTTTGAAATGTAATAATTTTGAATGCAAACATAAAATGTTTTTAAAATGACTCACCTTACATTTTTAAAAATTAAATTACTGATAACGAAAAAAAAATATTGACAACTACTTTTTAAAGTTATACAGAAAAAAAAAGGACCCTTTTGAAGGATTTTTAAAATCTGTCTTAATTTTAAAAATATTTTTTTATTTAAATTAATACATCTATTGAATTCCTAAGAAAAATTGATAAACTACAAAGCAAACATACACATGAGACGAGGAAAAGAAATGAACTAAGACTCCCCTTCAGGAAAAAACACAGAGTCAAAAGTCATTGATGTACGGAGCATTGAAGATATTTGGAGAATTACCAGAAGAAATAAAATTGGAAGAGAGCATAAAGGCATTTAAAATTAAATTGCGAAGATATGTGATTGATTTGGTATTTTAATTATTTTAAGTGATAAGAATTGTATTAGGACATAGATAACTATGTACCTATTTAAAATACCGCAATAAACGATAATAATAATAAATTGGTCAGTGAATATTATAATTTTTTATTCAATTTGAATTCCTCATTAAAATGAAGTCTTAAATTAGGTTTCAAAACACCATGCTTCATAAGGAACAAGTTGAAAACTTTTCTCTGAAGTATGAGGTCTCATCATCCGGATATAGCATAGCGAATATAATAAATGAAAGTATAGTTGAGAGAGTTACTTGTTAGTTATATCTGACGCTGAGGGCAACCAGGCTATGTACGAGTGAGTTCATCCTTTTCAAAAAGGCACCTTTTACCCTTTGATAGGTGGGGGTAACAACATTTTAAACTTATATACATAGTTGGTACTAGGTTCTAGAGCTACAGTGCTAAGATTGAAAAATATTTTTTTACGTTAACTGCCCACAGTAGGCCCTGAGAAAAATAATTAACCCCAGGGCCCATGACATATTTGGGAATGCTGTGTGGAGGGTCTTTTTGAGGAGAAGAAGGAGAGGAAGTTCTGGGGAAAAAAAGAGTACGAGGAATGGGTCGGAATCCGGTGTGTCCAGGAGTGCCGGATGTATGAATCTTTCTCTCCCACTGCGGTCTTCCTCAACTGGCCTCTCCTGATGGGCAGACTTATTTGCCGCCAAGACCTGTACAAATTCCACCCAATGAACCCAGGGGCACCCCTGCTTAATCACCAAATGTAGTGAGACCTATGGCAAATTGGTTATCCAATAAATGGTTTCAAGGGCGGCGGTATCCATACCCTTCCATATCCATAGCCTTCCAAATTGAGGTGTTGTTGAAGCTGAAAATATTTTTTTTGTTTGAAGTTGTTTTGTAGGGATAAAAATTAAAAAAAAATAAAAATCACACTAGCTCACGAGTGACGAGTCGCCACTGATTAAGATATAATTTACAGATGTAAGACATTTAAAAAAATGCTTGAGCCCTGGAGATTTTCATAGGTGGGACGTGGGAGTCCATCAGACGGCATGCATATGGCATTGTATATTTCTGTCTCAAATTAATAAAGATATCCAGATAAACATTTTGAACAGATTTTTTCTTGTTTGTACTGCATGTTGAAGGCAGTAAGTAGCACATAATAAAACCTGTCCCTCGGGTGGGTCATCAGCAATAGTGCATCTACAACAGTTAAAGGTTAAATAAATCATCATCTCCGAATATTGATTTGAAAACACAGATAAACTGTTAACGGTCTTTTAAAGCCAATGAATTTACCTATATGTATTTCACCATTCAAAAATATGTTAAATTCACTAAATGTGAAATTTGCATCATTAATAAGAGAAATCATTTAAAATTGTACTTATTACAGGATATTTATGATACAGTTTAAAATGATATACGAGGGGGACCCAAAAGTAACCGGAATTTCATCATAACTTCTTTATTTCTCAATATTTTTACATCAAATTTTGATCACCTTCAAAGTATTCTCCATTGACCACAACTCACTTCTCCAAATGCTTCTTTCATTGTTTAAAACAGTTTTTAATTTCACTTATCGGGATGTCATTTAGGCCTTCCTGCGATTTTTGTTTTCCTCCTCCACAGTGGCAAAACGCTTTCCTTTCATGTCCCTTTTCAGTGTGGAAAACAAAAAGAAGTCACTTTGGAAAAAAATTCAGGGTCCTCTTCGAGCTGATTTTGAAGCTCAAAACATGCCTGAAGTCGACGCTCCCTTTGCTCGTCTGTGAGAAGGCGAGGGACAAATTTGTCTGCAACTGAATTGAATTCCATGACATTCCAGACATCTCGCAGTGTAGATCAATGGTTTGGCGACGGTCTTCATGAACGAGGGTATTGATTTTGTCATAATTTTCGTCAGTTTTTTTAACTTGAGGGGCATCCTGAATGGGGTTGGTCTTCAATTAACATTTCTCTATTTTTCTCTATTTAATATGACTCTGGTTTTACCTAGGGCAGCATCCCCATAAGCAGTTAGCATTACAATAGTTTGCCGATTTCCCCAACAGAAAACAAAATTTTACAGCCGCGCGTTGCTCTCGACAATCTGCCGTCACGTTTTCGCCGAAATGGAAAAAGTTGTTTTACTAAATAAATTCTCACGAGCGAACCGATCCACTCACTGCGACACGCGGCGGCCTGAAGTGGCTCCGAAGTGTGCTTGTGGGAGATGCTATTCTTCGGTTTCCGCAATATTGATTACGATTCGTGAAATTAAAAAAATAATAATTTTAAACAATTTTTCTACCACTCTCCCGTAATAATATTGAAAAATATAATCTAATATTAATAATAAAATAAATATAAATATACACGGTGTCCGGAAACTCGCAGTACAAGCGGGAAACTGGTAAATCTACATCATATTCGGAGTCGATTTGTGATATAACTTTTTTGATTTGAGCTTTCGTTTTCGAGTAAATCGGGTCCGAAGTTGGGATTTTTTTGGTTAAATTTGAAAATTTTTTTCACTAGGGGGTTGATTTCAGCTGTGTAATGTCTTATAAAATGCATCGAAGGGTAAACCGGGCTCAAATTTTTTTTTAACCCTTTAGTTGCCGAAAAAATGGAAAAATAGAAAAAAAATAATATTAAAATCGAAATGCTCAGATCGAAAAAAATAAGTTTTTTGGGTTCTCTACGTGATGTAGATTCACCAGTTTCCCGCTTGTACTGCGAGTTTCCGGACACGTTGTATATGTTTTTACTTATTGAATAGTAATTACATATTGGTAAAAAGCACTAACTTTGTGGCTCGCCATAATTTACAATAAAAAACACATAAATTTGTTTAAGACCACATTTATTTTAAAACACTCTACCGGTTTCAGAAGCACCCTTCCTTCGTCAGGAGAATATTATAACTAAACTATGATACAGAATGTTAGGTGTTTGAGTGGGAGGTGAGCAAAGGGGTGGGGGTAATAATAAATAATAAATAATGGTTATTCCACAAATTTAATTGATAAAATCCTAAATAAGAAACTTAAACTCATTTCAACTAATACATTTTTATTTGGTACACCTGAAAATAATAATAAAATAATAAATCCCGTTCAATGGCGCAGAATTTTATATATATCCAACTTTTCCTCACTTAGTACAAAAAACTTACCTGCCCACATTAAGCCCGCGTTCTATACTGATAACAATTTAGGTAAATTACTAAAAAACACTAAAGATAGAGATCATAAATTAAGCCACTTAGGCATTTACCAACTATGTTGCAATGATTGTCCTTCGTTCTACATAGGTAAAACAACTAGAAATGTAAACATTAGAATCACCGAACATTTAAGATGCTTAAATAATAATAATTTTTCAGAGTTTGCTAATCACCTAATTTCTACAGATCACACTTTTAATAAGGACACAGGGGTTAAAATTCTTCACTGTAACAATAAAAGCAAAAAATTAGATAATTTAGAAGCACTAGAAATCAGAAAATCCCTAAATAATAATGCTAGTATTTTGAATAACCAAATTAATTTATCTTTCAGTCCCATTCTAAATATTTTTCCAATTAACCGCTCTGTTCTTTCCGGAAATCCCGCAATTACCCCCACCCCTTTGCTCACCTCCCACTCAAACACCTAACATTCTGTATCATAGTTTAGTTATAATATTCTCCTGACGAAGGAAGGGTGCTTCTGAAACCGGTAGAGTGTTTTAAAATAAATGTGGTCTTAAACAAATTTATGTGTTCTATATTGTGAATAGTAATTTTAAAATTTTGATGGTGGTTGTTTTAATTTTTACGATGCTGGACTTCACCATGTTATCTATCCCATTATTTATTTCTAGTTAGTTTTATGATTGTTTGTAAATTAGAATCAGCAGTATACAGGTATTGCCTAGCTCGGCTCGTATTATATTATTCGATATGATGTGACTGCAAGGAAAAAGTTCAGAAATGTCCCTTATAAGGTAATAATAATAATAATGATATTTTGATGATTTATATAGCGCCGTTTTTGTGAAAAATCACCTCAAGGGCGCTGTACAAACTTATAATACATTTCTAAAATCTAAAAAACTACAAGCTAGACAAACAATTATAAACAACTTATGGCTAAAAATTGCAAACATCGGTTCATTGATCACCGATACGAAAATATGTGTACAATATTTTGACCAATGAACGCGATGCTGCCTAAAATTTAATGAAAACAGGACCATACTTACCTGGGAGGTCGCTTGAAATTAAAACTGTATTATTGTCCATTTAAAGAAATTTAGATAGAGTTCGCACGCAGAGGACATTATTAAGGTATCATTTATTAACCCTTCAGTGTTTATTCAAATCAAGTAACCAGTTTAATTTTTATTAAAACTTCAGAAAAACTTGGAAATTTAAAAGAAACCCAATAAAATTCTCAGTCCATTATTCTGTAGTATGTACTAGGTTGTTTCAATATATTTTTAAATTTTGATTAGTCTCCATGTCACATCACATAATATCATAAATATTTATATTTTATCAATATATTTTTACTCACTGGAAACATTTTTTTTACAGAAAATGTCAAATGAAACCCAGCCAAACAAGAAAAATATTGAAAATAATATGCTAAGTAGAGTTATAGACAAAGTTGAGTTCAATGCTGCGGGTCACCCCACAGACAAGGATTTGCCCGTGTTTTATTCACCTTTAAAAATAATGGGAAATGGGAAAAGTACTAAAAGGGTTCACATAAAAAGGTTGACAAAAGGGGCGTCTAGCCATCTAGTCCAACTCTTCCCGAGGCGCCGTCGGAGACAAGTTGGACGTGGACAGCCTGGACAGCCTGGACAACCTGGACAACCTGGACAACCTGGACCACAATGATGATGATATATTACTTCAATGGCAGAGGCAGACTGTACATACACAGTATACACTAACCCTGCTGCAGCCGGCCGCACACTTCTAATTACCACTATTTGGTGTTCTTGCTAAATTGCAAGATACATTCTTTTTTTGTGAATATGTAAATAAATAATAAAACCTTTTATTTGTTTGTGATTTTGGGTTTTCTTTATTATTTCTGAATATGCTTTGAAAATAATACATTACCCCAATGCTAAGTTTTTGTTAAACATCCCAAAAAACCCAAAGTGCTTCCCAGTAGAATTTTGTATTTATGGGCATTTTGGCAGTTATTTTTCTGGTCTAAGAACATTGTAATATAATATAAACAAAGTCAAAGGAGCAACAAATATATTTGTTTCTAAATATCAAATACTACTTTTCCAACTTTTTTAACTAAAAAAAACCTATTTGTGTTCCTTGCATTTATTTTCATATGTTTGATTTAGTAAAGAAAGCGTAAACTTGATTTGTTTTTCTGGAAGTTAAAATATCAAAAATGCCCCAACCCTTTTCCCAAATAAATATTATTTTTCCCAAAACTCTACCAACATTTCAAAAGAGTTTTTCGGGTAGTTTACAGTTTACACACATCCTGTATATATATATTTTTTTTTTTAAAGAAAGACAAACATTCCCGGGTTACGAATAACCCAACAATGTTTGAAAATCTCCTACTACCACCACGGTATATATATATATATATGATATAAGTATAAAGCAGGTCAACTAAAAAGTAGTTGGAATATTATTCGCAAATAGATACATTATTGGTAGTTGTTTTTCTAGACATTTTTGTTGTGCAGTTTTGTCTCAAATATTATGTAGAATAAAAACATTTAAACAAAATTAAGATAAACAAATGCATATAAAAATTTCTCAGAAATTAAAGAAGAATTTTCATTTTACAATTATAACTACGTTACTTAACTACTATTTAAATTATACAAAATATAACTACCATAATAAACACAGCAGTAGCAATTGGTATCTACTATATCTAAAATTATCGTTGAAATGGCTGTAGCTATGTAGTCCTCCCTTCTTCCTTTTCCCATGTCTCCTTCACTGCCAGTAACATTAACCCAGTGGCAGTCTGGCACAGCCTAGCCCCTCTCCCCTCTTGTGCGACAGGAATGTAAACATATAATAAATCAGTTACAAGGTCATTCTTATTAAAATTAAAATATTGATTGTCCTTGAGGTGGTGTTAGTAATAGCAATTAAGTCTCCACTGACAGATTCCGAGACAGTGTACAGATTCGACTGACAGATTTATTAATTTAAATTAATTTTGGAATAAATTTACAGGATTCCGGTGGAGGAGGGACCACCCAGGAGATAGTGGGCGGCGTAATAGGTGCGCTGATCGTGATGGCGGGTCTCATTATAGTGGCGCTGTACGTGCAGCGCAAGTGCATGCCGCCCCCGCCCCCTCCGCCAACCAAGCTCATCGCCAGTGTCAACCCCGAGTATGTCAGCTCTGTGTACGTGCCGGACGAGTGGGAGGTCACACGGGACAGCATCAACCTGATCAAGGAGTTGGGGCAAGGCTCCTTTGGCATGGTAAGGCTTCTTCAATTCTTATTGGATTGTATAGGCATATACCTAATTCTTTTTCAGCGGCATCCCACATTATCTATAAATTTTTCATGGGACCTTTCTGAGCTATTTATGTTGTATAAGTTGGAATTACCAATTTTACAGAACATGCAGATAGAGTGGAAACAAAACTACATCATTAACAGGTTCGCTGGCAACTCTGCCAATAGAGAACTCCAGTCCAATTTTAATATTTTTTTTTTAATAAATGACCTTCTAACTTAAATAACTGCATTTTTTTTTGGGTTAGTTTTAATAGTTAAAATAATTGTCAAAGTTTTAATTTTTCAAGATCCCCGAAAACCACCATACATGTAGTGAATCGTGTGACGTCATCACTCCTGAAAAGTTACTATGAGATCGGGTAATCAGCTGATCAACTACCGCCATTTTGAATTTCGGTGTTTGAAGTATTCTCCCTAGATAGAGTAGCATTACTATTTTTTTTGTGCAGTAGTTTTTGAATATTTTCAATAATAGAGATAAACTAATAAGAGATACCTTTATTTTTTAAACTGAATTATTTAGGCCTAAATAATGTTTCAATAAGCACAACAATTAAATCTCTATAAACAGTATGTAAATAAACGAATAAATTAATACGATGACTTGTGTCATGCCTACATTCCCATACAATGACTTTATGGTGACATCACGACACGATGAGCAGTGACGTCACCACTAAATATTTCAATAATGCCAACTTGACGGCGTGTAATAATGCCAAAACTCGGCGTTTATTATTTAATAAAACTTATATATTCGGAATCAGCGTTTATTGGTCTATATCAGTGATTCCCAAAGTGGTCCAGGTGGACCCCCAGGGGTCCACGGGAGACTCGACGGGGGTCTACGTTGGCGTGATAAAAAAATGGGGGTCCACGAATTGTAAGTGGGGGTTCATGAAAATTAATCTGGTTTCTATAGTAAAAAAACAAAAATGTTGGCTTGGCTTTACCTATCAATGTAGGCATATAATACACTACTCAAAAAAATTAAGGAAGCAAAAAAAAATCAATTGTGATTAAAGCAGTTAACACGTTCACGGGCAGTGAGTCACCCTACTTTGGCACTATTTTTTTGTATTAGATTTTTGCGATTGCTCTAGCATTTCCGTCATGATACGTACCAACCAACACCATCAAGTGCGACGCGAATGCTCTAGCAGACGACTTCTTAAGCATTTGTGTCATATCCCATCACAAATATTGTGATATTATGTGACGCGAATGCTATAGCAGACGAATGCTCAAGCATTCGTGCCACAAACTATCACATATTTTGTGATACTATATGGCACGGATGCTATAGCATAAGACTGTTAAAGCATTCGCGTCGTACTATATCACCTAGAGGGGTATGCAGTGTGGCAAATATCATAGCAGACGACTAATTTAAAGATGTTTATTGAACCAGCGTAACGTTATCTTAAATATAAAATAAAAGACAGGTACTGAAAGTTTTGTAGTTTTTATTTTCATCTTTAAGAAATATGTTTTTTGACAAAGGTCAATTAAAGGCTTTAACTGTAGCAGCTATAGGGATTTGGTAAACTAAAACTAACCATTATCTATATATCTCTTGAAACAAATACTTATACAATTTTTTGTATCAAAATCAGGTTTAGGTTATAATTAAGTACTTAGTTCGGAACAATTATAGAACAATTTTATCCTTCTGTCTCTTCTGCGAAGCTTAGATCCAAGTGCCATGTCTCAAAGCATCCTGGGCAAAGAGGAGGATGATCATGGCATCCCTTGCAACGGTAGCTAGTCTGCTTTGTGGTCTTATTTTTAGTACAAATGCGACATTTTAAGAAGACTTTTGAACGTTTTGTTGTTTCAGAAACAGGTATAAGTTCAGGCCAATGCCCAAATTGATTATTGGCAGCTGACCTCCCGGCTCTCGGACCACGTCTGTTTGATGTTGTTTTTATTTTGCCAAGAAAGGTTTTCATCTCGTTCAATGTGGAACTTTTTACTTGTAAAAAGGATTTTATGACTCTTTCTCGGAAGTTCAATAGGCTTGAATTTGGGTTACAATATTTTCTGAATAAATAGAATGCGTTCCAAACCATCATGTCGAACAAATGGAAGAACACTTTCTTGTACCAGCGGATCGTTTTCTTCGGTGTCGAGTAGTACGACATCATCTGATCAGATTTGTCAACC
This sequence comes from Limnephilus rhombicus, assembly GCA_929108145.2. Taxonomy (NCBI): domain Eukaryota; kingdom Metazoa; phylum Arthropoda; class Insecta; order Trichoptera; family Limnephilidae; genus Limnephilus; species Limnephilus rhombicus. The sequence goes on along the minus strand of OV815273.1, from coordinate 44,852,743 downwards.
CCTGACATGTGGTTATTGTAGTCGACGACTTCTACAGGTTTTGTTTTTGCCTGTCCATATCTATTTCGGGAAACGACCAGACGCGGATGGTGTTTTGTGGTGATCATGTGTACGACCCGTTTGTCTTTCCATATAGATGCGTACACACGACCCTTCCGCTGCCAGAAATGCTGACCTTTTAAAACATTTTTAGCGAACAGTCGTTTCGGATTTTCTTTGCGATCTTTCCGTAAAGTTCCCGTAGTGTGCGTCTTTCGCTGCAGCAGTTTCTGAGATAGGGATAAACTATTATAAAAATTATCCATATATAGATTATGCCCTTTGTCTAGGTAGGGGTTCATAAGGGACATAACCAAGTGCTCCAACTTAGATGTAGGTACACCACCGTTTTCGGAAGCGGTCGGAAGCAGTTGTTTCCCTTCGTATATTTTATAGTTCAAAATGTACCCATCGGCTGTTGTCAGTACATAGAACTTTATGCCGTACCTTGCCTTTTTTGATTTAATATACTGCCTGAAAGACAGTCTTCCACGGAATGCCAACAAAGATTCGTCTAAAGACAGCTCTTGGCCAGGCTTGTTCACATTTTTAAAGTTGATTTTTACTGCTCTTGCAAAATCTCTGACTTTATCCATACCTTTGGAATTTAATTCTGATATGCATAAACAACGCAACAGCTGATCAAATCGTCTGCATGACATAATGAATGGAAAGATGGGATGAAAGTAAAGCGGATCCGTTTGCGTAAAAAGACTTCTGATATTTGGCGCATCAATTTGGCCCTGTAACATGCACAATGCCAGGAACTTTTTCAGTTCTGTTGAGTCTGTTGGTTTGAATGAAAGTCGACGAGATCCTCGTGTATGTGGCCTATATGAGTTACACAAAGATTCAGCGTATGCATTCATGCAGTCACCATATGCTGCACCAGTTCATCAGTAAAGAATAGATTAAATAGACTTACTGGTGTTGTATTTTCGTCAAGATGAACTGTTGCTCCTGCGTTCGCTTCGTCAAACTCGAATTGCGAAATTGGTGAAGTGTCATTTTGCCACGAACTCTCACTGATAGTTGGTGATCTGTTTTGCCTATTGCTTGATATATTTGATGATGGTATGTCTGGTCCTGGTGGCAAAGGTGCCGTTGTGGTTGACACAGGTTGTAGGGTAACAATTTCATAGATCGACTCTAAGGATTGTGGGGAAGCTGATGCTATACCTTTTGATGACGATGAAGAATCAGACAGCATTCCTTCATCTTCAGCAGGGTTGTAGTTGCCATCGGACCCAAATTCTCCGTCAGCATCACTGTAGGGATCGTGTTCTTCTTCAGATGACGGTAGAAGATCTTTTGCTATACCTTGAGGTCTTCTTTTGCTTCCCTCTCGTTCTTCAGATGACGGTAGAAGATCTTTTGCTATACCTTGAGGTCTTCTTTGGCTTCCCTCTCGTTCATCAGAGGAGTTTTCAGATTCTTCAATGCTGGGAGCCGAAGAATCATCTGAAATTTCTTCAAACAACCTCATGATTCGCTCTGATTCTGAAATTTTGACAGCTCGAGGACGTATTTTGGGTGGCATCTGTGAATGTAAATAATGCGAATTAGGTATTTGTTTCGACTTATCTAGCATTATTACCTAGTTAGTCTAACGTCAAACTAATGAAATACATTGTAAATAGTATCATAATAATGAAAGAAATCATGAAAATAATTGTACTTACGATGTTTGTAATAAGACGGGTCCATTGCGCGGGCAAACTCCAGACTATGGCCAGACGTTTGCTTTGACAGTCCCATAACACACATTCAAATGTCATACATTTTTGTAGTGTTTGAGTTTCCAGTGTTCGGCGTTTGAAGGTCATTTCAGCGCTTGGAGGACTTTCAAACAATTAATTAGGGTGAAGTTCGCGCAGTTCACACAATTTGACAACTGCTCTGGAATACGGACGTCCACGCGTACGCAATATTTGACGTTTGGCGTTTATTGCATGTCCTAAGTTACTATTGAATTTGAGATGCACAGATATTTTAATACATATTTATTTATTAGGAAATATTTCCAACTAATATCGATTACTATTGAATTTAGAGTGCGTGAATAATTACGTAGCATCAAAAATAGAATAAATTTAAATTGGTCAATTTCTTTCGTGTCTCTGAAACCGATTTATAAATTAATAGATTTATTTACAAGTGAGTTCACGAAAGAAATATTCATCCATTACGACAGTGTGTTTATTTAAAATCATAAATAAAAATTTTAGGTCCGCGCAGTTGATAACCAAAAAACTTGACGTTTGACGTTTATCGTTTACGTAAATGTTAAAATGCGTTCGATGTGGAAAAGATGCTACACCAGGAAGAAAAAAGCACAGACATTTATTTATCAGGAAAGATTTCCGACAAATATCGATTAGGTTTTGCACCAATAACATTATATAATAACGTCATTGTATTGCACGACCTAAAGTTACTAGAATTTAGAGTGCGTAAACATTTACGTCAAAAACAGAATAATTAAAAATATTTGATATTATATTATAATTTTATTAACAAATATTTTGATTATTATATTATATTTAGGTTTAATAATATTTTAAACTCGTGATTATGCTCGCTCATGGCACATAACCATAAAAGGCCATTCCGTTTTCCCCATACACAAACGCATCGCGTATCTTCTGTCAAAAATGAATTCTCCCCCCCCCCCGCGGGCCCCCGCCTGCCTTCCCGCTTCACCCGAGATGGGATGTTTAAGTTTTGTTTTTGTTTTGTTTTCCGCAGAACACGGGAAGCTCAAACAATACAAAAATTGTCAAACATTTATGACCTTCAATGTTTTGACCTTGACTATCAAAGCAAAAGTCTGGCGTTTTCACGCCCAATGGACCCGACTTCATGTTGGCATGAAACGAAAATGCACAACGCACTGACGACCACTACGTGCGGCAGTGACCGCTACACTGAATAGATATCAATACATTTGACGCATGCTATAGCATACGCCACCACGCGGGGTACGCCGGGCGAGCTGTAGGGGAAGGGGTAAACACTGTTTTATCTTTGTGTGCAGAAAAGGTCTCATGTGACAGTAAGCGATCTGTGGTTGTGTCAGCAGTGACAGTAAGAAATAGACTACCTATATTTTATAGGGATAAAGCAACTGCTCAAGCATATCTGACAAAAAAACTCAATAAACTTCGAATGCTATAGCATCCGCGACATAATTAAACTATCCAATGCGAATGCTATAGCATGCGCGTCCGGGAACGTGTTAACAAAATAAGCAGCAATGCGTTGAATACCCGTTTATTTCTTATTTGCACAATTGTGCGACGAAAATGATGAAGACTTCCAACGATTGCTTTTACATAAGTTCGCTAGTTGTCGAAAGCTACATATTTAACAAGATTTTACTCATTTTTTTTATAAGTTTTAGTGTTTCTGGAAAGTAAAAATCCAGATTTAAAAGAAAACCTGATCAAATTGTAAGCAGACATCGCGTGTTTGTCAGATTTGTTAAAATAATTACTGACATTAACTTGCAGTTTCAAGGGGACAGCCTAAATTTTATAAAAAACAAAGGGTGTCATTTCGGCTTTTCTTGGAAAATGAAGCAAAATATTAGTCGGCGCGAATTCTCCCAGTTTCCAAACTTTTCACATGCAGAATTTCTTGATAAAGATATTCAGGCATACGTTCAACATTTAAATGCCCTCCACGATAACTTCAAAAATAGATTTGAAGATATACTGACGATGGAAATACCACCATGGATCATAAATCCATGTGATGAAATGGAAGTGCGAATGTGGTATTACAAGAGAAGCTACTCGAGCTTAGCACCAATGAGGAGCCGAAGGTGAAGTTTAAAAAAGGCTATCAAACATTTTGACTGCAGGCAGAAATACCTGAAAAATATCCTGGGCTGTGAGAAATTGCGAGAAAACTTTTGAGAGCATTTCCCTTGTCATACCTAGTCCTCGTCGAAAAAAGTTTTAGTGTCGTTACAAACCTATTAACAAAAAAAGGAGCAGATTGAACATCACAGAACGGGGAGATTTGCGGTTATTCCTTACAAAACTGAAGCCAAATATCCCTCTCATTAAAAATAAGACTATTTTTTTTTGTTGATTTGCATTGTTGACGTTACGGTACGTTATTAATGTTTAATTTTAATTCTATTAAGTCTGTAATCATATTATTTTAATAAATAGAATCCAAGTAAACTATTTTTCTTTTTAATTTAACCACTCTGAATTTAGGGTTGCAACTCAGCCGCGATGCAAATTTCCATCGGTAGAACTAATCTTCAAATTTTTTGGGAATATGGTAGAAATGTAGCAGCAGGGGGTCCACCAAAACCAGTAAAATTTTGAAATGGGTCTACGAGAAAAAAAAGTTTGGGAACCTCTGGTCTATATGGACATATTTTTTTAAAGCCATAATATTTTTCACTGGAGTTCCTTATTGGCAGACTTAGAGCCTGTTCACACTTCCGTTTTAAAAACGGGACCCGCCTCCGTTTTTAAAACGGAAGCCCTAGGCCCCTGTTCACACTTCCGTTTTAAAAACGGATTCTACTCTACGAAAACAACGACCAAAACATTTTATTTGCTCATTCTTCAGTAGATGGTCGTGCACAATGGACGACGATGAAGCTCTTGTTGTCATGTGGTACTTATTAAAAAAAAGGAAAAAAGTGAAAGGAAAACTTTGGGTACACCCAATTATAGCTGAAATTTCTCACCAAGTCGATAATTTTAATGAATTATTTTTATATCCTTCTGTCGTTTTATCCCATAGCACAACTCTTTCTTAGACCAGTGAGATTAAATTTTCAGGATTTATTTCCTTATCGATTATTGAATTATTACTATAATAAATATTATATAATAATATTATAAACGTCAAACGCGCGCCCCATAAAAACACAACCGCGTAATTTGCCTGCTTGCTAGCGTCTGGGAGCGGGCGGTGGGGAAGCGGGGTGTGGTGGGGTCAAAACGGATCCGTTCTCCGTGTAGTGTGAACAGCTCCATTGAAATGTATGAGCCAGCGCGTTCAGTTCCGGCTCCAAAACGGATGCTCTGCGTAGGCGATCTCTCCGGCAAAAAAATAACGGATCCATCTTCACGCCGGAACCAACAAGTGTGAACAGCTCCATAGAGCCGCTACAGCGGCTAGGGCTTCCGTTTTAAAAACGGGACCCACCTCCGTCTTTAAAACGGAAGTGTGAACGGGCTCTTAGAAACTTTGCTCCTGCAAATGTTGGGTGTCAATCATATAACTAATAAATGTAAACATATTTAAATAAAACTTTTATTGTTCAGTGTTTATCTGGCACAATGTGCCTTTATGAATGAAACAAAAGTTGAAATAATATTTTGGACTCATTTATAATTAAAACAGATAAAAGATGAAAAGAGATTAAATTAGACTTACTTAATAAAAAAATTATTGAAGTTTTCCAAGCCTTCACTGTCCAAGGCGAACCTTAACCTGTTAAAGGCATGACCAAACCGGCGCGTTCAGTTTGCGTCCGCGGTGGCGTGCGCGGTGGCGATCAGTTGTTGTGTACGAACTTGTAGCGACGTGTTCAAACCGCGGCGGCCGCGGCCAGATCGCGGCGTCCTGTGCAGCGTCTGCACGCGGCGGTGGCGATCAGATCGCGCATGTTGCGTTCGGACGCTGCACGCAGCTATTACCTATGTGTAAAAACTGTGTTGTTAATATAAAGTATGGGGGAAACAGAACAAATTTTAAATGAGGTTCACAAATACCCATTGCTGTATGATACGTCTCATTTTGATTATAAGAATAATAGAAAAAAGGACCTGGTTTGGGACGAAATAGGATAGAGACTCGGAATAAGTGGTAGGTTCGTGTGTTTATTTGATTGCTAGTTTGGTGTGAACGGTTTCTGCACGCACATAGGACGCCACCGCGCACGTCACCGCGGACGCAAACTGAACGCGCCGGTTTGGTCATGCCTTAAGTCATTTTCAACTAAAAATGGAGTTAGAAAAATTTCAATATTGATATACTTGATTTACTTTTTAAATTCTACAACAGTTCTGACTAACTTTTAAATGTTATTCGCATTAAATTGAAATGTATTCGCAAGGTTGCCTATTATGCCATGTGGGTAGTAAATCTGGTCCTTTCAAGTTACCCCAACTTGCATTTTTTGCATTTCAGAAGAATGGAATATTGCTTATGTAGGGAGTTTGCCGCACTTAATTGATCATTGCTGCTGACACAGGCGGTTTGGCTGGGTTATAATGCCAACTTTAAGTTTAACTCAATCGGTTTATCAAAATATTTACAGATGTATATTACCGAATGTTCGTTAACCACTTGAAGTTTCACGTAAACTTTCATTGCAAGCAGCATTTATTTGTGAATATTGCAGACTTTGTAATACCAAATTAATTTTTTCAGGTGTATGAAGGAATAGCACAGGGTTTGGGGAAGCATGACACTGAAATTCGATGTGCGGTGAAGACGGTAAATGAACACGCCACAGATAGGTAAAACTACATTCTTATTCTCTCGCCATTTATTTAATTGTTCAATTGACTGATATGATTGTGAAAATGATAAAATTGGTTTCTTTCAGGGAGAGAATAGACTTTTTGAACGAGGCCAGCGTGATGAAGGCTTTCGACACGGCGCACGTGGTGCGACTGCTGGGCGTGGTGTCGCGCGGCCAGCCCACCCTCGTGGTCATGGAACTGATGGCTAATGGAGACCTCAAGAGCTACCTGCGATCGCACCGCCCCGACACAGACAAGCCCCGTCAAGCGCAGCCTCCTTCCCTCTCCAGAATACTGCAGGTACTTACTCAATTACTCAACTTACTCTTTTGCCACGTGTTCCCTAACTTCTTCTTTTCCATCCACTTGGGTGTTGTGTTTCCTTCCTGAAACTGCTTTATCCCTTCATCCGCTCACATCATCTGAGTGATATTGTCTTTGCTTTGATCACTACACATACTTTGTCCTTATTTTTTTCGTATCTCCTCTTTGATAATTCGGTCAGAATTTATAGTGTTGAGAAACCTTAATTGTTAAATGTTTGTGAATTATTTACTAAAAATTTTAACATCATCTACTCTTCTTATCTCTACATATTATAAATTAAAGTCCTCCGCCGCGTCTGTCTATCTGTATGTTTGCGATAAACTCAAAAACTACTGAACAGTTTTTCATGCGGTTTTCACCAATAGAAAGAGTGATTCATGAGGAAGGTTAGGTATATAATTTGTCAAGGTTTTGTGAAAAATTGGTTGAAATATATAAAGGAGAATATCTGTATGAGGTGGATGAGCGGGCTGGCAAGTGGTCGGTGTGGATTTGATTTGTATGCAAATCTACGTTTCATGCCGAGGTTGATGAAATTTTGCACATGTGACCTTCAAAACAAGAGAAAGGTCACTGTCTACATTTGATTTCGAAAACTCTGTAAAGCCCTGGCATCGTCGGCGACTTCAGCTAATGTTTCTTTTTGATTGTGGAAGCCATGTTTTTTATTGGCTTTCTGTTTGACATTTTTATTTATGTATTTACAGTAAAACCCGCATATTATTACGATGGCGGCTGACTTGAGCATTGGCTCAGTGAGCATTCGCTTGAATATTTGCTTGTCTCGAGCAATACTCGTGGTGTCTGAATATTAGTTTAGAATATTTCCCTCGACTGTGCTTCACACTAGCGATGTGTAGGTTCAGCTGGAGTGGACTCTTGAACTCAGGTTCTTCGCGCGAAACGGATCCTACTACTCTCCAGTACTCGAACCTAAACTCGGAACTCGGTGGGCCCAGAAGATTCTATGTCCCAGATAATTTCACGCGAGGCAGCCAACACAGGCTGTTGATCCTTCCCAGGTGCAGAACCAACTTACCAACGGTGATGCCCCTGGGAAGACTCACTAGGTTAATTAACTGCCTCCCAGGAAATATGGATATTTTCCACACGTCCTGCAACAATTTTAAGTGTGAAATTTCACTTATGTTTTAACTATGGGTACCTTTACCCAGCCCCTGCCGTTCGTGCACCGGTGTGTCATGAGAAAAAAAATTTACACGCGATTTTGACCCTTATGTATAAAGAAAGTGTATGAAGAACAAGGTCAGAATCGCTTCCTCTATTATCGCCCTTTACCATAGCGAAACCTGCAATGCGCCTAGTCACTCGGAATAATTTATATTTAATTTGCCGGAGCGCAGGGATGTGCGCAGTTTGCGCACATGCGCGTGTAAAAAATACGTTTTTCTGCGATTTTGACCCTTCTATGTACAAAATTTGTATAAGGACAGTGTCAGAATCTCTCGCGCCAATATTCCCAATGGGATGGGTAAAGATTTAATTCACCTTGCAACCCCATATTTTAAAATAATTTTTATCTATGACATCATAATGTCAGATTTGCCACGATTCTTTCGGTCAAAGTCGATGCGTGTTATTTAACGAGACGAAAACATCGTAAAAACCTATCATTTTACGTAATTACGCAAGTAATGTTGTTTTGGTACATAGTTTATTGTTCTATGAATTTCGGTCAATAAAATATACAATAGCTCAAAATCAATCCACAAAACATTCAATTCAAAGTGGGCTTGTTAGGAAATTTCCGTGTTCTTTACTGGCTTTGGGGGGGTTAACCCCTCTGAAAATCGCGAATATTCACTTATAATGTCTCAAAACGAAATGACAGATTTACGTAAACTTTGTGTTATTACCGCTTCACAATTAAAGCTCTATAAATGAAACATTTCTGAATGTAGGCGAATAGTAAAAACTGTTTTAGAAAGGTTACAAAATAAGCTTTCAAATTGTTATATTACAAATAAATATTAACATTTGTAAATATTAAAATTTAGAATGCAAACATTAAAAACATATAAAAATTACTAACGTGATATTTTTATGTGAAAACGGTAATAAAATCACAGATTATGTAAACAACAATACTTATTCTATTGTATAAATGTATAATAAACACTTTCGTCACCTCACTTTTTTATCATTTCATATAAAAATATTTAATAAAAATTAACAATGTCGAGTGCGGTCGAGCCGCCCGTAGGAAATTTGGCGGGTAAAATACATGTCGACTGTGTGACTTGACAGATTAGGTCTGTTTACGTATTTCTATAGACAACTTGAATAGGGATGTAAAGCTTGATTCACTATCGACCTTTTACTTTTTGTTTTAGGGATGTCACTAAAACAATAACAGAGTTAGAACGATTTCTATGGAGACACACGCGTTGACGTATAAACACGCTTATTGTACTTGACTGCTATCGTAATTTTAATGCACATATCTGCTTACGTTGCTGACCGGTTAACTTTTGCAATGCATTGGTTTTTACACTGTTTTTGGAAATAAATGTAAGTTTTCACCCTTGACTGACATTTTATTTTATCAGTGCATTGAAAATTGGAATAATTTTTTTTATTCGTTTTACTGTATCTTCTTAATAATGAAATAGAATTTTTCTAATAAATTGGTTGATAATTGTTCAGATGGCCATGGAGATAGCGGACGGCATGGCGTACCTCTCGGCCAAGAAGTTTGTGCACCGCGACTTAGCCGCGCGCAACTGCATGGTGTCCCACGACCTCACTGTGAAGGTGGGCGACTTTGGCATGACTCGGGACATCTATGAGACGGACTACTACAGGAAGGGATCCAAGGGGCTTCTGCCGGTGCGCTGGATGAGCCCCGAGAGCTTGAAGGACGGGGTGAGTCTACATCTTATCTTCCCTACATTAATAAAGTGCTGGTGTACAAATCAACCCCTTTGTCAAATCGTGTCATATTACTAGAGACCTGAAAATTTCATTTTATTTTTTGTGAACAGTGCTGTTATTACATATTGGCAAAATTCACATAATTTTTTGGGTATATTTCTCATTATTTTTGGCAAAATTCACTTATTTTTTTACGAATTTCACATTATTTTTGAGAAAAGAGATATTATTTGGCTACAAAAGTTATGTCATGTACCGGGTATTTTTCAATTGCTGTAACTAAAGTTATTTTTTAAATCGAACAAAGAATGATAGTTCGATTCGTTTTCGACTTGTTCGTGTTACATGGTTTCATTTTATTGAAATTCAAATTCTCCAAATCCAAATTGCTAGTCAAAACCATAGACAAAGAAATATATCCGGGGCTTGATATCACAAGTGCCTATGTCATCTGGGTTCTAATTTATTGAATTTCAATTTCTCCAAGAATTCAAGCCAGTCAAAACCATAGACAAAGAAATATATCCGGGGCTTGATATCACAAGTGCCAGGAATGAATATTGTGGTATTGATTTCCTAGCTTAAAAAAAGCTGAAACAATATTTTGACTTCTATAATCTTCTTCACCTGACAAGGTACATATATATTTATAGCAGGATGTTACTTAAATTAAATTAGCAAAAACTGACTAAGGCATTTCTAGCATTAACCCACTGATATGGTATATTGTTTTTTTTTTTTTTACATATCAGTGTATCGCCTTAAAAATACGAAAATTCGCATTGAAAATTTCGAATTTTGTGAAGGAACTTCGTGAAAGTATGATGAATTTTGCCTAAAAAATTAGCATTTTTGCAAATGTGAAAATTTCAGGTTTCTACATAATAATATACAGTAGAATCTGGATATAAGGACCCTCAAGGGACCGCCAATACTTAGTCGCACTAACCAGACGATGCACAAAACAGCCGGATAATTTGACCTTTTTTTAATTATGATACATATTAATGTCATTGTTATGAAATATGTAATAGTATAGATGGATAATTTTCTTTTTAGGTAAATAAAACATTTAATATAAGTTATAACTTTAATGGTACTTAAACATTCCACATAACAAACATACATAATGTACTGTAATCCAAAAAGATACAATGTACCTACTCGTACATTCTATGCAAGTAAATACGAGTATGTAGTTGCTAATTTGAGTTTGTTTTTGGCCAATTTTTGTTGGATAGTAAGAACTTGGCACAGCATTACATCATAGTTTTACACTGCAACAATGTCCGATCTATTTGTTCTTGAGTTGATGTCCTGACACGTTTACATTTCAAAACATTGGTGTTAAACAGGCATTCTGTATTATTTTTATTTTTCTTTATGGTGGATATTGTAGTAGAATGAGATACGCCGAACTCCTTCGGCGGCTTCTAAACGGTGTAATAAAGCACTTTTTTCTTCAATTGAAAAACAGCTTCATGGAACTCATTGTGTTGAGCTTCCTAGTCACAACAGATGATAAACACTGACTTTGATATGAGCGGGGAGTAGCCGGGTGTGGGGGGTAGCCGGGCGCGGGGAGTAGGCGTGGTGCGGGGAGTAAGCGAGGCGCGGGGCTAGGTTATGTAAACAAAACACTGCACGTCCGTTGTACCCGGACAAATTATCAAAATAGGTCACTTTAAGCAGTTGGTTGTTTAAAACGGAATCGTACTGAACAGATACGTTTTCCTACTAAAAGCTATGAAACCTAACTTTATTTTACATTGTCGTCGCTAAAAATGGTAGGCCGTTATAAGCGAAGTCGTTATATCCAAATTATACTGTATTATAACTAATTGACTAACCATCATGCCGCTTACCGCAGTTTGAACTCAGTCTTGGCACACATTCCTTGTCTCATTTACATTCATATATCGTTTCTACCTCTTCTATTATTCTGACCCTTGACAAGGCCTGATCTGATTCACTTGATCACGCCATGTCTTCCTCGGGCATCCCCGACTCTTCTATCATTCACATTTGTGTCATATATTCTCCTTTCTTCGTTCATTCCCTCTACATGCCTAAACCATCTGAGTGTCCCTTGCTTAATCTTACTCATTACGCTTACATCAGCCTTGCATTCTTTGCGGATCTCCTCATTTCTCTCACGATCATGCATGGTTTTTACCACATATGCACCTCAGGGATCCCATTTTCTACAGCATTTAATCTACTTTCATCCTTTCTTCGTCAGTTCCATGCCTAACTGCCATATATCCGGGTAGCTACCAGCAATCCATTTTGAACTACTAACTTCGCTTCTTTGGGCAGTTTTTTGTTAGCGCCAACCTCGTTCAGACCTCCAATAATGGGGTTACCTGCATCTACCCTTCTATCAATGTCCTCCATCAGCCTTTCTCTCTCACGTAAAAATACTTCCCAAATACACAAACTCATCCATCTGCTCTGAGTATTCATGATTCACAACTATATTGCACACTATTTTCATACTTTCTCTTTCAAACACCATGACTTTAGACTTACTTACGTTCATCATTAACTCATTCTTCATACATACTTTGTTCATCCTATATTATACAAGTATGTAAAAATTCATCTCTTATATTGTGACGCGGTGAAGGAGTTACTTTTATTCTGTTTGACTGGACGATCTCCAGTTATCAGAAATCAAAATGTACATGCAAATATAAATTATTTCTGTTTCCAGGTCTTCACGAGTAGCAGCGATGTGTGGAGTTATGGTGTTGTTCTATGGGAAATGGCTACATTAGCTTCACAACCATATCAAGTAATTATGATTTTTAAAAATTTATTAATACTCATTTTACATATTATGTACATTGTAGTACTAGTAAAGAAGTAATTGTAAAGAAGTGAGTTTAGAAAGGAAAGGAGTTAAGTTGGATTTTTTTTTTTTTTTTTTATTATTACATTTATTACATACAAGATATAACAATATAAAAGGAAGCTTTGACTGTCCAACTAGGAAGGTTTCCCGTTTTAGGACAGTCAAATTGGCAGGTTGCGTGTACATAATTTCACATTAATGGATTCAATAATAATTAACAATAATGGTACATATTGGGGGAGTTACTTAGATATTTGTATAACAATTGTTTATTTTTGCAGGGACTGAGTAACGACCAAGTCCTCCGGTACGTGATAGACGGCGGTGTGATGGAGCGACCCGAGAACTGCCCCGACCGCCTCTACCAGCTCATGCAGCTCACCTGGCAGCACCGCCCGATGGCCCGACCCTCCTTCCTGCAGCTCGTGGCGCTGCTGGTCACCGACGCCAACGCCGTATTCCGCACCAACTCCTTCTTCTTCAGTACGCAGGGCCAGGAGTTGCTGCACGCTGCTCAACCACAATCAGGTACTACATTCACTGCAGCTATGATACTCTATTAAAGAGAATAAGTATTGAAAGTTTTATCTTATCCGCATCTGTAGGAGCTGTGTTATTTACACTTGTTACAGAAATTCATAGCAAAGTAATTCAATGCTTATACTTTATAACGATAGACCTAGTTAACTTAAGTATAGAATTTGATGTGAATTGATTCGGATTGTTTATGAACATTACAAGTAATAAAAACACTGTTTAAATGCGGCAGAAGAATAGAGTTAATATGTAAGTAAATTAAATTAGTTTTGCATGCACGGCCAGATTGAATAATGCACCTTTCTACACATCTTCTACATTAAATGCTACGAGTACTTTAACTACAATCCAATTGATGATAGTATATATTATGTAATAATATGTATGTATGTTGAGATTCAATTTTTGTTTGTCTGTAAATTAGCAGGAGTGGTGGAAGAGCCAGAACCGTCAGCCTCGGGCAACCAGCTGGACTCGTGGGCCCAAGGACACCTCTCCCTCGACCTGGACAGCTCCCCCGCAGTGTCTCCGACCACCTCCACACGACACTCACCGGGACACTACCGGGACATGATCAGCATGGTCCCCTTCAAGGACCGGGCGCGCGCCGACCCCTGCGAGAAGGAGGCCCTCGTGGGGCTCTCGCAATCGGTGCCTCCGCCCCAGGCACCTAAGGTGTCTCCGACGCAGAGCGCCCCCAATGGCTACCTCCCCCGCGCCAGCAACAATGGCAACCCCTCCTCGCTCAGCACTTCGCGCTGTTAGCCCCGCGCCGCGCCGTTACTTTAAGCGCTGGTTGTCGTCTAACAAACACTAACTTTGATCACCAGTGCCAGTGCAGTGTTCGGTGTTTTTCTGTGAAATTATATTCCGCGTCAGTCGAAAAACGCATAAAGAAAAATCTCGGCGGAGCAACAATAAAGAATGCCTAATTTAATAAATAATATTTTTTATTTAATTTAAGCTATTGTCGTGGATAAGTTTGACGAATAGTTATATTTATAAAACCGGATGTACAAATTAAGCGATTATTTTATTACTTATCGCCAGTGAATAGACAATTTAGAGAAATGAAAAATGATGCGCTCGTCGGATATACTCGAGTAAATATTGAAAAAGAATATCCTTAACATATTACCTCATTGAAAAATCAAAACCACTATTATTATTTAAATAAGATTTGCAATGTGATTGTCATGAGTCTGAATGTGTGTGAGTGTAGTTATGCGGATGTGGTGCATGCGGTGTGTGTGAGTGTGTGCGTGCATGCTTGTGAGTGTGAATCTTGAATGGCGTAGGAGACGTGTTCAATGTGAATTTTCAGAGGCAAACTTCTCCGTTGACAAGTACGTCGAGTAGCGGCGAATCCTAGCTAAAGCTAAAGCTTGTTTAACTATTCTAATTTACACTTTTAGAATATTAATAATTTCTTTGTATATTTAATTATGCATTTTAATTGTTTACTGTATATTGCATACCACGTGAAATATTTTTACACTAAATTTACGAATAAATAAATAAGTTCAACGAAGAAAAATGTATATTCCTATTTAAGTCTGTTATATTACCACAATATGTAATGAATTTGTAGAAATATTCAACAAGGAAATGCTAATAGAATGGAATGAAAAGCCAATGTTTTATTTTTATGTCACAATTAATAAGGAAGCTTTTATAACTACTTTTACAATACATATTTTAATTTTATACTTTGACAAAATCCGTAATCCGGGAGTTCTACACTATTATTTTAGTTAAATTATTACATCACAATTTATTTTGATAGAAATTATACTGATTTCGAAGTATGGTTTTTATAATTCAATTGGATTGCCAGAGAAAAAGGAGGACTTGGGTAGAACTTATGGATTACATGTTTAGTTTGTTTGTTATAGTGATAGTATGATTGTGCCAACGTCGATGTGGATTTAGCTATAGACGTACAACTCTGGCATGGATGGCAGATGGCAGATAGCAGAATGTTGGAAAGATTAGAAGAGAAAGGAAAGAGTGATGTGCCTTTTCTCCGTGCTAATTAGCCATTTTGAAATACTTATCAGTAACATATATAACGTTTAAGAGTTTGCGACTGTGATGAAACATTGAATATAAGATAATTGTACATTTTATGTGTGTTGATTAAATTATAATTTTCTCTCTTCATTTGTGAACTTTTAGGTTAGGACGAGGCGTTTTGCGGACGCGACAAGTGGTAAAGAAATTCAGTTAGACTAGTCTTAGAATATAATGGGTAGTGACCAGACGCCACGGAGGTTGCTACGTATTGATAGGTAATACAATTCATACACGCATATTGTCTGTGTGTCGGTGAGCTGTGTGTACATCGGCATACCGAGCAGTGCGGCGCCCTATCCGCCACTGCCCCAGTCTGATCATAGTTCCTCTGTAACCAAGCAACCAACGACAACCACCAATCCAAACCAATCAATCAATCAATCAATCAATCAACCACCCCACGCAGCAATGAGTACCTATTATTATTATTATTATTAAATATTATTTATAATACATCTAAAACTGTACTGTTATTATAGCAAGCGTGAATTTCAATTATCATCATCATCATGTGTAATGTATCCTAAACTAAGTACCTACTACCTAATTATTATATTTTGTACCACAAATAAATAATGTACATTTCTGAATAAATATAAAATATATTTCTGTATTTTTATTGTTTTCTTCCATTTTTAGTGAAACAATGGAAAGCATATGGTAACTAACCACCCAGCATTCTCTGGCCACTAGGGTTGCCATTTATTTCTGGCGAGTCCGGATCGAACCTCGGAAGTTAGTGGTTGTATTGAACAGTGCTCTATGGTGGACGACCTACCTACCTCTGAACTACCTGACTGCATTTAGATAATCTTTTTCATTACTCCGCAAAAGGCAACAGAAGATTTCTAGTCTTACTCATAAAACCTATATTGCTACATTGGAATCCGACATACAACATAATGTTGAAAAAATATGGTGTTATGTTAAGAGCGTTTAACCAGCCAGCGGACGAAAATCCACATTTCGTCGAAAGTTGTTCTTCCGATCGTGCAGGACGGTTACAATGAGAAAGATTAATTATTCTCCGTACCAGCTTTTTAAAATTATAACTCAATATCGAATTTATTTCAATCCAAATTAGCTTTAATTTATACCTTCATCCAAAAATGCTGAAAGGCGTGATGATAAAACTATTAAAATAGTGTACTTTTTGTAGTTATTTTTTGATTATAAGTATTTATCATTTTTCAATAATGTCTAAATTTAATAAGAATGTTAAAAAAATCCGAAATATATTAGTTTGTAAGTGCGCAAATAAATACACAAATGGACCAATTTTTGTCAAGAAACACATGTACGTACATATTTTTTAATGATTTTATTGAAATTAAAATTAAAATTCTAACACATAACTTTGCTAGATAATGTATTGATTTATTTTACTGCATGATTACATTATTTGAAATGGGTGTGGTATAATACAAAAACTTTTTTGAAAATTTAACAAATCTGCCAACGACCTATGGAATAACCTTATTATACTAAAAATTACACAGACAGACAGACAATAGGAAGGAAAAGTTAACTGTATATATTAAAATAAACTTTTGTTCCACCGCAGGGGAAGCTTATGGCCGCAAACTACCCCAGTCGAAGAATACCATCATCACTGCCATGGTTGCCTGGATGGAGATGGATTTCCCCCTGATGCCCTTCTGGAAATGGGAGCCTGTCAAATATCCCCCATGAACGGATATTTGCATATTTTTTTGGATTTATTATTATATACTATTGTGGCGGGGTATTAATATAAGAGATAGTCGACATTCACAATGGCAATTTATTTCACTTATACAGGGTTCATAACTTAGTAAAGATAATTTTAGTAAAGAGTAGGTACAGAACAGTTTAACACACGATATAATCACTGACAGCCTTACTAAAAAACCCAGTGAAAATTTTATTCAATTGACAAACGGCCGCGGATGTGAAAACATTACTAATTAAAAATTTGTTCTTTGAAAGAAATACACATGGTTTCCACGGCCTGAGAGGGTAGTTTATCTCTGTTTTAACCATTGATGTCCGAACGATATTTGTAATTTTTCCATAGTATTTTGAATGTTCTATATATTTCTTATTTTTGAAGGTGTCGTAAAAACAAATGCCATTTATGAAAACTAGATAAAATTACCTTTTAGATTTGAGTATTTGAAATACACTTTAGCTTTCAAAAACTGCCATATTTTATGATTCAAACTCGGAAAAACATGGAAAAAAATTTCCTCCCACAACATTTTTGACCAAAATGTAGAGAAATTTAAATAAAATCAAAATTTAAAAAACACAGTCCTTTTATGTAATAAATTTGGAAGGAAACTATCACCTCACTTTTTTATCGTGTATACAATAAAAAAATAATAAAAATTTTCAAAGTTTTTTTTATTGCCAAAAAAATAACTTAGAAATAATACCGAAATTTAAAACAGATTTCTTGCATCTCTAAAGACGTTAATTTTTTTGATACGTTTACGAACACATGTATTAGATTTTAATATTATAAAAAATTATCACTTTTAACAAATTCTCTTAAAATAAAGATCTTAAAATGAAAATTTTATCTTAAGTAACCTATAAAAAACAATATTCTGACAGTTCAACTTTGAAAGTATGGCATTTGTACAATAACTTGATTAAACTGATGTAAACCACACAAATAATATGGTAAATATATCAATTATGTGAACAGAAGAGTAAATTCGTCACTACAATAGAAATTATTTAGTAAAATCACAACATTTAGGCACTAACAAAATTTTCCATATCCCGCCATAAACACACCGAACTGTTTTGTCATCGCGGGCCGATATGCACAGGTGCACCAATAATGCCCCTAGCGGAGAAGAATTAAAACAACATTGTTTCCTAGTAAATTAAAACCATATACAACGTTGTCACATCTTCAATGCGTTTTAACAGCGTGACCACGAAAGAAACGTTATTGGTAATAAAACGTCTTTTAGTGTATACGAGCTCTATTTATGTTATTGCAATAACACAGTTAATCGGTCGCGCTGTGGTTTTTTTTTAGTAAGGCTGTCAGAGTTTAAGGAAAGGTTACGATTGTCCTCACTCAGCACTTAGCGTATTTAGGTACACACTCCAACATAGGACCCGCGGTCTCTTAGTTGGGCAAACGGTGCCCGGTAAGTAATGTCCACTAGGGCACTGTTACTGTGATTCCCAAGGAGGACCCAGCGGGATCTCTCGACTTGGTACCGGTTGGTTAACTTAGCACTGACCACTAGGATGCTGTTGCTTGGTTTACCCGGAGTCCGGCTACACTGACTTGAGATCGGTCAGTACGCCCTTATATACCCCTTAGTGCCGGGGCTGCAGCGTCCAGCTGGCGGGGGGATGGGGGTGGCTACGGCCGATGGGGTGTCCTTTCGGTTAGGTAGCTCGGCGAAAGTTGCAAAGCGAAACGGCGCTATGCGTGTGAGGGAGAAAGTATTCGGATCCGTGCGTCGGACAAAATACTGGGCGCTACACTATTTATTTATTTATTTATTTTATTTAAACGCCCATAGGGCTTTTACATAGAATGCAGTACGTTTTTTTAAATTACAGTGTAAAGAATGGGTTTACAAAATACAATACACAACACAAGTAACATAATATTTGTTAAAAACAAAATATAGGTTAGAAAAAATATAAGGGTTAAAAAAAAAAAATTTTAATTTTGGTTACATAAAATATAAGCGTTAGCAAAATACAGGTAACATAAAATATAAGAAACAAAAAAAACTATATTTTTCATTTATTTTCTGTTCCGTTCTATGTATGAATGCATTGTTATTTTGTCAATGTTTGTACTAATTCGACTATTTCAAAATATGGAATGTATTGCATTCTGAAATAAACAATCATTATTGCCTGGATGGAGATAGAGTCCCCCCTGATGCCCTTCTGGAAATGGGAGCCTGTCAAATATCCCCCATGAACGGATATTTGCATATTTTTTTGGATTTATTATTATATACTATATTTTTCATTTATTTTCTGTTCCGTTCTATGTATGAATGCATTGTTATTTTGTCAATGTTTGTACTATTTCGACTATTTCAAAATATGGAGTGTATTGCATTCTGAAATAAACAATCATTATTATATTTGTTTTATTAAAATAAAGAGCGAGTGTCGCTGCAGTTTTGTCATGGTTTTCTGCGGCCTTGCACGACAGCTACTGCAATGGTTAAAAAAGAGTTTAGTTGTACTAAATAACACAAAATAATTTAACAAATATATAAATAAATAAAAAAAACTTTCTTTTATTTCTCGAGGTCAATATGAAAAGAACAAGATTACAGACATAATATAAATGTGTCTTAAAAAATTTACAAACATTATACACATAGAAGAACATATCAGTACAACAAATAATTAACATTATACATAAATTATTTATTGTTTTGGCATTTATTTTATTTTTTTTACATCCTAATATTATATAGTTGTGGTAGCACATCAGTCAACGCGTGAGCAACTTTGTGAACAGTCAACCTGTTAAAATAAAGAAAATAAGATTAGCAAATTAAATATGCAACTAGTGTAGAATAAATAAGTCAGTTTTTTCTCAATTTCAAGTCTCAGAGGGGTAATAAATAGCATACGTATTTTGACACATACTTATTTTGGGGTAACTAGTCGAAAAAATCTCCCAACCCCCACACTATACAATATTAATTAATATTTATTTTTAGAATTTACTTGATAAACCGTTGATTTTTCCTATGCTAATATTTTATTTGTAAACATTCAACAGAAATATAATCTATTTCACAGATGAGGGATACCAAAATACAAAGGTGATAAAGAGGTAAGATAAGTAAACCTATTAAAACTTGTTTTCAGCCGTGATTTCGGGGAAATTTGGGTCCTTTTTGAAGATGAAGATGGAGTCGTTCAGTCAGTAGTAGGACTGGTTGAAGTCTCCCTCGCAGAGGTAGGGCACACGTGACCACTGCATGACCTGGAGCCCCACGGTGGTGGCGCAGTAGCTGATGTAGGATTCCACTTGCTCCTCGAATGTGTGGCCTCAGATGGGCAGACTCTCCTTCGCCATGTGGTCAGAAAATTCGTCTGAAAATAATAATTGAATAGTACAAGGAATCTGAGAGAAGACGTCCAGTGCAATACCTTAGACATAGTTGGGAGAAATTAAAGATTGTGCTTTAAGCTTTGAGTGTTAAGCGATTAGATTTTTGCCTCGAGCTTTATGCTTTGAGATTCAAGCTTTGCTTTTAACTATGTCAAAAATAATGAAAAATTAAGAGTAAAGCATCGATGACACAGGGCTAGTTTACAAGCTACTATCTGGGAAATTCACTATCTGTTAGTAAACTCGCCCAGTGTCATCGTGTCACTTGCTAACTAGCAGCAACTAGCAGATTGTTGACAATCTATGAAAAAAAGTTGAAGGGTCATCAACTTTACTAGCCTACACGCTTGCTCCGCTTGCTCGTGATTGGTTTATTTACGTTTCCAACATGGCTTCCGATAAACAGCTGATTTTGACTGTCAAAAATCTGAAGAATTAGTTCACGCAGGCGTCGTTATTCTTGTTACTGGCGCTAAAAGCGACCTCAGTTTCCTACGCTTCTGAGCGAGTGGACAGTTTTGTGTGTCATCATGACAATCTCACTCGCCGATTTACCCGCTTTTATAACTTAGTAGATAGTAGCTTGTAACTCGCCGTGTGTCATCGAGGCTTTACAAAGCAGCAGCTTTTGAGTCTGGAGGAAATTGGTAACTGTCTGGTTATTCAGATCTAGGCAATAAAAGTAGCAGATAATGTTAATAAATTGATGAGATCCCTTTGGTATCGGTTCACCAGCAAGAAATTGGCCGGACAAGAGCGAAACATCCATCCACAGTAGATGACAGCAGCATTCGACTTGTTCTCATGCAATATTTCCCTACATACTAGGAATATTTCCTTCTCCTCCCTCATTTAATAGTGGTCTTTTCAAGATCTTTATTAAAAATCCATTCTTTTAAGGCCCTTCCTTAAACAGCCGGTGAAGAACCACCATTTAGAAGCGATGCATTGCTTTAAATGGCAATAGTTGGGTTAGGTGACCAGCCTTCACATTTCCCATAATCTTTCCTCCCCCATTCAGTTCAGCCTCACAACATACCCTGATTGGGGGTGCCACAGTACCACTTACTTAAAATTAATCACATTTAAAAGTCCGGTTAAATCCCTGGTTAAAGTATTAGTGCCTCCGTTCACAGAGATATTTACAATATACTCGATCCTCGTGCGCGTATCATATGCGGCAATCGTAAGTACCCGCCGTACGATTTTGCTGGTGCCCGTTTACGGCGCTACGCGGTTTCTGTCGGTTTCCAATCAGTATCACGATACCGACAGTGCTGATCGCACGCGACACTCGCATCATTTATGTCTGATACTTATTCGTTTGACGTTTGACAGGAATGGCGTCGGAACATGAAAGTAATGTTAGATTTTTTCTGGAAGTGGAAAAAATGCATGTTTACATAACTGTACTTTACCAGAATACATAAGAAACCATTTATTGGAGAAGGCATGGATTGATGTTGGAAAAAAAGTCATATGACATCGCATGACAGCGTGTTCACTCCACGGCTGCACGTGAAAAATGATCAAGTTCAGTACATTTCGGATAGCGCCGTGTACGGAGACTAGCATTAAAAAGTGGTATATCAGCAGGGTACTTGTGGTTTCGTCACAATTACGTAGATTGTAAGTATCTCCATGAACGGAGGGCCTAAGAGGTATAATAAAATCCATATCTTACATTCAACGTATGGTTTGAAGGGCAGAACCAGCGCTACGATAAAGAGTCCATCGTCGTTGAGAGCCTGTTTAGCGTTGAGCGGCATGGTCTGTGGCTCAGAGCAGCATCTTACTTTTTGTGCATTTTACTTACAAATCTAGCAAACTAGATTTGGCTAAACTTATCGGAAAACAAATTGCAAATAGCTATCGAAATGACAGATCATTGCATGATCATTGAAAGACGTCAGTCCATAGATTTGGTCCACAGATTAGATGACAGGAGGACCGGTAAACACCGTGCTGCCATCTTGTGGATATTTTGGAATTACTCAGAAAACGGCCCATTAAATTAAAGCCAACCACTTTGTAAAACACAATTTAATAAAATTTGTGTCATTAAGTAGGTCTGTCAAAAAAGAGTAGAAAATATAAAAACTGGAACTACTAAATTTGTAGACTGGCAACACCAATTTAACTGACAAATATTTTTTTGAAGTGCAATGACACTGAATGTACAGAACACAGTAAACCACATTTAAAAAAAAACATTTTTTCTCCATGACATAAATTTGATTAAAAGGTGATTTATAAAGCGATTTGCTTTAATTTAATTTAACATAAATTTGAATTTAACAATAGATAGAAAGGAAGAATCACTAATGGTGAGTTTAGTTATACTACTTTTAGATCTGAATGAGTTAAATATATTCAGATCTAAAATTAGAGACATGATCTAAAGCCCAGGCTAGGTACTTTATCTAGTATTAAATAAATATGAGCAATTTCTAAACTGTGCTTTATATTTTATTACATTATAGTTATTCTTCATTATGTTAACACAAAATTTCAAAGGTATAATAATAATATACCTATATTCAATTCTAATTTTGAGATCGGCGAGTATCTATACCGCAATGTAAAAATATTTTTTCTACTATTATGCCTTTTTAATTTTTTATAAAAATGTAGGTTACACAGCTTTACTTTAACACCATGAGTTATGTGTTTAGTATTGCCATTTGATCAACAGTGGCGCCCTCATATATTTTCTACTCTTATTTAACAAACTGTACTCCTTCGGTTTTAATTTTTTTATTTTAAGAACAAATATATGTTTTTTTTAAATGTGATTTTTTACATTTCTATATATTCAGGGTCATTCGAATTTTGACAGTTGAAAAATACTGTTGCGTTTTTTTTCGTTTTTACGAAAAATCGAATTTTTGGCATTTAGTCAGTTATAGTTTTAGTTTTTTGTCCTCTTTGAGTTCGTTTATTGCTGACCAAGTCCAGTAAGTGTTATTTTGTTTTGGTTTTATATCCTTTTGCCCCAATGGCCTTTGCTATGGGGAAGAAACCCCCTGATCCCGCCCCCCATGACCCTTCAAATTTTGACATTGGTAGTGAGGTAGAGATAATAGACCTTCAAGTTACATCCTCTACTCCAAAAAAGAGGAAAGTTTGCAACCTCCCAAAAACTGATTCTTCACAGGTCTCAGTTCCTGTAGCTCTCCTCTTTCCTTGTATCCGACTTCAGCAAAAGTTCCCTTCATAGTTTATGTTCAAAACAACTCTCCTGGCCACTCTTTACATCCCCTTGAATTTGGTAAATTCATCGGACAAAAATCACTCGGCATTTCCCCAGGTGGTATCCGATCAGAGGGCAGATTTCGCATTTGTGTTGGGTTCACATCTGCGTTGAATGCCAATAAATTCATAAATTCCATCGACTCCCTCTCTGCGAAAAAATTTAAAGCCTATATCCCTTCTTTCAATATCTCTCGCATGGGTCTCGTTAGAGGTATTCCTGTAGACCTATCTGAAGAAGAGCTTATCTCGGAACTCATTATTCCAGCATCTTCGGGAAAATTTATTAAGACTAATTTCAAAGATAGATCGTCTGAGTCTGTAGTTTGGAAACCCTCTCAAACTGTAGTTCTGACATTTGAAGGACAGTCCCTTCTCTCTCACGTTTATTTATTCCACAACAATGTTTTAATTGTTGTCGGTTTGGCCATTCGAAACAATCGTGCCGCTCCTCTCCCCGCTGCTTTAAATGCGCAGAAAATCATCTAGCAGATCAATGCTCCTCACCTTCCAATTCCCCCACTTGCGTCAATTGTTCAGGCTCACACACAGCCACTCATCCATCCTGCCCCGAACTTTCTCGCCAAAAAAACATAAAAAGTTATATGGCCTCCAATAGCGTTTCGTACTTCTATGCCTCCAAATTAATAGCTCCTTCTAAAAAATCTTTTGCTGAAGTTGCCTCTCAACCCCAAATTAGTGCTCCTTCAAACTTGTCTTACAAGAAGACTGTAAAACAAGCTTCTCGTCCAATTAAAACTCCTGGATATGATCAATTTGGCCATATCTCTCAGCTCTTGTTCCCAAATGGTAACAACAGCTCTCTATTTACTCAAAACTCCGTCTATTCTAACTCCAATTCAACTAACAGCAGTGCTTTCAATCCTGATCTAAATGCAAATTCCATAAACAATAATACTTCTCATGACAATTTTTCTTTTATTCAAACTCTTCTTATGCTACTTATCTCTGTTATTAACAATAATAATTCTCTACCGTCCAACGCTGCCTCGTTACTCTCCTCTTTGTATTCTCTTCTTCCCAATGGCTGCCCCAACAGCAGCAACTCTGCAGTGGGATTGTAGAAGCGCCACCTCCAATAAGGATGACCTCATCCGCCTTCTACATTTACATTCCATATCGATTGCTGCCGTCTCTGAGACTTGGTTCAAGCCATCTCAACTCTTAAAGGTGAGTGGCTATCAATGTCTGCGGGACGACCGCATTGATGGGAAGGGTGGTGCAGCCCTTTTCATCAAAAACTCTCTCCCCTTCTCCCCTATTTCCATTAATCCCCCAAATTCATCCTTCCAATTAGTGGCAGTCACTGTCTCTAATATTAAATTTGTATCTCTCTATATTCCTCCTTCTTCCCCATTTGACCTTCCACTGTGGGTTCACATGCTTAGCAAAATTTCTTCTCCCTTGGTCATTTTGGGTGACTTCAATGCCCACTCCCCACTCTGGGGTTCTTCTTCCTCGGATCCCTCATTTGGACTCCTTGAACATCTGTCTCCTAAATGACGGATCCTCAACAAGGTTTAGTCTCCCTGGACAGAATCCTAGTGCGGTGGACATATCCCTCTGTTCCCCGAGTATCTATCCACTAATCTCCTGGCGAATTACTTCAGACCCCTGCGGCAGTGACCACTATCCCATTATTTTGAATTTGGCTTAACAGTTATTTTCAATTTGGGAGGCGGGAATGGGTACCGCCGCCCCGGGAACCTTTATTGGATAACCAACACCTCTGCCATAGGTCACCCCAAGTGGTTCGCTACGTTTGGTGATTTAGCAGGGGTGCCCGGGTTCATGGGGTGAGGTTTGTCCAGATCTTGGAGGCGGATGACCAGGACACACTGAACCCCAGATTCCTACCCACCCCTTAAACCCTTTTCCTTCCCAGAACTCTCCTCTCCTTCCTTTCCTTAAAAAAAACCCTCCACACAGCATCCTCAAAGATGACATAGGCCCTGAGAGAAATTATTTTCCTCAGGGCCTCCTGTGTGGAGCTCATGTAAAAAAAAAAAAAAAAAACAGTTGGATCACTTTAAAAGTAAGCCCAAATTTATCACAAAAAAAGTCGATTGGTCCCGTTTCAGAGACTATCCAGGATCTTTCTCTCTCCCTGCTTTCCCCTTCTTCTGATAATTGCACCTCCTCTTATAAATCTTGGACTGATTCCATTCTAAAATCGGCTGACAAGTCTATCAACAAATCATCTCCTGTAGGCTCGAAGGCTCGCCCTCCCCCTTAGTGGGATGAGGAATGCCTTAGAGTGCTGAAGGAGAGGAAAGCGGCCAATAAGACATACTGCCAACAGATGACTATGGATAATTACATCTCAGCCAAGAATGCCCAAGCTGTTGCTAAACACACATTCCGTTTAAAAAAAAAAACAGCTGGCGTAATTTCTGTACCAACATTTCCTCTGCTACTCCAGCGGGGGAGGTTTGGTCTATGATTCGCAGGTTTAGATCTTCTTTTTCTCTGCCAAAGCTGTAATTCTCGTAATTCTGCTATTTGGATTGATGACTTTATTAATAAAATAGCTCCCCCTTATGTCCCTAATTTTGATGAACTTCCTTCTTTGCCTTTCACTTTAAAATCTTCTTCATGGTTAGATGCTCCATTTTCCTTTGATGAGTTAAAAAGAGCCATTGAAATCCTCAATGACTCAGCTCCGGGCAAGGATGAAATCCTGAATATATTCATCGGTCATTCTGATGACAATTTTCTTACCTACTTTCTCTCTCTCATCAATGTCTTTCTGGATTCTGGCATTATTTCCCCAGACTGGAAAATTCAAAATATCATTCCCATTTGCAAAAGTGGCAAAGATCCAAGCATAGGTTCGAGCTACAGACCTATCGCCCTCTCTTCTACTCTTTGCAAAGTATCTGAAAGAATGATTAAGAATAGATTGGACTGGTTCGTAGAAAAAAATCAAATTCTTTCCCCTTCCCAGTTTGGATTTAGAAAGGGTAAAAGTATCCTCGACAACCTCTCCTCTCTTGTTACAGATATCAAATTAGCATTATCTAAAAATGAATATTGCATTGCAGTGTTTTTAGACATCTGTGGAGCATATGACAA
This sequence comes from Limnephilus rhombicus, assembly GCA_929108145.2. NCBI lineage: Eukaryota > Metazoa > Arthropoda > Insecta > Trichoptera > Limnephilidae > Limnephilus > Limnephilus rhombicus. The sequence continues at coordinate 44,826,057 of OV815273.1, read as the reverse complement.
TGTTCATATCCCCATTCTGAAAGAAAAGTTACTGGAAATAGGTATTCCGCCTAAATTGGTAAAATTCATTGACAATTTGCTCTCCCTGAGAACTATTTTTGTAGATGGGTCTGAATCCCCTCCCCACATTAGACACATATTCAAAGGTCTCCCGCAAGGGTTAGTCTTAAGCTCGATACTGTACAATATTTACACATATGATTTAGAAAAATCTATTCAATTCTTGTGCAACATACTCCAATATGCTGATGACTTGACTTTCTACAAAATATCCCACAATATTTTTATCGCAGCATCAGCAATCGACAATGCTCTTAGAAAACTCTTGGCGTGGTTAAATATTAATGGCCTTGAACTTTCCCCCTCCAAAAGCAAAGTAGTCATCTTCACTCGTCGTCGAAAGCTCTCAGAAATTCAGGTGATATTTGGCGATGAAATCATCCCTATCTCTAAAGAAGTTAAGTTCCTGGGAATGTTTTTAGACTCAAAGCTTACTTGGAATTCTCACATAAATCATGTCATCATGAAATGCGAAAGCAACATTAATCCCCTTAGATTTCTGTCCGGAGTGTGGTGGGGATCTCACCAATCATCTTTAAAACTTCTGTACAATGCTCTCATCTGAAGCCATCTTGATTACGGATCTTGTCTGTTTGATCTAATGTCCACTTCAAATCCGCTTAAATTAGATAAAATTCAGTCAAAATCTCTTTGCCTTATCTTAGGAGCCATGAAATCTTCCCCAATCAACGCAATGCAAGTTGAATGCTGCGAACCTCCCTTAAATATAAGAAGGCGATGCCTAGCAGAAAAATATATTTTCAAAACAGGCTCAATAACCTCTCACCCCTTGATTCCCAAACTTCAATCATGAGCATGAGGTTAATTTGAATCCATTTTGGAAAAAACATTCCCCTCCCCTTCTCTACGATTGCTTCAACACTTTCCTGAATGTTTCCACAAACTCCTATCGCAATGAATCTCTCCCCTTATACTCTTATCCCTATGAATGTCTTACTTTCTATCCAAAGGTGCACCAATTTATAGGAATATGTAAAAAAAATATTAAAAACTCAGTTCAATCCAATAATGCAGAATTCAACAGAATTATTGAAAATAACTGGCCAAATTATATAAAAAATTTCACAGATGGTTCCAAACTCAGTTCGGACTCCTATTGTGGGGCCAGTGTCTATGCACCTCACAGGAAATTGTTTCCGACACAGACTTCCCAAAGAGTGTTCCATTTTCTCTGCTGAATGCATAGCTATCATAGAAGCTTTACGTCTCGTCAAATCTCTCAACATTAGAAATGCCCTCATCCTTTCAGACTCACTACAAGCTCATTACAAAAAATAAGCGCATCCCCTCTCAATTCCAACAGCGACTCTCTTACCTGCTCTATCAGAGACCTCCTGCATTCTTGGCCTGGATCCCAGGACACATTGGTATTGTTGGAAATGAAAAGGCTGATTCTATTGCTAAGGAATCCATTGTTCATGGTCCATTAAGTAGTATTCCTATTCCTGTTAGAGACTATTTCCCTATTTTAAAAAATAAGTTACAACACCAATGGTCCTCTGAATGGAAATCATCCTCTCTGTTAAAAGATCACCAGTACTCTTTAATTCAACCTTCTATTCCTGTCAAGCCCTGGTTTCACAAATACACTTCCATGCCTAAAAAATACATCTCTTCCATTATTCAAATGCGTTTAGGTCATACTTGTTATCTTAGCCATCTCGCCAGATTCCACATAGTTAATTCGCCTTATTGTGATTGTGGTTCAGAGGATACAATTCTGTGTGTTACTCTGTATGAAGACGGAAGTATGGAAGATCTACAGGTTCCTATTTTTGGGAACCTGTACATCTTCCTACTCTTCAATTTTGTAATTACTATTAAGAGGGCATTACCAGAGAAAGCCTGAAATACGTCATTTTCAAAAAAGTTTTTAGACGTATTGACTCTTTTCCACAAAAAATTATAAATGGATTTCGAAAGATTGTTCTTTTATCTAGCATTCGTATGTAATAAATTTTTAGAATTTTTTTTAATTTTTAGTATAATAAGGTTATTCCATAGGTCGTTGGCAGATTTGTTAAATTTTCAAAAAAGTTTTTGTATACCACACCCATTTCAAATAATGTAATCATGCAGTAAAATAAATCAATACATTATCTAGCAAAGTTATGTATTAGAATTTTAATTTTAGTTTCAATAAAATCATTAAAAAATATGTACGTACATGTGTTTCTTGACGAAAATTGGTCCATTTGTGTATTTATTTGCGCACTTACAAACTAATATATTTCAGATTTTTTTAACATTCTTATTAAATTTAGACATTATTGAAAAATGATAAATACTTATAATCAAAAAATAACTACAAAAAGTACACTATTTTAATAGTTTTATCATCACGCCTTTCAGCATTTTTGGATGAAGGTATAAATTAAAGCTAATTTGGATTGAAATAAATTCGATATTGAGTTATAATTTTAAAAAGCTGGTACGGAGAATAATTAATCTTTCTCATTGTAACCGTCCTGCACGATCGGAAGAACAACTTTAGACGAAATGTGGATTTTCGTCCGCTGGCTGGTTAAATGCTCTTAATGCCAACTCTGTGTGTTACTCTGTATGTAAAGTTGTACAGGTTCCTATTTTTGGGAACCTGTACATCTTCCTACTCTAAAATTTTGTAATTCCTATTAATACCAACTCTGTATGTTAGTACAACTTGTATAATCATATGAATATTTGTCTTGGCCCATTGTCTATATTTGCTAATATAATTTATCTATTCCATGTAAAAAACTGAAAATGTAACTAATTTTTAAAAATCTGAAAATGTAACTAATTAAAAAAAAAACGAAAATGTAAATAATTTTTAAAAATTGATACTTAATGTAACTATTAAAAAAAAAAAACTGGATATGTAAATAATTTTAAAAATATGTAACTTATAGTGTCCAACCGAAACTAGTTTTTACGGCCGAAACCAAAACTGAGTTTCGGCTTCGGTCTCAGGTTCGGCCGAAACCGAAACCGAAACTTCCATATAAGATCATGTTTTCGTGGAAAAAAAATAGTTAATCTTAATCAATCACCCTTTATTTTTAAATCATATACAGGGTGTCCCAAAAGAAAGTTTATATTTGTTTTGCTTTCTGTGTGAACGCAACTTTTCTGAGGGACGCGGGGGGTATGTCAATGTAGTCTGGCTCTTGGGAGTTTAGTCGCTATGAAGCATTTCTTGGGAGCGACCGCGCGTTGTGCGTTTTACAAAAATGGTGATTTGGCGACTGTAGCGCGTAGAAGATTCTGCAATATTTGAGGTTTTCGTCAATTTAATGACGCGCCAAGCATTCCTCTCATTCGAAAATGGGTCAAAAAGTTTGAAGAGAATGGTACAACGCTGGGAAAACCAAAATCCGGGCGACCAAGGTCATCGAGAACGGTAGAAAACGTAGAGTATTTATCAGTCTTTTCGTGACGACTCAAAATTTTCGAATCGGAAGCGCGCAAGTGCATTAAATGTGCATAGATCATCGTTACGCAGCATTTTGCACAAAAACCTAATGCAGCACCCCTACAAACTTACTGGCTATAACAAAAGAACATGGTTACAGCAAGACGGAGCAACATCACATACGTCCAAGGCGTCTCTGCTATGAGTTCGTGAAATTTTCCCTGGCAAATTGATCTCCAGGAGAGGTGACATAAATTGGCCTCCTCGTGGTCCTGACCTAACCCCTATGGACTTTTTCATGTGGAGATAGCTCAAATCTAAAGTGTATGCCAAAAATCCGACTTCCCTGATGCAATTAAAAGAAAATATCCGTCACGAAATGGCAGCCATCACGAAGCCTACCCGCCGAGCCGTCATAAGAAATTTTACTCTACGATTAAATGAATGCCGCGGACGCAAGGGTTTACATTTGGACGATATTATTTTTAAGAAATAAATTCCCAAATTGTGTATTTTAGTATTAATAAACATTTTTTCGATAGAACCCTTACTTTTTAAAAAAATCAATCCACTAAATATAAACTTTCTTTTGGGACACCCTGTATTAATCATTCAGTCTCTGATATTTTAACTAAAAATAAACAACATAATTATCACACGTTATTTCAAATAAATTATTTATGATTTTTGAAATCGAAATCGTAAATCGCTCCGTAAATAATATTTAAAAAAAGAAATATTAGGTACCTATACCTATTTTCCCCTATTTGAAGATTTGAACATTATTAACAAATAACATAAAATAAAAGGTAGAAAACAAAATTACTTTTTTTAAACCTAATTAGTTTAGGTACACTAAACACAAAAAACGAGTGTGTTTTAGTCCACACGACCGAAGTAAAACTTCACTAACTTATAAAAGAACATATGACATTGGGTTACATATGACCATGGGGTGACCTACGACCTTGGGGTGACCTACAACCTTGGGGTGACCTATGGGATAGTTATTCAATAAATGATTCCTTGTGCTCGCATCTCTCTCTCTTGCCCCTATAGTAATATACGAAACGTAACTCTCTCTCTTTCTAATATTTCACTAATATCTCCCTCTCAACTTCAAGCGTGCGTAAAGGCCCGACCGTTCGCCTCGACCACCGTTCGCATCAATCACCGTTCGCATCGATCACCGTTCGTTTGCATAACACTTTTCGTAACGCGTTCACCAGCTTACTCCAAGTCAAGCGAGCGTAAAGACCCGTCCGTTCGCCTCGCCCGATCACCGCTCGCATCAAACTTTTTCGTAATGTACTCAACAGCTTATCCCCCAAGTCGAGCGTGCGTAAAAAAGTTTTTCTTCAAAATACTCTTTCATCTTAAGAACAAAATAATTTGTTACAAAATTAAAACAACCACTTTGTATTTAACCTCATAACCAAATAATATCTTCTAAACTTTGGTCATATTATATGCCACACTTTTTAATGAACTACAATATAATTAAAATTAAAAAGTACCTACCTACCTACAATAACAAAATATTTTTAATGCAAATGATACTCTTTTTAAAAATTAAAAGGTACTTAAGTACCTACCTACAATAACAAAATATTTTTAATGAAAATAATGCTTAAATGGATGAAAAAATAAGCGTTTTCTCTCAAACTAAAAGAAAAGAGCATTCATCTTAAGAAGGAAATAATTTCTTCTAAACTTTGGTCATATTGCGCACCGAACACGTACGATCGCAGAACGGAACCTCCCGAATTCAGTTTCGGTTTCGGCCGGATGGCGGCCGAAATCGAAACTAAGCCGAAACTCGTTTTTTGGCCGAAACTAGGCCGAAACCGAAACCGAAAGTTCGGTCGGACACTAGTAACTTACTTTAATAATAGCCAAGATAACCCTTAATGGGTGAAAGCCAAATAAATAATTAAAAAAAATATATATATATATATATTCAGGGTCAAGGCGCTAGAATATTTGACAGTTAAATTGGTGTTGTCAGCCTACAAATTTTGTAATTCCATTTTTAATATTTTCTACTCTTATTGACAGACTGTAGTATTAGTTTGGTAATCTACACCTCCTAATTCCGTGAGTGACGGGTAACCCCATGGAACTATGATTACTGCGGCCAACGTTCCAACTTCAAACGTCTGGACGATCGTGTGGAGGGGTGTTCGTGCGTTGGAAGTCCGAGTTGGAAGGTTGGATTTCGGGACGGCCAACTCACATGAACCAGCCCGCCGCAGTTGTCCACACATCAGTCTGCGAACAGTGCGAACGGCAGGCGATCAAGACAGACTGGCCGCAGCCACCACACGATCGGCCAACCTTCCAACTCCGAACTAAGTTGGAAGTTGGAGTTGGCTTCAGTCTGGACTCTGGACGTAGCATTAGGGCAGGGATGGCGAACCTTTATGTATCAACGTGCCATTTTTCTAAAGAAATGTTTAATGAGGTCATAGACGTGCCATCAAATAATTTTGACTTTGTGATTATTGGGAAAATAATAACAATAAGTACTTACTATCAATTAAAAACTATTTATTTACTACTAGTAAATAGGAACATTTAGCGGTAAATATCGGTTCGGACTGGCCACGCTTATTACGAATAATTTTTAGAAAAAAACTTTAGATTCGCCTTAATTACTATAAAAGGAAACTTTTTGGCTTTGGGGCGGCGGAAAATAATGCATTTTAATTTTCAATTGCATAAAACCAAAATTCTCTTCGCGAACCGACACAGCGAAAATCCGCGGCCGTACCTGTCACTGTTATGTTGGTATCCTTGATAAATTAACAATAGCTAATACGACTGTAGCTGACTTCGTGGGATAAGGCGCGTAATTATGAAATTTGTCTAGCAGGCTTGTTTGCGTAACATGGTTTGTGATACAAAAGAAAGTGCCCCTTTATAACGCCTACTCGCGTCAAGGCAAGAAAAACATCCCAGTTTTCAAGTAGTTTAGCGGCTACGCTAGGTTTGTGTAACATGGTTTGTGATTCAAAAGAAAGTGCCCCGTACCTTCAAAATCTTCTAGCCGTTCGTTATACATTCAAGTGTATCAGGAATACCAACATACCAAAGTGAAAGCTAATAGCTAATGGCGTACAATCTCACAAGACGAAAGCTAATTTTAATTTTACGTAATCGAAATTTAGAATGAAATATTTTCCACTTTCCCCAATGCAAATAGTTGCCTTTTAATGTAATTAAGGTGAATCAAAAGGTATTTTTTTTTTAAAGTGCTTATTAACCGTTGCCAGCGGTCTCAAAAAATTAATAAAGATTTTTAAAAAACATTACAGCATATAATTTATTGATTATTATTCATTATTTTAACAAAAAAAGTTTTTAGGGGTATTTTCAAGTAATTTGCCGGTTTCTAGGGGTTTTTGAGTTTAGTTTAGGGATAAATATTTTTGTGAGTTGGCAACACTGCCACCTCTAATAATTTACATCATTTTGTAGATTTTGTACCACGTGCGGCACGTGCGTCAGTGATTTGTTTATCTGCCAAAATAAAGATCTGATCAAGGCGACTGACGAACTATTTTGAGGGTCTAGGTTTATCCTAATGTTCAAGCGCGGCAATCAAAAATCACATCATCAGTGAACCGATACTTTTCTTCCTGCCGATTGCCGAATGGAGACTGGGCGCGTTAGACGGAATCTACCGGATAAGGTCGTTGTTTTGAAATTTGACGTTTCATTGAGCTGTCAAACCCGCATGAAGCGTAGATGACAAGAAAGCAGAAATGTCATGTTTTGACTCTCTCCGGTTTGTTAATAGGAATAATATTCATCGTAAACATCTACTTCCTTCATGTAATAAGCAGCGAACCCGCGAGCGCGAGAAAGTCTTCGACCCAACGTAATCAAACCCCAATCAAGACAATTAGTGACAAGTTCATTCCAGCGTATTCAAACGTAAATACTAATTTTTATTCGATATTTTATGAATTAAAAAGACAGTTAACATTGAAAAAAAACGACAACATTTCCATTTCCACGATATGGACGGCATCCAAACAGGTAGTCATTTGTCCTATGGTATTTTAATTAGGGTTTTGCATGGATAATTTTATTAATGATACGCTTCTTTGATTGCAGTGGCCTTTGGATGGGTTCATATATTCCACAATTGACCCACTCTTCGCTAATGTCCTGGAGGCCCTCAGGACCTCGAAAATAATTCACGCTGAGAATTCACAGAAAGGAACTCAACTGAAGTTGTTGCTTACACTTGAGGTATTAAACCTTGTTGCCTGAAATAATATATTATGATCTCTGATCAGATTCACTGCATTATCACTAAATTGAAAACTACAAATACTACTTCCCAAAAACAGTAACACACTGTTTTATCCTCAACCATTGCATAAAAGTGATAATATTAAAAACAATTGACTGATTGTAGCGAAGTTCTTTTTTAACTGGACCATTTTGAATTTCGTCTATAAATTTGTTTGTAGTTTCCATTTCAAGCTAGTATTTGAGTAGGTAGGTACTTGATAGTAGGTACCTACTTATAAAAATTTCCGAATTTTGAGCATATTATTATTATTTGTATTATTATTATTATGAAATGTAGATAGGTTCTTGTTACTAATTCCAAATTTGTAAATACCCAAAATTACACTTACTTACATTCATTATTCACAAAATCATTCACTTGACACTGGCCAGAACCCTCCTTTGGGGTGGAAAACCATGAAAGGGAAAAAAAGAGGACAATTCGGTTTGATATGTAAAATCCTGACAGAAAATAAATCTGTTTTTGGGAACGGAAACGGTGGTGATTGAATGTGTGGGAGCAGTTTATGTAGGGTACCTTTACGCGTACATGTGTTTCAACTAGTAAGTTGCCCAGCCCTATGGGATCATGACAGAGCTTAATTAGTATATCCCATCACAATTTAGAATTTTTTTTCCAGTTGCAAAGGGTTAAAGTATTTTGAATCTTTTTAAAAAAAAACTGTCACTTTCATGGTTTGAGCATTTTTAGGTTTTTTGGTGTAAAATTATTGCATGCATTTCGAATTTTAGATACAGTAATGACTCTTTAGCTTAGTTGTGAAAAAAGTTGAAATGACACGGTGTTTAATTTGTAAAGTAAGCATTCGAATTTATTTTTACGCCTCATACGTCATACATACATCTGGTAATGTTATATTATCGAGAAAACAAGCTTATGGGTGCGAGTGGTTAACATGACTTTGCAGTTTTTTAAAGCTACGCTATTAATCTACATGGCTCGATCCCATGCCTCTCTGTGATACTGCTTAGTTCGCTGGCTGATTAGGAAAATAAAAAGGATTAAAAAATCCGATAGTATTTACAAACATGGTAAAAACTCACACTAATGTAAACAAAAACATGCAGCTGTCAACAAATTTGAATGCCTATGATTCTAGCAAAGCAAGGGAAAAATCCATTCGACCATATGAGGATCAGTGCATAAGAACAATGCTAGGGGTTCAGCTAAGTGCGGACCAAATTTATATCTTTTATCCCACAGACGACATGGTAACTAGTTGCTGATTTTATCAACATGCAAAAAATGAGTCCTGTCTTTTACAGGGTGGGCAGAATGTACTCTTCAAGCCGCAGTGGTACGCTCGAGACTTTATTATTCGAGGTTCTGTGTACTCGGGGAAGGACCGGCACAATGCGGAGGTGGTGGCGTTCTACCTGTCCATGTTGCTGGACATCCGGTGGGTACCGCTGGCCGTGCTGAGGAGACTCAACGCCCGGACAGACATCTATGATGTAGCCACACCGCAGCTGAAGCAAACCATGTTCACTAAAGGTGACCTATTATCTGCAAACTTAAAGATGTTCATAATAATATGTATAGGAAGCTCCATACGATCGTAACAAGTAATGATCTCGATTTGTCCAGAGAATGGGACCATGTGCCTGTACGGCAAGTGTTTCTACTGCCGCCGTAATGAGACGGTATGCGGAGATCAGCACGGTGAGGTGGAAGGCGCCGCGATCCTGGTGGTGGAGCAACCCTTCAAGAAGTACCGCTCTCCGTGGCAGAGGACCTACAACACTCAGAAGCAGGCGGACTGGGAACATAACACTGAATATTGTAGGTTGGTAATAATAATATTGCTACGTAATCAAATTATTACATTAAGTACACAAAGAGTCGATGTAAATATAAGAAATCTTCTCCAGTTTATTTTCTTAAGCATGTGGTCACGAGGCTTCTGACTTACATAATTATTTTTATAAGATCTGTCTTATAAATCTGTACAGCACACACATACATTTCCTTGGCAACATCTTAAGAGCATTGTTTGCCGGCTACCAAACTAGATCTTCAATAATCTCATGTCTTTCGTTTGTCCCTTTCTAACGAAATATTGTATTTGCGGTGTGAAGCGCGGAGGCGGGAAGGGAAGATTTCTATGTAGTGGTATTTAGCTGCAGCGCTAGCGAGCAAAATATGGTGTTATAGAGTTTTAAAGAAAAGGGCGCGTAATTATTATGTAACATCATTTTATCGGAGAATATGAGGAATGATCTTTTTGTGTAGTGCCTTGAAATTAACGGAGATATTATATTGTTATAGGAGATACGGGAATTGAATGCATGACGTAAAATTGTAAATAAGTAAAATAGAGCGTTAAACAAAATAAGGCATTTATTTCCATGCCCGAATACTTGCACGAAGACGGTGCAATGCCCCTTTTGTTGATAATATCTTTAGTGACACGTCCTATAATATGGGAGACTCCCGACATATTTCGTAATGGTGTTAGTGTGTCCGGCGTTTACGACGTATACACGGTAAAAACGCGAGAAACCACCGAAACAAAATTTTAATTTTATATGTCAATATATTTTCGTCAAGACGAGAAATCACCCTTTTGCTTAGTTCATTCAATATTAGCTGAGACATGTATTGTTAGAAGAGCTCCGGAAATAATAATGATAATATTATACAATTCTGCAAGGAACTCTAGGAAACATCTATGTATAAAAATCAATGTATGTTTGCTTGTATGTATGTTTGTTCCATACGCGTTGCTAAACCAATCATCCTATTGCGATGAAATTATGGGGATTTGATGTGCGCATGCCCGCGATGGTTCCTATATATAGTGGTGAGCTTTTTTTTTATATGAATACCGCACAAGAGTCCCAACTGCTCCCGTCTGAAGCCAGTGAGACTATGGCATCCCCAATTGGGGTATGCTGTGAGGCTGAAGGTAGTGGGGAGGGGAAAGAGATCGGGAAGAGGAAGGTGGGGAAGTACCTGGCTATTCAGATCTGGTCACCAAACATGGCTAATGCCATTTCAAGCAACGTTTCAATTCTGAATGGTGGTCTTACACCAGGGCGATACTGAGAGTATCTTCCACTCTGGAACGTGCCGCAAATATACTAGGTATATATGCTTTAGGTGACACGCGAGCTGTTTGAAAACTGAATGTATCGGGACTGAATTTATGGAATGCGGGAGGAGGGAGGGGAGTTAGCAGAACGGGAGAAGTGGAAGAGGGGAGCGGAGAGAGGGAAGGCAGAGTGGGAAAACGTGAGGAGAAGGGTACGAGAGAGAGGAAAGAGAACAGGACGAATGGGAAAGGACACGCAGGGAGAAACAATGTCTTTATTAAGTGACATTGCAACGCATGCCGGGAACTCGCCAGTAAGAAATAAAATATTGTACCTTTAGAAAACTTAAATTCAGAATAATAACAATTTCAATGCTCAGCGAGTTAATTCCAAGAAAAAGTTTATCAATATAATGTCGTAGAAGACGAAGAATATTTTTGGAATAAAAAAAAACAGCAATAAAAACGCCTATAAAAATTTGAGTGTTAATACCAAAGATATTGAAATATAAGGTTAATACTCATTTTGGGAGGCAGGTATGGGTGCCGCAGCCCAGGGAACCATTTATTAGATAACAAACACCTCTGCTACAGCTCACACCAAGTGGTTCGCTACGTTTAGTGACTTAGCAGGGGTGCCCGAGCTCATGGGGTGAGGTTTGTCCGGGTCTTGGCGGCGAATGCGTTTGCCCACCAATTTCATGGCAGGCCAGATTGGAAGAGACTGGTTGAGGGAGACCTTTTGATTTCTCCAGTAGGGCTCTCTCGGAACATTGCCTTTCACCGCACGGGGAGGGATAGAATTATTCGTCTGTCACTCCTGGACACACTGACCCCAGATTCCAACCCACCCCTTCTACCTCTTTATTTTCCAGAACATCCTCTCCTTCCTTTCCTAAAAAGAACCTTCACTCAGCATCCCCGAAGATGACATAGGCCCTGAGGGGAATTATTTTCTTCTGGGCCTGTGTGAAGCTATTGTATAAAAACATAATCTTGTCCTTTGTTAATATGTCAGATTTGAAAGTCAAATAATATGTGTAACTTCACATTCAATTATTCTGTAAAGTTCCAAAATCGGCGTCTTGGAGATTACAATATATATATATTTGTTTTTATACATACGCCTCAGGGATCTCTTTTTACAGCTTTTTTTAAACATTAGCTCCACACAGGAGGCCCTGAGGAAAATAAGGGGTCTTTTTAGGAAAGGAAGAAGAGGAAGTTCTGAGAAATAAAAGGGTAAGTATTGCGGATGATTAGGAATCTGTGGGTCAGTGCATCTAGGAGTGACGGATGCAAGAATCCATCCCTCCCTCTGCGGTGCAAGGCAATGTTCAGAGAAAGTACCTACGGCTGGAGAAGTCAAAGAGATTCCCTCAACCATTCTCTCCCAATCCGGCCTGAAAATCGTTGTTTTAAAAATAAATGAATGCTATAAAAACATTTACCGTTAATAAGACGTTAACCCCTCCACAACGTAAGCAGATATAAGCGTTAAAAACAGGACAGCAGTCAAGTACAATAAGTGTGTTTATATGTCAGCGCGTGTGTTTCCATAGAAATCGTTCTAACTCCGTTATTGTTTTAGTTACACCCCTAAACCAAAAAGTAAAAGGTCGATAGTAGATCAAGCTGTACATCTCTATCAAGTTGTCTATAGAAATACATAACAGGAATCAGCTGTCAGTCGCGTAGTTGACAAAAATATTTACCCGCTTATTATTAATACAGAAATGTTTCATTTATAGAGCTTTAATTGTGAAGCGGTATTAACACAAAGTTTTCTTAAAATGTCATTTTGTTTGAGACATCTCAAGTGCATATTCGCTAAAATTCGGAGGGGTTAATGGTTATCACTATTGCTAGTGCATGGAAATAAAATACTACTTCTTCAAACACAGCAAATTTATTTTGTGGCACCATTTTAATTTAAAATTAATAGATTTCTTTGTTTTTAACCACTTTGTTGTTTAAAACCAACATTGTTAAAAAAAATTATCCCTGAGGAAGTGAGCATCGCTCTCAAAACATGTCAGTTTTTTATAAACAATAAAGTGGTTAAAACCAAAAAAAAGCCTTCAATTTTAAAATACAAAAGATTAAAAGAATAGCAATAATATGTATATGCCTATACTAAACTTAATAATCATTAGGTATTATAAGAATAAACTTAAGTTTTTTGCATGAATAATGATATTAAAAATGTATGTGAAAACTCGGTTTACGAGAAACCTTGTTTTAGATGCGAGTTACATTGTTTTGCTTGAGAGTAGGTGCGTTTCCTACTAGTAAGTATCCTAAACTGGTCTCGATTGCACTCGGTAATGACTGAGTGCCCTTGTATCGAGGATTTGGCCAAAAATATATATTTATTTGAATTTTATTGCAAGATGAAATATTTTGACTCTCTGACAAAATATGTGGCCGATGCCTGAGGGGTTAATGTTATATTGTTTAAAAACTAAAGTATACGGTTACTATAGTGAATATAAATTAGAACATTGGAATCAATAGAAAAAAAAAATGTGGCCGATGCCTGAGGGGTTAAAGTTACATTGTTTAAAAACTAAAGTACACGGTTACTATAGAGAATATAAATTAGAACATTGAAATCAATAGAAAAAAAAATATGTGGCCGATGCCTGAGGGGTTAATGTTACATTGTTTAAAAACTAAAGTATACAGTTACTATAGTGAATATATATTATAACATTGAAATCAATAGAAAAATCTATTTGTGTTAGGGGGTAAGGCAGAGCTGCAATTTTGATTTTTTTGCAATATATGGTTCAAGTCTTCGATCGAATGATAGATTGCGTAATACATACTATAATGTGGATTTGGTGGCCAGTACAAAATGGGGTACCATTAAAATATGAATATCTAATTGATTGAGGTGAGTGCGTTCATTCTTTTACAGCATAGTGAAGAGAACCCACACCTTGTCCCGAGTACTGGACCTGGTGGATGCGGCGATATTTGACTTTTTGCTGCAGAATGGGGACCGCCACCATTACGAGACTTACCTGGACCGGATTGTTCTCCTCGACAACGGAAAAGGCTTTGGAAATCCTAATAAAGATTTCACCGACATTCTTGCTCCCCTCTACCAGTGCTGTGTGTGAGTAAATAATCACATTACATATATTTAAACCTAACTACATAAAACCTAAAATCCTAATTCAATCCTAATTCAACATCAATTTGTTTATTTTTTTTTTTAAATTAAGTTATTCTTCCAGTTTCAACACTACCTGTATCTTCATCAGGGCAAACAGTATAAAGATAATCCTTCATAATAAATCTTTCATCACAAAATAATTTTTAAAAATATTGTCACGATTTTACCAATCTAAAATTAGACAAATTTCAATGAAAACTGATGGAACCTTGTGAGTGCAGTCCGTTGTACAAAAAAACTTGAATATTTTAGGTGTATTCTACTATCAAAAGCTTTACGGGGGTCAATGGCGTTTTTTTTTTTAATTTTTTTTTTTTAAGTATAAAATAAACGCGGTCCATCTTCTCTGCTAACCCAACCCTTCTATAATTAAGGTCGTCACCCTCAGTAAGCATTTCTTTACCTTTATCTAATATTTTATAAATAAACTTAGTTAGTTCTGCAATTGCATCTTGTGTGCTTAGTTAATCCCTGAAACCGTATTGATTAGGGTTAGTACATTTTTTGTTGTCCATATAATCAACAATTTGTTTTTTTATTACTTTTTCGTATATTTTTGCAATGTTTGATACTAAAGATTATTTACTTCTTTCGAATCTGCAGATTTATCCGGTGGGTTTTTAGAAATGTTAAAAATCGATTGTTTAATGTTATTTGGGCTTATTTTATACACTTATTCAGACAGTTAACACGTGTTCAATTAAATAAATAAAAAAACAATAATTGAAGTATGTGAAAAAATAATATTTTGTATATATTACTTCTATAAAACAAAGAAAATTTATAAAAAATAACAAAACTTGTTAACTACTTCTAGGAACTTCTCGTTCGGCTGACTTCGGGTGAGTTCGTGGCTCGTATGTCACCCGCATCATCAGCAAAATACTCAATTAATGAGGTCCTTCCAAAATACTCAATTAAAGAATTGACAAATGTTTGTTCCAAGAAGTAGTTAACATGTTTATTAATTTGGATTTGTTTTAAAGCAGTAGTATCAAAAAAATAAATATTTTTTTTACATATTTCAATTTAGTTTTTTATTTCATTTAACATGTATAAAAAGAATTTTGTGTCAATGCAATAAAAATTAAAATAATGAATTAATGAGGTCCTTCCTTTATAATGTAAGTGTTGATTATTGACAATTTTTTGTTCCAAGAAGTAGTTAACATGTTTTGTTAATTTTTGTTTGTTTTATAGAAGTAATATAAAAAAATATTCTTTTTTCACTATTGTTTTTTTATATATTTAATTTAACACATATGTTAACTGTCTGAATAAGAGTAAAAAATAAGCCAAATAACAGTAAACAATCGATTTTTAACGGTGACCAGACAACTCAGAATGAAACCAACTCAGAAAGGTCAGAGTGATAATAAAAAAATTTGTTAAATAGGTTAAGTTAGGTTAGGGTTACCGGATATTTTAAAATTATTTTTTTAAAGCTTTTAATGACCTTTCTGAGTTGGTTTCATTCTGAGTTGGCATGGAACCATTTTTAACACGTCTAAAAATGTTTCAGTTTCGGCCGAAACTGAGACAGACACCGAAGATTCGGTTTCGGTTTCGGTGGAAAGTCCTGTTTCGGTCGGACACTACCTTTTTGTAGTTTGATGGCAATATTTCACTTTCACTGCTTACATTAACTATATGCGTAATAGGTTTGGTTAGAGAGTTGCAGTGTTTTTTCAAGATTTCTGTAGTTATACATACCACCATATCCAGGTGCAGCACTATTTTTTAGTGATTTTATTATGTTTTCAATAGTTTCCTTTGTAGTCAAAAGATTGTTATTTTATCCTCATGTATGACATCTGGTTGATAATTTTGGTTAATTTTGTGTGCAAGTTTTTGTCTGACGGTTATGAAAAAACTGTTGATGTTTTTGGTTCGCGGATAACATTTATGGTGGGTTTCTTCATTTACCGAGAATGCTAAATGCAATGCTAATTGTAAAAGTAAACGGTCAAATGCATAGAAATTTCTTTTAAATTTCGATAGTTTATTTTTACAATTGAAGAAACCCACCCTTAATGTAGTTCCATTTTACTTTTATTCATTATTTCGTTTATAGTATAACATGTTTTTTTAGTGTTTTCCTTTGTATGGATTATTTTCTCCCTGTAATATTTTTTCAATAGTAGCTGTATCTATTCGCATACGAGACATTCTGTAAACCAAAAAAAAAAAAATTTACATTTTGTACAGTTGAAAATAATACATACATGAAACGTCACGAAAGGGTCTAAACTTGATAAAGTCACTTGAAGGTACTTGGCATGGGAATCTAAAAGTAATAATTTCAAAAGAATTACGGATCAAATACTGCACCTCTGGGTCTTTTTGACCCATGTACGACTACTGACAGGTTAAGGTTTTTTTTTTACTTTTAATTTTTAATTAATTTTTTGTCTTCACCGAAAATTGTGAATTATTCACTATTGTTCACTTTGTTTTTATTATGCTTCTTTTATAAATTCAGTCTATATAACTTTAATCTTTATAGAAAGAGTTAAACTGAACTTTATAGAATGATGAACTCTGACGGGCAGTTTTTTGTTTTAATTTCAAAACACTATTTTGATACTTCCGGGTGTTAATATTGAGGAAGTAAAAACTACCGTCGATAGAGCGCACAAAACTACACTGTATTTTACAGACTGAAGTGATCAACTTTACTTTTTTACTAAACTTTTGATTAAATTAATGTTGAATCATTCAAATAGGCGTCTGACGTTTTACGATTGTTGTTGTATTGAAATATGTTGTTTTGTATATATATTGTTGTATTATTATTTGATCTCTTCAATAAAGTTAATTCCTTGTAAATTTCAATTCATTATTAAATGGATAATTTAGTATGCAAATTTTGTGTAGGCACTCTCTCAAACAATCCTTTTATATATTAATATTTGCAATATGCATTTAGATTGAGGAGATCAACCTGGGAGCGCCTCCTGCTACTCCCTGGGGGCTCCCTCTCAGAGGCCCTGAGCTCCCTGTCCGCCCTGCCGGGGACCTCTCTGCCGCCTCTGCTGGCCCCTGCACACCTGGAGGCCTTAGACCGGCGGCTCTTTACAATCTACTCCACCGTTGATACCTGTGTTCAGAAGTACGGAAAGTACGTTTTGAAAAATAAGTGAATATGTATTGAATTCCAGATATATGCCATATTTTTGTTTAAAGCCCGTGTCAGACCACTCTATAATGTAGCATTCATTTTTGGGCATGGCCAATAAAGATTACATGTTGTACTCACACTATGCTAAAATCTTTTCGTCCCTACTGAGGGCTTTCTAGCTGGAGAGGAGGGTTAGATCAATTGGGGGGTTAAGGAGACAGATCCGGTACAAAAAAATTATATTTTATTTTTTATTTTAACTTTATGAGTAAAACCTCAAATTGTAATATTATGAAGACAATACAACGTGTCCGGAAACTCGTAGTACAAGCGGGAAACTGGTGAATCTACATCACGTAGAGAACCCAAAAGACTTATTTTTTTCGATCTGAGCATTTCGATTTTAATATATTTTTTTTTCTATTTTTCCATTATTTCGGCAACTAAGGGGTTAAAAAAATTTTTGAGCCCGGTTTACCCTTTAATGCATTTTATAAGACATTACACAGCTGAAATCAACCCCCTAGTGAAATTTTTTTTCAAATTTAACCAAAAAAATTGCAACTTTGGACCCGATTTACTATAAAACGAAAGCTCAAATCAAAAAAGTTATATCACGAATCGACTCAGAATGTGATGTAGATTTACCAGTTTCCCGCTTGTGCTACGAGTTTCCGGACACCGTGTATAAGCGAAACTCAATCGAAAATCTGGAAACAGAAAAATCAGAAAAACATATTGACACCTCTTGCTAGCAAGAGGTCCTGGGTTCGAGTCCCAGAGGTGTCAATATGTTTTTCTGATTTTTCTGTTTCCAGATTTTCGATTGAGTTTCGCTTATATTGTCTTCATTTATTTAAAAAAAAATAATTATATTCTGTGCTAGCGGGGAAGAGCATGGAATAATAATAATAAAAATGTTTATTTGATAACAGATTGTTACGTGTTAATTACATCTTATTTTGTTGATTCTGTTGACAAAAGGGATTTCTCCCGGAATGCAGCTGGTTTTCAGGTATAGTGCCTCTTATCACGTAATACAGTTACAAAATAAATAATTAAAAATAACATTCGAATTAAATCAAATAACCGGAATTTAAATTAAAGCAAATAATATTCAAATTCGATACGATTGTATACTCCTAGCCAGGAGCACTCCTGTCCCGGTGAGACCGGTACACCAAGGGGCACTGATTTGTTAGGGCTTGGAACACATGCTCTGAGGATGGAAAGGAGATTTGAATTTAATCGACCGGTATACATGGCAACCTAATAAGTCAATATTGGAATTTAGGATGGGCAGGAATAAAGGAGTGGATTGAGCATTATGATTTTTTTTATCGTTTCTTTATGTCTTCCTTCTTCTTGCCTCTTCTCGGTTTTTCTTGGATCTTCTTGTCTATTTCTGGCTTTTCTTGGCTGCTCTTGCCTCTTCTTGGATCTTCTCGTCTCTTCTTGACTCTTCTTGGATATTCTTGCTTCTTGTTAGGTCTTTTCGTCCCTTCTTGCACTTCTTAGCTATTCTTAGTCTCTTCTTGGATTTTCTGGTATCTTCTTGACTCTTCTTGACCCTTCATGGCTTTTCTCGTCTCTTCTTTTATCTTTTTAAAATGCGACAGCTGCGTCTATGACTGGTCAAGGCAGTCCTTTAATTCTTTCAAAAATTCAATCCAAACTAAATTCAACAAAGCTACTACTAAGCTCTGCAAGCATTTTATTTCGGCTTACTTTCAAGGCCATTTTTAAACTGCCTAAAATACTTGCAGAACTCAACACACTGCCAAACCTAACCCAAGCTAAACCCTTAAAAATCAAATGGAGTCGTTGAACTAAACACAAAAACCATAATTAATTAATTAGTCCCTTTGCACATCCGTGGGAAGTAGGCAGTTTGAGCAGTGAGTGAGTCTTACTTTTTGATGTCTTTGTGTCCCATGGAACAAACCACTCCAATTGTTAATCGGTTTAAAACTTTCAAACAATTGCAAATTGCAGCCAAACGGTAGAAACTAATTATATTTCGCGACGAGAAAATGCACTAATGCACTAAGTGAAACACTTGTATTTAACATTTTTCAGCAATCTATTAGCAAGGAAACTCATTTAAAAGGGTAAAACGAACAGGAGCATAACGTCAACGGCATTCCATCACCGCGTAAATCATATTTGGCCACTTTTCAGGAGAGACATAAAACCACTTTTCTTAATATGTTTACATCGAAATCGCGGCAAACCATTTTATATTTCATGTTCAATTGTCTTTTCAATTATGTATTTAAACACATATACGTTTTTAACCGAAAATAAAATAATAAATGACTTAAGCGGTGATGGTCAGTAAAATACGGCAAAAGTTTTGACTTATGCGGAAATTTATTCTTGTTGTGAGGTAGGTATTAATCATTTTAGTTTTAAAACACGGGAATGTGGAAACAAATGTTATTTATTTAAAAAAATAATAATAATTTACAAAGAAGTAATATTATGTTAGATGACATTATTTGGACAAATAAAATAGTAGATAGGTACCTAATCATAAAAATAAACAAAAATATTAGTTACTCAATGACACCGACAATCATCAACGTAAAAATAAAGTCATTGATACAGTAATGAATCATTATAACTATGACAATCTTGCGGTATTACAGATTTTAGTTCCTGTAAATGTTTCCACTTGGATTCTTTTATTTTAATCCTATCTTTATAAAGTTTTGGAATAATATCATTATAATTTATATTATTCAACAATTTTGGTCGTCGTGGCAATTCGGCAAAATCGTCTTCGAAGTTTGTTTTAAAACGAATGATCCCATCTGGTGAGTATTGTAATACACGTAGGTTATTAACAGTTTCATCACTTACTGTTCTGCCTGGCCCGATTGAATCGTATAAAAAAGTATTTTTTTGTGCATAATTCAAAAAGAATTCGAATGTCAGCATTTGAACGTCGTATGGCTTATTAGGAGGTTTTCGAGCCAGTTTAGTGACTTGCGCGTACTGACTGGTAGGTATATTTCTTGTTTTTTTAATTTATTTTCGATTCTACTATGTACTGAGTCACATTCCATGTAGGTATGTCCCTTCTCTAAGAATTTTTGTGTAATGGTGATGTTGAATTTCATGGAGAGACGAAGCAAAGCATTACTGAGGATCACATTCCTATTTTGATAACCGCATCCATCGCTATAAATTATAACTGGACGAGCCGGGGCTTTGTTTAATTCTCTTACAACGTAATCAATAATGCAGTAGGTGAATACAGATGCCTCCGGTCCGGCGTGGGTTTCATCAAACCAATATGTCATTACATCCTTATTTGCCAAATCAAAGACGGTAAAATTATGGACACATAATTTCGTCTTGTAATAAATTGCACTTGCGTTTAAATTTGGCGCCAATTTGACTGCTTGCAAATCGTGAGTAAAAACGAGGCACTTTCCTTCCTTTGCCAGCTCCTTATCTTTAACTTTTTCTTCCTGTGCCTTATTTTTACGATCGATGTGTCTTTTCCAAACCTCATCGCTAATATTCCCAACTTCGTGACCACAACATGTGTCACACCAATCTTTTTTGGGCATAAAAATACTCATGTTTTCTTTTTTAAACACATTTTCGAAAGTTCTGCGACTCATGGGACTTCCTACATTTTCCTTACAATAATCTAAATAAATATCATACAGTTGAGCCAAGCTTTTGATTATTGGTTCTAAGTAAAGCTTTTTTGTAGATTTACGACAATAGTGCGATTAGAGTTTTGGAAGATCGTGAAAAAACTTCAGCAATAACATTTTTTTAGAATTTTCTCCTGTTGTTCGTTGCCTGTTCTGATTCGTCATGGATGACATCGGAATCATTGTAGATTCTGATTTTTCTGTCCAATACCTCACAGTCCATTCCTTAATCCCCAGGGTATTCAAAAACGATATTTTGCAAACTTGTTCTCTAATATTTTCAATGGGCAAAAAATACACCAACGTGCCTTGTCTACGAGAAGCACTGGTTTCCGATCTTCTTTGTTTGGGTTCTTTTTTCATTACATTAGATGCAACAAATTGTTTTCTTTGATCCCAATTTAGTTTTGACCAAAACATTTTGAAAGTAGATTCTCTAGATCCTTGGTTAAGTTTGGGACAGTTTCGTAGTTTTGATCGAATGCACATTTTGGATTTGCAAGCTGGACCCATTTGACGAGATTCTTTAGGCACATCGTGTACCATGTTGAATTTCCCATCTTGCAGTAAACTTCTTCTGTAGCCTAAATAATCTTTCCCTTGCATCCTCAATTTATTGTTTGTTAATCTTGATGAATCTGCGTGTAAGTCGCCATCACTCGGCCGATTTGATGGTGATGCTATTATTTCCGAAGGAGATAATATAGAAGCTGGTGTAGGATTACTGTAATCCACCACCTGCATTTCAATTGAAGTTGAATCAACTATAATTTTGTCATTATTTATTATAACAAAAGATGTTGAATTATTATTAATGCTATGAATATCTTCGCATATTATGTTTTCGGGAGATACCATCGAGATCAAATCCGCACTGTCTTCTGTTGTTGGTGGCTGATTTAGGGAATAATCAACGATTGAAAATTCCAAATTATTTATATCAATGTTTTCTATATTTTCATTTGTAGAACATTCACCAACTTTTTTTCCACTGCCCTGTTTATTAGATAATGTATTTATTCCGAGTTCTTTGCACATGGCATCAACAAATAACTCATCATCGCTAGAATTGAACATTTTGTTACTGAAAAAAAAAAAAATAATAATTAATGTTTTTTTCGCTATAATATACTATTAGATTATATAATTATTAGTAAAGTAATTCCATTTGATTTAAAAAAAAACCACAAATCAAAAAAGAATGAATCAGCGCGTATCTCACGTTCTCCGATACAATGGAACGAATCATTGCGAAGTGTATCAACGCGTAAGTCCATAATGATTATTAATAACGTCTACCGTGTGCACAAAACAATGTTTGAAATATATAATTACTTAATTACATTATACATACCTTTTGTAAGACATCCGATGAACAAAAAACACATAAATTAAAAAAAAACCATTGTAATCAGCGAAACAACGCGTTGCGGCAATGACGGTTGGTCAACGACTGACATAGGCGATGATTTTACCCAAACAGAAAGCAAATGAGATGCGCGGTGATACTATTTTCGTTTTAGGACTATTCCCTTGCGTTGAAAAAATCCTATAATAATCCCACCGATGTAGGTTTATGACCGCCGTCGAATGGCATTTCAGAATGACTTACGCGGTGATGTTACATACGCGGTGATGGAATGCCGTCGACGATAATAAGTTAATCACAAAAGAAGTCGGTATTCCTTTCACTGTAAATTATGATGTTATGTGGTTGACTGTGCAGTCAGCAACCATTCGCTGCAGAGCTTCTTGAAGCAGTGCAATGATGTCGATATTCACATGGACAGTATTTCATTCGAAATATTGATGTTGAATAGCTTAACTATCCTTAAATACAGCAGTTTTATGTTTGGGGAGAATAAGTAAATGTTCTCTTTGGCGCAAACTATGTCTACGGGACCGCTATGTACTGACCAGTATGTCAAACCTTTGAATTCATCAAACTGTTCATTTGATATAACTTCCTTCGGTTCGACACACCTACACCGATAGCAATACATAGCATACAATATAGCAGTATCAGACACATGCGTTTTGGACGTGTTTCAATTGTTTTTGTTTTTTTTTTTCAATAAATAGGGACCATGCACTGAATCTCTAGAGTCCAATATTGAGAGAACAAGACTATCGATAACAATCTTATGTTAATTTACTGATATATAATCTCTTACATTATACAACAGACGAAGCCTCGAATAGCACCACTGTGACCTCTTTTTAGCCAGTTCCTCATACCTCAATCTACCGTCCACCACTATTCCAAGGTTGTGCGAATATTATTTCTTTGTACGGGATCTGTCACCTTGACAGTTGAGCCGCGTAACCACGGCAGCCAGGAAGTTATCTGCGACCTTGCGACTCCCTCTCCCCGCCGTAGGCAGGCGAGTGAGATGTGTAAATTCTAGCAGGTACCTCATATCATCGTCGCTACACTCACACTTATAACACATCTGTTAGGTATGATAGGTCTGCATGACGAGGGATATGGTGGAATAGGCCGTGCCCAATAATGTTTGCTACATTATAGCATAGTCTGACTTACTCCACTTAAATATATTATAGTATTTATTTTTATCTGAATGTGGTGTTTTATTATCATAAAATATTATTATGTAGGAACAAGGTAAATCAGTCCATATTTTTTAATGTTAATATTACACAAGAGATCAAACTGTTCCCAACCGTCTGGAGCCAGTGACACTGGTATCCTTTGAGTACTTGGAGTATGTTTTGAGATTAAACGTAACAGGGAGGGGAAGAAGATGGGTAAAAGCACCTGGCTATTCAAACCTTGTCACCAAACACGGTAAAAGCCATTTTAAGCAATTTTTCAATTACTCTGGTCTTTCGCCAGGGATGTTGCCACAAATATACTTTATACTTTATGAGGTCGTCAAAATGTGTTTAGAAGATTAATTGTGTGCAACCAACAGTATTTCTATTTGCTTAAATAGCTAACCTTAATGCTGAAAATGCAACAAAGCATTTTGATATAAAATATTTGAGCATTGTGATATCCAGATTCCAGAGTTGAGAAACTCGTCATGGAATTTGTTGGAAATCTGGGGATAGCTGCCAAACCTATTTGGAACACCTCAAATGTAAAAAGTATATACATTTTATCCTAAATATCTAAATTTGATATTTACCGAAAAATATTAATATCTTTGTATATAAAAATCAAAATTTGTTTGCTTCTGTCTTATATACATACTAGCTGACCCGACGAACTTCGTACCGCCTCAGAATCAATAGCTGTTGAATTAAATTCAGTTTTTTTATTAAGTTAAAAATTACGCAATGAAGCAATTATCAATGCGCAACTGTCCGTGTTTTGTTTTTGTCATTATCAGAGATGACGTTGTGTACTGATTTATATTTTTGTGATTTTCTTACTTTTACAATTACTTACGGGAATTCGAGAGGCGGATACGGGTGCCGCCGCCCCGGGAACCATTTATTGAATAACCAACACCTCTGCCATAGATCACCCCAAGTGGTTCGCTACGTTTGGTGATTTAGCAGGGGTGCCCGGGTTCATGAGGTGACTTATGTCCGGGTCTTGGCAGTTGATGCGCCTGCCCACCTGCTGCGTGGCGGGCCGGATCGAGAGAGACTGGTTGAGCCGGACTCTCTCGACCCATTGCCTTGCACCACAGTTGGAGGGATGGATTCATACGAACGTCACTCCCGGACACACTGACTCCCAGATTCCTACCCACCCCTCATACCTTTTTCCTTCCCAGAACTTTCTATCCTCCCCATTCCTTAAAAAGATCCTCCACACAGCATCCCCTGAGATACATAGGTCCTGAGAGAAATTATTTTCCTCAGGGCTTCCTGTGTGAAGCTTATGTAAAAAAATGCGTTTCATTTCAGAGATTCATTATAATTATTGTATTTTTCCTTTGGAGGTGTGCAGACATACGTTCACCATTTGTCTCATTTTCGACTATTGACATTGAGTGTGTAAGAAAGAAGGGCAGCATTATATGATTAAAAACAAATGCACAACAATCAACGCTTTGACATTTGACGTTTTTGAATGTTTGGAATTCATGCACAGTTCAATATTATACCCCTCACAATATTGCTGCAGTTCTTTCAAAATAGGAGAATTCGTTCCATACAAATGTATAGGGAAAATAATTTTCTTTATAACTATTTATTTCATTAACTTTTGTGATGTTTTAATAGTTATTATCCTATCCGGGACGGAGACAAATCCAACAAATCAAAGATCATCAAAATCAGCCCAGCCGTTCTCGAGTTATAAATAGTGTAACTAACCCGACTTTGTTTTATATATTAAGATATGTTATGCGCTGCTAAATCATTCATCCGATTGCGATTGGTTTCTATATATACTGGTGAGCTCTGGCATTATAAAATTTGTATAAAAAATTGCAATAGGTGGCACGCGAGCTGTTTGCAAACTGAATGTATGGAATGCGGGAGGGGGGCTCACGGGATGGGGGAAGTGGGAAGGGGAGTGGGGAGAGAGAAGGTGGAGTGAGAACGCATGAGGGGAAGGGGACGCTGGAGAGGAAGGGGAGGCGGAAAATGGGAAAGAACACGTAGGGAGAAACAATTTCTTTATTAACCCAATAGCTGCCATTTACGCGTATCGGCGTACGAACGATCCGTGCCACAACTGCCATTTACGCCGTATCACGTAAATCGCCAGTATGAATGTTTCGAGGATGATATTTCTAAGTTCTAATGGTAGATGGGGCTAAATATTATTTTGTAAAATATTATGAACTGTTTCTTAGCGACATCTCTTGTAAAATATGATAATTTAAATTGTTTATACTACGAAAAGCAGCATCCAAAAAAGGTCAACAGATTTCTTGGCGCAGTCGTTTGATTCTCCCGCCAACGCAGCGTTGTATGTGTGGATGACACGTGGTTCTTATTACGTTCTCTGTGGTGTGGTTCTAAAAGTTTTTTTGATATTCGACGGAAATGTAGACTTGAGTTTTTATTCCCGAATTGAGAATTAAGTATGTGTTTTTTTTAATTTAGTTTGATATTTCGGTTCGTGTGTACTTTACAATCATTTTTGAAACTTTATTTTTAATATCCCTAAATATGTCAAGACGCGATCTCAGTGAAGAAGAGATAAGAGGATTCGTCCTCGATATTGACTCTGAAATTGAGGAAAGTGATGATGACTTGGATTTTATAACGCAACTTAGTGACAATGAAGATGAGCCTATGGAGAATGAAGTTACCCAAAGAACTTCGTCAGGAAATTGGACTGTGAATTCCGGAAATTTTAAACCAATCATCCATCATTTTTGTTATTTGTTTTTGAGGTGTTATGCCATGTTGCGCTACCTCTTCCTTTAGCCAATGTGTGACACATCTGCCCTGATGATGGACACTGTAACGCTGTCCGAAACGTTGGCTAAAGGAGGAGGTAGCGCAACACGGAATAACACCCCAAAAACAAATAACAAAAATATTTTTGGCCGTGAAAATCTAAAATCATATCCAATCAACCATCAATTTAATGATTTTCCATCTGGAATAATCGCGACCACATTAATAAAATTCAAAATAATGTAGTGCTATGTCAAATAACAGTTGAAGTATCGTTGTCCAACACCAGTGATATGATTATGTGATGACGTAAGTGTATAATATATCAGCTTGTTTATTTGTGTTAGTGCGTCACCACTATGGCGGGCTAGCGGATTCCGATTATTATCTGTCAGTTTATTATTTATCTCAAAAGTAGATTACGGGACACATTTGAGGATAAATATTGTATGAAATATGTAGCATAGATATCAGTTATGAGTGTCTAATATAAACAAAGCCCTCAAGGGCAAGGACAGTGCTATAAAGATTAATTTAAATGACAAGTTAAAAATCACTGAAATAGCTGGCGTACGGTAGTGAAACAATGTTTTTGTTTGGGCAGCTATTGGGTTAAGTGGCATAGCAACGCACGCCGGGAGCTCACTAGTTATACATAAATGTGTATTTATTTTCTGTACATTTTGTATATGGCCTCCTTGGTCAAGGTCAAGGCTCTCGACTAGCAATCTGAAGGTTGCTGGTTCAAATCCCGGCATGCGCAAATAAATTTTATAATTATTCATAATTAATTCATCAAAAATAATATATAGGGCAGTTTCCTTAAGTGGAAGATATTCTTAGAATCGCCCTGATGTAAGACTACTTTTAAGAATTGAAAAGTTGATTGCAATGGCTTTAGCCATGTTTTGTGACCAGACCTAAATAGCTAAGTATTCCCCACCTTCCTTCCCCATCTCTTTCCCCTCCCCACTACCTTGGGCCTCACAACATACTATATAAAAATTAATAGCCATCACGGGACGGCATGGCAGAAGTGAAACTTCCAAATTGATTTTTATTGGAGGAAGTGAAAATAAATGTAAACAAGTCATTATATTTTTAATAATAAAACAATTCTTTTATTATTGTTATAATGTACACTAATAAATATATTACAAATTAAAAATTCATCATCATTTAGAATAGATGCATTGCCAATTTTAGTGAGAATAGTAGCAAATATACCGCACAGAGTTTTAACAGAAGATTTTGAGGGGAAAGAGCCGTGTCGTGTGTGAGAGAAGTGTCGTTCTGTGCAAGACCATCATCCCGACTTGCCATGCTAGAGTCTGTTTTACCCCCCTGTAGGCGCGCCAAAAGATGTTTCACATATTTTGGGCAGTGGATAATTGACTGAGCATCTAGAAGTACTGTTTTAACTCGACCATTCGGCATTTCGTCTGACTGTAATTTTTTTTCTCGTTAGTTTTTTTTGGGGTGTTATGCCGTATTGCCTTCTTTAGCCAACGTTTCGGACAGCGTTACAGTGTCCATCATCAGGGCAGATGTGTCTGATGATGGAGACTGTAACGCTGTTCGAAATGTTGGCTAAAGAAGGAGGTAGCTCAACATAACACCCCAAAAACAACTAACGAAAATACTTTTGGCTGTGAAAATCTAAAATCATATGTAACTGTAAATTTGTTAATTTCATTTCGGTTTAAGATGGGTGACCTTGTTGGATACTACCTTTTTATCATATTCGCATGATCGTCATTCCTAGTACGAGCTGATCGAAATAACCAATATTATGGTACCTACATGCCTAAAGAAAGTTTGAAAAAAAGAATTCGCATTGAGATAGTGACATTTCTTTGGGCAAATTGCAAGGTCTAAAGAAAATGCTCTACAAGGTTAGCTCATTTAGGGGTAGAGTGGTGATAGTCTAAAAATTCTTGACATAGCTTGAAGTCCATGTTCCACTGGGAGATTTGAATTAACTGCAATACAAGTTTCATTGGTATTACTTCAAGCTATGTCACGCATTCGAAATTTCTAAAAAGGGCCCGATGAGTTTTTTTAGAAAAAGGCCTAGGCCTATATGAGTTACCCTTGTTAAACAAACCATGGGCAAATTGTACAATTCCTTATATGAAATTTAAAAAAAGTTACGTAAAATATTTATGGTTAACCCTTGAGTGCCGCTGTTTCCAATTGGCACAATCAAAAAGTTAATTTCTCTGAGCTATTCTAGGAAACTTGTGGTATTATGTACTATTTTTATATATTAAACAAATTATCTGATAAAACAGTACAATTTACAAAAACATAATTTTGCAAAAAACAATCAAGTTATTACTTTTTGTTTTTTTAAAGATAAACATTCCATAGGGTTGTGGATAACCTGACAATAATTCGAAAATCTCCTACTAAACGGAAAATTTGACTTGTGTAGCGACTTGAGGACTTACCCAGCCGAGGAATTGAACTCACGACGCCTGACTGGGATCCAGACATGTTGCCAACTCAGCCACTGACAATTATTAAAAAGCTGGCAGATGGAGAAAATTTAACCAAGCAATAATTAAGTAGGTAGATTGTACAAATCTTATGATTTCAGAGGAAATTTTGGTTGTAATTATTTTAAATAAAAGAAAATTAGAAACATACTTGTACGGATGCAAGGTCTAATGTTCATAGAACTAAAATTAATAATTATTACATTTTGAGAACTAACATTTAAGTTCGGCTGACTACTTTTTTATTGCTTTATTTAAAATATCACAATATCCAAAGGCTGTGATTTTCTGAATGGTAAGATTCAAAATATTTATTGATATAGAAATATTGGCATAGCTTTTGAAAGCACTCGGGCAATAGATCCATTGTCCTTAATAGAGAGCTCCAGTCCAAATTTTTATTTTTTTTAAATGAATAATGACCTTCTGACTTCAATAACTGCATTTTTATTTTTAGAGTTAGTTTTAATAGTTAAAATAATAGAGAACTCCAGTCTAATTTTTAAATTTTTTATTTTTATTGAATAATGACCTCCTAACTTAAATAACTGCATATTTTTTTTTGAGTTAGTTTTATTAGTTAAAATAATTGTCAAAGTTTTAATTTTTCAAGATCCCCCGAAAACCCGTTCTCATGTGACAAATGTCAACCGTGTACAAATGTTGGGCACGCGTTTGGCGTGTTTCCTGACTGTGCACCGGTGCCGAGGGGATCAATGATGCTAGTTCCTCGGAGCATCTTCCATTGTAATACCGGTAGAACAAGGATAGCATTCCCACCCGACGCCTGTGCTCTAAAGATTGCAATCCGTCTGTTAAGATGGGAGAATCTATCAAACGGACCGCTCGAGGGTATTTTTCAGGTATTTTGGAGCTCCAGACCAGAGGTGGCTGCCAAATTCAACCGTGGGGCGCAATTGCGATTTGTACAGGGTTAGCAGTTGTGCACTATTAAAGTATCTGTGGGCCCTATACAGTACGCCCAGTTTCTGGGAGGCTAACCTTACTCTGGCTTCGATGGAGCCCCCATATCTGAGCAGGTCACCTGCGAAATTCTTTGCTTTTTTTAAATGCGATTTTAACCGTTATGTATAAAGATAATGTATGAAGGATATGGTCAGAATCGCTTAGGACCTAGGTACTATTTGATTATTGTAGCTACTCTGAATTATTTTTATCTATGTAATTTTTTATGAAATTTGCGGATGACTTTTCGAAATACCATCCAAATTCAACAGGTTAAAAGAATATCTCCTCACCATTGCCTTTCTTGCTATTATATATATATTCTTTTCTTTTTAATATTTATTAATATCCTATTTTGGAAAACATTATGTTGTGTACGTAAATATTGTGTGAATGAGGCAAAGAGTGTGTGCCAAGACCAATTTGTTTGGCGGTCCGTCCTCTGCCTACCCCTGCAGAAACGGCGTGATGGTCAGTTAGTTACATTGTGTTATTTCTTATATGTATACTAAAATTTCTTAGTTGTAGGAATTTTTTTTCTTTTAAATTTATTATTATGAGCCAAATATAATGTGAAATACTGAGTGTTTTTTCGTTTCACAGCTATTGGCATTTTAGACTCCTTATTGCTGCAAGTGTCTCTGTGATTCTTGAGGTAACAGTGTCCAGTTAATAGTCCCACTAGCTCCTCAGTAAGTTTACATCGAAATTATTTTAATTAAGAAATGGGGAGAAATTTAATTTCTTCAAACAGCAAACTTATTTTGTAGCACCATTTTAATTCAAAATTAATAGGATACTTAATGTTTACCACGTTAATTGTTCATAAAAAAATTGCGTGCAGTTCACACGCGGTAGAAGTAAAACCGTCAGAAAACTAAAGTAGACAAGAGAGGTGAGGCTTAGATTAGGCAATGATAGGACTGCTAAAATGAAATAATGGGATTGAAAACAATAAAAAATAATAAAGTTATGGTAAGTAAGCACATCCTTCTTGGCCACTACAACATGACTAGCCATTATTTGGGTATCCTGAGATGCAAGGCAGAAAAATGAGGCCAACCAATTTAGCTTTTTTCAATTTCAAGAAAAGCAGATGAAAACTTACTCCATTGTTCTTGACCTCTTTCCCATAATAGACTTGTACTAGAAAAGCTACAATATTATTAAAACTGGCCATGGCCTGAAATAAGATTTTTCATTCTTCGGCTCTTATCAAATTTATAATAAAAGAAATTTTCAAACATTTTACTTCCGTATTATTAAAGCGATGACTGATGTGAAAAATTTACTTGTAATATTATGAGAGTTGATACCGAAAGCTTGCCATGAGCTCCATTAGCTTCTCTGTTTTTTCTGAATCGCTTTACTGTTGGGCACGGAGTGTGGGTGCGATGCCGCTCCTAGCTCAGCACGGTACGGCAGATGGTGGGAAAGAATTTACAACATTGCTCGACAAGCAAGTTAAGGAATATAATCTCTACTAAGCCCACACAAATTAAACTACTCATCTGCGATGACTGTTCGTTTTTATTTTTTAAAAAGAAAGACAAACATTCCCGGGTTACGAATAACCCAACAATATTTGAAAATCTCCTACTACCACCACAGAAAGCCGAAAATGTTGCTTGTGTTGTGATGGAGGACTTAGCCAGTCGAGGAATTGAACACGCGACGCCCGGATGGGACCCAAACGTGTTGCCCACTCAGCCACTGACCAGTTAAATATTTTCAAACCTACCAGTCTTTTTGAAATCAGTTATATTTTGGTAGAATTACATATACATATATTAATTACATACATAGATGTACGCTATCCAAAACATGGACACTTAGAGGCAGCGAAAGAAAGTGGGTAGACACCCTCACCCTCACCCTGGAGAAAAATGCTCAGAATTCCATGAACAAACGCATGAACATTTCGCACAAGCGTGTCCATTCTGGAAGAGCTAGGCATCCACAACAGGCTTTCAACTATCTGCCTACAACATATTTTAAGATTCTTTGGACTCATTGCTCGCCAAACTGAGGACTCCGACCTGGAGAAACTCGTGGTCACTGGCAAAGATGAAGGCAGGAATAGCAGAGGAAGGTCACCAATGTGCTGTATGTATATCACTGGCAGTATGTCGGTTTCTGCAGCTCACCACGCAGAGCAGAACCACGAGAAGTGGAGGAGCCTTGTCCACTGTGAAAATTGGAGTACGGGTCACGATCCTCAACAACGAGGAACCGACCGAGGATTAAGAAGGAATTCCATCCAGTCGATGAATTTTCATTTGAAGGCAAGAATCAAACTTGTAATCTCTCTTATAGCGGGTTCAGTTGTTTTAATTTTAGTTGATCAGCTCTGTTGAATAATGCCTTTGTCAGAGCACGCTATACTTTCGTGGCTTGGCCTATTTCAACTTATCATATGCTGAAATAGGTCAAGCCCAAAAATGCTTGCTACTTTAGACTCCAGATACTAATATCTACAGCCTGTATGTCGGACGAATATCTACAGCTCATATGTTGGACTAATGTCTATGAACTTCAGAGTGAGGACTAATATCCACAGAGCTAAGGTCGGACGAATACCTATGACGGTCCCAGTGGTGACTAATATCTATGGAGCGTAGGTTGGACTAATATCTACAGAGGGCAGCTGAGCAAGAGGTTGTATGGAAAAGCATAAATTACGTAAAGGCTAAAACGTTTAAAGTACATACATGAAGTTTTTGCACAATATTACGTATTTTGCTGTTTACGAGTACAATAATTTATTGAACAAACATGGAGGTCATAATACAAAGATATTTATTTATTTCGAAATACACGGCACCACAACCTAACCTAACTGACATAGAAATGGTCATGGAAACAGACCAAATAATTTAGAAGCACTCGAAATAAAGAAAGCTGTTAAAACAAAAACCCAAATCCTTAATAATCAGCTAAATGTGTCCAATAGTCCGATACTAGGGATTTTTACATATATGTATACATACATAAATTAAGTTTTTTAAACTGCATACGCAATATTATGTTATTCCAATGTGCTATATATAATTGCAAATCCAACCTCTGCCAGTGCTGTAGATATTCGTCCACACTTTGGTTCTCATAGATATTAGTCAGCAGTTTGAGCTGTAGATATTCGTCAACACTTTGGTTCTCATAGATATTAGTCCGACTTGTTCAGTTTTTGGAATTCCTGTAGATATTAGTAGACGCCTCCACTTTATACCATAATCTGACAGTATCTTTACATATTGACAAGTTAAGTTAGTGTGAACCCTCTTTCAACGAAGTTTTTTTAAACAATTTTTGTCATTCAATAAATGTTCATCAACTAAAACTGAAACGTCGGAATGTGGCATGAGTCAATACAAAGTTATATATACTGACAATGAAAACTGTTTTCAGTGCACAATTATGAGAATTGAAGTACAACAGGAAATAATAATCAAAAGGTCGAAAATTAGTTTTGAATGCCATGTTTGTGCATTTTTACAGAACGAATATAATAATAATAATAATAATAATAATGATTTATTGTCTTCATTTCTTAATAACAAATAGAGGTAATGATATCCTCACTGGGATCTCCCGTGCTGAGGATTTCATTTACATTTTATAATTCAATTATAAGAATAATATGAATTGGACATAACATATATCATGTAGTATTTTTTTTTTAATAATTATAAAGTAAATAAGATAGTGTTTTTTTATAATTCAGTTCATTAGATTCGGTTTTAGTCTGTATTTGATTTCAGTATATTTTCTATTTCTGATCTCCCTATATTTAGTATCCAGCTTTTTATTTGAAATTTAAATGTTATAATGTTGAGGTTTTTGAGTGAGAGTGGTATTTTATTGTAGAGTTTAATGCCATAATATAAGAAGCTTTTTTGCCCAAATGTTGTGTTAGCAGTTACTTGTTGGATATGTTTTTGACCATGAGATCTAGTGTTTCTAATGTACGTGTCAGTTGTTATTTCTTGGGTTTTGTACTTATGAATGTAAATGAGTATAGTTTTAGAATATAGTTGTTTAATTGACATTATGTTAAGATTGTTGAAGATTTCGTCAGTGCTAGTTCTTACAGGAACATTCAGTATAATTTTCATTATAGCTTTTTGAGTTTTAATAAGTGGATTTAGTATGTTTTTATTTGCACTGCCCCATCCGATAATACCGTATTCTAACAGTGATTGGCAGAGGGCCATGTAAATCTTGATTAAGTCTTTTTTAATAAGGACATTCCTGATAGATTTGAAAAAATAACTTAGGTTTTTAATTTTATTATTTAAATAGGTAATGTGTTCGGTCCATTTTAAGTTTCGGTCAATTTTTAGACCCAGATACGTTATATGGTCAACGTTTTCTAATGAGGGACAATTACAATTCTCATTTAAGTGATGCGGGCTATGAATTTTCAAGTTCAGGTTTTCTTCAGAGTTTTTCTTATTTTTTATTTTGAAAGTAATGAATTTGGTTTTGTTAGCATTAAGTGTAAGTGAATGGTAGTCTAGCCATTTTTTAATCCTATTAAGTGTGTCTTCTGCTTTCTTAAATGTTTCTGTCCAATTATTCCCATTTATTAGGAGAACAGTATCATCCGCAAAACTGATGATTTCTCCTTCACATTCTATGTGGCATAGGTCATTAATGTAAATAAGGAACAGAATCGGACCCAGAATACTTCCTTGGGGCACCCCGAATTTGACATCAATACACTCACTGGTTATATTGTTAAGTTTCACAGTTTGCTTTCTATTTCCCATGTAACTTTTAAAAAATATCAGTTCTTTATCAGTAATCCCTATGTTCTCTAGTTTTTCAAAAAGATGTGTGTGATTTATTGTGTCGAAGGCTTTAGAAAGGTCGAGAAATATGCCAATGCATTTTTTATGTGAGTCTAGAGAATTTTTAATATATTCAATTACTAAGGCTATGGCGTTTGATGTTCCTAGATTTTTTCTGAAACCAAATTGTTTTGGTGATAATAGTTTATTTGATTCTAGGTAGTCGACGAGTTGAGTTTTAACTGTTATTTCTAAGATTTTAGATAATGTGTTTAGAATTGTGATTGGTCTGTAGTTATTGATATCTTTACGATTTCCTGATTTAAAGATTGGTGTAATAGTCCCTATTTTGAATTGAGATGGAAATCTGCTTTCCGTGATAGATTTGTTTATTAGAAAGAGTATCGGTTCGGTAATTTCATCTTGTAAGAATTTTATTGTTTTCATTGTGATTTCATCACTACCAGATGAAGATGTTGGTTTGAATTTAGATAACATTAGTGATAGGTCTTGTTTAGTGATTTGTTTTAGAGCAAATTTAATCCTTTGTGGATTTACGTGTTTGTGTATGTTCGGGTTAAAGTGTTGAGGTTTGGTTATTTTGTTGGCTAAATTCGAGCCTATGTTTGCAAAAAAGTTGTTAGTGTAGTTAATTAGTTTATGTACGTTTTTGTTGAGCGAGAGTATACCGTTATCTGTGTTGATTTCTTCCAATGGGTTTGTTTTGTTTTGATCTGTGTAGGTGATTTCTTTCATTATTTGCCAGATAAGTTTTGGATTATTATTGGATTGATCTATTTTAGATCTGTAGTAATTTTGTTTAGCCAATTTAGTAAGATTGGAGCAGATGTTTCTATAGTTTTTGTAAAATAGTTTTAGGGAGAGGTCGTAAGGATTGTTTTTTACTTGCTGATGGAGCTTGTCTCTTTTCCTTATACATTTAAGTAGGCCAGGTGTGATCCAAGCTTTTTTGATAATTTTATTGTGTGAAAACGTGTAAGTTTTTATTGAAGTGTGGTTTTGTATTTTTAATTGCAAGTGTTCAATAAATATTTTCCAAGCAACTTCTAGATTTTTAGCTTTATATATTGACTCCCAGGTTTCAGTTTGTAGTGATTTTTTTAGTTTTATGTAGTCTATAACATGTCTATTCCACGTTAAATTTTGAGTCGATGGTCGATTTTTCTTTGCATGAATGTTAAGAATTAAAGTGTAGTGATCAGTGATGGTGGATTGATGTATGATTGTGGAATGGAAGCGTGCATTCATTTTTAGGTAGAAAGATTCCTGTAATGAGTAAATTATGGGTGAAGATTCTAAGTGATGCCATCAAAGATGGTACCAGGGTCTACGCGCTGACATCAGAGGCCAAAATCCCGCAACGTGTTGCAGGGCAGGTCCCGTCTATTCCTGAAAATAAAGGTACTGTCGAACTAGCATAGCTTCATAGCAAGTGTTTTTGTGCTTGGCATATTTCTCACTATACATTTCAGATAGGAATGCTGAAGGGAGGAATGCAGATCCTGCCAATGTTTGTTTTTTTGCCAAAAACCATGTTTTTACCGCATTTTAAGTTGGGCACTTTAATTTGGAAGGTGAAAAAAAGTGCGGAAAGCAATAGAAAAAAATTTTGAACTTAAAATTTTTTTTTTTTCAACGATTTTTAACTGTTTTTCACCGCAAAGCATACTACTACGACAACCCGCCCGCCATTTTGTCACTGATATGTTGGTATCCCTGACCTGATACAAACAAGAGCTAGATACGATTGTAGCCGACTTCGTGGGATACATGACGAGACGCGTAATTATGAAATTTTTCTAGCGGGCTTGTGTATGTTATCTTTACTTTACAAAACAACCTACGTTTTTAAATGGTTTGTCTGGCAAAGCAGGGTTTGTCTAGCGGGATTGTGTATGTTATCTTTACTTTAAAAAATAGCCTACGTTTTTGAATGGTTTGTCTGGCAAAGCAGGGTTTGTCTAGCGGGATTGTGTATGTTATCTTTACTTTAAAAACAGCCTACGTTTTTGAATGGTTTGTCTGGCAAAGCAGGGTTTGTTTAGCGGGCTTGTGTATATTATCTTTATTTTAAAAAACATCCCAGGATTAGAATGGTTTGTCTCCATTCCAGTGCCTGATTAGGGGTTCGTTTACATTATATTATTAATTCTGTTTTTCATAATTACGCGCCTTATCATTTATCCCACGAAGTCGGCTACAATCGTATCTAGCTCTTGTTTGTATCAGGTCTGGGATAATAATAATTGGATAATTTGTAGAGCGCCGTTTTTGTGAAAAATCACCTCAAGGGTGCTTTACAATTTGTTATGTATCTTAGGCTCTATCTAATTTTATTATTTACAAATAGATACAGAAACATACTTACCTGCAGGACACTTCCGATACCAACATAACAGTGACAAAATGGCAGGCGGGCTGTCGTAGTATCGGTTCGCGAAGTGAAATTTTATTTATACTTTGAACGGCTGTATCTCCCTCAATTTTGCCGAGCGCGCCTTATTTTTTTTTTATTCAGCTTCTCCACACTTTTCTCATCTAGAAAGTGCCTTTTTATTAAATTTCCAGACATTGGCAGGATCTGCATTTCACCCATGCTGAATTATGCCTGATACAGGGCATAACCTTTCTTCTGATTTTCTTAAAACAAAAGGTTTTTTTTTTTAAATGTTTTTATAATTTCCTCTAGTTTAAATCTCAAATTGAATCGCACAAAATAAGTGACTTATTAGTGATTATATTGCTTGTTAGCAGTTTTCCAGGATTATTCCAATTAGTGTCAAGGCGCTAAGCAAAGACAATGAAAGTAAAGTAAAATTATTTGTACTTTATTAAATTAAAAAAAATTATAACAAAAGATATTCGATCATTGGTAGGAATGATAATGAGAACAAAAAAAAACCTTAAAAGCTATAATGTACCGCTAAAACGAGGCTTTCATACAACATATCCATGTAAATACTGACTAGTGGTACATGTGTAATCAAAAGCCTAGTCAACTTCTTCCATTCTGGAAGCATCCTCGGCATCTCCGACTAGTGGGGGCACATCTCCAGGAGCAGCTTCCTCAGCTACCATTGGTTCCTCTTCATCAATGCCCAGACCCAGCTTGATCATCCTGTAGATACGGGCAGCATGAACCTGAGGCTCGTCGAGGGTGAATCCAGAAGAAAGCAGAGCAGTCTCAAATAACAGAATAACCAGATCCTTTACAGCTTTGTCGTTCTTATCAGCATCAGCCTTCTGTCGGAGTGTCTCGATAACAGAATGGTCGGGGTTGATTTCCAAGTGCTTCTTGGCAGCCATGTATCCCATGGTGGATGTGTCTCTGAGAGCTTGCGCCTTCATGATACGCTCCATGTTGGCAGTCCACCCGTACTGCGAGGTGACGATGCAGCAGGGGGATTCTACAAGCCTGTTGCTGACAACAACCTTCTCCACCTTATTATCCAAGATGTTCTTCATCACCTTGCACAGACCCTCAAACTTGGTCTTATCTTCCTCACGCTTCTTCTTCTCTTCCTCATCTTCGGGCAGCTCCAGTCCCTCCTTGGTCACAGATACCAGCTGCTTGCCATCGTATTCCTTCATCTGCTGCACAACATACTCATCAATGGGCTCAGTCATGTAGATGACCTCGAAGCCACGCTTCTTAACCCTCTCTACGAATGAAGAATTGGCAACCTGCTCCTTGTTCTCTCCAGTAATGTAGTAGATGTGCTTCTGGTTCTCCTTCATGCGAGTCACGTAATCCTTGAGGGAGCAAGCCTCGTCTCCGGATGCAGAGGTGTGGAAGCGAAGGAGCTCAGCCAGCTTGGACCTGTTGGCAGAATCTTCGTGGATACCCAGTTTCAGGTTCTTGCTAAACTGTTCGTAGAACTTCTTGTATCCCTCCTTGTCTTCAGAGAGCTCTTCGAAGAGTTCCATGCATTTCTTCACTAAGTTCTTCCTGATGACTTTAAGGATCTTGTTCTGTTGGAGCATCTCACGAGAGATGTTGAGGGGTAGATCCTCGCTGTCTACAACTCCCTTCATGAAGTTGAGGTACTCTGGGATGAGGTCCTCGCAATTGTCCATGATGAACACCCTCCTGACATAGAGCTTGATGTTGTTCTTGCGCTTCTTGTTCTCAAACAAATCGAAGGGGACCCTGCGAGGCACGAAGAGCAGGGCACGGAACTCCAGCTGACCCTCAACGGAGAAGTGCTTTACGGCAAGGTGGTCTTCCCAGTCATTAGAGAGGGACTTGTAGAACTCTCCATACTCTTCCTGGGTGATATCATCAGCGTTCCTTGTCCAGATGGGCTTTGTCTTGTTGAGTTCCTCATCCTCGGTATACTTTTCCTTGATGGTCTTCTTCTTCTTTTTCTTGTCTTCCTTATCTTCATCCTCGTCTTCTCCCACATCCTCAATCTTGGGCTTGCTCTCATCCTCCTCTTCTTCTTTCTTCTCCTCCTCTTCATCGTCGGACAATTCCTTCTCGCGCTCTTTCTCTACGAGCAGCTTGATGGGGTAACCGATAAACTGAGAATGTTTCTTGACAATCTCCTTGATCTTGCTCTCTTCCAAGAACTCAGCCTGGTCCTCCTTGATGTGAAGGGTGATCTGGGTACCACGACCGAGGGGTGCCCCAGTGTCGACAGCCACAGTGAAGGAGCCTCCGGCAGAAGACTCCCAGATGTACTGCTCGTCATCATTGTGCTTAGAGATGACAGTAACTTTGTCAGCAACCAGGTAGGATGAGTAGAAACCTACACCAAACTGTCCAATCATGCTGATGTCAGCACCGGCCTGCAAGGCCTCCATGAAGGCCTTGGTGCCAGACTTGGCGATGGTTCCCAAGTTGTTAACAAGATCTGCCTTGGTCATGCCATTACCGGTGTCGATGATGGTCAGTGTGCCCTCGCTCTTGTTGGGGATGAGCTTGATGAATAGATCCTTGCCGCTTTCCAACTTCGATGGGTCTGTCAGAGATTCGTAACGGATCTTATCTAAGGCCTAGAGAAAAAAAATATTTATTAGCCTTTCATTCACAAAATAAGTAAAGCTTGAAAAACATCAGATCGATCGAATAATAAGAAAACATCAGATCGATCGAATAATAAGAAAACATCAGATTGATCGAATAATAAGAAAACATCAGATCCATCGAATAATGAGATAGTTATTTAAACTCGCGAGGAAACATAGAACAAGTTTGTGTTTTAAACACTTGCCAACACAATTTACTTTCGTATTTTTCTGGGAAATCGGATTAACTTTAACAATTCGGAATAGTAAATATAAAATGAACACATGAGCGATTTCAGCCGGGAACAAAGGGGAAATATACTTACATCAGAGGAGTTAGAAATCAATTCCCTGAGGAAAATTTCTTTGTTTGAGTAGAACGTGTTGATGATCAAGCTCATAAGTTGGGCAATCTCGGCCTGGAAGGCGAAGGTCTCCACCTCGGCATTCTGAGTTTCTTCAGGCATCTGAAAAAATAAAATAAAATTTATAAAAATATATATTATTGAGCTAAATCACACAGAAGAACGAAAGAAGCAGCTACAATAGGCTGTCATCAGAAGACAATAGTTGGATGGATTCATTCAACCACGCCTGTATCAGCCAAGAAATCAAACACGCAATTGCAGAATTCCGTTCCAACGGAAAAACGCATTTATTAAATTTTGCAACAAATCGGTAAAATATAAAGCAAAAGACCACCACAACAGAGGCACTACAGTGAAATCCAACAAACGCACGATATAACACACACCTTTGTATAATATTTGTTCACTTTTTAAGTATAAACGCCTTAAGCCGGCTTGCTTCGGGTACAGAGAGAAACTAACAACCTCTCGGGGCTAGCACAATATTCAAATGACAACATGTGCGCGCCGAAATCGGCTTTTATATAGACATGGACCGATTCTCCAGAACAATCCAGCGTATTCTAGAAGGTACTATTGGACTTCCGGACAATAAGCTATATGTTTATTCAAAGTTGTAAATAATTCCTCAAGCGCAGGTAAAGAAATGATTTGAAAAAATGTTTTTATATTAAATATTTTATTTTTTATAATTTTTGGTAACTACATACATAGTTTAAAAAAATAAGACAGCCGCTTGTTTTGAAGTAAACATTCTAGAAAATACCTGATATTTCTCGGTGTTGCTAGAGTACAGCATTATTTTATTGTTGCTTCAAATAGGTAGATACTGACTCATCGATTTTGGTATTTTCTAGAATTTCTCAATAAAACTGCCAATTACATGCAAATACTTCGAGTAATATTTTGTTGAATACATTTTTGGAGAATTTATTCATCATAAAGCACTAAGGTTATTTATTGTAACTTTCTGTAAGTGGTTTATTTATGGTTCAACATTGTGATTGTCAAAAATCAATTTGACGTTTGTGCATTAGTAAAATATTGTTATCATGCCGCTGTCAGATTATTTATAATAATTTTATATTTTATTTATAATATCTCAATCCGTGGAAACGTTTCTTAACATGTTAGACTTGCATTCACCATGTGTTGTGATCGTTAGTGATTTTACAAATCCAGCCACCATTGTGAAACGTAATTTCGATATGATTATCATTTTATTTTGCTTATTGTCCTAAATGTCTAGTGTTCAATAGTTTCATATTTTACAGAAATTCTTAAATGTGATGATTTGCCTGAGCCCGTTTACCTGTCAGAAAATGTCGAGGGATATTCCTGGGAAATTGATACAAAATATTACAAGGCATGTGTCAATATTTGTCCGCTGAAAAATGATGATGTGTTCCCCGAAAAATTGTGTAATTCCACAGAAGGACTTATCCTATACTTTGACAGCAAAAATGTAAGAAACATGCATACATAATATTATTTATTATGGTAAATATCGGTTCGGACTGGCCACGCTTATTACGAATAATTTTTAGAAAAAAACTTTAGATTCGCCTTAATTACTATAAAAGGAAACTTTTTGGCTTTGGGGCGGCGGAAAATAATGTATTTTAATTTTCAATTGCATAAAACCAAAATTCGCTTCGCGACCGACACAGCGAAAATCCGCGGCCGTACCTGTCACTGTGATGTTGGTATCCTTGATAAATTAACAAGAGCTAATACGACTGTAGCCGACTTCGTGGGATAAGGCGCGTAATTATGAAATTTGTCTAGCGGGCTTGTTTGTGTAACATGGTTTGTGATACAAAAGAAAGTGCCCCTTTATAACGCCTACTCGCGTCAAGGCAAGAAAAACATCCCAGTTTTCAAGTCGTTTAGCGGCTACGCTAGGTTTGTGTAACATGGTTTGTGATTCGCGGTATTTCATGTAGGTATCCCGCGAAGTCGGCTACAGTCGTATTAGCTCTTATTAATTTATAAAGGATACCAACATCACAGTGACAGGTACGGCCGCGGATTTTCGCTGTGTCGGATAGCGAAGAGAATTTTGGTTTTATGCAATTGAAAATTAAAATTACTTGATGAAAGAATTAAATTTACTAAGACTGTCAGATCGAAGAATTATATCAGACTTAATATTAATGTTCAAAATTGTAAATGGTAGAATAGACAGTCCTGATCTAACTAAGCTCATTGAATTTCATATTCCCACGAGAACCACTCGTTCTAAAACCCTTTTTAAATGTAACAATAATCGGACTGAGTATACGAAACACTCACTTTTACCTAGGTTGCATGAAGTTACTAATAGATATGCAGATGTGATAGATCTATTTAACTGCACGGAACAGAGGTACAAGACGGCTATGCTATCATATTTTTTTAGTCACTATTAATTTTATTTCTATTATAGATTTTTGCATGTAAATGTATCTCTGGTGTCACTTCCCAATGTATCGTCACAATTAACTGTTATACATACACTGTTTTACCATTACTAATATTTGGAATATGAATTTGTGACATGTAATTAATGTTTATGGCATACTTATGCCGTTTGTATTAAATAAATAAATAAATAAAATGCATTATTTTCCGCCGCCCCAAAGCCAAAAAGTTTCCTTTTATAGTAATTAAGGCAAATCTAAAGTTTTTTTCTAAAAATTATTCGTAATAAGTGTGGCCAGTCCGAACCGATAATTACCTTTATTATTTATGCATTAAACCGCTTACTTGTTAATACGGAAAACTTTTTATCCAAACAGTTATATTTAGCTTTATTATTACGAAAAGTGAGTATTTATGTCGGGGGAGACCAAAAAACATGCATAAAATATGCATTTAACATTTTAATTTTGTTAAAATTAATTCACTCGCACGGTAACGCCATGTTCATTCATCGTTTTTATTTTAACATTTCATCAATGCTGCCAATCATAGAAAAATATTTTTGCGTAAAACAAAGTGAATGCATCATTGACAAGTATTTGTAACAGTAGAACATGGAAAGAAATGTATTAAAATAATTACACAAACCCGCTAGACAAACCCTGCGTAGCCAAACAAACCATTCAAAACCTGGGATGTTTTTTAAAAGTATGATGAAAAGCGAGTTTATTTTAGAGAATTTATTTTATAAGATTGGTACTTCCGACAAATGTCATATTTGATTGTCTATTGGCTAAAAAAGGAACATTCCGTATTATCCGTGCATCAAACATCGACAACACAAACGTTCCGTATTATCCGTGAGGTGGACTAACTGCATATTTACCTATTATTTATACATAACAAAATGTACATTGATAATAAATATATTTGTATCTTAGGCGGCTACATTATGGGCTGGTAAGGAATCATTGAGATATATAAATACACTTTACTTGCTTTGATTATATAATGTCTAGATAGAGTGTTGCGCTGTAATTCCGACAAAAACAACAGGCCAGATTTGAAACACTTGTGTGCGTGATACGCACACAAGTATGCGTAACTTCTATTGTTTTACAAGCGCTCTACGTCACTACAGGCGTGCTGAGTGATACCAGCTCCCGAGTATTTCCCATAAAAGTGAGTAAAAAATATTTTTCGATTTTGCGGGACCTATAATTCGTTTAATTTTGAATTCATTTAAGTAAGATAGTTTTCTACATATAATGATATAAATGAAAAGAAAATCATTGAGATTTATTTTTATTTGATTATTTAACAAATAAAGACAACGAAAATCATTAGAAACGGTTTTATTTAGTTATATAATAAAGACAAAATACGTTTAAAAAAATTAAGTTTTTTAGAAAGAAATGTAATAATACTATAGATAATGTATTAAAACCTAAAACATTATATCTTCTTGTATTTATAACTTTTTTAAATATGTATAGTGTCAATGCGAAGAATTTACAAACACTTAAACACAAAGATAAACTTTCACATTTATAATATTATTATATACGTATAGTGTACTTTTGGGTAATTAATGTTCTGCCTGTTCTTCAAAATAAATTTTGGTAAAATTTAATTTGAAGAACAGGCAACCCTGTAAACATGGCGTCAAATGGCGTTGTCCTAAGACCAAATTACACTATTAAAACTGAATTGTTTATTTAACTAAATGGTTATTTAAAGGTAACTTACCTAGGATAACATTTTACAGGTAACATTTTTAGTTGTTTTCAATCGTCCTTTGTAATTCCTGCACACTGTTATAGCGCAAATCGTCATTTTCAAATGTCACACAACACGTGTTTACCGCACAACGATAGTGTTGCCACTGAGCGGACAGGACGAGCTTATGAGCCAACAGTTGGCTGATATATTTTTTTTTGCATTTCGTCGCTCGAGCGCTCTATCTAGACATTATATAATCAAAGTCTACTTGCAAAATCCGTGTAAAATATTATTACCGGATAATAGGAAGAGGGGTAAGGTCACTGGATGTTGCCTGACTCCTTCTGACTGCAAACAAACTCAACAAATGGAGTGGCCGGTAACCGGCTACCGTTACGCGGTCTGGAAGACTTGGAAGTTATCATAAAAAGTTCTTGTAACTTGCTCGTAACCGACTGAAGCATGTGTTATCACTGGAGATCCGTACCCGGCAAGCGCGTGTTGAACCGACTGAAGCAAGTGTTATGTTGCCGATTAGCCCTAAATTGTGACCCATATTTTGTTGCTGATGCCGGTTTTATACCTCAATGTAAGGAATCGACATAAACCAAATGCAGTTAGAAAGCTTCGAGAGTGCCCCGTTCCATATATTTCTATTGACAGTGCATCTGTAATTTACCCTTTTATCTCGCATAATAGATACGTGGTTTCTTCTAGAAGATAGAAAAGGTTAACTAATTTTTATGATTATTATCCTTCAACTGGGAATAAAAAATAACATTGCCATGATAATAAAATAATTGGTGATACTCGGCAACCAACTTTACTTTTGTTACTCCTTTAATTTGGGAGGCGGGTATGGGTACTGCCGCCGAGGAACCATTTATTGGATTATGATTTTAACCCAACCAACACCTACCAACCA
Organism: Limnephilus rhombicus; assembly: GCA_929108145.2. Taxonomy (NCBI): domain Eukaryota; kingdom Metazoa; phylum Arthropoda; class Insecta; order Trichoptera; family Limnephilidae; genus Limnephilus; species Limnephilus rhombicus. The sequence continues at coordinate 44,781,202 of OV815273.1, read as the reverse complement.
TAATGGATAACCGACACCTCTGCCATAGATCACCCCAAGTGGTTTGCTACGTTTCGTGACTTAACAGAAGTACCCAGGTTCATGGGTGAAGTTTGTCCGGGTCTTGACGGTGAATGAGTCTGCCCACCAACTACGTGGTAGGCCGGATCGGGAGAGACTGGTTGAGGGAGTCCTTTTGACCTCTACAGTGGGACTCTTTCGGAATATGGCCTTGCACCACAGTGGGAAGGGTGGATTCGTACGTCCGTTACTCCTGGAGACACTGACCCCCAGATTCTTATCCACCCTTCATACCCTTTTCCTTCCCAAAATTTCATTTCTTTCCTTTCCTCAAAAAACCTTCCACGTAGCATCCCCAAAGATGATATAGGACCTGAGGGGAATTACATTCCTCAGGGCCTCCTGTGTGGAGCTAATATAAAAAAAAAACAACCAGAAATTTGAACTGAGATATTTCATATATTTTCTATTATTTCTTTATTGATTAAAGAAACCACAGAATAATAATACATTTTTTAAATAAATTCCAGAATATCATAGAGATATATGTTGTTGTTTTACAGAATTTGTGGTTTTTGTAAAGTAAACTATTGCTAAAATTGTGTTAAAACCATAATACAACTGTTGATCTGGATATGTCTTGAAATATTAATTATTATTCTTCATTAAGGCGCTGTATACCCGTTCAAAAAGAAGAAGATAGAGAAATATGTAATTACGAATGTTGGAGAGAGCGGGCTAATATTTAAAACGATTAAATTGAAGCGAAAATAGTGAAAATGTTTAATAAAATATGACTCGTTTAAAATAGAGTAAAAATCTCTTCGGGGGCTGTCTAAAACAGCATTTTTTTTACATTAGCTCCACATAGGAGGCCCTATGGAAAAAAATCCCCTCAGGGCCTATGTCATCTTTGGGGATGCTGTGCGGAGGGCATTTTTAGGAAAGGAAGGAGAGAAAGTTCTGGGAAGGAAAAGGGTATTAGGGGTGGTTAGGAATCTGAGGGTCAGTGTGTCCAGGAGTGACAGACGTGTGAATTCATCCCTCCCACTGCGGTGCAAGGCGATGTTCCGAGAGAGTACGGCTGGAGAAGTCAAAAGAATTCCCTCATCAATTCTCTCCCGATCTGGCCAGCCACGTAGTTGGTGACTTGGCGCATCCGCCGCCAAGACCCGGATAAACCTCACCTCATGAACCCGGGCACCCCTGCTAAGTCTCCAAATATAGCGAACCACTTGGGGTGACCTATGGCAGAGGTGTTGGTTATCCAATAAATGGTTCCCGGGGCGGCGGTAACCATACCCGCCTCCCAAATTGTAAAGAAACACTGATTTTTTTTTTTACATTTAACTTGTAAAATAACTGAAACAAGCGTGTTTATAATAATTTTCAGAGCATACTCAGCGATTTTTTTCAATCGAGGGAATTTCATATAATTTGCGTTTCGTAATCAAAAATAACATATATTTTTTTAAGAGCTTAAAAACTTCAAATGTTTAAGGAGATATGTAAGAAATCACCATATACATAAATTAGCCAATATTATTCCAAGTGTCGTTCATTGTATAATGTTTTTTAAGGCTGTATAGTATAATATCGTCACAAGAAAGCAATACTGCAGTAACCGCCACTACCTACGAAAATACTTCATAAACACCATTTTGCTTCTTTTTTTTCTGCGTCGATGTATCTGGGTCCCGTGACTCTACGACGATAAATAAGACCTGTACGACATTGGAAACACCAGCCGTTTTGTCAACAATATGTTTTTTAACTGATGGACACACCTCAAAATCCTGAAAAGTATTTTCGTAGGTAGTGGCGGTTACAGCAGTATTGCTTTCTTGCAACGATATATCGTCAATGTAAATACAGTAGAATTCGTTTATTATGACTCCGTCTATATTGACCAACCACTTAATATGAAGTAATTACACAGCAAAGTTTGGTTTTCATATAAAATTATTTATAATAAAGTCGGATTTAATGACTTCGCTTATAAGCGTGATATGTCGCTTATTATGACCCATTTTTAATAAATTATGTCCGGTTGTAGTGACCGACATGATTCCTAACACCTTTGACAGTGATCGGGAGGGTCACGTGAAACCTGACGACATTCGGCGCGTGCGTGGCACGTGGCTTGAGTAATTGACAGTTGAAGGTCAATAATATATATATTTTTTTTTTACATGATCTCCACACAGGAGGCCCTGAGGAAAATAATTTCTCTCGGGGCCTATGTCATCTTTGAGGATGCTGTGTGGAGGTTTTTTTTTAAGGAAAGGAAGGAGAGGAGAGTTCTGGGAAGGAAAAGGGTTTAAGGGGTGGGTAGGAATCTGGGGTTCAGTATGTCCCGGTCATCCGCCTCCAACAAACAAACGTCGACAAACCTAGACAAACCTCACCCCATGAACCCGGGCACCCCTGCTAAATCACCAAACGTAGCGAACCACTTGGGGTGACCTATGGCAGAGGTGTTGGTTATCCAATAAAGGTTCCCGGGGCGGCGGTACCCATTCCCGCCTCCCAAATTGAAATATTAGGTCCTTACATATGAAATTGGCGTTTTGCCGTACTGGCAACTTTGATCTCAAATATCTTCTCTTTAGTTAGGAATTCCCGATTCAAATTTATACAGCTATTTGCTCATGTATTTGTGTTTCGAAATTTATATTTCATTTGTTTTTTCCTTAATTGTTTTTTTCTTTGCGATCGCGTTATTTACGAGTACGAGTTCCACCGTGGCACCAGTGCTGCAGAAACAGCTCGAAGGATTAATGATGTGCATGGCGATGGTGCCGCAAAAGAAAACACAGTTGTTTTTTTTTTTTGTGTCGTTCACTACAGCTTTCTTAAATCTGGCCAGACGATTACGGCAGATGTCTATTGTCAGCAACTGCAAACCATGATGGAAAAGCTAGCTGCTAAACAACCGAGGCTGGTTAATCGCTCTAGGCCAGCCACTGCTGTTTCATGACAACGCTAGACCACACACTGCACAACAGACGGCTAACAAATTAGAGGAGCTTCAATTGGACATCCACCGTACTCTCTGGACCTTGCCCCAACAGATAACCATTTTTTTAGAAATTTGGATAACTTCTTGCAAGGGAAAATATTCAACTCCGATGGGGCAGTCCAAACCGCCTTCAAAGATTTTATTGCTTCCCGTCTGAATGGTTTTTTTAGTAAAGGGATCGATGAACTACCTATGAGATGGCAAAAGTGCATAGATAGCAATGGTACATACTTTGATTAAATACATATATTATATTAAAAAAAAATCGACTTTATGTTCCTCCCATACAAAACGCCAATTTCATATGTAAGGACCTAATAGTCAATAAAGTAATTGGTAGTTGTTAGTGATTTGTGAAAAAAGTGACAACTCAATGTCGTCGTAAAGCATTTACGATTGAGGAGAAAGGTGCGATAATATGCAGATTAGTAAATGGAGAATCAAACTTATCTCTCGCAAAGGAATTTGGGGTTGGTCATTCGACAATCTCAATGATTTTCAAAAACAAGAACCAGAATAAGGAATCGTTCAATTCAAATGTTTTGATACCTAATGGCTGGTTTACATAGTGCGAGCTGCTGCTTAGCCAGTAGACAGCTACTCGGCTTGTCTACTCGTACGCCAATAGCTCGGCTCGCCTTAACTGTCCACACGACACGTAGTAGCTGCTGCCCAGTCTTGCGAGTTGTCGCGATGTCGAGTGAACGTGCTTTAATTACAAAAACTGTGATAAGGTCCATGACAACAATATTATGTCAAGAATTGGAAAATGCCCATGAAAACCTTAAAAAAAACAGCGAAAGAAAAGGATTTGGATTAGAGACTGGATGGCTAGAAGATTTTTAATTTTCTTAGTTATCTCGCTGGTGTTATCTAGATGCATTTCTTTAGCAATGTGTTCCAAAGATGCTTTTCTCATATCTCTATTTCTGTAATTTTTATCGAAACAATTCCAAAGGTTTTCTTGTTCTCTGTAGAGTTTCATGAATGATATATTATTATCAGAAAACCATCATTCCGCAGCCATTTTGAATTCGCGAAACGCTCGTAGGCGCAGCACACAAGAAACACAGGTTCCGCTCACAACTGTCCGGCTGGCACTGGCGAGCTTCTGCCGAACGCGTCCAAACGATGCGAGTGATGACCGAGCTGCTGCCATGTGCGAGTTGCTGCCGGGCGAGCAAGCGAGTGAAAACAAAAAATGTTGAAGTAACTCAGATGCGAGCTACTGTCCAACTCGCACGTAAGAGTTACTCGTAAGTTACGTCCAAACAGTGCGAGTTACTGCAGTGCAGTTACTCGGCAGGCTGACTCGTACGCTAGCTCGCACTGTGTAAACCAGCTATAAGAGGCTGCGAAAATCACGTCAGGAAAATGTTGATAAAGCATTAATTCAGTGGTTTAAAATCACGAGTAACAAAGGAATACGCGTCAGTGGCCCTATGTTACAGGAAAAGGCAAATGTTTTTATTTTGATTTAATATGCTGTGTTTCTCTCTATTAAAATAAATACATACATAAATACCTAACAAAACAGTAGGTTGTTTATTTTCTACAAAATGCTTTATATGACGTCCGATTAGTATGGATGTGTCTGTCATTTCCCTTCGATGTCATTATAAATGGATTCCACTGTACATTTTTTTTACATTTGCGCCATACAGGACGAAAATAATTCCCCTTAGGGCCTATGACGTCTTTGGGGATTCTCCGTGGAGGGTCTTTTTAGGGAACAAAAAGAGAGTAAGTTCTTGGAAGGAAAAAGGTATGAGAGGGGGGGTGGGGTAGGAATCTAGGGATCAATGTGTCCAGGAGTGACGGACGTATGAATCCATCCCTCCCACTGTGGTGCAAAGCAATGGGTTGAGAGAGTCTGGCTGGAGAGGTCTATCCGCCACGATCGACCCTGCTATGCAGTAGTTGGGTAGACGCATCCGCCGCGAAGTCCCATACAAACCTCACCCCTGCTATGTCACCAAACGTAACGAACCGATTGGGGTGACCTAAGGGAGGGGTGTTGGTTATCCAATAAATGGTTTCCGGGGCGGCGGTACTCATACCCGCCTCTCAAATTGTACACATAAGCAAGCAAGAGTGCGTATATTAGACTTACACTTACGATTTTATAATACAATTTAAGACCTGAGTGCAATAAGAGCTTATGGAGTTGTTTTGGAGTAAAATGGCTTATTGTGTTCTACGATTCCCTTTTTAACAATTAAGGACTCTCTAATGTATCCAGTTCTTCATATTTTGTGCAGTAACTTTAAAATTTTAACATTTGCGATGTTGCCGCTCTTAGTACCTTTCAACGGTAGTTCAACATGACAGATGACGATTTAAGGAGAGCCTAAAATAATTGTCACGGTAGCCTATATATTCCGTATCTTTATATTCCAGGCAGAATCTTTTGAGAAGGTTAAAAAATGGAGTGATTCTATGAAAGAGGATCCAGAAATACTCCTGCTGATCTGTGACACTTTTGAAGACATTAGTGCGCACGGAGTTAGCAAATCGGTGGCTCTGAATTGGTGTTTGGAGAACGGCTATGAGCTGATAGAGCTACAGGACACCGACACGGAAGGCCAGGAGTATAATGATATCATTCCTGACAAGAAGGGGGCGGACAGAATCATTGAGGCTCTGGAAGCACATACCTGGTCTAACCTGGAGATGAAGACAACTAGCAAATCTAATGGAACCCACCCTGCAGGTTTTTATTATTATCAATATTACTTTTTTATCCATTAAGCACCTTTATAACTTTCTTCCACTTTTTATTTATGACTGGACCAGTTTCACCTTATAACGGCATCTTCGGACTGGTACAAATTTGAACTAAATTTAAAGTATACGCAGTATTTATGTGAGAAATGAGCGTTTTTAGCTCTATATTGCACATTTATGACTTATTTTGTTTTATTGTTGGCGGAGTGACATGAATTATTCAATAAAAAAATTATAAATGAATGGACCAGCAGACATCATGCTCAATAAACTCAGCAACTAGAAATTTATATTTGCATCCAGAAAGTGAGAATAGATTTCCATTGCAATGTGTCAGCAGAGGAGTCCGCATCTTGAATTTTTACAATACTTTTAGAACACAAAACTTGTTTTAACTTAAGAGTGATTCTGCGCAAGAGTTCAGCATTTTGAATATATAATATATTATACACAAAGAACAAGCAAATGATTTTCCTCCGAATTATGCAGCATCTGATGTGCATCTCAAATTTAAAGCTTATTTTGAAACATGAGGATGGTTTTCTTCAATGATTCCACTACGACTGGTTATTTATCGTTTCATTCTGAACATAAAACTGGTTTTAATTTAAGAATGAATCTGATTGTGGGAACTCGCTTTATTTAAAACTTCACCAACAACATGAAAATGGTTTTCCTCCGATTCTGGAAGCACATAGTTGACGACTAGAATTTCATAATTGCACTTATTTATTATGCGATAACTACACTTGTATCTCATTATATACTAGCTGGGTTACCCGGCTTCGCTCAGGACAACATTCGAATGGACAACATGGAATGTTTCACATTGATGTTCCCGTTTCCCTATTCCCGTACATTCCACAATTTTCCAAAATGTTCCGGGATGTTCTGGAACGTTGTGGAATGCTCTCAAATACTCTGACTGGGGTGTCCGACTTCGCTCAGGGAGTTGATGTGAGATTGAATTGACGTTCGAATCCACGACGGATCTTGCTACATATGAGTAGCCCAATTCAAAAAAGACTTTAAATGTTCCAGAATAATGTTCGAGATCATTCCACAAAATTCAGGAGTGTTCTAAAATGTTCCATGTTCTAAGCTGGTATGTTCCTGAACGTTCCATCCTATTTCTGAACATTCCACAACATTCCAGAATGTTGCGGGATTTTCTGGAAAGTGATGGAATGCTCATGAATACTCTGGAATGTTTTGAACTGTTCTAGAAATTTCAAGGGGGCGAAACCTTAACTTAAAAAAGCCTACCTTAACCTTTAACCTTATATCTTTAAAAGCACGCCCTTCAGATAAAAATAGGAACTTTCTACATGGATGGGGGATAGAAGGCTACCACACAATATAACTCCCATTATCGTTCATTTTTTTTAAATAATGTATATTGAAGATTAAGATTATCCAAACTTCTAGAACTTTCCAGAACCTTGTAGACCAACGATACTCAACCTGCGGCCCGCCAAGCTTTTGTGTGCGGCCCTAACCACTTTACCATCAGGAACTTGATTTAAAAAAAAACTATCATTCTAAATTTCGAATATTCGATTCGATTCGATTTATAATCTTGAGATTCGTTTGGACTTTGACGCACAGGCCACAGATAGTGACACCCGAAAAGGATTGTCATTATGGTCCACACGATCTGGTACAAGAGTAAGATACGGCCAAAAGGTTTTTTTTGTTATTTGTTTTTGGGGTGTTATGCCGTGTTGCGCTACCTCCGTCTTTAGCCAACGTTTCGGACAGCGTTACAGTGTCCATCATCAGGGCAGATGTGTAAGAGTGTTGCTATTTACACACGCTAGATTTAATCCCAAAAAACAAATATTTGACACACAAGTACGCGGGCAAATCTATAATATAAATATGAATCTCTCAATGTGTTGCTAAGCGCATAACTTTCTAACGACTGCACCAAATTGGATAATTCTTTTTTTTGTGTTCGTTATTGTCAGGACAAGGTTTGTATAAAACCACTGGTGAGCTCTGACGTTATGAAATTTGTATAAAAAAAATTGAATAGGTGGCACACGAGCTATTTGAAAACTGAATGTACCGGGACTGAATGTATGGAGTGCGGGAGGGTTGGAGTGAAACCAGGGAAAGGGGAGGGGAATCTGGGAGGGGGGAGGTGAACTTGGGAGGGGGAGTCGCGGGACGGGGAAGGGGGGGAGTGGAGTGGAGAGAGGGAAGGTGGAGGAGGCGGAGTGGGAACCCGAGAGGGGAAGGGGACGCGGGAGAGAAAGGGGAGGCGAAAGGGGAAAGAGACGAATGGTAAAGGACACGCAGTGAGAAACTATTTCCTTATTAAACGGCATAGCAACGCATGCCGTGTACCAGCTAGTAATTTATAAATAAAAGTGCCACTTTTAGAAACAACCGCATCAATTATAATACATAAAAACTGGTTAATGTCAATGGTTAGTCAGGTACCTACTAATTTTAAAAGCATTTCTTGCTGTCGTATAAAGTACTTTTTACTTATAATATAAATACGCATAATTAGGTAATTTTTCACAAAAACAGCGCTCTACAAATTATCCAAATATTATTATTATTAATGGCGGAGTGTCTTCAAAATTAAATCGAAAAAATGTTGGGGGGGGGGGGTTGATGATTTTTTTTCGTCATACCAGTATAGTGTTGCGGCCCGCATAACTTTACAAATACATGTATGTGGCCCGAAGAGAAAAAAGGTTGAGTATCGTTGTTCTAGACTCACCGACACTCCGCCACTCATTTCTGAAAGTTTCTAGAAATTTCTCCTTCCATAACATCCTCGAGCATTACAGCAAATTTTCTGGTAAGTAGTCGAGGTGGGAATGAAGAAAATGTACTTTTAAACTCATCAGGCAACCTAAAGCTTGAAATGCTTTTAACTTTCTTTTGACGATTTGTTTGTAGTTGGGGTCTTTCTTATTGCCTAAAAATTCAGGTTATCCTCCCCGATCCCTAGTTTCCCTCCCCCCTCCCTCGAACCCCCTACCCGAGTTCCCCACCCCACTCCCGCACTCCATACATTCATTCCCGGTAGTCCTGGGTCGATCGTTCGTTTTACACGACCCGGGTCGCTCACGACCCACTGGCGTCACGAGCGGGTCGCGAAGACCCGCTCTTTTCGTGACACAAAATACGAAACTCGATTTCTCATCACCCAGTTACTTTCTACGGGCGCGTCGCGCGGTAGACGCTCGCCGCCCAGACCGGTCAAGTCATACGCGACACGAAACCCAGGTTATAATTGTGTGAACGTTCTCTCACAGCTCACACCTAGTAATGTCATGTCCCAGAAATAAATTTAAAAAAAAACATGCTTCAGGGGTTAAAAAAACAATGTTTTATCATGTTTTGAAGGATATAAAAACCTTGTAAAAAACGTGTTGTTCTGAAGCTTTTATTGAGAATTTAAATAAGTAAATTAGCTGTAAGCTGTAATGCTTTATTATAATTTCTTTTTATTAAGGTCAGACATTTTACACTTTTACCAGTTTATAGTTTCTATTACAATGCACAATTACATTCACACCCACACGAAAAATTAAAAGTTTTTATGAAAACAGCACTTAGCACTTTGATTAACAATACCAAGATACGCTCTTATAAAAACGTCTCCGTGTCTAGTAGAATATTCAAAAATCGAATCTACTAAACAATCCCGCTATGACGTGACACACGGGCAGGAAGCAGGATACTGTTACGTCACGCACGTGTGTGCGTTGATCGGCAATCGGTGACCGAGTGTGTCGCAGTTGCAGTTCGAGAGTTCCGGGAGCTGACACGTCTCGTCACTCGCCACATGGGCACCCGGCGATCGGTCCGTGAGTCACGGGGTGCAGGAATGTGTCGTAGTTGGTAGGTTGCGGGAGTGTGTCGCGGTTCACGGGTCCCGGAAGACCCGGGTGCTGACGAATAAATAGAGGACGGGGGGGGGTAGGGCAGAGAGGACGGCCAAACAACTCAGTCTTGGCGCACACTCTTTGCCTCATTCAAATTCATACATACTATTATTCTGACTCTTGACATGGCCGTACTCATGTAGCTAAGATGCCACAAGATGGTGCTATGTCTTCCTCGGGCGTCCCCGACACATTTGTGTCATATATTCTCCTTAAACTCCTTTGTTCGTTCATTTGCTCTACATGCCCAAACCATCTGAACTTCTCTTTCTTAATCTTTCATAATTTAACATGGCTTTAAATGGTTTTAGCCATGTTTGATGACCAGATTTGAATAGCTAGGTACTACCCCATCTCCTCCTCCCGATTACTCTCAACCTCACAATATATCGACAGTCTCACAGGCTCCAGTTTGGATTTAGCGAGCAGTTGGAACTCTTGTGCAGTATTCACATGATGGGTTTAATATTAATATTTCTAATAATGATAATTAAACTGTTCCAGATCTGAATCTAGAAGGCGACAATGCAGACTTCACGGAGCTGTTCTCGCAGCTTCAGTCCATGAAGGAGAGCATCCAGTCTCTGCCGGCACGGGACCGCCGCAACTGTGCCGAGCAGGTGGTTGCTACCTTCTGGAAGGCCATCGGGGGGGATGATGATGAAATCGATGATATCTTACCTTAAACTGCTACTTACCTATATAACCCTATGCATTAATTATTAAATTAGATCTATTATATACATGTTTTTTATTTCATTTTGATCCCCCATGCAAGGCCATAGGCATCAACATAATACGGCAAATGTGGGCCACCTACAAGTAATTTCAGAACACAACTCCCTTTCCAATTTCCTTGCCTCTTTTCTAAAGACTAGTTCTTTTAATGCACACTTTGTTTCAAAATAACTCTGGGCACATAGTTGGCCCAAATCACACAATGTAATATTGTAATAATTGTTCATTGGTCAGCAAATTTTTAGGAAGCCAGAAAGATACGCGTCAGAAAGATGAAACCGATCCAACTAATGTACGAGGGTGGTCTGAAAAGTTTCCGACCTGAACATGAAGATGGCAGCACTCATCAATAAAAGCTAGTGAATGTAGTTGTGCGTCTTTTGACAGTTACTCACCAAAGTTTCGTCCATTTTGGATGTGCAGTTTTTAGTTGACAGTCGTTTGAGTGGGTCGATGTGTGTGTTTTGTGAAAATGGAAAAAATTGAGTATCGAGCTGTTATTAAATTTTTGTTTTTGAAAGGCAATACTCCTACGCAAATCAAAGATGAGTTGGACTCTGTGTATGGGGACTCTGCATCATCATTTACCACAGTGAAATTTTGGGCAGCTGAATTTAAACGTGGCCGTAAGAGCTTGGGAGACGATGAACATTCGGGACGTCCAAAAACTGCAACTACTGACAATAACATTGCTAAACTTCACCAAATAGTGTTAGACGACCGCCGAATTAAAGTGAGAGAGATAGCAGAGGTTATGAAAATGTCCAAAGAACTTGTCTGTCACACAAATAAGGTAGTTTTCTGGACATATCCGAAGATATTTTTAATACTGCACTTAGAGAGTCAGTGCACAGTAAGGCTTGACGAATATTGAGAAGCTGGATTTGAACTAAAGTTTGTTCAATAGCGAAGCATTCAGCAGTTAATATAGAAATTTCTTTAGGCAATTTATAAGACAGATTAAAATTGAATCCAGGAATATATACACAAGCCACAAATCTTTGAGATCGAATTTGGATCCATCTGTATAAATGAGGGAAAACCCAGGAAACTTTGATGATGTAATGTTCCTCAACATTTTGAAAGTTATTAGAGGAGGTTAAAATGTTCATCCGAAAGTCAGAAGTTATTGGGGATAAAATTGATAGTATCAAAAGGGGTTCTGGAAATGGGTAGGATTGAATCTTCTTGTAGATTTTGGAGGGAAGAAGACAGAGATCTGTATGAAAGAAAACATTTTAGTAGGAGAAGGAATTGATTTTTATCTGTCAATCTTTTGTTGTCATAAATTGTTATACAAATGATTGAGACTTTGTCGTAAAGGATGACAAGTTAAAGATAAAGATTTGAAAATATATTTATCAGAAAGGAATTGTCTTCTCAAAAATAAAGGTGGATCTACACATTCTACCCGGAGGGAATTAATTGGAGAAGATTTCATTGCTTCAAATCAATCTGAGTGCTGGTGCTCTCACCACTGAGCTATGGCGGCTTATCTAATACCCGCCAAATAATTCAATATATACTAGTGTTTTATTCAACAATTACTGTTTATTACATTTTTCCACCTGAAAACAACCAACTTTATGTTTATTTATTTAATACAAATGGCATAAGTATGCCATAAACATTAATTACGTGTCACAAATTCATATTCAAAATATTAGTAATGGTAAAACAGTGTATGTATAACAGTTAATTGTGACGATACATTGGGAAGTGACACCAGAGATACATTTACATGCAAAAATCTATAATACAAATAAAATTAATAGTGATTAAAAAAATATGATAGCATAGCCGTCTTGTACCTATGTTCCATGTAGTTAAATAGATCTATCACATCTGCATATCTATTAGTAACTTCATGCAACCTAGGTAAAAGTGAGTGTTTCGTATACTCAGTCCGATTATTGTTACATTTAAAAAGGATTTTAGAACGAGTGGTTCTCGTGGGAATATGAAATTCAATGAGCTTAGTTAGATCAGGACTGTCTATTTTACCATTTACAATTTTGAACATTAATATTAAGTCGGATATAATTCTTCGATCTGACAGTCTTAGTAAATTTAATTCTTTCATCAAGTAATTATAATTTATTTTTTCAATGGGAATACCAAGGTTAGAATTAATGTGTCTTAAGAATTTGTGTTGAATTTTTTCGATTGAATCTGAATGTATTTTAAAATGGGGGGACCAGATCGAGGAGTTATATTCGACTTGACTACGTACTAAGGATGTATACAAAATTTTTAAAGTTGAAATATTCTTGAAACCTCTGGAATTTCTAAGAACGAAGCCAAGCATTTTGATACCTTTATTATAGATTGAGTTTATTTGGGATATGAAGTTTAATTTAGAGTCGAAAGTTATGCCCAAGTCACTAATTTCTTCGACAGAGGTAAGGGTAGAGTTGTTAAGTTCATAAGGGTGAATAATTGGTTGACTTATTCTGTAAAAACTTATTGAATAACACTTATTTATGTTCAGATAAAGTTTGTTAATAGAGCACCAGCTAATTAATTTGTTTAAATTATTTTGTAGACAAGCACAATCTTCAGCGGTTTTGATGATTTTAAATATTTTTAAATCATCTGCAAAAAGCAATACATCTACATCTTTATCAAATATGTCAACAATATAATTTATGAACAGTAAAAACAAAATTGGGCCTAAATGGGACCCTTGAGGTACACCACTGGTAGCTATAAATTGATTGGAATAGAACAAATTAATTTTTACAAGTAGAACTCTATCAGATAGATAGCTTGCAAACCAGTCTAAAAGTTTTCCGTCAATACCTAGCTTACGTAGTTTAACCAGTAGAATTTTATGGCACACTTTGTCAAAGGCCTTGATAAAATCTGTGTATATGGAATCGACTTGAGTTTTGTTAGCTAATGCATTTGATATAAAGTTTTCATATAATGATAGATTTGTCAGAGTTGACCTGCCAGACAAAAATCCATGTTGATTTGGAACAATGAGATGGTTAATATATGGGGAAATTTTATCAAGAAGTAATTTTTCAAAAAGTTTCAGAATTATAGATAGCTTACATATAGGTCTATAGTTAGTGACATCACTTTTATTACCCTTTTTTAGTATAGGCGTTAGATAACAATGTTTCCAAATGTCCGGGAAGCAACCTGTGTCAAGCGATTGATTAAACAATAGACAAATCGGCTCAGCCAGTGAAGCAATGCAATTTATGAGAATATTGGGGTGCACGTTATCAGGTCCGGCCTTTTTGTTTTTGTCTAGAGATTTAATTTTAGATTTAACGTCGTTTATATTGATGTGAACAGCAGGGATATGCATGCTCTCAATAAGGGAAGGTGGTGGTATGTAATTTTCTGGGATATCTTCGTCATATACACTTTTGAAGTAATCAGCAAAATAGTTAACCTTTACTTTCATATCAGTGCTACTCTTATCTTTGAAGTGCATTGAAATGGGTAAACCTTGTTTGTTTTTTCTAAGAGAGTTTACATGTGTGAAAAAGTTTTGTATATTAGAGGGTATAGATTTTTCGATTCCATTTATATAATATGATTTTTTGACAGTTTTTTACATTGAGTTCTGTAATTGTGAAATAACTTATAGTCATTAAGGGATTTAGATTCTTTAAAGTTTTTGTGTGCAGTTTTTTTGCAAATAATCAGGTTGATTAACTCGCTGTTGAACCATTTCGGGAACTTCGGTTCTTTGAAATGTGAAAGTGGTACATAGTTTTCAATGGCCCTGTTGATAATAAGGAACTCCAGTGAAAAATATTATGGCTTTAAAAAAATATGTTCATATAGACCAAGAAACGCTGATTCTGAATATATAAGTTTTATTTCATAATATTAAACGCAGAGTTTTTAAAAAATTATTAAAAAGTGCATTTTTAAACCTCTTCTCAAAACACAGCGTTAAGTTGGCATTACTGAAATGGTTAACGGTGACGTCACTGTTAACCTGTCACCTGGTAATAGTGTGTATTGTATTGTATTGACATTTGAAATGACTTGAAGTGCACACGTACCTATGCAATTCAACATTTCGTGTTTTTGGTTTAATTTCATACTGTTTATAGAGATTTAGATAAATAATAGTTATTGTGTTTATTGAAACATAATTTAGGCCCTCAACAATTTACGAAAAGGGCTATATTTGCGGACAATCTGCAATAAATTTTGTCTATTTGAGGTTAAAGTCGTGTCATATTTTGACATTTAGTTTATGTATTTTCAAATTGTTTTTAGTATAGGGCTTTTTATACAAGTTGTTACACACTCGTCATGATCAGTGTATTATAAATACCAGTGTTTCTGTATGTGTTATACATAAAAAAATGTACCTACAAAGTAACGCCTGACACAAAACACGATGTCACATGTATTTGCAATGAAAGAGATGATTTATTGTTTTTATATTGCACTTTGATTAAATACAATAACAGTAGCGGTGAAATGTGGACATTTTACCAATGTTTTTCTATATTAAAAGCAGTTAATCTTGAATAAAAAACACACCTCACACCTAAAAGTCATTACAAAGCATTCCGCCTTCCGCCGACCGCCATGATTCTTCATTCAAACAGGGATGTTCTGCCCAAAAAAATTATTTCCCTAGATTTCGAAGTGAAATTTCCCTAGAATTTCACATTTACGCAATTACCTACGTAGCCACCTGATTGTGTAACACTAATCCTGTTATATGTTAATTAATATGATAATTAATTAGAAAGATATCGGAACTTGGTAAATATAGTGATTTTCCAAATAAAACACTTTTTGCTACGTGAAGTAATAATTTAAAAGTACGAATACACTCACCACTGAATTAGAAACTGAATTCCAAATTTAAAAAAAAAACACTTTGCAAAATAAAAATCATAAGCAACCCGCCGCTCATTTGTACCAAGCGTGGTATTTTGAAGACCGCCCCCCCCCCCCCCCCCCCAACGTGTCACGTAGTATGGGTACGTTCCCTAATATCATTTTGAGTTGTCAGTGTTAAAAATAACATTGCATGTAAGTACATGAACAATAATTAAGATTCATAGGAATTCCAAAAAATATATATATATAAATAATACCAGTAATATTGTCATATGTAATAAATTTTTTGCCAAAGTTCGAAATTTCCCTAGATTTTGTCCTGATTTCCCTTATCCCTAAAAAATATTTTTCTCCCCTAGATCTAGGGAAATTTCCCTCGACATAACATTTTCAAAACGACAACTTAAAAAGTAAAAAAACTATCAGTGGGTGAAGACCACCATAGATACGGTGCATTTCGGAGTCTTTAAAAATTAAAACTTTGACAATTATTTTAACTATTAAAACTAACTATAAAAATAAAAATAAAAATGCAGTTATTTAAGTTTGAAGGTCTTTATTCATTAAAAAAAATGGACTGGAGTTCTCTATTGTGTAAAAAATTTCAAGATTTTAGTTAATATTATTGTTGAGGTGAAGAAATGACCAGTCTTCATTTGTAAGATATTGGTTCATATTAGGATAGTCAGCTTTGGAAAAATTATAAGTAAAGTTAGGAAGAATAGTTGTGTCGTCTGGTGAGTTATTCATCAAGATGGTTATGCTTAAAGCGGGGTGGTGGCAGTCTAGGGGGAGGAGCTCGTCAACTGATTTAACAATGTGAATTAAGAGATCACTACAGAACAAATCCAGCAGCCGGTTATTGGTATTGTAGACTTGATTGACTTGATGTAGAGCGAGTAAGTTCGTCATATCTATTATTTCACTAGCATTTTCTGGTAGGCTTAAGTTGTTATAAGAGTTTTTATTCATCCAATCAATGCTAGGGGTATTATAGTCACCAAATACTGGCATCAGGGTATTTATTTTTAAAGGTTTCGAGGTCATCAATGTGGTTTCGGTAGACTGTGATGTTGGATCCAGGAGGAATGTAGACACATCCCAGTAAAATTTTACTTGATTTAGTTTTTAGTAATACAAATACCTGTTCTACGTCTAGATGTTTGCAAATTAATCGAGTGGATGGCAGTGATTTTTTGACGGATATGAGAACTCCTCCTCCTCTGGTTTTATTGCTGGTGGCTGGATTCCTGTCAAGGCGGTAGGTGTTATAAGATGAGAATCCAAGTTCCTCGGCAATTTTTGTGAGAGAGGCATTGTCAAGGGCGGATCTAGGATTTTTTTCTGGAAGTTGCTGTTAGAAATAAACTCGCAGTATCATACTTCAAGTTTATTTCTACAAGATCAAGTATGTATAGGAAGGTTTATGAAAGTGTTAAAACAATAGAAAAATTAAATTTTTAATAAAGACAGTTTTCTGTACTGTGATGGAATCTCCACAGTACACAAAAATACCTTCTGGGGGGGGCACGTGCCCCCGTGCCCCCTCCTAAATCCGCCCTTGGGCATTGTTAGTGCTAAATCTCTCGCTAGGTGGCGTCGAGACAAATTATGTCTACATTTTTTTTTTTTTTTTTTAAATAATTTATATGTTTTTTAATGATTTTATTTAAACTAAAATTAAAATTCTAAAACATGCAATACCCAGATAATGTATTGATTTATTTTACTGCATGATTATATGATTTGAAATGAGTGTGGTATAATACAAAATCTTTTTTGAAAATTTAACAAATCTGCCAACGACCTATGGTAAAACCTTATTATACTAAAAATTATCATTTTTTCTCAAAATTTAAAACATGCGAATGCTAGATAAAAGAACAATCTTTCGAAATCCGTTTATAATTTTTTGTGGAAAAGAGTCAATACGTCTAAAATCTGATTTAAAAATGACATGTTTCTGGTTTTCTCTGGTAATACCCTCTTAATATTACCTGATTGCGATTACTAATGTACGACTTAATAAATCTAAACAGGTCGCCATGTATACCAAGTAAGATGAGTTTTTTCAAAAGAATTGAGTAAATTACGCGGTCAAAGGCCTTAGAGAAGTCTGTTTACCTAGTATCAACTTGCTTCTTATCGTCCATCTTGCTATGTAAGAAGTTAATGCAAAGGGCGAGGTTGGATGTTGTAGGCCTACCTTTCATAAATCCGTGCTGATTCAGCATAATTTTTGTTGAAATAGTCGAGTACAATTCATCAAAGACGATTTTTTCAAGAACTTTGCTTAAAATAGGGATTTGGGAAATTGGTCGGTAGTTTTTAACTTCATGTTTATCACCAGTCAAAGGTTGGTGTGATAACAGCTGATTTCCATTTGAGAGGAAACGATCCTTCCGTTAGTGACTTTTTATAGACGGCGCAAACCGGAAGACAAATATATTTACTGTAATTGCGTATATTCTACAGAATGAACTTGATTCTCTTGTCAAATGGTCGAAATTGAATGACGTACCCTTCAGCATCCAGAAATGCAGTGTCGTTACATTTACAAGATCCAAAGAGACATTTCTATTCCCATACCACATTAATAAAATTATACTAACACACAAAAACGAGATTCGTGACCTTGGCGTGATTTTTGAAGCAAATCTCTCTTTCAAATCCCACATATCTGACATTGTCTCCCGGGCCAACAAAATGCTCAGATTTATTCTTCGTAATGCGAGATCATTTACTAATGGAATTGCAATACGAATAACGTATGAAGCACTTGTTCGCAGCATCCTAGATCCATTATTTGAGCCCCCTCTGAACAAAACCATATCCTAGAAATAGAAAGAGTACAAAAAAGGTTTATGCGTTACCTGTATATGAGGGAATATACATACTACCCATTCCTGTATCCATCGTTGTTCTTAACAGGAATGCTCGAACTTAATACCCTAGAAACCCGCCGAAAAATATTTATGGGGAAACATTTTTTTAAGCTGTTCTCTGGTATTGTACTGAATCCACCTACTTTAAAGGAGATTAACCTGTATGTCCCTAACGCGTATACTCGTGGGAGATCCCACGCACTTTTTTATGCTCCGAAAGCGAGAACTTCTTCCTTTCAGAATGCGTCTTTAAAGGTACGTTTGTCAAATAATAAAGGCAAAATATTGTGTACTTATAAAATTTTGTGCATTCTATGTCAAATGTTTCTTTGTGTTCATTATACTATACAAGTACTCTTTATATTATATTGGTGATTCAATTATAGTAAGATATTAATTGAATGAGTCATGTACTTACTGTTATGGTTAATATTATTGAATACCTACATAATTTGTGTCCCTGAATGAGCTTTACAGACAACAGAATCAAGAGCCCATTTGAAACGCCTGATGGAATGAATCCATTTCACTTTCAAGTCTCTTATCTTTGGGAAACTCGTGCCCACTCCTATTTATACACATTGGAACACTACAAGAGGTTGACAGCATTATTATAATATTTTAAACACTGAATTGAGTCAAACGGTCTAAAAAATATATGGGATCTGATAGTTAAATAAAATAGTTGGACCGGTAGGACTATGAGCGAACCTAGCGGCCAAAATCGTGCGAAAACCGCCCATAAAAACATAAATTTGAATTTAACAGTAGGTAGGAAGGAAGAATCATTAACGGTGAGTTTAGTTACACTACTTTTAGATCTGAATGAGTTAAATATAGTCAGATCTAAAATTAGAGACATGATCTAAAGTCCGGGCAACGCTTGGTACTTAAGCTAATATTAAATAAATGTGAGCAATTTCGAAAGTGTGCTTTATATTTCATTACAATATCGTTATTCTTCATTATGTTTACAAAATTCAAACGTTTTAATTTGGAAGTTCAGACCTAAAGGAGGTGTCTGTCTCTATAGTCGAGCTGACGTCAACTGTTGAATCTGGAAAACTCCAGATTCAACGTAACGTGGGTACGCGTCAATCTTGCCAGTATGGTGAGATTCTACGCGTGTTTATACCGCTAACCGAACCTTAGCGAATCAGACACGTCCGAGCTCTTCAAACACTTAAGCGACACTATTGATGACCTCTTGCCCCGCTACCCTACGGCAGAGTTTGTGGTCCTGGGGGACTTTAATGTTCATAACGAACCTTGGTTGAAGTTCTCAGGATCAACAGACTCGGCTGGACGCCAAGCGGAATCCTTTGCCCTTTGCTACGGATTGGAGCAAATGGTTCAGGAGCCTACAAGGGTTCCTGATGTTCAGACTCACCGTTCCAATCTGTTAGACCTATTTTTAACTACTGTGCCACACGGTTACAGGATTGAAGTCACAGCGCCTTTAGGATCGTCCGACCACTGCCTGGTGATGACATCAATCCCTGTAAACTTCAGACCACCTAACGAGAGGCTGAAGAGAAAAGTGTGGCACTATAGGTCAGCAGATTGGTTCGGTCTGCGGGCACATTTTAATGCTTTTCCGTGGTCAGCTGTCTGTTTTCGGACTTCGGATCACTCAAGATGTGCCCAGGAAATTGGTGAAGTCATCACATCTGCGATGGATGGCTTCATCCAATCTACTGTTAAGGAAACTGGTGTAGGCTCAAAGCCGTGGTTCATTCGACAATGTGCTGAAGCAGTGCAATTACCGAGCCTACAACACATCTAGAACATCCGGAGACAGAACAGCTTACAACAAAATGGCAAAGGAAACCAAGAGAATCATAAATAGGTCAAAATTCGAGCATGACCAGCAGATCAGCAGAAAGCTGACTGCATGCCCGCATGGCAGCAGGCAATTCTGGTCGCTTGCGGGCTCAATAGGTCGCAATTTCCGCAAATCCAGTCTGCCAGCTCTTACCAGACCTGACGGCTCACTAGCAAACACCGCCACCGAAAAGGCTAACTTACTAGGTAAAATGTTTGCGGATAACTCAACCCTCGATGACCAAGGTGCTGTCCCGAAGTCGGTTGCTCACTGCGGTTTTCGTATGAAAAAGCTGAGGATCCGGCATCGGGAAGTACTCCATGTTTTACGAGGGCTTGATGTTAATAAAGCTAGTGGGCCTGACGGAATACCTGCCCTGGTACTGCAGAGGTGCGCTGCAGAAATAGCTCCAATTTTGACGAAGCTTTTTAAAATGTCCCTGAAGACTGGCTCTGTGCCCTCTGGTTGGAAAAAAACGGTTATCCATCCTATTCCAAAGAAGGGTGACCGCTCCAACCCGGCCAACTACCGCCCCATAGTGATCACATCAGTTCTGTCTAAGGTGATGGAACGTGTGATCAACGACAAAGTGCTCACATACCTCGAGAAGGACAAAATTATTAACGACCGTCAATACGGATTCCGGCGGAACCGCTCGTGCGGTGATCTTCTCACGTATGTGACGCATGTTTGGGGGCGATGCCTGGAACGTTTCGGTGAGACCCAAACGGTTGCACTGGACATCTCCAAGGCCTTTGACCGGGTTTGGCACCGAGGACTTGTCAACAAACTGCATTCTTACGGACTTCCCGCATCCTTGTGCACTTGGATTGCCGACTTCTTGAGGGAGAGGTCGATTCAGACGGTAGTCGATGGTTTCACCTCTTCCTCACACTCGATAAATGCTGGCGTCCCGCAGGGATCGGTTCTGTCTCATGCAGATGACAGTACAGTTCATGATAGCTTTTTGTTTGATAAGCCCCCAAAGGGCTCACAAACTCCAACAGCTCGTAGGGCTTTGAAGCAAAGAATGGACGGTTACCTCGAGAGTGTTTTCTCTTGGGGTAAATATAATCTTGTTGAATTTAATGTTTCAAAGACCCAATCTTGTCTGATTACGTATAAAAGGGATCGAAATGAAAATCTAGTCTCTTTCAACGGAAGCAATCTTCCGAACAGGCCCTCCATTGATATGCTTGGTGTAACCCTAAGTGACCAGCTCAGGTATGGGGGCTCCATCGAAGCCAGAGTAAAGTTAGCCTCCCAAAAGCTGGGCTTACTGTACAGGGCCCGCAGATACTTTAATAGTACACAACTGCTAACCTTGTACAAATCACAAGTACGCCCCACGGTTGAATTTGGCAGCCATCTCTGGTCTGGAGCTCCAAAATACCTGAAAAATACCCTCGACTCTGTGCAGAAACGGGCGGTCCGTTTGATAGATTCTCCCATCTTAACAGACGGATTGCAATCTTTAGAGCACAGCGTCGGGTGGGAATGCTATCCTTGTTCTACCGGTATTACAATGGAAGATGCTCCGAGGAACTAGCATCATTGATCCCTTCGGCACCGGTGCATAGTCGGGAAACACGCCAAACGCGTGCCCAACATTTGTACACGGTTGACATTTGTCACATGAGAACGGGTCGTTTCTTCGACTCGTTCTTGTGTTCAACAGCTCGGCTGTGGAATGATTTGCCGGCCTCTGTGTTTCCTCCTTCCTACAACATGGGTCTCTTCAAGACCAATGTTCATTCCTTCCTCTCCTCAAAAAGACCCTCCACACAGCATCCCAGATGACATAGGCCCTGAGGGAATTTATTTTCCTCAGGGCCTCCTGTGTGGAGTTAATGTTAAAAAAAAAATATGCCTATATGCAATTCTAATTTTGAGATCAGTGGGTATCTATATTGCAATGAAAAAATATTTTTTCTCACTTTCATGCCTTTTAAATTTTTTCCAAAAAAGGTTACACAGCTTTACATTTCCACCATGAGTTATACTTTTAGTATTGCCATTTGAACAACAGTGACGTCCTCAGATATTTTCTACTCTTATTTGACAAACTGTAACTAACCGTCACGCAGATTCTTGGCAGGGGTCTGTAGTGAGGACGGACCACGAAACAGAGTTGTTTCGCGATAGATCGAGTGATCTTGGCATAAAATCCTAGTCTCATTCATACATCGTCTCATACATATTTTATTATTCTGACTCTTGACAAGGCCCCACTCAGATATCTGATTCAGTTGATCGTGTCTTGTCTTCCTCGGGCGTCCCTAAATTCTTCCACCATTCACATTTGCGTCATATAATATTCTCCTTTCACTTGTTCATTCGCTCAATATGCCCGAACTCATACTCGTCATTCACAACTATATTGCATATTATTTTCGTGCTCTCTCTTTAAAAAAAAACATGGCTTTCGTCTTACTTACAGGTTGCCTGTGGAATATTTATAAAAAACCATTAGAAAAATAATAAAAAAGCGGCAAATTATTTTTTTTATATTCAGGAACTGGTTAAATTTTCCACAGAAATTCTCCGTCACCTCTTTTTTTCTTTTTGAGGAACGTGTTCCGAAAGTAACTGGATAAAAACCGGTTCCACATCGATCTCCGGTAACTGGAACCGCGGTGACAACCCATTTCACATATCAACCATAACCATCTCTAATAAAAATGGACGTAAAAAAGAGAAAGAAAAGTAATATCTTTAAAAAAAATTCCCGACCAATTTTCCGATTTTCGCAGAAGAATTTTTTTTAGAAAAATAAAATTTTCCCAATATGAAAAATTTCCAAACTTAAAATAACAAAATTAAAAAGACGTCTAACCAAATTGTAACATCAAATATAATATAAAAATTTAAAAAATCTAACTTATGAACCCAATTTGCAGTACAACGATATTACCATGATGTTTTTTGCTAACCTGCCACTGGATTTATTTTTTCCGATATTATTTTTTCAAGGAACCGGCCATTTTTGGAATTGTTTTCTTTGGAAACCGGAATATGCTTTATAATTTTCAACGCGTCACCCTATAGCGCTCCTAACAAATAATGCAGTTTACGAATGTCACTCAGAGAATCATTTTCTTGAATTGGCAAACTAATAGGAAGTGAAAAACTGAGACTGTTTGTTGTTTTTATAGAATCTTCCTTTGGTGAAAAAACTGCTAAATAATTCGAATGAATTTCAAAATACATGTCTGTTTTCCATATCTGTTATCTACCTCTTTACTTTTTGACATTTCTAGGATTACATAGGATTCAATGAAATTATTCCTTTGATTTTCAATATCCTTAAGTCTAATCAGTAAGCCATTTCTATCTATCAAACTACCGGAAATAACTGCTCTGATCAAATATCTAAAATTGACAATTTATTCCGAACAATAGCAGGAGCAGCCATTTTTGATAATAATAATCAATTAAAATTAATAAACAACTATTCTGACAATCGATAATTTAAAAATATTAAAGTATTAATTGAAAGGTGACCGGCCAACTCAGAATGAAACCAACTCAAAAGCACCTCAGAAAGGCCGTGAGTGATGATAAAAAAATTGGTTAAATAGGTTAAGTTGGGTTAGGGTTACCCCGGCTATTTTAAAATTATTTTTTTATAGCTTTCAATGACCTTTCTGAGTTGGTTTCATTCTGAGTTGGCATGGAACCTAAATAAAAATATTCTACATTTTGCTTCGGTTTAGGTATCATATGCGAAAGTATTTTAAAACTATTCCAAATTTTTTTTTAAAACGATATAGCGGTCCCAAGGGGGGGGAGGCCACCTACCTTTTGCTCTCGGCTAGCTCAATGTCGTCGGCAGGCAGGAAACCTCTCCTCGTCAGGGTCGTAGGTAACTAGGGGGTAAATGGTACATAGGTAATTGCCAAAGCCCGCCCACGTAATCCCATCAAATGAAAGAGGTAGCTGGGTGAAACATATCTGTATTGTCTGGTACACACAATTACAACATCTAGCAAAACATAATTATTAGTCACAAATCAACAACAATGCCTAGCTAGGTATTTCCTAACGAAGGGGTCTCTCAAATCTCTCTGGGAATGTGGTCGTTTCAACCGAGAATCGCTATGGGACACATTAATTAAGAGGGAAATCGAGGTTCAACTCACAGCTGGTGGACTGGTGCAGGAAGCCGGGGCAGCAGTCCGGGGTCAGTGCAGGTAGCGGTAATCTCCAAGTGGAGCGGGCCATGTTCGCGACCTCGTATTTTACTATTGAGATCGGGCTCTAATCGGATCGCCATTGAAATCGGCGATCTTGCGGGAATTTAGTGAGCGCATGGCGACGAGCGCAGCTTGTCGGGCGACGGCCGGCGGGTTTCTGTGGCACGGGTGGCGGGCTTCTGCCGGAATGGCGGGGAGGGGTGCGGTATGTCGTTTCTTGCTTGGGGGGACGAAGGGCGGCGGTCTTCTGCCGGGACTGTGACGTCATAATACTTGAATGCGTATCGTAACAACGAGTAGATACCCAATAGCCAAATATAGTACCTACTTATAATCAATGTTCCAAAGCTAAAAGTAGGTACCCAACACAAAATGAGATGCTAATATTTGAAAATAGAATTCAAAAAACGAAAAATGCGAAATATTCTACAATTTTTCCCATGAAATTATCCCCTTTCGACAATGACATTATACACTGTAGACGCGTGGTCAGTGTTGCCAACCCGAATTTTGAAAAAGAGGTAGGTCAGACTAGAAAATTACGTAGAAACTGTATAATTTGGATTATGTAAAGTTCTTAGATCTACGTACTTTTTTTTTTAGTGAAATGAAGAAGTTAGGGTAGGTGAAACAGCATGAAAGGAGTATTTTGTTTACAATTTATTTAAAGAGATACCCCTGGTATTATATTTTTTATTTTTTACTTTTTTATATTATTTATTTCTTGTATTATGTTGTACATATTTAGAAAATTTGTAAAAAATTACTTTCGAAAAGCATCAAAATATAATGGGAGAAAATAAAGGAAAAAAAAAATTTCATAAGTTGCGGTAACCGTTTACCATGCTTGTTTGCCACATTTGTTGTAGGGTTTTTAGAAAATACCCACACGAGGTAAAAATTGCAAGGCGCAAGTGACGCCGTTCTATTTATAAAAGAACATTAACTTTACATTCATTAAATTTAAATGATTCACCTCTTCAAGGCACATAAAAATCTAGTAAATAAAGAAATTGCCACATTTGTGGTAAAAAAATACATTATTAAAAATACTCAATTTTCAGAATCTTCAGGCAAATTAAATTTGTACATATATTGATTAAAATATTTAATATTATGTTCCTGCGAAGGCTCGCTGCTTGTTTTCAAGCCATTTTTCGTAAAAAGTAAGCCTGTTAGCGTGTCCGTAGAGAGTCTGTTTCGGATGTTAGTTTTCATCAAATTTATCGCGGAAAACAGACGCTCGACATTTGCACTACTATGTGGCAATGTTTAAGTTTTGTGCAAACTGGGCCAATAAGGGAAACATTTGAGACGAATCGCCTTTTCGTATTTTTGAAACATGACGACAAAACCCATTGATTTGCCGATCCTGTAGAAATGGAAGAATTGTATTTCCGTCTGCGCAAATTCTTATATGGCGCGGACCCTAGTATGAAACGAATCGTTTGTTGGAGTCCGCGTCTGGTAAAATTACGGAAAATATGCTACTTCAGCCTAATGCGTTATGTTATTTTGCAAATTTGTACAATTTGAAAGAAAATACGTAGATTCTGGGCCTAAGTTCGTAGATGTGCGGGAAAGACCTGAAATACGTAGATCTACGCAAAAAGACGTAGAGTTGGCAACGCTGCGCGTGGAAGAAATCTCAAAGTGGGAAGCCAAAAGCAAGGCAATTGCACTGTACTCGATTTCTAGTTCTAGTACTT
The DNA here is from genome assembly GCA_929108145.2 of Limnephilus rhombicus. NCBI lineage: Eukaryota > Metazoa > Arthropoda > Insecta > Trichoptera > Limnephilidae > Limnephilus > Limnephilus rhombicus. The sequence goes on along the minus strand of OV815273.1, from coordinate 44,755,359 downwards.
TAGTACGTTTAGTACATGGTTTAGTACCAAACTGCCACGCGTCGAGTAAGGTCGTGTCCAGTTGTGTCTTACCAGTAGGTAAATTGCATTTAAAAAGCACCAAAATGTGATGAGAAAATGTTTCCATTACACGGCAAATATGAGTAAAAGCGAAGAAACAACATTTCATTTAAAAGTACACGCAAATGACTTATTATCGATTATTATAAACAATACAAATAATTTTCATGTTTCCCGCCAGACGATTTTATGTGTCATTAGAGAAAATAATGATTGATTGTCTTGTGGTACGGCCACACTGAGGCCAAATTCCAACTTCAAACGTTCGGACGATTGTGTAGAGGGGTAGTTCGTGCATTGGAAGTTCAAGTTGGAAGGTTGGCGTTCAAGTTGGGGTGATCGGCAATGGCTAGTTTGCACGAGTTGATCCAACACATCAGTCTGCGCAAATTATTACGGGAGAGTAGTATAAAACTTGTTTGAAATTATAATTTTTTTAGCTTTACGAATCGAAATCAATATTATGGAAACCAAGCATCGCCTGCAAAATTGTAGGCAACAAATAAGATACAGCGCAGCCACAGCTGTTCGACGTCCGCCATTTTGGAGTTCGGAGTTGGAGGGTTGGCCGCAGCTACCACACGATCAGCCAACTTTCCAACCCAGAATTAAGTTCGGAGTTGGAAGGTTGGCTTCCGTTGGTGGAAGTAGCATATCTTTTTAATGGTGACCAGACAACTCAGAATGACACCAACTCAGAAGCACCTCAGAAAGGTCATTAGGAGTGATGATAAAAAAAATAGGTTATGTTAGGTTAGGGTTACCGGCTATTTTAGAATTATTTTTTCACAGCTTTTAATGACTTTTCTGAGGTGTTTCTGAGTTGGTTTCATTCTGAGTTGGCTTGGAACCCTTTTTAATACATGAATAACATTTGAATTAAGAAATTACTGAAAACCGCTGAAAACACAAGAGTGTTTGTGAGACAATGGCGAGTCTATTTATATAACATCATTGCCTTTCGAGATGAAAATATGCTTAATTCGAAGGCCGAAATACAAGGAATATTAGGAACAAGGGATCGAGGTTGTTGGAACAACACATACAAGCAAACATCGAAAAATCCTGCTCGAAGGACCAAAATGTTGCATCCGAAACTGTTTACAAATTAAAGCTTCAAATGCAACAGGAAATGGACTGTATGTTAAACGAAACGGTGTTTGATGGAATCAAACGAAACGACAAGGTGTTTGCTGGAATTGGGTGATTATATATGTATGGTAAGATTATGGATTACAAAGGCAATAGGGAAAACCAATCACTTACCACCGAGAAATCGAACACAACACATAAAAACGAATGACACCAACCAGTTCCTTCAAATGTTCCAAATCTTCTGGTTTTTTTCACAAAAATGCACATCAATTCAGTTGTTGTTATTGTTCTAATTTCAAATGCTTTCTTCGGCAAGGTGAAATAGTTAGGGAGGGTAGGAACTGGATAAATGACATTCCGGTAGGAACTATGCATATTATCATTTCAAAACCAAACAACTTTATAAAATAATATTTATTGCTGGGCAGATAATATAATAAGCAGGGTTAAATAATATTGCATTTCCCGGAACCAGTTTTTCTTATTCATTGTGAATATAGTAATGAAAAATAGCTATTATAATATAAATTTATATGATTAAAAAAATACATTATCTCCCATTTATAATTAGGTAAGTAGGTATATTAAAATAATGATTAGGTTACAATAAAAATAAAGGAAATTACCCAGTTTAAGAAGAAAAAGAATGTATTTATTTGGTTCTAGAATAAATAAACAATATAATTAAGAAGTCAACATTTAAAAAGATAGTAACATCGTCATAATCATCATCATATTACATAATGTTAAGGATGCCTCCCATTTGGGCCTGTCCATGGTACCCGTTGTGGGATATATTCTTTAACTTTTCTAAGTAGGCTATTGGTAAATTACTTTCCACGGCTCCCTGCAGGATGGTTTCCTTGTAGAGGAGCGAGGGTTTATCAGGTGTCAGGACGTTGCCGGGGTTCACCAGAGCGGGATCCACGGCACGCTGGTAAACTCGGCACTGCAGAGTGCCACCATCAGCCAGATCCACCTCTATAGTCTTCGGAAAGTATATATTTTCTGCAACACCTTCTTGACTGAAACAAACAACACAATTTAATGATTTTCGGTACACTATAATCTACAATCTCTCAATATTAATTCATTACTTATTCAGTGAAAATATTGAGGCCTACCATGCGATTCTGTATCTTTTGTGGATACAGAATCGATTCCATACGTAATCGACTGTCAAATTTGTGTGATTTTCTATGGCTGTTATTTGCTTTTTCTATGGGTGTCTTTGGCCGATGTCAGATTTCAGGGATTTTAGCTGTCTCATATGTTAGTTTAGATTGTTTAAAACATGAACTAATATTAGTATACATGATTATTTATTCGTTTAACCCTTTGAGCAGTATGGCCGCACGCATGCGGGTGCATTCGAAAGATCCATTTAGAGTATCGCCACATATGTGCGGCAGTATGATTTTATTCAAATTTTTCTATTGCCATGTTTGTAATTTCGAGTAAATTATGATTTATAGATAATACAAATATTAGGTCCTTACATATGAAATTGGCGTTTTGTATAGGAGGAACATAAAGTCGATTTAAAAAAAAAAAAATATATATATTTATTTAATCAAAGTATGTACCATTGATATCTATGCACTTTTGCCATCTCATAGGTAGTTCATCGATCCCTTTACTAAAAAAACCATTTGGACGGGAATCAATAAAATCTTTGAAGGCGGTTTGGACTGCCTCATTGGAGTTGAATTTTTTCCCTTGCAAGAAGTTATCCAAATTTCGAAAAAAATTGTAATCTGTTGGGGCAAGGTCCGGAGAGTACGGTGGATGTCTGAGACATTCCAATTGAAGCTCCTCTAATTTGGTAGCCGTCTGTTGTGCAGTGTGTGGTCTAGCGGTCAACTCACGTTTGTTGATTTGCTTCACTCAATTCGTGAGGTACCCACCTTTCAAGCTTTTTCACCTTCCCAATTTGCTTCAAGTGGATTAAAACAGTTTTATTACTAACACCGCAGCCTGCAGCTAACTCGGACGTGGTTTGCGATGGATCCACTTCCACAATAGCCTTCAATTCTTCATTATCAACTTTGGTCTCCGGCTGTCCACGGGACTTGTTCTGCAGGTCGAAATTTCCAGAACGAAAACGTTGGAACCAAAAACGCACCTTGTTTTCTTTTGCGGCACCGTCGCCATACACATCATTAATCCTTCGAGCCGTATCTACAGCACTGGTACCACGGTGGAACTCGTGTATTTCAAGTTTTCCATTTTGTAAACTAAGTGACGCAAAGAAAAAAAACAACTAACTCTCGACAGACCAAGATGCCAAACATAACGTCCGTGACCAAGTGGGTCGGTAGATGACCCCATAAATTTTTTTTTGCATTTCAACCAAATTCCTTTTTTTTATTTTCCATTTATTAGGCAGGGAATTTTACCTATATTTGACAAAATATTTTTTCCTGCGATCAAAGATTTTTTCACTTTTTTTTTTTAAAGGCATTTTATGTATTAATCCTTTGCGCAGGAATACCTAAAATATTAAAAATATATTTTATGTATTTAAGTAAACATAAGAAGGATAGTGATTTTGGGGTCAACCTTCGACCCCAGTTGGCTGCGGGAGAGTTAAGGAAAAAACAAATGAATTATAATTTTCGAAACACAAATACATGAGTAAATAGCTATATAAATTTGAATTTGGAATTCCTAACCAAAGAGAAGATATTTGAGATCAAAGTTGCCAGTACGGCAAAACACCAATTTCATATGTAAGGACCTAATATATTTGACAAACATTTTTACGTATTATAACAAAATACCTATAAGTAAAGGATAAAAAAATAACTCACTAATCAAAGGGTTAATGTACGTTTCAAATTGTATATTGTAGTAAGATGCAGGTACCACTGCAAAGTAATGAAGCTGGCTGGCATCTGCCTATGATACCCATAGAAAAAGCAATTGACAGCCATAGAAAATCACACAAGTTTGACAGTCTATTACGTATGGAATCGTTTCCGTATCCACAAAAGATACAGAATCGATCTTCAAAGCTAGAAAAATAACTCGTAAACAAAAATGGCATTGTGGAAAAATCAACCTTGTATGATACGCAAGTATAAACAATAAGCTAAAATAATACAGTACAGCACAATTTGAACTGGCGGCAACTCGTCCTCATTACTTAACTGTTTATAAGTTTTCAAAATGCCAAAACCTTGGGAATGCAAAACTTTCCATCTTGTACTTCATATAGTAAAAGCAAAGACAACAAATTTTGAAGAAAATCAATTAAAAATATTTTGACAGCCGAATAAGAAAAATATATGAAATCCTTAGCTCCACTTTTGCCCTTTGACGCCTGCAAAGTTAACAATGTCAAGCTGTAAAAAGGATTTAAACATTTGTTACTTGTCTAGGTCCGCCATATTTTCCATGTCTATTTCCCATATTGCACCCCATACTTCATGGCCCACACAGGGCACGATGGTAGCTGATGCTCCCCCCCAGCGTTGACTGAAGCCAAAAAAATCCAATTTATAATCCTGAAAATAAATAATTACGAGCGATTTACTAATCTACCGACGTCACAGGTAACAGCCAAGCTTTCAAATAGAATAACTGGATAAAAAAAACATTTTTTTATCAAAGCAAAATTAAAAAAAAAAAAAAAGTTATATTCTCTCCGTGCCTGTGGATGAATCAGGAACTACAGATGATTACAAAAAGGACTGTGTAGTTGTTGATTTCAGGGAATTTTTATGACTCGAAACTTACCTTCAGTTGCCCAATATTTTTGCGAATGGCAGATGAGTTTTGAATTCGTATTCTTTTTTCAAGTAAGTTGCTGCCATAAGCAAAATAGAAGAATGATTTAGTGGAAGTCATTGTGGCAGTATCTGAAAAAGAAAATGATTATTTAGAACAAATCTGTCTATTTCATAAGCATGTTTATTTTTTAGTGCCTGCCTAATACTACACAGGTATTGGTCAAAGGTGCCAGTTCTACAAATGGAACAATATAAAATGTGGTAAATTATTTCAATTATAAGGAATTTATGTCTACAAACTAGATGTCCCTTCTTGGTTTTTACAGATGGATTGCAGATAATACATTGTCAAAAATATTATTAAATTCACGGGAAATGGTTCGAAAAATTGTATTGTATAGTATGAACAAACCTTATAGAAGTTAACATACCAATTAACAAAATGATTAAAATTCTGTACGTTTATCAAAACCAGTGATATTTCAATAAACTAAACTAAACATGACATGACAGTTGACCATCATCAGCTGACCATAAATATGAATAAAAATCAGTGTTGCCAACTCGAAATCTTTGTTCCCGCTAAATCGTGACGGATCAACGGTCAGAAATCCGTCAGATACACAAATTTTCATCCATTCTGGGGGGGGGGGGTGGCTAGAGAATTTCAGGGATCAAAATTTCTCCATAAATCCATAAATATAGGCGATTTTCGCCTATAAAAGTATGTAATTTGTCACTTTTTTCGAATCCGTCAGAAAATCCGTCATACTGTAAATTCCGTTATACACAAAATTTTCCCGTTTCGGGACACTCCAATCCGCCAGATATGACGGGAAATCCGTTAAGTTGGCAACACTGATAAAAATAAACCAATCACCAGCTGACGTTTGAACTTGAACTAATGTTGCCATCTTGGAATATACATTTCCGCTAAAATCTTCGTCAAAATTCGTCAGAATTTTGTCGATTCGAAGATTTTGTGTCGCCTCCTGTGCGTGCCGTGCGTGGGGAGGTCCATAAATATACCAATCCCGGGAGGTCCAATCCTGAATCCGCTAATGCCGCTAAATTGACGATTGGTAGCGGTAGCCTTTGTTTTGAGAAACTAGAGATGTTTGATCAGTTGTCACTGGATTGCCAGATATTTCCGAGGAACTGGTTCCTTTGCACCATTAAAAAAATGTTTAAATTCATTCATGAAATACTTGCTGAAGTCCCCGGCGATGCCCGGGACTTACAGAGTTTTAGAAATCAAATGTAGACAGTGACGTGGGTGGTTTGATATATTTATGACAGTGACCTTCCTCTTGTTTTGAAGGTCACATGTGCAAAATTTCATCATCCTCGGCAGGGCAGTGTTGGTTATCCAATAAATGGTTTCCGGGGCGGCGGTACCCATAACCCGCGTCCCAAATTGTTACGGAAAAAGAAATACGTAATTATAAAAAGTATTACCTTGGTATTACCTATTACTTATTATTCGATGATCGTTGAATAATAAATCCAAAATGCGTTCCGTAAATGTAATTAAATAAAAGTTTCGCTTGTTTACTAAAACCGAATATATTTAAGTAACTACCTGGGTTACCCCGCTCGCTCAGGACAACATTCAGGAGTGTTCTGGAATGATCCACAATGATCTGAAATATTCCGGTATGTTCATGAACGTTCCATCCTATTCCCGAACATTCCACAACATTCCAGAATGTTCTGGGATGTTTTGGACTATGGTGGAATGCAAGAATATTCTGGAATTGTTCTAGAAATTTGAAGGGGGCGAAACTTCCAGCCCATATATCTTTAAAAGTACGTCCTTCAGGTAAACCCGGGAACTTTCTTCATGGATGGGGGACAGTAGCGTAGCGGGGGGGGGGACCGCCCGGGTGCCACCCGAGGGGGGGTGACACTCGAACGTGGAGAAAAAACTTATGAAAGTGCAAAATTGCCGAAAAAAATATTTTACGCTTGAACACTGACTGAACACTGACTATGGCTCGTTTAATTAAAAAATGTTTATTTTCTTTTATTTTCGTTCCTAGTTCGAAGTATTGCTCGGTCGGGGATTTCCCGTTATTGATATCGTAAACGCAAACTTGTGAAGTGAATTGTTATCTATTGACTGACGTGAATTAGTGAAAAAGTTGTTATTCTGTTAGTGTTTTTATTAGTGCTGAAAGATCATTTAAAAAAAACAAGGTAAGTGGATTTGATAGTTCACTTTTCCAATATTCGCAAAATTTGAATACAATTATACCAGAATCGATCGATAATTGATTGAAGAAAAATGATCAATCATAGGTTTTTTTCTGTAAGTATTATATTGTTTTGTGTACATGAATAAATACTTAAGGAATAATAAGTAATTTGGAGGTTTTTAGAAAACGTTTTTTATGAATTCGAAATATGCGTTTTGAATTTGTTGACGAAGCGCTATTTACACCGATTACCAAATCAACTGCCGTCAGTATTTACACCAAACGATTTGCTGCTTACACTGGGGTAGTTTCGCAAGCCAAGGTAATTCGTCTACCAAATGTAAGAGCACCATCAGATTTCGATCAGTTGTCGATTCTTTGGATAAGAGGTCACCTTCGCATTACTAGCGCTGTAAATCATAACACCTTAATTTTTTTTCCAATATTAGGTTGGGATCCAAAATCTAGTTTGAGTTACTAAAAATAAAGATACTGTATATTTTAAATAATTTAATTATATGTACAAGTATAATCGATAAACTAGTAATCGTTAAATCAGATTTTTGTCTTAGTCCTAATTTTGAAAAATAAAAAGTTTTTTGATTGGCGACGTTACGTGAGTATGGCATCTTGACGGTGTATTCATTCGTTGACCCGGCCTATTCTGATCTCACATTTTTCCAGATTTAAGTTAAGAGATTTGAGCCTGTGTGAGAATCCAAAAGCTTGAATAAAAGTTACACACGGAACAAGCAAATGGGTTTGTCAACTCAAATTTTAAGCACATCTCAAACCGGTTTCAATTTAAGATTAAAGCTACAACCATAACATGAAAATGGTTTTCCTCCGATATTTGCAGCACATAGTCTGAAACTTTCATATCTTGCAACCCGGGGAATATCTTGCAATAGTGGAACCCGGGAATGGTTTCCTTCGAATTGGGTCTGCAGATGAACAGAGTTTCAAACGAAATTTCAAAGGAAACCATTTTCGAGTTCCACGTGCAAGATTTGAAAGTTGCAGACTATGTGCTGCAAAGATCGGAGGAAAACCATTTTCGTGTACTGTGTGCATTAATAATCAAAGCTGAGGACTTACACCCATATGCATAGTCGGTTCCTCGAGATTTCCTCCACTCGACTCAACCTCAAGGATAAATTCAGTATGCAGAACTGAAAAAACTATCCTCGACTTGAGCAAATTCCTCAGTCGAGTCGAGTAATGAACTTTACTATTTTACAATTGAAATTTTATTGTTACACTCAGAACACAAAACTGGTTTTAACTTAAATATGGTTTGTTAAAATTATGTTTTCATGCCAGCAAATGATTTTCTTCAGAATTTTGCAGCATATTAGTATTGAAGACTCCACTCGGAACTCTGTTATTTGTAGCTCTATGGCTCGGTCGGTCGGGATTCCCAATAAATTTTGTTGTTTTATTTTCGTTCCTTGCTCTTACTACTGCTTTGTGGGGGATTCCCCTGAAATATTCTTCGCTTCTTTGTCATTCTTGGTCATTCTCATTTCTTTCGTACATTGTGATTGACGGGAACTCGTGAAGCGAATTATTACCTATTGATTGTTGAAAAAGTTGTTATTCGGTTAGTGTTTTGAAAAGTGTTTTAATTTTGAGTATTGCGAAATTTTTGTTTACACATTTGACTAGCTAGTAATGTTTTTATATTTAAGGAGGTCGAAATTTGCGTTTTGAATTTCTCAAAGTAAACTTTAATAGGGGAGAGGGGGGGGGGGGGGTTACCCATGCTAGCTACGCCACTGACTGGGACCTTCATAGATATTCGTCCGACCTTAGCTCTGTAGATATTAGTCCTCACTCTGAAGTTCATAGATATTAGTTCAACATATTATGAGCTGCAGATTTTCGTCCGGCATACAGGCTGTAGATATTAGTATCTGGAGTCGTTTTTAGCATGTGTAACAGACGTCTTGATGCACCAGATCTTGCTTACGTGAAAATTTGCAGCTGGTCGCCGCACGTGTTCCTTTAAAATATTATTGCCTACCACCTGTTCAGAGAAGAGTAAACAACATATTGACAAGTCGATTCTTGCGAAATGTTACATGAAAAACTGCATGTGTTATTCAAAAACCAAAACACCTTGCATTATCACAAACAACAGGTGCGCTCACGCACCTGGAGAAATGAGGTCAACTCATGCAAGAAAACACTTCGTGTCCAAACCAGTTTGTTATTCAAAATAGCGAACTAATATACCGGACACCTGCTTCGGAACACCTGGGATAATCCAGATAAACAGCAGGTGCAGAAATTAAAACATGTTTACGTTTTCCTTCAAAACAGGTGTACGCAAAAATTAGTATAAAAACCATCTGAAAATAAATATTTGATCATTACCCAAGAAGTCTCTGAGTTGTTATTATCTCCCGAAACCGAAGTGACGATCGGAGTCCAGCGCCCTATTGTTTATAGTATTTGTATGGAAAAAATAAGTGGTCTCATACAAATTGGTCCTTTTCGAGCCAGGATCCCACGCCATCAAATCTTTCTCAGTGGAGATGCCATCACAACGAACCCAGCCGCAACAAGATATGCAGCTACCAGACATGCAGCAACGAACCCAGCAGCATTGAAGTACCCACCACTGTCCCACCCCGGGATAGGCAACTTATGGTCGCCCCTTCGGAGTTCTCGCAAGAATGTAATTTTTTTGAATAAACGGCTCTACATTTAATGTAACGAATCTAGACCTTCAATGTCCCCTCATACTGTGTTAGGTGGCGGTATGCGGGCGCGCCTACAGGACTGTACTGTAATGGTCAATCTCTACAATTCTAAAGCCCATGGAGGTGTCAATGCAAAAGCAATGAGCCTCATGGACAGTCAAACAAGTAGTTAGTGACATGAACAAGAAAAAACAAAAATAAACAAAAGTAAACAGCAACCGTCATGATCAGCTCATGACAGAGAAAGACCACACACAATCCGGGGGGCGGCACTGGGCACTGTACAGAAAAAAGAGAGAAAAGACAGGAAAATAACAGATATGTACAGAATAGCAGTGCCGTAAATAGCCTTTTCTGCGCCCTGTGCGAGCTTCCATAACTGCGCCCTATTTAAGTGGACCCTTCGCCTATTACACCACCCACTGTGTCTCACTCACTAAAACTCAAACGCAAGTTCACCAGTGCAAATAGTGTACATTGATTTAATTTAGAGTTCTTGGTATGGTAGAGTTTTGAATAAGGAAGGTAGCATAGCATAATATAAATTGGGTTTAAGCATAGACATATGAATATTAATAGACCAGAACATAAAGGTGAGGGGAAGAAACCAACTACAGCGGGGCGCAGAGCGGGAAAATGAATTCGGTGATATGTGATTCGTCAATAACTCAATCTGAGAGTATATGGGCATCTCGCATTATAATATCACCATTTAGTTCTTAAAAGTAAACTCTGCTCTTTAATGAATAGACCTTTTTACATGGGAGCGCGAATTGCTCGCCGCGAAATGAACAAATTTACAAATTCCAAATACAGCAAAGTAAAGTTCGCCTATTTTCATAGTCCAATATTTTGTTGACGTATTTAGTTAAGACACTTTTACAAATGTTTCATAATTTACTTACCCCACAAAACAGCGACGAGCACACGCCATGTGTCTCGAGTGATAGTGTGTGTTACAAAAACGACCATATTATGTGATCTGAATAAGCTTATAATAAAGTAAAATAATGCTTGCCTATGGAATGTAATACGACAATTGGGTTTATTCTCTTTTTCACTTCTATTTTTACACGTTTTCAAAACACAAGCCACTATTTTTGCTGTGTTATTTCGTAAAATGCACCGATGAGTGCTCGACTCTGGCTCGCAGAAGAATGATGACGTCACATTTTTTAGATTCACGCGAAGCCATACTCGATCCCAGCCGGTTCCAATGGAACCGGTGTGGGGAGGGGGAAATAATACGCTTTTATCGCTTAGGGCAGGTCTATTAATATTCATATGTCTATGGGTTTAAGTATGAATTGGTGAACAAAACGTTTATTCGAAAATATTTGCAAAGATTATTCACAATTCACAACTACACAATACACAAATGAATGAGATCACAAATGACTAAGTTCAGATAGTAAAGATTTAAAGCAAGCCATAAACTTTTTTAAAGATTGACTTTTCGCGCTTTCTTCATTGCGAAATCTTTGATAACCTAATATATATGAAGCTAGTGGGCCTGACGGAATACCTGCCCTGGTATTGCAGAGGTGCGCTGCAGAAATAGCTCCAATTTTGACGAAGCTTTTCAAAATGTCCCTGAAGTCTGGCTCTGTGCCCTCTGGTTGGAAAAAAGCGATCATTCACCCTATTCCAAAGAAGGGTGACCGCTCCAACCCAGCCAACTACCGCCCCATAGCGATCACATCAGTTCTGTCTAAGGTAATGGAACGTGTGATCAACGACAAGCTGCTCACATACCTCGAGAAGAACAAAATTATTAACGACCGTCAAAACGGACTCGTGCGGTGATCTTCTCGCGTATGTGACGCATGTTTGGGGGCGATGCCTGGAACGTTTTGGTGAGACCCAAACGGTTACACTGGATATTTCCAAGGCCTTTGACTGGGTTTGGCACCGAGGGCTTGTCAAAAAACTGCCTTCTTACGGACTTCCCGCATCCTTGTGTACGTGGGTTGCCGACTTTTTGAGGGAGAGGTCGATTCAGGTGGTTGCTGACGGTTTCACGTCTTCCTCGCATTCGATAAATGCTGGCGTCCCACAGGGATCGGTTCTGTCACCGACTTTGTTTCTGTTGCACATCAATGACCTCTTGTCATGTGCACCGATTCATTGTTACGCGGATGACAATACAGTCCATGATAGCTTTTTGTTTGACAAGCCCCCAAAGGGCACACAAACTCCAATAGCTCGGAGGGCTTTGAAGCAAAGAATAGACGGTTACCTAGAGAGTGTTTTCTCTTGGGGTAAGAATAACCTCGTCGAATTTAATGTTTCAAAGACCCAATCATGTTTGATAACGTCTAAAAGGGATCGAAATGAAAATCTAGTCTCCTTCAACGGAAGCAACCTTCCGAACAGGACCTCTATCGATATGCTTGGTGGCCTTTAAGTGCGTTGAGCGCGCGCGTCAGACTCAGGATGTGGGGTCCTACCGGGTTCCCAAATTTAAAGTAAACTGAGATCAAGAAGATCTCAGTGTCGCCAAGTCTAATACATACACAGGTTTGGTACTCGTCAGAAAGACCGGCCAGAAGGAGGGGGCTGATCAACGAAGTGTTAACCAGGACACCCGCCCCTGGTGAGAGGCCAACTTCAAGTACCGCGCCCGGAAAATTAATAGGAGTTTTACCTTTCCAGGTGTAGTGTTCCTGAATGAGCATTATGTCAATGTTAAGGTCAGACATGACCCTCAGCACCTCCAAAGTGGCCATCCGGGATCTCTGCAGGTGGAGAGGGGATTATGAGGAACCATAATCTGTTAAGCGGAAAGCGGCCTCCACAGCGGCTTTTTGAGCCGGGCAGTCCCTATCACCCGTCGGGTGATCCGCCGGCTTCTTCAACGAACTCAGGTGGCACAGACAGCGGGTAGTGCTTTCTTGGGGCAATCCTCAAACGAATGTCCCACAACGGCGTAGTGGCGGCAAGATTCTTTATCCTGTGCGCAGCTCTTACTTATGTGCCCGTATTGATGGCACTTGTAGCATCTTGTGGCCCCAGAATAGTCGCGAGTCCGGCAGGCGTTCCACCCAAGGAAGCACATCCCGCTATCTATTAGTACCTTCCTGGCGGTCGGGTGGCATGTCAGCACCATGTTCATGGTCGGTGTGTCCCTCTTCCCAAAGAGGGAGACCCGCCTCATGGTGTGAAGGTGGTCTTCCCGTGTTAATGTTGTCTGTCCCTCCAGATTGTTGGAGTAGATCTCGTTAAAGAGCTCCTGGTCGGCGGAAGTATCTCCTTTCGGGACATTGTATATCACGATTTTCGGTAGGCGGCCCATCGGATTCACCATCTTCAATCCACTCGCGGTCAGTTTGGCCTCAACCTTCTTCAGGTTTTCCAGACCTTTTTTGTCCTTTGCGTGGAGGGCCATCCCAGGAACCCAGCAGCAACGAGATATGCAGCTACCACATATACCGCAACGAGATATGCAACAACACATTGAGCAGCTCGCAGACATGCAGCAACGAACCCAGCCGCAACGAGATATGCAGCTACCAGACATGCAGCAACGAGATATGCAGCTACCACATATACCACAACGAGATATGCAGCAACAAACTGAGCAGCAACGAGATATGCAGCTAACAGACATGCAGCAACGAACCTAACAGCAACGAGATATGCAGCTACCACATATACCGCAACGAGATATGCAACAACACACTGAGCAGCTCACAGACATGCAGCAACGAACCCAGCAGCAACGAGATATGCAGCAACAAACTGAGCAGCAACAAGATATGCAGCTAACAGACATACAGCCAAGAGATATACAGCAACAAACTGAGCAGCAACGAGATATGCAGCCACCAGTATGCAGCAACGAACCCAGCAGCAACAAGGTATGCAGCTTCCACACATGCAGCAACGAGACATGCAGCAATACACTGAGCAGCAACGAGATATGCAGCTATCACACACGCAGCAACGAGATATGCAGCAACAGACATACAACCACGAGATATGCGCTGCTGGGTTCGTTGCTGCATATCTGGTGGCTGCATATCTCGTTGCTGCTCAGTTTGTTGCTGCATTTCTCGTTACTGCATGTGGTAGCTGCATATCTCGTTGCTGCTGGGTTCGTTGCTGCATATCTTGCTGCATGTCTGTTGCTAACAAGATATGCAGCTTCCACATATGCCATGCAGCAATAAACTGAGCAGCAACGAGATATGCAGCAACAAACTGAGCAGCAACGAGATACGCAGCTACCAGATATGAAGCAACGAACCCAGCAGCAACAAGATATGCAGCAACAAACTGAGCAGCAGCGAGATATGCAACTACCAAATAAGAAGCAACGAACCCAGCAGCAATTAGATATGCAGCAACAAACTGAGCAGCAACGAGATATGCAGCCAACAGATATGCAGCAACGAACCCAGCAGCAACAAGATATGCAGCTTCCACACATGCAGCAATACACTGAGCAGTAACGATAAATGCAGCAACAAACTGAGCAGCAACGAGATATGCAGCTACCAGATATGCAGCAACGAACCCAATTTTATTCTTCCACACATATTTTCTATATTATTATTGTTATAAGTTTTATAAATGATATTGTTAAATTCACCTGCTGTCAAACTTCTATAGCAGCTTAGCAGGTGCTTGAAATGAAAAAAAAACTGGTAAAAAAAGTTAAGGATCCCCCGTAAATCCTAATGGACAATAATTCTATCCAGGACGCCATATTTGGGATGCCACCGCATAGGAAGTTTATGGCGCAGACTGCGTCAATCGAAGAATGCGATAATCACCGCCATGGTTTGCTGGATGGAGTCCCCCCTGATGGCCCTCTGGATACAGGAGACGGTGAAACGGCTGCTCGCATTCATTTTGGTGTTTATTATTTTTTTAGTTTCAGTTCTTATGTTTTTCGTGCTAATTCTATGGTGTTGTTATTTACTTTTACCTCATCTTAATTTATTTCTTTTGTCATTTTGAAATATGGAATGAATTGCATTGCCCCATACCTGCATTACCTTTTTTTATATGAGCTAAAAAAATCCCTCAGGGCCTATATCATCTTTGGGGATGCTGTGGGGAGGGTATTTTTTATGAAAAGTAAGTAGAGGAGAAGTTATAGGGTATAAGGAGTGGGTTATCTGGGGTTCAAAGTGTCCAGGAATGACGGACGTATGAATCCATCCCTCCCACCGAGGTGCAAGGTTATGGGTCGAGAGAGTCCGGCTGGAGAGGACAAAAGATCTAACTCAACCAGTCTCTGCTGATCCTGCCTGCCACGCAATAGTAAACACCTTCGTGGTAAACACGTGTAAACACATCCGTTGCCAAAACCTAGACAATTAGTATCGCCCTGGTGTAAGACCACCATTCAGAATTGAAACGTTGCTTGAAAATGGCTTTAGCCGTGTTTGGTGACCAGATCTGAATAGCCAGGTACTTCCCAACCTTCCTCTTCCCCACCTCCTTCCCCTCACCACTACCTTCAGCCTCACAACATACCCCAATTGGGGATGCCATAGTCTCACTGGCTCCAGACGGGAGCAGTTGAGATTCTTGTGCGGTATTTACTGTAAAAAAAAAAAAATATATCACCCCTGCTAAGTCACCAAACGTAGCGAACCACTTGGGGTGACCTATGGCAGAGGTGTCGGTTATCCAATTAATGGATCCCGGGGCTGCGGTACCCATACCCGTCTCTCAAATTGAAAATGTACATGCATACATTCTGGAATAAACCATTATTATTATTATTACTAGAAGATCCGGACACACTTTGCTGTGGCTAACGTTACACAACGCCACGCCATTACCCAAACTTTATAACCAACGCCATTTGTTAAATCAAATCCACACTGCCCACAAGCCAGCCCGCTGCCCGCTGCCCACTGCCCGCTGCCCGCTTGCCAGCCCGCTCCTTTTATTTATATATTTAATCTATTGATGAAAACCGTATGAAAATCCGTTGGGTAGTTAATTTAAATCTAAGCGCACAGACTGCGGGAGCGACTTCATTTTATACTACGTAAAGATGATAAATAGGTAGGTCATTCTACAGTTGAGGAATAATAACAAAAGTACCAACAATAAAACGAAATTGCTTATATTTAACGTGTCGTATTTTATAATTCTTTATTCTATTTATATTAATTTATTGTATTTCTAAGGCCATGTACTCCATGTCCTCGCATCCCGTGTCTCCGTAGTCTACGTTGTGGACTTCTTTGAACTCTCTGTAGGGGATCGAAGCCAGCAGAACGAAGCCGCACCTTCTAGCCAGGATCTGGGATGCCTTGGCGGTAACACGGTGCCGGTCACCTTCAGACCCACCGCCTTGCAAAGGGGGACCCTGAAAATATCGAAAGAAGTTGGATTGATAATCAGGGCCGTCTTAAGCCGTGAAGGACCCCTGGGTACACAGAGTTTGGGACCCCCTTACCTTAGCTCCTTGGCGCCAGGGCCGGCCCTGCACTGAGTTTGGGGGTCCTGCCAGTGGCGTAGCTAGCATGGGTGGCACCCGGGGCGGATGTGACCCCCCGGGGCGTAGTGTCCACCCCCCCCCCCCTATTAAAGTTGACTTGAGAAATTCAAAACGCTAATTTCGACTTCATGTGTATGCAATAACTTACCTTTTAAACCGGAAAACATCAAAAACACAGAATAGCTTTAATAGCGCAGCTTTTTAATTATTTAAATGGCAATACCGAAATGGTTCAAATCAGTGTTGCCATGTGCATGGTTTTTAGGGAGGCGTCTACTAATATCTACAGGAATTCCAAAATTCGAGATGCGGCGGTTTAAGAGTGACATCATAATCAAAGCGGCCAATAAGCGCAGTTGATGTCGCGGGTGCAGTAATCGTCATTTCCGTTTCATCTGAAATCCAAATCACAGCGGGGCTATAGAAGTTTCACTTCAATAACACTACATCGTATACTCCTCTTTGTCCATTTTGAGCTAAAAGTAACTTTACTCGACTTGCTAGCTGCAGTTCCTCGTCAGAAACGTGAAATATGATACTACGACACGGAGCACAGCCTCTCCTGCCTCTTTGCACGAACATTCCACTGTTACCACCAGTACCACCAGCTATTTTATTAATAGTGTTCATAACTAATAATTCTGCAAACTAATAGACCTTGTGTTAAAAAAGTATGTTTCTTGTATTATCTTTTCTAAATACGGTTCTATCACAGCTCAACAAAGTCGCAATTCAACACCCTTTGAAAAGTCACTAAGTGATGAAAAAAAAGCACATAACTACGATCTATGACTTTTTAGAGGAGTGATGAAGTGCCACTTTGTCGAGTTGTCCGGTCACCCCTAAATACCTGCACAGATTTATTATAAACCACTCATTTAATGTAATTACTAGCTGGGTTACCCGGCTTAGCTCAGGACAACATTCCAGAATGTTCTGGAATGTTTCACATTGATGTTCCCTATTCCCGAACATTCCAAAATTTTACAGAATGTTCCGGGATGTTCTGGAACATTGTGGAATGCTCTCAAATACTCTGACTGAGGTGTCCGGCTTCGCTCAGGGAGTTGATGTGAGTTTGAATTGACGTTTCAATCAACGACGAATCGTGCTTTATATAGGTACCCCATATGTAAAGACTTTAAATGTTCCAGAATAATGTTCCAAATCATTCCACAACATTCAGGAGTGTTCTAAAAATTTCCACTTAAAACCTAAACCTTCTAGACTCACCAACACTCTCCGCCACTCATTTCTGAAACCTTCTAGAACTTTCTCCTTCCATAACATCCTAGAGCATTAGGGAACCTTCCAGAACTATATAGAACCTTCTAGACTCACCGACACAAACCATGCTCCTTCCAAAACTTTCTAGAGCTTTATTGATCCTTCTAGAACTTTTTGGAACCTTCTAAACTCACCGACATACTCCGTCACTCCTTCCAGAACTTTTTACAGCTTTATCGACCTTATAGATCTTTCCGGAACCTTCTAGACTCACCGACATACTTCTCCACTGTGAGGTGAGTTCTACCCACCTGGCGCTCGCCGGGTTACAAAACTTTTTTTAGGCAGGAAGGTAACATAATATTGAAAAAATGCGAATAAGAAAGTCCAAATAAACACAACGATTTCACAACGAACCATTAAAACGGCTACCATCTTGGAAACAGAACGTTCAAACAATTTTACAAACAGACAAAATACAAAACGGTTGAATTAAAACAGGACTTCGCTATGCTCAGTGATAATAATCATAAGGAAGAAAGTGTACGGAGAGAAGTTGTAGAGAAGTGTGATTATGTAAATTAAATAAATAAATACTGCACGGACTGATATTCCACAATACAATCAGGCAGTCTGTTAATCCATGATGTATTTTGATAACATTTACAAGGCTTTCGTTAAACTGAAGAAGCAGATTTATTACTTGAAACCACTCTGTTATTCTTTCTTTGTGAACTTGTTTAGTAACACTTGCAATAAATATCACTTTATAAATGTATGATTGCTGCAAAGTAACCACTTGCATTACCGTGATGTATTCGTCTTATTATTCAATAAAGATTAAATTGGTAAATTGAGGGTCGTCTCAGCTTTTACCTATCAAGGATCAAGGCATAATATCTTTTTGCAAACATAAAGCATAGTGTGTTGTGAACACCAAGGTGAATATGACACGTATTATGGGAGCTCTGAATTTTGAGTGGTTTTTCTTTCTTCTGTTTATCAAATCTGGTAAGTTTTCATGCTTTTTTCGGAATTGGAAAGGTAGAAGGGTGTATACTTCTTAACAACTATTTTAATGATGATAAGAGGGATATAAAAACAAAACCGCCACTATCCACCAATGCAAAACGATCAGCATTTAAAAAAAATCATTTGCATATTTAACGAATATTAAAAAAATTTACAAATAAATTCTCTCAACAGGTAAAAAAACTCAGCTATCTTGTCCTATATTTAGTCAATATTCATAGGTTTAAGTACCGAATAGTAAACTCAGACTTTTTAAATATATAAACCGTGTTTAATACATCGAAAATGTATGTTATAGTATGGATAATCTATGAGAAGGATGGTGAAATACCTCCTTAAACTTTTTTTGTTATAAAAAAATAAGAGTTTATGCATGTTATATTGTTCTACCTATTTTTTGGCCCACCGAACGATTGAGGTTGAGCACCCCTGGTGTAGAGAGTGAGATAGATTACTAATAAATCATTAGGTCAAAATTGCTCTTTCAATCATTTTGCTTTTACACGCTTCATACAGGCCTAAAAGGAAAAGATTTTTCCCTAGGGCCTAGTGTGTACATTTTATAAAAATAAAATAAACAAAATTTTTGGATGGCCTACGGAGCACTTTGGTCCATATAACTTTGAGTCAGGAGGATGTGGGTTCAATGACTGACACAGAGTAAAAATTATATTGTCACGGGGTTTATTAATTTTACATAATATTATTTGGGGGATGATGTTCCGGGGATTGCGGTGATGATGGTTGGATACCCTTATAAAGTGCTGTTGTGAGAAACAAATATATATATTTTTATTAAGCATATAAAAGTAACAATTAACTTTGAATATTGTATTTTTAAATTTACTTAGTACAAAAAACATATTTGACTATTATTATTGTTAAAAAACTGTTTTGGGAGGATGATTTTCCGTTTTAGGACAGCCAAGAAATATAGAGTGGGTACCTACTCTACTCCACATTTTAATGGAACTTTTTTCATAATGAAATATTATTTTTCTTCCCAATAAAGACAAACATTCACAGACGAATAACCTGACAATATTTGAATTCATCCCACTCCCACCAAAATATGCGGAAATTGTTGCTTATGCAACGATAGAGTCTTAGCTGGCAGAGGAATTTAATCTGCAATGCCTGGGTGGGAATCCGACACATTTGAAAATGTCACCTACTAAGGACTAATGTCCGACCAAAACAGGACTTTCTACCGAAACCGAATCTTCGGTTCTGATTAACTGGTAATTAATTTTATCAGTCTGAACAAACAAAGATAACAAAGGCAAATACCGTTATAGTGCTAAATTAATCAGTCTCAACTAAGGTTACTATAATAAAATTAGTTTGTACGACAATAGTACTTACTTAAAATTCAGTTCTATTCGGAAAAAATGAAATATTATTATTAGATTACTGATTAACTTTAGTATTCGTAATTAAAAAGTCTAATATTTAATACTAATTCACGAACGCATAGTTTCGGTGCGGCCGAAGGTTCAGCAGATTTTCTGCCGAAACCGAAACTAGATTTTTTTGCCGAACCTTGCCGAAACTGAAACCGAAACCGAACCTTCGGTCGGTTACTACTAAGGTCAAACAGACCGGTCAGAACGAAACTCATTTCGTACACTTCTGTTTTCTTAGTTCTATCAGGGGAGGAATATCCGTGCTCAGGAACATGCGACCCCACGCAGCAGACTGTGTTCAAAGTTGGACATACTTACGTGTACGCATACAACAGTGAAGTCATTACCTCTGCTAACATATCTGACGATGCCGTCCAGAACAAAGACTCACGGCTTTCCTTTACTTCTGATGTTGAAATATACATTCTATCACCATGTGAACTTATCATGAAAGTAAGTTGAGATTTCTATAGAGTACCAACATCTTTTATATTTTAGATAATCCTAGACCAGATATAAAATGTAAAGTAATATGGATGTAATTATAAGTTTTCATTACGGCATATTTTTCCTTGCATGTGTGAAGTTAAAGTATCAAAGACTGGTTTGATGCAAGTGGTTGCAATGGCTTATCAAAATTCTGGCAGGTGATTAATCAGTTAAGTGAAGTTTTTTTTAATTTGATTTTGAAAAAAAACATCAAAAAGTCACCGGAGACCAAAATATCGATTACTTTTTTTACTCCAAATAATGTCAGCAATCACTGGTTGAAGTAAGTCAAGTACTTCTCTTAATACCCAGTATAGGAGGATCTTATATAAACAGCACGCCAAATTGATTCAGTGTCCTGGTCTTGTCTGGGATGTTTTGGGTTAGATACGTCTAACATAAAGATTTACAGATTTTTTATCTTTCTGACGTTTTAGATTGAAAACCCAATCTTGCAAAGCTATACAAAAATTTCAGAAACGGTGAACAGAGATGATAATGAAGCAAAAGCTTTCTCAGATGCATTGACAAAGAATAGTGTCCACATACATTACAGCAATGGAAGCATTCCCGAGATATGTGTCGGAGATCCGGAACCATCTTGGGTCCTCAATGTGAAGAGAGGTATTGTGTCTCTTCTGCAGTATAGCACGGAGGATACTAACCATAATGTTGTTGAAGTAAGTACCAATCTTAAACTATTTTCTTCAAATGGATAGACGCTGTATTTATGTGAAGAACTTATCTCTGTAGTTTGAGGTGTTGTAACACTGTTAAGCTGAATTTACATTATGAAACCAGTTGCATACACATTGTTTCATGACATTAGTTGCACTACTAGATTCATGTGCAAACATTCAGTTTCACCATGCATGCATTATATGTATGTCACAAAATTAGAATCTCGCTAGTGCAAAATTATGACAGATGTAGTGGTTTGCAACTAATTGCATGGTGTAATACAACTAGTGTCGCGAAAGCATTTCAGCTGATCGGACGCATGTGTTCCTTGGAATTGCGTGAGAGTTTTAACGTCGAAAATGACAAATCAATGATGGAATGCTTGATAAAGTATTAAAAGGAGGTTCACTCATCAGGAAATAATTTTTTATAGCTCTCAGGATCTTAATTTGCTAATTCAGAGATTAACTGCATTGCACTCAGGCGCTTTCTTGATAATCACCCTCGAATCCAACATCGTCTTATCTTTCGTGACAGTCTTTTCTTTATTTTGTACATCATCGTGTGTGCAATAATATTATGCATTGCAGAAAAAAGCTTTGATGTTGGTGGTGCCATGATTGCTGTAATACTGAAGGTTGCACGACACTAAATTTGTACAATTTACAACAATTTTTTGGTGTCAGGCACTTATTTGGAACATGCAAGTTGCCTAATATAAATTCGGC
The DNA here is from genome assembly GCA_929108145.2 of Limnephilus rhombicus. Taxonomy (NCBI): domain Eukaryota; kingdom Metazoa; phylum Arthropoda; class Insecta; order Trichoptera; family Limnephilidae; genus Limnephilus; species Limnephilus rhombicus. The sequence goes on along the minus strand of OV815273.1, from coordinate 44,733,535 downwards.
TTTACTATCTGTCCCCGAGAACACCAAACACAAAATGTCCAGCAGAGTCGAAAAACTATATTGTTTTTAGCAAAACTCTTGTGACTTCCACTAATATTAGCTATTCAATGCAGTCGTTTTGTATAACCACAGCTTATCTTCCAGTGAACATCACTTCTTAGATAACCTTGTACTATTTAAGGCGAATTCGAACCATAATACAAACTGTCGCAGTCAGTCGCAGTGATAGGGCAAGAGTTGATGTAGCAAATGGCAACCGAATGCTCATTGTGCAGACTCAAACGCTAATGGTTAAATCCTGGCTCTTTGATTGGTGGAGTACAAAACAAAGGCATCGGGAACCAATGGTGTTACGAAACAAATAATATTATTTTATGTTAAACTACTTCCTACATTATACTTAGATATGTCAAAGGTTGGGACATACCCATCTTCTTCAAATACAGGAAATTTATTTTGTGGCACCACTTTAATTAAAAATTAAAAGATTTTTTGTTTTAACTACTTTTAATAGTGTCTATAAAACCTACATCTTTCAAGAGCGATGCTCTCTTCCTCAGGGTTTAATAAAAATAAATTTTAACAATAAACTTAACGGTGTCAATGGAAAGGAAGGGGTGGGAAATAATATTCCTTCCCTCCTTCCCACTCCTACCTTTCCATTGACACCATTAAGTTTATTGTTATAATTAGTTTTTAGTAAACCCTGAGGACGAGAGCATCGCTCTCGAAACATGTCGGTTTTATAGACATTAAAAGTGGTTAAAACAAAGAAATCTTTTAATTTTGAAATTATTCTTAATTTTTTCATTTTATTTTCTACATTGTCGCATTGTGCCAATAATACCAACAACAGTTAATGAAAATACGAAACAGACACGCAACTGGGACGTGAGGTTTACAAGCTTCAGTTATCCCTAACAAAAATATAATAATATATGTACCTTTATATTTATTTTATTTATTTCTTATACCCACTTACTTCAGTTTTACTGTTTTCATTGTTTTGTTTACTTGGGTATGTCATGTGTTTGTGCACAATTGTATTTTTGAGACATTTCTTTTATGTCCAGTAATGAATATTAAATGTTACAGAGCGATATTCAAGGAACTTGTCAGCAGTGGTATACCAATAAAGAAGTGGATGGTTGGAGAATAGTGAAGAAAAGAAGTGACCTCAGTAGGTGCCTCAATAGAGGAGGCCCCAATATTTACTTGACTAAAAAAGTGCAATTCTATACTTTCATTTATCCGTTGGATTACTTTAAGTAAGATAACAACATTATCTAACTAACTTTGCAACAAAAGAAGAAGTTTTTTCTGAATATCTGAACTTTTGCTGGATATGCTATTAGAGTTGACCCAAAAACACACACTTAGTTGTATTCACTTCTGAAAGTGATATCCCTGACAAACATCACTAAGAAATAGCCTCTTATGTGCACCTCCATATTGTTTTCAGCGATAAAGTGTACATGGTCAAAAATGTAATATTGAGAAAGTTTTTCTTTTGTAGTAAAATGAACTCTTTTCAGTCTCACTGAAGTTTTCTTTATTGAAGTTGAATAACATATCGTGTTAACATATGTGTGTTCCGATCAACTCTGGTTGCGATACCCGTAAGATTATTTTTAATTATTATTATTAATATATATATATATATATAGGTATAATAAGCAGTAATTGTTGAATGAAACACTAGTGTATATTGAATCATTTGGCGGGTGTAAGATAAGCCGCCATAGCTCAATTGGGAGAGCAGCTGACCGGCAATCAGAAGGGTACGGGTTCAAGTCCCGTTGGCGTCATGTATCTTTTCTCGGAAGATTTTTCAATGTGGATGAGTGTTTCAGGCTGATAATTATTGCTTATAATAATTATTTTTTAACTTTATTTGTAATGGTTATATTTAAGATTAGAAACAAAAGTTCTCAGTTTTCATCAAGGTCAGTCAAATTAGATAATTACATCCCGTGACTAGGTCACGGGACGAGGTCATATTTATATATATAAACATAAGTAGTTTTTTTCTACACTTACTACTTCTATTTGTCTCTTAGGAGCTCTCGTGTTTGCAAATATGTGCTGGGGGATACCCAGCAGCCTGTCACGGTCACGTGCAAAGAGAGACATAGATTCTTGCCAGTTTACACGGCCTGGAGCATGTTTGTGACCAGTATCAACCAGATATTGACTTTGGATAGAGTCATCCTGAAGGAAATGCCCGCTTTTAAAGGTACATGCATTCAACAATACACTATTACGTTATATTACACACAATATAAAAAAAAAAACAACATGGAATGAAGATTTATTTATTTATTAATTAACTCCCTTTTTCGGGGCTTTTTCATGATTTCTTAATTTCAATGATTTATTTATTTTTATATTAACTTAAGACAATTAAATTTACTTAATTAAATGAAGACAATATTAGCGAAACTTTATTGAAAATCTGGAGATAGAAAAATCAGAAAAACGATATTGGCACCTCTGGGACTTGAACCCAGGACTCTTTGCTTACATGGCAAGTGCTCTACCAACTGAGCAGAGGTGTCTATATCAAATTCGGTCACTTTTAACTGTATCATACTTCGACTAAGAACTACCAACATTATCTTAATTTTCTTAACGCACATATTATTGGCTGCTATCTTTATATATGACTAGTTGACCCGGCCACGCGTTGCCGTAGCTAATAAAACACAACGTCATCTACTGGATGGTTATCCAACCTTTATAACCACCGCCGTCTTTGAGTTTATCGCAAAGAGACAGACAGATGCTGCGGAGGACTTTAATTTATAATACGTAGAGATGGTGTGAAAGATTATAATAATCAGGGCTGGGCAAAATACATGCCTTGATGTTATTAAAATACAAATTACAAAATATTTTTTCGCATGTATTTAAAATACGAAATACAAAAAACTTTTAAGTCCTGTATTTGAAATACAAAATACAAAATACAAAATACAGTATTTTAACCATTTTTTAATTTCAAATACAAAATACAAATTACAAAATACAAAATACATTTGGTTTTGGTAGAACCTTTGGTTGCAATAAATTGTCGTAAGTGCCCTTTTCTAAGGGTACGTTTCCATAGAAGCAAAGCTGAGCAGAGTGAAACAGAGACGTGCAAAAATTGACCAATCATATTGCTCAGAAGACACATCTCGTCTCCGCTCCACAAGTTTTGTGGTATAGGACTTAGGTGTTAGATAAAAATAATAATTATTATTATAACACTAGCTGGTTTCCGGCAGGCGTTGCAATGCCATATTCAAAGAAATAAATTGTTTCTCCCTGCATGTCCTTTCCCGTGCATCGCCGTTCCCCTCCCGCATCCCCTTCCCCTCCCGCGTTCCCCTTCCAACTTCCCCACCTATCCTCTCCCCTCTCCCGCTCCCCTGTTTCGCCAACCCCCCTCCTGCGTACCATATATTCAGTCTCAGTACATTCAGTTTTCAAACACATTTTCATTTTTCACGTATTACAAATATTCATTTTGTATATTATAAGAACAATCAATCAAATCTGGTACCTAACATAGGTACATATTTAAAATATTTATTTATAATTTTAAAAATCCATAGACAATTCTTTTGTTACAAAAAAAACAGCTGCCTGCTAAATTCAATTTCATCAAACGCCGAACTGTCAAACGTGCGAAGTTAAAATAGTCGTTAAGTTTTCTGATATTAACCAATTTTCTGCATAATTTTCTCAATTTTTCTTTCCGTAAGAACCTTCTACAAAGTATTAGAAAATTAAAAAAAAAATGAATGAAATAGATAAAGTCATTCTGAAGTTATGGCGTGACCAAGGAAAACAAGGATTAGGTAATTTTTATTTACGTAGATGACATTTGTATAGCGCAGTTAAGTATTATTTGACTTCAAATGCGCTCTACAGTAATTAATTAAAAATAATCTAGTATTCAGTCAAATTATTCCTACAGTGCTTGATCTAATACTATCATTCAAAAATGTACAATACAAAGCAATGACAAGTATAATTTAATATGATACAAAATGTACAATAACAGTGCTACATAGCACAAGACAATAATAATAACTAGCATGACATAAAAAAAAAATGTACAGTACATTATAAAGCAATGATTAGAGAACTACAAATAATCATTAGTAAGAGTGCTATAGCACAGGACAATAGGACGATAGTACAGTATTCTAGCGTTTTTAGTCTATGTGAGTTTATTTTTCAGAATCATTATTAAGATCGCTAAATGTATTTGAAAATGTATTTTGAGGCCATAAGTATTTGAAATACAAATTACAAAATACTTCAGCAGCAGGTAATTGAAATATCAATTACAAAATACATTTTTAGGAAGTAATTGAAATATAAATACAAAATACGTATTTGTATTTCAAATACGTATTTCAATTACAAGTAATTCAAATACTGCCCAGCCCTGATAATAATGTGTTTGAAATGCTTGGGGTAACTAACGTATAGTGTCCGACCGAAACTAGTTTTTATGGCCGAAACCGAAGCCGAAACTAAGTCTCAGGTTCGGCCGAAACCGAAACCGAAACTTCCATATAAGGTCATGTTTTCGTGGAAAAAAAAATCAATCTTAATTAGTCAGCCTTTATTTTTAAATCATATATTAATCATTCAGGGTGAGTTTCTTCATTTACCGAGAATGCTAAATGCAATGCTAATTGTAAAAGAAAACAATCGAAATTTAAAATTTAAACGAAATTTCTATGCATTTGACCGTTTACTTTTACAATTAGCACTGCATTTAGCATTCTCGGTAAATGAAGAAACCCACCACCAGTCTCTGATATTTGAACTATAAATAAACATAATTATCACTCCTTATTTCAAATAAATTATTAATGCTTTTTGAAATCGTAATCGTAAATCGCTCCATAAATAATATTTAAAAAAAGAAATAGTAGGTACAGTTTGTCAAATAAGAATATGTAATAAGTAATTTATAATATGTAGAGATGTAGAGATAGAGATTGCAAGATGAGGCTGAGATAATAAGTCACCAAACGTAGTTAACCACTCTGAAACGTGCCACACTTCCGCAAATATGAAATATCACATTCATATTGAATAGAATTTATTTGAGCATGCCTGCTTTCGAAACTCTGATTTGTGGATTTGAAACTGTAGAAGAGGACCTTAATCACTCGGCCATGGAGACCATCAAATTCAATTTAACCAGATGATAATCTGAAATTAAAAATGTAATAACTGTGAGAGCATTTCATTTTTCAGATGAATTAAGAAAAGAAAGTCTGTTTTTTAAGATGGAAAATCAGGATGGTGAATTATTCAGATTGGAGAGTCTAAATGATTTTGTGGCGCACTTTAAGACTGTCGATCGTGATATGTTGCACTCCCTTTTCACTTCACCCAATGTCGTGGCGCTCTTTAGGAATGCAACTTATGACGAGTTGGCGTACGCCTTCAACTCTTTCAACACAGTTTATAGGTGGTTTGTTTATATTTATTTATTATTCTTAAGTTAGTTCAAATTAAACTTTCCCGCCCCCCTCCCCCCCCCTCTTACCAATCTCCTTTCTCTCCTCACTCTTTCTTTCTCACAACATACAGATTTGTAGAGAGCAGTTGGAACTCTTGTGCGGTATTCATATAAAAAAATATTGTGGTATGCTCTAATGTACAAAACTATAAAATTATTTATGAACCTTACCATGGTTATTTTTAAATACATATTGCACTAGTGCAGAAATATCATGAAAAATCAAAGGATATAAGGGAACGTACCCATACTACGTGACCCGTTTAAGGGGGGGGTTCTTCAAAATACCGTCACAACTTACGGAGGGCGTAAGTTTTTATCACGTAGTCATCAAGAATATTTTTTCCACTAACTTTTTAATATTTTTTCCACTTGTAATTATAGGTATGCATGCACTCTTGCTGTCACGCAGCAAGCGCTGTATTAATGAATACAAATATAAGCCAAATAATTTTTTTTTAAAACTTTTTGTTGGCAAGAAATGATTCAAAACCATATTTATGATTTACTACGTGAAAACTTTAGGGGGAGGGGGGGGTCTTGGAATATACTACAGCCAACATATACTTTAGCTAACACTAATAAGCTTGATGGTTAATTTGATGGCTTGATGGGAAATATCAAAATGACGCGACGCTTCTCGTGAATGTCTTGCGCATGTGTGGATGAAAGTTCGAAGAGGCGAACGTAGCGCCATCTGTCATTCAACAACATAAATAATTTCGTTCTGTTTGAAACAGGAAAGACGGTTAAATTTGTTCATACAAAAATACTAAAATCGCGATTAAAAAATGGAAGGGAGGGGGTAGGAGGGTTAAAATTTGTGGTTATAATTATTTTTTGATGCCAAATTAAAAAAAAATACACCCTAATCACTTAGCAGTATTAAATATATTTTAAAACCTATTCTCGTACCTACCAAATATATATAGAGTGTGACCACAAACACCGAGATACGAGATTTTTATATATAAGATAGGCCATTAAAGATTTTGATGTTTCATAATTTTAGAGGCAACTTGGGCAATTATTTGTGAGTAAATGAAAAACATAAAAAATAATTTTACTTTATTTATTATAAAAATATAATTAACTATCTACTCAACACTCATGTTAGATTTTAGTGGAATATTAATATTTAGGCTCTTGGCTGAAATGGGCTCTGCATCTCGGATAATAATAGCATCCACGAAAAAAAAAATTATACTGATAAAGTAAATACTAAATACTATAAAAGGAATACTAACTTGTTTGCTTTCAGGAATATGCTGCATCTCTTGTACCTCGTAAAAACGGAGGCAAGCATCAAGCTTGTATTGGCCTCTGCCAATCGGCAAGAATATACGCACTCCCTGGAGTCCTGGCTCAGATCTCTCCCCTTCGTGAGGAACCCCACCATTGAAATGCTCGATAACTTACGGGTAATGCAGAAGACTAAATAAATTAATGAATTCACAATCTTTCCAGGCACCAGGTACTTGGGGCTCTTGTGCAGTAGGTAAAGTAGGAAAAAAACATGTGTGCAGTTCACACGCGGTAGGAGTGAAACCTTCAGAAATCTAAACTAGACAAGAGTGGGGAGGCTATGAAGCACCGCACAAAGAGGATACCGACTATACTATTTATACCGATTATACGATTATGTATTAGATTTGTTTATTGCAAAGTATCATGTTGCATATCTTTGACTAATTTCAGCCTGCGCTTGACATTGAAGTTATAAAGGATATTGCCTTCCTCGGCGTCTCCGGTATGGTGTACACATACTGCGCAAGCAGGGACGCCTGTTCCCGGGAGCCTGCGGTGGCCGCGCTCCTGGGGCACTGGGAGGCCCCGCTCTCCCGCAGGGCTGAATCCATGCGGTGAGTCCCCTTCACCCACACGCAACCATCTGTATATTGCTCTCAACCATCTGGAGCACGTGAGGCTATCCGGGTATATTACGAGGTTGTAGGTAGTGTGGAGGGAAGGAGATGGGAAAGACCGAAGATGAAGGTGGGGAAAGTACTTGTCTACAATCTGGTCGCCAAACACGTGCAAATCTATTTAAAGCAACTTTTCAATTCTGAATGGTGGTCTTTCTTATATGAAATACGAAATACCTAATGATTATTTAGTTTAGTTTATATAGGCATGTACGTATTATTGCTATTCTTCTAATCGTTTTTATTTTAACCTTAAGGCGTCGCATCCGCGCTCATAAGAAGAAGATGGAGAGATTATATAATTATGAATGTTAGAGGAGCGCGCTAATATTTAAAGCGATAAAATCGATGCGAAAATTATGAAAATGTTTAATAAAACACGACTCGTTTGAAATAGAGCAAAAATCTCCTGGAAGGCGTCTTAAGTATCATTTATATAAACATTGTGAATTTTTTCACAACTATAACTTGTAAAATAACTGAAAAAAACGTGTTTATAATCATGTCAGTTTTTTATAAACAATAAACGTGGTTAAAACAAAGAAATCTATTAAGCCGCCGCTACCCGAATTTCTACCGATTTCTTACATATCTCCCTTAGACATTTGAAGTTTTAAAGCTCTTAAAAAAATATATGTTATTTTTGAAGATAATATCTAGACACGTTCCATGCCGTAATGCAAATGAAATATCCTTGATAGAAAAAAATCGGAAAGTATGCTCCGTTTGTTTCAGTTATTTTACAAGTTATAATTTTGAATTAAAATGGTGCAACAAAATAAATTTGCTGTGTTTGAAGAAGTAAATATAGTTTGCTTGTGTATGCCGGGATTTGAACCCGCGACCTCCAGATTCTTAGTCGAGATTGTTATCTTTCGACCATAGAGGTCAAAAAATGAAATGATTAAATTATCAGTCAAATTATAAAATTGTATTTTTTTTACATTAGCTCCACACAGGAAGCCGTGTGGAGGGTCTTTTAAGGAATGGAAGGAGAGGAAGTTCTGGGAAGGAAAAGGGTATTAGGGGTGGGTAGGAATCTGGGAATCAGTGTGATGAGGAATGACGGACGTATGAATCTGAGGGGGGGGGCCGGATCGGCAGAGAGGGGGCGTGAAATAAAAGACATTGGTCGGTGTAGTGAGTCAGTCTTTATTTGTGGCTACGTAGCGAGGGTCGAAGCGGAGCGGAGTGACAGTGGTGCCGTGAGTGTTGCTGCTGCGTGGTGATGGTCAGGAAGCTGCGGCGGTGAAGATCATAGGTCTTCAGGGAGCCGGCGTGTTGCCCTACACCGTGGCGGTGTAGAAGTGACCTCGGTCCAGGCGGTCGATCGCCGTCGTGTTGGCGGGATATGGCAGCTGTGTGTCCTTTGAGTCGGCGCACACACGTGACGCAGGAAGGAACCTTGAGAGGCGATGAGGGTTGCACCCATATGAAACAGCAAGCGCGTGCTTGGTAGTCGATAGGTCGGGTGACATCTCATGTCGAGGCGCGAACGGGCCGGACAGCGGATGGTAGTTGGAGAAGTAGTCCTATAAGGTGATGGGAATGTTCCTGGTATCACACTGGACAAACGTTAATCGCTTGTTGCGAGATCGGCAGCCCCGCGGAGGCTGGTAAAGCTTTACGGCACTGGACTAATTGTATTCACTGCTCGGTGTGTGTTTCTCGACCGATGAATGGAGGTACTGACTGAGACTGAGCTAGCGAGCGCCGAAATGACTCACTTTATATACTAGCGCGATCGGCAGAGTAGCTTGCTAGCGCGCCAGGTAATGTTGCGTGAATTCACGTAAAGCGGAGGTATTGCCCGAACGTTCTGCGGGCATTTGTATTGCACAGCCACAAGTTCGAGGCCTTTCGCGTAAGTGGCGGAATTATTAACCGCTGTAGGTAGATGTACCGGCAGTACATTGCGCTGTGTGCATTGTTCTCGTGTGTTCTTTTGGCGCCAGTGGCGGCGCAATAAATTCGGCAAAAGTGGCCACCACAAATCCATCCCTCCCACTGCAGTGCAAGGCGTTGTTCCGAAAGAGTACGGCTGACGAAGTCAAAAGGACTCCCTAAACCATTCTCTCCCTATCCGGCCTGCCGTGTAGCTGGTGGGCAGACGCATCCGCTGCCAAGATCAGGACAAACCTCACCCGAACCCGGGCATCCCGGCTAAGTCACCAAACGTAGTTAACCACTTGGGGTCCAATAAATGGTTCCCGGGGCGGCGGTACCTATACCCGCATCCCAAGTTGTTTCTAGTCTAAAAAAAATATTTAGGTAATTGAATATTCCTGACTTGTCGGTGGAATGGATTTATTTTATGAATCATTTTAATATTTCGAAGACAAGACGAAAGTAGCTAGATTCAGTGACAGTGATACCTATAGAATGATTAGTTTAATTGTTTTATGCTTATTACCTTTAGATTGATGAAAAAACCACATCGGTCCGCCATGCCCGAGGAGAACTCCGACTATGCTGACATATTGCTTTCCCTAAAAGCTGTGGGGAATGCTGGAGTTACCAATAACTTAAATGCCATTATGGATATTATTCAGGTAAAAATATATCCATCCACTAGTCTTTGAAAAATTCGAAATCGGAATCCCCGCCTCTTTTTGGGAGGGATTTAAAAATACTTGACAAGACTTTTTTGGAAAGGTTGAAGAAGGTATTTGAGAGTTGTTTTTTACAGGTAGACTTTGCAAAGTCCGTAAAAAACATTAACTCCTTTCTTAGGCATTGTTTATTAAGTATAATAACAAGGACTAATCTTACTTGACTTGAAGCTAACATTCAGAAACCATTACCAACACATTGTCAATCAGGCCAATAAAATGCTCGGTTTTATCACTAGAATCACCAAATCGTTTAAGAACTTTAGTAGCTTCAGAATCTTATACTACTCATATGTAAGAAGTATTAGAGTACGGCTCCGTGATTTGGTCCCCATACTATGCAATTCATAGCAGCAAAGACGAGTCTGTTTAAAAAAAATACTTAAGAATTCTAGCTTACAAATCTGGAGTACATCTGAATCTAGAGAACTATGCTGAAAGATTTACTCACTTTAGAGGAAGTATCACTCGCCTAAAGAAGACACATTTCAGATATAATCTCTCTGTTTAAAATCATAAACGGCATGTATGATTCATTTTTAATTAATCAAATTAATCTTAATATAAGGCCGAAATTCAAGAGAAACCTTGAAACCTTTTGGATCGATACTTACCATAGTAATACAATTTATTTCGTCAAACTCGCGAACTGCTAAACGTACGAAGTTTTCTGAAATTATTCAATTTTTCTTTCCGTAAGAACCTTATTTTATTTGCTTCAATTCTAGTGGACCCGAGTCTACCATACCGAAGGGACGAACGTCAATTGTTTGACAGGAAAGTAGGTAGAACAGTTTATATGGGAAAATGAAATTGTTTTTTTTACTATCTTCCTCGCAACTTTTCCATTTTTCTCACCGTTTAAACCTTCCTTGGACTACGACAAACATTTCAAAACCAAAACCAGCTAAATCGGCCCAGCCGTTCTCGAGTTTTAGGGAGACAAACGAAGAGCAATTGATTTTTATATAAATAAAGGAGAATGTCTGTATGTGGTGGACGAGCGGGCTGGCAAGCGGGCGGTGTGGATTTGATTTTTATGAAAATATACAGTTTTATGCCGAGCATATATTATATTTAGTACATGTGACCTTCAAAACAAGAGGAAGGTCACTGTCTTCATTTGATTTCGAAAACTCTGTGTAAACCCCGGGCATCGCGGGGGACTTCAGCTAGTAAATAATAATTGTACACCGTTAATAAAATTTGTCTCACTTACAGGATCGTCAGCTGCCGGGAAAAGTGCGCATTGCGGCGATGAAATCACTGAGAAGAATGCCAAACATCATCCAGATGGCTTGTGAAGACCTTTCTAAACTCTTGCAAGGAGTATGTCACTTTAATTCATCAAAAGGTCTACAAAATCAACTTTTAAAATGATGTATATTTTATGAATTTATTATTTTTTTTAGATTGATGATGTTGAAGTCCGTATCGCCTCATACCTCATGGCACTCACGTGTAAGCCCGCTAATCTGCTAGAGAAAATAAGATTCCAATTGCAATACGAAGAAACAAATGAAGGTATTTTGTTGTTGTTAAATCTCTTCATTTTGTAAAATTTTCAGAAGAATACGAGTATGTACTTTATTTATTTTTTATTATTAACTTATTCTATATACTTAATTTAATTATTGTTATTATTATCTACTAACGATGGGCGTAGGCACGGTGGGGCAAGGTCGGGCGTTTTCCCCACCTTGCTGCATGACCTTTGGGATTGTCGACCGAGTCATGTTTTCAAATTTACAGCACTTAATAGAATGGTTTATCCTTCTTGCGTTCATATTATTTGTGTTCTTAGAGCCTTAAGTATAAATGTGTTGTAGAAGCCAACTTTTTTCGGTACCTACTCCAGATTTTTATTTTTTGCCCCACCCTAAATCAAAACCTGGCTACGCCCTTGCTACTTACTGTACTTAGTATTATCTACTCAATTTTCATATTATAATTCATTAATACCTACATAATTTAAATATATTTATTTATAATTATTTACTCGTTATTATTTACGTGTTACTTACTATTTGTCTATATTTTACTTAATTTATTTATCTTTATTATCTATTTAATTAAGTTAGTATTTTCTACTTTATTCTAATATTATTATATAATTATATTAATCTCTTAACATAAACTACTTAATTTATCTATATAAGTAGTTTGTATTTATAAATACAATTAGCTTTATTTACTTACCATTGGCCTTATTATTACTTAACTGTTATTTACCTATTTTTTACTTTAACTTTCCTATTATTATTTATTGTTAATAAAGTATTCATACTATCCCTTTTTTCATTTGTCAGTATGGTAACCCCTTGATTGTGTCTGATAAATCAGTGTTCCGCAAAGGGTGTGCCGCGGCACAGTGGTGTACCGTAGTCTTTAGTTGGTGTGCCTCACAGGGTGGTTGAAAAAAATATCCATCCATCGATATATCCATATTTCTAGGTCAATATATCGATATTTTTGAGCCGTGCTTAATGTTTCAATGTATCGATTTAAAATTCCAAGTATCGAAAAGGCATCAAAATTGATATTTATTTCAAAACAACAAAACCGACCACTTGATTTCAGAAAATTATTCTTTGATTTATTAGAAAAAATGTCAGTTGATTGGGATTTATTTAGTAGTGTAAGATGATTAGGTTAAATGTACTAGATTTTTAGAGCACCAATATCCTCCTTCAAATTGTACCGATACTTTTTATCAAAAATATCAATATCGATATCGATATTTGTGAAAACTATGGATATACATTTATTTTAATTACAAATAAATAGATACGCGTATATAATGGATAAATTCATTAAACATACCGCAAGCTTGTCACAGGGGCCGATCCAGGGGGGGGGTGTCATGGGGGTCATGACCCCCCCCTGGGCTGGGTCCAGGACCTCAGTGGACCACTAATTAAAATTGTTAAACATAATGTTTTAATATAATTTTTGTATCTAATATTATCAAAATTACCTACAGTTTGTCAAATAAGAGTAGAAAACATAGGAGGGTGCCACTGTTGTTCAAATGGCAACACTAAAAAAAACTCATGGTGAAAATGTAAAGCTGTGTAACCTACATTTTTATAAAAAAATTAATAAGGCATAAAAGTGAAAAAATATTTTTTCATTGCAATACAGATACCTATTTACAGGTATATTATTATTATACCTTTGCAATTTTTTTAACATAAATAAGAATAATGATATTGTTTTAAAATATAAAGCAGTTTAGAAAATGCTCACATTTATTTGGTAGCTCATGTACCTAGCGTTGCCCGGGCTTTAGATCATGTCTCTAATTTTAGATCTGAATATATTTAACTCATTCAGATCTAAAAGTAGTGTAACTAAACTCACCATTAGTGATTCTTCCTTTCTACTTACTGTTAAATTCAAATTTATGTCATTAAGTGGGTACTATAAGAACAGTGCTTCTTCTTGATATTGAGTTTTTTCCGTTAAAAAAAAAAGTTTTTTTAAATGTGTACACAGTGTTCTGTATTTTCAGTGTCACTGCACTTTAAAGGAATATTTGACAGTTTATTTGGTGTTGCCAGCCTACAAATTATGTAGTTCAATTTTTAATATTTTCTACTCTTATTTGACAGACTATACCTACTTTTTACATGTATCTATTATTATCAAAATTAAGTTATAACCTCTTGTGACTTGACCACGACTATGTGACCCCCCCTGGCGCTATGTGACCCCCCCCCTGGCGCCAAAGCTGGATCCGCCCTTGGCTTGTCAAGTGAAACTAATGATTCCCAAAAAGAAGTAGAGTCAACGAAGAAAAAACCTAAGCTTGTTAATCGAAAATATGTTCAGATTTTGCCTCTCGGTTAAAAAATAGAAGAATGGGCAGCAAAATTTGCATATCTGGTGGATAAATATTAAATGCACTTTGTTTTTTTCTTTGGTGTACCTCTAAAATTTCTTGATTTGGTAGGTGTACCTTGATCACAAAAAGTTTGCGGAACACTGTGATAAGCCACCACAGGTATTACAAACGTGATCCAACAGTTGATCCTCCGACAATTGATCCCCAGAAAATTAATCCCCTGAAATGTTATCTTCTTCTTATATATAAAAATGAATCACTAAATGTGTTGCTAAGCGCAAATCTCGAAAGAGCTGAACCAATTTTGCTAATTCTCTTTTTAGAATATTCCTTGAAGTACGAGGATGGTTCTTACGGAGAGAAAAATTAAGAAGATTGCGCAGAAAATTGGATAATTTTAGAAAACCTAACGACTATCGCACGTTTGACAGTTCGCGTGTTTGAGAATGACATTTTGCAAAACAATGATTGTTAAATCAGGATTCTATTTTTGAAAATCTTTAAGTTGAAAAATTTATTTAAAGTAGGTACTCCCCTAATAGTTTGAATGGAATCAAGAATTTTAGATATTTTAAATAGGTACCTATGTTAGGTACCAAATTTAATATATATATGAAAAATGGAAATTTGAATAAAAATTGTAAAAGGTGGTAAGTGGGCTGTTTAAAAACTGAATGTACTGGGATTGAATATATGAAACGCGGGAGGAGGGTTGGCAGGACGAGGGAGCGGGAAAGGGAAGAGGGAAGGCGGGGAAGGTGGAAGGGGAACGCGGGAGAGGAAGGGGACGTGTGAGAGGGAGGAGAACTCGGGAGGGGCAATCACCTGCCACATGTTAGTTCGCGGGACGGTGGAAGGGGGGTGGAGTGGAGTGGGGAGAGGGAAGGTGGAGTTGACGGAGTGGGAACGCAAGAGGGGAAGAGGACGCAGGAGAAGAAGGGGAGGCGAAATGGGAAAGGACACTCAGGGAGAAACAATTTCTTTATTAAATGGCATAGCAACGAATGCCGGGACCAGCTAGTTTACTATAAAATTACAATTTTTTGTGCATTTTTTTCCAATTTCAAACGTAAAAGATATTCAGTTCGACTTTAAAAATACTCTTAATAATAAGTTGGTATGAATAACAAAGGAATTTATACAAAGTGTTGATTTTTTTGTACTTATGCGCTGGTACATACAGTAAATAGAGAAGCAGATTTACCTTGATGCATTTGAATGAAAATTTGTTTTATCCTTTTTTTTCGGCGGTACATCCTCTCTGAACATCCCTAAGGCCTGAGGCGTAACCACGAGGTCTCGATGTCCTTCCGTCCCCCTCCGTCACCCGACGCTCATCTTTTCTTCAAGGTCTTCAAAAACTTCCCCTTCTCTCGCAAGTACATTTCTTCGAGGCAAAATCGGGGAACCGGCTAAAGGGCGCGGACTTCGTGCATCGTCTGTGGTTGGGCCGATAGCTATACGCATTCTCATTGGGACTGCCCGGTGGTCTATGGAATACTTTCTCTGGCTTTTCTTTTTATATATTTTATTTTCTTTCTGTTATTATAGTAATTACTTACATTATAAGATAATCATATAACTGTTTTTTCCTCATTACTTATTTTACTTTCAGAAGGTTTCTTCGACTGGTCATAGCCGCTATTTTTCTTTTTATTTTACTAAAACTATTATCTCTTTTTGATGTTACCTATTTCAGAAGAATTATTCCACGGGCTGCTATTTCTATTTATAATGTTAATATAAGTACTTGCATACTGCTTACTAACCCCGTATGCATGGACATTGGAGGGTCTAGAGTCGTTCGAATAAATATAGCTTCGTTCAAAAAAAAAGTGACGTGTGCGGTGAAGGAGGAAACCATATGTTTCCTTATAACGCCGTTGGGAAGTGGTGGGGTCCCCTCCAATGTCTATGGTACTTACCTATTTTATCATTTACTAGCTGGTACCCGGCATACGTTTAATGTAAGTGGTGGGGTCCCCTCCAATTCCTGGCGAATATTCTCCTTAAGGGCTTCAATAGTCTGAGGCTTGTTGATGTAAGCCCACGACTTCAAAAAACCCCATAAAAAGAAGTCTGGAACGGTTAAATCGGGTAATCTGGCCGGCCAGTGCAAATCACCAATTCGAGAGATTAAGCGACCCGGAAATGCTTCCTTCAGAATATCGGTTATGGCTCGAGCAGTGTGCGCCGTTGTACCGTCCTGCTGGAACCATATGTTCTCCAGTCCCAATTCATTTCAGTCAAAATTCGGTAATCATGGCTCTGTAGCGCGCACAGTCACAGTCACAATCACAGTCGTCGTTTGGCCCGCGGCGTTCTAAAAAAAAAATGGCCCGATGACTCCTACATCGTAAACAGCGCACCACGCAGTAACTTTGAGCGGGTGTAATGGCTCTTCGTGGGTGATACACAGATTTTCGGTGCCCCAGAAACGATTATTTTATTTATGCACGTAACGGCTAAGATGGAAATGAGCTTCATCGCTCGTGATAAATGAAAAATCGTCCACCTCTTTGTTGAGATTCAGGATGACTTGAGCGTAGGTTATACGTTTGGCGGTCAACAGCTAACAGCCGATGCACTGTCTGCACTTTGTAAGGGAACATCTTCAAATCTTTCACCAAAATTCTGCGTAGGAACCGCCGGTTAATGCCCAATTGCGTGGCACGTCGTCTGGTCGCTGTTCTGGGCTCATCTTCGACATCTTGGGCAACAGCAGCGATATTCTCAGCAGAACGGCTGCTCCGGGGCCGGCCAGCCTTGGGAACTTCTCGTGTTGTCCCAGTCTCTTCAAGGAGAAAAATGCCGCAGCGTTTGTCCAGTTGGTGTCGGAAGGCCAGGAAATCTGCGACGAAATTCAATCTGCGCCAACACAACCAACGAATTGTTGCGCAAAAAAATGGAAACAATTATTCCGCGTTCTTGCGGAGTAAACCGATTCATGGCTTGTCGATTTGTATTCTGCGTTTGTTTTCTTCACAAATGTCAGAACCGAATTGACATTTGGCGCCATTTGCAAAAGTTATAGTTTTTTCCAATAGGGTGATTACTTTTGCCCTACCTTGTATAAGTACGCCGGGGAACTAATTGTCGGCGGATCAACTGTCATGGAACCATTACAAACATTATAAGACTTATATAGTTAGCAGTAGAATGTAATTGTTGGCAACTACAAACGTACTGCCCAGCTGTAATTTTACTTTGAATAATTGTATCTAGTAATTCTACTTTGATTAGGTGTTTCTTTTGTAATAATAGGTTTATATTCTAACTAGCAGACCCGGCCACATGTTGCTGTGGCTAACGAAACGCAACGCCATTACCCAATCTTTATAAAATCCACACCACCCGCTTGCCAGCTGCTCACTGCCCGCTGCCTGAATTGAATACTTGAATTTCTCAGCTTTTTTCTACTATAATAAGCATCTATTGCTGAAAACCGCATGAAAATCCGTTGCGTAGTTTAAAAGATCTATGCGCACATACATTTTGAGCGACTTCATTTTATACTTTCTAATGATATTATATTACGTTTATAGTATTTTTTTCTCTTTTAATTTCTACAATTGTAAAGATGTCCATCTCGACCAGGAATGCCCTAGTGAGATGAGCAGCTTATGATTTTTATTGTATTACTTCTTTATTTTTTTGGATAAATAAATATCTTTATTACCACATGCACATAGGTACCGTTGTTCACTGAGATAAATATTTAATATTTCAAGGTCTTGGAGTAACAATAATTATACATTTTGTTTCCTTTCAGTGACTTCCTTCATGTGGAATCATCTCTCCCAGACGCTCCCACAACTTCCAGAAAACTTGAGGTCAAACATCACAGAACTACTCCACGATGAATTCTTCCGCTCCAAATACCAGCTGGGTATCAGCAACTCCGCCTCCTTCCAAGGCGTAAACAAGTTCTTCCCCACCTTGCACACTCAGTTTGTTGCCGATCGGAAGATCATCTATAAAAACAGATTCCCATGGATCGCCGCATTCAATGTTGGATTCTCCGTGTTTACCAACAAGACTGATATTATCGAAATCGGCGGTCACTGCAAAGACGTCAATTCTCTGATACAAGCGACATTTGGTCGTAAAAACATTCCCAAGAAATTTCATCCTGAGATACACCCAGGCAACTCGCAAGAAGACCACGAGAATAATATCATAACAGACGACGAGCATACAAAACAGAAGCATATCAAGTCAACTGAACAACTGGAAGCACAACTGTATGTGAAGATTTTTGGAAACGACCTCCTCTACACATATAATATTCATGACCTATTCGCAGATCTCAAAGAATACGATGACTTAGATTTGAGGAAAACTTTGGATCTAGAAGATTTCATAGATTTTAGTAAATCAGTAAATCCAATGAAATCCTTCACTTTTCCCACATCTATCGGGTTCCCCATAGAGATTGGTACAAACGCTTCAGTAGTGTGGGGGGCAAAATCGAATGGTACCTCTGATAACAAAGAATCTCCACTTTCTAAATTTGACATGGCCTTCGATATGATCATGTATTTCGCTCTAAATTTTTCCGGGTCAATGGTTGTTGACGCGCATATATTTAAAAAGGGATTGAATTTTACAATAGATTCAGCTATCCAGCAGACAATGAAGTGGAGCTTGAATCTCGCAGGGGACAAGACAGTTAATCACAAAATTGAAATGCCAGAAAACCAGAACAGCCGTTTTGATCTTAAATCAAAAGTTGAAGAAATATTTTGATTTTTTTTTGGTATAACATAGATATTATGCAAAAATAATGGCCAAACGTTATAATATTTAAGAAATACCTGTAATTTATTGTACGCAAGTAGGTTACCTATGTACCTATGACCTTTTGCTTCTATGCATTATGCATGTCTTTAGGTTCATGAGCGGTGAAGTAAGAGGTGTCTTCAAAATGAGATTGTGATTAAAAAGGTGATATCAACGGGCGCCATAGACGGTCAGAATAACCGATTATGGATTATAACATTTCCCCAGTTGTTGACTAAACCTTTTCTACATTGCAATGTTTTGTATTGTAACTTATACGTATTACTTACCAAAGATTATATAAGTATTTGCCTTTGTTTTGATAAATAAAGAATTATTTTAATTTGACTTCATTTTATTGCACTTCAGTATTTATAAATAATTATTAATAAGCATTTAATTTTAAATTGGTTATTACTTACGTTACTAAATAATTTGTGGATTACATTTTTTTTTCATGGAGATTGTATAAATTTGAACTTAGGCTAGGACTCACACCTCTCCAGATAATATATAAAATGATTTAAAGGTTTAGGTGAGAACTCATATAACTAGTTGGATAAATTATCCATAGATGTCAGTAGGTGCAAATTTCCCTCCAGCCAAAGAGTTACGTTATAAAAACCTCTGTTTTAGGTTTTTTTACCTCTCTTCTCCACTTCTCCTTCACCTCTCTAAGCCATACTTTCTTAACAAGTAACTCCTTGGTCTGTCTTGGGTAGTTTGGGATCTTCTGAATATTCACAATTGGGAATAAAGCAATAAATTTATGAATCCTTTAAAGTTTCCTGAAGATGCGTTATCATTTACAAGTTCCTTCCTCAAAAATTTTACAGAGATGATTATTATTTACACTTTATAAACAATTGCAGGTATTTAGATAAAATATAGGGGGCTAACATAAAATTATTTAATAAATTTATTTGTAAGATTTTACTTGAAGCCTATAATAGAATCTATAGAAAATGAAATCTTGTTCTTTGTCGCCCCGTCTGAGGTGTGTCGGTCATATCCACTGGGCAAACTATTTATTTCACATATAGAAAGTTTTCCTGACTCCAGTTCGAGTTCTCTGTCACTCCTTTCTCTGTCTCCTTCCAAGTCCTCTCTTAATTCAAAAGACTTGTGCACGTATGAGTTTTCCCTTAATCCCCCCGAGAAATTTAAATGATCCGTTTTGTAGACAGAAAATGTGTTTTCGTATGGCAACATTCTCATTTGTTCCGTTCTGATGATGAAGTCTCTGACGAAAGAGCTGACGGCGAGGTTGTTGAGGTTGTGGTGAAGGAGGGCGGGGGCGGGGTTGGACGCGGGGGCGCCGCAGTCCTGAAGCAGGCGGGAGCGCAGCAGGGCGGCGGTGTGCGCGCGCAGCGGGGCCAGGGGCAGGGACGGAAGGGCGGGCACCGACTCCAGGGCACTGTCGGCGAAGGTTCTTCTCTTACGGAGGCGCTCGTTCATCTCGGGGTTCCCTGTCAGAGGGACCCATCTTTGGTAACCTTCAAAATAAACACATGGTTTAGGTTCTGTTAGTTTTTTTTAATGTTACTTTTCAAAGAAGTGTTGAGTTGACTTGATTCTGGGTTGGCATGGAACCGGAGAACGGATGCGTGGCCGTTCGGATCGTTCGCCCCGTTTCATACGTATCTTAATTTTGGATTAGAGAATTTTGGATTTGGTTTGGTATTTTGACCCAACCAAACTGAAAAATTATTTTTGTAATCAAAAGGTACGTGAAGTGTCCAGTACGGATGTGTGCTGCTTTATTTATTTGTGTTCTAAAATTTGACGTGATTATATATATTAAAATTACCAACAAAAAAGAAGCATTTTTCACAATGTTTTTATTTATTTTATTTTTCGTACAGTGTATAAAGCAAGATATATCTTATATATAAAAATGAATCGCTGAATGTGTTGCTAAGCGCAAATCTCGAGAGCAGCTGAACCGATTTCGCTAATTCTTTTTTTTAGAATATTCCTTGAAGTTCGAGGATGGTTCTTACGGAGAGAAAAATTAAGAAAATTGCTCAGAAAATTGGATAATTTCAGAAAACCTAACGACTATCGCACATTTGACAGTTCGTGTGTTTGGAATGACATTTTAAATCAGGATTCTATTTTAGAAAATCTTTAAGTTGATAAATTTATTTAAAGTAGGTACTCCCCTAATAGTTTGAATCGAATCAAGAATTTTAGATATTTTAAATAGGTAAGTACCTATGTTAGGTACCAAATTTAATATACATGAAAAATGGAAATTTGAATAAAAATTGTAAAAGGTGGCACGCGGGCTGTTTAAAAACCGAATGTACTGGGATTGAATTTATGGAAAGCGGGAGGGAGGGAGAGATGGAGGAGGGGGGAGGGGCGGGGGAAGGGGGCGAAGGGGGAGGGGGTGGGTGGAAAGGTGGTGGGGGGGGGGGGAGAGAGTGGGAGGGTGGTGAGAGGGGGTGGGGGAGGTGGAGGAGGCGGAGTGGGAACCCCCCTTACACGATGCGAGCGAAGTCGCGGGAAAAAGTTAGTTTTTAATATTTAAACTTACAAATAAAATCCAAAGTTTCCTCCAAAATGAAGAAAAATTGAATTCTTTAATTATATATGTAGGTACACCTATCATAATTTAAAATAAAAATAAATAAAATAGCTCTTGTCCGTACTAGATATTTAGTATAACCTTTGATTTAAAAAATACTAGCTGACCCGGCTACGCGTTGCTGTGGCTAAAGAAACACAACGCCATCTACTGGATGGTTACCCAATCTTTTAACTCACACCACCATCTGTTAATTTATATTATTATAGCGAGATCCCGGTATGCGTTTCTATGCCACTTAAGAAAGAAATTATTTCTCCCTGCGTGTCCTTTCCCATTCGTCCCGTTCTCCTTCCGCCTCCCCTTCCTCTCCCGCGTCCCCTTCCCTTCTCGCGTTCCCATTCCACCTTTCCTCTCTCCACTCCCCTCGCCCGCTTGTCCCGTCCCGTGAACCCCCCTCCCCCCTCCCGAGTTCCCCTATCCCCTCCCGGGTTCCCCTCCCTTTCCTCCCGCGAACCCCCCTTCCGAGTTCTTCTCCCCCCTTCCGGGTTCCCCTCCCCCTTCCCGCATTCCATTCATTCAGTCCCGGTACCAGGGCCGTATTTACACTTTTCATGAGTATAGGCCACTTCATTTGCGCCGCCCCTTCCTTCTTCTTAGAAGTTGCCACCTATCATAATCCCTTACTTGTAGACTTTTATTAGGGTAGGTATTCAATAAAGAAATATACGAATGAATTATTCATAAAGTAAAAGTGTAACATTAAAAAAGAATTACAGTTTTTTATGGGATTTTTTTATTTGAAAATATCATCTCTAATAGCTTCATAGTTTATAGTATAAAAGTAAAGTCATTATTGGAATAATGAAGACATTTGGTATTTCTTCACTCGTTTTATAGGAGAAAAACTCCTTTCCCCGGAACAATTTGTGGCCGGAGAGCAAAGTGCGACGCGGAAAGCTATACCCAAGTTTGGGTAAACGTTGCACGAGATGGTTTCCTCAAAAACTTTCCTTAAAAAGATTCAATAATGATGTAGATTCTGGTTTCTCTGCCGTCTTATTAAAGGAAAGGACCGTGAAAGTGTGCACATTCCTGAACTAAATCGTCTTCTAAATCATTGAATAATATTGCACAAGAGACTGAGCTTATTCTGACACCCTTTGTGTTGAAAGTTAACCCATTTAAAAAAAAATTCTTTAAGTATTATGCCTTTATATTATGTCTTATGCCTTCGCACATGTCTTATCTCTAATTCAGATCTCAGTCAAGAGGTTGTTTTAGTTTCCTCATTTGATGTTTCGTCTATCTAAAGTGCGCTCATTTCAATTGCACTTTCTTCGAAATAATCAAAGTTTTCTTGCTCTGAAATGAACTCGAGAAGAGATCCATAAAAATCAGATACCGTCAATCAACAGATGAGCTCTGAATCGGAGCACTAACTTTATTTAGTCCTTCCAAAATAGCATTCCAAAATACGATTAGTAACCAAATAAAGGTAGCCCACTGCCCAAGCATTTTTTGTGAAATATTCGCACCATAATCTCAGGTTCCTTTAAGGGGAGAAATAGTTGTAGAGGCTTCAAAAAAATATTTTTTTTCATGAATCGATGGTAAAACTATTAATATGGTAAATATATTCTGAAAATTTCAAACCAAAATTCTACGCCATTTAAAAGTTATTTGCTTTTGGGTGAGTGTTCCTCGGTCGAACTACCATTTTACTGTCACTCTTATTTTCAAAAGCATTTTTCTCGGAACTACTTTTTTCGAATTCATATAACCTCTAGCTCTTACAGTTTTTGACCAATCGTTATCAAATTCAGCACATAGTTACTTTATATAAATACGCTCTATTTAAACAATTTCTTTATTTCAAATATTTTTATGGCAAAAAACATTCAAAAGATAGGTAAAAAATCATTTAAAATTTTCATATTTAGATTTTTTTGTAAGGAGTGAAATTCAAATAGAAAAAAACATATAGAGCACGCCTAATTACAGAGGCAATTGAAATTCATAAAAATCCTATTAACATTAATAGAGACGACGGAGCTAAGCTCAATAGTTCTTGGTATCCGGTAATTGACGGCTACACCAAAGCTAAATGCAGAAAACCATCTTCAAGTTTACTGTAATTCCAGCTCGCAGTGGAGTGGAGCTGGCAACACGGTATTGCTTCGAAGTGCTTAAGCACACATTTTACCACTAACATTTACACATCTGCCCTGATGATGGACACTGTAACGCTGTCCGAAACGTTGGCTAAAGTAGGAGGTAGCGTAACGTGGCATAACACCCCCAAAACAAACAACAAAAATACTTTTGGCCGTGAAAATCTAAAATCATATCATTTACAAAAAAGTTTTTTTTTTTGAAAAATTGGTTTCAGATGAAAATTGTGACCTCCAGGAACTAATTAATTGTCCAGCCGGATCGCGGCTTACAATGAGCGGCAGCTGATATTTATCTCCGTTATTTTTTGAGGAAAATGTTTGAAAATTTTAGAATATACTCTATCAGCCTTACTAAAAAACCCAGTGAAAATTTTATTCAATTGACAAACGGCCGCGGATGTGAAAACATTACTAATTAAAAATTTGTTCATTGAAAGAAATACACATGGTTTCCACGGCCTGAGAGGGTAGTTTATCTCTGTTTTAACCATTGATGTCCGAACGATATTTGTAATTTTTCCATAGTATTTTGAATGTTCTATATATTTCTTATTTTTGAAGGTGTCGTAAAAACAAATACCATTTATGAAAACTATATAAATTACCTTTTAGATTTGTATATTTGAAATACAGTTTAGTTTTCAAAAACTGACATATTTTAAGATTCAAACTCGGAAATAAATGGAAAAAAATTTCTTACCAAAATTTTTTTTGACTAAAATGTAGAGAAATTAAAAAAAAAACAAAATTTAAAAACACAGTCCTTTTATGTAATAAATTTAGAAGGAAACTATCACCTCACTTTTTCCTCGTGCATACAATAAAAAAATAATAAAAAATTTCAAAGTTTTTTTTATTGCTAAAAAACTAACCTAAAAATTATACCGTCTTTTATATCAGATTTCTTGCATCTCTAAAGACGTTAATTTCTTTGATGCATTTAGGCTCACATGTATTAGATATTATTATTTAAAAAAAACACCACTTTCATAAAATTATCGTAAAATAAAACCTTTAAATGTAAATTTGAATTCTCATGTATCATATAAAATAGTTTTTGACACTTCAATTTTCAAAGTACGATTATTGTTTTATAACTTGACTAAAACTTATGAAAAACCACAAAAAACACGGTAAATATATCAATAATATAAATATAAGAGTAAATTATTCATATTAATAGAAATTAACCATCACATAAGTAATATTGCACATACAAAAATCCTTTCGCACACACATAAATCATTTCGCGCTTCCAGCGAACAACGAATGCGCAGGCGCCGCGCCGCCGCGCCACCTAGCGGTTATGAAGGAAAACAAACAATTTAGTACATAAATATGCATTGTTGCCGGATTTAAAATACGTTTTAAGACCAAATCTTATTAGTAATGTTATCGTGTTTTAGTGTATTTTTGTTTTATTCATGTTGCTGCAATAACACGGGTTATCTGGCGTGCTGTGGTTTTTTTTAGTAAGGCTGTATATGTGTAAAATGAACGCAAGGTATATATATATATACATATATAAAGTGTGTAAAAAATCAAAAATAACTAAAAATACGCCGTCCTACACCTATTTCCTCTTTAAACGCTCGTGCGCCGCGTGCAATAAAGGTAGCCCACTGCCAAATTTACCTTTTTGTGAAATATTCGCACCACAATCGACCGTTGGGCATTGAACGACACAAATCCGCGGTGTCTAAAGAACTGGTCGTCTAAAGGTTAATAGATAGAAAACTCTATCTACCCACAGTGACTTTTTTGTTGTTGTTTATAATCGTATACCAACTTAACGGCTTAGCAAAGCGAGCGAGCGCCGCCCCCTGAACTCTGCCGCCCCTAGGCCGCGGCCTATAAGGCCTATTGACAAATCCAGGACTGCCCGGTACATTCAGTTTTCAAATAGCTAGCGTGCCACCACGCGAAGTTTTCAAATAGCTAGCGTGCCTACCGGATTGCTATTGCAATATTTTTATACAAATTTCATAATTTTTTTTTTTATTTTATTTAAGTTTTTATTCCAGCAAGACTGGGAGGGTAGTGCAATCCCAGTCTGCCATATTACATAAACAACTATAAAAGAAAAGAAAAAAAATAGTTTAAATATTAGGTAGGTACCTAATTAAAGCATAAAATGAAAACAAAATTCATCACACAAATAACAAAAAATAAGCATAAAATTAAAATAAATAATAAGTAGACAGAATTAAAAATAAAAAGATATTTTGGGATCGTCCATCATGGAGGTCGCCTCATCATCTGCATCCATCGCTCATTTAATGGGGAACTGAGCCACTCGGATGCAGCCATGACAATGATATTGGTTGAAGTCCGTATCCTGCTCCAGAAGCTGGCTAGTCGGTGGCGAAGTAGGGCTGGGAATGAGTGCACCCTCCCCTCGGTGAACATCGTGGAGGCACTGCAGAACCTCGGTAGTTGCATAAGTTGCCTGTATGCATTATTGTAGCACACCCTCAGTTTGTCCCATTGCGCTGCTGGGTATTGTGTCCACAGTTCTGACGTGTACAGGGCAGTACAGTATGTCTTGAATAGTAATTTTCTGACATCTTCGCTACAGTGGTAGAACCGCCTTGAGAGCATTCCGGCCCGTATATTAATTGCTCTTCTTTGTCGTTCCATATCTTCTATATCCTTCATGTCTTCGGTTAGGATATGTCCCAGATACTTAACCTGTGAGGCCACAAGCAGTTCAATTCCTTCTAAATATATTGGAGGAATATGTGATGGCTCCTTATTGTGTTTGAAAGCGACGATGACTGACTTTTTAGAATTGTACAACAGGTTATGAGAGTTTGCGTACTCTTCGCATATTTGCACAAGTCGTCTCATCGCTTTAATCGAAGGTGCAAGCAGCACCATGTCATCGGCGTAATTAATGTTGTTACTTCCTTGTCCGCAGATATGACACCCGATGCGTGTATCGTTCAACTCTTGTAAGAGGTCGTTAATGTACACATTAAATAGAGTTGGAGACATATTTCCCCCTTGCCTGACACCGCTCTTAAGGAATAAAGGTCTTGAAGAAGCTCCTGCCCATTGAATGTGATTTTCCTGTTGTCCGTACCAAATAGCCAGCATATTGACCACTGCTGCTGGAACATCTCGCTTTATGAGTTTTTCCCATAATAATTGATGGGAGACACGATCAAACGCCTTGCTTAGGTCAAGAAAACACCCATAGACTGTGGTTTTTCTTTTTTTGTAATAGGCTATTGTTTGTTTTACTCCATAAATGGCCATATCGGTTGATAAGGCGCTCTTGAAGCCGAATTGGTTATCAAGGGTAAATAGTTTCTCTTTAACTAGCGCGAATAAGATTTTTTCAAATAGTCTCGAAAGCATTGTCGCCAAGGAAATCGGTCGGTAATTTCCTAATACCGATGCATCCAGCTGATTGGATTTCAGGATTGGTACGATAATAGTTTTGCTCATATCCATCGGCATGTGTGTGTGTCTTAGGAGGCTTGAGTACATGGCGGCTAGAATAGTATGAAGTTGATCTCCTGCGTATTTTATGTGCTCAATACCAATGGCGTCGTATCCTGGACTTTTACCATGGGCGGTTTGCTTAATTGCGCTTTCAATCATTTCATGAGTAACATTCATGACCAGGTCATCATTGGTCGCAGGCGGGCATGTCATTATCGAAGGTTTCATGGTATCTCCTTGATCCTCGCTTAAAGAGAAAAAGTCTCTAAATTCGTTGGCTATGTTTTCATCACCCGTAATGTTGTTGACGCATAGTGGAACTTTGCTCTTGGCTTTCAGCACAGTTGAAGTTTTTTGCCAAAACTTTCTGAAATCTTTGTTATGCATAGACGTAGCTATGCTATCCATTCGTGCTTTGTTTTCCGAGTGTTGACATTTTCGGAGAGCAATTTTAAAAGATTTCTTACTAGTTTTCCTTTCGTCTGCGAAACGGCCTTCCGTAGGCCTTCCGGCTTGAACCCAGCAGAGGAATGCATGTCTTGAATGGCGGTACAAAGTGGAGACTTCATTATTCCACCCAGGAACAATTGCAAACATTTTTTTGGGTTCTTTCCTTCTGAATGATTTTATGGCGGAGTTTCTTAGTATATGGACAATATTACCGTAGAGAGAATCTAGTTCAAGTTTATGAGTTTCGTTATCACAGTTAAGTCTTTGACATCTTACGGCATCTGGAGGTTTCATTTTTAACAATAGTTTATTGGCAAGGGCGTTGTAAGTTTTAATATCATTTTCGGATTTCGCCGTCCATTTTCCAAAAACCTTTGATTGATTCTGTCTGTTGGAAATAATGGGGGTTAGATTTAGATCTATTTCCACAGTTAGTGGGAGATGATCTGACCACGTCGCATCGGCTGTGATTTTTACGCTCCTCACTGCACGATTCAACCCCTGTGTCATAATACAGTGATCAAGCCATCTGGTGGTTCCGTGGGCGTCACTTACATAAGTAAATGTATCAGAGCTTAAATGCACAATATCGGTGTATGTATAGCTATTTTCTATACAGAAATGTGCAAGTTCACGGCCAAAAAGTGACCTCGGATCCGCGTTGAAATCTCCTATAATCATGGAGTTGGAGCTGTTTTGTTCCTCAATAATGGCGTGTATTTTTCCCAGACAGTCTGCGAATTCCGGTAAGTTCTCAGCTGAATTGGTCGGCATATAAACCGTGACTATAAGGAGAGTTCCATTTGCTGACTCCAGTTCAATAGCCGTGATTCTTGGATCTCTACATTCAATCAGAATGGCTTTTATTGTATTGCGCCATAAAATTGCAACGCCTCCGTAGGGGCGGCCAATTAATGGAGCGTCTGAGAGGTTCACCGCAGATGTTCCATGACTGAGAAATTCTGGATGTATTGACGACAGATATCCCAAGTCTGTAGGTAACAGCCAGGTTTCCTGTAATGCAATGATGTCATTACAACCACATAATTCATTTATGAAGTGTTCTGTTCGACGAATTGATCTGCAATTGAATGAGATAATTTTTAGAGTCTTGGTACTTATGTGATCCATTTTGAATATTATTTTGAATCATTGGTTTGCGTTGTCGGCATTCGGAAAATGTATTTTCTCACAACTGAGAATTTCGGCCATATACTCGCATCCATAAGTTTTTCGTATGTTGACTCAGGAGTCCCAACTTTGAATGCTCGATATTCGCCAGATTTTGTCTGTAGTTCGTAGGCGACCGCATTAATACCGTTTTGCTTGAGAAAAGCGATAACATCTTCACAGGTTGTTGTTTTCTCCAGTCTTGTGACGAGAGCATATTTCGTCCTCTGCAAACCTTTGATTTCTGCATTTTCGTTACTGCCCAAAATGATGTTTTTTCTTTTTTTTGGTGGTGGTTGTGGCTTTTTATACGTCTTCTTTTTCATGGATTTCCATTCTTGATTATCTTGATTTTCGTTTTCATTTGAAGGGATGGTGTTGGCGACATCTGCACATGATTTCGGGCGATTAAATGGTTTTTCGGTTAGAGGTGGGTCAAGTTTTGGATCTTTCTCCATAGATGGCATTGCGATGCTTTCATCTTTCGTGGGTTTGACCTTGGTATGAGGCTTTGGCTAATGCCAGAGCTCATCTAATCCCCAAAGTTTGAATGAAATATACGTTATAAATATGCATACATTTAGGCGATTATTTTTATTTGTAGGTATAGAAGATAGATTATTCAGTTTGGTTGGGTATTTTGGTCTCAAATTCAAAATTAATTGTATGAAACGCGCCGAAACGTGCAGCGCAGCCGCTCCTCTTAAGTGTCAAGAGAAATATTAATTATAAAAAATATTTTCTAAATCTGTTTTTTTTTTAAATCAATTTAAGGGGAACGTAAGCGCGGCCCATTTCTGTCCGTTTCATACAAATCTTAGATTTGGATTTGAGATAAAAATACCCAACCAAACTGAAAAATTATTTTTGTAATCAAAAGTCTAGTAAGGACGTGAGCTACTTTATTTATTGTTGCTTTAAATTATAAGATGTAGGCCATTAGCGATTTTAGTGTTTCATGATTTTGGAGGCAACTTAAACAATTATTTGTGAGTAAATGAAAAACAATAAGAAAATTATATGAAGGGTCAACATTATTTTTTTCAATATTTTGTTATAGAATAAGGTCGTGGCGTCTCGAAAAAAACCTCGAAAATTGGTGGCACTTTACCCCCGCGCCGACTGTACTTATTTGAAATTTACCCAAGAAGAGACACGTAACTAGATACTTCCTTCCCTCCCTCTAACGTAACTCGAACCACTGAGAAATGGGTCGAAGTGTCAAGAAATTTGAAGCGACAAACATTTGTAGCAAAAAAAATCAGGTTCGTTCGGTCCTTAATGAGTTTGGAGCCGTGCAGTCTGATGGGTCTTGGGGTGTTTTTTCTACATTCGCAATGATAAGGCTTTTGGTAGGGCAATCCTCCCCAGTGGAATTTGTACCAGGAATTTTTTAACAGACAGTAAATGTGCTGCTGATGGGGATGGTGATTTATTTAATTCTAGCTCTAAATACGTAGTTACTGGTTTCTACAAAACCCAATCAGGAAGATTTGATCAATGAAAAATGCGTGGGTGTAATAAAAACTTGCCTCTCTTCTAACTAGTTACAATAACCGGGCGTAAGCAAGACAGAGAGTCTTATCGGTTTAGTGGGCGTCGCTTGACGTTCACACAGATAGACCAATACATCAATTCTAAGCATTTTTATTGCTTCCAACTTAAGTTGTTTTACCTATAACCGAGATATTCTTAATAGCCGTTAGGGGTTGTCCATTATTCACGTGAGGCTCAAAAGGGGGGGGGGGGAGGATTCGGAAAAAATCACGAAATATCACGAGGGGGGTGGGGCTATAATGAGATATCACGTGCATTTATTTTTCGTTGAACGCACGATAAAATTTTGAAAATTTCAATATACTTTGTACTAAAAAAATACATGTGATTTTGGGTATGGCGGGAGGGGGGGGGGTAGTCTAAAACCTCACCACATATCACCAGGGGGGGAGGGGGTTAAAAAGTTGCTAAAAACATCACGTGCTTAATGGACGACCCCTTATCATTTATTGGATAACCAATAGGTACCTCTACAACAGGTCACCTCAAGTGATTTGCTACGTTTGGACTGCCTGGGTTCAAGGGGTGAGGTTTGTCCGGGCTTAGGCGGCAGATACGTCTGCCTACCAACTACCAACGGGCAGGCCGAATCGGGAGAGACTGGTTGATGGAGACCTTTTGATCTCCAGAACTCCTCTCATTCCTTTTCTAAAAAGACCCCCACACAGCATCCCAGGGTATCCCTAAATATGACTTAGACCCTAGAGGAATTGGGAATGGGTAAAATACATAGCTTTCCTATTCATTATTTAAACATTAACAGCCTTACTAAAAAACCCAGTGAAAATTTTATTCAATTGACAAACGGCCGCGGATGTGAAAACATTACTAATTAAAAATTTGTTCTTTGAAAGAAATACACATGGTTTCCACGGCCTGAGAGGGTAGTTTATCTCTGTTTTAACCATTGATGTCCGAACGATATTTGTAATTTTTCCATAGAATTTTGAATGTTCTATATATTTCTTATTTTTGAAGGTGTCGTAAAAACAAATACCATTTATGAAAACTAGATAAAATTACCTTTTAGATTTGAGTATTTGAAATACACTTTAGCTTTCAAAAACTGCCATATTTTATGATTCAAACTCGGAAAAACATGGAAAAAAATTTCCTCCCACAACATTTTTGACCAAAATGTAGAGAAATTTAAATAAAATCAAAATTTAAAAAACACAGTCCTTTTATGTAATAAATTTGGAAGGAAACTATCACCTCACTTTTTTATCGTGTATACAATAAAAAAATAATAAAAAATTTCAAAGTTTTTTTTATTGCCAAAAAAATACCTTAGAAATAATACCGAAATTTAAAACAGATTTCTTGCATCTCTAAAGACGTTAATTTTTTTGATACGTTTACGAACACATGTATTAGATTTTAATATTATAAAAAATTATCACTTTTAACAAATTCTCTTAAAATAAAGATCTTAAAATTAAAATTTTATCTTAAGTAACCTATAAAAAACAATATTCTGACAGTTCAACTTTGAAAGTACGGCGTTTGTACAATAACTTGATTAAACTGATGTAAACCACACAAATAATATGGTAAATATATCAATTATGTGAACAGAAGAGTAAATTCGTCACTACAATAGAAATTATTTAGTAAAATCACAACATTTAGGCACTAACAAAATTTTCCATATCCCGCCATAAACACACCGAACTGTTTTGTCATAGCGGGCCGATATGCACAGGTGCACCAATAATGCCCCTAGCGGAGAAGAATTAAAACAACATTGTTTACTAGTAAATTAAAACCATATACAACGTTGTCACATCTTCAATGCGTTTTAACAGCGTGACCACGAAAGAAACGTTATTGGTAATAAATCGTCTTTTAGTGTATACGAGCTCTATTTATGTTATTGCAATAACACAGTTAATCGGACGCGCTGTGGTTTTTTTTTAGTAAGGCTGTATATAGATTGAAGTAGGTAAAAACATTAATTAAAAAATATGACCAAAGGGGATAGGGTCGTATTAGCTCAGTGGTTGGAGCAGATTCCCAGATGTGACTGTAGGTATCTTTTTCGGATTTTCCCGTTTCAAATTTTCTTTTGAAAGTCGCTAATGCTGCTTATACGTTTGCGAACATAAGCGCGAGCCAAGCCACTAATTATAGGAAAGGAACGAAGCAACCGCAAGCGGAGTTTCGCGCCGTTTGCGGTTGCTTCGTTCTTTCTGCATAATTCGTCCGTTTTGCACGGTTTTGCTAATTTTGCCATCAATGATAAAAAATATATTATTCATTTTTGTAGAGAATTATGTTGATGCAGTATTACGAAAACAAGTCCAAGAAACCATAAAATACGATATGGGTGGAAAAAGATTCGCCAAAACGTGCTGCTCCCAGTTTTAAACAGCAATAACATTAATAAAAATATTTGACTCCTTATGAATCGAAAAATCTGTTTTGAAAATATCCAAATATTCAGATGTAGGTACCTACTTAGTTGTATACATGTATACAAACTCTTTCAAATTATTTCCATTTATAACTGACGAGATTGTTTTTAAAACAAGGGCTTACATTTAAGGTACTTGATGCATAAATTTCAGGTAAGTGAAATTTCGTGCACAAGAACTAAATATTTAAGGGACGAGTAGATCGAAGTGGGGCCAAGAAAAGCCGGAACTGACAGAAATAGACAACAAGATCCCAGAAAAGACAAGAAAAAGCAAGAAGAGACAAGAAAAAGCAAGAAGAGACAAGAAAAAGCAAGAAGAGGCAAGAAGAGCCGAGGAGAGACGAGAAGATCCGAGAGGAAGCAAGAAGAGTAAAGGAGAACCAGAGACATGAAGAGTCAAGAACAGATGAAAAGATCCAAGAAGGGACAAGAGTTGCCAAAAACAGCCAGAAATAGACAGGAACATCCAAGAAGAGCCGAGAAGGGGAAAGAAAAAGGAAGGCATAAAGAAAGGGAAAAAAAGAACGCTCAATCCATTCCTTTGTTTCTGCTCATCCAAAATTCCAATATTGGCTTATTAGATTGCCATCTATACCGGTCGATTGAACTCCAACCTCCTTCCCATCCTCAGAGCACGTGTTCGAGTCCTAAAAAATTAGTGCCCCCTGGTGTACCTACTGGTCTTACCGAGACATGAGTGCTCCTGGCTGGGGTGGTACAATCGTTTCGTATATCGTAGGTATCGCGTATATCGCATCGTATCGAAGCTAAACGTGACCCGCGACAAATGCTTTGGACGATTCAGGATGATTGACTGATAAGAATTTTATTGTCTTACTTTTATTTAGTACCTAGACCTTTGTTATTTTGTGTACTAGGTGTACGAGGACACAAGACCTACGAATGGTCACCTTATCTAAATATTATAAATTAAAGTCCTCCGCCGCGTCTGATTGTCTGTTCGCGATAAACTCAAAAACTACTAAACGGATTTCTTAATATATTTTCACCAATAGATAGAGTGATTCATGAGGAAGGTTTAGGTATACAACTTATCAAGGTTTTGTGTAAATTGGTTGAAATATGAGAATGTCTGTATGTGGTGGACGAGCGGACTGGCATGCGGGTGGTGTGGATTTGATTTGTATGCAAATTAACAGATGGCGGTGTGAATTAATTTATCGTGGTTATAAAGGTTGGGTAACCATCTAGTAGATAGCGATGTGTTTCGTTAGCCACAGCAACGCGTGGCCGGGCCAGCTAGTAATTTTATAGAAATCAAGTGATGAATGGGGTAAAGACATCACATCGAATTTTTTTTCATCATAATGCAATTCAATCATAGACATCCAAATTCCTATGTCCGTGAATTCAATATAATTTAACTATAAAACATATTTTTACCGTTCTTGATTTATGTACTAATAGCTAAGTATCACAGTTTTATGATTTACGTTTTTACCCCATAATTATAAAATTATAGTTTTGTGTGCATTTATACCAATTTAAAACCTAATAATAAGTTAGAATGGATATCAAACGAATTTATTTATAGTGTAAAATTTTTGTACTGTATATACGCAGGTATATACAGTAGGTATCATCATCATCACTCTTGGCTCTACAACCCCTGGTGGGTCTTGGCCTCCACTCATCTCGGTTTTGAGCCAGCTCTCTCCAGTTTACAAACTCCAAGGTGGATATATCTTTGAGGACGTTGTCGCTCCATCTTAAACTTGGACTTCCCAGACTCCTTCGCCCTGTCGGTCTTGAGTTCAGCACGAACTTTGGTGCTTGATGCTCGGTCATTCTCTCTACATGACCCAGCTCTCTATATAACGTCTGCGCCAAAATCCATTTTCTGAAACCGGTCCGAAAATACGCCTCAAAATTTTCCTTTCAAAAACATCCAGTGCTCGCTGATTCCTCTTAGTTAGTACCCAAGTCTCAGCTGAGTATGTGAATACTATGCAGTAGGTATCTATCTCTACATATTATAAAGTAAAGTCCCCCGCGCCGTCTGTCTGTCTGTCTGTCTGTTCGCGATAAACTCGAAAACTACTGAACGGATTTTCATGCGGTTTTCACCAATAGCTAGAGTGTTTCGTGAGGAAGTTACATCTCTATCTCTACTTATTATAAAGTAAAGTCCCCCGCGCCGTCTGTCTGTCTGTCTGTCTGTTCGCGATAAACTCGAAAACTACTGAACGGATTTTCATGCGGTTTTCACCAATAGCTAGAGTGTTTCGTGAGGAAGTTACATCTCTATCTCTACTTATTATAAAGTAAAGTCCCTCGCGCCGTCTGTCTGTCTGTCTGTTCGCGATAAACTAGAAAACTACTGAACGGATTTTCATGCGGTTTTCACCAATAGATAGAGTGTTTCGTGAGGAAGGTTTAGGTATGTAATTTGTCAAGGATTTGTGTAAATTGGTTGAAACATAACGATAATTGTTAGAAGTGTCGGAAAAAGTCCAGCCGCCTGGTAGCTTTCATCGAAAACGCTGCCTAATCCTTTTGGGATATAACAAAACAATTAATGGTGGGATATTCCTCTTTTATAGATCTACAAAAAAGTACGCGATGGCATACCTACATCAATCTTTTACGGATAGCTTACTATACCCATTCTTGGTCACGTACAATGGGATAATTGGAAAGTTATTTAGACGGATATAGTATTAATCCTAATTAACTTAAATACGTTAGGGGTCGTCCATAAACATTTTAATCACGTGAGGCTCGAAAGGGGGGGGGGGGGTTCGGAAAAATCATGAAATATCACGAGGGGGGGGGGGGGTAAAATGAGATATCACGTGTATTTATTTTTCGTGATAATATTCTGAAAATTTCAAAATACTTTGTACTAAAAAAGAATATATAAATGATTTTGGGGGGGGGGGGGGGTTGTCTAAAACCTCACCACATATCACCAGGGGGGGGGGGGGGTTAAAAAATTGCTTAAAAAACATCACGTGATTAATGGACGACCTCTTAGTTACCCCAAGCATTTCATCACATTATTATAATCTTTCACACCATCTCTACGTATTATAAATTAAAGTCCTCCGCGGTATCTGTCTATCTCTTCGCGATAAACTCAAAGACGGCGGTGGTTACAAAGGTTGGATTTTACAAAGTGTTTTATTAGCCACAGTAACGCGTGGCCGGGTCAGCTAGTATAATATAAACTAGTAATTTTATCCTCGATGCATTTTAATGAAAATGTGTTTTTTACTTTTGTTATTCGGCTGAACATCCTCTCTGCATACTCCTTCAGGGTAGGGTTGCCATCTCAAAAATTTGGCAACCAGGACAAGACGCGTGAAAACCCCGGATTTTAGAGCCCAAAACCCGGACATGTCAATAGGTTTTTTTAAACATAGTCAGTGTAATAAAAAACAGTTGAAAATGTCAAAAATCACCTTTGTATTTATTTTCAGACCTTAAAATTAAATTAAGTCATCTTTTATCATCATTTTAAGTGTACCTAACATAACATAATCATATTACAGTTTGTTAAGCAGCGCCGTCAATACGATTAGTGTAGATGTTGCCCGTGGCAATTTTTGACATTTTCTGTAACATTCAACGGAGACTTATTTTAGTCTGGTAAATCAGCACAATTTTTTATGAAACTTCCACCTTGGTAGCCATTCAAATATTATGTAACGCAATTTGGGGGGAGGGGGGGGGGGAGTCTTTTTAAACGTTACTGTACGTTACCGGGGCAGGAGGGGGGTTCGAAAAACACGTTTTAACAGTTTTTTTTATTTAATTAAAAAAACGAAGGAATTAAAATCTTCCAAGTTGGTAACCCTTTTCGTTTATATTTTATAGGGAATACATTGACTGTATTGTACCTCATTTTTATTTAAAATTTTGTTGTCAGTATTCGTTAGTTTTGTAAACACGAAATACGCATAAACACAAATTGCTGTAGTCAGTGTTGTTAAAGTGAGTAACCATAATGTCCTCAAAAGCGGGAGATTTACATCGTCAGCTGTTCTTGGCCTATAAAGGCTCTCATGACTTCCTCTTGAAGAACATGAATAGTTGCAGTCAGGACACGAAAAAGGTTTCACTCCACTGTGAATCGGTGAGTGCGTTCTTGGACGTCATGTAAAAGATTTTGTCACTGTGAGTTAGCAAATGATTTCTATGAAATTCCTTTGTACAGCATGAATAATTACAGTCGGGACATGAAAAAGTTTTTCTTCACATAAGTCAGCAAGTGACTTCTTAGATAGTCCTTTTGAGAACACGAATATTTGCAGTCAGAACATGTAAAAGGTTTTTTCACTTCTGTGAATCATACCGTGGGTTTTTAAATCTTCCTTTTGAGAACTTGTATTACTGCATTCAGTACAAGAAAAAGTTTTTGTTCGCTATCAGTGAGAAGAAGAATAGTTGCAGTCAGGACATGAAAAAGGTTTTTCTCCACTGTGGGTAAAAATGTGAATTTTAGATTTCTCTTCGTAGTACATGAATAGTTGCAGTCGGAACATGAAAAAGGTTTTTATTTACATGAGTCAGCAAGTGACTTCTTAGATAGCCCTTTTGAGAACAAGAACACTTGCAGTCAGGACATGTAAAAGGTTTTTTTCACTTCTGTGAATCATACCGTGGGTTTTTAAATCTTCCTTTTGAGAACTTGTATAACTGAATTCGGGACAAGAAATTTTTTTGTGCGCTGTGGGTGAACTTGCGGTTTTTTTGGAGCCTCTTTGTAGAACATGACGAGTCCCAGTAGAAACGTGTAAAAGGTTTTATGTCACTGTGAGTCGGCAAATGATTTCTAAGAAGTTCTTTCGTACAACATGAATAATTGCAGTCCTGACATGACAAAGAATTTAGTTTACTGTGGGTAAACACATGAATTTATATATACCGTTTTGTAGTGCATGCATAGTCGCAGTCGAGACATGAAAAAGTTTTTTCATCACTGTGAGTCAGCAAGAGCCGTTTTAGTTATTTTTTTTCGAGAAGAAGAATAGTTGCAGTCAGGACATGAAAAGAGTTTGAGTGCCTCCTTAGTGCATCTCTTCCAGAGGTAATATTGATGTCCGTGTTGCAACTCTTGCAGAATGCGCAAGTTTTTTTTGCTAGGAGCAAACCAACCGTAATAATAATATAATCCGATAAAATTACCCACTCTTTTTTATAATATTGGGATTTTTTTTTTTTTTTATCAATACTAATACTCGTGCCTGCGCCTGCATCAGAATCTGAGCTTGTCATAATTTAAAAAAATTATAAAGTTCGTAGAACAATTTACTGAAAAACTTTTCGAGTCGAAGAGGCGTTACGACATAATAAATTATAAATTCTAGCTCATTTTAATTCATAGATGATCGGTTTGTATGGGTTTATAGTTTATAATAGAGATATTCTTAGGTTGCGGTATTTTATAATTTTTATGGTCGATACCGGAATCCGGGGAATTTTTTATAACCATAGGCAATTATTTGCTTGTTGAGCGTACCATAAACAAAGAATCGACGAGAAACAATAAATCGCTGAGAACTTCGAAAAATCGGGAGATTTTGATGCCATTCCGGTAGATCGGGGAGATGAAGTGAAAAATCGGAAGATCTCCCGAAAAATCGGGAGCTTCGGTAACACTGGCCACTGCTGCTCACTGCTAGTGTCACTGCGGAGTGCGGGCAGCGAAGTGGAAGTGCGCACCGAGGCAACTGCGACGGGAAGGGCGTGGGGACGGTGAATTTAGCGAGTCGGTTCGTCGGTTGATCGCGGCGTGCGGGCACAGTGCGTGTGTCGCGGGCGGCCCAAGACTTAAAATTTTTAAACCCGGACAACAAATGAAACCTCGCCCGGACGCTCCCCGGACGCCCTCTAAACTAGGACAAATCCGGGGAAACCCGGACGGATGGCAACCCTACTTCAGGGGCACTTAGTTATATTTTGTGTAATAGGTATACCGTATTTTCCCTAAACCGACTACATATTGTGTATACATACGTCGAGGAATAAACCTTCATGGAACCGTTAGGAACCCTTTGATTAGTAAATAGACTGTTGTATTCTCCCTCGTTTTCTAATAAACGTTGGCATCAAACGATCAAAAGCGAGCCCTAGTCCACTATCACTAACAATCACAATATTGCACTCTGCTCTAAAAAGTGAAGGAAATAAACCAACTGTTGAGTTTTATTCTATCACAAGACAAACGCGCTTCAATCACTTCTCAAAACAAAAACAGAAATAAAAACCAAAGTCTTGAAACAGCTTCTGAAATTCCTGAAAAACTACCCCAGTACAACAGAACTTTATAAAAAGGCTTTCACTATCCATAGTGCTTAATTAACCTTTCGATTGAAGTTGTGACTCTTTTGACTCGTTGGCTCAATTTAACCAGAGGTCTTCGGTCAGTTCGGGATGTCTATTTGGGACTTACATTGTTTTGATAGGACATCCGACACCACGCGGAGTAGAGTAAACAAAAATATAATATTAATGGGTGTTGGGTTTGTAAATGAGAACCATGGGACACCCTGTACCGGGAGATATACTGGAGCGGGGATGTCACTATCGGGTGGCTAGAAATAACAAAATGGTATTGTTTTTGGGTTCAAATGTTGGCAAAGAAATCTAGACGCATTTAATTTTTTGCGTGACAGTTTATTGTGAGTTTTTAAGGTTTTGACTTTTGACGCGGCTTTTTGCCACAACGTAATTAGTACGTCGCACTCTTTACTGCCATATAAGTCGAGCGGTAGGGTTTGTTGTGCATAAATCACCTTACAAACACTATACCGGTTCAGTCACGGCCGCAACTGAAATGGGTTAGGTTTTGAAAGGTGATTTTGCACAACAAACCCCGTAGATACAGATTTAGTCGCCAACGCGCTTTGTTGCTCTATCTGTTTCAGTGAGGGTGATGACCGTAATTATAAAAGGGAAGCAGAGAGCATGAATTTTATTACGGCCGTCACCCTCAATTAAAAAATAAAATCATTTAATAAATACATTTTCGAATACAGAATCGGGTTTGCAGGGGTGCATTATGCACCCCTAAATACTAGTGTCCGACAAACAGGAATTTCTGCCGAATCTTCTGTTTCAGTTTTGGCCGAAACCGAAACTTTTTTAGATATGTTAAAAATCTATTATGCACTGAAATTTGGCATATTTTTTACACGTATACAGACAGATAACACGTATTAAATGAAATAAAAAAAAACGATAATTGAAGTATGTGATTTTTTTATATTACTCCTATAAAACAAACAAAAATTATAAAAATTAACAAAACATGTAATAAATTAACATGTTATAAATTAACAACTACTTCTTGAAACAAAAATTTGTCAATAATCAACACTTACCTACATTATAAAGAAAGGACCTCATCACACGAATTTCATGATTTTTGACCCCCCCCCCCCGTCCCTGTCACACATCATCACATTCGTGAGACCTCTTCGCC
The DNA here is from genome assembly GCA_929108145.2 of Limnephilus rhombicus. Taxonomy (NCBI): domain Eukaryota; kingdom Metazoa; phylum Arthropoda; class Insecta; order Trichoptera; family Limnephilidae; genus Limnephilus; species Limnephilus rhombicus. Next base: position 44,693,630 of record OV815273.1, on the reverse strand, counting down.
CCTAGTGTGACGTCACATATTTTGCAATTTTACATCAATAATTTAGATTTTTAACATGTGACGTCACAGATCTGATGACCCCCCTATACAAGGGGTACAAGGGGTACACAATGTCATACTTCTCTACTCCCCCCATCCCCCCTTAAGGTATGACTCATTTTACGGATGGCCCCCATTTAAGTTTATTGATTTTAATTTCTTTTACAATCACAACATTCTTATTACACGTGTTTTTTTATTATTTAGGATGCATACAGTTGTGTATAAAGTAATTGCACATTAAATAGTGAATATAATTTAAACCAGTTAACTTCCATATATAATGTTAAATGAACTAAAAAAAACAATAATTGAAGTATGTGAAAAAATATTTTTTTTTTTTGATATTACTGCTATAAAACAAACAAAAATGATAGAAATTAACAAACGTGTTTAACTACTTCTTGGAACTAAAATTTATCAATAATCAACACTAACATTACACACGAGCCACGAACTCAACCGAAGTCTGACGAACTACGCCCGATAATTCACGAACGCAGATATTCGGTGCGGCCGAAGGTTCGGCAGTTTTTCTGCCGAAACCGAAACTGATGCCGAAACTAGTTTTTTTTGCCGAAACTTGCCGAAACCTAAACCGAAACCGAACCTTCGGTCGGTTACGGTTATATTTTTTATTCCCCATAATGTATTTTTGTAATGAAAACTTCTTTAGCACCGTTGTGATTTGAAAGTCAATGAAACGAAAAATAGCGACACTAAAAAGAGACAAACACTTACATCTATAGGATTTAGCCTGTAAGAGAATGAGATAGAATAATCACTCTCCTCTTTGTGCTGTGCTCGTAGTCTCGCATTTTTTCATGTTATGGTACCTACCTGCCCGAAGAAAGTTTGGAAAATAATTGTCATTGAGATAGTGACGTTTCTTTGCACAGATTATGGAATTCCCTATTTGAAGTAAAAAAGTTACATAAAGTAGGTAGGTACACAATTTTCTTTTTACTGAAATAAAAATGAATAAAAAAAAACACCTTCATGGTTTGCAATTACATACGTAGGTATGTACAAATCTAATTATTTCAGAGAAAACTTCGGTTTCGACTTATTAAAAGTAAGAAAAAAAACAGTGTGTGCAATTCACACGCGGTAGAAGTGAAACCTTCAGAAAACTAAAGTAGACAAGAGTGGAGAGGCTACGCAGCACCGCACAAAGAGGAGACCTATTATCTGTATCACGCTGTAGGAGCAAGAGAGAGCAGTGCGCTCGCATATTTTCTTTCTCTCTCCTTATCATATAGATGGAGCAGAAGTTTTACTTCAGTTGTGTGGGCTAAACATTGATATATATATATACCTCAATAGCTAAAGAAGTTTTCGCTTCATAAATAGAAACACTTTTTCGGAAGCGAGGTCTACCTGTTCACAGAACTACTAGTAAGGTAGGTACCTATTTCGCGGAGGTTAGGTACCTATCGATTAGAAGTTAAAACACTGAAATCCAGAAAAAATATTTATGTTAGGAAGTTAGGGTGCCGCTGCGTTAAAAAATCGATTTTACCGCGAACTGCACGTTTCATCTTCGATTTAATCTTACAATTATTGTGGTACTACTTCTAAGAATTTGGTACAAGTGTGGAGGGTAGTTTAGGACCCTTATGGTCATCAGACATCGTTTTCATAGTGACTTTTCTTAAAATTAACATTATCCGAGCATCTAGACATCTAGAGAATGAAAACTATTATTCTGTATCCCGTAGAAATTCACCAATCGGCTCAACTTCTGATGTAGAATTTAAAATCGCATTAATGTATCTTTAGTTTGTTTGATGTAATGGATTTTTTATTGAGCCCCGCATGAGTAGAGTTGGTTGGGCTGTGTGGAGTGGTGTATATGACTGCCGAGCAGGTGTTTGCAGCCGGTGCGACAGGCGTGGACTCAGTCCTGAGCTGACTTGAAGGAAAATATTTCAGTTTTTCTTTTCAGTACTTTCATGAGCTTGATTGAAAAATTGAATAGTTTAACTGTGACGAATTGTGATTCTTTTAGATTTTATTATTTTTTAAGCGCAAACTCGTGAAAAATAACGGTTATAGTCCGAAATCTTTACAAATCACTTCCAATTTTAAGTGTAAAAATAATGGATTAGAGGTAGGTACATATTTTATCGGTTGTATGAAATACGCGTTTTAAATACAGTATTAAATCTAGTCTCCTTGAACGGAAGCAATCTTCCGAATAGGCCCTCCATTGATATACTTGGTGTAACTCTAAAGCCTCGATGACACAGGGCGAGTTTACAAGTTACTATCTGGGAAATTCACTATCTGTCAGTAAACTCGCTCAGTGTCATCGTGTTACTTGCTAACTAGCAGATTGTTGACAATCTACGAAAAAAGTTGAAAGGTCGTCAACTTTACTCGCTACACGCTTGCTCCGCTTGCTCGTGATTGGTTTATTTATGTCTTTCAAGATGGCTGCCAATTAACAGCTGATTTCGACGATATTCTTGTTACTGGCGCTAGCAGCGACCTCAGTTTCCTACGCTACTAAGCGAGTGGACAGTTTTGTGTGTCATCATGACAATCTCACTCGCCGATTTATCCGCTTTTAAACTTAGTAAATAGTAGCTTGTAAACTCGCCCTGTGTCATCGAGGCTTAAGTGACCAGCTCAGATATGGGGGCTCCATCGAAGCCAGAGTAAAGTTGGCCTCTCAAATACTGGGCGTACTGTGCAGGGACCGCAGATACTTTAATAGTAGGTACACAACTGCTAACCCTGTACAAAGCACAAGTGCGCCCCACGGTTGAATTTGGCATCCACCTCTGGTCCGGAGCCCCAACATACCTGAAAAAAACCCTCGACTTTGTGCAGAAACGGGCGGTCCGTCTGATAGATTCTCCTAATTTAACAGACGGATTGCAATCTTTAGAGCACAGGCGTCGGGTGGGGATGCTATCCTTGTTCTACCGGTATTTCAATGGAAGATGCTCCGAGGAACTAGCGTCATTGATCCCTTCGGCTCCGGTGCATAGTCGGGAAACACGCCAAACGTGTGTACAACATAAGTATATATGTACAACATATGCACACAGTTGACATTGGCCACATGAGAACGGGTCGCTTCTTCGACTCGTTCTTGTGCTCAACAGCTCAGTTGTGGAACGATTTGCCGGCCTTTGTGTTTCCCCTTCCTACAACATGGGTCTCTTCAAGACCAATGTTCATTCCTTCCTCTCCTTAAAAAGACCCTCCACACAGCATCTCAGATGATATAGGCCCCGAGAGAAATTATTTTCCTCAGGGCCTCCTGTGTGGAGTTTATGTAAAAAAAGTATAAAATTAAAATTATTTTCTGTTAAAATATTGTCTGAATTTTTACACAATCAGTTCTAATTTAAAAAAAATGTCACTTAAATTCATAGTAAATTTGAGCCCATTGAACCAGATTTCGCGCAGGACTAACGCATTGAACAGACAGCCGAAATTAGTATGTTTGATTATTTTTCATGCCAATGAATTGAACAATGAATAATAATTGATTACCTTTCGATAAACATTGCAACTAATTATGGAAATGATTTGCAGCGAGGAGCTGACGATGTTTATTTTTTTGTACCTAAATCGTCATTATCAATTTATTGAACATTTTATAATAATAATAATTATTAAATTAACAAAGAAAATTAATGATTAGTTTTAACCGCTACATTATTTATTTAAGACGACACAATACCCTAAAACATAAATGTTAGCGCTCTCCTCTAACATTCGTAATTTCGTATCTCTCCATCTTCTTCTTTTCGAGCCCGGTTGCAGAGCCTTAATGACGTAAGTAAAGAAGCTGTGTACACAAATTGCGACTCGCGACCCGGTGTTTAGGATGGACATACTGTCGTATTTGCCCCAAACACTCTAAAATAATATGGGAATCTTAACGACGTAAGTGAAGAAAACGTGTACACAAATATACGCACTAGGCCCAGCGTATTATACGGACCTACGGTCGAATTCGCCCTGGCAGGCCTAGAAATTTGATCTCTCCGCCCTGTTTATTTTAATTAATTCTGTTGAACGTGTTACTAATATTTCAGATGTTCCTAAACGAATTCCTACGAAATTTATTAATTCATAGTCTAGAAAAATAAAATCTGGTGCTTACGTACCTCTAAATTTATAGTTGAAAAACGGGTTATAACATTTTCATACCGTAACGTAACTACAACACTATCTTAAATGATATGAATACGGTACCGGATTATCCCTGTAGGCAACTGCCTAGGGGCCCCGCATCGGCTAGGGGCCCCGCATCGACTAAGGGCCCCGCGTCCCGGGAAAAAATGACTTGCTTCAATTAGTGAGCAACGAAGTTTCGGAAAAAGTCAGCTTTCAAGATTTTTTTTTATTAGGAACATTTACTGGTTAATAGCATTAGGTGCACGCATTAAAGAAAACAACAAATTATAATAATTAGGTTATAACTCAATAAATAACTAATGTTCACATCATGCACAAATAATAAATAAAAAATCTATAATTAAAACAAATAATAAACATAGTTGTATTTTACTTTTCTTTTCTTCTATTTGTTGCCACATTACTTAGTATCTGAAGTGGTTTATGTTGGCATTTGTTTCAATTTATTTCTAATTATACAAACATATGTTTAAAATATAAATGTTTTACAAGCTTCAGTATGCACTACCTATCTGCTTGGGAAAATAAAAGTGAGGGCCGGTCACAGAATATGGATAAAGATATTTCATGCAACATTTCAATTCTGAATGACGATATACGGTGGTGTAGGGGGAGGCAATGTCAATGTCTAATCTTAAATTATTAATTACATTCTTTTAATTTTTAAATTACTCAATAACCTCATAGATTGCCCTTGAATGTTAAATTTGATAAATTCCCGTGTCCCTGTTAAATCTACTCGGCTCCATCATATTTTCCACTGTGACAACTATAGCATATACATATATATTATGTACAGAGATTTCACCGAGCTGTCACTACATACTTATATATACAGTCCATTTAGATATTTTCAAAACAGCCCAAAAATAGTTAGTTGTAATTGTAACTGATATGTTTATGTATTGTGTTTGTAAAGTATATATTTCACTTTATTGTTTGTAAAGTATTAAGTGTATGTAGTATGTAATGATATGTTTGTAAATAACCCCCCCCCCCCGTTAGTCCGCCATTGGTAAAGGGGCCCCGAGACGTGCATTGCATAGGGGCCCCGACATGGTTAATCCGGCCCTGTGTGAATATGCTCAAATTGTGAGACAGAAGAATTCTCACTGACTTGGTATTTCTATATAATATTCTGAATGATTTAGTTGTTAGTCCGGTATTGCTTGAATTGATAAGCTTCCGGATTCCACAACGTAATACTAGAAACTAGAAGTCAGGATTTATTTCAGTGCAGAAATTCTGGGACTAACTACCATATGTATTCCTCTTTGCCCAGAATACTTATGGAGGGAAACAATATACCAAGTCATTGGACAACTTCAATTTATGTTTAAACAAATATAAAACATTGTTACTGAGACAGTTCAGTTATGTACAATGAATGTTGTGTTTTTCTTACCATTCATATGTAATGTAAAAGCCCCGAAAAGGGGCGTTAATAAATAAATAAGGTAAGGTAGGTACTGTTTTTATGAATCCAAAATATCAATAACTTACATCCGCAAGTATCGGTTTGAAAAAAACAAGTTTTATATCAAACAAATATTTACGATTTCTTCGGAATTAATTAAAATGTGAGCCTTGAGCACGATCGGTTTCTTGCTTCATAGGACGTTTCGGTTAGGTTAGTTATAATACATCAAATTTGGTGCTTACGTTTTCGTGGTTGATTTTTGTAATTCTACTTAAACTTTGTCACCACATATCGCGACATATAGCATACAAAGATTACTTATGTTTAGTTATACAACTATTTAGTTCAATCTTATTTGTTTTTCGAATAATTACGAACACTTAATATATTTAAAAAAAGCTTTTTGATTCACCTTATCAATATCATTACATAGTGTAAAATGAAGTCGCTTAAAATGTATGTGCGCATAGATCTTTTAAATTACGCAACGGATTTTCATGCGGTTTTCACCAACAGATAGAGTGATTGAGAGGAAGGTTTATATATATAATAGATTCTTATTATAGTAGATAAAAGCCGAGAAATACAAATATTCAATTCAGGCAGCGGGTAACGGGCAGCTGGCAAGCGGCTGGTGTGGATTTTATAAAGGTCGGGTAATGGCGTTGTGTTTCGTTAGCCATAGCAACGTGTGGCCGGGTCTGGTAGTTTACTATAAAATACAACTATTTTGCATTCGGAACGATTTGGGAACGATGGAAAATAATGCATTCAAAATTTCAATTACGTAAAATGAAAATTAGCAATCGCGGTCGCGAATGGCCGCGATCTTGTATGACGAAAGTATGTATTTTCCATCGCCCCGAATGCAAAAGTAGTCTTTTACAGTACTTAATTAAGATGAATCAAAAGGTTTTTTTTTTCTAAAAATATATTCGTATTAATAAAGTTCGTATTAAGCATCCGTGTGCACTGCAGTGATTTCGAAACTGTACCGAATTCTCCCCTGGCTTCTGTGTTTGTTGGCACTGCGAAGAAGACAAAATGGAAACGTCGGTAATAAAAGACAAGTTGTTCCTCTCTCGCCTTGTTTATTCTACACAACTAATACTTATTCCGTGGCAGTGTTTACACAACTATAAAACCATTTGCCTTTTGTGAAATCGATACATGTAATGCCAGCAAACTCAATCCTGGTGATTTATTGCCGATTAACAATCAAATTCTATGCTTTATTCTTGTTTTATAGCTTTCCCGTCGCTTTGCATGTGTCTTCAAATGAAACAACCTAGATATTGTTGTTTCCGACAATTTGGCGTGATACCACTTTCTTTGAGTATGAGCAGTCGTTAAAAATGTTGTTATTTTTATCGGTAGTGAAACAATGGCAAAGAAAAATATATTCTAAAATACAATTAGATATATTTAATTTAGCTTTTTAATCCGCGAAAAAATCACATGTACTCACTAATTAAATATTCTTTTAGCCATTAAATACCAAATTAATAATTTGAAAATAATCTGGATGGTTCCTGTCTTCCCTTCTTTCCGGCGAATTCTTGTTTTCTTATATAATATATATGATAGCGAGTTCGGGCATTACAAAATTTATATAAAAAAATTGCAATAGGTGGCACGCGAGCTGTTTGAAAACTGAATGTATCCGAACTGAATGTATGGAATACGGAAGGGGGGAGGGGAACTCGGGAAGGGGGTTCACGGGACGGGGAAGCGGGAGAAGGGAGTGAGGAGAGGGAAGGCGGGGAAGGCGGAGTGGGAACGCGAGAGGGGAAGGGGCCGCGGGAGAAGAAGGGGAGGCGGAAGGGAACGGGACGAATGGGAAAGGACACGCAGAGAGAAACAATTTCTTTATTGAGTGGCATAGCAACGCATGCCGGGAACTCGCTAGTTCCCTATAAAAAAAGTAACATGTAGATAATATTATATGCTTTATAATTAAGCAGGTAGGTATTTAAGTACCTAATTACAAACCTTTAAAATTTCAGATAAATTTTCGGTTTTGATTTATAAGAGAAAAATTGGAGCATACTTATTTGGATGCGAGGTCTAGGTACTATCCAAGAACTACCAGTATATTCTATCCTATACAGATTCTTTTGGCATTGTTCAAAATTTGTTATGTTTAATAATACCTATAGTTTTTAAACTTAACTTTGGCTAAAAGCGGAACTAACAAACGAAAGGGGTATCTTCTAAATTCAAGTACACCATAGTACACGACTGTACCTTTGTAACAAACTTCAGGTACGAAATGGTTTTGTATAAGACGCGGCGTCATAGGTGTTCTTTTAGGTCTCTATCAGATTTAAAATTTGACATTTTCGTTACAATAATATCAATTATATTTTTTACGGATTTATTTTGACGGCCGCCGTAGTCTAGGGGTAAGGCTCTTGGCTCACAATCCGAAGGTCGCGGGAATTTTGTTTGATTAATTTGTGTTATTTTACAATTAACTTATTTAAAAATAATGTATAATATATTTGCGGCACGTTCCAGAGAGGAAGATATTCTCAATATCGCCCTGGTGGAAGTTACAGTTAGACCACCATTCAGAATTGAAACGTTTCTTGAAATGGCTTTAGCCGTGTTTGGTGACCAGATCTGAATAGCCAGGTATTACCTCTCCCCCATCTCCTTCTCCTCCCCACTACCTTCAGCCTCACAACATTCCCCAATTGGGGATGCCATAGTCGCACTAGCCCAGGCGGGAGCAGTTGGGACTCTTGTGAGGTGTTCATATAAAAAAATAGATTTAAAAAATAAAGATTTAAAAATAGACGAAGTTTCTGCATGAACAGATTTTATTTTAGGTAGGTACATATGATTACACAATCGTCAAAATCAGTTACTATAAATACCAGTATGTAGGAATGTATTTTGTCTGTTTAGACGATACGATACGTTTTTTTCTAAGTTTCTAATGCAGATTTTGGAACACTGATAAATTGTTTATGAGGTGCGTTCTCGGGTATATTTTTGAACTTTGGTACAATACAATGAAAGTGGTGATAACATTTTTCCTAGTTTTATTCAATATTAAAAGTGGTAAAACTTAAGGAAAAAAGTCTCAACCCTCAGCTCCTTGTGACTTGTGACGCCACACAGACAAACCACAGATTTGTGTGATTTGGGAGAAACGAAAAATTAAAACTTGGAAAATTATTTAACTATGTATTAAAACTATTTGACTACATAGTCAAATAGTGGGCGGTGGGTAACAAAAGTCTCCAAGTCTCCGAGTTAGGGGGAGCTACAAATAAAAAATATTCTCCAAGTGGGCGGTGGGTAACAAAAAGGTTGAGAATCTATGGTGTAAACACTATTTGACTATATTTGACTGCAAACACTATTTGACTATATTTGACTGCACCATAGATTCTCAACCTTTTTGTTACCCACCGCCCACTTGGAGAATATTTTTTATTTGTAGCTCCCCCTAACTCGGGAATCCGAAACAGCAATTGACCACAACAGAGGGGGCATAATGGGATACCACGACAGGGTTAAATTTGGCAAAACGGAGGGGGCTTAACGAGGTACCACGACGAAAGGGGCGTTATTCGATACCACTATGGGGTGTCATTTGCCGCAACGGAGGGGGCGTAATGGGATAGGGAAAATATTTCTGTGAATAGATGACCCCTAATGGGATGGGGCAAGATAGGATGTGGTGGGATGGGTTTTTCTGGGTCCTGGGTCTCCCACCGTCCCCCTGAAAGTCTGAAACGCCCCCCCATTTTCTCTTGGTCTTCTACCGCCCCCTGAAGGTCTGAAACATCATCGCCCACGTTGGGAACCTATGGTTTACACAAAAAAATATACTATATAAGATTGAAGGTCATTATTGTGCGAGTTAGGGACCATTAGACTCAATGAAAGACAATGCGCGTTGTTGATCTAGATTCAGTGGACATACTTTAGCGGGAGGCGTCTACTAATATAATATACAGGAATTCCAAAAACTGAAAAAATCGAACTAATATCTATGAGAACCAAAGTGTTGACGACAGCTCAAACTGTTGACTAATATCTATGAGAACCAAAGTGTTGACGAATATCTACAGCTCAAACTGCTGACTAATATCTATAAGAACCAAAGTGTTGACGAATATCTACAGCACTGGCAGAGGTTGGATTTGCAATTATGTATAGCATATTGGAATAACGTAATATTGCGTATGCAGTTTAAAAAACTTAATTTATGTAAGTATGTATGTAAAAATCCCTAATATCGGACTATTGGACACATTTAGCTGATTAGTCCAACCTACGCTCTGTAGATATTAGTTCAACCCATGCTCTGTAGATATTAGTCAACACTTGGACCGTCATAGATATTCGTCCGACCTTAGCTCTGTAGATATTAGTCAACACTCTGAAGTTCGTAGATATTAGTTCAACATATGAGCTGTAGATATTCGTCAGACATACAGGCTGTAGATATTAGTATCTGGAGTCCTTTAGCGGGCAGCTCATATGGCTATTTATAGCCATTATTTGATTATTTGAATAGCCATTCTCTTTATAAGCAGTGATAATTTTTTTCCGATTAGTGTGAGTATAAAGTATCTTGTATTTTTATAATGTCGTTGCCAGAATATCTACTTTTACGCTACCTAATGTGTTAGAAAGTGATGATCATCTAAACATATACTAGCTGACCCGGAGAACTTCGTACCGCCTCAGAATCAATAACTGTTGTCTTAACATATAGCTGAATTAAATTCAGTTTTTTTATTAAGTTAAAAATTACACAATGAAGCAATTATCGATACGCAACTGTCCGTGTTTTGTTTTTGTCAGTATCAGAGACGGCGTTGTGCACGGATTTATATTTTTTGTGATTTTCTTACTTTTCAACTTATTTACGGGAATTGCGTTTCATTTTATTTATACATGTGAGGGAGATTTATGATAATGTTTGTATTTTTCTTTTGGGGGGTGCAGACATATGTTCACAGTTTGTGTCATTTTCGTATGTTGTCATTTACTGTGTGTAAGAAAGAGGTGCAGCATTAGGTGTATGTTTGAACAAAAGCAAAACAATCAGCGCATTGACATTTGACGTTTTTTAATGTTTGGAAATCACTCAATTTACAAATTAATGCTTCGTTGTTATAATCACTACCGCCGCCCCGGGAACCATTTATTTGAAAACCAACACCTCTGCCATAGGTCACCCTATGGTTCACTGTGTTGGCAGGGGTGCCCGGGTTCATTGTGTGAGGTTTGTCCGGATCTTGGCGGCGAAAGCGTCTGCCCACCAGCTACATGGCAGACCGGATCGGGAGAGAATGGTTGAGGAGTTCCTTTGATTTCTCCAGCCGTAGGTACTCTCTCGGAACATCGTCTTGTACCGCAGTGGGAAGGATGGATTCATAAGACCGTCACTCCTGGACACGTTTACCCCCAGATTCCTACCCAACCCTAATACCCTTTTCCTTCCCAAAACTTCCTCTCCATCCTTTCCTAGAAAGACCCTTCACACAGCATCCCCAAAGACGACATAGGCCCTGAGGGGAATTATTTTCCTCAGGGCCTCCTCTGTGGAGCCAATGTAAAAAAACTTCAATATTAGTTTCAAAATTATCGTCACGGCAATTAGTATTGGTAGGGGTCTACGGGGACGTAACGGTGAGGTGTGTGAGAGAGACGCAAGAAAATTATGACTTTTTCCTTTAAAGGAAACAGACCTACGTACATTGTGCATCTCATCTTTTGAAAGAGCTGCAGCAATATTGTAAGTATAATATTGAAGTGTGAGTGAATTCTATAAAAGCCGTTCCATAGAAAATGTGTGAGAAAATGAATTTTCTTCATAATTGTTTCTTTAATGAATTTAATAGTTATTCTGCTATTCGGGGCGGAGACTAATCTAACAAATCAAAGATCATAAAAATCGGTCTAGCCGTTCTTGAGTCATAAATGGTGTAACTAACCCGACTTTGTTTTATATACTAATTAAGAAGATAAAAATTTAGGTTTTGTATGTTTGTGTCTCGGAAAGTAATCGATGGATTGACTTAAAATTTTTATAGAACATTGCATTTTAGCAAAAGATTGTTTCTATATATAATGGTTAGCTCTAGCCTTGTGAAATTGGAATATACAAATGGACTTATACTCACAAACAGAACAATTATTATAAGCAATAATTATCAGCCTGAAACACTCATCAACATTGAAAAATCTTCCGAGTAAAGATACTTGCCGCCAACGGGACTTGAACCCGTATCCTTCTGATTGCCGGTCAGCTGCTCTTGACCACTGAGCTATGGGGGCTATTGCTTATAATAATTGTTACCCTTTGTGCTATGCATGTCTAAACGTTAGTTTATAAATTAAAAATAATAATCACAAACAGAACATTTATAAAAACGTCACAAGTAAACGAACATTATACAAGACAACATAAATACTGTCAAGACTGAAAGTGGGAAGAGAAACATTGGCCAAGAGGGCGTACACACATACAGAGTGTCCGGGGGTAAAGTGTATTAACTTCGGGAGGTGATTCTACATGATGGTAGGAGTAAAAAAGTTTAACAACTTTTTCCGAAATTCCAACATTTTTTTTCCCATACAAAAAGACGTACCTACTAAGGGAACGTACCCATACTACGTGACACACTTTTTGCAATTTTTTACCCCCCCCCCCCGGTGACCACGTGTAGTATATTCAAAGACCCCCCCCTACAGTTTTCACGTAGTATTTCATAAATATGGTTTCGAATCATTTTTTGCTAACAAAAAATAAAAAAAATGCATTATTTGGCTTATATTTGTCTTTATTAATACGGCGCTTGCTGCGTGACAGCAAGAGTGCTTGTATTACAAGTGGAAAAAATATTATCAAGATAAAACTTATGTCAAAATATATTGAAACCGGAACGTAATTTATTGAAACGAAAGTCTTGTTATTTTTATAAACATTTTTCATCTCAATCATCTTCAACAAACACATTCCCTGAACTTTTTCACTTATTTGAATGTACGAGGGTGGGTTTTTAAGTTTGCGGATTGGGTAAGGAGTGGAAATAAAAACCAAAATTATTTTTCCTTTTCAACATATTCACCTACTACCCTAATACATTTTCCCGATCTTTAAATTAACTTAAAGGAACTTTATAACAGCGCGGAACTCAATTTTCTCCACATTTCACAATTTCTTCCCGATTGAAGTGTTTGGTCGACGATAGCTCAAAGACTAATGACCTAATTACGATAATACCCGGTGTTTATCCTAAAAATGAGTTGTTCAATTAGTACCCGATTCAGCGGTACCCCCATTAATCACTTACCTTCCCATTCCGCGAACTTAAAAACCTCCCCTCGTAGCTCGAAAAAAAACGCGAGATTTCTAGATTGACTACGTGATAAAAACCTAAGCCCCCCCCCCCCCCCGTTGTGACCAAGCTTGGTATTTTGATGACCCCCCCCCCTGAACAGGTCACGTAGTATGGGTACGTTCCCTAAAATCCTAAGTGTGAGGTACGATCTTACTTGCTGAGGGCCTGCCGGGCGCCCTACACGATTGTGATTGGCCCGTATCCTAACAGCGGAAAATAATAAATCTGGCCGCACACGCTGGACGAATTTTATCGTTTTACCTCAAAACTACCCCTAAACGTTGGAATTTCGAAAAAAATTATTTATCCTTTTTACTTGTACTATCATGTAGAATCACCTCCCGAAGTTAATACAGTGCCTTTAGGATCGTCCGACCACTGCCTGGTGACGACATCAATCCCTGTAAACTTCAGACCACCAAACGAGAGGCTGAAGAGAAAAGTGTGGCACTATAGATCAGCAGATTGGTTCGGTCTGCGGGCACATTTTAATGCTTTTTCGTGATCAGCTGTCAGTTTTCGGACTTCGGATCCCTCAAGATGTGCCCAGGAAATTGGTGAAGTCATCACATCCGCGATGGATGGCTTCATCCAATCTACTGTTAAGGAAACTGGTGTAGGCTCAAAGCCGTGGTTCAGTCGACAATGCGCTGAAGCAGTGCGACGAAAAAACGCGGCTTACCGAGCCTACAACACATCTAGAACATCCGAAGACAGAACAGCTTACAACAAAATGGCAAAGGAAACCAAGAGAATCATAAATAGGTCAAAATTCGAGCACGACTAGCAGATCAGCAGAAAGCTAACTGCATGCCCGCATGGCAGCAGGAAATTCTGGTCGCTTGCGGGCTCAATAGATCGCAATTTCTGCAAATCCAGTCTGCCACCTCTTACGAGACCTGACGGCTCACTAGCAAACACCGCCACCGAAAAGGCTAACTTACTAGGTAAAATGTTTGCGGATAACTCAACCCTCGATGACCAAGGTGCTGTCCCGACGTCGGTTCCTCACTGCGGTTTTCGTATGAAAAAGCTGAGGATCGGCATCGGGAAGTACTCCATGTTTTACGAGGGCTTGATGTTTTTTATTTTATTTTATTTATTGTTTTGGAACATTTACAGAGTATTAACAGAAAAAAGTCATTGGATTAGCATTGTAAAAAGCGTACATGTTAATAGTCCACTTAAAAATGTTCACAGAATGCACAGTTTAACAGTTGTTAACAGAAATTAGGAATATCAAAATATAAACGGAGGTATAAAAAGAGATAACAAAAATAGTGATGATACAATATAGAGATGACAAAGATAAAAAAAGATCGATATACGATGTAAAAAAAACAGAAAAACAAAAAAAGTAAAGTACAAATAGAGTGAAGAACAGCCATTCACATTCAAGTTCAAGATAAGTATTAAGATAAGTATTTTCAATTCACAATTACATGTTAGGTTAGTCTATTGTTAATTTGCTTTTTAAAGTAAGCGAGACTATTTGCATAGATGTCTATATGGTTACATTCAATGGAATTATACAGTCGACACATCCGAGACAGTGGATTGAAGTATGCAATATTGTTTTTAAATAATTCAAGATGAAATATATTCTGATTCCTTAAATTACGTCTATTGGGGACCTTAATAAGAATATTGCTCAGGCAGTGATTTGTTTCAAGCTTATCATGAATGATTTTGTATAGACTCATTAAGTCAGCAACTTTTCTTCTTTTTTCCAGAGTTGTAAACTTAAAATATTGGAGTCGTTCCTCGTAAGATTGGAGTAAGGCATTTAGTCCAAGTTTAAATGATAACAATCTCAGAAATTTTTTTTGCACAGATTCAATAGTTTTTGAATATTTTAAGTAGTGTGGATTCCAGATAACACTACCATATTCTAATTTGCTTCTGACCAATGAGTTGTATAGGGTTATAATGGATTGGGGTTTTTTAAATGGTTTAGATATTCTATGTATAAACCCCATCATTTTCAAGGATTTAGTCGTGATATCACTGACGTGTACATCAAATTTAAATTTTGAATCAAGAATGATTCCTAAATCTCTGATGGTTGTAACTGCATTTAATCGAGCATTATTTATGGAATATGCATAATATTTTTGCATTCTGTTACGGCTGAAAGTCATAATGTAACATTTTTCAATATTCAAAAACATATCATTCTGAATACACCAGTTATGTAGTGTGAAAAGGTCTTCTTGAAGCATAACTTGGTCAGAATTATTGAAAATTTTACGGTAAATCTTTAAATCATCGGCAAATAAAACAAAATCACAGCGTAACATGGGGCCTAGGTCATTAATGAAAATTAAGAAAAGCAGAGGGCCAAGATTGGACCCTTGGGGTACACCAGAGGTTACAATTACGGGAGGTGACTCATACCCATTTATAAGAACGAGCTGTGTTCTGTTTTCCAAATAGGATTTAAGCCACCTAAATAGATCACCGTGAATACCTATACGACCAAGCTTCTGTAGTAAAATAAAATGATTTACTTTATCAAAAGCCTTTTGAAAATCTGTGTAAATAGCATCTACCTGAGTTCTTTCATTAAACGCATTGCAAACATAATCACAGAAATCGAGAAGATTGGAATTTGTGGATCTGTTAGGAACAAATCCATGTTGATTGATGCATAATTGTGGTTTAAAGTGTGCGAATATGGAACTATAGATTATAGATTCAAAGGCTTTTGCAAAACATGATAATATACTAATTGGTCGATAATTTTTCACAGAAGATTGATCGCCAGATTTATGTATTGGGACAATATGTGCATTTTTCCACAAATCTGGGAAAGTTCCCGTAGATAATGATTCGTTAAATATAATGAAAAGTGGCTTAATCAACGCGCTAGAGCAACATCTTACAAACAAAGGAGGTATTTTATCTGGTCCTGGGCCTTTATGTATATCAATGCTTTCTAAACAAGATTTGATAGTTCCCATGCTTACGTTAAGTTTACTAAGATTAAATTGGTTGAATTGAGGAACATTCAGTCCTGAAGTATTTGATGTGGGATTCGACTGAGTATAAACCGATCCAAAATAATTAGAGAACATATTGGCAATCTGCTGTCCATTGTTTGCAATCATAGAATCCATATGCATTGTTTTTGGAATCGAATTTGAATTACGCAATGATTTAGAATAAGCCCAGAAAGCCTTAACATTATCTTTTATCCCACGCTCAACTAGATAGATGTAGGATGTGTAGCATTCTTTTAGCATTTTTTTGATCTTTTTCTAAGAGTAGCAAACTCGGAATAGTCTATCGGGTTGTTATATTTTTTAGCCCGAAGTCTTACTTTATTTTTCTCTTTGAGGAGCATTATTAGAGATTCGCTAAACCAATTGGGATAGTGATTTCTTACGTATGTTTTTTTTTTTGGAATGTGCTTGTCTATAATATCCCATAGTGTATTGTAGAATAACTGTACCTTATTATTGAGATGACAGTTGTTAAAAAGTGAGATCCAGTTTACATTTGTTAGATCATGACAACATCCTTCATAATTACCTTTTTTGAAGTTGTATTTTACGGGAGAGTGATTTTCTTGTAGGAATTGCATTTTTTCTAGACTTACATTTATTTCAAAACAGGGATGATGGTGATCAATTTTTGATAAGTTAGCTGTCGTTGAAATATTAATATTGGTTTTATCGGAAAGAACAAGGTCAAGAATATTAAAATTTTTGTTAGGTAAATAATTAAATTGGTGAAGGTTGCACATTGAGGCCAAATTGACAAGGGAATGAGCTTTGTGACTAAAATAATTGGATGGAGCTAGTATTATGTTGTTATATGTTATGTCAGGTGTCCATTTAATTTCAGGTATATTAAAATCACCAATGATTATAAATTGAGATTTGGAATTAATATGTTGCAAATAAATATCCTGAATATTTTTGATTCGATTACAGTAATCATCAACAGATAAATTGGGGGGAATGTACAGAACACATATATAGATGAACGAGTTTGAATATTCATGCAGTTTTATAGCTAACCATAAATCTTCACCGTCACTTTCCCAAGATGATTTTCTAGTTGTTATTAGATTCTTGTTGACTGCCGCTAATACCCCCCCACCTTTTTTAGATGTAGAATTAGTTGATTCGCGATCTCTCCGAAAGACCAGGTAACGCTCATCAAACAATTCATTACTGAATACTGATGAACTCAACCAAGTTTCGGTGAAGCAGATTATATCATAGTTATTGATAATAACTTCGTTTTTTATGTCATTTGTTTTGGTTCTAACTCCCCTAACATGTTAATAAAGATAGTGGGCCTGACGGAATACCTGCCCTGGTACTGCAGAGGTGCGCTGCAGAAATAGCTCCAATTTTGACGAAGCTTTTTAAAATGTCCCTGAAGACTGGCTATGTGCCCTCTGGTTGGAAAAAAGCGATTATCCATCCTATTCCAAAGAAGGGTGACCGCTCCAACCCGGCCAACTACCGCCCCATCACATCAGTTCTGTCTAAGGTGATGGAACGTGTGATCAACGACAAACTGCTCACATACCTCGAGAAGAACAAAATTATTAACGACCGTCAATACGGATTCCGGCGGAACCGCTCGTGCGGTGATCTTCTCACGTATGTGATGCATGTTTGGGGGCGATGCCTGGAACGTTTCGGTGAGACCCAAACGGTTGCACTGGACATCTCCAAGGCCTTTGACCGGGTTTGGCACCGAGGACTTGTCAACAAACTGCATTCTTACGGACTTCCCGCATCCTTGTGTACGTGGATTGCCGACTTCTTGAGGGAGAGGTCGATTCAGACGGTAGTCGATGGTTTCACCTCTTCCTCACACTCGATAAATGCTGGCGTCCCGCAGGGATCGGTTCTGTCTCCGACTTTGTTTTTGTTGCACATCAACGACCTTTTGTCATGTGCACCAATTCACTGTTATGCGGATGACAGTACAGTTCATGATAGCTTTTTGTTTGACAAGCCCCCAAAGGGCTCACAAACTCCAACAGCTCGTAGGGCTTTGAAGCAAAGAATGGACGGTTACCTCGAGAGTGTTTTCTCTTGGGGTAAAAATAATCTCGTTGAATTTAATGTTTCAAAGACCCAATCTTGTCTGATTACGTCTAAAAGGGATCGAAATGAAAATCTAGTCTCTTTCAACGGAAGCAATCTTCCGAACAGGCCCTCCATTGATATGCTAGGTGTAACCCTAAGTGACCAGCTCAGGTATGGGGGCTCCATCGAAGCCAGAGTAAAGTTAGCCTCCCAAAAACTGGGCGTACTGTACAGGGCCCGCAGATACTTTAATAGTACACAACTGCTAACCTTGTACAAATCACAAGTACGCCCCACGGTTGAATTTGGCAGCCATCTCTGGTCTGGAGCTCCAAAATACCTGAAAAATACCCTCGATTCTGTGCAGAAACGGGCGGTCCGTTTGATAGATTCTCCCATCTTAACAGACGGATTGCAATCTTTAGAGCACAGGCGTCGGGTGGAAATGCTATCCTTGTTCTACCGGTATTACAATGGAAGATGCTCCGAGGAACTAGCATCATTGATCCCTTCGGCACCGGTGCATAGTCGGGAAACACGCCAAACGCGTGCCCAACATTTGTACACAGTTGACATTTGTCACATGAGAACGGGTCGTTTCTTCGTCTCGTTCTTGTGTTCAACAGCTCGGCTGTGGAATGATTTGCCGGCCTCTGTGTTTCCTCCTTCCTACAACATGGGTCTCTTCAAGACCAATGTTCATTCCTTCCTCTCCTTAAAAAGACCCTCCACACAGCATCCCAGATGACATAGGCCCTGAGGGAAATTACTTTCCTCAGGGCCTCCTGTGTGGAGTTAATGTAAAAAAAAAAAACCACTTTACCCCCGCACACCCTGTATAATCTCCACCCAGATAACCTAAAAATGGAGAAGAATACCTTTAAAAAAAACTATTTAAACTTAAATTGTTAGAACAAAAATAAAAATATTACTACTGTACTATACACTACATCTTCTTATATATAAAAATGAATCGCTGAATGTGTTGCTAAGCGCAAATCTCGAGAGCAGCTGAACCGATTTCGCTAATTCTTTTTTTAGAATATTCCTTGAAGTACGAGGATGGTTCTTACGGAGAGAAAAATTAATAAAATTGCGCAGAAAATTGGATAATTTCAGAAAACCTAACGAATATCGCACGTTTGACAGTTCGCGTGTTTGAGAATGACATTTTGCAAAACATTCTATTTTTGAAAATCTTTAAGTTGATAAATTTATTTAAAGTATGTAATCCCCTAATAGTTTGAATCGAATCAAGGATTTTAGATATCCTAAATAGGTACCTACGTTAGGTACCAAATTTATTATATACTTAGGGAACGTACCCATACTACGTGACCAACTTCTTGCAATTTTTAACCCCCCCCCCCCCCCGTGACCAAAAACCTAAGTAACCCGCCGCTCATTTGTATGGAGCGTGACATTTTGAAGACCCCCCCCCCCTAAACGTGTCACGTAGTATGGGTACGTTCCCTTATGCAAAATGGAAATTTGAATAAAAATTGTAAAAGGTGCACGCGAGCTGTTTAAAAATTGAATGTACTGGGATTGAATATATGGAAAGCGGGAGGGAGTGAGATATGGAGGGGGAGGGGGAAGGGGGGGGAGGGGGAACGTGGAAGGGGGTGGGGGAGAGAGGGCGGTGAGATGGTGGAAGGGGGGGAGGTGGAGGAGGCGGAGTGGGAACCACTCTTACACCATGCGAGTGAAGCCGCGGAAAAAAGCTAGTTATATATATATCTACTACTGTACTCTGAACTTAAGTTTAGAAAGCGAAAAATTATATTTATTTTAACTTAATAAAAAATAAAAAAAATAATTGAATAAACAAAATACTACATGTGGTGCGTGTGTGATCATATATTTTGGTGGTAGGGAGGGGAGGCAGGAGAGGGAAGGTAACAAGGGTTTGGGGTTCGCGGGAAGGGTGACGAGAAAGAATTTATTTCTTTGAATGGCTTTGCAACGTACGCTGGGTACCAGCTAGTCATTGATAAAATAGGTAAGTACGTATTTGCTGTGATGTCGGCTTTAACTCACCATTGATAATGTCGTTGGCTAGGTTCGCCTGCTGCAGGGACCTCAGCTGCTTCTGGTAATGCCTCTTCTGCGCCAGGAGGGCCGCCAGCCCTTCCTGGGAACACTGCTGTCTGCGGAGAGCCACCTGACGGGGAAAATTATGAAATATTTACTTAATAGTTTCTAATGATTGAAACAATCCAATAATACCTAACACCAGTGGCGTAACTATAGGGTGGCGCAGGGCTGTCAAAATGCCACGGGCCCCGCGGGGGCCAGGGCCCCGGCCTGAGAGGCCGCAATCTCAAAAGTAGCCAGAAAATTAAAAAAAAAAATCAGTAAAAATTATAAATTTTATATAAGTACATACAAATTAAAGTTAGATATAACTAAAGACCATATAAAAATTCAAATAAATTATTAAGAATCAAACCCATACATAAGAAAAGGACGACGATCAATTTTAGAATGCATCTTGGTTTCTTAATTTTTTGTCGAGGTACTTTGGTGACGCGGGCGACCTAGTGACGCTCGGGGTATTCCCGCAGTTTTATTAAGCAAGAAAAGACTTTTTTCGTGGAGCTGGCTGGCGGACTAGCGACGCATGATGTTAAGGCTCTGCAACCGGGTTCGAAAAGAAGAAGATGGAGAGATACGAAATTACGAATGTTAGAGAAGAGCGCTAACATTTACAGCGACGAAATCGATGCGAAAATTGCGAAAATGTTTAATAAAACACGACTCGTTTAAAATAGAGAAAAATCTCGCAGGCATTATCTTAAACAGCATTTAAAGAAACACTGTGAATTTTTTCATAGATATAATTTGTAAAATAACTGAAACAAATGTGTTTATAATAATTTTTTGAGCATACTTTGCGATTTTTTTCTATCGAGGGAATTTTATATAATTTGCGTTTCGGCGCGGGCAAAGTCTAGATATTATCTTCAAGAATAACATATATTTTTTTAAGAGCTTTAAAACTTACCATGTTTAAGGGAAATATGTAATAAATCGGTAGAAATCCGGGTTGCGGGCCCTTAAGGGGATTCCCGGATTTCTATTTTCTAAGTAAGCAGGGCTCTACTACCATTCTTCGTTTGATTGTTATGACAATTGGTCGTTTGTATATTTGATTTTTGTTTAAGAGGAATATAAACGCTAGAAATATTTCGAATCTCATGCCTGCAAAATTTTAAAATCGAGCGTCTTTTTGCACGAGGCTAGTAAGCGAAAAAGTGGTTTTTATTTATTTTATGCATAATTTTATAAGAACGAAAAAAAGTTAGAACATGGAAAACCTCAAAAATTGTCTTAGCCATAAAGGGGTATTTTTTTTAAATTGTTTCTTGTAATTACTTCATAGTTAAGTCATGAAAAAACTTTTTTTTGTGGTTTACGCTTATATTTTTTGTTACGTAAATAATAATTTTATTGTAATTCCAATACAAAGAAAAGCTAGTAAAAGCTTCAATTTATCCGTAGCATATTTTTTGATGTTCATACTGTAAGCCGATTCCTCGTAAAGATTAATTAAAATAGTATCTAAATAGGAATTCACGTGTATATTCATCTTAATTGAACTTGCAATTAGACACAGGTTAATTGTGAAAGTTAGATATTAACATGTCTAGTTCCAGAAAATATCTAAGTGGGAGCGAAAAACGAAAGAGGAAGAGGAAGTCTGAAGAAAAAATAAAAGTTACCTAAAATTAGTGAGTACTTTAAGAATGATGACTTTATTGACGAAAAAGCGATTGAACACCGTTCTATGGCTCGATCTCTAAACTTTGATGACGTTATTGATTCTTTTGCGGAACAGAAAGCTCGGAGAAAAGAATTTTATGAATAAATAGCTCGTAAAGATTAAATTGTTATTTCATTGTAAATTTGTAATACCTGTGCTTTTGAAAATAAAATTTATTAGATAATAAGCCACTTGCATCACATTTTAAATTTTTTTCCGGCTTAGGCAATTATTCTAAGACATTCTGTATTTTTTTTATCGTATTTTTGAAACCCTGGCGATTTTTTGAAAATTTCAATCCAAAAAATCAGACCATTTTTATAAACTGGAAAGACAGGACATAATTGTATGGGTGCGAAAAAACGATAATTACAAAGCCGAAAACCATTTAAAAAAATAACGTTTTCCACACGAATGGCACAGGAGAATAACGAGGCATACCAAAAATATTAGATCTCATAAATATTTTTTTCCTTGATCCATCTTATTGATAATAAATCATTATAATATTCAACGTCTATATTACTAAATCCAATGTAATATACTTTTACTTGTAAATTATAATAATAATAAGAATATTATAAAATTTGATTTTGTTAAAATCAGCACAATTATCATTTCACCTCTAAAACACACTTCTTCATAACATCTGTCAAAAAGTCAAACCAAATGATAAGTTCGCAGAGAACAAACAATAAATCTAGTGAAAGTTAAATGTCAAATTCATAAATTCGCCTAAAATCAGTGTTGCCATATAAAAAAAATAGTGTGGAATTTTGCAAAATTAATAGGAACATTTTCGGAGACGGGACAACAAATTTTTTTACATTTGTTTAAATTAAAACAAAAAATATTAATAATTTAACAAAAAATATTAGTAATTTTATGAGAAAATACAGATAAAAGTAATAAAAATATAGGTTAGTTAATAAATGATTCAAAGAATTGATAAAAGGCAAAAACATATTTCTAAACAATAAGTAAAGTTATGAGGTGGTACTAGAATATTTTTTTTTTTTTTAAATATTTTTCGTAGTTTTCTTCCGATCGTACATCAAGGGGTAATTTATTAAATAATTTTATACCCTTGAATATACATATAGTGATGCTGTGCTGTTGTGGTTCGTACTAGTTGCACATTTTCATGTAGTGACGTCACGAGCCAGAATAATGGATTTATTTATTTAAAAAAAACTGTACATTTCTAAAAAAATTTCTAACCATTTTCGTAATCTTATTAAAAAAAATATATTCATACGATTTTTTCCAAGTCGTTATGAAATCCGTGCAAGTTAGGGTTTGTCAATTATTTCAACTTTTGAATTCAGAAACGCCTGGGGTCTCAAAAGTTGCGTCTTGCAAAGAAAATGAGAACTGCATTTAAATTTATTTTTGAAAAAATGGTTATTAGCCCGCTAAAATGCATTGAAAATCAGAAAACAAACCTAAAAAAAAAATATTATAATTTTTTTTATAATTTTTTTTTTCAATAATTTAACCTTTTAACGTTTGTTTGTTGTTAAAAAATGCGTACAGCTGACAAAAATGAAAAAAAATTGATGTTCCTGAATACAAGTAAGTCAACAAGAATTCTAACGATGATAATTGCCTTAGTATTAAGTATCTGGGTGTCATTGTAGACAGACACTTAAAATGGAACAAACAAGTCGAAAATACGGTAACCAGAGTAAGAAAACTTATTTACATATTTATTAGATTGAGAAACATTATATCATCTAGTATGATTAAAACTATTTATTTCTCTCTTGCCCAATCTATTCTACAATATGGTATAATCGGGTGGGGGGAACATTCAAAACTAACCTCCAACCTGTAGAAAGGGTACAGAGGTTGATTCTAAATGTTATCACACGAAAACCATCTTTATTTCCAACAATACAACTATTTAACTCTTTTAGGGTTACTCAGTTTAAATAAAATTTTCAAAAAGAACACACTGTTACAAATCCACAAAGATCATTTTAATACCACAACAACAATCACAAAAATAAGTAACCGATCAAGATCACGTGATAACCTAGAAATCCATAAATTTAAAACGAGTGCTTTTCAACAACATTATACTTATCAAGGCATAAAATTTTCAAGTATACTTATCAAGGCATTAAATAATATTAAATGGCTTGTCAATATTTTTGATGTGTCAGGGAATGGGACATATAATTTATTAATTAAGAATTAACGCCGATTAACTACTTTTAAATAGGAATTACAATAATTTCAAATGGATACAGAATATACCTACATAGACAAGAAAAAATATCCATATAACAAAAAAATAAAAAGTAAATATTGAAGTGTCATCAGCATAAAGTAAGCTATTAAAAATACAAATATGAAGAAAAAAATAAAACCTCGTGTACATGATTCAAGATATTTTGAAAGTACTTTGAAACTAAAAAATAAATAATGATTATAAAATTAATTAGGTAAACCGGTAAAGGCATTTTTCATACACCTTTCTCCTTACCTCGCGACATCAAACTGTTCTCGACTAGCTCTAGTTTTGTCCAAGACCCAAAAAAGTTCATCGATAATATCTACTTTGACAGTGGGGTGAACATACGTGGGTTCCCTCGCTTCCAACGATTTTACTTATCGAAGATCTCGTGCAATACATTTATCCAGCATTGAAATAATAATAAAATGGTCGACTTTGTAAAGCGCCGTTTGATGATAAAATCACCTCAAGGGCGCATAAGGACACTTGAAGATATGTAGGTATCTATACTATAACTGCGTAGTTCGCAAATGAATGCGCCTCCACTTCCAATGATTTAAATACATGTCATGCACGTCATGCAATTATTTAGCTTTGAAAGTAATCACCGGCTCCGTATGATTTGTAAAAAACATCAACATATTTCAATAGTTTTATTTATTAACCAGCAGACCCGGCCACACGTTGCTGTGGCTAACGAAACACAACGCCATTACCCGACCTTTATAAAATCCACACTACCCGCTTGCCAGCTGCCCACTGCCTGAATTGAATATTTGAATTTCTCGGCTTTTCTCTACATATAAACCTTCCCCTTGAATCACTCTATCTATTGGTGAAAACCGCCTGAAAATCCGTTGCGTAGTTTAAAAGATCTATGCGCACATACATTTTGGGCGACTTCATTTTATACTATGTAATAAAAAATATAAAAAAAATAAATAAAAAAATAGAATAAAATAAAAACAGAGATTACAGTGAAGGGAGAGCACATATAAATTAATAGCAATGACAATATGAAATGTAAAAAGTACATATAGAGACACTACAAGTCAAAGCATGAAGAAGCATTTAAATATTGCGTATCGACTGCCGAAAGTCATTTAGTTTTACCTACATAAAAAAAATCAATGCTTTGACTTGCGTTGACAAGTCTCGACATTCTGGATAAGGGAGAATGGTATCCATAATTAGTAGAATGTTGGTTGAGGAACAGCAATTCATTATGTCGGAGTCTACGGGAAGGGATGTTGAACTGGATGAGTTGTAACAGTGCAGGTGTATCAGTAATACTGTTGATAATTTTAAATATGCAAATTAGATCAGAGTCCTTTCTACGTTTTTCTAAAGAAGAAGTGTATAAAATGTGTTCAATTTCATCATATGAGTACTCGCCTTTTTCAAGACCCAACTTCCAAGTAATTCCTCTTAGGAAACAATGTTGTACGGATTCGATGTGACAAATGTGGACAGCATAGAAAGGAGACCAAATGACACTAGCATATTCAAGGTGAGGGCGAACCAGCGAACAGTAAAGAGTTTTAAGTGTACTTATATGTTTAAAGTCAGAGGTAATTCTATGAATGAAGCCGAGTAGTTTAAGTGATTACGATATTATTAATGTGATCACGGAAAGAAAGTTTGCAGTCTAGAGTGACCCCAAGGTCCTTGATAGATGTGACAGTAGATAGACAAACACTATTTAGTTTATAATCAAACTGAATAGGTTTTTTTTTCTATAAAGGGACAAAATTTTACATTTATCAACATTAAGTTCCATGCAGTTAATTTTGCACCAATCGTTAAATGAATCAATATGTATAAAATGTATTAACATGAATCTATTTGTCCAAAAATTACTATAAATTTTAACTCTTTTTAGTTTTATAGTACTTATATTGATTATAGATAATTTTGAAATGCATACTTTTATGTTCCTTCATATCCTATGATTTTTATATTCTTCTATATATTTCCTACTCCATTTATATTATTTTATACTCATTTCTATTCTTTTACTATGTTGATTTATGTTTTTGATATTATTTTGTAATCATTTATGCTCTCTAGATTACTATGGCTTCTAGATTGTTATTGCACTATATGTAAAATCGACCACCATAACAAGGGCATCAGCGTAGCATGGTGGTCGAAAAATCCATAAATGATGTAACCATAATATGCAATGAATAAAGAAAAATTAAAAAAGGTAAACAAAACGTAGTAGGTACCTACCTACCCACAAAACCTCCCTGACCTGCCCACAAAATAAAATGCATAACTGGACTAAAAAAAAAAACAAATAAACATAAATAATATAGTAGCGATTGCGGGAAGCATTTTTATTACCTATGTGAAATGCGGCGATGACCACCTCGAATCTATAACAGTCCACTTAGGACTTTTGTCGTTTCCCCTGAGCCCTTGTCTTATATTTTATTCTTGAATAACTATCAAAATGCATGTGGAGTGATTTATGGATTTATTTTTTACTGATGATCATAAACAAAATAATATAATATTACCTGTGCGGCCATAACTCTCTGCCTCTCGACCACCAGTCTGCAGCTAGCGCAGGCGCAGTCCCTCCACCTGCAGACTCTCTTGTGACCCTTGAGGCAGGAGATCACCCCGTGGTTTCGGCAGCGGGCGCACTTTGGGGTCCGCAAAAGCCTCCGAGAACGGGGCTCCGAAGACATTTTAATTCACTTGTGAACAATTTTTAAGACAGATTAGATACGTCCTATCAATATGCTGCTATTTCAAAGTCGGATATAGATATACACAGTTTTGTATAACTATTTCACCACTAATTTATTCAAATAAAGCAAATGATTTAACAATAATGAACATCGAATCGTCTTTTTCATGTAGTGAAGGAACTCGAAAGCAATTAGGTACTATTTTTTTTACTGTTATTGATAACATCACTATTTTTATAATTAATCTTCTACGTTCAAAAAGTATCTATAGGTACAAATCGAACGAATTTTAATTTATTTCGAATTGTTCGTTTGAAGCTATTCGTTTTCCACGCGTTCGCGGTGGCCACTGAGCGTTGGGATTAGTGTTTGACTTGAGTTGGGTAGCTACTGGCTTCTTGACATAATGCGAGATGATCTGTTGGGCGGGCGGGAAAAAACTCCGTGGGCGTGCTGATTGGAAAACACGCCTCCCGATTGGTCGACGCGTCTCGGGGCGGTCTACTTCGAACATGAACCATGGTCTATGATTTGGAAAAAAGGCACATTGTTTAAAAAATGGTAATAAGAGAACAAAAAATCGAGCAGTTAAAACAAATAAGGGATGCTAAATGAAAAAAAAACCTGGTAAAAGCTGGTAAAAAGCTTTTCTGTTTTTTTTAATCACCTACGACGCCTACTCTCTAAAATGATTTATTTAAATGCAAGATCATTGCTATAAAATACTAACGCAGAATAAATACCCACGGATATTTGCCGTATAAAAAAGAAAATTAAACATAGGTAAAAGTAAAAAGTACTTAATCCTTTTATCCTTTTAGAGATATTTACTATTATAATATACACCCTCAAGGGCGGATCCAGGATTTTTTTCTGGGGGGGGGGGGCACAAGGGGCGGACGGGCAAAAAAATCAACAATTACTATTAGAAATAAACTTTAAGTATCATACTTCAAGTTTTTTCTACAAGTTCAAGTATGTATAGGAAGGTTTATGTAAGTGTCAAAGCAATAGAAAAATTAAATGTTTAATAAATACAGTTTTGAAGTATGTGCTGTGATGGAATCTCCACAGTACACAAAAATACCGGGGGGGGGGGGCATTTTTATTTCATAATTTTTTACAGATGCCTACATCGGACAGGGATGAAAATGAATTTTTTGATCGTAGGTACGACTTTCATTGTCACCTGAAATAGGTGGGTATGTACTTTCGTCATAATATTTATGTTCATCTGCTCCAAATAGTTAGTGGGCAGGTACCTACCTAATGCTTTTTGTGAAAATAGTCAAACATACTAAAATCGGTTGTGGGTACCTAAATCTGGTTCAATGAACTCGGATTCGTTAGTACCTACAATATAAATAGTAGTTTAAGAAAAAATTGTATCAGTCTGAAGATGGCTTTAATTCATTTTATTAAACAAAATTTACCGATGAATGGGCAATACTATGTACCTACCTCAGCGGCGTAATGTTCAATATGTGCAATTAAACAACATGCTGAAATCGGTTATGGTCACAAATGAATTACGTGGATTTTTTTAAAAATCGTTTCAATGTATTTTTTACTAGTTAACCAACACCCTTGCCCGTGGTCGAGGGGTAAGGCTCTTGACCCGCAGTCCGAAGGTCGCGGCGGGATCGAATCTCGGCGTACGCCAAAAAAAAAGTTTGATTAATTTGTTACTAGCAGTTAAAAACCCGCTCCGCAGGTTTTTGCTGCTAGGCCCTGCGGGCGGCTTTTACATTTGGCTTCGCCAGGTTTGAGTGTAGATAACCACTTTATAAATCCGATAAAAACTGGTTGCAAAAATAAACAGTTCTTCGGATCCACTGTGATCCAGTAGGGTAGAGTGAGGATGGTTGAAACACTTTTATTTTAACTATGTGTAGTAATATTTCTTTCGTATTTATGGATAAGATGTTTATACTAGATGTTCTATGATCTATTTAGTTATCAAATTAAATTTATTGGATGGCCACAACTCGTATAGGTAAGCTACAATAACCACATAAAGACGATGGGGTCTGTTTCAATTATCCCCGTAGTGTGGACCATTGAAACAGTATGTGGGGATAATTGAAACACTCTAAATATCTTTGGAATAATCGGAATAATTTTAATCAATGTTAAACATTTTCTTTATTACAACAGTACTCAATGAGATCGTAAATACCGATTGAACATATCGCAAGTATTTTATAAACTATGAACGAAAATGTCTTTGTAATGAAAAAACCTTAAATATTTTTTTATTATTTGTGTTTAAGTGCTCTTAGTTATACTAACTATGAGTATTTGGCATATTGAAGATAGTTTTACTTCGATATTATCCTGGAGCAGAATAGAACGGTATTAAAAATAAGTTTTTCGCTTTCATACAAAAGTGCTTGTTTCAACCATCACACTGTTTCAATCATAACAATGTTGAATTTACCTCTGACTTGAGAGCATTTTTCCTGTGTAAAATTCAGCAACTTTAAGAAGTCGAAAAAATATAAATTAATTGAATTTGTGGTTTGCGATGTGATATTATACAATATATCGTAATATTTTAGAACAAAAAAACTTTAAATATTCGGTTAAGGGGCATTAACATCCATTAAACAATTAAATAGTACCTATTAAAAGAAAAGAAAAATCTGAATGTGGAATTCACATGCGGTAGAAGTGAAACATACAGAAAACTAAAGTAGATAAGAGTGGGAAGACTACGAAGCACTTATTTTTATCAATTTGAAGGATTTTTTTTCTTCATATTTTTGTCGTCGGATTCCAGTGCACCTGGAAAAAAATTGAACCAAAACCGTGTCAGAAATACAGAATTTAAGCAATTGCAAGAGTAGGTACCTACACATCACAAATGATTCAATGAGGTTTTTTTCAATTATTTCTGGCTTTCACCCTTCAAGGGTGTTCTAATTCAATGAGGTTAATTATTAAAAAAATTAAGAAAGGATAGCGCCTTTACCGGTGCACTCACCCAAATACGACATTATTAAAGCAACCAACCTATTGATTGAATATCCTTTAAAACAAGTGTGGGTATGTTCGTAGGTATTACAAATAACTAACCAAATAACTGCCTCAAAACAGGCTAGCCCAGTGAGGCGGGTTACATGTAACCTCAACTCATAGCTATAAATCTCTACTATTTAAATATTACCTACTGTTCATGTGTATATTTTTTTCTCTGTTGTTAACTTTTGTACTTACATAAAAATATATGATAAAACAATGTATACTATTAACGTAGAAGTTACAAATGTAAAAAAATCAATAAATAACGTGAGGGTGTGTGATGTCGAATGTGGTCGCATGAGATCGACTTCACCATCCACATTCAAGATCCAGAAGTACATCTAGTGGGAAGACTTAATGATTTGAATTTCAGACCCTTTTTCATTATAACTTTTAAATTTTCTCTCATTGTGGACGATTGAAATATGGTTATGATTGAAACGTTGCAATCATCCCCATACAAGTTGTTTCAAACATCCCCACGCTGCATTTTCTGCTTCAAAGTAAAAAATAAGCCTTTTTAATAGAAATTAACGCCACGCGAATACATCATAAAAACTCTAAAATAGATAAAGAAGAGAATGTAATAAAACATTTTGTCAAGCTCTGAGAGTAAAATGAGTTATAAGATAAACAAAAATGTCTTAAATATTTACTTTTTAGTGCGAAATCCAATAATGTCCCCTATGCACGACTGAGTCACTCGCCGGCTAGTGCGTTTTTGTAGAAACGTCCCAACAGACCTGTCGGAGTTTCTAGTGTTGTATCACACTCTTACGTATTATAGTTTTCGAATAAATTGAGATCATGACCTGTTTCAAACGTCCCCACTCTACCCTAACATCTAGTGACAGGCAATAACGCCATATGTAATCTCTCCATACCCGGATAGATAGGTACTTATAAATTCTATAAATCCGTAGTAGTTATATTTAGGGAAGAAACATCCACATGCGAGCTGCTGGCGGAATTAGCATCATCTTGTTCGAACTCTTGAATTAGAAACCGAATTATAGCAGTAGCTTTGTGCGAAATTCCACGTACACAGATGTTATTTTAGGCGCGGCCGTGTCGTCCGACATGGTTCTGAAATTCAAACACGCAGACGCTAACGTAACGCTAATTACGCTATACCTACTCCCAGTATCGCCCTCTTGTCGACCACCATTCAGAATTGAAACGTTGCTTGAAATGGCTTTAGCCGTGTTTGGTGACCAGATCTGAATATCCAGGTACTTACCCACCTTCCTCTTCTCCATCTCATTTTCTTCCCCACTACGTTCAGCCTCACAACGTACCCCAATTTGAGAATGCCGTAGTATCACTGGCTCCAGACGGGAGCAGTTTCGACTCTTGTGCGGTACCTACTCGCATAAAAAATGTCACCCCAAGTGGTTCGCTACGTTTGGTGACTTAGCAGGGGTGTCCGGTTTCGTGGGGAGTCTAGGTCTTGGCGGCGAACGCATTTGCCCACCTAGAGCGTGGCGGGCCGGATGAGGAGACTGGTTGATGGAGACCTAACCTAGACCCCTCCAGCCGGACTCTGTCGACCCATCGCCTTGCCCTGCAGTGGGAGGGATGGATTCATGGGTCTGTCACTCCTGGGATATATATTAACCCCCAGATTCCTACCCACCCCTCTTACCTTTTTCTTTCCCTGAACTTCCTTTCTAAAAAGACCCTTCACACTAAATATGACAAAGGTCCTGGGTTTTTTTCCTCAGGAGCTCCTGTTAATAGTTAATATAAAAAAATCTAAACTCCCCTGGTCAAATGTTTTTTTTACCTGTGATATAAGGCACACTAAGAATAATATGCACATTATGGACTCGTTCCATCTGTAACTATTCAAGTTCTCAAAAGGTATATCTAAAATGTCACTTGCTGACTCACAGTGGAGTAAAGCCTTTTTCTTGTTTCATCTGCAACTATTCATCTACTCAAAAGGGACATCTAAAAAGACGATTGCTGATACGCAGTGGGGAAAAACCTTTTTCATGTTCCATCTGTAACTATTCATGTTCTCAAAAATATATCTAAAAAGTCACTTGCTCACTTACAGTAGAGTAGCAAGTGTATTTTTTTAAATTTTTTAAATTTATTTGGGACACCAACAGTTTACATTAATAACATAGTATATAATAATTGAATACAATAATTGAACCATTTACAGGTTTCCACATGGGCATTGTATACAAGTAGTGTAGTGATTCCAGAGATATTTACTAATAAAAAATTACATTTTAAGGGACGAGTTATTTAGGTGGGAATATGAAGGGGGTAGGATGGGGGGGGATCGGTTAAGTTGAGGTATAGTAATAAAAATATGCGTGACAAAATATTAAAAGAGAAAAAAAGGAAGTTTATAGAGTGGTGGTTGTATTAGACGGTATCTATAAGTATTGTTATTGTAGAGTATCGAGAGAGCGTCCGTGTGATTTTAAGGAGTGTGGTGCAGAGTTAAAAATGTCAAATTGTGTATAGTGTGTGTTGAAAGTGTTGGATGCACGATAGATCAAAGAGTTCTTCTTAGAATTAATGTTGCACCGAGGGAGGCTAAGAATCATGTCTGATCTTGTTCGTCTGTTAGGAACTCGTATCTGTATTCGTTCTAGGAGTTCTGGACAATCTACGACGGATCTGGCTATTTTTTGAAGAAAAAGTACATCGGCCGAGCTTCTTCGAACTTCTAATGATAGTATATTGAAGTACGCAGCTGAATCTTGATGACTTAGGTGTGGGCGGTAGCTGCGGAAATCTAAGTATCGTAGAAAACGATTTTGAACACGTTCTAGATTTTCCACATATGATTTGTATTGCGGGTTCCAAACTTGTGATGCGTATTCTAGTAAGCTGCGGACATAAGCAAAATATAGGATTTTCATTGTTCTAAAGTTATTGAATTTGTCCTAGTTTAGAGGGCGTCCGGGGAGCGTCCGGGCGGGATTTCATTTGATGTCAGGGTTTAAAAAAAAATTTAAAGTCTTAAAATTTAAAGTCAAACGTATACGTTTACCCTGAGGAAGGAACGGTCGTTCTGAAACCGGTCGGCTTTAAACAAATATAAAAGTGGTTCAAACAAAGTAACATTGTTTCATCTATCTTTAATTAAAATTAAATTCAATTTCCAAGATTACTGCTGCATTGATTTTTACAAATTCCTTTTAAAAAGGGAAGATATTCTAAAAGCTATCGGAAAGAGTGATAAATACAAAAAAACTGGAAATTAAAAAAGGCGAGAGGCTGAGGAAAAAGCTTTAATAGCGAGATAATCAATTAATATACTTTTGAGTGCAATAATTTCTTTTCATTTTTGTAGTTAAAGTCATGATTGTTTTTATTACGTAAAAGAAATTTACAATATGGCTGTTGATTAAAACTTTAAGGTGATATAAATGAATTTAGTTTTTGGTTATTTTTATGCTTAAAAAAATTAATAATGTAACTTACAAAGTAAGTCTAAACTTTAAAAAGGTTCAGTTTTGTTGCTTAAGATTTAAGAAGACTGAATTTAGTTCATATTATGTTAAGAGATATTTTGATGTTTAAATGGCTGCTAATAAAAATTTAAAGATTTAATTATTATTGAGTTAAAGAGTTACCTCAAAAATTGTAAGACTGAATACTAAAATGGTCTCAGTACTCTTATTTTTAAAAATTTAATTGAATTTCGCTAGGCTTAATATTTTAATAAGGTTTTGTTTTCATAACAGAGTATATTAATAATTTGTGTTTTATTTTAAGAATAAAAAAATTCTAACTGATTTTAAAACAATTTGTAACAAACTGTAATAAGATTCTGTTTTGTTAGGTACATTTATAATGATGATAAAAGATGACTTTAATAATTAATTTAATTTAATTTTAACATAAATAAAAAGGTGATTTATGACATTTTCAACTGTTTTTTATTACACTAACTATGTTTAAAAAAACCTATTGACTTGTCCGGGTTCTGGGCTCTAAATTCTGGGGTTTTCACGCGTCTTGTCCTGGTTGCAAATTTAAGATATGGAAACCCTAGATACATAGGATGAGAGCCATCTAAGAAGGTCACCGTGGACACCGATTTGCATAAGCTTGCGTGATAATATGTCGTGATTCACTAGGTCAAAAGCTTTGCTATAATCCGTATATATTGCGTCTACTTGTACACGTTGATCCATATTATCTTGCAAGAATTCCGAGAATGCTATTAGATTAGTTGTTGTTGATTTTCCACTCATAAACCCATGTTGGTTAATATTGAGTGAGGATTTCAAAGCGGGAAACATCTAATCGTACCTATATTATTTTTACAAACACCTTGCTGAAGACACACAATTTTGAAATTGGACGATAGTTTTCAATGTCAGCTTTTTGCCCGGTTTTGAAAATGGGTGTTATGAAAGCAGTTTTCCAAGTATTAGGTACCACTTTTAAAGAGCGATTGAATATAATGCATAACGGCTTTGACAGACTGCTTGCGCACTTCAGGATAAAAAAGGGAGGGATTTGATCTGGGCCTGCGCTTTTTTTTACATTTAAGATGAAGCCATACTAAATAATGCAAAATCATACAAAATCACATTTTTTTGTTTTGAAAATTTGATAGCTTAGAAGTATTATAGATGCTTCAATTAAATACTGTGTGTAGAACATACCTTGGCCCTTAAAAATATGGGTAATTTTTTTAATAAGTCTTTTAAAAAGCCTTTAAAAAAATAAAGTATAAGGTCTATAAAAACACTTTCAAGTCCAAACTCTCCTATTTATAAACCCCTTTTCGGATTTGGTTTTATTGTATAATGTGGCAAATTTAGTTTCTTTTATAATAATCGCAAAAAAAATTGATATTTACGCCCGAACTTCACAAAATAAAATAAAATATTCATTTTCTCGTTGATATTTTTCACATCAATCAATACGGCCCGCACTCTACGAATTTGGATTCTTGAAGTGACCCTTATGGCATGGGCACAAGAACCATGCACTGGGCAACACCTATTTCGTATCAGTCACGCCCTAACCGGCGCGGGAGATAGTCGTGTGACTCCACGTCGCTTAGTTTCGTGAAATCAATTTTAAATTTCAATTTTCTTACAATAAACAATGCGTAAAACGAGAATTAATATTTTTTACAGGCCTTTACGAAATCAACCTGTAAAAAAATTTCTCAAATACCTTTTCCAACCTTTCCAAAAGCTTTTTCTCAAGTATTTTTAAACTCCTCCCATAAAGGGCGTGAATTCCGATTTCAATTTTTTCCTGAACTAGTGGATCGCCTTAAGTTTTCCAGATATGTCTGCACCAGATGTTCGTCAACTTTAATACTGTGAATAGTGGAAGAGTTGTGAATGTTGTAGTTGGTGTAACATCGTTGGTGTAAACAGAACTTAACTTTTTTTATGTAGTAAGGTAAGCTGTACGTGGTTTTTCAAGTTCGGATATGATAATAACTGAATATTCAATATTTAAAAATCCATGTTATTGTCATCTTCTGCCGATTATTGGGGTGAACTGAATAAAAGGGCGTACATTCATGATAAAAACATTGTTACAAAAAAATTTCGCCACTCCTGGGCACATGGACCCCCAGATTCCAACCCAACTCCCTTGCCAGAACTCCCTCTCCTTCCTTTTTCTAAAAATCTCCACACAGCTCCCCCAAAGATGACGTAGGCCACGAAGGATTTTTTTTCCTTTTGACCTCCTGTGTGGAAGTAATGTAAAAAAAAATACAAGATGCATCATGGAAAATATACATGCCGATATTCAAAACAATATGTACCTATAATTAACTAGCGAAGACGCATGAAAAATTACGGGATAATATTATGCTATTAAATCCTAGTCATTGCAGTGTAAGTAGGTACCTAAATAAATCCTAGTCATTGCAGTGTAAGTAGGTACCTAAATAAATCCTAGTCATTGCAGTGTAAGTAGGTACCTAAATAAATCCTAGTCATTGCAGTGTAAGTAGGTACCTAAATAAATCCTAGTCATTGCAGTGTAAGTAGGTACCTAAATAAAGCTTCCTTGAAAATGAAAAAAGCCCAGACCCTTGAAAAATTACTCATTCTGACTTTATTATCCCTAAGAAATTTACGCAAAAGAAACAAACATTTCATATACGCATGGAAATAAAATAATTTTCCGGCAAAAACATTTATATCCATGCACCAGGTAGGCACTTAATCGCTTCTCTGAAATCTTGACACATCAGTTCAAATTTTGAAAATGACAATTAAAATAGTATTTTGTTAAAATATACCTAGGTAATAGTACCTAGTACCTACCTATTTCATCGCTTGTCTTGAAAATGATATGTAGATTTATATACATAACATATGGGGGAAGAGAGGGGGGGTTAACAGGGTGGTATACAGGCAAATTATATGTACTTAGCAAATTATATTTGCGTTTAGGTATGGTATACTACCTATATGTAAATGTGGACACCCGAAAGGTAAACTGAGACAGGAGGATGATTTCAGGAAGGATGCAAGAGAACTACTCTATGCTGCAGATTACTAAGAGCGATAAAAGGGTGCCAAATGGGTTCTGATACGATCTTCTACCTCCGGATTCACTTCAGAGTTTTGAAAATTTTCATTATAATGGGTTATTTAAAACAAATAAAAAAATTCTAGTGTACCCATATAAAAGTTACTTTGAATCCTTTTTTTGTAACCTTCCATAGCAAATATAGTATATTTTAATGAAATCATGATCTACAAAAAGTCCCTAGATTTGGTCTCGCCAAATAATGCCGAAATTTGAGAGTAAGAAGGATTTTGCTGGTATTTGAATACACTGCCTTGAGATAATTTAAATTGTATTTATATATTCTTTAATAATATTCCCTCTATTTCGTCTTTTATAAAAAATACTTAATTTTTAAAATGGTTTATCTAACATTTTTTTTAAATTTAACAAGGGTGGGTTTTTCTCTATTATGTGAAATTTCAAAGTCAATCCGGAGAAAGAAGATGATATCCAAATATTATTAAAAATTACGTGGTTTTATATCTTCATTTAACACCCTTTTATCACTCTATTAGACAATCAAAACAAGATTTTTTCCCATACGGTCGTGACCCACCCTATTGTATAGCTCCCCCACCCCCCCCCCCTTGTATACCTCCGTTAGCCCCCCTCTGTCACCCCCATATGTTAGGTATATATAAACTATAGTTTAAGAAACAATCGTACCAGTTTGAAGATTGCCTTAACAGGCTGGAACAGGTTACGATCGTAAATAAATTAAGTGGAAAAAAGTTTTAATTCGTTTAAATATAATATTATTGCAATGGAATTCCACCACGAATTGTCCGTATCAAAAATAGAAATATTAACCTGTAATGGTTCCCTGGGCGGCGGTACCCGTAACCGCTTCCCGATTTGTCAATTTTTTATTATGCACTTAAACATGTTGAGTAGAGGTAGGTACCTAGTTACTTATACAACACAGCTCATATTTTTTGCCCGAAAGGAAATATCGCTGATTATTGAATCAGAACCTCCTCTGGAACAGCCTCAGGTGTTGGAGACGTGAAATGGACACCAAATGAGATTAATAATCTGATCCCCCTTCGACAGGAAATGTATCTCTGCTGACCAGTCCACTCCCACCCCCAGTACCTACCCAGTACCAACCCAGTACCTACCAGTACCTATCTAGGACCGTCCCAGTACCTACTCAGTACCAGTACCAGAGGTACGGGGAGACTGGATACGGTGGTCACTGACAGTGGCGGGAGTAGCCACCCCAGGAAACAATCAAAAACTATTTTCATTTCGCGAAACCTCCTTTCGATATCAGTTTCAAATTAACCACATACAATACCTCTGTTCCTCGATAAACACAACCCCTGTAATTCCGTAACGTTTTATATAATTGTCAATATATAGTATCTAGTAAATTACATTTTATACCCATATTTCTAAGAATTATTATGTTTAGCTTCGAGTTTTCAGGGCCTATGTCATCTTTGGGGATGCGGTGTGGAGGATCTTTTTAGGAAGGAAGGAAAAGAAGTTCTGGGAAGGAAAAAGGTATCACGGGTGGGTAGGATTCTGAGGGTCAATGTATCCCGGATTGACGGATGCATGAACCCAGTCCTGTGGTGCAAAGCGATGGGTGGCAAGCAAAGGGATGTGGCAGCTAGTGGGCAGACACATCCGCCGAAAAGACTCGGGCAAACCTCACCCCATGAACCCGGGCACCCCTGCTAAGTCACCAAACGTAGCGAACCACTTGGGGTGACCTATGGCAGAGGTGTTGGTTATCCAATAAATGGTTCCCGGGGCGGCGGTACCCATGCCCGCCTCCATCCATCACGACACAAGCACCATTTTCCGCTTTCTGTGATGGTACCTAGTAGGAGATTTTCAAATATTATCAGGTAATTCGTAACCCGGGATTGTTTGTCTTTCTTTAAGAAAAAATATACAGTATCTACCTAGAAAGAGTAAATAGTTTAGAAAAGTGCGATCATGAACGGTACCTACTGATGGCTTCAAGAGTCATGACTCATGACATTACTATTCTAGAGCAAAACAAACGGCCTTTCCAAATTTGATTCTGACTTATATATTCTGAAAAATAGAAGAAAAATCACGGTACATTGACTTCCTAGCCAAGACAGTTTTTATTTATCTATAGGCAACAATACGCTAGTGACACAGTATATTTAGGCAAGTAGGTAGGTACCCATTTGAGCCTTTACGAAAGACAAAGGAAGAAGAAAATAAATCTAAAGAAAATCCAGTCTAAAAAAAGTAAAACAATGTTTTAAAAAAGAAAAAATAAATACATTTTTGAAGAATGTCAAGAGGAACGCTTATTTTAGGAATGTCCACAAAGCAAAAACGAGACGAATATAAATAACAATATTTTTGAGACAGTAACCGAAGGAGTGACAGGGCGCGTCTTCAACTCATCGCATATTCCTAGATGATAAATGCTGAATGTGACAATACTGACAATGGTGATGGAAACACATGTCCCGGTGTCGCAGCTAGCGTCCGTGTAACTTAGCTACTGGCTACAACCAGCAGCTGGAAGGGTGGACATCTTTTACGGAATATGGAACAAGTTCGGATATTTTACTTTTAAGGCAAATAACATGGGTATTGGGTATGAAACAGAATTTTTAACTAGTAGTCCTGGGAACAGTAGACCGCGCATTCAAAGAAGAATATGTTTCTAATTTTCTCTTATGCAGTTATAATCAAAACCAAAAAATCCTTCGAAATCATAAGATCTGTAAATAAGTACCTATGCCTACCTACTTAATTCTAAGCCATACATTTTCAGCCTTATTACTTGTTATTACTAATAAAAAACACCTAACGACCATTAAACGGTATTTTTATTTCACACTGTGTAAAGGGTGTACATTTTATTTTCCGCAACGTTACTAAAGGGCTAGCGAGACTATCAAGCGGCTTGGCTCAATCACGTAGTTTTTTGTCTATGGCTAGAGTTTTGACCGCATTTTGACCGTCTCCAGAGTTGGCTTGACGCTTGACCCAAGCATTGCGCAATAATCTACGTTATTGCGCAACGCTTGAAGCGAATTTATATTTTTTGAGCGTAGACAACAAATCATAGACAAATAAGTATCTGAGTGGTGATTTTAGATATTACGTACCACGTAAAACGCTTATAAAAATTAGATTAAATTATTACAAAATAGGTATTAATTGTTTTTGTGTTTAATGTGTAGAAATCCATCGGATTTTTCTATTAAATTAATGTAAATATAATTTAATAATGTTATTACGTCAATGTTATATTAAAATATTAATATATAACATTTATTATAACATAACAAATAATTATTTTTCTTTACTAGATTCCATCTCGCACAAAAATCACTTTCAACTACCGAAAATGACAAGAAGCCATAGACAAAGGAGTAATATGTTCAAGTACCTCTCGAATGAAAAATCCTCTAGGCATAGACTAAGGCTTGGCTCAACGGCTTGAAGCGCGCATCAAGCTGTTGAGGCAAGCATTCATAGACAATAACGGAAAATAAATTTACGTGCTGGCCGTCAAGCCGCTTGATAGTCTACAAGCGTTCTGGCAAGCATTTGTCTATGCCTAGATGTGATTTTCGATAGTTTGTTTGGTTTATTTATGGTTGACAGTGAATTTTGTGCGGCTGAAATAAAATGGAATATAACGGAGACAAAGCATTCTTAGCTCTTGGGTTATCTTTGTATTTTAATAAAAATAAACGAATTTGGTGTCAAGAATGGTACAATTTGTGATCCCGCTTTACTCATAAGCATTTACAAAGCGTATTACAGGCACGGCACCAAATGATTACTTACACGCATTTTTTCAAAATAGATGATCGTACTTACGAAGCATTGTTGTATATTTCCGTTGATATTATGAATAAATGTTATAATTAATATTTTAATACAACATTAATTGATAAAGTTGATAAAGGAAAATTATTTATTACCTATTTCTCAGATGTTCACAAGACCTAAACAATATTTTCAATCAGTCAAAGCAGTTACATCATTAACAATAAGAAAACAAAAAATGCTTGCAGAACTGAATACTTAATAACATTAATAGCAGTTACAATATTATTAAACAATGAGAAAAAAAAATACTTGCAGAACTTAATAATAAATAATACTAGCTGGTACCCGGCATGCGTTGCAATGCCATTCAAAGAAATAAATTAATTCTCCCTGCATGTCCTTTCCCGTGCGTCCCCGTTGACATCCCGAGTCCCTTTCCGAGAATACTGCACAAGAGTCCCAACTGCTCCCGTCTGGAGCCAGTGAGACTATGGTATCCCCGATCGGGGTATGTTGTGTGGCTGAAGGTAGTGAGGTGGGGAAGAAGGTAGGAAAGAGGAAGATGGGGAAGTACCTGGCTATTTAGATCTGGTCACCAATCACGGCTTATGCCATTTCAAGCAACGTTTCAATTCTGAATGGTGGTCTACCAGGGCGATACTTAGAGTATCTTCCAATCTGGAACGTGCCGCAAATATACTTTATATTATTTTAATGAAAAAAATTGTGAAATAACACAAATTAATCAAATAAAATTTATTTGACACGCCGGGATTCGATCCCCCGACCTTCGATTTACGAGTCAAGAGCCTTACTTACGTCAATTTTTCTTTCCGTAAGATCTTTCCACAAAGTATCGGAAGACTTAAAAAAAACTTTCAATTCCTTCCCCTCCCTCCAATTTTCTTTCCGGAAGAACCTTCTTCAAAGTATTAGAAAACTAAAAAAAAGATGAATGAAATAGGTAAAGTGATTCTGAAGTTATAGCGTGACCAAGGGAAACAGGAATTCATTTGTAGAAATCCATCTGATTTTTCTACAAATTGAACACAAAAACAATAATTAAAAACGTAGAAATGCATCTGATTTTACTTTTTAATTACCTAATGTAAATAACATTTACATTAATTTAAGAGAAAAATCAGATGCATTTCTACAAATAAAACACAAAAACAATTAATTCTTATTTTATATTAATTTATTAATCTAATTTATAGAATTGTTTCATGATGCGTAAAAAATGTAACAAATTTTGAAAAAAATCTTTTCTTTTATGTCGAAGAACGCTAACTATTAATGTACATGGGGTCCTATTTTATGATTCTGCGATTGTTTCGAAAATGTTATTAATTTCAAGAAATGGCCAAGATCACCTTTAATGAGTGATAGCCAAATAAATAATTAAAAAAAAAATCAATTCGCATCAAGCTCGCCGCCATCACGTAGCTTGCTTCAAGCGTCCTCGGTAGACTGTCAAAACGCTTGGCTCAAACGAAAACTACGCGCAGTGTTGCCAGCTTAACAAAAAACTACGTGCTTGAAAGAAATTGCTATTGATAGTGTCGGAATCTCTTAATAACATGACATTTTTATGTTGGCAGCACTGAACTTCGGTTCGGTAGATTTGCGCATGCGCGGCCTGCGTTTTTTTCATTCTTCGCGGCAAAATACCTGTGATATTTTACGCGCAATTTATTACTAATAAAAAAAAACATTTTACGACCGTTAAAATGTGTTTTTGTTTCACACCAAAGATTGTACATTTTATTTTTTAGATGGTTACTAATAACAAAATGGAATTTTTCTGTTAGCCACACTGGACTTTGTGTGTGTTTTCATTCATTCGCGAAAAAATTTCAGTTATGACCAGGGTTGCCGGTATTCGGTTCGGTATTTTAGTACCGTGTTCGGTGTTCGGTATGACAAAAATACCGAAGTAAGGGCGGTTCGGTATTTTTTTCTGATTAATTTTTCTCCCTAATAAACGATTCAACTGTCAGATTGGACGCAATCGGCAATCGATGTTGCGTAGCATCCCTGCTTAGTTTGTGCGGTGCAGCCGCTTCGTGCACGCGCTCACTATTATCGAGCCGTTTCGCGGATCAGTGTTACCAAAGATATTCAAATACAAAAGATATATGCTATGATGTCCGCGCAACTGTCGGCGGACTACGACCTAATCAGGGTAGTTTGCATACGAAAAGAATTAGTTCATTTCGTTGATTTTTTGAAGGTGTGCATTAGTAGGTATTGTTGAACAATGTAGTTTGATAACGGAAAGAATTCGTTCATTCAGTTTAACGTTCGTTTGGTTTATTCGTTAATATAATTCGTTCATTTAGTTTATTTGTTAATTGGTAAACAATATCGGCGACACCCGGAAGTAATGAAACACGGTAATTTGACTTAAACAGAAGAATTTATTCTCGTAGTAGTAAAACATGTAGGTACACTGAGCTTCACATAACAGGTCATAGATGGCGTTAGAGGTAACATTATTATTTTGTTATAATCTAACAGGAAGCGCAGTCCCACCTAGTAAAAACTGCAGATACCACATCTATTGCGTAATAATTTCGAATAATTTGACTGCTTACACCCCCCCCCCCCCTCCCCCGAAATCAAGGAAAATTCACCTTGACATTTTTTTTGCTCACTGTTCGGTATATATTTGGAAAAAAACTGGCAACCCTGGCTATGACACGCGCGCACTTCATTTACAGCTTTACTAAAAAACCTCGTGAAAATATTATTCAATTGATAAACAACCGCGGATATGTAAAACATTACTAATT
Organism: Limnephilus rhombicus; assembly: GCA_929108145.2. NCBI lineage: Eukaryota > Metazoa > Arthropoda > Insecta > Trichoptera > Limnephilidae > Limnephilus > Limnephilus rhombicus. Next base: position 44,650,743 of record OV815273.1, on the reverse strand, counting down.
AAAAAAAAAAGTTCATGGAAAGATGTCACGGATATTCGCATCCGCATCCGCAAATGCGGATTATTCGCATTGATTCAGAGATCTGCATCCGCATCAATTTATGCGGAATGAATGCGGATGTGGGCGGGGCCAGAGTGGCGCGTGTTGCTATCTTCGTTCGCTAACTGACCAATAGGAAGACAAAATCCTACAGGTTTTGTTTGTTTTGGTTTAGTTATCGACGTGATTCCCATTGTGAATCAATTACGGTATTTGTTTACTGTGTTTATCCAAGTTTTCGTGGTTGATGCATATTTCAGTCTAAATATTAAGTGAAAGAGTAAATAAAAATGTCGCCATCAATAAAAAACAGCATCTGGACTTACTTTTTTTTGTTTAATTTTATTTTATAATATTTTATTTGTTACAGATTTTTGTTTTTTTGGGCTACCACACTAGGTTAATGCCCGTGTTGAGGTGGTCATACATTTTCGGCCTTACTAAAAAAAAACCACAGCGCGACCAATTAACTGTGTTATTGCAATAACATAATTAAACCCCGTATACACTAAATCACATTTTATTACCAATAACGTTTCTTGCGCGGTCACGCTGTTAAAATGCATTAAGATCTGACAACATTGTAAATGGTTTTAATTTCCTAGGAAACAATGTTGTTTTAATTCTTCTCCGCTAGGGGCATTATTGGTGCGCCTGTGCATATCGGCCCGCGATGACAAAACAGTTCGGTGTGTTTATGGCGGGATATGGAAAATTTTGTTAGTGCCTAAATGTTGTGATTTTACTAAATAATTTCTATTGTAGTGACGAATTTACTCTTCTGTTCACATAATTGATATATTTACCGTATTATTTGTGTGGTTTACATCAGTTTAATCAAGTTATTGTACAAACGTCGTACTTTCAAAGTTGAACTGTCAGAATATTGTTTTTTATAGGTTACTTAAGATAAAATTTTCATTTTAAGATCTTTATTTTAAGAGAATTTCTTAAAAGTGATATTTTTTTATAATATTAAAATCTAATACATGTGTTCGTAAACGTATCAAAAAAATTAACGTCTTTAGAGATGCAAGAAATCTGTTTTAAATTTCGGTATTATTTCTAAGTTATTTTTTTGACAATAAAAAAAACTTTGAAATTTTTTATTATTTTTTTTTATTGTATAGACGATAAAAAAGTGAGGTGATAGTTTCCTTCCAAATTTATTACATAAAAGGACTGTGTTTTTTAAATTTTGATTTTATTTAAATTTCTCTACATTTTGGTCAAAAATGTTGTTGGAGGAAATTTTTTCCCATGTTTTTCCGAGTTTGAATCATAAAATATGGCAGTTTTTGAAAGCTAAAGTGTATTTCAAATACTCAAATCTAAAAGGTAATTTTATCTAGTTTTCATAAATGGTATTTGTTTTTACGACACCTTCAAAAATAAGAAATATATAGAACATTCAAAATACTATGGAAAAATTACAAATATCGTTCGGACATCAATGGTTAAAACAGAGATAAACTACCCTCTCAGGCCGTGGAAACCATGTGTATTTCTTTCAAAGAACAAATTTTTAATTAGTAATGTTTTCACATCCGCGGCCGTTTGTCAATTGAATATAATTTTCACTGGGTTTTTTAGTAAGGCTGTTAGTGTTACCTCATGTATTCTATACAAATACCTTTATATTAGGCAAAATATGTAATAAGGGTCGACCGAGACAGGTTTTTCGTTCTCGGCCGAGACCGAGATCAAGAATAAATTAAAATTTCGGCCGAGACCGAGAGCCGAGACCGAGAATAGATAAATTGAGAAAAAAATGAAAATGCGCTTTTTTTGCATAATATAGTATATTTAAAAAAGTAATAATAATTTGTTTTAATAATCAAAATTGAACAACATGATGTTGCAGCACATAAAAAGCAATTTTTCTGCGTTTTAACCCTTCAAAGTGTGTCGCCTCATGTTGTATAATTGACCAGCTCTGCTAAAGAGCTGTTCACTTGCTACACTAGTAGGTGGTGCTGATAAAAACTTTCATCCCAATCGACAGCTCTCTAACGCACTGACCAAGTGACGAATGTGAACGCGCGCGGTAGATTTGAATCCCATTATCCTATACCGTAACTACTTACGACGGTCTCGGTTATGGCCGAGAATCTCTGTAGAATTTGCAGCCGAGACCGAGACCGAGACCGAGATCTCGGTCGACCCTTAAGGGCCCGCAACTCGAATTTCTACAGATTTCTTACATATTTCCCTTAATCACGATAAGTTTTAAAGCTCTTAAAAAATATATGTTATTCTTGAAGATAAAATCTAGACAGAAACGCAAATTATATAAAATTCCCTCGATAGTTGCTCCAAAAATGATTATACAGACGTTTGTTTCAGTTATTTTATAAGTCATATGTATGAAAAAATTCACAGTGTTTCTTTAAATGCTGTTTAAGACAATACACGCGAGATTTTTGCTCTATTTTAAACGAGTCGTGTTTTATTAAACATTTTTGCATTTTTCACATCGATTTTATCGCTGTAAATGTTAGCGTTCTCCTCTAACATTCGTAATTTTGTATCTCTCCATCTTCTTCTTTTCGAGCCCGGTTGCAGAGCCTTAATATGTAATAAAAGTTACTCGCGGAAGGGACGTACTACTACTTCTTTGAAAAATCGTCTGGAACAATGCACCAAGTGAAGTTTTATTTGTTCGAAACTGCGAATAATGAAAACCAGTTGAAGAAAAAAAAAGATGATGCAAGTTTGTATCGGATATACAATCTTGTTTTATAAACTTAGTTACGGTTGGATATGATGAAAAATATATTTTTTTAATTGACTGAGCTAGGTACATTTTTTTCTAAGAATTGATTTAATTTAAGGGGATATCCTAGTCTAGAAGCCCGGCGTTTATTGACGGTCAACAACAAAAAAACTGTCCTTTTTTATAATGTAGGCATTTACATATTTATATTTTAAGATTTCAGAAAAAAAATGTATAAATTATATATATATATATATATATTTAAAAAAATTATTTATCTATATAAGGTGTCGAGACAGGCGTATATATATATATTTCACGAAGTTACACGCTGTTGAAGTAGAGGGGGAAAAAAGAGCGTTTCCATCTTGTCACGATTTCAACCCTTTTGATCATCTGAAAAAAAAGATAGATTCTTTATCAGTAGGTACAGGTGTCATTATTGTAGGAAGCAGGGGTGTTACGCATATTCGCATCCGCATCCGCAATTTGCATCCGCATCCGGATGCATCCGCAACCGGATTTCAAACTTTTTGCATCCGCAACAACCCTGAAAGATATATACACTGCTTACACAGCCAGACAGGATAGTTTATCTGCTGTAGGTATAGATACAACTGTTTTGTTAATAATTTCTGAATGAATTTTGGAATTTTTCCAACGCATTTTAAATGTTTTCTATATTTTTATTTTTGAAGATGTCGTATAAACATATACCTTTACAGAAATTAGATAAAATTACCTTTTAGATTTTTGTATCTTAAATATACAGTATTTGCGAAAAATTGCAGTATTTTAAGCTTCAACATGAAAAAAATTGAAAAAACAGCTTACCGTAAACATATTCTACGAAATGGACGAAAAATTCCTGAAAATTGAAAATTAAAAAATCTTATTTTATGAATTTGGAAGAAAACTGTCACTTAATTTTTTATGCCTTTCATGAAATTAAAAAATATAAAAAAAGTTATAATAATTCCGAAAGAATAACTGAAAAAATCTGACATCTTGAATATTTCTACGTAATTAAAACGTTGATTTCTCGAATTTGTATTTATTTACACACGCATAAGGCTTTTAAATTATTAAATAATATTACTTTCATGGAAGTTTTATTAAATTCACGCCGAAAAGTGATTTAAAAGATAACATTTCAGAAATAAACTAAACTAAAATGGAAATTCTTTGGAAATTTATCAAAACACTAAACAATGACAACACAGACTATCCACCACAAATGCATATGGATGACAAATGTGCTAACAGCACACAAGATATCGTAAATCTTTTCTCAGATTTCTTTAAAAATGTTTACGATGAGGAAACACCAGAAGAAAAAATTCCTTCATACTCATTTAAAAAAACCATACATTTAACAGACTGCTACATAACAGAAGAATCTTGCAAAAAGAAACTATGTTCCTTAGACATTAACAAATCTGCAGGCCCAGACTCCATCCCGCCAATTTTCCTAAAACATTGCTCCTCTGTATTGTCTAAACCACTAACCATTCTCTTTAACCAGCTACTATCTTCTGGACATTTTCCTGTCTACTGGAAATCCAGCTATATTATCCCAATACTTAAAAAAGGCGATGAGACTGACATTTCAAACTATCGACCTATATGCATACAATCTGTATTACCCAAAATCTTTGAATCTCTAGTTCTTGATGAAATATATCCCACGTTAACAGAGATAATAAATGACAAACAACATGGCTTCATTAGAGGAAGATCAACTTCAACAAACTTATTACTCTTTCAAAACTATATATTGGAGTCATTTTCTAAAAACAAACAAGTTGACTGTATATATACTGATTTCTCGAAGGCTTTTGATAAAGTGTCCCACAAAATACTGATCCGAAAACTTCATGCTCTGGGAATCAGAGCAAATATGTTGAACTGGCTAAGTAGTTACGTATCAGGTAGAACTTTATTTGTAAAAATAAAATCTTTTATATCCAAACCATTTTCTGCCACTAGTGGAGTACCGCAAGGTAGTCATCTTGGCCCAATTTTATTTCTTATTTTTATAAATGACATAGTCAACTGCTTTAAAGACGTCAAAGTGTTGCTTTTCGCTGATGACATTAAATTATATAAAGAGATAACTATCCTTAATCACTGTGAAATTCTTCAATCAAATATAGACATGCTAAAAATTTGGTGCTCACAAAACAATCTATATTTGAATGTAGAAAAATGCAAAACTTTGACCTTTTCCAGAAAAAAAACATCACTGATATTCGACTATTCAATAAATAAAATAAATTTAGAAAGAGTATCGGAAATGCGGGATCTTGGCATAATAATGGATGAGAAACTAGACTTCACGGTTCACATTCAACAAACTGCAAATAAGGGTATGAAAACTTTAGGATTTGTGTTAAGAACAATTAAAAACTTTGAATCGTTACAAATCATTAAACTACTGTATACATCCCTTGTTAGAAGCCTAATAGAATATAACTCCATAGTCTGGTCGCCCTTCTATAAAATTCATATTCATACTATTGAAAGAATTCAAAGAAAATTTCTACGTTTTGTAAATTTTAAACTTAACATCCCTTTAGAGCACATAAATTATCCGTCGTTAATGAATACTTTAAATATTCCAACATTAGAAAACCGACGAAAAATAAACGACCTAACTTTTTTATTAAAATTATTAAACTCTAAATTCGACAGTTGTGAACTTCTGCAATTAATAAATCTACATGTACCTACACGAACAACTAGACAAACATTGACATTTTATATACGTACATCTCATTCGAACTATGATTTACATTCTCAAATACAACGTTTGCATAGTCTTGGTAACAAATACTTAAACAATCTGGATGTATTTGACAATAATTTGAACTTAGCAAACTTCAAACGCCATATGTGCCAACTATTTATTTCTACCTATCCCGTAAACTAATGAGAACAACAATTTTAAAAATTACCTACTTTATGTCAACTACTATATTTTATGGACTATATTTTGTTTCTTATATTTTATGTTACCTGTATTTTGTTAACGCTTATATTTTATGTAACCTAAATTTTTTATTTTATTTTTTTTTAACCCTTATATTTTATGTAACCTATATTTTATGTAACCTATATTTTGTTTTTAACAAATATTATGTTACTTGTATTGTGTATTGTATTTTGTAAACCCATTCTTTTCACTGTAATTAAAAAAATGTACTGCATTCTATGTAAAAGCCCTATGGGCGTTTAAATAAATAAATAAATAAATAAATAAATAAATAAATAAATCTAAAACCTATCAATTATTATCTGTCTGTCTATCTATCTATCTATCTTCTATATAAATAAAAATGAATCGCCGAAATGTATGTACGCGCATAACTTCCGAACGACTGCACCAAATTGGTTAATTATTTTTTTTTGTGTTCGTTATTGTCAGGACAAGGTTTTTAAAAAACTACTGGTGAGCCTGGCATTATGAAATTTGTATACCAAAATTGCAATAGGTGGCATGCGAGCTTTTTGAAAACTTAATGTACCGAGACTGAATGTAAGGAATGCGGGAGGGGGATGGAAGAGGGGAGGGGAGAACCCGGGAGAGGGAGGGAAACCTGGGAGGGAGGAGGGGAACTTGGGAAGGGGGTTCGCGGGACGGGGGAAGGGGGGAATGAAGTGGGAGAGAGAAAGTGAAGGAGGCGGAGTGGGAACGCGAGAGGGGAAGGGGACGCGGGAGACGAAGGAGAGGCGGAAGGGGAACGAGACTGGGAAAGGACATGCAGGGAGAAACAATTACTTTATTTAATGGCATAGCAATGCATGCCGGGAACCAGCTAGTAAGTAATAATTATTAGCCTGAAACACTCATCTACAATTGTTACCCTTTGTGCTATGCACAAAAATCTTGTCTTAAACATTAGTTTATCAATTAAAAATAATAACTAAAACGCATCGTTAACAAAATTATCAACCAAACATTATTTAAAGGGCTACAACTGATAAAAAAACATCAGCATTGGTAATGAATGTAATGATTAATGATGTTGAATTTCACTAATATCATTTAAACGGAAATTATCGTTCAAAAACATAAAATTAACTGCGAGTACAATTCTGAGTGTTCTTAATATACCTATTCGACGTCAACTGTTGTTTATACGTTAGCGATCAGCAGTTGTCCTAGAGAAGTTACCAAAAGTTATCCTACCAATTAATATCGATCGACCATGCTAGGATCCTTGGTGAGTCGATTGGTAGACACCACTGTTAGATAAGAAAGGAAATAATTAGGAAGAAATAATATAATTGAAAATAAAAGTGTCCCAAAACATCCAGAAACATCGTGGCCTCTAATCTCCATTACGGAACACTGCACTCCGGTCGAATACATTTATACTTTTCGGTTCGTCTGTAATCTGTACAACATCTTCCTGTCACCTCTGCCGGGGCGGGGGCGGGGGCGGGGGAACAGATTCCGCTTCATAACTACAAATCTTGCCAAACTATCACTCTCGAATGACAGTCTGTAACGATTTTAAATGTTTTATAATAATCGAAATAATTACAACGAAGTAACATATATTATATTACTAGCTGACCCGGCAAGTTTATCGCGAAGAGACAGACATATGCCGCGGAGGACTTTAATTTGTAATACGTAGATATAGATGGTGTGAAAGGTTATAATAATGTGATTAAATGCCTGGGGTAACTAACGTAATAAGGATTAATACTCTATCCTTCTAAATAACTTTTCAATTACCGCAATGTAGGTGACCATTTTTTTAGAAGATAGAATGGGTATAGTAAGCTATCCGTAAAAGATAGATATATGCCTTCGCGGACTTTTTTGTAGATCAATAAAAGAGGAATATCCCACCATGCATTGTTCTGTTATATCCCAAAAGGATTAGGCAGCGTTTTCGACGAAAGCTAGGCGGCTTGACTTTTTCCGACACTTCTAACAATTATCGTTATGTTTCAACCAATTTACACAAACCTTTGACAAATTACATATTTAAACCTTCCTCACGAAACACTCTATCTATTGGTGAAAAACGCATGAAAATCCGTTCAGTAGTTTTCGAGTTTATCGCGAACAGACAGACAGAGAGACGACGGGGGGAACCTAAATTTATAATATGTAGAGATGAGAAGAGTGATGTGAAAAGTAAAATAAAGATTTTTTTAAATACTGTCCTTCAAAGCAAGAAGGCAGTAACTACATTTTGCAAAGTTTTGTGATGAATTGGAGCATTCGCTATTTTAATCTTTTGGCATTGTTTGGAAATATTTGTAATTATATATATATATATATATATATTTTTTTTTTTTACATGAGCTCCACACAGGAGGCCCTGAGGAAAATAATTTCCCTCAGGGCCTGTCATCTTTAGGGATGCTGTGTGGAGGGTTTTTTAAGGAAAGAAAGGAGAGGAGAGTTCTGGGAAGGAAAAGGGTTTAAGGGGTGGGTAGGAATCTGGGGTTCAGTATATCCTGGTCATCCCCCTCCAAGACCTAGACAAACATCACCCCATGAACCCGGGCACCGCTGCTAAATCACCAAACGTAGCGAACCACTTGGGGAGAGGTGTTGGTTATCACTATGGCACTATGGCAGAGGTGTTGGTTATCCAATAAAGGTTCCTGGGGCGGCGGTACCCATTCCCGCCTCCCAAATTATAAAATTACTGATAAATTATCTATGTAAAATTACTTCTAAAATAAGATGAAACATGAAAAAGACACAATAGTATTGTATTATAATATTAAAATCAATAAATGCCTTCTACCTAAGAATGTGCTTCAATGATAGTGTACATTTAATTAGAAAAAAAAACACTTGTACTGACTGCTTCTGACTGTACGAAATTTTGAAGAATGCTCTATTTAATAACAAACCTAGGATACTTAAACAAATAGAAATCGAAGAAGATAATACCTAGAAATTGTGAAAAATGCTCTATTTAATTACACACTTAGAATACTAAAACAAATAGAAATGGAAGAAGAAGATAACACCAATAAATCTAAACGAAAATATGAAAGACACAGAAAAATAGAAAAAGATAATGGTCGCAACTGGACTCGAACCCAGAACCTCTCGTTCAACCTGGACTTGCGTCCTAGAATACCTATTACCTTTCATCAAACCGTCATAATTGTCAATCTCATATTTTCAAATTTTAGAATTAACAATATTAGGTATCTTCGACTAATTTTTCCATATCCCGCACGTCCCGGTTAGACCAGAGGTTCTGGGTTCGAGTCCCAATTGCAACCATTATCTTTTTATATTTTTCTGTGTCTTGTTCTCTTTCATATTTTCGTTTAGATTATTAGTGTTATCTTCAATGATTTATTACATTGATGGGAATAACCTTCAAAAGTTATAAAAAAAGAGTTTGTTCTTATAAAAAATTAAATAGAAATTATTTTTTCAAATGCGAAATCGTCGTGTTTTGGATTTTCTTATTTGATTTTTTTATAAATTATGGTACCTAAAGAAATTTAAAAAAAAATGTCAACGAGATAGTGATGTTTCTTTGGAAAAATTGTATAATTCGTAATTTGAAATTGAAGAATGCAGAGGACATTTTGGTTTTGGTTTAATTAATAAGAGAAAATTAGAAAAAAATATTTTTGGAACCGACGCACGTGACGTCTACGGTTCTCCGACCTACTAATGTCGATATTATTGTTAGCTCAATACTACGAAGACATTGTCATCCAAAATCAAAAACAGAAGCAAAATATGAACACCGGTTGTACACAATCAATTTAAATTATGTACCTAGTACCTACGTACTACTACATACCTATAAATATCTTGGTAATATATATTTTTTACTTATTTATTTCAAGAATTTTTGTTTACTTTTACAAATGGTTACATATGCTAGGTTATAAAATATTTCACATTTTATTCTACTACTCCATAGGGAGGAGTATTTACATGCAAAAAATAATAATAATGTTCCAATGAGTGTAAACAATTATCAAAGAACTTATGAAATAAAATTTCAACATTATTTTAGATTGGGACACAATTTAGAAAAAAAAATAGTTATAGAAGGACAATAACAATACTTTTTTTTTCAATATTAAATATTACAGTTTTCAGTAGGGGTAAATTACATTAAGGGTACAATACATCATTATCCAATTTCAGAGACTTAATTTGCTTTTTGAATAATTCATATTTCAGCGTTTCTGTTATACTTATTTTGTTTTTGGACAATAATATATTGTACCATCTTACACCTAAATACAAATAGTGGTGCTGAGCCGTGGTCGTTCTAAGCATAGGGATGGCTATTAAGCCATTAGTTTTAAATCTATTGCTTATGCTATCCGAGGGGTGAATTTTTTTAATAAAATATTCTTCATAAATTTGATATAAGGCGTTTCTCTTATACAATTCTGTGATAGATGCTACATTAAATTTCAGAAATATCTCTATAGTAGGGAAGTCGTATGGTTTCCTAAGGAGGATTTTTATAATTATTCTTTGAATTATAATTATGGGCTGTAATGAAGCCTTAAAGGCGCCTTCCCACCCAATAATGCCGTAATAAGGACTAAATTAATGCATAATAGACAATTTTGATAGTTTTCTTGTTTAAAATATTACGTATGTTATAGAAAACATTGATAAGTTTTCTTATTCTTTCAACAGTAAGATTGATATGATCTTTCCATTTAACATTTTTATCTATTAAGATTCCAAGATATTTTACATTAGATTTATGATTTAGCTTAGCGCAGCCCGTATTACATGTACCGTAATGTGCACAATTTTTGGAATGAATTGTTATGTTAATTAAATTATTTGGCACATCTTCTTGTAGAGAGAATGGAATATAATAAGTTTTTTCTGTGTTAAGTGATAATAAATTGTTATCGAACCAATTTTTTATAACCTTCATGCCTTGATTGGCTGCATTGGTAATATCGTTCCACGTCTTTTTTCGATAATTATTGCTGTGTCGTCAGCAAAAGATATAAGTTTACCATTAAGTGTGTAATATGCATCAACAGGTAAATGCTCCTAAATCCTGCTTCTGCAATGTTTTTTTATAATACCTACATTTCTAATATTTTTTCTAGGAGTTAAGTAAGAACCTTCTGTTCATTACAGTTTTTTTGTAGATGTTCGTCTTCCGTTATTTAGTTCGTAATGTGCATTTAAACGTAGGAATGATGCTTCAACACCTCTCTATGGGTTTCAGTAGTCGGCCGCACTAAACATCGCGCATTCCTCCCTGAAAGATGAAATGAGACACGCATTACTCAATTAGTTGGCTGAACCATCAGTCCATTACTATTTATTATAATGTATCCTTTTTATTTTATTTAATATAAAGTTTATCTCGACTACTGTACTTAGCTCATGCCCGTATCATGGAAGTCGTCACAGGTTTATACACCTATTATAAAATAAAAACAAGAATAATAAATGTGGAAACCAACATAAAAACAATATTTAAATAACAAAAAACATATATAAATCTCAATAAAAAAAAAATTACGAATTTTTTTAAAGAAAATGAGAAAATTTAGAAATGAAAATATTTTAATAATATTAAATTACATATATTAATTTAATATTATTAACGTGTATATTTTGTAATTTTATTTTTGGTTCAATAACTTTACGTATTTTCAAAGATTATTTGACAAAGGTAACATGTAAATAAGCACGTCAGTCGTAATACCTACTTTTAAGATACTCGTAGTTGTAGGCAGTGGCGTAGCGAGGGGTGGGCGGGAGGGGGGGGGGGGGGGGGGCGTAACGCCCCGGGTGCTACCCGACAGGAAGGTGTCACTCGACCGTGGAAAAAAAATTACAAGGATATTTTTACCAAAGTATTGTATACATGAACACAGTCTGTTATTTTCTTTCATATGTTCCCCGTGGAGTGCCCCGAATTTTGTGTCTAGGTCTTTTTTTTTTTTAACTTTATTTATTCCCATTTCTTTGTACATATAATGTATAAAAGCAAATATTATATAATAAAATAATATATAATAACAATTATGAACAAGAAATGAAAACCCACTAAGGCACTGCCTGAGTGTGGGTAATATTAAAACAAAATACTATATTTCTAAGTACCCAAAGTATAAATTAGACTTAAAAAAACATATTAAATATAAAGATAGTATAAAAAATAAGAATTACATAGGTAGAATAAGTAAAAAGGGTTTTTTCAGCTATTATAAAAATAAAATAAAAATATGGAGAAAAACATACATTTTTTTTTTGTTATTATAAAATAAAAATAATAAAATAAACAGAAAACATATTGTACTACAGTTAAGAAGTTACAGCAAATGAGTTGTAGAAGGATGGATAAATTTATAGAAAAAGCGTTTCAATATCTACATTATTCAACCATAATTTTACCTCTTTTACATATTTTATCATTTTATTTATCATTTGAGTTTGTAGTGGTAGAAGGTTAAATGTACGAGGACCAATGAAACTGCTATGTGTCTGCAATAATTTAGTATTGGTTTGTGGGGTATAAAATATATTATTTATTCTTTTGCTCGTTCTGTTTTCATTTATTTCGAAATTATTTTTGTTTTTAAACACATATTTCAAAGTTTGTAATATAAATAATTTACGTATATTAAATATTTTAGTTTCTTTGTATAATAAGTTGGTCGAGAATGTTTTATTTTTGTTATATATGACTTTAATTATGCGTTTTTGAATTATTTGTAGAGGCTTCATAAATGTATCATCCTATAATGCCATAAGTGATTGATGATTGCACCAGGGAAAAGTAGATCATTTTCAATTTTTCAATGTTTAGTACTTCCTTAAGTCTATAAAATATGTAGGTCAGATATCTTAATTTAGAAGTGATTTGATTAATATGTGATTTCCAATTAAGATTTATATCTATTGATACTCCTAAATATTTTATATTTTCGACATCAGTGAGTTCGTTGCACATGAAGCACATTTCTTGATTGCAACTAGTATTATGGATTCTAATTTTAAGGTTGTCTTTAGGTTTATTTTTAATGGTTTTATAAAAAGGTAAGTAAAATGTTTTGCTATAGTTTAAAACGAGTTTGTTGTATTTTAGCCACGTTGAAACCAATGAAATACAATCAGTTGCTTTCGAAAAAGTTTCTTTCCAATTGTTACCATCCACTATTATTGCCGTGTCGTCTGCGTAAGAAACAATTTTACCAGGGATTACAAAAATACATAAATCATTAATATACATTAAGAATAAAATCGGGCCAAGCACAGTTCCCTGTGGAACCCCATTTTTTATCTTTGACTCTGAACTGTAATTATTCCCAATTTTTGTTTTTTGTGTTCTGTCTGTAAGATAGTTAGAGAGTAGTTTTAGTGTGTCTTTTTTGAAACCTAGTTGATTTATTTTTGTAATGAGTAAATTATGATTTACGGTGTCGAAAGCTTTTCTTAAATCTAGGAATATGGCAAGACATTTCTTTTTTCTATCGATAGATGAGTATATCTTTTTTGTCAGTTCATATATCGCATCCTCGGTGCTTAGGTCTTTACGAAAGCCGTATTGGTTTTTCGATAGAATTTTATATTTTTCTAAGTGTTCAATGACTCTAAACTTGATGCATTTTTCGAATATTTTCGAGAGGTTTGAAACAAGAGATATTGGTCTATAATTGTCTAATTTATTCGTATCTCCAGATTTATGAATAGGTATTATAATAGAGATTTTAAATTGCTCTGGAAAATGACCATTTTTGAGGCATAAATTAAAAATATGTTGCAATGGAGTTAGGACATGTTGTTTTATTTTTTTTAACATATCACAAGATAATCCATCATTTCCCTTAGAGTTGGATGGTTTTAGGTTATCAATATATTTTTCAATTTCATTAAAAGTAACAGGAGAAAAATATTCAATGGAGTTAATTGAATCATTTTATAGGCGAACATTGCCTATATCTGTGGAGAAATTTTGGAGCGGTTTGAATTTTTTCTCATGACACCACGACCCGGGGGGTCAGTGTTGTGCAACCTACTCGTTCATAAAAAGAAGTATTAAGTCATTACTTATATCTAAGTCAAGTCACTAGTTAACAACCTTAGTTTTAAGTCACTTATATAGGTAAAATGTATAAATGAAGTTGTAAAGCGCCCTTGAGTTGTTTTTTTATCATGAAAATGGCGCTATAGAAATCATCCAAACAATACCATAAGACTTCCCTTTCGAAAAAATTCAAAATCACAGAATCCCGAAAAATATAAATAAGAGGAAATGTACAAAATTTTAAAAAGAAGTAATAGACCAGTCAAATGGGTCGTCAAAAAGGAGGATTACCCTGCGAAAAGTTATGTAATTCTAGTTTTTTGATATGTTTTAGGGTAGAGTGAGGATGGTTGAAACACTTTTTCTTTAACTATGTGTAGTAATATTTCTTTCGTATTTATGGATAAGATGTTTATACTAGATGTTCTATGATCTATCTAGTTATCAAATTAAATTTATTGGGTGGCCACAACTCATACAAGTAAGCTACAATAACCACTTAAAGACGATGGGGAAATCTGTTTCAATTATCCCCATAGTGTGGACGATTGAAACAGTATGTGGGGATAATTGAAACACTCTAAATATCTTTGGAATAATCGGAGTAATTTTAATCAATGTTAAACATTTTCTTTATTATAACAGTACTCAATGAGATCATGAATACTGATTAACCATATCGCAAGTATTTTAAAAACTATGAACATAAATGTCTTTGAAATGAAAAAATTAAATATATTTTTTATTATTTGTATTTAAGTGCTCTTATTTATACTAACTATGAGTATTTGGCATATTCAACATAGTTTTACTGCGATATTATCCTGGAGCAGAATAGAACAACATCACACTGTTTCAACCATCACACTGTTTCAACCATCACACTGTTTCAATCATAACAATGTTGAATTTACCTCTGACTTGAGAGCATTTTTTCTGTGTAAAATTCAGCAACTCTAAGAAGTCCAAAAAATAGAAATTAATTGAATTTGTGTTTTGCGATGTGATATCATTATACAAAATATCGCAATATTTTAGAACAAAAAAACTTTAAATATTCGGTTAAGGGGCATTAACATTCATTAAACAATTAAATAGTATCTATTAAAAGAAAAGAAAAATCTGAATGTGCAATTTACATGCGGTAGAAGTGAAACACACAGAAAACTAAAGTGGACAAGAGTGGGGAGACTACAAACCACTTTTTTATCAATGTGAAGAATTTTTTTTTCATATTTTTGTCGTCGGATTCCAGTGCACCTGGAAAAAATTGAACCAAACCGTGTCAGAAATACAGAATTTAAGCAATTGCAAGTGTAGGTACCTACCCATCACAAATGATTCAATGAGGTTAATTATTAAAAAAAATTAAGAAAGGATAGGGCCTTTACCGGTGCACTCGCCAAATAAGACATTATTATAGCAACCAACATATTGAGCGAATATCCTTTAAAACAAGTGTGGGTATGTTCGTAGGTATTACAAATAACTAACCAAATGACTGCCTCAACACAGGCTAGCCCAGTGAGGCGGATTACGTATAACCTCAACTTATAACTATATATCTCTAATATTTAAATATTACCTACTGTTCATGTGTATATTTTTTTCTCTGTGGTTAACTTTTGTACTAACATAATTGATAAAACAATGTATACTATTAAAGTTGATTTTTTTTTAGTTATAAATGTAAAATTAATCAATATATCACGTGAGGGTGTGTGATGTCGAATGTGGTCACATGAGATCGACTTCATCATCCACATTCAAGATCACAGAAGTACCTACATCTAGTGGGAAGACTAAATGATTTGAATTTCAGACTTTTTTCATTATAACTTTTAAATTTTCTCTCAGTGTGGACGATTGAAGCATGGTTATGATTGAAACGTTGCAATCATCCCCATACAAGTTGTTTCAAACATCCCCACGCTGCATTTTCTGCTTCAAAGTCAAAAATAAGCCCTTTAAATAGAAATTAACGCCACGCAAATTCATTATAAAAACATTAAAAAATAGATGAAGAAGAGAATGTAATCAATCATTTCGTCAAGCTGCGAGGGTAAATTGAGTTATAAGATAAACAAAAATGTCTTAAATATTTGCTTTTTAGTGCGAAATCCAATAATGTCCCCTATGCACGACAGAGTCACTCGCCGGCTAGTTTGCTTTTGTAGAAACATCCCAACAGACCTGACGGAGTTTCTAGTGTTGTATCAAACTCTTAGGTATTATAGTTTTCGAATAAATTGAGATCATGACCTGTTTCAAACGTCCCCACTCTACCCTAACAGCTAGTGACAGGCAATGACGCCATATGTAATCTCTCCATATCCGGGAAGATAGGTACTTATAAATTCTATAAATCCGTAGTAAATAACTCTTAAACAGCGCATCCACAAAACATTTTTCCCCTAAAGAACGCTAAATTTTCTAAAATTAATTTCATTATCTTATTGGTATACTTAATACTTACTGAAAGCTATCAAAAAGCACAGTTTTTATCAAGAGGTTTGTTAATTACATTACTGGAATTGAAGACTATATAAGAAATATTTTTTATCATAGTTAAATATGTTTTATTTATCATGTGCTTATGTTCAAATACGTTGCACAAAAAACACAAAAATTAGACCTTTTTGACCTTTAGGATGTATTTTGTATCAATGTCACGTTCATCCTCTTCCGTAACAAATGTAAAATGTTTAATGTCTTCATTATCTTGGATCTGAATTACGGAAACCGCTTCTTCAGAGTCATCGTCGTCTGTAATAATCTCAGGAACATTTTCAAATTATTGTGCATAGCAATTCTTTGACAGAGCAATGCAGACCTGCCTTTCGTCCCTTTCTTATTTAGCAATAAATGGTTTGCAGCCACGATTTTGATTGTGGTATTGACGGAAATCAACCCTTGTCTTCTTGTCAATCTCTGTCAAATAATGTCTCAATCCAAGGGACTCCTTTCTCTCCACATCCACTTTAGACTTGATGATTATTTAATAAATTTTTATAATCCTTTATTTTTCCCAATTTTACATTTTATATATACATAATATTATGAAAATCATAAGAGTAATGGGACCCACTAAGGCGCAGCCTGTGCGTGGATGATATAGTTAAATATATTTTGTTGTACCAAGGAAAAACAAAACAGTGGCCATATCAAGCAAAAACATGATTAAAATTTGTTTCATAACGCTTATGGATTTCATTCGTTTTATGCTCCGATTGTCATACGGGATCGGAGGAACCCAGATTTTGGACTTCCGCACAATAACCTACACGGAAAACAAGTGTCAAGCGCTTTATCGTGAGTCCCTTGCTAACCACCGATCGTATCGTGTTATTTCGCTGTACGCCGAAGTGTTAACTCATCATATCGTTACATAAAGTGTAAATCCTACCGTATACTTTATGTGAACTCGTGACTCAAACTTTTACCGTAGTTCTAATAATCAAATTGAACAATCTCGAGCTCTTACGGACATCTATGACTGTCACCAGGCCAGAAGACACAACAACCGTGAGTACCACTTAATTGTGATATACCTTTCTTGTTTGGTGGTTGGGCATAACTTCTCGAAATCCATAAGCGTCTTAGCAAGAGTAGCCGCAAGGTTACCCTCATCCCCATGCCCCGTGCATGATTCAAAATTTGTAATAATAAGTGTAAAGTTTGTGTGAAAAATAAAAGTGATATAAATTATAAAAATAAAGTTTCAACATCTGCATTTTCAACTGCCACATTTTTAACTCTTTAAGGTATTGGGGAAGTTTAGTTGCCACCTGAATAAATTTTCGTAAAAGATTGAAAGTACGAGGTCCAATAAAACTGCTGTGTGTTTGCATTGTTTTGGTATTCGTTTGGGGGGTATAAAATACATTATTATTTATAATGTTGATTAGTTCGGAATTCGCGATACGGAGCTGCATCTTGTGTTGGTGGCAGTTTGGCAAGGTTCAATTTGATGACAGCGATGTTTATTTTTTTTACAATAGCTCCACACAGGAGGCCCTGAGGATTTATTTTTCTTAGGGCCTATGTCATCTTTGGAGATGCTGTGGAGGGTCTTTTAAAGGAAAGAAAGGAGAGGAAGTTATGGGAAGGATAAGGTATGAGAGGTGGGTAGAAATCTGGGGGTCAGTGGGTCCAGAAGTGACAGACGTCTGAAATCATCTCTCCCACTGCGGAGCAAGGCGATGTTCCAAAAGAGTTCTGCTTGAGAGGTCACTCAACCAGTCTCTCCCGATCCGGCCTGCCACGTAGCTGGTGGACAGACACATCCGCCACCAAGACCCGAACCCCCACGGGCACCCGGGCCCCCGTGCTAAGTCACCAAATGCGGCGAACCACTAGGGGTGACCTACGGCAAAAGTGCTGGTTATCCATTAAATGGTTCCCGGGGCGGCGGCGGTACCCATACTTGCCTCACAAATTGTGGTGTCCCATCAAGAGTTTGAAGATCCATGTCCTCACCGTAAAAGCAACAAAAAATGTATCACCTGTTTCCCAGAATAAACGCATAATATTTCAAGTTAATTAGGATGCTACTGAAGAGTACAGCAGAATATACTTTTTCTTTGTCCAAATGGACAACGAAATGTAATTTATACGAGTATATCCTCAAGGGTGCATAGTGACATCATCTGATTTACAATTATGACACCCGACTAACAAATTATGAAATGATTTGATTTCAAAATTTCTCTTTAGGTATTTCTCTCGATCTCTGTACACACTGTCTTCGTTTTTATTATTATTAGGTACTCATATAGATATTCATTAGTTAAGATTAAGAACCGTTCTCTTCCATACAATATATTATATAGAAATTAACGTATTTATTAGTTTATTTAGAAATGATAGCCCCTCGGCCGTTAAAATAAATAGTTTTTACAATAGGTATGCATTAATTAAACAAATTAATTCAGATGGCTAGCAGTCCGCCTACATATTTTTGTCACAGAATCGTGATAGACGGGCTGAAGAGGAATGCTACAAACGTTTTGCCGAGATATAGTTTCAGAGTAAAAAACTCTTTCAGGAATTCATGCAGCGCGCTGACAGCTCTGTTATATACGACTTCAAACACGCATCACTGACATTCCGCCAATGTGTACAATATAAGGGCCCTCCTTAACTATCAGATAATCTAATGTTCATTTGCATAATGTAAGAAATCTGGAAACAAAAACGAAAGAAGAAACAAAATGAGCAGTCTCTGAGTCCAAAATATGTCAAAAAATCTTACGCTGTAAAATCGACCACACGCTTTCAGTGTCGTCCTAGTGAAAGACAACCATTCAGAATCGAAACGTTGCTTGAAATGGCTTTGGCCGTGTTTGGTGACCAGAACTGAATAGCCAGGTACTTTCACACCTTTCTCTTCCCCATGTCGTAGTGATGCCCAATTAGATATGTCTCACTCTTGTGCGTTAAGTACTCACGTAAAAACACAATAAAAATTAACCGTGGACTGGAAATTTTAATAAAGCATTATGTAATATTTTTTAATTTAATGTTTCAAAGACCCAATCATGCCTGATTACCTCTAAAAGGTATCGAAATGAATATCTAGCCTCTTTCAATGGAAGCTATCTATCGAACAGGCCAGTTGATACGAGTATGCTTGGTGTTCAGATAGGGGGCTCGATCGAAGCCAGAGTTAAGTTAGTCTCTCAAAAGTTGGGCGTACTGTAAACAGGGCCCACAGATACTAATAGTACACAACTGCTAACCCTGTACAAATCACAAGTGCGCCCCGCGGTTGAATTTGGAAGCCACATCTGGTCTGGAGCCCCAAAATACCTAAAAAAACTCGACTCTGTGCAAACGGGCGGTCCGTTTGATAGTCCCTTACTTAATAAACGGATTGCAATCTTTAGAGCACAGGCGTCGGGGGTAGTGTTATCCTTGTTCTACCGGTATTTCAATGGAAGATGCTCCGAGGAATTAGCGTCATTGATCCCTTCGGTACCAGTGCATAGTCGGGAAACACGCCAAACGCGTGCCCAACATATGTACACGGTTGACATTTGTCACATGAGACACATTTTCGACTCGTTGGAATGATTTGCCGGCCTTTGTATATCGTCCTTCCTACAACATGGGTATCTTCAAGACCAATATTCATTCCTTCCTCTCCTCAAAAAGACCTCCCACACAGCATCTCGGATGACATAGGCCCTGAGGGAAATTAATATAAAAAAGTAAGATTCTTGAAGTCTCTACCAAGACATAAATACAAAGAAAATTGACTAGAAAAATTAATTCAGCATCATGTAAGATTCTTGAAGTCTTTCCCAATATACAAAGAAAATGGACTGGAAAATTTAGTAAAGCATCACGTAAAATTTATGAAGTCTATACCCAATATACAATAAAAATGGAAAATAAAAAGCATCATGTAAGATTCTTGAAGTCTACATCCAATACCTATACAATGAAAATGGACTAGAAAATTTAAAAAAGATCATGCTTTATTTTTGAATTGATTTTGTTTTATATTTGAATTCTAATATTAAGATTATCTGCTTTAATTTGAGTTCTGATTTACATTATTTAATTATTATTAAGCACTGCTAGTCACCGCGGCCGTCGCGTTTCAGTTGACTCGTTGACAGGTTGCCGTGGTGGCGACTCACGACCTGTCAAGTTTTCGAGTAATCTGCGATATGTCAGATCAGAAAAATATACATTTTGTTCAGGAGGTTGATTGCGATTGCGTCGCCAACTGTTTTTTTTTTCAATTTCTCCATGAGCGGATGGTCTTAGAAGTAGTGCAACCTACCATTAACTTATTCTACCTGTATTGTAAATTGCCTATATTTTTATATGTAGGTGCCAGCTAAATAAAAAGCTCGATATTATTTTTAGGAACTCTCTCAGATCGTTTAGTTTAGCACGTTCTGATATAGGTATATAGGTCTCACAAGTTAAGTTGACTTCATCACAGTACTCACAGAGATGCAAAACTTTCATACTTTAGGCTTTAAAAAAAAAACAATTAATGATATTTCACAATTGAGAATTCGAAGCCAAAGCGTGTTGAAGTCGGTCACATAAAACTTATTTTGTTTTACAACATCGTTATTAAAATACTGAAGGTTATAAATTAAAAAAAAAAACTAAATGTGATAATCTTCAGGATTGAATTCAAATGGGTATTCATAAAAAAAGGCAAGGGTATTGCTAATAATTATTAACCATTTATTTAAGAATGTTGTAAATAACAAACTTCCATTGAAATTGAGTATAATGACCCTAATTCACGGAAATTATGGCAGTTGGAAATTATACCTAATTGTTTTTTAGAGAATAATTTTATTAATTTAAAATAAAACAATAACTTTGTAAACACCACTTTTATTTTTATACTTTATGCCGACCGGGTTTCGCTACAACCGTAGCTTCATCAGGGCAGTATAATACTCTACTGAATATAATAGTAGATTATTATACTGCCCTGAAGAAGCTACGGTTGTAGCGAAACCCGGTCGGCATAAAGTATAAAAATAAAAGTGGTGTTTACAAAGTTATTGTTTTATTTTAAATTAATAATGTCACATCACAAAGTATCCGCTTCATATGAACAAATAATTTTATTATTCTGACCAGAAATATTTATTTTACAAAGCATGTTTAATGTTATTTTGATATATTTCATAGAAGTATAATTTACCCACATTTCCATTTTGTTTTTTAGAGAATAATTTTATTCAAATTTTCATTTTTCACATATTACAAAAATTCGATTAGTATATTATAAGAACAAACAATCAAATCTGGTACCTAACGTAGGTACCTCTTTAAATTATCTGTAATTTAAAAAATCCATAGACAATTCTTTTGTTAAAAAAAAACAGCTGCCTGCTAAATTCAATTTCATCAAACGCGCGAACTGTCAAACGTGCGAAGTCAAAATAGTCGTAAAGTTTTCTGAAATTATCAAATTTTCTGCATAATTTTCTTAATTTTTCTTTCCGTAAGAACCTTTACAAAGTATTAGAAAACTTTAAAAAAAATGAATGAAATAGGTAAAGTCGTTCTGAAGTTATGGCGTGACCAAAGGAAGCAAGGATTCATTTTATATACATAGATGACATTTGTATAGCGCAGTTTTGTGTTATTTCACTTCAAGTGCGCTCTACAGTAATTAACTTTAAAATAGATAATTTTTACAAAAAAAACAAATAACGAAAAAACTTTAAAATAATCTAGCATTCACTCAAATTATTCCTATAGTACTTGATCTAATGTATCATAAAACAAAAATGTACTATACAAAGCAATGACAAGTATAATATATAATATGATACAAAATGTACAATAACAGTGCTATTATAGCACAGGATAATAAACTAGCATGACATTTAAAAAAATGTACAGTACATTATAAAGCAATGATAAGAGAAGAGAACTACAAATAATCATTAGTAAGAGTGATAGAGTGAGTTACAAATAATCATAGAAAAATAATACAGGATTCTAGCGTTTTTAGTCTCTGTATTATCTATGTCAGTTTATTTTTCGTTATCATTATTAAGATCGCTAAATGTATTTGAAAATGTATTTTGAAGCCATAAGTATTTGAAATACAAATTAAAAAATACCTCAGCAGCAGGTAATTGAAATACCAATTACAAAATACATGTTTAGGAAGTAATTGAAATACAAATACAAGATACGTATTTGTATTTCAAATACATATTTCAATTACAAGTAATTCAAATACTGCCCAGCCCTGCACATAGATAGACCAATACCTACATCAATTCTAAGCATTTTTGCTTCCAACATACAACTTAAGTTGCTTTACCTGTACCTAACAAGTGATTATGTATAAAATATGTGCACTCCCCATTGAAAAAGTAAAATAATGATACTTTGTTCACTCAGTAGGTATCTACTGATAATAATAACTAAACAAAGAACAATTTGATTATTTTGCTGTAGGTTTGTGGTAGCAATTTTCAAAGAGAAAAGCTCTTTGTCTGAGGTTTGACGAAGCTTTTAATAACAGATGGGATTAAAAATTACATACGTATTTCATCCTCGGCTAAGATTTAGTAACGCCATATTATTATTAATTTGCAGACTTCTGCGTTGTATTCGTTTTGATTAAAGAACCGCATTGTCTTATCATCTCGGAAATATCTATTGTTGTGCGAATAAGGAGGGCATTGTTTTATGAAATTGGCAGATGTTTTCTGTAAGCTACCTTTTTATTTGGCTCACTTTTGTTGTATATTTCAATTCCAAGACGTGTGATGTGGATTGATATTTTAAAAACCGACATTTGGTATGACCGTTGGGTTGGGGCCTAAAGTAATATCTTATCAACTCATGCGAAATAATGCAAAATCATACAAAATCATGTATTTTTGTTTTGGAAATTTGATCGCTTAGAAGTATTATAGATGCTTTAATTAAATACTGCGCGAAGAACATATCTTGGCCATTAAAAATACAGATCATTTTTTTATAAGTCTTTTAATAAGCCCAGAAAAAAATAAAGTATTAGGTCTATAAAAAAAACTTTTAAGTGCAAACTCTCCTGCTTATAAATCCCCTTTCGGATATAGTTTTATTATTTATGTGGAAAATTCAGTTTCTTTTATAATAATCGCAAAAAACATTAATATTCACGCTCGAACTTCACAAAATAAAATAAAATAAAATGTGCATTTTCGCGTTGTTATTTTACAATAAGGCTGGCAGTCGACGTATATGGATTTTAAAAGTGAACCCTATACCGTCCACCTAAGGACTACAGACTTGCCACACCCATTTAGACGTCATATAGACGTCTCAGACTCCGCGTCACTTGTTCCGTGAAATCAATTTTAAATTTCGTTGTAATTATGATAAACAATGCGGAAAAAAGGAATTAATGTTTTTACAGGCCTTTATGAAATTAACCTGTTAAAAAAATCTCAAATACCTTTTCCAACCTTTTCAAAAGCTTCTTCTCAAGTATTTTTAAACTCATCCCAAAAAGGGGCGTGAATTCCGATTTTTCCTGGACTATTAAATCGCCTTAACCCTGCTTAACCCTAGATTTATAAACGGTCGATAACGTCCATTCGACTCCTCCGCCGAACAAAAAATATTATAATATTCCTAAAGAGTAGAAATTTTGAAAATAGTTTTTTTTACGTTTTTATTTTAATTCAGCATTAAAGATGTAGTTACTTATGATTCGGGTAACTTTTTCATGAATCGGATTCAAGTATTCAATCAAGCGCGTCATCGCGTCGCATCGGATCGACGGAGGTTCGTACCTATTTACGTCACTTTTCATAGGTGCATTTTTTCTGTTGGGTGTGATGTTGCAATTAATGGATTTGAACAAATTCCAACAAAATTATTTATTTGAGGTCACTTAAGTACCCACTGCGATGCATGTAGGTACTTATCGACTTACGTATTTTTAAACATATATTTTGAACGGGCAGCCAAATTGACGAAGGTTATGTATAGACCTATAGTTTAAAATACAAACTAATTTTAAATGCCCTTATTATATAAACTTTATATAATAAGGGCGTTTAAAATTAGGTCCGTAATTAAAATCAGTACTTAATCAGTGCCTTGTAGCCTGTCAATGAGGAACTCAAGTAAACTTTGGACACGGTCTTAGGGTCATCACATTGGACACTATTGTGGACTAGAAGTTAAAAACCCGCTCCGCAGATATTTGTTGCTGAGCCCTGCGGGCGGCTTTTGATTCAGCTTCGACCACTTTGAGTGATGGTGACTATTTTATAAATCCGATAGCAACTGGTTCCAAAAATAGTCGATTCCTCGGATCCCCTGTGATCCAGTGACAGCTGGTCACCGGGACATAGTAACCGCGACAGGCAATGACGTCAAAGTCTCCATTTCTCGAGAGATCACGAAGTTACAAATCAAGTAGTACTTACGTGTATTTACGCCTGCCAAGGAATGCTAATCACGCGATTAACGGAACCTTGGTCGTGTTTTGTGTTTAAAGCTGTCAGTTTTAAAAGTACAAATTATTCTTAAAGATTATAGTTACATTTTACTATATAATAAAAGCTTTTATGATTTTTTTACGCGAGATAAAAAATGTTGAACTTGGAGCAATAGCTACAAACGTACAAATAGGCTTGTTGAAAAAAATATCGAAATATCGATATTTTTAGCCGATATATTTTGATCCGATATATCGATACAAAATACCTATCCAATATCGAAAATTGTATCAAAAACGATATTTTTTTAAATTTATGTATTTAAAGTCACTAGAATCCAAAACAGTATAGAAACGAACGGAAAAAAGTAACTGTATTGGGTCATGACATCTGGCGGTTAAAATTTTAACTATTAATAGCTTACAAATCTATTGTCTTTGCATTAGTATTTGTGATCACCAATATTATCTCATGTGTGTATGTACATACATAGAAATGTATGCTATTTTTCGCCATTTTTTTCTAAGCCACTCCTATGTGTTGGTTCCTAATTGTCTATGATTATTGACTATACCTTGTTCCAAACACGAAGTTCTTTTTGACAGATTAATACGCCAATAGAATGTTACTGAGACGCGTACAAACTTTGTATGCATCTCAGTTTACATATAAGTTAGAAGACAGCTTTTTAGTTTTTGATATTTTTGTTATTATTACGTAATAAAAATGAATAGTGATAAAAATAACTTCATTTTTATTGAGATTTTTGTACATTAAAAAAAGCAAATTGTGTACAAAAATTACTATTGATAATATTGAGCTGAATACACTATTATTTTAAAAACACAAAATCTCTTGAAAATTTGACCGATATATCGATATTTTTTCCTCGATATATCGACGTCGATATTGATATTTTAATAATTATCGATACATCGATATTTTTTTCACTTTCGACATCCCTACGTACAAACAAAGATATCGTAGATGTTCTTGATGTTCTATAATGTCTATGGCTCATTTTTTCTAAACCATAAATATGTTTACCAAAAACAGCTGGTGATTTGACGTTTCCTACCGTTACCCAAAATGGTGCTAAACTGGATAAATTATTATTCGTGAAACTGGCCGGTCAGTTTACAACGGAATATAAAAATTGAACAATAAAATTGGAGAAGTTGATTCCTTAATTTTCCTCCCCAACTTTGTCTTAGAAATGGAATAATTATCACCGTTTGCCTAAAACAAAATATTATCGTAGCTTGCAATATTGATGTTTACATTTTCGAGAAAGTAAAAGGTTTGATTAATATTACTTGCATTCCTTATTATGAATTTTGCCGTATATATTATATTTACCAGATTTAAAAACACTGGTTTTTTATGTGTTGTGTACACTTTCAATAATTACATTACACAATTTTTATGGTCTTTGTCTTTTTTGTTAAATTATTTCATGGTCAATTTGTGCAAATACACGTTCTTCTATTATGCTTCATCTTCTTTGTTTGGTTCCAATAGTGTTTAGTGTTATAAATTGAGTAAGTATAACCTATACAAAAGAAATGACATCATTCCTTTGTTTTTAACTATTTTTGTCATAACTCTAACTAATATAATTTTTCATTTCGATTGTTACAGAAACCTGCAACTTAGGCAACATGGCTTCCAAACTGAGTGACGCAGATTGCCCGGATGAACTCATCGTAGACAATAATAATGATTTGTCGGATTTTGAAAAGTTAGGCTATTTGACTGAGCCAACTTTGGAGACTATTCCAGTAGAGGTTTTTAATTCAGTTTTTGAATAGTTTATAATTTACAATTTGGGAGGCGGGTATGGGTACCGCTGCCCCGGGAACATTTATTGGATAACTAACACATCTGCCATAGGTCACCCCAAGTGGTTTGCTACGTTTGGTGACTTAGCAGGGGTGCCCGGGTTCATGGGGTGAGGTTTGTCCAGGTCTTAGAGGCAGATGCGTCTGCCCACCTGCTGCATGGCGGACCGGATCAAGGGAGAGTGGTTGAGGGAGGCCTTTTGACCTTTCCAGCCGGACTCTCGACCCTTTGCCGTGCACTGCAGTTGGAGGGATGGATTGATACGTCCGTCACTCTTGGATATACTGACCCCTAGATTCCTACCCACCCCTCATACCTTTTTCCTTCCCTTCCTTAAAAAGATCCTCTACGCAGCATCCCCTAAGATGACATAGGCCCTGCGGGAAATTATTTTCCTCAGGGCCTCCTGTGTGGGGCTAATGTAAAAAAAAGACTGAATTGTAATAATGTACTATATTATTATTATTAATGTTGTAGGGGGGCTACACACTGGGATTCAGTTCAAGATGCAAACATTTATCTAAAAGGTTTATTTAAAAACCAAATAATCAACAATGACAACAACCCTTCGTACAAAATTTTCTGTACTATAATAATATTTTTACAGGAAACAAGTTTAAAATAGGTACTTATTATTTACATAATAACCCTTGCCCCGCCATTCATGTTATTATTATGTATAGATAATCTATGCCTTCGGCGGTAAATGCATATTAAATTATATTTTATACATTTGTTTAAAACCAATGTATGTATTTATATCTTGTCAAAAAGTGAGAATATTAATTATTTTTGGGATATTACGCCATGTGCGTCCTCCTTCTTTTGCCAACGTTTCGGACAGCGCTACAGTGTCCATTATCAGGGCAGACAATGTAATGCTGCACGAAACGTTGGCTAAAGAAGGAGGAAGTGCACCACAGTGTCATATCATGCATGATATTGTATTATGAACAGGGATGGGGTTGTAGGAGTAATAAAGCTATAAACATAATAAAATCTTAATTCACGTCTGTACTGTCTCGAGTACAGACGTGAATTCATTTGCTTCGGCTGCATTTTTGTCGAGATGGAGGTGTTTATTGAAAAGGATTGCCAATTTTGTTTATAGGATACGACTAGCAAAGATTGTCGCAATGTCGACAAAAAGAATTCGGCTTAGAAAACCATCATTGAGATGAAATTGGCGGAAATAAGAAAGTTAAAAAAATAAGAAAGCAAATAGCAATTTTTTCTTGCGGTGATATAACTTTTCTAAAATTCGTATCTTGCTTCAAAATATCACCATTAATTAAAGACATTCATGAAACTGTTGTCTATTCACTCTAAAGTAATTTTTGAATTTTTCTTCGTAAATCCCAAAAAAGTCTGTATTCTCCTTTAACAGGTCTTTCGTTAATATGGTTACTTATCCAAAATCTTGGTTTTGCACGTTTTTTTTTATAAATGTACATTAGCAAACACTTTTCCATTGTATACATGGTGTCAGAATCGTCCTCACTAGAATCAGTACTTGACATCACAAAAATCAGTCTGTTCACTTCGAAGGACAAATGGAAACTGACTCGTTTTCAAAGGAAGGTCAAAACTATTTCTCATTTTTCGTCGACCTCGCTCAGCTCGCCTCGCTCATTTCTCGCATGGGCAGTGGAAGGCAAACACCTATTTTCTAAGCGACTCTTTTTTGGTGGAAGGTCAAAGCTATTTCGCTCATCTCCCACCCCGCTCCGCTCAACTCTTTTCCGCTCGCAGTGGAAGGCGCCCTTAAGTTTTGTTTAAAATTTATGTGTTTAAATTTTTTTTTTATTCTGTCGATTCTTTCGACATAGACTTGGTAGAAAGGAGTCCAGAGTCCAGTCTAGGAAGGACCTCATTATTTAGTATTTTAATTTTAATTGTGTTTACAATCTTAATATTCTTATTACACGTGTTAAATGAAATAAAAAATTGAAGTATGTGAAAAAATGATTAGGTATTTTTTTTTGTTGATATTACTGCTATAAAACAAACAAAAATTATAAAAAAATAACAAAAATGTTAACTACTTCTGGGAACAAAAGTTTGTCAATAATCAATATTACATTATAAAGGAAGGACCTCATTAATTGAGTATTTTAATTTTAATTGCGTTTACAATCACAACATTCTTACTACACGTGTTAAATGAACTCAGCTGATGATGGCGGGTGACACACGAGCCACGAACTCAGCTGAACGACGGGCAAAAATTCACGAATGCAGAGTTTCTGTGCGGCCGAAGGTTCGGCAGATTTTCTGCCGAAACCGAAACTGATGCCGAACCTTCGGTCGGTCACTACAGAAAAACTCTCCCTATGACTCTAGTGATAAACCACCATTCAGAATCGACATGTTACTTTAAATGACGCCATGTTAAGTGGCCAGAGTTGTCAGGAACTTTCGAACCTTATTCTTCTCTGTCCACTTTCCATCTCCAATTCCAAAACTTCTTAATGACTTCTTCCAGGCAAGCAGTGTGAGCTGAAAGGGGGAATAATTTTTTTTTTTTTTCAAACTTTGCAAAAATACTTTTGTGGCATCATTATTAATATAATGAAAAACAAATAACTAAGTTTACACCACTATATAATTAACAATATCGACATGTTTCAATAACAATGTTATCTTCATCAGGACAAGTTGTTATATAATTAACAATAATTTTATTTTTATTTTTTATAGTAATACCTCACAAGAGTCTCAGCTGCTCCCGTCTGGAGCCAGTGAGACTATGGCATCCCCAATTGGGGTATGCGAGGCTGAAGGTAGTGGGGAGGGGAAGGAGATGGGGAAGAGGAAGGTGGGGAAGTACCTGGCTATTCAGATCTGGTAACCAAACATGGCTAACTCCATTTCAAGCAATGTTTCAATTCTGAATAGTGGTCTTACACCAGGGCGATACTAAGAGTATCTTCCTTTACTATACATTATTTTTAAATTAATAAATTGTGAAATAACACAAATTATTCAAAATAAAATTTCATCAAAAATTAAATCAATTGCACACTAATCGAAATGTTCGAATACATTATTATAATTAAAAGATCTAATACATTTTATTTAGAGGACTTAATCATTTATTCGCTAGTTGGGAATGTGTGTCGTGAGGGCTGTCTGAATGAAGATATTGACAATTTAAATTGACTGTCTCCGGGGCGCTTTGTGCGGAAATCACATAAAATAAGTACTTAATATCTTTTCTGTTGTAGATATTTTTAGAAATATGCGGCTACTTGGAGCCTGGCTTCGTCAGTCACACCCTGAGTCGGGTCTGCAAAAGGTTCGAGGGGATACTGGCCGACGACTCCCTCTGGAGGTTCTGGGTCAACAAGAGGCTCCAGCACAACAAGTACCCCCCCATCAACTGTCCCACGGAGCACTTCAAGTGGGACGAGGAGTGTGCCCACATCGAGAGGCTCTATTCCCTGTGGAGAGATGAAAAATCCACCATGAAACATGTGGCGTTGAAAAGTGCGCATTACGCTGCTGTCGATGGTATTTTGCTTTTAAAAGTAAGTTCATTTATACTAATTATATTATTTATGCAAATATAAAAGCCAATATCAACTTCGGTTCCATGCCAACTCAGAATGAAACCAACTCAGAACCACCTCAGAAAGGTCATTGAAAGCTATGAACAAAATAATTTAAAAATAGCCGGTAACCCTGACCTAACTTAACCTATTTAATCAATCTTTATCTTTACTAAGTATAAAATGAAGTCGCTCACACTGTATGTGTGCTTAGATCTTTTAAACTACGCAACGGATTTTCATGCGGCTTTCACCAATAGATGGAGTGATCATGAGGCAGGATTTTAGGTATATAATTTGTCAAGGTTTTGTGTAAATTGGTTGAAATACGTAATATATCTGTCCAAGCGGTAGAGGGCAACGGGCAGCGTGGTGTGGATTTGATTTAACAGACGACGTTGGTTATAAAGGTTTCATTAGCCACAGCGACGTGTTGCCGGGTCTGCTAGTTTTTAAAATATTTTTTTATCATCACTGATGACCTTTCTGAGGTGTTTCTGAGTTGATTTCATTCTGAGTTGGCCGGTCACCATCAACTTCGTAGAAAACGTTTCAACATATTATCTCGTTTTCCGAGAAATCTCAATCAAAAATGCATTTTTTTGGGTAATTCCAAAAGGTAATTTTGTATTTTTTGTTAATCTATAAACAGTAGATTTCGCTTACAAAAAGTATGTGTCTTGTTTTCTCTTAATGTCTTAATAAATCAAAACAAATATTTTCCCTGAAATCATAAGATTTGTAAGCAGATTGCAAATACAATCTGTCAAATAAGAGTAGAAAACATAGGAGGGCGCCACTGTTGATCAAATGGCAATACTAAACACATAACTCATGGTGTTAAAGTAAAGCTGTGTAACTTACATTTTTTGTAAAAAATAAAAAACACATAAAATTGGGGAAAATATTTTTTTATTGCAATTTTGATACCTACCGATCTCAAAATTAGAATTGATATAGGTATATTATACCTTTGCATTTTTTGTTAATACAATGACGAATAACGATATTATAGTAAAATAAAAAGCACAGTTGGAAATTGCTCACTTTTATTTAATACCCAGCGTTGCCCGGGTTTTAGATCATGTCTCTAATTTTAAATCTGAATATATTTAAATCATTCCGACCTAAAAGTAGTGTAACCATTCACCATTAGTGATTATTTCTTTTTACCTACTGTTAAATTCAAATTTATGTTTATTAAATGAAAGCAAATCACATTATAAAACACAATTTAATCAAATTTATAAGATACCTTTTTTTTTTTTTTTTTTTAATGGCTCTTCACCCCAAAAGAGTGTTCTGGCCAGTGTCAAGTGAATGCTTTTGTGAGAGTAATTTTGTGAGAGTAATTTTGTGAGTGTAATTTTTGGTTAATATTAACTAATTTAGTTTTAATAACAAGAACCTAACTACATTATATAATAATACTATACAAATAATAATAATAATAATACGCAAAATTATTACAATAAGAGAAGATTTTAATTAAACATAACAAGGAAATTAAAAGATATGCTGACACAATTTATTGTGCGTAAAAAATAAAATAAATATAAATACATGAAACTTAACTTACAGTTACAAATTGATGCTGTTAATATTCAGGAAATTAGCCAAGACTTTATACACGCGTTTGTTCACAGAAGATAACAGGCATGCAATGTTGTAGGGAGGCAATATACCCGAACTGATTAGGTGAGGGAAGAAATTTTTGTATGAATTATTTAAAGGACAACTGAAAAAAATATGATTGAGATCCTCTTCACCAAGACGACATTCACACATCGCAGAATTCTTAATATGAATTTTTGTCAGGTGAACATTGTGGCAGCAATGCCCTATCCGCATGCGGCAAATGGATGATGTCGAGAATTTGTTAAAAGAAAGTCTTGAAAACCACGGTTTTGAAGGAATCGTTGGCTGAATTGTGAAAAAGCTATATCCTTTTGATTGACTAGATTCTTCCCAATGATTCTGCCATGTGGAAATCATGTTTTCCTTCAATTTTATGAAAATGTCATCGGTGTTTAAAAATTTATATAAAATATCCCCCGAAATAATGGCATCTTTCGCCAATGAATCGGCCTTTTCATTTCCAGGGATACCGCAGTGACTAGGTATCCAAGCCAAGATGATTTCTTTGCCAGAGTCGGTTAATTTATGAATTAAAGTGCGAATTCCAACACAGAAATCGTCTTCTGGGTAATGGAAAGGGGAAGAGTTTAATTTTTGAAGTGCACTCAGGGAATCGGAGAGAATTAAGAATTTTCCAATGTTAACATCGTCAATGTATTTGAGGGATTCAAAAATGGCTATACATTCAGCAGTGAAAACGGAAGCCTCTTTTGGAAGTTTAATTTTTCTATCGACTTGATCTGATGGGCAGTGGAATGCCGCTCCCACATGGTTTGATAAGGGAGACTTGGAACCATCTGTGTAAATAATTTTCCAGTTGGAATATTTCGAATTTAAAATTTGGATAAGTTTTGTTGGAGCTTCGTGATTGTTAATTATGCCGAGAGAAAAAAGAATATTTGGTTTACACAAATGAATACGAAAGGAGTTGGCATATAAAGGAAGTCTGTCTGATGGATTTAAGAGGGGTTTATACGAACAGTACGTATGGAGGCTTTTAACAAGAAGAGGGATTGATTTGTTCCTCCAATATGGAAGTGATTTCACTTGAGCAGTGAGTGCAGTAATTTTGTCTTTCAGTGGGTGGTTAGAGAGTCTTAAGCATTTAAATAAAAACTTGTCAGCCAAGAACTGTCTTCTGAAATGAAGAGGAGCCTCCACAGCCTCCACTTGTAAAGCGTTAATTGGGGAAGAACGCATTGCTCCGATAATCAATCTTAAACATTGAAATTGAATACGGTCCAACCTTGCGAGGTTCTTTTTAGAAGTGGGTTCAATGAGGAATGACGCGTAATCCAAATGACTCCTAACATATGCGTTATAAAAAAGTTTTTGGGTGAATGGATGACTTCCCCACCAGACCCGTGAAACGGCACGTAAAGTGTTGAGGCCAGCTTGACATTTGTTAATGATTAAATTAACATACGGGTTCCATGTTAACTTAGAGTCTAAAATTACCCCAAGGAATCTTATTTGTACCTGCATAGGGAGAATTGAATTATTTATTTGGACTGTTACATGAGGAGTAACACGTTTTCTGGAAAAGACGATAACATTGCTTTTGGACGGAGAAATTTCTAAGCCGTGATTTTTTAACCAGGTGTCAAGGTTTTTCATGCAAATGTTAATCACATCCTCCAGAATAGAAATAATTCGTCCTGAAATATATATAAAAAGATCATCCGCATACTGGAGTATTTTACAAGATGGATGCATACTCCGATGCAGGTCAAAGGTATAAATATTAAAAAGGATAGGGCTAAGGACGGAGCCCTGAGGCAAACCCTTGTTTACTATTCTTTCCAGTGGAGGAGAATCCAGCACCTGGATTTGAATTTTCCTGGTAAGAAGGAGGTTAATTATAAAACTGGAAAGCTTACGAGGGATGCCAATTTTTAATAATTTTTTTTTTTTTTTTACATGAGCTCCACACAGGAGGCCCTGAGGAAAATAATTTCCATCAGGGCCTATGTCATCTTTGGGGATGCTGTGTAGAGGGTTTTTTTAAGGAAAGGAAGGAGAGGAGAGTTCTGGGAAGGAAAAGGGTTTAAGGGGTGGGTAGGAATCTGGGGTTCAGTGTGTCCCGGTCATCCGCCTCCAAGACCTAGACAAACCTCACCCCATGAACCCGGGCACCCCTGCTAAATCACCAAACGTAGCGAACCACTTGGGGTGACCTATGGCAGAGGTGTTGGTTATCCAATAAAGGTTCCCGGGGCGGCGGTACCCATTCCCGCCTCCCAAATTGATAAATAAAATTATTAAATAAAACAAATTATTAAATAAAACATCCAATAAAACATTGTCAAAAGCTCCGCACACATCAAGGCAAACACCGACAAGGAATTCATTATCGGCCAGGGCTAACTGGATATCAGAAGTCAGGATGGACACACTTTCGATCGTACTTTTTCTTTTTCGAAAGCCAAACTGAGAGCTGGGAAGAATTTTCTCATTTTCTGCATACCAGTCTAGACGTCTTTTAATCATATGTTCAGCTATTTTAACTAAGGAAGATGACAGAGCTATAGGTCTGTAAGAAAGTCCAGAGTTAGGGTCTTTCTGGGGTTTCAGAATGGGAACAATTATTTGAGTTTTCCAGGATGATGGAATTTTGCCGGAGTCAAAGATCAGATTTATAATTGAAAGAAAATAGTTTAGTGTGGTAACATCGCAGTTTTTAATAAAGCTATAAGGAATTCCATCTACACCAGCGGATGAGTCTGTGAGATCGTTTAAGACCTCCCTAAGTTCCGTTAAATTGAAGTGGGAGTCCATCCAACCCCGTGTTTTAAATGAGTATGTGAATTCTGTTTCATTAAAATTACTTGCAGTTTGAGGAGCTAGTTTATCGGCAAATTCCTTCACCCACTCTGAAGTGAGTGGTCGAGTCACCGTTGGGACGTGAGAACCCTTAAACCTGCGAATTGAATTCCAAACAACTGAAAGAGGAACTTCGGGAGATAATGATGTGCAAAATTTTTTCCAGCCTTGACGTTTTTTGTTTTTTAGAAGACGTTTGGTCTTAGCTTTAATTTGTTTATACTGAAGGAAGTTCTCCATATTCATATTTGTTGAATATATTTTCGCATATTTTTTCCTCATATCTACTGCGTCTGAGCATTCAATATCCCACCAAGGAGCTGGGGGAGGTTTCCCCTTGTTACGTGTCGTTTTAATGGGGATAAATTTTTCTGCGGCCGTAATGACTGCAGACACAAATAAATCGTAACATTCCGCAACATTTTCTGTAGTTGGAGAGGGCAGATTTTGCACAGAGAACTTTGTATGATTTGAATAGTCATTCCAGTTGGCTCTGGCAGTTAAGAACCTTGGTTTTCGACTACTGCACTTGACATTTTTGTTGGAATGATAAATATTTGAGGATTCAATGAGGATGGGGTAATGATCACTCCCATGAGGGTCATCCAAAACCTTCCATAACAGGGATGCGGCTATGTTGGAATTGCAAATAGTAAGATCAACCATGCTGGGTCGCTGACCAGGCACCTGAAGACGAGTAGGAGAACCATCATTGATAATACAAAAGTCTAGTTCATCTAGTAGATCAACAATATCTCTGCCCATTCTATCACAATTGTGAGCTCCCCATAATCCGTGATGGGCATTGAAATCTCCCAGAACAAGAGAAGGGGTAGTGACCTTGGAAAACATAGCTTTTAGGATTGATTTAGAAGGTTTATTAGATGGTGATATATACAAAGAAATTATTGTAGTGTCAAAAACCTTTGCGGCCGTCACTTGAAAAGGACAACCAATTGGTTTTACATCTACAGGGGAGAAGGGTAATGATTTTTTAATGAAAAGAGCGGAGCCGCCCTTTCCATCTTGACGGTCGTCTCGAAGACAGTGGTATCCCCTGACTCTGAAATCAGAATCCGGTTCCAGCCACGTCTCCGAGATGGCAGCCACTGCAATTGAGTTTGAGTGTAATGTGTTTAAAAATTCTTCAGTCTTATTTCTAAGACTATGACAATTCCACTGAAGAATCATCATCAGAGGAGCCATTTCTAGTTGAGTTGATAATATTAGTAATTTGTTTAGCAACGTGGGACGGTATTTGAATGTTGTTTTTATTTAAAGTTTGTAAAATATGTAAAAATGAGGTGATTAGTGTAGAGTTAAGGTCTATATTATAATTTTGTTCTTTAGTAGATGACTTTAGGTAAGAATTGAAATTTGAACTGGAAGGAATTTGTCCATTAGGGAACCACAGAAGGGATTCGTGATTAGCATTATTTTTTTTTGTTAGAACTCTAGGTTTCACGACCCTTTCAACAGTTTTTCTAAATGAAGAAGAAGAAGGTTGAGAAGGGGTGGATTTTTTAGAATTTTTGGAAGTTACTTCAGAATAAGATGGAATGGATTTGTTAAACATTCTTGATGCTTCCGCATAAGAGATGCTCTTCTCGGCCATTGTGTGTTTAATATTGCGCTGCCTTGACAGTTCAGGGCAAGTTTTGCTGATGGACATGTGGGTACCGGAGCAGTTTAAACATTTATAATTTTCCTCTGTTTTATCACAGGAATCGCCACTATGGGACGAACTGCACTTGAAGCAACGGGGTTCTGATCTGCAGAGGTTCTTCGTGTGTCCAAATCTGCAGCACTTGTAGCATTGCACAGTTGGGAACACATAGAGCTCTACTGGTAGAGAGACGTTAAACATAGTAACATTTTGTGGAAGGTCTTTGCTGTCAAATGTTAGGACAACGGATTGGGAGGGTCTCCATTCTACAGAGTTTCCCGTATTAAACCTGTAATTTAGACGACGCGCTTTTAAAACTTTTCCGAAACCTTGAGGAACAGTAATGTTTTCCAGGATGTCCTCTATGGACCAGTGCGGTGGGATCCCTTTTGTGACACCTAACTTTGTAACCTGATATGTAGGTATGAAAACGTTGTACGAGTTTTTTTTGGCAACATCAGATTTTACAAAGCTATTGGCCTCAGCCGCTGTCTTGAATTCAACAGAAAGACGGTTACGCCCAACCGATTTTACTCCATTCCAGACAGGGTGGATTTTATTTTTAAACATAAAATGTCCAAAGTCCACATCGTATAAATTTGATTGTTTTTCATCCTTTGAAATTTTAGTCACGTGTGTAATGTAAGGTGGTCTATCAAGATTATTATACAGACGTGACATTTGTGAAGGAGTATTGTTTACCAGTGGGGCGGGTGTGGTGGAGGGGCTTGCTGGACTTAAATTTGAAATCGAGGAAGAAGTGGACGGAATTACATCCTGTAAAACAGAATTATTTGGAAGGGAGTCGTTTTGCGTGGAGGGTGTTTTTCGATGTATCTGTTCAAAATCTGTTGCATTTCTATTATCTGCTGGTTTAGCAATTTTTCTTTTTTTTGACGTAATCGTTACGAAGTCCGAAGCCTCCGGAATATTAACCGCGATTAATTTTTTTGTAACACCCGAGGATTCAGATAGCAAACCATCATCTGGGGGATCAGGTGGTTTTTCTTTATCCATTTTCGAAAAAATCTACAGCACACAAATCAAAAAAAAAATCTTACCTTAACTGCTCCGAAGAACCAATTATATAACACAAATACTTACAGTGAAAACAAATATACAAGTAAAAACTATATTACTCTAATTTACAATACTATTTTAAAACTATTATCTATATAAAATGATTAATTTTGTAAAGAGGAGTGAAATGACACTGGCACAGTTAGACGGTAGCCTTTGTTTTTAATAATCTATAAGATACCTTAACAACAGTGCTTCTTCCAATAATTTTTTTTTTTCTTTAAGGCTGTCATACCAGCAAATCAGGATTCCGATTTCGACTGCAGCGCTCATAAAACATCAGCGTTCGCGAGCGGACGCTTTTGAAACTAAATGTCGTCTCGCCGGTAGCCGTGTTTCACGTACCTACTAGGGGTCACGCGGAGTTTGTTTCGGTTCAGATAAAGATGTCGGATTCTCACTTCCTGATTTTTTTCTGAAAAAGTTGTTATTTGTAATTTGTTTATCGAAGTGTGTAAACATAAATAGATGCAAGTTAAATGCGTAAACAGAAAATGCGTAAACAGTTTAATGCGTAACAAACATACTTAGGTATAATGTAGATACTTACATGAAAAACAATTTTTATATATGTAAAGAAAACCACTTATGAGTGCTTTCCTTAAGATTGTATTCACTGAGTAAGTACTGAGTAAGTACTGAGCTAGTTGGTGGCCCACTAGATATCAAACAAATGAATCGAGTTAGGAAAATATAACTGTCAGAATTATTGGATTAACAATTCCTGAAAATATTATCTTATTTTATTTATTATTTATTAAAGAAACCTGAAATAAGGGCTTTAAATGTTGTTTCTTGGGAGGAATGCAGAATACGCCAATGTCAGGGAATTTAATAAAAATGCACTTTCTAGATGAGAAAAGTGTGTAGAAACTCATTAAAAAAAGAATTAATGTGCGGAAAGCAAAATTGAGGGAGATACAGCCGATCAAAGTTTTATAAAATTTCACTCGCAAACTGATACTATGACAGCCCGCCCGCCATCGTTATGTTGGTATCACGGACTAGATACAATTGTAGAATTGTAGCCGACTACATGGGATACTTGAGGCGCGTAATTATGAAACTAAACAAAATACTACCTTAAAATCGCTCACTCGTAATCGTCCTCAGAGTCAGATGTCCCATCCTCAAGCGACGGCAGAGTGTTGGGTGGACGTTCCTGTGTATGTTAACCCAGCGCCGGATCTGCCCGCCTCCCCCCCCCCATAACCTAACCTAACCTAACCTAACCTAACCGAACCTAACCTAACCTTTCTAGCGGGCTTGTGTATGTTAACCCAGCGCCGGATCTGCCCGCCCCCCCCCCCCCCCCATAACCTAACCTAACCTAACCTAACCTAACCTAACCGAACCTAACCTAACCTTTCTAGCGGGCTTGTGTATGTTATCTTTACATTAAGAAACAGCCTACGTTTTTAAATGGTTTGTCCGGCGGGATTCTCCATTTCAGTGCCTATTTACATTATATTATTAATTCTGTTTTTCATAATTACGCGCCTCAAGTATCCCATGTAGTCGGCTACAATTCTACAATTGTATCTAGGCTCTTGTTTGTATCAGGTCCGGGATACCAACATAACGATGGCGGGCGGGCTGTCATAGTATCAGTTTGCGAGTGAAATTTTATAAAACTTTGATCGGCTGTATTTCCCTCAATTTTGCTTTCCGCACATTAATTCTTTTTTTAATGAGTTTCTACACACTTTTCTCATCTAGAAAGTGCATTTTTATTAAATTCCCTGACATTGGCGTATTCTGCATTTCACCCTGTTTCTTTTGTTTTTATAGGTAAGTGAATCTTTTGTTAACCGATAATATAATTTTTAAGAGTTGTAAATACGTATTGTTAATAAATCTTTTGTTTTTATAGAGAAACGCAATTACGCCTTTGTTTTATTCAAGAATATAAAGAAATCATTATAAAACAACATTTTCTATACTTAACTATTTCACGAAAAATGGAAAAATTGAGGTTTGATTTTGCTGTGAGACCAGCGGCAGATGGAAAATCAAACGTCATATGCATAACCTCGATCGCTACACCTAATGGACGGATTTATGGAATACCACACGAATCCCAACCTACAAATCTACACCAAGGAATTACAAACACTCCAAATTATGATAAGGTAAAAAAATCATTAAATAAAAGACATCAAACAAGAAAAATATGGATAACCTTGACGGATGATATGTCAAAAATATATTTAGATACAGAACAAAACTTACAGTTTAATGATATTTACTTGGAAGAAATTATGGAAAACACAAATAAAGCGGAATCTATACTTAGTGGATCAAGTCAAACACTGGAAAAACTGTTAGAGAAATTGCTTGAAAGTAAACAAACAAAATCTGAAACTCAAAATTTAGGGAAAATTGCAAAGGATTTCATGATTGGCAAATTTACTGGCAGAAGCTCAAATGCGAACCAGTGGATTGAAGATTTTAATAAAGAATGTGAACGCTTCCAAATCAACGAAGACAAAAAGAAAATTGAAATTTTAAAACATTTTTTGGAATACTCCGGTGTAGAATGGTACAGCTGCATGCTAATGAAACTTACAGTGGAATCGGAATGGGACAAATGGGAAA
Source organism: Limnephilus rhombicus (assembly GCA_929108145.2). NCBI lineage: Eukaryota > Metazoa > Arthropoda > Insecta > Trichoptera > Limnephilidae > Limnephilus > Limnephilus rhombicus. Next base: position 44,610,823 of record OV815273.1, on the reverse strand, counting down.
AAAAATTTTGTGATACTTTTACAAACAAAGGATGGTCACCCATTAGATATGCTCTCGCCTTTAAATATCAAGCAGGTTCATTGCTCGAGTATGCTTTAAAAAAAGAAAAATTATTGCTGGAAGTAAGGAAATCAATTGATACTGGGACACTTATCGACCTCATAGCATTTGGCTTACCTAATTATGTGACTGATAAGAGAAATTTTACAAGGAACGGAAGATCTTTACAATAACATAGGAAAATTAGAACATCTTGTTGGGAAGAATAAGTATGAAAAAAAAAGTATTATGTATTCTGACGCTAAATCCAAAGAAATTGAAGAAAAAAAACCATGCCGAATCTGTGTTAACGAGAAAAAAGGGAAACGTTACCATCTTGAGGAAAATTGCTGGTTTAAGGAGAAAAATAAAAAAGCAGTTGTAAAAACGGTAAATAACTCTGAATTGGAAATTGAACTAAACGAGAAGAATCCAAAAAACTAGATGTGCCACCATTAATAAAAGTCGAGTTACTATTAAATGATACTTTAAAAATTTCTGGAATTTATGATTCGGGATCAAATGTGTCATTAATTAATGCAAAATTATTAAAGATACAGCCAAGAGCATGTACAAGTGATATACAAATAGTTAACTTGAAGACTATTAATGGTGAGAAGAAAACAAAAGGTATGGTAACACTAAAAATAAAAATCTACAATATAGAAAGAATTGTGGACATATTTGTAGTAGATAATGAACATTTTAATTACGATTTTCTAATTGGTTTGGATTGTATCAAAAATTTCAAATTAATGCAAAACGAAGAATTAAAGATCATACAATGTAACAAACCAGAAGAAGCGACCTCAAATGAAGATATAAAAAAGAATAACTACTCAAAAAATGATACTTCAAATATAACAAATATCAAAATTCCTGATGTACTAGGTAAAATAGAGGAACAAGACACCAAAAACATAAACAAAGGTGAAATAAATTTCAACGAACATATAAGCACGGATGGATTTGAACTGATAATAAACCATCTAGATTTATATCAACAATCAGAAATTGATAAGTTGGTAGAAAAATACAAACCAATCTTCGCCAAAGATAAATACGACGTCGGTACTGTAAAAGATTATGAAGCTCATATTGACTTGATGGTGGATAAATACTGTTACAAACGTCCATACAGATGCACAGCAGAAGATAGAAGACAAATAGAATATCAAATATCAAAACTATTAGAGAAGAATTTAATTGAGGAATCTTATAGCCCATTTGCTGCTCCAGTAACTATGGCATATAAAAAAGAAGATGATCAAAAAACAAGGTTATGTATAGATTTCAGAGAATTGAACAAAATTGTCGTCCCTCAATCACAACCTTTTCCGTTGATTGAGGATTTGATGGTTAAAACCGTAAACTGTAAATATTTTTCTACTTTTGACATAAATTCGGCATTTTGGTCAATTCCTTTGAAAATTCAAGATAGATATAAAACTGCATTTGTTACACAAGAAGGTCATTTTCAATGGACGTGTCTCCCGTTTGGGTTGAGGACGGCCCCAGCCATTTTTCAAAGAATATTGAGCAACATCATAAGAAAATACAAACTCTCCAGTTTTGCAGTAAATTTTATAGATGACATATTAATTTTTTCAAGAACTTTTGAAGAACATATGCAACATATATCGAGACTAATGGAGGCAATTCTAACAGAAGGCTTTAGACTAAAATTTTACCAACACACCAATCTAGACTTACAAAATGGAAAACTTATATTGGAGAATGAAATATACTACAAAAAGAATAAAAGAAGGAAAAAAATTGTACTATCAGAACAACTTAGCAAAAGTCTAATAACGAATGTCCACGATACTTACTGCCATATTGGGAGAACCCAGATGACAAATAAAATAACACCATTCTATACAGCAAAGAATATCATCGAAAACATTAAACAAATTTGTGAAGAATGTGAAATTTGTATTAAAAACAAATCAAGGAGGAAGCCAAAATATGGTTTAATGTCACATTTAGGTCCAGCAGCACGTCCCTTTGAAATTATATCTATTGATACCATTGGAGGCTTTGGAGGGTCACGCTCAACAAAGAAATATTTACATCTTCTGGTTGATCATTTCACAAGATATGCTTATATTTTCGCATCAAAAAATCAAAGCTCCAGTGATTTTATAAAATTAATAAAAAATGTGTCACAAGGATACAACATTGATATGGTATTAACGGACCAATACCCTGGTATAAATTCCAAAGAATTTAAAGAATTTCTGAAGAAGGAGAACATAAGAATGGTTTTCACTGCTGTGGATGCACCATTTTCAAACGGGCTGAATGAAAGGCTAAATCAAACTTTAGTCAATAAGATAAGATGTAAAATAAATGAAAGTGATAAGAAAACATCATGGACTATGATTGCACAGAAATGTGTAGAAAAATATAACGAAACAGAACACACAGTCACCAAGTTTGCTCCAAAATACCTCTTGGAAGGCGAAAATGTGAATATTCTACCACTTGAATTGAAATCAAGACATACAAGTGAAGACCTGAAAAGAGATAGGGAACTAGCTCTTAAGAACACAATAAAATCACACAACTATAATAAAAAAATATTCGACATACACAGGGAAGAATATAAATTGGAAGTGGGAGACAGAGTCTACGTGGAAAACGGAAATCGACTAAATAGGAAGAAATTGGAGGAATTGCGGATTGGACCATACAAAATTCTAAAGTAGGTCTCAAATTCAATCTATGAAGTTGATACCGGACACAGGAAAGCAGAATCAAACCTCTACCACATTACAAAACTGTGTCCAGTGTTTGCTAGTAAATGAACAATTGCATGCATTCTCTTTTGCAATTGTTTCTCCCTAGGGAGGGAGATGTAAAGAAAACCACTTATGAGTGCTTTCCTTAAGATTGTATTCACTGAGTAAGTACTGAGTAAGTACTGAGCTAGTTGGTGGCCCACTAGATATCAAACAAATGAATCGAGTTAGGAAAATATAACTGTCAGAATTATTGGATTAACAATTCCTGAAAATATTATCTTATTTTATTTATTATTTATTAAAGAAACCTGAAATAAGGGCTTTAAATGTTGTTTCTTTTGTTTTTATAGGTAAGTGAATCTTTTGTTAACCGATAATATAATTTTTAAGAGTTGTAAATACGTATTGTTAATAAATCTTTTGTTTTTATAGAGAAACGCAATTACGCCTTTGTTTTATTCAAGAATATAAAGAAATCATTATATATATATTTTTTGCTTGTTTTAATTATATTTTAACCGAGTAATATTCAGTTGGTTTGTAAGAAATGACTCATTTTGAAATATTTATTTGTGTGCACAATTTTTTTTAATATTTATGTGAATACCGCACAAGAGACCCAAGTGCTCCCGTCTAGAGCCAGTGAGATTATGGCATGACTATTGGGTATTTTGAGAGGCTGAAGGTGGTGGGGAGGGGAAGGAGACGGGGAAGAGGAATTACTTGGCTATTGAGATCTGGTCACTAAACACGGCTAAAGCCATTTCCAGCAACGTTTCAATTCTGAATGGTGGTCTTACACCAGGGCGATACTGAAAGTATCTTCCACTCTGGAACGTGACGCAAATATATTATTTTTAAATGAATTAATTGTGAAATAACCCAAATTAGTCAAATAAAATGTATTTGCCCACGCCGGGATTCAATCCCACGACCTTTGGATTGCGAGTCAAGAGCCTTACCCCTTGACCACGCTGGCCATCAATAGTTAGTATCAGTAATTTGGAAGGCGGGTATGGTAACGCCGCCCCGGGAACCATGTATTGGATTACCAACACCTCTGCCATAGGTCACCCCAAGCGACTTAGCAGGGGAGCCCGGGTTCATGGGGCGAGATTTGTCAGGATCTCCCCATCCTTCCCCATCCCCATCCCCATCCCCATCCCCATCCCCATCCCCATCCCCATCCCCATCCCCATCCCCATCCCCATCCCCATCCCCATCCCCATCACCTGATCTGAATAGCCAGGTGCTTCCCAACCTTCCTCTTACCCACCTCCTTCCACCCGCCACTACCTTCAGCCTCACAACATACCCCAATCGGGGATGCCATAGTCTCACTGGCTCCAGACGGGAGCAGTTGAGATTCTTGTGCGGTATTCACTGTAAAAAAAAAAATATACCCCCCCCCCCCCGGTGATATTTCGCGATCACCGTTCGCATCAATTACCGTTCATATCACACTTTTCCTAACAATCACCACTTTTTATAACAATCACCATTTTTTGTAACGCATTCACCAGCTTACCCCCCAAGTCGAGCGTGCGTAAAGAAGTTTTACTTCAAAAAAAAAAATTTTACAACAGTTGGCACTCTTGTGCGGTATTCACATAACAATAATTTAGAATAAAAAAAAATCTTTTTTTCGGAGCAGTTGGGACGCTTGTGCGGTAATTTATAATAAAAATATTATATTTATTTTTTTGGTTCAGTTGGTACTCTTGTGCGGTATTCACTTAACAATACATAATTTAGAATATTATATTATTTTGAAAAAACCATTTTTTTTGAGCAGTTGGGACTCTTGTGCGGTATTCACATAACAATAATTTACAATAAAAAAATTTCAAAATTATAAAAATTTTAGCTCAAAAATATTCAATGAACATGAAATATTGCGTTCTGGCAACCCTGTAGATCTTTACAAACGTGAAACAAGAAATAGTATATTTATTTTTAAAGTTTCGTTTTCAATTTGTCATTTTAAAATGTGACGACCAAGACCGTCGCGGACACGACTTGTCCAGGCCACGATTGCGGGTCGACTGAGCTCTGAATTTTGTGTTCTTTCGATCAGAAAAATGTTGGAATGCGAAGCTGCAAATTAATTAATATTAAATACTCACTAAAATTATTTTTCGATCAAAATTATTTATTATTTGTCAATAACGTCTTAGCAAAATAAGTATGTAAAAAAATCTGAGATATATTAGTTTGTAAGTGCGCAAATAAATACACAAATGGACCAATTTTCGTCAAGAAACACATGTACGTACATATTTTTTAATGATTTTATTGAAACTAAAATTAAAATTCTAATACATAACTTTGCTAGATAATGTATTGATTTATTTTACTGCATGATTACATTATTTGAAATGGGTGTGGTATAATACAAAAAGTTTTTTGAAATTTAACAAAACTGCCAACGACCTATGGAATAACCTTATTATACTAAAAATTTAAAAAAAATCTAAAAATTTATTACATACGAATGCTAGATAAAAGAACAATCTTTCGAAATCCATTTATAATTTTTTGTGGGAAAAGAGTCAATACGTCTAAAAACTTTTTTGAAAATGACGTATTTCAGGCTTTCTCTGGTAATGCCCTCTTAAGAACAAAAAAAGGTAACAATTATTATAAGCAATAATTATTAACCTGAAACACTCATCTTCTTCAAAAAATCAAACAAAAATCTTGTCAAACGTTAGTTTATCAATTAAAAATAATAACAAAAAAGGTTTTTAACCTTTCCTGGTCTGTAATGCGTAAATACTACACATTGCTTCTAATAACTTTTATATCTCTATAAATATAATGAATTCTGGATTCAGATTTTAGGTATTCCTCCGTTATACATTTACGCACCGAATTAAAAAATAATATTTTAAATAATTAGCAAATTTAATTCAAAATCAGAGATATTTTGTTAAATATCGGGAATAAACCACAAATACAATCAACCGTGTGCCAGTGTGGACCGTGATATGTGAAGAGTGTGCGGGGGGAGATGATACGCTATGTGACGTCTCGCTCTACTTCGCTATACGGGAACACGAGAAACAGAGACCGCCGTGTTGTGTTTCGACCGTCGATACCTACGACCGCATAGTAGCTAAACATGCATAGCTGTATGTATGTATTGGGTAGCAGCCCAGCGCCCAGCGCCTCAGTCGTTCGCGGGCAATCGTTTGAGATGGTCTCCTCACCCGTTTTTTGAGCAATGGACGATGGTTTTTTCATGTTTTCAGCAATTAAATTACAATTATTATCACTTTTAACACAAATTACGATAAACAAAAGCGATTAGCTATGAATGGTCATATATTTCCGATATAAAATCGCTGATTTTAACACGTGAATTGATTACACAGCACCGGAGTGCGCATATTTTTTTAGCACAGTAAGGGAAAGGTTAAATGTGACTTACAGTGTTTTATACATTCAGTGTCATTGCGATTTGAAAGAATATTTGACAGTTAAATTGGTGTTGCCAGCCTACAAATTTAGTAGTTCAATTTTTAATATTTTCTACTCTTAATTGACAAGACTCTCCTTTCTACTTAAATTATAAATCATATATTTTGATGAACATTTTTATTATTTCAAATAAGGAATTATACCATTTGTCCTAAACTTCACTATCTCAATGACAATCCTTTTCTCAAACTTTCTTCAGGCAGGTAGGTACCATAAAATTGAAAAAATAATGCGAATAAGATAGTCGAAATAAACATGACGATTTCACGATTGAAAAAAAGAATCTTTACTGAACCATTAAGACGGCTGCCATCTTGAAACGAAGACGGAATGTACAAACAAATTTACAGACAGATGAAATGCAAAACGGTTGAGTTGAAACAGGACTTCGCTACGCTTAATCAGTTATGATTTCATTATTCTGAGACAAGTTGGTAATTGAGAATGCCATGTATTATGTGTCGGAATCAAGAGCATGGCGTGAGAGTGTAAAATTAGCGTTTTTGAGTTACACACAAAACCATAAGTTTATTTCTTCGCCCAAATATGCCATAACACATATTATGTGAAACGCTGATTTCAGAGTTTCCTAGTTTTAGTAATTTCCTCGCGATGTATAATTTTATGTCCCAAATTTTTGTTTCCTTCTATAAGATTAAAAATGTATTTATTTTGGATTGAAGTGATTATAAAATATATATATTCCAGGAAGGAAGCTTTTGTGTTTCCGGCAGTAGAGACCGAGCCTTGGCCGTGTGGAATGTGAGAGAGTCCATACAGGACGAGGACAAGGTAAAACCGTTGCTCAAGCACTCAGCCCATGACGGCTGGGTGTGGGCGCTAGCCACTCCCTCCACCACCTCCAGCCGCGTGTTCTCTGCCTCCTGGGACAGCCACGTCAAGGCCTGGGACCTGAACACCGAACTCAAGGAGATCAACAGCTTTAAGTACGGAAGTATAATGCTTGTATTTAAAAATAGCTTTACTGTAGCTATAACGCAAGCAAAACAAGATGTGCTGACGCACTTCTCTTGCCATGTGCAGAAAGGGCGTGATTTATTATTAGTTCGCTAGCATAACGTACAGCTAGCACAACATATGTATTAAAAAAATATCCTGCTTCATCAATTTAAAAATACACACATGTTTGAAGAACGAATAAGCACTAGAGCCTTAAGAGAGTCAAATGTAAAATCTTTTAACATCCCAGTTTGTCAAACCTCTTATGGGCAAATAAGTTTTAAATATAATGCAACAAAGCTGTTCAATTCTCTACCTCCTGAAATTAGAAACACGCAAACCAAAAGTGCATTTAAAAGTAAAATCATTGATCACCTCAAATAAACATATCCATCATGAGTTTAATAACATACTTACCTTTATACCTACTGTGTGTTTATATATAACCATGTACCTATTGCAATCTTCTATATATATATATGTAACATACTTGAATTGTATATTTAAAGAAAAAAAAAGATTTTATATCAACCTGTCATTTTCATAATATTACTTAAACAAAATCATAGATAACCACTCTGTAAATTGCCATCTCAACACAGGCGTTTCACACCTAGTGAGATGGGCAATACGTCATTATTACAATTAAATGTAATATGAAAATAATGAAATAAATAAAATTCGTTGGTGACTTGCCACCCCACACATGCCTCTGCACTTCATTCCTAATGAAGCTAGGGAACAGTCCTTTGTTTTTTGTTTGAATTATAACCGGCTTCACAAAGATGACACTGTTTTTACTATTTACTCTACATAAGAGACCGGGGGTGTGTATTTAAGCAAAGGAAGGAGTGAATCTTATTGAACAATTTGAAACAAACAGATGTCAACTTGCTTTATTTTTGACAGTGAAATGGATATCTCAAAGTTCCACAGCTCGTAAAGCAAATAATATTGCCAACTACTTATTTTTTATTTGAGTCCCAACTGTTCGAAGCCAGTGGGACAATGGCATCTCCAATAGGGGTATGTTGTTAAGCTGAATGAAGTAGGCAGGGGAAAGAAATGAAGGTTGGAAATTACCTGGCTATTCAGATCTGCAGCGATTGTAGGCTGTCCTCTCTGTTTACCTAAATAAAAAATAATTACACTGAAAATTAAATAAACTGCACAAATTTGAAGCTTATTAATTTAAGAACATTTTATTGTTTTAGATGTGCTCTCTCTGTGCTGTGCGTAACTTGCATAGATGAGAATGTCGCCGTTGCTGGATTATTTTCTCCAGACATTGTGATACTGGACACCAGGGTGGGAAATGTGCCCGTGGCGACTCACAGAGTCCACAAGAAGTCGGTTCTGGACATCACCCACCCCAAACCGGGTAGTCACATGCTGTACACCACCTCCGAGGATCGACACCTGGCCGCGTTCGACATGAGAGCCGGCCAATTGCGACGCAGGAAGCACCTGAATCATGTAGCGCCGAATATGCCGTACGCCCTTTCGTTGGCGGCGAATAATGATTTCTGTCCGCATGCGCTATACGCTGGGGACACCCACGGTAATCTGCATCTGTTTGATATGAGGACGTTGCAGAAACTATCGTCCACTTCTCTGTGGCCTGCCGGGAAGGGAAGCAAGGTGACAGGTCTTGCCTTGAGTCCTGCCGGTCTATTTGCATGTTCTGAAGGGGGGAGCATCAGTATCATGAATCCTTCCTTCCCTCCCACTCAGGTGGCTACTATTACCTCGTCTACTGCCAGCATTACAGGGGTAAGTTTTAAACTTTTGCTTCATAATGCCTTATACTTCTCGAATACACAATCTCATCCACTTGCTCCCAAGACTCACCTTTCACTACTACATTACACACTGTTTTCAAATACCATGACTTTGAACTTCTTTGGACATTCATCATAAGTAATGCATTCATCTTTAGCACAGTCTTAAGGCGGTTACAGATATTAGCAACGTGAAATGTACCAAAGGTTGAAACAAATTCTCATAGTATGTACATTGCGCATATGAGCACGCTACGAGCATTAGCAATGTGCAATGTGAAGAGAAATTTACTTACTTACACAGTGATCTATTTTTTCGGGCGAACATGAAGGGATCGTAGTGTGCTCGTTGTATGTAAAAGCTCAAAAATGTTACAGTTTATGTGGGTGGTCGTTTGAAGCATGCAATGCATACACACATATTAGGTCCTTACATATGAAATTGGCGTTTTGCCGTACTGGCAACTTTGATCTCAAATATCTTCTCTTTGGTTAGGATTTCCAAATTCAAATTTATACAGCTATTTACTCATGTATTTGTGTTTTGAAAATTATAATTCGTTTGTTTTTTCCTTAATTGTTTTTTTTTCTTTGCGTCACTTAGTTTACAAAATGGAAAACTTGAAATATTGCGTTATTTACGAGTACGAGTTCCAGCGTGGCACCAGTGCTGCAGAAACGGCTCGAAGATTAATGATGTGTATGGCGACGGTGCCGCAAAAGAAAACACAGTGCGATTTTGGTTCCAACGTTTTCGTTCTGGAAATTTCGACCTGCAGAACAAGCCCCGTGGACGGCCGAAGACCAAAGTTGATAATGAAGAATTGAAGGCTATTGTGGAAGCGGATCTATCGCAAACCACGTCCGAATTAGCTGCAGGCTGCGGTGTTAGTGATAAAACTGTTTTAATCCACTTGAAGCAAATTGGGAAGGTGAAAAAGCTTGAAAGGTGGATATACCTCACGAATTGAGTGAAGCAAATCAACAAACGCGCGTTGACTGCTGCGTTGCATTACTCAACCGGCACAATAATGAATGGATTTTAAATCGAATCATTACCTGTGATGAAAAGTGGATCCTGTACGATAATCGGAAGCGCTCATCGCAATGGCTGAACCCTGCCGAACCAGCCAAACCATGCCCCAAGCGAAAATTGACTCCAAAAAAGTTACTTGTGAGCGTTTGGTGGACTAGTGCTGGTGTCGTTCACTACAGCTTTCTTAAATCTGGCCAGACAATTACGGCAGATGTCTATTGTCAGCAACTGCAAACCATGAGGAAAAAGCTAGCTGCTAAACAACTGAGGGTGGTTAATCGCTCTAGGCCACTGCTGCTTCATGACAACGCTAGACCACACACTGCACAACAGACGGCAACCAAATTAGAGGAGCTTCATTTGGAATGTCTAAGACATCCACCGTACTCTCCGGACCTTGCCCCAACAGATTACCATTTTTTTCGAAATTTGGATAACTTCTTGCAAGGGAAAAAATTCAACTCCGATGGGGCAGTCCAAACCGCCTTCAAAGATTTTATTGATTCCCGTCCGAATGGTTTTTTTAGTAAAGGGATCGATGAACTATCTATGAGATGGCAAAAGTGCATAGATAGCAATGGTAGATACTTTGATTAACACCTTGTTTGCCGCTCGTGCACCGGTGTGTCATGAGATTTTACACGCGATTTTGACCCTTATGTATAAAGAAAGTGTATGAAGAACACGGTCAGAATCGCTTGCTCTATTATCGCCCTTTACCATAGCGAAACCTGCAATGCGCCTAGTCACTCCAAATAATTTATATTAATAATTTACCGGAGCGCGGGAGTGTGCGCAGTTCTTGCGCATGCGCGGGAAAAATATGTTTATCTACGATTTTGACCCTTTGACCCTGCGAATTTGTAAAGGACAGTGTCAGAATCGCTGGACATGAAGTGTCATTTCTGTGCCGGATGCCGCGTCGTAATTGGTGGAGCTTTTTGCTGGCCTACCCCGGCAAACAAGAGGTTAAATAAATATATTATATTAAAAAAAAATCGACTTTATGTTCCTCCCATACAAAACGCCAATTTCATAAGTAAGGACCTAATATTTATATAATAAGTTGAGAGGTTTAATTCCTTTCTATTAATTTATAAATACAACTTGTGTTGCAAAGTTTTTTTTAACAAAGAAACAACATTTATGTTTATTTATATCACTCTCCTTTGAATGGTTTCTTCTAACAAAATCTCATATTTTAAATCAAATAATAGAAAAACAAAACAAGTGACAATTGATAATTGCATTCTAACTGACACTACAGGATTCAAAAATTTTCATTCATCTTCAATATCCTCTTCATGGTTCATCAATGCAGGTGCTGGAATTAACTTTGAGACGTAGAAAAAATTTGATTCTAATTTTTGTAGACCAGTGTTTGTTTATCTTGTAAATTGAGTTTGATAATTTTTCTATGATTTTGTAGGATCCGATTCTCAATTCGTCGAGCTTCTTCCTGTTAAGTTTGTTTCCATTCTCCACAAAAACAGTATCACAAACTTTGAAGTTAATGTATCTCCTGGTTTTATCGTAAATTATGTGACTTTACAGTATTTTCCAGAGCTTTTTTTCTGTCTTGAATCAAATCAATGTTTGATTCAAGACAGAAAAAAAGCTCTGTAAAATACTATAAAGTCACATAATTACAACAAGATAATTTACGAAAAAACCAGGAGACATATTAACTTCAAAGTTGGTGATACTGTTTTTGTGGAGAATGGAAACAAACTTAACAGGAAGAAGCTCGACGAATTGAGAATCGGACCCTACAAAATCATAGAAAAATGATCAAACTCAATTTATAAGATAAAACACTGGTCTACAAAAATTAGAATCAAATTTTTTCCACATCTCAAAGTTAATTCCAGCACCTACATTGATGAACCATGAAGAGGATATCGAAGATGAATGAAAATTTTTACAATAATTTAATTCCCGGGGGGGGGGGGAGATGTAAAGGAAATATATTCCATTTAAATTTGAATCCTGTAGTGTCAGTTAGAATGCAATTATCAATTGTCACTTGTTTTGTTTTTCTATTATTTGATTTAAAAAATGAGATTTTGTTAGAAGAAACTATTCAAAGGAAAGTGATATAAATAAACATAAATGTCGTTTCTTTGTTAAAAAAACTTTGGAACACAAGTATTTTATTTATAAATTAATAGAAAGGAATTAAACCTCTCAACTTATTATGCAAACATTTCAATTTTTTTCAAACATTTCGTGGCATGTTGCCAATACGTATCTGTTTCTGCCTTTAGAATTCATCCTGTCAAAACAATGCTTCTTTTATGAAAGAGAACTTGAAGATTGATCTCGATATGAAACATTGTCTTTGGTATGAAAACCAGGGACTCTTTTCCCTTAACTACAAGAGCGGTCATGGGTCATTCCCATTTTCAGCAGATGCTTATATAATAAACGAAATAATTAAGTTATTAATTATGTAGGTATATTATATTTTTCAGTTGGATTACGAGAATGATGTTCTGGCTGTTGGAACGTGTGACGCAGCTGTGGAACTGTGGGTTCCTTTGGACAGTCCTCTCTTTGAATAGGCAAACAAGCTTTAGATTTAAATTAACCAAATAAATTAGTTTATTTTTACAACAACTAATGATATGTAATTTTTGTTTTGCACTTTATTTATTTATTTGCGTAACATGAAAAATTGTATCTTAATGATTTAAGGTTGTGTCGATTATGTATTAAGACAAATGATTCAATTTAATTTGCTTTAATTTTATTGATTGAAAAGACTTATTTCGAATCTATTGTTCCGACCAAATTATAACTCATTCCAATGTAAATTTGCCCATAATATTTACGATGAATTTATCTATGCATTTTTACTTATGCTTGTCCAATTTTACACATAGCAATACAAATTTTAATCTTAGAAATAAATTAATACTTGAACACAACGATCAAATAATGGTTTACATATACCAAAAAATATTTGTGTTAAATTTGAAATGTGTCTGTACTGCTATTTTTATGCTTAATTTTTTACCAATTTTTTACAACAGAACTAGTCAAAGACATTGAAATATAAGAGTTGTGCTTTCCGCAGTTTTTACTGGGTGGGACTGTGTTTCCTGGCATCGCCGATATTGTAAACCGATACTACTGCGCACCTTAAAAAAATTAACGAATTCTTTCCGTATTCAAACTGTATTGTTAACCAATACTACTGCACAAAAATCAACTAAATGAATGAATTCTTTCCGTATTCAAACTATTCCCATCAGGATGTAGTCCGCTGACAGTCGGGCGGACATCACAGCAAATCTCTTGTATTTCAATATCTTTGGAACTAGTAAAATAATTTTTGCTTACCGTTTTATGAAAAAAAAACTGTAATGTGCCTGATTAAAAAATGTGATAACTAAATGTGTCTAGTTTCATCGAATGATATCTATGAAGTAGGTACATACAATGAACATCCATAAACAATTACAGCCTTACTAAAAAACCCAGTGAAAATTTTATTCAATTGACAAACGGCCGCGGATGTGAAAACATTACTAATTAAAAATTTGTTCATTGAAAGAAATACACATGGTTTCCACGGCCTGAGAGGATAGTTTATCTCTGTTTTAACGATTGATGTCTGAATGTTCTTCTGTTGAATGTTCTATATATTTCTTATTTTTGAAGGTGTTGTAAAAACAAATACCATTTATGAAAACTAGATAAAATTACCTTTTAGATTTGTGTATTTGAAATACACTTTAGTTTTCAAAAACTGACATATTTTAAGATTCAAACTCGGAAAAAAATGTAAAAAAAAATACTTACCAAAACATGTTTGACCAAAATGTAGAGAAATTAAAAAAAAATCAAAATTTAAAAAACACAGTCCTTTTATGTAATAAATTTAAAAGGAAACTATCACCTCACTTTTTCCTCGTGCATACAAAAAAAAAATAATAAAAAATTTTGAAATTTTTTATTCCCAAAAAAATAACTTAGAAATAATACTGACATTTAAAACAGATTTCTTGCATCTCTAAAGACGTTAATTTCTTTGATACGTTTATGAACACATGTATTAGATAATAATATTATAAAAAATTATCACTTTTAAGAAATTCTCTTAAAATAAAGATCGTTCAAACCTTACTACCGCTGGAACCAAAGCTTCGGAATATTTCCGAAGAATGCCGAAGCTCTTCGGGAATGTAAATTTTATCTTTTATGTAACCTATAAAACAATATTCTGACAGTTCAACTTTGAAAGTACGGCGTTTGTACAATAACTTGATTAAACTGATGTTAACCACACAAATAACACGGTAAATATATCAATTATATGAATAGAACAGTAATTTCGTCACTACAATAGAAATTATTAAGTAAAATCACAACATCTAACAAAATTTTCGACATCCCGCTTGATACGGCCATAAACACACCTGGGCTTGGTTTTCAAACTGTGTTTTCATTGCGGGCCGTTGATGCACACGCGCGCCAATAATGCCCCTGGCGGAGAATAATTAAAACAACATTTTTTCCTAGTAAATTATAACCATATACGACGTTGTCAGATCTTTAAGCATTTTAACAGCGTGACCAAGTAAGAAAGCTTATTGGTAATGAAACGTGTTTTAGAGTATACGGGGTTTATTTATGTTATTGCAATAACACAGTTAATCGGTCGCGCTGTGGTTTTTTTTTAGTAAGACTGGTAGAGTGTAATTTTTTTTTTTATTGTTCTTGAAGGTAAAAAGCATAAATTTACCTTCTAATTTAACCTTTAGAAGACTGATTATTTAAAAGAGTATTTTTGTGCCCACTGAACAGATAAATCGACAGTGTTTATTGCGTATGTCCGTATGCCTGAAGTAAGCTCCATTTTTCATTACGTCTGCTGAAATTGGGAAAAAATATTTTCAAATATAAAAATGCTTTCTTGAGCAGATAATCCATGTCATTGGCCAGTCTGGGGCGACTGAAGTCATAAGATCTAAAAATTAAATTGGCAACATCCTTTTCTTTCAAAATCAGTACATAAATGGATTTTTGTGGATTATTTGTTGTTTGTAGGTTGTGCCTAATACTGGGGTAAGGTTGCCTGTAATAATATTATTAGATAGAATGAGGTTGTCTCCTACAAACAAATTTGATGTTATTTACAAATGTATCATATTAACCACACCGACCCATAAGCGTGTTTACACAACAATATAACAATAACAGTCAAGTACAATAAGCGTGTGTTCCCACAGAAATCGTTATAACTCTGTTATTGTTGTAGTGACAACCCTAAAACAAAAAGTAGAAGATCCATATTGAATCAAGCTTTATCAATCAATCTCTATTCAAAGTTGTCCATAGAAGTACATATAAAAGACTTATTCTGTTTTCACCCGCCAAATCGCATACCCATTATTAATTTTGTATTATTAAATATTATTGTATTAAATGTTAAAAAAGTGAGGTGACAAAATTATTTATTATACATTTATACAATAGAATAAGTATTTTTTTTACATAATCTGTGATTTTAGTACCGTTTTCACATAAAAGGTAATTTTTCGGGATTATTGTCCATGGCTATTACGAATAATTTTTAGAAAAAAACTTTAGATTCGCCTTAATTAATCACTATAAAAGGAAACTCTTTGCATCACGGCTGGCGGAAAATAATGCATTTTAATTTTCAATGTCGTTAAATAAAATTTCACTTCGCGAACCGACACTACGACAGCCCGCCCGCTGCCGCTCGCCATTTTGTCACATACACAAGCCCGCTACACAAACCCTGCGTAGCCAAACAAACCATTCAAAAACGTAGGCTGTTTTTTAAAGTAAAGATAACATACACAAGCTCGCTACAAAAACCCTGCGTAGCCAAACAAACCATTCAAAAACGTATTTTAACAGTGACAAAATGGCGGGCGGCAGCGGGCGGGCTGTCGTAGTGTCGGTTCGCGAAGTGAAATTTTATTTAACGACATTGAAAATTAAAATGCATTATTTTCCGCCAGCCGTGATGCTAAAAGTTTACTTTTATAGTGATTAAGGCGAATCTAAAGTTTTTTTCTAAAAATTATTCGTAATAACCATGGACACTAATCCCGAAAATTTACCACATAAAAACATCACGCGAGTCATTTTTACAATATTTTTATGTTTGCATTCTAAATTTTAATATTTACAAATGTTAATATTTATTTGTAATATAACAATTTAAAAGCTTATTTCATAACCTTTCAAAAACAGTTTTTAGTATTCAGCAACATTCAGAAACGTTTCTTTTATAGAGCTTTGATTGCGAAGCGGAAGTAACACAAAGTTTTTATAAATCTGACAGTTGGTTTATGACAAAAAACTTGCACAATCGCGCAATACCTGAGCCAATAAGGAACTCCAGTGAAAAATATTATGGCTTTAAAAATATATGTTCATATAGACCAATAAACGCTGATTCTGAATATATAAGTTTTATTAAATAATATAATAACAGAGTTTTTAAAAAATTATTAAAAAGTTCATTTTTAATTGTGTCATTGAATCACGCTGTCAAGTTGGTTTTATTAAAATGTTTAGCGGTGACGTCACTGCTCATTGTAATTTTCAAGTCATTGTATGGGGATGTATGACCCAAGCCATCGGTATTAACAACATTTCATCTTATTAGTTTATTTACATACTGTTTATAGAGATTTAGTTGTGTTTATTGAAACATTATTTAGGCCTAAATAATTCAGTTTAAAAAATAAAGGTACCTCTTATTAGTTTATCTCTATTATTGAAAGTATTCAAAAACAACTGTACAAAAAAAATAGTAATGCTAGGTACTTCTAGGGCCAATCCTTCGAACTCTGAATTTCAAAATGGCGCGAATCGAACTGCTGATTGCGCGATCTTATAGTAGGGATGCACAAGAGGCTAAATGGGTGTAGTTACTCGAGCGTTGTGGGGACCTATTGGATTGCGAAGATTAGGTGCTAAAAAGAAAAAAGTTTTTATTATGTATGCGCTTTTACTGGTGGGTGGAGAGTATAAATTTTCAAAAATGTAAAAAAAAAAAGTCACAATGACATAACAGAGCATGTCAGATGTTAATAGCGTATACGCCCTACGTGTTTCTGGTAATGAAGAGATTTTAATCTGATGACTTGCTTGGTGGGGGTAGCCGTACGAAGATGTAGAAAATTGGAGAAAAAATAAATTATTCGAGCTTGTCGTAGCAATGTTAAGTGAACCCTAAAAGATGTCATATTCAAAAGACTGAAGATTTGGACGTAACCAAAACTCATGGCTGGTTTTTAAAAATGTAAGAAAAATCGTGACCTTGAAATACTCGAGCTCGTCAAATTTTTATACAGACAGTTCAGCTGGATGTCCTTGTCGTGCTGACCTATAATCTGACAATTATTTGGAGGGATTTTCTTAATCTGACAGTATAAATTATTTATTTTTATTTTTTACTACTGAATAGAATTACAATGAACAAAACATAATATATAATGATAAAAAAAGTATAAATATATATATAAATAAAAGTATAAATATAGATAAATATATATACGTAAAATTTTATTACGTATTTGTAAGAAAATCGCTTAATGAAAAAAAGGTGAGTTTTTTAATCGTCGGCATCATCAGTGAAATCATTTTCGTATTACAGTTCGAATCGATTAGGTCACCTTCATCAACGTCTTGCGTATCTGTAATCAGAAATGGTTATGATACTTAACAACCTTTTATTTATTTCATTATATTATTATTGTATTAAAAAGAAAACAAACCTGAATCTGGAGTTTCCCCTATCCTGGAGTGTCAGGTGTTGTGACATATCTTGAGATGCGTCTGGTAGTTGATTGCCAATGAACCAACTTTCCATCCACATTTTTCCATCCGAAATCTGTTGGTGGCATCTCAGTGACGACTCTCGAAATACAAAGTTCTCAGCAGCTGCACGCACCACACTTTGGTGATAATTTTAGCTACTTCGGCTTGTAGAAATCCTCGGATTATGTTTTTCTGTGATCCTTACACAATTTCCTTAAAAAAAAAAATGAACCACGCTCGAGTATATCCACGTGATGTTTGTTTTTTGCAACTTTGTGACTAGCCAATTTTTTTATGTCATGTTCAAATCGTTAGATTATTGAAATGTTAACTTTTCTTCATGTAATTAACTCACTTTTCCTTCTGACACGTTCAAGTATTTTTGGGGATCGATTTTTTTTACTAATCTGATTTGTTGTCCTAGACGCACCCCCCTTTATGGTGGTAGTTCGTAACAGGGTGCAAAGGTATCTCCCCTTAGTTATTCTGTCGCGCCTGAGTAATTCCCAAAATCCCGCTTGGGATCCCCTTCTATTATCAGTTCGGTGCTTCGGTGTTTTTAATATAGATTTCGATTCATAAAAACCAAAAAAATAATAATTTCAAACAATTTTTATACCACTCTCCCATTTGAAAAATATTATTGAATAGTATCATACTTTCTTCCATATAACTGTCATACAAAATGACAACACCTGTTGAAAATAAAAATAACTTTTCGGGAGTGATGACGTCACAAGATTCACTACACATACGGTGGTTTTCGGGGGATCTTGAAAAATTAAAACTTTGACAATTATTTTAACTATTAAAACACACAAAAAAAAAGAAAAATTTATTTAAGTTAGAAGGTCATTAAAAAAAATTGGACTGGAATTCCTTATTAGAGCATGCTGGGTTCAAAACTTTTTAAATTTTTTAAAGAAGATATTAGTTGTCAAATGTTGGTACTTTGGGAGAATCTCGTCGGCCGGCCGATAAGCATGTGACGTCGCGGAACATAAAATGGCTGGCACGGCAGTAAGCGTGACTGTCATACATATTGAGAATTGTACTGAATTATGTCTCATGACATCACGGGTATTTTCAGCGGTTGTTTTCCCTAAGTTATTTTTTTTTTTTACATTATCTCCACACAAGAGGCTAACTAACTAACTAACCATCACGCCGTTTCCAGGAGTAGGCAGAGAGGACGGACCGCCAAACATCCCGGTCTTGGCACACATTCCTTGCCTCGTTTACATTCATACAACGTCTCATACATTCTCTTCTATTATTCTGACTCTTGAAATGACCCGACTCAAGTATCTGATTCACTTGGTCGTGCCATGTCTTTCTTGGGCGTCCTCGACTTCTTCATTCACATTTGCGTCATGTATTCTCCTTTCCTCGTTCATTCGCTCTACATGCCCAAACCATCGGAGCGTTCCTTTCTTGATCTTACTCATTACACTTACATCAGCCTTGCATTCTTTGCGGATTTCTCACACGATCATACATGGTTTTACCACACATACAACTCGGGGATCTCATTTCTACAGCGTTCAGTCTACTTTCATCCTTCCCCTGCCAGTTCCATGCCTCACTGCCATACATCAGGGTAGGTACCAGTACTCCATTATGGACGGCTAGTTTCGCATCTTTGGACAGTTTTTTGTTAGTGCCAACGGCGTTCAGTCCTCCATTAATAGAGTTACCTGCATTCACCCTTCTTTCAATATCTCTATCAGCCTTCCCATCTCTCGTAAACATACTTCCTAAATAAACAAACTCATCCACCTGCTCCAAGTATTCATCATTCACAACTATATTGCATACTGTTTTCGTACTCTCTCTTTCAAACACCATGATTTTAGACTTACTTACATCCTTCCGCCTCCCTCGTGTCTTCCCTCTCCCCAAACCCCACCTTCCCCCTCCCCAAACCCCACCTTCCCCCTGCCTTTCCTCCCTGCCGCTAAAATACAACGTGTCCGGAAACTCGTAGTACAAGCGGGAAACTGGTGAATCTAGATCACGTTGATAACCCAAAAAACTTATTTTTTTCGATCTGAGCATTTCGATTTTAATATATATTTTTTTCTATTTTTCCATTTTTTCGGCAACTAAAGGGTTAAAAAAATTTTTGAGCCCGGTTTACCCTTCGATGCATTTTATAAGACATTACACTGCTGAAATCAGTGAAAAAAAATTTCAAATTTAACCAAAAAAATTCCAACTTCGGACCCGATTTACTCGAAAACGAAAGCTCAAATCAAAAAGTTATATCACAAATCGACTCCGAAGGTGATATAGATTTACCAGTTTCCCGCTTGTACTACGAGTTTCCGGACACTGTGTATATGAAATACACACATTTTCATTTATACAAATTTCATAACGCCAGAGCTTACCATTATATACAGCCTATGTTACTTGCTGATAATGTAGCTTTCTATTGGTGAAAGAATTTTTCAAATCGGTTCAGTAATTTCGGAGCCTATTCAATGTAAACAAACAATCAAATCTTTCGTCTTTATAGTATTAGAAAGAAATTAGGTACCTATATACTTCAGCATCCCTTATTCAAAAAGTCACTGACCACCACTGAAAAACATATGTGCAACAGAGAAAGGTGTGGGCGGGGAGGCATGCTATTTTTCTGACCTTAAACTCGCCTATTGCTACGATTTCTTTATTGACGTCAGGCCGGTATTAAAGTTTGGCGTGTACTATACTAAATTAGATTCTATAAATATTCAACTAAAATTATGGGTATACTTTATTTCAGTGTTGCACAGCCCGCGGCCCGCGAGCCCGTCTCATGTGGCTCACTTTGTACCATACTTGTATTAGGTTGTACATCATTGCTATATATTTATAGATTTATAATTTTCAAATTTGATCTGTAAAACAAAATAATGAAGTATTAGTGTCTGACCGAAACAAGACTTTCTACCGAAACCGAATCTTCGGTATCTGTCTCAGTTTCAGCCGAAACCGAAACATTTTTAGATATGTTAAAAATCTATTGTTTACTGAAATTTGACTTATTTTTTTATACAGACAGTTAACATGTGTTAAATGAAAAAAAAAAAAAAAACAGTTGCTGAAGTACCTATGTGAAACAAAATAAAATTATATTACTGATATAAAGCAAACAAAAATTATACAAATTAACAAAACATGTTAACTACTTCTTGGAACAAAAATTTGTCAATAATCAACACTTACATTATAAAGGAAGGACCTCATTAATTGAGTATTTTAATTTTAATTGCGTTTATAATCACAACATTCTTATTACACGTGTTAAATGAAATTAAAAACAATTAAGTATGTGAAAATATAATTATTTATTCTTTTGATATTACTGCTACGAAACAAATAAGAATTATAAAAATTAACAACATGTTAACTGCTTCTTGGAAGTATTTAACACTTTTGACCGGCTGGCGAACTCAGCTGATGATGGAGGGTGATACACGAGCCACGAACTCACCCGAAGTCAGTTGAACAACACATGATAATTCACGAACGCAGAGTTGCGGTGCAGCCGAAGGTTCGGCAGATTTTCTGCCGAAACCGAAACCGATGCCGAAATGAGATTTTTTTGCCGAAACTTGCATAAATCGAACCTTCGGTCGGTCGCTAAGTATTATTATTTAAATGTTGGTTTTCTTTTATTTTGATATTAAATTCTTTGTCATTTTCTTACATCTTTAAAATACTGCTTATTAATTTGAATTGCCCAAAACGTGCAAATAAAACATAAATGGAAAAATACCTAACATTATCAGATAAAATAATAATAAATAATTGAGTACATATTTCGTGCGTTTTCTTTTATATTTATAATTTTTTTAATTCTGAATACCCTCACAAACTTGCCCACGAAAGGAGGTCCTGAGGAAAACAAAATCCCTGTGGATGCTCTATGGAGGGACTTTTTATGGAAAAGAAGGAGAGGAAGTTATAGGAAAGAAAAAGGTGTGAGGGATGGGTAGGAATCTGGGGGTCAATGTGTCCAGGAGTGACGAACGTATGAATCCATCCCTCCAACTACGGTGCTAGGTTATGAGTCGAGAGTTCAGCTAGAGAGGTCAAAAAGTCTCCCGATCCGGCCCAGCCCACCTCGCAGTAGGTGGGCAAATGAATTCGCCGCCAAGACCTGGACAAACCTCGCCCCATGAACACAGGCACCATTTTATTGCTAAATCACCAAACGTAGCGAACCGCTTGGGCAGGGTTGTTGGTTATCCAATAAATGTTCCCGGGGCGGCGGTACCCGTCCCCGCCTCCCAAATTGATAATCGTATTGTGCGGCCTGAGAATTATTTGAACATTGGTAAATTGACCCTTCTGTTAAAAAGGTTGGGTACCACCTGCTACCATGCGAATTTTATAAACATTATTACAATAATTATCATGTCTGGAATACATCAATCGATCGACCTTACAATGATGGTGCATCTCGTTGCCTTTTTGCAAAAAAAAACTAAGAACGCGCGCGCATCCGTTTTGTGTACCAACCAACCCTGTTTTTGCAATTTTTATTGGGAAAATATATTTGCGGCTTGCCACACCCAAATCCAGCCTTGTAGATTTTGGCATGGTTGTTTCAGTGAGAGGCCGTGAATCGTACAAATATAATTGTGGAAAATAACTATGAAAATGGAGTGGAAGCCGCAGCCCGAAGGTTTGAGGCAAATATTAACACTTCTCAAAGAATCCCAATCATCAGAAACGGCGATACAGAGAGCTGTACAAGTTGTATCCTTTCACAAGTCTTGACGGCATTTTCAGAAAATGTATATTTTTAACGTGTTTTAGACCTATTACAATTGAATTTATCATCCCATTTGTAGCATTGTACACTCATCTTTTATTTTTCATGCTAACTATGCCTGAGCCACCCTAAAAAGACATGTAATTGCTGTGTTCTTGAAACCGATAAAAATCGATTTTTCGAACACGGCATTATAACTGTCATCACACTTTTCCTTAACAACATGTTCAGAAACTCGAAGAACTAAACAAATTCCCGGACTTTAACAACTATTTGATATTTGTATTGACGAAACTTCTGTCAGAAGATGAACCGACCCGATCCTTGAGCGGATTAATCCTAAAGAACAACGTGACTGCGCATTATAATAGGTTTCTACCAGAGGTGTCCGAGTTTATCAAACGGGAATGCCTGTCTGCGGTGGGGGATCCGTCTCCCTTGATCCGCGCTACGGTTGGTATCCTCATCACGACGATAGCCTCCAAAGGTGACCTGACAGCATGGCCAGAACTTCTCCCCGCCCTTTGTCAAATGCTGGACTCACAGGACTACAATGTTTGCGAGGTAAACATTTCTTGTTATTTTCAGGAATCAATCATCTTTGATGATTGCTCTATCAACAATCACTAATCAGTAACTACGATGTTGTTTCTTTATCTCAATGGAGTCTATAAACAAAACATTGTAGATTTGCAATTTTGATTTAAGGTCATTCAACTTTTAAAATGTGATTTGAAAATCAATATTATTGTTTTATCATTCCACAAATTGTAATAGTATGATTATAAAAGTAGTGTGGTTTTCCGACTTGTATGACAATTATGAAAAAATGAAGTGAACATAACCTCAAAATGTAAAAATAATTATGTCTTTATTGTTTTACCTTGTGTAGGGCGCATTCAGTGCACTGCAGAAGATCTGCGAGGACTCTGCAGAGTTGCTGGACAGCGAGGCGCTGCAGCGGCCGGTGAATGTGCTCATTCCCAAGTTCCTGCAGTTTTTCCAGCACTCCAGCCCCAAGATACGCTCTCACGCCATTGCCTGTGTGAATCCGTTTATCGTCAGCCGAACGCAGGCACTTATGGTGCATGTAGACCCATTCATAGAGGTAAGCACCGCAATAATCACTTCATTTATAGAGCAGCGTTACCAGGTAAAAAAAATAAAAACCTTCTAGCAAAGTCCACATAAATACCTGGAAATGGCTAAAAACTCCTGTGATTTTATAGTTACATTATATTGATGAAATATATAACATTTTCGTTTCAATAAGGGTTCAAAACAAAACTCATAAACTTTGACAAAACTACGGAAGTCTATAGGTATCATATTTTGGATTATTTTTTAACTGAAAAAGTTTGCCGATAACGATTTCTCCCTAGGTTTTTGGCAAAAACCCCCCTCTCCCTACACATGGCAACACTGGCTGCACTCTTGTAAATGCTAAGAATTTTGTTGATTTTGATGTGAAATTTTTCTTAATTTGCTTCTTTTTTTTTACTTGACTTTTAGGAAAAAATTGTATCTTTGTCTTTGTTTTTAACTAAAGAAAACAACACCGATCTAAACTAACTGAACTAACTCAATTCGGTTAAGTATTCTGAAGAGCAGAGTATTTGAAGAATCTCAACTGTTAACCCTACCATATTTTTAGTTTGTCAAATCTAATAAATTATTTAATTCCTAATACACTATCGATATTTATAATCATTATTGGATTTGGCTTGCTAGCTTTCCTGAATTTGATAAATCGTCCAGCATTTGACAAAAGACATCCAGCATTTGATAAATCCAAGCAGTTGGAATTTTAACACTAATCTTACGCTATTGAATTTTCCAGCAGTTTCATGTGATACCTTTTTTATAATAACATTTCTTATCTGTGAATTATAATAATATACATATACATGTTAGGTTTTTTCTATTGTTACTAGTGTAGACTTGTGAAAAATCACAGTATATGAAAAATTACTGTAGGATTTGTGAAGCTGAAAGTATTTATAAAATATTTACTTAAGGTTCTATGCCTTTCAAAAATAAATATATAATGTCAATTTTGTTTATACCTAATATAATAACAATTTTTTGTTAAAAAATTAGAGACACAATCAGAAATTTACCTTTTGAATGAACACCTTTAGTCTAGTCTAAATCTAGTTAGTTTTGTAGAAATAGCGCTTTCCTGAAAACAGAATAAAGCTCAAACCCTTCATGAAAAATCACAAAATCTGACTTCACTTGTCGTGATATCCTAGAGCATAGATTCTCAACCTTTTTTTGCCCACCGCCCACTTTGATAATATTTTTATTTCTAACACCCCCTAACTCTTGAATCCAAAACAGCAATTGACCACACGGGGGGGGGGGGCTTAACCACGACAGGGTTACATTTGCCATAACAGAGGGGGCGTAACATGATACCATGATGAAGGGAGCGTAATGAGATACCACGATGGGGTTACATTTGCCACAACGGAGGGGGCGTAATGGGATAGGAAAAGTATTTTTGTGGATGGATGGCCCCTAATGGGATGGGGCAAGATAGGATGGGGTGGGATGGGCTTCTCTGGGTCTCCTACCGCTCCCCTGAAAGTCTGAAACGCCCCCCAATTTTCTTTTGGTCCTCTACCGTCCCCCTGAAGGTCTGAAACAAGCCCAAGGGACATTGAGAACCTATGTACTAGAGTCACTAAAGCTGTCGATAATGCAGGGTTTGAGACTTCAATAATAATCATATTTATTTATTTATACTTCAATACATAATAATAATATTTATTTATTTTTGTGAAAAATCACTTCAAATAAATAAATATGATCAAAACTCAAGATAGAGACACCGAATAAGTACTACCATTCCTACCACCTGCTAATTAAGGCCATTGCTCATTGTAATCTATCACCAACGTCCAAAGTATTTTGTTGACCCAGGAGTTTTTATTTAAGAGGGAACCAGACACATCGAAATAAGTCATTCTAGACATTGTCACGTAAATAATTATCAATTTGTGATATAATTATTTACCTGACCACTAACCTGGTATTTTGAACAGCCCGTATTGGATTGGCAACACTTTTTTCTCGCTGGTTTTGACATTTCTGGAAACGACGGCGTTTGGGAACTGCCGTAGTTTCAATGAGTCAAAATACTTTAATAATTTAAGTCTGATCGACACGTAAGAAAATCTTAAGGATAACCGCAACGTGTCCCGTGGAGTTCACGCGTCGCTTGAGGAGCATGTTCAAGTCTTTTAGTTCGTGGAGAATGTGTTTGTTCCGATTTTTATGATAATGGCTACCTGCCAGCCGAGTCCGACGTGGAATCGAAAGTTATTGGGGTAATCCTGTTGATTACGCGCCGGGATCGATTGATCCTTACAAACATCCGTCTTGATGACTCCCGAGAAAATTGTCGTTCTCGCCCCGAAGGTTTTTGGAACCGTTGCTACGGACGGGACACGTGGGAGCCTGGAACCTCTAAGATTTTTGAGGCCTATTGAAGCAGCTGCTGGACCTATACCGTGGAAGGATGACCTTGGCCTTCCCCTGATGTCGAGTTCCCGTGAAGGTTGTACTCGAGAACCCTTTCCCTAGTGTGGGACGAAACACTTCGCCCTTCGTACTCCGAGCTAGCATCCCCGTCGCATCGGCATCCTCAACGTGTAATAGAAATAGATTAGCTTGGTTTAACATCTGGTCCATCGGGTATGTTTTTGTTAATTTGTTACTATTCCTTTTGTCATATTATTTGGATACACTTTGTGTATGTACTTCTCTTTACAATACATTTATGGAATCTTCCCAAACAATCTTGTTTCTTTTTACATTCTGGAACAAAAAAGCAGAACCTTCCCACATTACGGATCGCTAGGTCCCACATAAACCTGAGAGAGAGAGATAACCTTATAACATGTCGACTATTTTCAACCAAAAAAACAAAAACTGATTTCGAAAGATAGTTATTTTATCTAGTAAAGTTGTTTTAAATTTTGAAAAAACATGTATATTATTATTATAATAAGGTTATACCTTAGTCATTGACAGATTTAATAAATTTTCAAACAAAATGTTGTATTACAACACACATTTTAAATCATATAATCGTGCAGTAAAATAAATCAATAAATTATCTAAGCAAGTTACTTTTCAGAATTTTAATTCTAGTTAAAATAAAATCATTAAAAAAAATCCGTACACCTGTTTGTTTATTTATTGAAAAATTATAAATACTTATATAAATAATATAGATATAGATAAAAATAAAAATAAAAATAATGTAATAATAATATAGATAAAAAAAATAATCACAAATGGTACACAATTTTAATAATTTTATCATCACACATTTGACAATTTTTATTGCTGACTTGAATGTTGGTACATAAAAGCAAATTTTGAATGAAATGAAATCGATATTGAGTTATAGAATATATGAGAATAATCAATCTTTCTCATTGGAACCGTCCTGTACAGTTGCAAGGGTACGATCGCAAGACCGTCTTTATGCATGGGGAGGTTCCATGTCAACTGAGAAAAAGTCAACTCAACACCTCCTTGAATAGTCATTAAAAGCTACGAAAAAATAATTTTATTGAAGAAGAAGATAACAATAATAACCTAAATGAAAATATGAAAGAGAACAAGACACAGAAAAACAGAAAAAAGACAATGGTCGCAACTGGTACTCGAACCCAGACCTCACGTCTAACCGGGACGTACGCGTTAACCAATTTCGCTATTGCCACCTTCTGTCAAACCGTCATAATTGTCAATCTCATATTTCAAATTTTGGAATTAACAATATTATCTTCAACTAATTATTTATCCATATTATGGGCAACTACCCTTTTTGTTGGAAACAATCATTCTAAGAATTGGCTTGTATCTTGGATAGCGATAATGATAAATTACATTGATGGGAATAACCTTCAAAAGTTATAAAAGAGAGTTTTTCTTATAAAAAATTAAAATAATTTAAATTAGACGATAAACCTAACGTAACCTATTTAACCAATTTTTAAAATATTTTTTTTATCACTAAATGACCTACCTGAGATGTTTCTGAGTTGGTTTCATTTCGAGTTGTCCGGTCACCGCGTGGGGAATATACGGTATACCTACTTACGCAAAATATAACTAAGTGTCCCCTGAAGGGGGTATTTTTATTTATTTTTATTTTTGTTAACATTTAAGCCTGCTGAACTACTTATGTAGTTTGTCAGCAGGTACATAATGACAACTTTTTTGCAATAACATGGTACAATAGTAAACAGTATCTAGGTATGTATAATGTTGATGATAAGTTTAACAATAAAAATAAGTTGGTTAAATTACAGAAAAGTATAAATATAAATATGTAAAAAGTAGCATAAGCCTTATATAACACACAAGTACAAATGAATTTATTATGAACAAATGAATATACTCAACAAGTACTTCTATAGTTTAACACACATAAGGTAATACAAATTGTGAATGTGAATTATTCCAATTAGGAAAACAAGGTCTTCGGTAGGGCATCAATATAAATCATCAGCATATAATAGCCATTTCCTTAGATTATATTAGACTTTAGCTGGAAAAATGTTTATATTTTTAATTGTCATTGGTAGTTTATTAAATATTCTGGGTACAATATAGTTTAAGGTTCTTTCACCGTATTTATTGGTACATTTAGGAACCACCAATCCTTCATTTTGAGTGAATCTTGTATTATGTTTATGGAAAACTCTTTCCCTGTACAGGGATTCAGACAATACAAGATACTGACTTACAATATTGTAAAACAATAATCCTCTGACAGGTAAAGCATTCAGACACTTGTATATTAATTTAGTGTTGCTCTGTGTGCATTGGTATTTTTTGGATTAACAATTTTGTAAGGGAGTTTTGTAATGTTTGGATATAACTTATATTAGTTTTACAAGAATGTCCCCAAGAAGTGATTCCATAGCGGATTGTGGATTCAGCCAGAGAGAGGTAGATTAATTTTAAAGTACTTATGGGTACGAAATATTTTATTTTATAAGTTCTACCCACACTAGATCGTAGACGTTTATAATGTGTACATCCCATGCATGCATGTAAGTGTGCAGAGAGGATGTTCCACTGAATAACAAAAGTTTAAAACATATTTTCATTCAAATGCATCAATGAAAAAACTATTTGTTTATAAACTCTATAAAGGGTGTTAAGGGACGTACTTGACTTACTTTAACCAGTGATTCCTGACATTATTTGGAGTAAAAAATGTAAATGAAATTTTGGTCTCCGGTGACTTTTTGACGACTTTTTTTTTTTTTTCAAAAAATTTTTCTTCAAAATCAAACAAAAAAAAAATTTCTTCCGCATCTCGTCACTGGTCACTCAGCCGGGTGTCCGACGAACCTCTTAGCCCGCCTCCAACTGTTCAACAACTACCATTTTTTTATGTTTTTGTAGAAAAAATAAAAATAAAAAACATCAAAAATGTCACCGGAGACCAAAATTTCATTTACAATTTTTACTCCAAATAATGTCAGGAATCACTAGTTAAAGTAAGTCAAGTACGTCCCTTAACACCCTGTATAGACCAGCATAGCATATAAGTACAAAAAATCAACTCTGTGAATAAATTCGTTTGATATTCATACCTTTATTAAAGGTATTCTTGAAGTAGATTTTAGTGGTTATAAAGAAAACAGGATAAAAAATGATAAGCTTAAGCACTTAGCGAGTAAATATTGATGGTCCGAAGAACAATGTCACATCTGCTAAAAATTGAAAATTGTTTTGTTGGCTTATTTTGTCGATTTAAAAGTCTGGGTTTTGGGAATTTTTAATGAAATGAAATGTAAAATATATAAACAACACTCTATTTCCTTATCTCAAAAACAGTAATAATGCAGAAACGAAACTTTACATAGCTCTAAAAATACAAAATTGCACGTATGACATTATTCTTCGGGACTGTTGATGTGATTGTACTGTTTTATGAATTTTGTTTAATTTTTTTTTCTACGTTTCATAGCTATTACCAAATATATAGCCGCCGCAACTGTTTGTAATGACATGTTGCAACAAAATGATGTTGCCTCCATGGAATCATTTTAGACAACTAAGACGACAAATCGCAAGCAATGCAGGGGGTTAAAATCCGCATGCGACATTATTAAAATTATTACAGACAATCGAAATTAATATGTTTGGTTGCTGTACATACAGCAAAGCTTGTTACATATTTATTTTAAAAAAAACCAACCATTTGTAAATACTTGTTACATGTTACGTATTTACATTTATTTGATTTTTGATATGTAAAGTGGAATTGTTACATGTTTGTGTGTTTTCTTTCAGAACCTGTTCAGACTCTCCATGGACGAAGATGTGTACGTACGGAAGAACGTCTGCCATGCCCTCGTCATGCTTCTTGAAGTTCGACTTGACAGGCTCATGCCACATATGTCTAATATCATTGAGGTATGTTCAGCAGAGTGAATTACCAATAAGAAAACAAGGACCAAGCATTTTCTTGGAATATTAATATTTGGATGATTTGTATAGCGCCGTTTTTGTTAAAGATCACCTCAAGGGCGCTGTAATGGTGTTACCAAGAATTTGTTCACAGGTGCAACCATTTTTCAAAGGTGTAGCAGAAGTTAATTTAAATGCATTAATATTTGCTACGATGATACAACCATAAAACTGTGAATAACTAGGCTGCACCTGCACCATTGGGTTTATATTTTTTTATAGGTATCTTTTTCTATTTAGATGTACAATTTTTTTTAACCTACTAGTACTGCTATCCTTATAACTTAAATTTCATTTGGTTTCACAAAATAACAAATTTTATTAGTACAGTGGAACCTCTATGTATCGTTTTTGAATCTCTATTCTATTAAATATGGTTTTAAAATGTATGTTCATACTTTAAAACATTTGATTGAGTAAAATATGTAAACAAAATTGCATGATTTAAAAGATGAATGCGTTAAAATGATGCATAGAGGAACAATCGATTAAATGTATTTTTACAATTTATGTTTGGCATAAATTCGGGACCCGAAGAAATAAATGTTCGTTCGAGGACTGATCGATCGAAATTTCACTGTGCTGTCATATTTATGTGGAGGCATATTTCATTTTCTCATCAGATTACTGCAACAAGGTCTTATTACAACAATATTTGGTAAATATCGGTTCGGACTGGCCACGCTTATTACGAATAATTTTTAGAAAAAAACTTTAGATTCGCCTTAATTACTATAAAAGGAAACTTTTTGGCTTTGGGGCGGCGGAAAATAATGCATTTTAATTTTCAATTGCATAAAACCAAAATTCGCTTCGCGACTGACACAGCGAAAATCCGCGGCCGTACATGTCACTGTGATGTTGGTATCCTTGATAAATTAACAAGAGCTAATACGACTGTAGCCGACTTCATGGGATAAGGCGCGTAATTATGAAATTTGTCTAACGGGCTTGTTTGTGTAACATGGTTTGTGATACAAAAGAAAGTGCCCCTTTATAACGCCTACTCGCGTCAAGGCAAGAAAAACATCCCAGTTTTCAAGTGGCTTAGCAGCTACGCTAGGTTTGTGTAACATGGTTTGTGATTCGCGGTATTTCATGTAGGTATCCCACGAAGTCAGCTACAGTCCATAACAGTGACAGCAAGTGACAGCTACGGCCGCGGATTTTCGCTGCTACGGTTCGCGAAGTGAATTTTGGTTTTATGCAATTGAAAATTAAAATGCATTATTTTCCGCCGCCCCAAAGCCAAAAAGTTTCCTATTATAGTAATTAAGGCGAATCTAAAGTTTTTTTCTAAAAATTATTCGTAATAAGCGTGGCCAGTCCGAACCGATAATTACCCAATATTTTTTTTACAATAAAAAAATGCATAAATTTGTTCTAGACCACTTAAATTTTATTCAGACACTACCAGTTTCGGAAGAACCATTCTTTCATCAGGACTATATTAAAACTAACCTACGATACAAAATATTGACAGATGTATATAAAAAATTTAGTTGGTTATGTGTGAGGTAAACAAAGGGGAAGGGGTAATTGTGGGATTTCCGGCGAGAACAGGGCGGTTTACAGGAAATATATCTAGAATAGGACTAAAAGAGAAATTAATTTGTTTATTCAATATACCAGAGTTATTATTTAGGGATTTTCTAATTTCGAGTGCTTCTGTTTTTTGCTTGTATTATTATGAAGAATTTTAACCCCTGTGTCTTTATTAAAAATATGATCGGTGGAAATGAAATGATTGGCAAACTCTGAAAAATTATTTTTATTTGAACATCTTAAATGTTCCGTGATGCTAATATTTATATTTCTAGTGTCTTTCTATGTAGAATGATGGGCAATCATTGCAATATTTCTTTAGCAAGTTTTGCTGACCAAAGAATCTTGAATAACTCTTTTAAATGAAGAATTTAATCTTGTCACTGATTTTGCATTTAGGGTTTTTTTTTGCTTCCAGTGCCACAATCAGATACACAAAATGTGACAATCACCTTGCGTTTGTCTCATAAATTAACTAACCATCATGCCGTGTCCCCCACATGTGTTAGCTGAAAGGATAGACCTTCACACATAGTCTTGACATAAACTCCTTGCTTAATACACATTCCTTCACATTGTTCTATTATTTTGACTTTTGACATGGCCTGCCTCAAGTGTTTGATCCACTTGATCGTGCCGTGTCTTCCTCGGGTGTCCCCAACTCCTTCAGTAATGTATATTCATTCTCTTTACGATTCTTTCTTTGTACATTCGTAATTTAGTTTTATTGTTTTGACTCTGTAACATGGTTGTGCCGTCTTCAGGTATAAAACATCCTTTGCAAGCTCATTATTTCCACCGTTTTTACAATTCCTTCTGTTGTACGCAGTACATGCTGGTGCGCACTCAGGACGGCGATGACGGGGTGGCGCTAGAGGCATGCGAGTGGTGGCTGTCACTGGGTGAGCAGGATGTGTGCCGCGAGGTGCTCCAGCCGCACCTGGCGCGCCTGCTGCCCGTGCTGGTGCGTGGCATGCGCTACTCGGAGATCGATGTCATCCTGCTGAAGGGTGGTGTAGATGACGACGATGACAATGTGCCCGATCGCGATCAGGACATCCGCCCGCGCTTCTACAGGCCCAAGCACAATAAACAGGGTGCCGGTGAGTTATAACTCTACTTTGAACATTTTTCTGTGGAATTCAAGTCTGCAGCTTCACATGCTTGTCTCTGTAGGCGATCAAGAGAAGTACAATACTAACAAAATAACATTTATCGGTGGAATTGAAGTCTGCAGCTTGACATGCTTGTCTCTGTAGGCGATCAAGAGAAGTACAATACTAACAAAATAACATTTATCCGTGGAATTCAAGGCTGCAGCTTGACATACTTGTCTCTGTAAGCCAGGGGTGCTCAAACGGTCGATCGCGAGTGCTTTCTGAGTCGATCTTGAGAAAAATTTGCCGATGTAAATAGATTTATTCACAGTTTTTATCGGACTAGGAAGGAAAATATTATCTTATTCGAAGTGCAGTTATAAATTTTTTGTTGCAGACTATGCATGTGCTGCCAGAATTTAAAAAAAAAACATTTTCATGTTCTGAGTGTAGTATTAACGAGTCAGAGGCCAGGCCATTTAGCGGAAATTCGCGGAACTTCGCAAAAAACACTAAAAAACCACCACTTTGAATTTTGAATTGAATGTTTTGTTGATAAATTTTGAGCTATTGTATATTTTATTAACTGAAACACGTTAACATCACAATAAACTATCTACGAAAACCACATTACTTGCATTTATTACGTAAATTAATAGGTTTTATGATCGTTTTATTCGCGATACACGCATTTATTGCGACCGTTAAATTCGCGGCAAATTCTGACAGCCGATTGTCATAGAAAAAATCGTTTTAAAAATATTCCAGGGTGACAAGGTGAATGAAACTTGTAGCGTCTCCGAGAGTAATGACAGCGCAAGCGATTCTGACATTGTTCTTCATACAAATTGTGTACATATAAGGGCCAAAATCGTAGACCAAAAGTTTGTTGTCGGAAATATTATTCAAATATTTGAATTATTTTCTCGCGCATGCGCAGATGCCGCGGCCACCGGGTGACAAGCGGCCGCCCAGAGGTTAAGTCGCCGCATACAGATTTAATTTCAACCAGTTTTGTTTTCACAATGTATTGTTCGAGTTGTGGATTCATCTGCTGACAAATTTCGAAGGAAAAAATTATCTTATTCGAAGTGCAGTTATAAAATTTTTTTGCAGACTATGCATGTGCTGCCAGAATAAAAAAAAAAGTTTTCATGTTCTGAGTGTAGTCATAATTCGCCGCATACAGATTTAATTTAAACCAGTTCATAATGTAAAATTTGTATTTTAATATTTCGAAGGCAAACATTTGAAGTGCAGTTATAAAATTTAGGTTGCAGACCATGTATGTGCTGGCAGAATCAAAGAAAACCACTTTCATGAGCTGAGTGTAATTTTAGTTCACCGCATACAGATTTAATTTAAACCAGTTTTGTGTTCAGAATATAAAAATATAAAATTCTAATGATGGTTGCATCTGGTGACACATTTCGAAAGAAATTTATTAATTTATTGGAAGAACACTCGTCACATGCGATATACAAATCGTCATAAAATGAGGTCGCAATAAAAAAAGGATTTCTACCCCCTCCCCCCCCGCCCATCGCTACAGCCTGTCAGGGTCGATCGATCGGTGTCTAATAATATTGAGGTAGATCGCCAGCAGTTCGAGTTTGAGCACCCCTGCTGTAAGCGATCAAAAGGACTAGATTACTAACAAAAGAACATTTATCTGTGGCATTCACGTCTACAGCTTGACATACTTGTCTCTGTAGGCGATCAAAAGAAGTACAAAGATAACGAAAGAACAATTTATTGTATTTACTAAATATTTTGTATCCATAATATCTACAGTAGTGATGCCCTCAACTACATAATATGTTGTTTATAGCTGCCAATGTTAGATTACAATGTACCCCGGGTTGCTGTTTATTAACAAATTGATTGATTTACAATCTGCCGTGAAATAAGGTAGACTATATAATGTTTATTGTCAATAATCGAGGTGATCCTCTTTTCCGCTGGGTCAAACATAACAAGGTGAAAGTCTAGGCTTATCATTTTTCTGTAGAAGTTACTCCGTTTATTGGTCTACACTTTAAAAAAACCGCTGTACCAGTCAATTATGCAGTCCATGCTCCATTGACAATATCCAGGATTGCCATTTATTACATGCACTCTATGATTTACAATCTGCTGCAGATTTAGGTGAATGTAAAAAGGTATATTATACATTATATTAATGTTAACCTTGTAATTATTGATGGCTGAAAACGTTATCTGCTTATTGATATACTACATATGTACTATGATTCGTCAAGTACCCTGTCTGTCATTGATTATATGTATTAATATTTGTAATGCAAAAAGTCATTTCAAGTGTATAAACACTGATTTATGTCCAAAATGCGCCTACTTTTTATTAGAATAAACATGATAGTTCGATTAAAATAATTGATTATTAAGTTTTAATCTGTTTTGTGTTCATTGCCAGTTGCAAAGATAACATAAACATATTACTAGTCGTTAAATATAAAACTAAAACATTACTGATTTGCAGACTAACAGTACTCTAATGTTTTTACTTGCTGCAGTCATAAAATATTTATTTATAAACATTAATTGTAAATGCATAAATATTATTATTTGACATATTGCGGGTCGTTTCAACTTTTTGTTTCACCGTATTGCGGAAGTAATGTTTATAGAATGATTGATGGAACAACACATAGATTAGCATAAAATGAATAAAATAAAATAAAAATTGTAATGATTTACTACAAGAGATATTAATTTAAATTGTATGAAGTTCAAGAATCCTCTGATGTTGTCTTCATTAGGATTGCTGATATCTTTTGATTCTCGGAAAGTACACAGCTTTATGCAGGGTCATTTCTTGATTCGTTGGAGAAGGTCGATAACGTAGTCTTGAGGTTATCCGTATTTCACTCTTGTACGCTAATGCTGCGTATACACTTGCGAATCGAAATGCATGTCGAACCACCAAATACGGGAAAGCAATGAAGCAGTTCCTTTCCACTTTGTGGTTTAACTCATGCTTCAGTTCGCAAATGTATATGTAGCATTAGGGCCTTACCGTAAACAACTGATAAACAACCATGAATGTAGATTAAATTAATAGTTTGTTTTTTTATCAGTTGTGGAAAATTGAAAACACATTAATGTATTAGTAAGGGGTTTAAAAATAATAGTTCATCGTATATGCTGCCAGGTTATTTACATCCAACACCACCTTTCAAATACAAACATCTATTTTCTACTTCTCTCTGGATTATTGGACTCAGGATTATAAAAAATGGATAATAATTATGTGCACTCTGCACAGTAGGGTGGTCACAAGGTATAAGGTGAAAAAATATTTTCGTCCTAATGCCAGCGGGACCCCCCTAATATTTGCTATTTGTCTATAAAATAAGATTTGAAAAGTTTTAGTTCAATTGGATAATGTTAACCCGTGCCTCATCGAGATTAAATTTGAAAAAAAACGATATATTTGCAAAAAAATCGCCGTTTTTTCATCATAAAGTGAAAACTTTTTGTCCACAGTAGAGTGGTCACAAGGTATAAGGTGAAAAAATATTTTCGTCCTAATGC
Source organism: Limnephilus rhombicus (assembly GCA_929108145.2). Taxonomy (NCBI): domain Eukaryota; kingdom Metazoa; phylum Arthropoda; class Insecta; order Trichoptera; family Limnephilidae; genus Limnephilus; species Limnephilus rhombicus. The sequence goes on along the minus strand of OV815273.1, from coordinate 44,574,494 downwards.
CAGCGGGACCCCCCTAATATTTGCTATTTGTCTATAAAATAAGATTTGAAAAGTTTTAGTTCAATTGGATAGTGTTAACCCGTGCCTCATCGAGATTAAATTTGAAAAAAAAACGATATATTTGCAAAAAAATCGTCGTTTTTTCATTATAAAGTGAAAACTTTTTGTCCTAGAAATTTGATTCTTGTTTCATTTCATAGGAAATGTTGCTATCTTCAAGTTTTACTCTAATCACTTTTTTGTTAAAACGTTTATATTTGAAAATATCTATTATTTTCCAAGACCGGACATGATCCGAATCCTTAAAGTCGCCTTTAAGTCGTATATCCCTTAAAAGGTCGGATTTGTTACAAAAGAGCTATTGCCAAGGACCCTTTCTTCAGAGAATCCCTACCTGGAGTGTCATAAACCACACCCTTCCTTTTCTGGGGTTTTCCCACTCTTTCGAAAGTATGAGGGAGAGGTCAGAGGGCTTTAGGTAATGTTTGCTTTTCAAACAGTGAACATTCTGAACATTATTGGACAACGTTCTTCTTGTGAGTTTTTTCATGTGAGGTTTGTGGGACTATGTCTTCTACAGCATTAACGAAACATGCTCGTGCAGGTTCGAGTTCAAGGCAGATAGAAATGGTGGATTTAATTGGCCACATGTCTCATCAAATCACTGGCAGTAAATTACCATCTAATTGTCAAGTTTTACCCAGCTTATTTTATAATACACGGCAAGTGAAATTGAACACGAGAGAAGCTGCAAGACTTACAATAAAGGAAGTTGTAATTTTTTGGGAGCAAGCTAAGATACCAACCAGACACTAAGATTGTGTTGTAAAGCTTGAAAAACTGTACGAAGAGTGGAGAAAACTACAAAAAAACGCTAACAGATCTAAAAGCACAGCTCAAAATAGAAGCTTTTAAGTCAGCCCTTGATGACCTTTTTGATATTGCTCATCAGGATGCATTAAAAAACACTGTTGAAGAAAACAAGCAGTTTTTGTTACTCCAGTTTTTGATTTTTAACCTTTTAAATGCCAGTATGTAGGAGTGTAGCTGTGAACAGCAGGCCATGAATTTTAATAAAAATAAATCATTTTTAAATCTTATTTTTATAAATTAAAAATATTACACCTTGAAAGGATATTTAAATGACTTGGCGAAAATCTTGAAAAAAAAAAAAAATTATTAAAAAAAAAAAAAAAACTTGCTCAAAGAATAGCGAGATAACTCGCTATTTTTCTATGGCCGGCCTGCTGGGCACGGCCAAGAATGCGAGAAATCTCGCTCTTGGCACAGAAACGGTTAAAAAGTTTCAGACTGGATGTTCGAAGCTAGACAATGTCACATAAATAATTATGTGACTAATGCAGTTCTTGCTTAGGTGGTTATTTTGTCTACGGTGTTTTTTTTGGACACTGGTAATTTTTGGAAAAGAGAGAGTTTCCTTTTTGTTGATGGTCACTTCCTGCCGATCAACTTGGGCAGTTGGGTCGGAAATTGGTCACTCACTGGAAAAGTGTTTTATTGGATTTTATCATGAGAATCTAAGTCGATTTTAAACCTAAAAGAACGCGGGGTGTTTTTACGTAACACGCGAGGTTCGTGTACGAGTTATTTATAGTGGATGACGTGAAAGTCCCACTTTTTCCGATGTGGCTGGTTGGCCGTTTTGTGGAATTATTTCTGGAAAAGGAATCGTGAAGTGAATTGGTCCTGGTGTTGGCTACTATAATATGCCTTCACGACCCCGCGTCGCAAAGTCACGGTCTGCTAACCGTAATACGCCAGACTTGGATACTGTTGGGGGCCACGTGCCTTTTGATTGGAGATGGCCCGTGGCTGAATGCGCTCCTTGGAGGTATAGCGGCCTCCTGCCCAATTAGAAGGACGACCTTGGTGCTCTGGATTCCGCGCCGTTCCCATATGGGAAGACTGGAGTTCCCGTCCCGTCTCGTGTTTTCTCACTGCGAAGCAAGATCGCGTTCGTCTACCGGGGTTATTTCCGTATAGTTAGTTTAGCGTGTCCATTAGGAGTCCATCTGGTATGTGTATTTTTTTATATTTCCTTTTGTTACCTTGGTATGAAGTTTGTACACTTCCTTGTTGCTTTTTGGTTTGGATTCAATACATTTTTATAAAGTTCCTCTTCTTTTATTTGATTGAAAACCCTACCTACATGACAGATAACTACTTGGCCCACTATCCTGAGCCCTGGTCTCTGCTCTGCCGCAAGGTTACATTTTATACGAACATGATACGTTTCAGTGGCGTCCAACGTTTCAACAAGACAAAATACAAAACTGCTATTGAAGATAAAAATATTAGACATAAAATAGGGAATTCAGATGAAATATAAATTTTTCTTACAGAACAATTAAAAAACCAACAGCCAAGGGATGATTACAAAGAATTAATTCAACTTTCGTTAATTGTGTTAAGACGTACTCCCCCAAAAGGCACTTTTTTCAAAGTATCTGGTGCCATTCATCACGCTAGATGGATGGCAAAGGCCATTTATTGTATCAAAATGTATCTTTTCAGGGATCAATTTACATTAACAAATTTAGAAAAAAAAGCTATCACTGACATTTGTTTATTTTTAATAAACATTTATGTAAAAGCGTGGTTTAACGCCCCCAAACCCACTTTGGCCCCCAACAAAGACCTACAATTTTTAAAATCTCTTGTAAAATATAGAGAAATCGATAAAGAACTTGCAGACAAGGCACTGTCTAAAATGATAAATCATCTGTGGTACCTCAATTCTGAACAAGTCGCATTTTCTTCCTTCGGTGAAAATTTAGAAAAAAGTGTCAAAACAAGCATGGCTGTAAAAAGTCCACAATTAATTCCAATTGAAGAAAAAACATGTGATGATAGGGATGTGAAAGCAAAATTCAGTCTCCATCAAGTGGATAATTTATTGGACAAAGATATTGATTTTTTTGTTTTTCATCCAACTCAAATTTTTTTCAAAAGATTTGAAAGTGATACAGAATTTTTGAATACGGATCCTGATATATATGGTGTGAAAATGCACATCATTTAAAAGCCAAAAAAATAGTGAACGGTTTCAAGGTTGTCAATGAAAGAGGGGTAAAATTAATCCAAGACTTCAATTCCTGTATGACAAAAGATGAAGAACAACGACAGTTTCTGTTGCAAGTTGTGTCAGAATGTCGAAAATTTTTTCCTGACTCTTCAAAAGCCACGTTATCTAAGCCGTTACCAACTTAATCTGATAATTAATTGTAAATGTAAATAATAATAACTTCATTCTTTTATAATGCTCTCTTTTTTATATTTTTAATTATAAAATTTTGAACATTATTTCTTCTTGTTTTTTTATACCTTTTTGCTTTTCTTTTCTCCTAAATCCATCATTTTCAATTTGGATTGTGCTGTATTTACTCTGTAAAACAGTTTTAACTACACCCTTTTTTATGTACCAATTGAGAAAATAAATAATGCAAAATCTGGACAGCACGTGTAATAAAATCTTGCAATATTGTTAGGTATTTTATAAAAAAAAAACATTTTTATAGAAAGTTAAAACCTCAACCTTGATGAGGCACAGGTTAACCTTATTCAGCTGAAACTTCACCAATCTCATTTCTTAGCCAATTGGCAACTTTTAGGGGGGTCCCCCCAAAAAAATTCCAACATTGATATCTTGTGACCACCCTACTGCACAGTCTTAAAATAATCTCATTTTGGTCATTATGGAAAACGATTCATTATGTGAGTCAGACGCCTAAAACTGAAACTAAAAAAAGGAAAACTAAATGATGATTTTTATTGATTTTGAATCTAAAAAAATTTAGAAATCCCTACTTTATTTAAGGTGAATTTTCGTAGTAATGAACCTTTAACCCCTCAAAGGCCATAAAAAACACGGAAATTTCCTAATAAAGCACCACTTGGAATTTTGAATTGAATGTTTTGTGGATTAATTTTGAGCTATCGTATATTGTATTGACCGAAACACATTCCTAGAACAATAAACTATGTACCAAAACAACATTACTTGCGTTAATTACGTAAATTGATAGGTTTTACGATGCTTTCGTCAAGTATCACGCATCGACTTTGACAGAAAGAATAGCAGCAAATTTGACATTTTGATGCCACAGATAAAATCGTTAAAAAATATTCTGGGGTTGCCAGGTGAATGAAATTTTTGTCTACAACATGGTAAATGTTGACGCAAGCGATTCTGACCTTGCCTTTCATACAAATTCTGTATATAGAAAGGTCAAAATCGCAGACAAACATATTTTTTGCGCGCATGCGCACAAACCGCGTGCATCCGCGCGTCTCTGGCAAATAAGAGGTTAAAGTTCAGTAATTAATTTTTATATTAAATTTAAGCAGGGGAAGATGGTGCTGATTCAGACTCTGATTCTGAGGGCGGCATGGAGGACGAGGGTGCGCTCTCCGACTGGAACCTGAGGAAGTGCTCCGCAGCAGCCCTGGATGTGTTGGCCAACGTGTTCCGCAACGATCTTCTGCCAGTTTTATTTCCCATACTGAAGGATACCCTGTTCCATGAAGAGTGGATCATAAAGGTACAATTCATATTTTCTATTAATTTATTAGTGACAAGTCTATTGATATTGTGCTGTAACGGATTCTTTGTATGATGAAGCTGGGATTATTGCAAATAAATAGACCAATGCAGTCTTTGATTATAATAATTAAATAAACTAATAAAAAAATAAAAATAATAATACAATAATAATTACTTCATCTCAGTTGCGTGTTCCTAACTGATGTGGACACTGCCACCGCAGGAGACCCAAGCAGCTGTTAGAAGTGGGAATCATCAATAACTGTGAGATATGCAAAGAGGTTGAAGAAGCACTGATCGTGGTCCCAATGTTTCATGTCAAGAAATGTTTGATGGGAAGACAGTTCAGATATTTATTGAGCCACATTGTAGAACCAGGAGACATCACACAGATCTCCAATGACAACCCCGATTACAGGAACCGTGATACTGTCACAGGAATATAAGGTGAAGCATGGAAGATAGAACAATGAGTCTGGTCTGTGGCCTGAAGGGTGCCTCCTCCTAACTCCGTAATTTCTAGCTGTGTGCAAATACCACCAGTATAACCCTAGTGAGCTTTATTATATGAACCAGGCAAAAGGATTAAGGTCAAGCGTTGGATATATGTAGCACAATTGGCCTATGTCCTGAAGTGTGCCTTCTCCTCGTCCAGTCAGTGTTTCCTAGCTGCAATACTAGTACTGATTGTTTGTTGTTTCCCTTGCAGGAAAGTGCTATCCTGGTCCTGGGTGCCGTGGCGGAGGGTTGCCTGACGGGCATGATGCCGCACCTGTCGGAGCTGGTGCCCTACCTGGTGGGCCGCCTGTCCGACTCCAAGGCCCTGGTGCGCGCCATCACTTGCTGGACCCTGTCCCGCTACTCACACTGGGTGGTCAGCCAGCCGCACGACTCCTTCCTCAAGCCCCTGCTGACTGAGGTAAACACCCCACCTTTATTTTAGTTCAGTTAGTCATAGAAAAACCCCACATTTTTAGACGGTCTCCACTGACTGTGGTCCTACGCCATTTGCCTCCAGTCCTCTTCCATTCGCCTTGTCCATTAACCTCTAACAGGCCGGAGACGCGCCGGCGCGCGCGTCATATGCGCATGCGCGAGAAAATAATTCATATATTTGAATAATACTTCCGACAAAAAACTTTTGGTCGACGATTTTGGCCCTTCTATGTACACAATTTGTATGGAGAACAGTGTCAGAATCGCTTGCGCTGTCATTACTCTCGGAGACGCTACAAGTTTCATTCACCTAGTCACCCTGGAATATTTTTAAAACGATATCTTCTATGACAATCGGCTGTCAGAATTTGCCGCGAATTTAACGGTCGCAATTAATGGGTGTATCGCGAATAAAACGATCATAAAACCTATTAATTTACGTAATAAATGCAAGTAATGTGGTTTTGGTAGATAGTATGTTGTGTTGTGAACGTGTTTCAGTTAATAAAATATACAATAGCTCAAAATTTATCAACAAAACATTCAATTCAAAATTCAAAGTGGTGGTTTTTTAGTGTTTTTTTGCGAAGTTCCGCGAATTTCCGCTAAATGTCACGGCATGTGACTGGTTAATGGCCATAATCCCATCCTCAGTTTTTATAGCAGAGTGGACCATCTATGACAAAAATTTTGGCGGCTATTTCTATCAATACTTCAGTCTACATCGTGTGATTCCACGGTCATTTGTAATATTAACCCCTCCGCAACGTAAGCAGATATATGCGTTAAAAATACGACAGCAGTCAAGTACAATAAGCGTGTTTACACGTCAGCGCGTGTGTCTCCATAGAAACCGTTATAACTCCGTTATTGATTTAGTTACATCGGTAAAATAAAAAGTGAAAGATCGATAGTGAATCATGCTGCACATCTCTATTCAAGTTGTCCATAGAAATACATAAAAAGAACATTCTGTCAGACGCGCAGTCTGACACATAATTTATACCGCCAAATTTCCTACGGGCACTCGACATTGTTAATTTCTATTAAATATTTTCATATGAAATGATAAAAAAGTGAGGTGACAAAAGTGTTTATTACACATTTATACAATAGAATAAGTATTGTTGTTTACATAATCTGTGATTTTAGTACCGTTTTCACATAAAAACATCACGTGAGTCATTTTCACATTTTTTTAATGTTTGCATTCAAAATTTTAATATTTACAAATATTAATATTTATTTGTAATATAATAATTCGAATGCTTATTTTGTAACCTATCTAAAACAGTTTTTACTATTCGGCTACGTTCAGAAATGTTTCATTTATAGAGCTTTAATTGTGAAGCGGTAATAATGTTGGAGTTTTACCTACCATTAAAACTCTTATTATGTTGTCTTGCTTATCCAGAATATATAATGTGAGATATCAGCCCTATTCCCCGCCAGCGTCGGTCTTATCCATTGCTTTATCTTGAATTTCCCGCCATTCCTCTGCAATTCCATTCAGCTGTCAATTGTCGCCGTGCAGTTGGCATCTTGAGATGCCGTGTTAATTCAATTTGGACTCACCAAGCAGAGCTTAAATATATTCTGGATAAGCAAGACAACATAATAAGAGTTTTAATGGTAGGTAAAACTCCAACATTATGTGTGTCGTTGCTTATCCAGAATATATAATGTGAGAAGTGTTTGTTATCGCTTGGTGACAATTCTAAAGCCAAAATTGTGACTATTACTGTATTGCTTGCAATAACTTGGTCAAAGACTGAGAGTGAATGGGGGGATTCAGCACCTCAACATTGAGACCTCTGATTTGTCTATATTTCTTGAATGTGTTTTCTGAACTCCAGCTTCCTCTTTCCAAAACGGTGTCTATAGGACACTCTTCCAGCCAACTTCTTGAAGCTGCAGCTGATCTCAAACTCCCAGGAGAGGCATCAATCCCAGCATCCTTCAAAATTGTTTTAATCCATCCACCAATAGCAGTTCTCGAGGCTGGCCTTGCAGGCCCCAACGTGGAAATAAACAGACATTCAACACCAGCTTCATGTCTTCTGTTCTCACCCAAAGACATAAGCTTTCGCAACCAGAATATGGAATCTATATTACGATCCTCTGCTTTGTAAAGCTTCCAACCAGACTGTCTATGTGTAGAGGTGTCCTTCTTAGAACCAAAAAATTTGGCAATAATACAATGTGATCATCATTGTCAACAAGATTATCAGAAGATGCATGTAGTAAGGTCAGATCCTGTACTTGTCTTCCTGATGCCAGAAGTAAATTAACAGAACATCTACGAGATGCTTCGAAAAGAGTCAGGTCATTTGAAGGATTCTTACAAAGCTAAGACACCAAGTGTCCTGGATCCCAAGTAAATGCTCTAAGCTTCTTATTTGCAGAAGTTCCTATACCTCTCATCACTTGCTTGATCAAGGGATGATTACTTATCCTCAAATCGCCTATGGGGTCATACAAAACCGACACTACAGACTTGTGAAGTGCTATAGTATTGCCTTTCCTCACTCTTATGCTACGTCCAGACTGAAGCCAACCTTCCAACTCCGAACTTAGTTCGGAGTTGGAAGGTTGGCCGATCGTGTGGTCGCTGCGGCCAACCCTCCAACCCTGAATTCCGTACTCCAAAATGGCGGACATGAAACAGCTGTAGCTACGCTGTATCTTTTTCAGTTGCCTACAATTATTACGTACGTATAATCATATACTTATATACACAACATGTTTTCAAACAATTGTTATACCACTCTCCGTAATAATATAGTCATTTTAATAGTACGCGGCACGATGTGGACAGCTGCGGCAGGCTGGTTCGTGTGAGTTGGCCGTTGGGATCGCCTCGAAGGCGATCCCGGGCCAACGCGAACTCCAACCGTCCAACTCGAACTTCCAACGCACGAACACCCCTCCACACGATCGTCCAAACGTTTGAAGTTGGAATGTTGGCCGCAGTGTGGGCTTACCATTAAGTATACTAAAAAACCGTGCCAGCTGAGATCACGAAGGGTTATTAGGACATGTATTATTAATGGCGCACCATTCCTTCCAGCTCTTCCATGCCATGTGATAAGTTGTAAGCTTAGGTTTGCGCCAACCCGCATTCAACAGAGCTTTTTTCTTGCTGTGACCAATCGTTCAATGCTTCACTCCACCCCTAATCTTCCACACCTGTAGTTGGAGCTTCTGGACCTGTTCAAGATGAAGTCCTGTCGATAAGTCTATCAAGTTGTCGACCAACATGGGTATTATGTGAGGTCGGTCTAGGGCTCTTCTCTTTAGGTCTGGTAACCAAAACACTTTTGGCCAATTTGGGGCTACAATCAGGTACACCCCTGATGATTTGTTCAGATGTGCCAGCACTCGTGGCATTAAGCAGGGGGGAGGAAAGATCCATGCCAAGGGGAAATTCCAACTCCTGCTGAACACGCTGTGAAGCATTGCTCTCTTGTCGTGGGAATCTATCGAGACACACTGATCCACGAAGTGAGCCCTCGAGGGAGCGAATAGATCCACTACTGGACTGCCCCTAACTTGTGAAAAACAGCTCTTACCGCTGGGGGTAGAAGGTGCCATTCTGGTAATGTCATCCCTCAGGATAGATAATCCGCGAGGCCATTGTAGCGTCCCGGCAAATACTGCACTTGTAAAGAGATTCTGTGCTTGTCCAAAAGCGCAAGAATCTGAAATGTTAGATGAAGGAGACCCATCGACTTGGTGCACCCCTTGTTCCTCAAGTAGGCTATGACTGTCCTGTTCTGAACTTCTCAAATTCTGAGTCAGAGACGTTAAGGCATTTAAGATTGCTGTCATCTCCTTCATGTTGCAATATCCCCCCCTCTAACTGTCTGTCCAACAACCCAACAGAGGTACATAGTCGATCAGGGCTCCCGGCCGTGATCTGCCGCATCCGTAGTCAGAGAATGTGTTGGGCTGGGAAAATGAAGAGTTGAAACATGATCTAAGTTGATCATCCACCATTTCATTTCTGACAAGACCTCATTCTTTATCAGAGACTTTTGCTGAGGGGTCAGCTTCAGCATTAACTGTAATTGTATCAGCCGAGTATGAAGTCGACCTCTGGGGACCACAAAGGTAGCAAAATTCAACTTTCCGAGAATACTCTGAGCTCCTTTCAGAGTCCATCTTCCTTTTGTCACGGATCTCTGAAGTGAGTTCCAAAGACCTTGGCGTCTGTATTTGTTTAAGGACTTCTGTTTCAGATGGGGGTTCTACACAATTCCAAGATATTCCACTGACTGTGCTGGCTGACGGACACACTTTTGGAAATTTACCGACCAACCTAACCGCTCTAACAATTAAAGAGCTTCTCAAGCTTGACTGAGGATCTCTCTGGTCTGATGAGCCAGGAGAAAGTCGTCTAGGTACACAATGATCCTGATAGCCTGTCTACGCAGGATTTCTGCAATCCAATTTGTGATAGCTTTTAAATTGAAGATCGACTGTTTCGAGCCTTCACTCGTTTGAACCAGAAAAAGTGTTGATAGGAAGGTGGCATTGTCGTCAGCTCTTTCCATGTACCATCTCTCATCATTGTCATTTCCGGGATTACTTTCGTTTTGAACCTCCTTGCGGAAGATTGGCTTGGACTTATCAACGAGGGCTCTTGGATGAATGGTATGCGGTATCGTCTTATCATATGTAAGATGGTCTCTGGGACACCTAAGGCCTGCCACTCTCTCCAATAATCCTGTAATCTAGTTGACCCGCCCGAAATGGTTGATAGTCACCTGTTGAAGCGGCCACGAGAGGTCTGCCCCCTCGCGCCATGCTTCTGTTCCCTCCCCTTACCCCTCGTACAGGAGGAATATTGGGGGTTTCGCCCGTGGTCTGCCCGCCGGGGAAACGCCATATTTTCCTTTGATGTTTGCTTGGGGGGAAGGCAACAACCTCCTTAGATGTTGAAGGGCGGTTGTGCGCGACACCTGTTGAAGCGGCCACGAGAGGTCTGCCCCCTCGCGCCACGCTTCTGTTCCCTCCCCTTACCCCTCATACGGGAGGAACATGGGGGGTTTCACCCGTGGTCTGCCCGCCGGGGAAACAAGGGAAATGCCATATTTTCCTTTGATGTTTGCTTGGGGGGAAGGCAACAACCTCCTTAGATGTTGAAGGGCGGTTGTGCGCGGCACCTGTTGAAGCGGCCACGAGAGGTCTGCCCCCTCGCGCCACGCTTCTGTTCCCTCCCCTTATAGGAATATGGGGGGTTTCACCCGTGGTCTGCCCGCCGGGGAAACAAGGGAAATGCCATCCTTTCCTTTGATGTCTGCTTGGGGGAAAGGCAACAACCTCCTTAGATGAAGGGCGGTTGTGCGCCGAGTGGCTACCCTGAGGTAGACGCACTGGACTAAAGCACTTTGCTACACCACCTAGTTTCTGCAACTGGGCAGAAAGTGCTTCTTCCCCAAAAGGATGAGTGGTAGAAGGAGGAATTCTGCTGAAGAGCCTCCGTTCCACTCCAATCTTACAGCTGTCCATTGTTCCTGTAAAGACCTGACAGGGAACCTTCTGAACTGCTTTCCCATTTGATAAGTTTTTTGGAGAGCCTGTTGAAAGCACTCTCTGCTTCAATGAGGCATGCAATGCCAGCATCTTTTCCATGGCCGTAAATATTGGTGAGGCGGTGACAAATGCCAGCACCTCGCAGTTTACCTCCAGCTCCTTGAAGCCTGGATCAGCCAAATATTCCTTTAAAGCAGATGCATAGCGGACATTGGCCCACTCGCCCGAGTTTGTAACATGCTTGAAACTGTCAAAAGCAGGACCAAACTTTTATAAATAAAGCTGAATTATAGATAAGTCTAACTACATCAAATTGCGTCAAACGATTATCAAACGAACATGAATGTCATGATTTCGTATTTGTAATTTGAGTATTTTAATATGACATCGCCGATGGTCATATTTCATTAAAAAAAAATCGATTACTTAAATTCCAAAGGTTGAAAAAATGGTTAAATGTGTCTACAATTGATCCATAAATCAGGTAATTACGTAAGACAATACATTCAGCTTAATTTATCTTTAGTATGGATATAAAATGGGTTGCTCCCAGCGGCAATGCCGGCCGGGCCAACACGTGACAGGAGTGGAGCAAGCCCCGAACATCCCGTCACATTCAAAAAACCAGTTTAATAAACTGGTCCCGTATTGTGGGAACTATCAGATATTAAGCTGATAATACACTTATCTTAGCCAACAGGCCGAGAAGCGATTGCTAATCGGCGCGGCGTCCTTCCGTTTTCGAGAACGGGCGACGCAGATTTATATAGCGTAGGTAGTAGGAATACGCTAATCTGTCAAAAATGTTTGCACTAATCACTTGCACTAATTTTTCATAAAATTACGGAATTTGCGGGTAGCAACAGATATTATTTTCGTTAAAACAATTACGAACGAAAAATTTTTCGACCGGACGTGGGCGAAACAACGCCAAAATTGAATTAACACGGCATCTCAAGATGCCAACTGCACGGCGACAATTGACAGCTGAATGGAATTGCAGAGGAATGGCGGGAAATTCAAGATAAAGCAATGGATAAGACCGACGCTGGCGGGGAATAGGGCTGATATCTCACATTATATATTCTGGATAAGCAACGACACACATAATACAAAGTTTTCGTAAAATGTCATTTCGTTAAAGACATTAAAAGTGCATATTGGCGATTTTCTGAGGGGTTAAATCACTTGAGCGTTGTAAATCACTTGGATATATATAAACTGCTTATAGTTTTAGAAAGCCATTGAATGCACCTATATTTAACCTTTTATCCCATATTTGTAGGATTCATAAAAATTATAAAAAACTGTAAAAGTAATAAACGCATGAATTCTAAATAATATTTATTTTAAAATTGGCATACGTAGTACGTATTTGGAGAATGATGTATTTGGAGAATGTTAAATATTATGACTTCTTTATGTTGTCTACAGCCTAGTTGATGATCGCAGATATAAATTTGAATTCAAACACGAATCTTTTAACCTGTCAAAGGCCGTTTTCTAACAAGAAATTCCCTAACAAAGCACCACTTTGAATTTTGAATTGAATGCTTTGTGGATTAATTTTCAGCTATCGTATATTTTACTGACCGAAACACATTCCTACACCAAAACAACATTATTTGCGTTAATTTGATAGGTTTTACAATGTTTTCGTCAAGTATCACGCATCGGGATTTGACAGATTTAATCCCGGCCCATTTAACATTTGGATTCCACAGATAAAATCATTTAAAAATATTCTGGTGTCGCCAGGTGAATGAAACTAGTGGGTATATCATCAATGATGTTGGCGCAAGCGATTCTGATCTTGTCCTTCATACAAATTCTGTACACAGAAGGGTCAAAATCGCATTCAAAATTATTTTTTTCGAAATTTTTTCCGGGCGCATGCGCGCGGTGTGTGCAATACGATTTTTTCATACAGTTTAAAGTTTTTCAATATTTTAAATAATAGAGATACCTCTATTTTTGATACTGAATTATTTAGGCTTAAATATTGTTTCAATAAACACAACAACTAAATCTCTATAAACAGTATGAAATAACGAATAACACGAAATGTTGTCAACCTGTAATCGGCCGGAGACGCGCGGGCGTGCGCGTATTATGCGCATGCACGGGAAAAAAATTGTGGCCAATTCGAAGAGATATTTTAAAACATTTATTGGTATTATTTCAAAAGTTCACGCACGTTGTACACTTTGTTTAATCACAAAGGTAACTTGGTATTTTCACTTTTCAAAGAGAAATACCTCTCATCTCTTCTGAATTATTTGTTATCGATATTTCGCAAACTGAAATTCATGAAATATTTTTTCTTACAAATCATTGATCGTGTATTGCATATTAACCTCTGACTCGCCGGAAACATGTGGATGCGCGCGGTGTGTGCGCGCGCATGCGCCCGGAAAAAATTTCGAAAAAAATAATTTTGGACAAGATGAAAAATTCAAATGAAGGACAAGATCAGAATCGCTTGCGCCAACATCATTGATGATATACCCACTAGTTTCATTCACCTGGCGACACCAGAATATTTTTAAATGATTTTATCTGTGGAATCCAAATGTTAAATGTGCCGGGATTAAATCTGTCAAAGCCCGATGCGTGATACTTGACGAAAACATTGTAAAACCTATCAAATTAACGCAAGTAATGTTGTTTTGGTGCATAGTTTGTTGTTCTAGGAATGTGTTTCGGTCGATAAAATATACGATAACTCAAAATTAATCCACAAAACATTCAATTCAAAATTCAAAATGGTGTTTTTTTAGGAAATTTCGGTATTTTTCCTGGATTTTGATGGCCTTTGACAGGTTAATACTGATGGCTTGTGTCATACCTACATAATCAAAGTTTCAATACAATGACTGGTGACGTGTGACGTCAGCACTAACCATTCAGTAATGCCAACTTTATAGTGTCTTTTGACGAGAGGTTTAAAAATGCACTTTTTAATAATTTTTTAAGAACTCTACGTTTAACCTGTCAAAGGCCAGGAATTCCAGGAAAAATACGGAAATTTCGTAACAAAACACGATTTTGAATTGAATGTTTTGTTGATTAATTTTGAGCTATTGTATATTTTATTGACTGAAACACGTTCACAACACAATAAACTATCTACCAAAACAACATAACTTGCATTTATTACGTAAATTAATAGGTTTTACGATGTTTTAGTCGCAGAACACGCATTTATTGTGACGGTTAAAATCGCGGCAAATTCTGACAGCGCATTGTCATAGACGAAATCGTTTTAAAAATATTCCAGGGTTGCAAGGTGAATGAAACTTTTAGCATCTCCGAGAGTAATGATGGCGCAAGCGATTCTGACACTGTTCTTCATACAAATTCTGTACATAGAAGGGCCAAAATCGCAGACCAAAAGTTTTTTGTCGGAAATATTATTCAAATATTTGAATTATTTTCTCGCGCATGCGTATATGACGCGCGCGCCGGCGCGTCTCCAGCCTGTCACCGGTTAATATTATGAAATAAAACTTATATATTCAGAATCAGCGTTCATTGATCTGTATGAACATATATTTTTAAAGCCATAATATTTTTCACTGGAGTTCCTTATTGTACAGAATCCTAAATAATACCATATCTTCCCCGTATCTTTTACAAAAAGTAGATATTAGAGTTCCTGGTCACAATGGCAGAAACATATCCCTTTTTTATAACAAACGCTCCAACACCAACTACTTACAAAATGAATTCATACATCTAGCCTGACACTATCATAACATACACCTCACATATACAGACATCTTCAATATAACTTTCAACAAATTCAAAGCAACACTATTAGATAAATGTAATGCATCACAACACACCACTTAACATCCATATTTATATTTATTGTATTATTGATCAGATTTCTTTTCCTAATTTGCAATATATTTACATATTCCCTAATTACATACATATCATCCTTATACTCCTATAAGATCATTAGCTTACCCTTTATTGTGTAATTCTATATTCTTATCATGCATATTTAAGTATTTAGCTTCTCTTAACTATGTTTTTCTTAGTTTTTCTTCTCTAGCTATTAAAAAAAAAAAAAAAAAAATTATTAGCAAAAACATGTTTGTAAAGCTGTTTGTTTTCCAAATAAAGATATTATTATTATTATCTCTTCAGTAGATAAAATGAATTCTTAGTATTAATATAATATTTTGCATTCCACCAGCTTCTGAAGCGCATCTTGGATGGCAACAAGCGTGTGCAAGAAGCGGCCTGCTCTGCCTTCGCCACCCTGGAGGAAGAGGCCTGCACGGAACTGGTGCCCTACCTCGGCTACATCCTCGAGACCCTGGTGTTCGCCTTCTCCAAGTACCAGCACAAGAACCTGCTCATCCTGTACGACGCCATCGGCACCCTGGCCGACTCAGTGGGCCACCACCTCAACAAACCCGAGTACATTGAGATGCTGATGCCGCCGCTCATACAGAAGTGGAATGTTCTGAAGGACGAGGATAAGGACCTGTTCCCACTGCTTGAGGTAACCAAAAATCATTAAATTTATTTAAAACTTTCAATTTCTAACTGGCTTTGCCTAAGTTTCACCACATTTTAATTTTATTTGAACAATTTAAAAGTACAGAACGCAATGTTCATGCACAAAGTTCCATAGCTCATAAAGGTGTTATAGAAATCGCTGTGCCTCCCCTTGCTGTCATGGTGTTTTTTCTTTCTAACACCGTTTAGATCATATTTCCCACTTTGATGGTAAGGGAGACACAACGATTTCTATGAAACCTGTATGAGCTTTTTGTTTGACAAGCCCCCAAAGGGCTCACAAACTCCAACAGCTCGTAGGGCTTTGAAGCAAAGAATGGACCGTTACCTCGAGAGTGTTTTCTCTTGGGGTAAAAATAATCTCGTTGAATTTAATGTTTCAAAGACCCAATCTTGTCTGATTACGTCTAAAAGGGATCGAAACGAAAATCTAGTATCTTTCAACGGTAGCAATCTTCCGAACAGGCCCTCCATTGATATGCTTGGTGTAACCCTAACTGAACAGCTCAGGTATGGGGGCTCCATCGAAGCAAGAGTAAAGTTAGCCTCCCAAAAACTGGGCGTACTGTACAGGGCCCGCAGATACTTTAATAGTACACAACTGCTAACCCTGTACAAATCACAAGTGCGCCCCACTGTTGAATTTGGCAGCCACCTCTGGTCTGGAACTCCAAAATACCTGAAAAATACCCTCGACTCTGTGCAGAAACGGGCGGTCCGTTTGATAGATTCTCCCATCTTAACAGACGGATTGCAATCTTTAGAGCACAGGCGTCGGGTGGGAATGCTATCCTTGTTCTACCGGTATTACAATGGAAGATGCTCCGAGGAACTAGCGTCATTGATCCCTTCGGCACCGGTGCATAGTCGTGAAACACACTTCAAGGTCTCTTCAAGACCAATGTTCATTCCTTCCTCTCCCCAAAAAGACCCTTCACACAGCATCCCAGATGACATAGGCCCTGAGGGAAATCATTTTCCTCAGGGCCTCCTGTGTGGAGTTAATGTAAAAAAAAAAAAAGAGTTTTTCCAAAAAGCGAACAAATTAGCCTGACGGGTCAAATAAGATTGGTTTAATTTTGGCCTTTTGCATCTAATCCTAGAAAACACTTCCTTGCAAATAGAGTGGTGGATGCTTGGAACAAACTCCCACAACATGTCATCGATGCAACTAACATAAACCAATTTAAAGCTCTATTGGATTCATATTTGGAGAGAAAAAAGGACTAACTTAGTTGAAAATTAAAATTTACTGTCAAACTATTGAAATTAGATATGAGCGCATCAGCAGAATGCTGCCTGCTCATTATATAATAATACTAATTTAAAAAAAAAATTATTGACAGTGTCTATCGAGTGTCGCCACTGCCCTGCAAGCTGGATTCCTGCCATACTGCGAACCTGTCTTCAGAAGATGTGTATCACTCATAGAACAGACATTGAGCCAGCATATTGTGAGTTTACGGTTTGTTTAACCTACAAAAAGTGGCTGCCAGTTGCTAATTCAATATATACATGAACAAAACAATTTTTATTTAAAAGATCTTGCATTGGAATGGTCACTGGTAGCCACTAAATAGAAAAATAATTCCATATTACTAACATAGAAGTTATGCAATCATATCATGAGTTCCATCTATAATTTAATAATCCATATAGATAATCCAACTTCCTTATCCTTTTAGTACTTTTGGAAACACCCTATAAAGGCCAAGTGTTCATTCTGTTTATTTCAATGACATATAAGTGAAACCCCCTAACCTCTGAGAGGCCAGGCCATTTCATGAAATTCACTAAAAAAGCACCACTTTGAATTTTGAATTGAATGTTTTATGGATTAATTTTGAGCTATCGTATATTTTATTGACTGAAACACGTTCCTAGAACAATAAACTATGTACCAAAACAACATTACTTGCGTTAATTACGTAAATTAATAGGTTTTACGATGTTTTAGTTGAGGAACATGCATCAATGTTGACAGCTAAAATTAGCGGCAAAAATGACATTTCTATGTCACAGATAAAATCGTTTAAAAATATTCTGGGGTTGCAAGGTGAATGAAATTTTTACCCAACTTATGGGGTAATGTTGGCGCAAGCGATTCTGACCCTGTTCTTCATACAAATTCTGTACATAGAATGGCCAAAATCGCAGACAAACATTTTTTGTTTGAATTTTTTTCAAATTATTTTCTCGCGTATCCGCACAATACGCGCGCGCCCGCGCGTCTCCGGCCTATTAGAGGTTAAGAAGTTTCTGGCTTAAGTTTGTTTTTTCAGTCCCTCGGCTCAAAATTGGCCCAATTTTTCCCACATACAAGGTTTTCCTGCTTACGAAGTTTGATGTTTTCGGTCCCTTGGAAAACTTCTTAACCGGTCAAAGGCCGTGACATTTAGCGGAAATTCGCGGAACTTCGCAAAAAAACACTAAAAAACCACCACTTTGAATTTTGAATTGAATGTTTTGTTGATAAATTTTGAGCTATTGTATATTTTATTAACTGAAACACGTTCACAACACAATAAGCTATCTACTAAAACCACATTACTTGCATTTATTACGTAAATTAATAGGTTTTATGATCGTTTTATTCGCGATACACCCATTAATTGCGACCGTTAAATTCGCGGCAAATTCTGACAGCGGATTGTCATAGAAGAAATCGTTTTTAAAATATTCCAGGGTGACTAGGTGAATGAAACTTGTAGCGTCTCCGAGAGTAATGACAGCGCAAGCGATTCTGACACTGTTCTCCATACAAATTGTGTACATAGAAGGGCCAAAATCGTGGACCAAAAGTTTTTTGTCGGATGTATTATTCAAATATTTGAATTATTTTCTCGCGCATGCGCATATGACGCGCGCGCCGGCGCGTCTCCGGCCTTTGACCGGTTAAGGGGGTTTCACTGTATAATTTATTAATATATAGACACGTGGTGGAAATCTCAAACGTGGTAAGTCAAAAACAACGCAATTTTATTTGTCTTACATTTCGTAGTTTTAGTGCTCAACTGCCACGTGTCGCGAAAGGTCGTGTCCTACTAGCAAGTAAATTAAGTAAAAAAAAAACAAAATGTCCTCATTTGTGATGAGAAAATGTTTCCATAACACGGCAAACACTAGTAAAAGCCAAAGAATAACATTTCACTAGTAAATACACGCAAATTAATTATTATTATAAAAAATTCAATTATTTAGATTGTTTCCTGAAGATTTATAACGCCCTTAGAGAAAGTGAGATAGCAAACTATTAAGCATAAGGACATATGACAGTAGGTCACCTTATACAGAATTCCATATTCATCTTGGTTTAACTTGTTGGAGGCCAGGCCATTTAGCGGAAATTCGCGGAACTTCGCAAAAAACACTAAAAAACCACCACTTTGAATTTTGAATTGAATGTTTTGTTGATAAATTTTGAGCTATTGTATATTTTATTAACTGAAACACGTTCACATCACAATAAACTATCTACGAAAACCACATTACTTGCATTTATTACGTAAATTAATAGGTTTTATGATTGTTTTATTCGCGATACACGCATTTATTGCGACCGTTAAATTCGCGGCAAATTCTGACAGCCGATTGTCATAGAAAAAATCGTTTTAAAAATATTCCAGGGTGACAAGGTGAATGAAACTTGTAGCGTCTCCGAGAGTAATGACAGCGCAAGCGATTCTGACATTGTTCTTCATACAAATTGTGTACATATAAGGGCCAAAATCGTATACCAAAAGTTTGTTGTCGGAAATATTATTCAAATATTTGAATTATTTTCTCGCGCATGCGCAGATGCCGCGGCCACCGGGTGACAAGCGGCCGCCCAGAGGTTAAGCGAATCTTGGCATCTCAGTCTCACCCGTGATGTAGAATGTAGTATTCGGTACAATATGAAAACGCCACCCTTTCCTATATCGTGTTATATATGTGTTTGTGCCCACACACTCTTTGAATGTCTATCTTTATCATAGATGGATAACTTTTGAATTAAGAATTTACTGAAAACACGAGTGTTTCTTACTTGCCAAATTTTACCTTGAGTTTGTGAGACAATGGCGAGTCTATATATTATATATAACGTCATTGATTTATATATATTATATTTATTTTCTATTCTTAGTTTATTATTTAGTTTATTCTATTCAATTGCAGACGACTAAGGGTGTTCACTAGGCCTTTGTATCTGCCATCAATAATGGCTAAAACCCAACAACATTGCACATGTCCAAATGGGAAACTATTTCAAAAGTTTTTCAGCTTGTTCAAATATTTGAGATGTTTACCCAATTAGTCTGGCTGCTGTTGTTTATTATCATGTTAGTCATTATCAAAACTAATTTAATAAACCGAAGAATCCGTAGTAAAAACTCGCCAACTAGAAATTGGTTTCTCGTTACTAAAATATTAATTCATGTCACAATGGCCGAGATCAAAATATCTCGTAATGTTTTCATTTCGAACAAGGAATATAGTTAAAATTAATCCTGTGAAAGAACACAGGGCCAAATGTTTCTTGAAGCATTAATCATGACAAATAATAATGTTTGACCAATTATTATTTAAAAGCAGAATGGCGACGTTCCAGGACAGCATGCTGTTATGTAATTCTTTATGTTCCAATGTAATTTAAAAAAAATTGAATCAAGAAAGCATTTATAACTTATAATTTTTTTTATTCATTTATAAATTACATAATAACACATTAAAACATTTTCATATATATGATACATTACATCACCATACTAGGCGGCTGCCTGTTTCATGGTGACCATCATGGAATAATGGAAAGGATAAATGGCTGGAAAGGAAGAGTAGCTGTAGCATCATACAGATGTATGGCGCTTGAGCCAATTTTCCTTTCCAGCGTCGACATGTTTTTGAATATGTATGAGTTAGGGTTTATACGAAAATGGATGATTCATTACACGGCATTTTCTTTTCCTGGAACACGGTGACTGTTTTGATAAACCCTCCAACAAACATGTTAAAGTAATTTTTGTTGATTTAGGCATTTAACTAGAAACTAAATTTATGCATATAGTTTTTTTTAGGTTATTTCGAGAAAAGAAGTTACTCAACTCTTAAATCTCTTGTAATTATAAATAGAATTACAATATTTTACATCAAAATTTAGAAAACAAATAACCACTTTCATTATATACTTCAAGATATGTAAATATATTTTTTTTATTGACTCGTTAAAAGTTTTCATTTTGAAGATTGATTAATTCATTTTGAGGATGATTGAAGGGTTTTACCAAACCACAGTCGATATCTTAGCCATACAATGAAATATTTATCAGTTCATATTATTATACATATAACAATAGATTCCAATGTTAACTTTTCATAAATTCTGGTTAGATTCTGCTTTGAACTCGGCCATTGATAAAATATGTGTATAGCTAGGTTAGGTAATGTAATGAACCTCTTGATGAGGTTGCTAACTGGGTCAGTGATGGAATTAGTAGTTAGTGTTTTCTGTGTGTTGTGATGTGCGTCCTCCTAGAAGGCCTGATTGTACGGAAGTAGGAGTGTGTGTGTGCGCAGGCCAACAGCCAGAGCCCCGAGCAGTTTGAGGCACCCGACAAGGACTTCATGATTGTGGCGCTGGACTTGCTGAGTGGACTGGCTGAGGGGCTGGACGGACACATTGAGAACCTGGTGCTCAACTCCAACCTCATGCAGCTGCTCTACCAGTGCATGCAGGATCCAATGCCGGAGGTGAGTACTCTGCTCTGGTTATCTCTACTTATTGCTACATCATGTTAGCTTCTATGCTCTGGTTATATTTCCCTTAACCCCTCAGGCACATTCTATGAGAAGGTCAGAATATTTCCGCTTTTAAATAAAATCCAAATAAATAAAACATTTTTGAATGATGAAATACGCCTTCAAATTTTATTATTAGAAATAAACATTATTGAAATATTAAATTTTTTAACCTCAAAGGCCAGGCCATTTCATGAAAATTCACTAAAAAGGCACCACTTTGAATTTCGAATTGAATGTTTTGTGGATTGATTTTGAGCTATCGTATATTTTATTCACTGAAACACGTTCCTAGAACAATGAACCAAAACAACATTACTTGCGTTAATTACGTAAATTAATAGGTTTTACGATGTTTTAGTCGAGGAACACGCATTAATTTTGACAGCTAAAATTCGCCGTAAAAATGACATTTCTATGTCACAGATAAAATCGTTTAAAAATATTCTGGGGTTGCAAGGTGCATGAAATTTTTACCCATCTTATGGGGTAATGTTGGCGCAAGCGATTCTGACCTTGTTCTTCATACAAATTCTGTACATAGAAGGGCCAAAATCGCAGACAAACAGTTTTTGGCCGAAAATTTGAATATAATTTTCGAATTATTTTCTCGCGCATGCGCATAATACGCGCGCACCCGCGCATCTCTGACCCATTAGAGGTTAATACAC
The DNA here is from genome assembly GCA_929108145.2 of Limnephilus rhombicus. Lineage (NCBI taxonomy): Eukaryota > Metazoa > Arthropoda > Insecta > Trichoptera > Limnephilidae > Limnephilus > Limnephilus rhombicus. Next base: position 44,552,471 of record OV815273.1, on the reverse strand, counting down.
AAAATTCAACATACGTTACGATATGATAATAGTATGATAGTTAAACTATGTATAAAAAAAAAGCTTTAGTTTTATAAAATTAACATGGACACTTTATGTACACATATTATAATACCCTAAAGGGCTCATAGTCATAAGCTATCCATTTTGGATACTTGGCTATCATAATATCATTCACCTTCATTTAATTTACACAAAACAATTGTGATTTCAAGCAGTGCAAAGATTGCCTGATAAATTTGTTTTTTATACACATTTTTTCAATGTATGTTATGATATGTACATGCTTGCTGAGTTCGGATTAGTCTACATTTAATTGAATATTGCTCACGACGGAAGGTGCGGCAGTCCTCCTTTGCCCTGCTGGGAGATCTCACGAAGGCGTGCTTCCAGCATGTGCATCCTAACATTGCCGACTTCCTGCCCATCCTCGGACAGAACCTTAATCCCGAGTTCATATCGGTCTGCAACAACGCCACCTGGGCCATTGGGGAGATCAGCATCAAGCTAGGTAAGATTTTTTATATAAAAATGATAGCATAAATTTTGTTTGAATTTACCTCATGTTCTTCGTCTAAGCATCAGATTTTACAATTTGGGAGGCGGGAATGGGTACCGCCGCCCTGGGAACCTTTATTGGATAACCAACACCTCTGCCATAGGTCACCCCAAGTGGTTCGCTACGTTTGGTGATTTAGCAGGGGTGCCCGGGTTCATGGGGTGAGGTTTGTCTAGGTCTTGGAGGCGGATGACCGGGACACACTGAACCCCAGATTCCTACCCACCCCTTAAACCCTTTTCCTTCCCAGAACTCTCCTCTCCTTCCTTTCCTTAAACAAACCCTCTACACAGCATCCCCAAAGATGACATAGGCCCTGATGGAAATTATTTTCCTCAGGGCCTCCTGTGTGGAGCTCATGTAAAAAAAAAAAAAAAAGATTTCTTCTCAAATTCATTTAACCCGTCTGCTTGTTTAGGAATAAATACATCCCAAAACACGTAATCGCGTTATACTTTCATAAGACCAAAAACGTCCCGAGCGACCTTACATTTTTAAAGCTATATATCTCTCTTCCTCTCACGCAAACATATATATTTTTTCTTTTAACCAGAAAGAGAACAAAATAATGCTTCTAATTGTCTTTGAAGTATGAAAGCTATCTTGCATAGATATTTTACAATCTCGATCCAAAGTGACGGTTTCAGAATTTTCGCATGAAACTGAGGCTTCCGGATTTTGAGGTGTGAATATATACAAGCAAGCAGACGGGTTAATAATAATGCTTTTATGGCCGTGTTTCCCAATGTTTCACTAGACGATGCTATGTTTCTGCTCAGCTATGTAAGTCAAAATGACAAACATCTGTTTGGCTGTTTCCAACATTTGCTTAGCGTAGGTGACTCTACCCCGTAGTCCATTGCTCCGACTACAGAGGTGGCCATCCTTGACATGCCATAGAAAAAATTAACATCAAGCATAAATCTTTAAATGTTACAATTAACACTTTGAATGCCAAGTACAAATATTTGGTTCTATGTGCCAACTATGAATGAGGTCGTAGTATTGTGATTGTATTGTATTATTGTCATAGTATTGTATTATGATTGTCATTAAAACAAAATAATTTGGCACCACTAATAGGCAATAGAATTAAAGATTGACAATCTATATATATAAAAATTAATTGCTGTTCGTTTGTATCGCTAAAACTCGAGAACGGCTGGGCCGATTTAGCTGATTTTGGTTTTGAAATGTTTGTCGTAGTCCAGGGAAGGTTTAAACGGTGAGAAAATATGGAAACATTGCGAGGAAGATAGTAAAAACAACAATTTCATTTTCCTATATAAACTGTTCTACCTACTTTCATGTCAAACATTTGACGTTCGTCCCTTCGGTACGGTAGACTGGGGTCCACTCGAGATTGCGATGAAACTTTGGTGAGTCGTTGTTAGCATGCCCGCGAAGTTTTCTATATATACTGGCGAGCTCTGGCATTATGAAATTTGTATAAAAAATTGCAATAAGTGCCACGCAAACTGTTTGAAAACTGAATGTACCGGGACTGAATGTATGGAATGCGGGAGGGGTGAGTGGGGGTACTCGGGAGGGGGGTTCGCAGGAGAAGTGAGGGGAACCCGGGAGGGGGGTTCGCGGGAGAAGGGGAGGGGAACCCGGGAGAGGGGAGGGTAACTCGGGAGGGGGGAGGGTAATTCGGGAAGGGGGAGGGTAATTCGGGAGGGGGATCCGCGGTAGGGGAACTCGGGACAGGGGGTTCATGGGACAGGGGAAGGGGGGGGGGGAGTAGAGTAAAGGGGAGGAGGAAGGTGAATGGGACGAATGGGAAAGGATGCGCAGGGAGAAACAATTTCTTTATTAAATGGCATAGTAACGCATGCCGGGTACCAGCTAGTTTGTAATAAAGGTAGGTGTAATTGTGAAATTTTGCACAATTGACCTTCAAAACAGGAAAGTCACTGGATTTCGAAAAACTCTGTTTAAAACCTGGACAAACGTCTGGGGCTTCAGCTAGTATGAAAATAAAAAAAGTTACTTTAATCAAAAATTCTCAAAATAAAACAGAAAAATTCAAACTTCTTACGATTTTCAGTACAAAACTCGCATAACCAATTAAAATATCTTATAAACTACTCAATAATCTCAAATAAATATATATTATGACTCTCAAATTAATCCAACAATTTACACATTCAATGTCTCATGCTACACACAATGCATTTTATGTATATTTATCTTCTTTTTCAATTAATTTATTGTACTTCTCTAAAAAATGAAAACTGGATGATATTGTAGTATATTTGTAAACACATAGTATGGCATCTAAAATAGATATAAAAGTGGTGTTTACTAAGTGATTGTTTTATTTGAAGTTATTATGTTTTCAATTATGAAGATAGGAAGTGATTATTAGTGACTGTGTACATCATGTCAATCAATAATGTGTATATTTCAGGAAGCGATATGACGGCGTACATCCCTTTGGTCCTCAGTCAACTTATTGAAATTATCAATAGACCCAACACTCCTAAAACCCTTCTAGAAAATACAGGTATGACCTTCTTTCAGTTCTATGCTATCTTTTTCCTATTCCACCATGATACATAATAAGACATTAGAAAAATAATTAAAAGTAAATTGTTAGTCAATCAAATCGGCAATAAAATCTTTCACACAAATAAATTTCAAGCAATTAGGTATTATTTTAGATTTCGAGTTAACAAATTAAGAAGATTTTTTTTGATACAATAAATTTGCTATAAAATATTGAGATTTTAATATGGTAAAAGTAACAAGTATGAAACAAAAATGTCTCAATGACACCTTCATCATGATATAAAGAAGAAGTATGCAAGAGATATCCATTAAGTTTTAAATAGGGATTTATGTATGTTATATTGAAACAGTTGTAGTTGATAATAAGTTAAGGTATTGAATGAGAATAATAAGTTAATATCACTAAGGGAAATGTTTCCACAATGGAAAATGTTTGGCATTATGGTTAGTTGTTTGTTAGGAGATAATATAAGGAAATATGAATCCATATATAATAATATAAAACAAGGTATACAACATAACATTCCCCTCCCAGTGGATGTGGTCCCACCCGAAGCACTTCTCTACCTGTTTATTGTTTGGCAATACACTTTGGTTACAGTTGAAAACTTTCATATTTTCCAGTACATAACATATTATTAATTTTATTTTATTTCTGTACTTACAATAATTTGATTTACAGGTATTTTTATATAATATTGTGGATTATTTATAAGTTGGACATGTTCGATGGTAGTCGATGAATAATTATTGTGCTAATTAATTTTCTGTACCTTTTGTGTTCATCCGATTATGTTTTGGCTATTATTAACTTGTACATACATAATATGTTCAGCACTTGTTGGCAGCATGCGGACACCTGGTCTGGTGCAAGCGCAACGCACACTGTGGGGAGTACGTGCAACAGACGAGGTGTCCCGTGCGACCCGTGGCGGGGAGTTGTCAACTGTTGGGAGATGACTGTAGTATGCTCGAGCTTAGTAGTTCTGTTGATCTCCCGACTCGGCCACAGGTCCGAGAGTTGTCCACTTCTCTCCCCGCCGCACCCATTTCCAATTTTGGTTACTCATTACATATTGATATGATTTACTTGGTTGTTTATTTGTTTTTGTTCTCGGTTTGTTGGCTGGTTTGTGGCGTGGTTTGTAGCGATAACTATTGGTCGGCTAGGTTATGTGTGCCCCCACGACGTGGCGCCCGTGTTGCAACAGTTTGTCCGCCAGTGGTCTGTAGTCCTTATATTTTTTATATTTAAATTATAATTTTACCGCTAATTTATTTTGTTATTGTATATTTATATGCACCGAGGCCCGACTACTGCTTGAGATTAAAGAGAGATCTCCCTGCCTGTTGGTTATTTAACTACAATTGTAGAATATAATAGTTGTAGAATCATTGTAAAGAAGGGATTGTGTCAGACCTCGGTGCAGTCCTGGGCTCGCCAATTATCTAAGCGAGTCAGGGGCCTTCATTGCCTAATACTTTACTCACTAATTGTGTTTATATAATTTAACAAAACATACTTTATTTTTGCAATATATCATTAACATCTAAAATACCCTTACATATTTTGTTACGATTGATTATTATTACCTTTACCAATATGATTGTTATTTAATACGTTCAGTTGGGCATTATTATTACTCATGATATTGGTTATGTTTTAAACGCTTTATGTGTGGAAACCCATGATTTGATTTATATTTTCTATTTTCTAATTGTTTAAAACATCCACGTAGCACTTCCCAAACTTGATAACACATTCCACACATCCGCTACCTCTTTACTTACATCTCCTTTTATAACCAACCAATCAATATTCAGTATTGACTGAATTATAAGGATAATAATCATTCTTTGCAAAAGTTTAATTTAAATGTAGTAAAGGCTCCCGTGCTCTCGTTCTCCATGGACGAGATCATTTAGATAGATTGGTGAATGGGAGAGACCGTGTAGCACAAGGTGTCTCTGCGTGAATGGTGACTGAGTGTAGAGACGTCTGTCTGAGCCTGCTAGCTGTGAGATGTGTTTGCCGGGTAGTTGGTTGATTGCCGAGGGTTTCAGGTGCATGTCGCTGCGCAACATCCGGGACAATGAGGAGAAGGACTCGGCCTTTAGAGGAATGTGCCAGATGATCACAGTAAACCCGGCCGGCGTGGTGCCAGAGTTTGTCTACTTCTGTGATGCGGTGGCATCGTGGGCACACCTCAAGGATGACCTGAGGGAGATGTTCAGCAAGGTATAATACAATATTATATTATGTACTCATTCGTTGGTTTATTTAACAGTTGTCTGGAACTATTACATCTTGTTTAGTGAGTTGGTGTTTGCGTGTGGTATAGTGTGTGTTGTTGTCCAGATCCTGCACAGCTTCAAGGCGCAGGTGGGAGAGGAGAACTGGAAGAGATTCAGCGACCAGTTCCCGCAGCAGCTAAGTCTACGACTGCGGGACACGTACGGCATCTAATTGCCCTCTGGTAAGTTGACACTCTTCTGCCGGTGGCTCCATACATTGATATAACTTTTCACATGTTGCAGTGTGTTTTCATTTGAATTATTTTGTTTCAGATGATGTGTCATTAATCTATCTGTGGCGCTGTCATTTTGGACACCAAAAATCTTTGATGAAATTTCAAGACTTCAAGCTATTGGGATATTTTCTTAGTTGCTTTCATTTGGTTTACTTGTCTGACAGTTTCTTACGGCTCTTCATTATTTTTCCCTTTCAATATCTTTTACCAGGGCTCAAAAAGATTGTAAGAAGTAACTATAACTAACCCTCTAGTGTTTATTTTTAACATTTGATTTACTTTACCATTTGATCTTGCAAATGTAGAAACCTCAAAGTTCTCGGTTCCCTGTAATACAATCGCACTTCATTGATAATGTTTGAAGTGAACGTGAAAGGTAGTATTTAGTTGCAATGTATTATATTTTATAATGTGTATTAATTAACAATCCTCGTGAAGTGTAGAATATTCAGTGATCACATTATTTGTGCTATTCCGTAAGCAACATTCACTCTTCGCAAGAGGCTATTATTTCATTTCATTAATCTTTTACAAAAAAAAAACTCAAATTTGTGAAGTATTTTGGTAGTTAGATCTAGAACCATATAAAAACTAGCTTTTAATACTTGGTAATTTGATTTTATTTATCTTTGTTGTTATTGCATTGAAAAAAAAAACATTTTTACTACCTGGCAAATGCACAAAAACTTACATGCCCATAATTAAGTAATATTTTCTTAGTATATTATATTATGTATTGTTTAATTGTGTTGTGATAGTTGCTTACTCCAAAATTCCCATAGAAATTGCAACCATTTTAGTTTGTCATGTAAGTATTAGTTTCAATCTCCCAAGGGCTGAGTTTCAGTAATTAATAATGGCCTAGCAGAACTGTTTTCTTTTAAAGTTATTTGTGGCGGTAATAGTTATCGGCTTTACTTCACCTACCAAAGGTTGTTTGGGTAAAACCCTACTTTTTACAACCTTATCACACCTTTTAAATTAACTTTTGATTGACTGCAATTAACCTTGCTGTTTTATAGTCAGGTGTCAAAATAAAAAATAATAAATAGTATTTTTTTAAGTAATGGGAGGGCTTTCAATAATTTGATGGAAAGGCATTCACTGTTGATTTAGGAAATTGTCCGATATTTTGATGTGAATTTAGCACATGCTCGGAATGTTGCAACTCTAGAAAACTGAAAATAGCCGGCTTTACACGTACGCTTCGGAACGAGCGTTCTGCGCGCCATTTGCGCAGAAAAGTCTCACAATGAATGTGCTGCAAACCGTTACCTTATTTTAGCAGAATTTACATTTGTACACGGCGGTCTGGAGCGTCGTTCCGAAGAGCGCGTGAAGAGCCTAATGTGTAGTGAAAAATGAAGGGTGACTTTATGAACAGGGTTAATAAATATTTGGTTCAGAATATAGGGATTTGTTCACCAACTGTTATTTTGTATGGGTAATATTTAGTGTAATCAATAATCTAGCTTGCTGAACTCGTGCAATCTTACCCAGTCAGTTACTGATGCACCGGGTTTAGTCCTTAATATTATCATGTATCATATAAATATTATATTAAAACATTATATACATTTATAGCACAATTATAGATCGGCAGATACAACTCGATGTTTGCTACATTTGGGGTACAATGTGATTTCCTCCTTATACATAGAATTTTATTTCCTCTCTAATTTGTAGTACTGCCCGAGTGATATGATCACTAAATCCACTCTAGAATGCGTAGTGACTATGGAATTTGTTTCCAAGGTTCCAAACACCGAGCTGTATTACAAGATCTATAATATAGTAGAGGGTTTGTCTCCCTTGTATGTATGTATACTGTGACTACCTTGTATGTATTGGCATATTATATAATATTGTATTATTATGTACACATATATATCATAGCATATTGTGGCTTCTCCATTATGCTTATGTAATTCTCCCGTTGTTAAATCAACTAGATATAAGTTCATTGTGTGGATGGATGTTTAGAATACAAAGCACTTTTTTGTACAGTCTCACGTCAATTAAAGTTTTCAATATCTGGAAATATTCCCATTAATTTTAGTGCAAAATCATGTAATTTAATAAGTATTCTGGCATTGGGAATTCATACTACATTGCCTGTGTGTTTAGGACATCTTCTGTCTAAATTAAATAATATTTTGTTGCTACTAAATTAGTCAAAATTGGGTATAAGTGAGGAAGTGAAGCAGAGGACAGTGATTTGCATTAATTTCTCAATAAAATTTTTCACCGGCGGTGAAAATTATTCAATCATTATCATAATATTATTATTGTCTCATTTTTTAATTTTGTGTTTCGCTTAGCCAATACTCTTAATGTTTATTCTAGTCATATTATAGTGCTTGGCGTTTTCAATTATTTTGTCATAGATTTTCTCCCCCAGTTGTAATGTTCATATCACGGTTCTTTCCTGAGCTTCTCACCGTCAAGCCTGGATAATTACATTGTCTCCCACTTACCACTTCACTGTTCAGTGCAGTGTTGATGTAAGTAAAGCGCCTCCCAGATGATCAATGTTCATTGTCAAACTTCAATTGACCCGTCCCAGCTGTTTTGTGGACGTCTGCAGAAACAGTACCTACAGTGATAATCTATTAATTTTACTTACCATAACTCTGAACAGTCGCTTTATAATGTATATTAGTAAAATAGAGTCTCATTTTGCGAGGAAACTGAGTTCCAAAGGGCTTAATTTAACCAAATGATTGTTGATTGAAAACGATCAAACTGCTGTTTCAATTGTGCTATCAAAATGTAATCAAATTACCCATCAGCGGGAAGTCCCAATTGTCAATTCCTTCTGTAATAGATCAATTAGTAATTGTCAACAATGTAAATTGATGTGACCATTGACAATTGATCGTTTCGGGGGCGTTTAAGGTAGGCATATCGTCGCCTTAGTTCGTATTTGTCCAACAGACCATTCGAAAATTTTACAGGAGAAGAAGGTTTTCTTTAATTATTTCAATAAATCAGTATGATAGGTGTTTAAGAAAAAGCTATTTCCGTAAAGGTAAAGGTTTCATTAGTTTAAATAATTCTTAGTTGAGTGATTAACTATCATTTTTATACTTTATTTTTAATTTTAAAGTGGAGATTGAACAAAAACTAAAATGGTCTGTTGGACAAATAAGAACTGAGGCGACGATATGTTATATTGTAACTAAATCATACTTGAATAAATTCACCCACATATTATATTTGTAAGGTCAGATCAACAATGCATCAATATGCTACAGAACAGTTGCATATTTCAGACGATCATTAGTATGTAAGGTGTGATTATGAAGTAGTGTATGCGTGTGTTGCATAAAAAAGTGCTTTGGAGAAGTGAATGTGTGTGTGTTAGTATAGTAGTGTAAGTCTCCCCCCCCCCTGTCCTGCCTGGCAGAGACTTCTGGCCCCCTGGTGTGGTGGTGTGGTGGTGTGGAGCAGTGCCAACCTCCGAGAGAGCCGGTGTGCCGCAGTAGAGCACCGAGTGCGAGAGTGTGAGAGAGTGGTCGCGGACGGCCGAGAGCCCCGCGGTTCCCGTCTCCCGGACAGAGTATATAGTCCCGCCGAGTGTCGTCGTCGTCGTCATTGTCGCAGCCCGAGCAGCGGACGGAGCATTTTGCGTCGCGGACGGTCGTGAGCCCCGTGGCTCCCGTCTTCCTCGGGACTTCTCAGTACAATCCTCGCTAAAAACTAAGTACTCTTGTTTATGTAAATCTTTATTTATACGGTAAATTAAACCCCTCGTTTTTTATGAAATATCGCCCCTTTGAAAAAGAAATGTATATTTTTTTAAGTGGAAACCTTTACTTAATCGAGTTGTAGTCTTTTATTATTTATGTTAAGTGTTGATAGATTTTATTGAATCGATTTTCTAAGATACTTTTAATAGTAATTTTTCTAAAAAGGATACAATCGTGATAATAGATTTTAATTATTCAAATATTGTAATCGTAATATAATAGATCGTCGCGCTAAAAATTCAATAGAGTCAAGTCTGAAATATTATATCTATTCTATTGTTTATGTATTTGTACCTGTGGGCGTACATGACCGGTTATTGTACGCCACCACGTGTGCTATACATATGTATGTATTGCATATTAATTGATATACGTGTATGTATATGTTATTTATTTAGTTATAGGGTCGTGTGTGGATGTGCGTGTGCGCGTGTGTTAGAGTGTTTCGCTGTAAGCAGTGCCCTTGCAGAAGTCTCGTTCCCCCCAACAAAGAAACCAACCAACCAACCGTTCCAACCATTCCTGTGTGGTCCACGGCAGACACTGTCGTGGCCATATTCCTCTCTCAATTACTTAGTATCTAGAATATGTTAATATGCTCTTGAAATTATGTGTTGTGCATTTTGATTCTATGTTGCAAAAGGGAAACAACCGTCTCGTTACTTTTTTGTTAAAGAAATGTATAACCTAAAGTATTTATGGGATAAAAGTTAGCTTGTGTGGTTATGATACATTGTACGTACGCTTTTGACAGTTTGAGATTTCTCAACGCCTGTCGGGATATCGTCACAGTGTCGTGTGTCCTGTGTCCGGTGTCTCCACAAATTACACCATCTTGCTATTTCAATTTACATGGCTTCCTAGGTGTTTAAAGCAAAAAAATATGAAAATACTAAATGATCATTGTAATATGGGAAGGTCGGTCCTTCAATTAATAGGAGGCCGATTTTCTAGAAAGCATTTTAGTTTTCTTTGGGATAAAAGATTTACCAATTTCCAAAGATTAGTTGCTTTGTGTTTTAGGGGGTGTAATGGATAAGATATTTTTGACTGATTTAATAAAAGACACTTTGCCTTGCTGATTTTTTGCCTTGAGTTTATGGTAGACTCAATTAAACTATGTAGGTTTAGATATTACTCAAAGACTATCGGGGAAGAATGGTTTATAAAATCCATGGATTGTGCATCTTATATCAATGTTTTAATTTAACCATTGGCATACACTAAAAAGTGAAAACTATTGGGCACCTAAGTCTCTTATCATTTAACACATTAACCCCCATATTTTGATGTTCCTGTGTGCGGCTAATGGTAATGCGTAATGATGGAGAATTATTATTTTTGGGAAGTCATTAAAATTTTTAAATTGATAGGCCAAAAGGTTGACGAGACATTGATATATTTGGAAATTATTTAATCAAATCCTTCCCATATTTGATTGTATGATCCGACACTTGTGCTGTTGACGTGTAATGCTTTATTTTGAATAACAATAATACGCACGGTATATGTATTGAAATAGTAAGTACACCTTTGCAGCAGCAGCAGCTGAGACACTCTTCTAAAGTTGACACTGACTTAGTTTGTTTTGAAGTTCCTGACCACCGTCCCCCGCCCCCAGCTCTGTGAGGAGTTTGGGGGGCGGTGTATATATTTTAACAGTTAGTATCTCACTACCGGCTAATACAATGTAATACCTGAAAAATTGATCGTTGTTACTGTATTTTTTTTAACAAATCATATAGCATTACAAATAAATAAATTCACTCTGTTCTTAATTTTGTATTTTATTTTCATCTGCTCTGTTCCCCGCACCTGCATTCACAATTTTTCTTATACTATCTTTCGCTCCGACAGAATAGAATAGAATATACACAATTTTTTTTTCAAAAGTAAGTAATGCTGGTTGATTTTTCATGAGTGGTAAGCTCCTTGGCTCCTTTCTCAAAGATTACGCAAATATATCCCAACCAGCATACATGTGTATGTAAAAAAAAGATATTGTTGAAAAGTCGGGTCCATAGCTACGTCATTTGCCTTGACAGTCCCATAGCAAGATTCAATGTTTGTCATCAACATCATAAATATTGTCAACTTTTGTTGTGTTTCGAGCTTCCTATGTTCGACGGAAAACATTTCCTAAACAATCCATCCCGGGTGAAGCGGGAAGGCAGGCGGGGGGGGAATAGTTCATTTTTTGACAGATGCCGTGCAATGCGGTCGTGTATGGAGAATTAAAGGAACGGCCTTTTGTGGTTATGTGCAAAGAGCGGGCATAATCACGAGTTTAAAATATTATTATACCTAAATATAATATAATAATAAAATTAAAAAATTTTATATCAAATATTTATAATTATTCTGTTTTTGACGTAAATATTTACGCACTCTAAATTCTTAATAGTAACTTTAGGTCGTGCAATAATCGATATTAGTCAGAAATCTTTCCTGATAAATAAATATCTACTAAAATATCTATGTTTTCTCCCTGATGCATCTGTTTCATCAGAACGCATTTTAACATTGATATAAACGCCAAAAACGTCAAACGTCAAGTGCTCATTGCTCAAGCATCGACACGTCCTTATCGCAGACCACAAGCCAAATTGTGTGTGATCACGAACTTCGTACCAATCTTTCAACTGTGTTTAGTATTTTAACAAACGGAGGAGACGGAAAACAAAAAACGTTGATGTGATGTTTGATGGACTTTCACGGCAAATCACGACAAATGTTTGAGCTCTGGACCTGCCTAAAGACAAACATTTTCGGTTTACTGAAAGCATAACATTATTATTTGAATTCCTCCTACTTCCATAATTTGAAGTGGAAAATGTTACAATGATGGGGAGGACTTGGTTAAAAGAAGATTAAACCTTTGATGTCTGGAAGGGAACCCGCCACTTTGTACCACCCGGCTACCAACCAACCATTTAATTAATTTCACAAATTACAGCATTTAGAGATGGTACTGTACTTTTTTCCCTTGTTAGTAGAGGACGCCTTCAAGAATTGATATGTTGCTTGAAATAAATTTAGCTACTATATATTTTCCTACCATAGAATAAAAATGAGCTTTCCTACCTCTTCAAAACCCCAAAATAAATTTGAACCAATTTTCGAGCCTAGAAGTACCTCAAGGATTTTTTTTTAACAAACTGAACAACGAATATTTATTGAAATCAAGGTTAGGGTAATCCAACCTCTTTGAAAAGCAGGCTGGATAGAAAATATTAAAAATTTTGCAAACCAATAATTAAACCTGAGAATATATCGTCGTCGTAGATGCCAAGGGAGCCAAGCCACAAATTTGGCGAAAATGAGTTAAGTATGCAGAAGTGTTTTAAAACCTTCAAAGTTGCCGCGGTTAATGGAATTGGGTCATAAAACACTATTTAATGAGTATTTTGATAATTGCCAAAAGATCTAACTCACATTGATTAAAACAGTCAATGTAGTCAATAACTACAAGCCGCATAGATCTTTTGACTTCCGAATAATTTAATATTGTGTGTGGCTTGACGCCGAGATGCTGTGTGGAGGGTCTTTTTGATGAGAGGAAGGAATGAACATTGGTCTTGAAGAGACCCATGTTGTAGGAAGGAGGAAACACAAAAGTCGGAAAATCGTTCCACAGCTTCCGGATGCCGGATTCTCGGCTATTTCATATGAAAACCGCAGTGAGGAACCGACGTCGGTACAGCACCTTGGTCATCGAGGGTTGAGTTTTCCGCAAACATTTTTCCTAATAGGTTAGCCTTTTCGGTGGTGGTGTTGGCTAGTAAGCTGTCAGGTCTGGTGAGAGGTGGCAGACTGGATTTGCAGAAATTGCGACCTATTGAGCCCGCAAGCGACCAGAATGCTCTGCTGCCTTGCGGGTACCAGCCAGATTTTCGTTGATCTGAAGGTCGTGCTCGAATTTTGACCTATTTATGATTTTCTTGGTTTCTTTTGCCATTTTGTACTATGCTGTTTTGTCTTTGGTTGTTCTAGACGTGTTGTTGGCTCGGTAAGCTGTGTTTTTTCATTGCACTGCTTTACAGCATTGTCGACTGAACCATGGCTTTAAACCCGCACTTTTTCTTTAACAGTGGATTCGATGAATCCGTCCATCGCGGATGTGATGACTTCACCAATTTTCTGGGCACATCTTGAGGGATCCGAAGTCCGAAAACTGACAGCTGACCACGTAAAAGCATTATGGTTCACTGACCGAACCATCTGCTGACCTAAAGTGCCACACTTTTCTCTTCAGCCTTTCATTGGTGGTCTGAAGTTAACGGGGATCGACGTCTTCACCAGGCAGTGTTCGGACGATCCTAAAGGCGCTGTGACTTCAATCTTGAGTGGTTAAAATTAGGTCTAGCAGATTGGAGCGGTGAGTCTGGACATCAGGAACTCGTGCAAGCTCCTAAACCATTTGCTCCAATCTGTGGCAAAGGGCAAAGGATTCCGCCGGTCGTCCAGCAGAGTCTCTTGATCCCGAGAACTTCAACCAGGTTCGTTATGAACCAGGACCACAAATTCTGCCGTAGGGTAGCGGGGCAAAAGGTCATCAATAGTATTACTTAAATTTTTTGTTTGCTCGGACATGTCTGATTTGCTAATTTGAATCTTACCATACTGGCAAGATTGAAGCGCACCCACATTAATGAATAATTACCATATAATTTGTTGAATCCGGAGTTTTCCAGATTCAACCTTCGCACACAGTAGACATCACACATTGATTCTGTTGATGAAAATGTCACTGCTCAGCTAAAATTCAGGATTTCTCCTGGAATGCAGCTAGTGGCTAAAGTTCGGTGTTTGGGTAAAATTCCTAAAAAATAAAACTAGTTATTTTTATACTAATTTGGGGTCGGGGAATCCGAATCTGAAAGAATTAGGCGTCGGCAAGCAATATTAACTGAATTACAGGACTTTAAAAATTTTTATACACATACAGGAAAATAGCCATTTTGGAAGCATTTTGATTCCTAGAAAATCAAACTAGTTATTTTTATACTAACTATGGGCCGGGGAATCCGAATCTGAAAGAATTAGGCGGCGGCAAGCAATATTAACTTAATTACACGACTTAAAAATTTTCTATACACACACACATGAAAATAATCATTCCGGAAGTATTTTGACACGTGTAGTACAAAGATCATAGAAAAACACGATAACATAGATGTTTTTACCACACAAAATTAAGTGTTGCCATTAAGCAGTAATATTTATAACGTAAAATAACATGTTTACATTTAAAGTACTTATTTTTTATAATTGATTCTCAAATATTTTAGGAAGGTACACCAACTAGTATTGTGGAGTTTTTATTCCTTGACGCGAGTAGGCGTTATAAAGGGGCACGTTCTTTTGTATCACAAACCATGTTACATAAACCCGGCGTAGCTGCTAAACTACTTGAAAACAGGGATGTTTTTTTGCCGTGACGCGAGCAGGCGGTATAAAGGGGCACAAACCATGTTACACAAACCTAGCGTTAGGTTAGGTTAGGTTAGGGACGCGAGCAGGCGGTATAAAGGGGCACAAACCATTTTACACAAACCTAACGTTAGGTTAGGTTAGGTTACGCATTTTTAAGACTACGAATTTTCATACTTTTGATTTAAGAATACGCCGTTGAGATAGTCGTAATTCATCAGGTTAATGTGTTAATACGACGGACGAAGAAGACTTGGTCGATTTATAAGGTATGTTTTTGAGAGCTGGTAACACTACCGGCACATGTTTTTGTATATTTCTTGTTTTTCTATGATCTTTGTACTACATGTGTCAAAATACTTCCGAAATGATTATTTTCAAGTGTGTGTGTATAGAAAATTTTTAAGTCGTGTAATTCAGTTAATATTGCTTGCCGCGGCCTAATTCTTTCAGATTCGGATTCCCCAGCCCATAGTTAGTATAAAAATAACTAGTTTGATTTTCTAGGAATCAAAATGCTTCCAAAATGGCTATTTTCCTGTATGTGTATAAAAATTTTTAAAGTCCTGTAATTCAGTTAATATTGCTTGCCGACGCCTAATTCTTTCAGATTCGGATTCCCCGACCCCAAATTAGTATAAAAATAACTAGTTTTATTTTTTAGGAATTTTACCCAAACACCGAATTTATTCCCAGCTAGTATTCAGCGGTGCCTCCAATATAAAAAAGAAAATGAAATATTAAGTTAAATCAAAATAAAATAAACTGAATCAAAATAAACTAAAATTACTGTTTGGAAATTCGCAAATAATGCAAGCGTTATGCGAAAGATTAAGAAAAGGATGCATAGATGGTTTGAGCATGTGATCGGATTAACGAAGCATGTAGAGTGGATGAACAATGACATGTAGATAGGAGAATATTATGTGAAACCAATGTTAATGGTAAAAGTCGAGGACGCCAGAAAAAGACATGGCATGATTAAATATATGAAATACTGGTGTCGTTCCATGTCAAGAGTCAGAATAACCGAAGGGTTATGTATGAATGTGAATGACGCAAGCAGTGCAAAGACCTGTTTGGCGGTCCATCCTCTCAGCTCAACCATTAGGGAAATAGTGCGGTGGTTAGATAGTTAATAGACTTTACTTTAGAGTTTAGAGAATCAGCCTACAAAATGTTAGTACTTTGTCTACAAATTCTCAGGCGAAAGAGGCCTACCTCTTTTGACTACTACATAATGTACCATCTGTTTATTTAAAAATTCAGTGGTCAAGAGATTTAACCCACATAACTTTTAAAATACTGTTTTTTACATTTGTTCAATCTAAATATTATAAACATAACATCACAAAATATCTATGTCAAAAGTTTCACCCTTCTAACTAAAACAAAAAAAGTTGTGACAAAAAAATTACACCTTTTTGCGACCAAAAATCTATGAGGGCCGTTTTCTCAGCTTTGTGGTTTTGTGGCTTGACTCTCTTGGCATCTACGGCGACGATATATGTAGTTAGGGGTCGTTCATTAATCACGTGATGTTTTTAGCAACTTTTTAACCCCCCCCCCCCCCTAGGTGATAGGTATGTGATGAGGTTTTAGACTAACCCCCCCCCCAAAAAAAATCATGTGTATTTTTTTAGTACAAAGTATTTTGAAATTTTCAGAATATTATCACGTAAAATAAATACACGTGATATCTCATTACACCCCCCCCCCTCCCGGTGATATTTCGTGATTTTTTCCGAACCCCCCCCCCTTTCGAGCCTCACGTGATTAATGGACGACCCCTTAGGGAAGATACCTACACACTTAAAAGGAATATAAAATAAATCTTTCTTATGCTGTGTTCCCACCTAACCTGTTCCATGAGTCTATCGCCAATTGATTGAACGTTAAGTCGATTCAACTTTGTTTTTTGTTTCTATTCCACAGATTATATGAAATAGATCAATCCAAGCGATTCTATATCTTTTGTGGGATGGAGAACTCCTGACGGACGAGATCTCCTGTCAGATTTGTGTGATTTTTTTATGTCTGTTATTTGCTTTTTCTAAGGGTATCAGGTAGACGTGGGCAAAATTGAATGACCGAATTAAATGAATAAATTCAATCTTGTGACACACTTGATCTGATTCTCAATTTCAAAAGGAATTGATTCTTCATTCCTTACCTTTGGCCTTGTATCGTACGATTTTTAACGGCAACATAAATGTTTAATTTCCATTTATTTTACTGTTAAATTATTTCAATGAATAATGTGTTCCGTAAACGATTTAAATATTATAATGTTTCATAGGTATTTAAATATTATGCAATGGGCGGCGCGCCGCGAAGTTGTCGACGGTATTGTGAACAACTCGTATCCCGCTACCGCCGGCCGCCGTTCTAAAAACCCGTAGATCAAAACGCGGCCGCGATTCAGCCGAATTGTCCGAGCGTCCCTTTCACGCAAGGAATTAATCATTTGTCGTAGTCAATAGTCCTGACATTGTCCTAAGGTCCCCGCGCGTCCCGTCCCGTCCGCGTCCCAGGTACCTACTCATAGCTAGTCTGTCGCTATCGGAAATTGTCCGAAGCGCTTTATTCAGGAATTAAAACTAAAGTCTTTTTCACTTGTGACGTTGTTGTCTCTAGTTAATCTCAGACCTAGAAATGACGTCAGATGTCATCGTCTTACATCGCCATCGTTTCACGTCAATCTCGGCTTGGGTGTATCCGAAACGCAGCTCGCGAGTTGATCTGCGGGGTAAGACACTAATCAAAAGTTACTAATTCATTGCTCAATGCCGGCCCTTAATCCGTCCGAGCGCAGCGGTTCACCAATTCCTCGGCGGGCCAAGCCTTCAATTTCATTACATGGTTAGCCGAAAACTTTCGACATTGAATCCGAACATCGCGGCATCGGCTAGAAAAGTGAGAAGCAAAAATAGTGCACTTGTAATCGTTTTTTTGGCAGGTATGAAAGATATTGGAAAACAAGTGCCTACCTACTTTTAGACGTGGATCTTGGGTAGATGTAATATGTAAATTTGTATATATTATAAGGCCAATCAGCTGTTGTCAGCTGTCATAAAATACTTTTAAGTTTAATAAATAAAATAAGTAAACTTTAGGGGTGAAACAAAAAACTGTAATTTAAAGATTTAATTGCTAGCTATAAATACATTTTACATACGAAAAATAACGATACTAAAAAAAGACAAACACATACATCTATAGGATATAGCCTGCGAGATAATGAGATAGAATAATCGGTCCTCTCTTTGTGTGGTGCTTCGTAGCCTCCCCACTTATTGTGATTTGAAATGAAACGAAAAAGCGACACTAAAAAGAGACAAACACATTAATCTATAGGTTTTAGCCTGCGAGTTAGTGAGATAGAATAATCGGTTTCCTCTTTGTGCGGTGCTGCGGTGTTTCGTAGTTTCCCCATTCAGTTAGTTAGTTAGTTTTTTTTTTTTTTTTGAATTAATTGAATTAAAGGAATGAATAGAAGGAATCAATTCAAAAGGCCGGGGGAATCAGACTGGATCTATTCACTCCTGGGAATCATTTTGCCCACGTCTAGTATCAGGCCAACTTTACCGATTTAAAACGATCTAAACTAAAATATGTGACAGCTCACAGTTGAAATCTTACATCGGCCCATAGAAAAAGAAAAAAATAGCCACAGAAATTCACACAAATCTCATAGGAGATTCGATCTCACAAAATATATAGAATCGCTCGGCAGGTGTGGTTTCACCTTTGCAGAAAATCAATTTCATAGGCCTGTACTTTCCTGTCGCGTCTAAGAGTCTAAAGATCTTAGTTAAATTGGCAGCATTGGTTTTCTTTCAGATTGTATAGTACCTACCTGTACTTATACACGGTGTCCGGAACCTCTCAGTGTACGCGGGAAACTTGGTGACTACATCACATAAATAGATAACCCAAAAAAACTTTTTTTTCGATCTGAGCATTTTATATATTTTTTTTCAAAAAAAGTTAAAAAAGTTTTGGTGTTAAGTACACTTCGAAGCCATTTAAGACATGAAGGATGTTTAACCAGCCAGCGGCCGAAAATCCACATTTCGTCGAAAGATGTTCTTACGATCGTACAGGGCGGTTCTAATGAGAAAGATAAATTATTCTCCATACCAGCTTTTTAAAATTATAACTCAATATCGATTTTATTTCATTCCAAATTTACTTTAATTATGTACTTTTTGTAATTATTTTTATCATAAGTAGGTATTTATCATTATTCAATAATGTCTCAGCAAAATAAGAATGTAAAAAAATCTGAAATATTTTAGTTTGTAAGTGCGCAAATAAATACACAAACGGACCAATTTTTGTCAAGAAACACATGTACGTATTTATTTTTTCTTCTTCTTTGTGTGCCGTATCAGGTCCTCCCGACGTTGGCGATCACTCTTGAGAATGTCTCTCTGTCTTGCGCTGCCCGGAATAGCTCCTCCACACTTCTAATGCCGGTCCACTCTCGTATATTACGCAGCTAAGACATTTGTCTCCTACCAGGCCCTCGGCGACCCTCTATCTTGCCTTTCAATATCAAATGGAGCAAGTGATACTGCTCTGAAGTCAAGCCACAGAAGTTTCTTATGCTAAAGTTCATTGGAAATGAAGTTTTAATATATTAAAATTTATTTTGGGTTTTTGGAAGGGGAGAAGAAGAGGAATATAGGAAAAGGATAGGAGATGCTCCCGATACAATTAGTTTATATGATATGTAATATATATTGGTTTCATATGGGCCGCCATTTTTGTCTAACCGTTTGGACAAAATGTTTTATTGGTATTGCCAAGTCCTCTCTTAGGGTATTTTATTTAGTCATTGTCATAATCCAATGCATGCCACTAACACTACTAACAGAGAGATAAGCAGTGATGTTGAGCTCATAAAGGCTGAAAGCTTTGCCTACCCTAATTAAAACAAACAAGCAAAAGATATCATTATCATCAAATATCAATCAATTAAAAGCAACGTTTTGAAATCATAATGTAAACAAAATATTTGAAAAAAGTTGGACAGTAGGTATAATTGAAAAAAAAAAAAAAATTAAAAAGAAAGCGGCAGATATCTGCCGCGGCCGCAGTTTGATGACCACGGGTCTATAGCATTACCTACTCGAAATTAATGAGGCCAATAATTTTCTCCGGTGTTCTTCGATACCGCATCGAAGAACACCGGAACACCATTTCACAATGAGGACAATTCCTGTGTTGCATATCCTGCCATCGGGTAACTGGTAGGTAGTTTAGATATCTACCTATCTCTTTAAAAACATTTTTATTTAATAAAATTTTTGCCTTATTCTAATTATTTTTAATCCGAAATAGGCACATGCAATGCATGCAACAAAAATAACACGAAAAGCACCTAATTGCAGTATTGCTCTAGCGCAAAACAATCTAAAAAATAAGCAGCAACCAGCGGGGGCTCCCCATACCCCCCTCTGACGTATCTCCTGCCGCTGCGCGCTGATTGGCCCTAACAAGATTAGCATCGGTTGTTTTGTCTGATTGCTGCGGCCTGTACACTGTACACCCCCTCCCCTCCACCCCTTGCACCCGGCAACCTCACCCCACTCCCCATGCCGCTGAGAATTAGATCAGCACCTACCCCGGCTGCATAGTAGAAAGTTGAACCACCTGAACAAAACGCTTTTCCGGGTCCGCAGCGTTTATATTTTGGAAGCGAATAAAACAGATTTTTAATTTTTTTGTTGTAAGTAAGAACTAAATATTAAAATAAGTTTTTGTATAGGTTGTAAGTACCTACGCCAGTTCTACATTTTAACAAATGGGCCGTAAATCCATTTGTATCCTACTGAAAACTTTCAAACGATGAGGCCTGTCGCCGAGACAGGTAGTATAGCACATATTTTTCTGTCTTCAAATTCAAGGTCAACGTAACTATTTCCAGCTTCTAATATCATTTTCATCCGTTTATCCGCAAAGAAATTGAAAAGACGTCATTTTCATTGTTTGTTCCACATTTTGTTCGTAAATGTTATTTAGAGAAAGTTTTCTGAAATAAATATTTTATCTGAAGAGTAGGAAACCTAGAATGAAAAAGAAAGTTAGGTAGGTACTTGCTTTTATAAAAAAACAGCGTTTTTATAGAAACATTAGTTTAATGATTTAACTTATGTCTAGGTATGTGTATTGTGTATGTACATTTACAGCTAAAATAGATAACATTTTTACATTAAATAATATTGTGCTCATTGTTTAATGTTTGAGAGAATTTCCTTCACAAAATACATGAATAATTTCTGAATAAAAAAACTCTAAACTTAATTGTATTTACAAGCGATCCAAATATTTCCAATCTTGTTTATAAATTCACCAGAACCGTATCGTTTATAGAATGCCTGTAAAATATAAAGAGTGTCTTTAAATTATTATTTTTAAGAAAAAACATTTTATTTGTTTTGTGGAAATCACGGAAGTCACTAAAAATAAACGGAATTCCAAATTTTTTCGCAATATCGCAAAGTTGACCGAACGTGTTGTGAAAGGATTTGGTAGTGAAAGGGTCTTGAAAGTAAAGTCAGAAAGTAAATACCTAATCATTTTGTAAACATCACATTCGTCTTAATTATTTTTCGACGGAATCTAATAAAATTTCGGACCTAATAAAGTAGAGCTTTTAAAGTTGGCCATAACTCAGAGCATCTGAACCGAAACAGTCAGAGCTTTCACCCAGCGAATTTTCGGAAACCGTTTGATACATAATATAAAATTCCAAAAACCTGATAAATAAAAAAGTTGCATATTTGTAAAAAGCATTAACTTTGTGGCTCGACATAATTTAAAACGCATAAATTTGTCGAAGACCACTTTTATTTTTTTTAACTGATAGTTATAATATTCTCCTGACGAAGTGTGCTTCCGAAACCGGTAGAGTGTCAAAAAATAAAAGTGGTCTACAACAAATCAAAGTGTTTTTTATGGTAAAAAAAGTTGTTTCTGGTTTGATGAGACATGCGTGAATTATTATTGAAGTAATGTTTGGTAGGAAAATGATTGACACTATCTACTTCTTAACTGTCTGTAGTGCCGCTGAATGTAAAAAATACTAAATATTTCATCGTATACACGTTAAGAAACCTATTTATTTAATAAGGTACATATTAATGCATACTGTTATGTAATCAGGATTATTAATGCAATTACTTATGAAAACATCACAAGAGAGGCTTTTGCGATCAAATGGTTTTCAGATTCATTTCCGAAAGGCTAAAATACCTAACTAACTAAACAAAGTTAACTTCTTAAGTTAAGTTAAGTTAAGTTCTTTTTAACTTTTAATTTATAAATTTTGTCGAATCGAAGTCGATTTTATATTTTGATTTTTATTGTTTCTCTTTTTATATTAGCTATTAACACTCTTTTGTTTTACTATTCACAATTTATAATTTACAACTGAAATATGTACTAAGAGTAAATAAATAAAATAAACTACAAAAAAGGTAAAAAAAGAAAGATAATATTAATTATGTTCATATTATTTAAAATGCAGAACCTACCCACACTGGAGAGGGTATTTGGATGTTGTATACCCAACCCAAACGTCGTGTGTTCAATTCCTCTACTACTGTCTAAGTCCTCCATCACAATACAAGCAACATTTTCCGCTAGCTGTGGTCGCAGTGGCGTAGCGTGAGTTTTCAGTGAGCTAGAATGCTAAGATTGAAAAATACGACATTACAGATGTAGTTGTAGCAGAAAATGATTTTTTTTTTAAATTTCAATTTTTTGTATGAAGAATTCAGGATTCTTTCAGTCAAGGACTTGATCCTGAATTCTTCATACAAAAAATTGAAATAAAAAATCATTTTCTGCTACAACTACATCTGTAATGTCGTATTTTTCAATCTTAGCATTCTAGCTCACTGTAAACTCACGCTACGCCACTGGCGTGGTAGTAGGAGATTAAAAAAAATTGTGGGGTTATAGCAACCCGGGAATGTTTGTCTATCTTTTATTTAAATTTAAAAAAAAAATAAAAATATTTTGTTTACTTAATTGAAATAATTTTACTATAAATTATAATTTCATTAATTTTTCAAATAAAAAATAGAAATAAAAGAGAAAAAATACTTTAGGTCTTTTACTTATTGAGCCTATGTTTTTTTGTAAATAAAGTTATTTGACTGTAAGATCTAGAATTATTTGTAGGTTTTTGTAGATTACGTCGTTGCCCTCGTTATATTATGTGCCATGCCTTAGTTTAGTTAGGTATTTAGCCTAAAATAAATAAAAAAAATTGAATGATAAATTGAAGTCTCCCAATCGTTCCTCGTACCATTCGGTGGCTTTTGGCTCATTATCCGGGGAGTTCGGTCCACCCTACCGCAAATTATTATTATAATATGTATAATATGAAAACATCGCAATCAAATGGTTATTCTACCCGAATAGTTTAAACCAGTGGAGTGCGGCTGTGTGTTGGTATTCGGTTCCCCCTATCCCGGGGGCTGCGGGCGTTCCGGAGACCGGGCCAGGAGCGCTAGGGCTGCGGCGTGTCGGCGCGCTTTGAGCCGGAGGTCTGCTATGGACGAGGACTTGCAGCGCGCGAGGGAGGCCAGACCCAATGGGGAACCGAACAGACCGGCTGCTGCTGCGTACTGTGGACAACAAAATAATTTATTGGATGATTATCATAATGTAGAATGTAGAAGTCACTTTCAGTACCGCCCTGGTCAGGGTCACTTTAAGCCGTGAAAGGGTCAATGGGCACACTGATTTTGTAGGCTCTTTTTGAAAGCCAAAAACCTACAGGAAAACAGCAACCCACAAAATAATGTTTCTATAATTTTATTGGCGGGGTTCGTGCAAGACAGTGCTATACCTCCTAATCGTGATTGGAAATATATAAATAAAAAGGTAAAAAAAAAAATATAAAAACAAAAAATCTCGCTATTATCATGTTGATTTTTTTTACACAATTTGAGGCGGATATGGGTATCGTCGCCCCGGGAACCATTTATTGGATAACCAACATCTCTGCCGTAGGTCATCCCACGTGGTTCGCTACGTTTGGTGACTTAGCAGGGATGCCCGGGTCTTGGCGGCGGATACGTCCACCGGTCTACCTATCAGGTGCATGGCAGGCCGTATCGGAAGAGAATGGTTGAGGGAGTCCCCTTGACTTCTCCAGCCGTACTCTCTTGGAACATCGCCTTGCACCGCAGTGGGAGGGATTGATTCATGCATCTGTCACTCCTGGACACACTGACCCCAGATTCCTACCCACCCCTAATACCCATTTCCTTTCCAGGACTTCCTCTACTTATTTTCCTAAAACGAAGTACACATTACTCCCAATTCCTCAATTATTTTTTAGTCGGTGGAACTATGGTATCTCCAACTGGAGTTGGTAAGTAAGTGTGGAAGGGAGTGGAATATTATCTATTGTCGGTACATCGGATTAAGCGCCACTGGTGAAATTTTTTCTAGATCGGAGGGCAAATCTAATAAATTTTTGTTTTTAAATTAAACATTCAATTTTTATTTTTCGGAATGTCATGCGTCAGTATCCCAACAATATTTCGAAGGAAATCATTTAGAATTTTCTTAAACCGCAATCTTTCATTTTATTGTTTAAAACAGATACCACTAAAACATTATCAGCTACCAGTAGCCGAGTGGACAAAGTCAGATTTCCACCCAGGCGTCGGGAGTTCAATCCTCTTCTAGCTATAGACTCCATCATGGCATAATCAATATTTTTCATATATTAAAATGTTTAATATTTTTTCCTAGTCCTGTGTCCTCAATGTGTATCATTTTTTTTAAATTGTTTATTGTTGAGTTCGTTTATATTACATTCGTATTAATTTGCACAAGGTAACAATTTATTTTATAAAATTATATTTTTACATAAGCATAACAAACTTTTTTAAATACTTTCATTCTTTCTCCATTCTTCAGGCATTTCATCATACATTTTTAGTCTTGCAGTTCTGTGACTCTTTTCTCATGCGCGGCAATCCAATTCTATTTACATTTGTGGTTTCATACTACGCACATTTTTATTAAATACAATTTCATCCATTTCCCCATTTGATTTTTCTTAATTTAATGTATAAAAACTAACACACAAAACAGCAGTATCTTTTTTTATTGGAATCCAATTTAGCCTTTCTCTCATTTGATTAACTTTTGCGTATTTGCCTTTGTGTCTTTAATGGTAAAGATGGTACTGCCCCGGTGAAAGTCGTGTTGAGAGTCGGAATAACAGAAGAGTATGTAAGAATATGAATGAAGCAAGGACCATGTTACAAGACAGAGTTGTGAGCCGGTCTATGCACTCTGCCTACCCCTTCGGAGAAACAGTATTATGGTCAGTTACTTTTTGATTTAGCAGTGGCTGTCATTTAGTTTACCTGTTGTGCCGCAGCCGACAGCACCGCCGGGTCAAAGGGCGAGAAGGCGGCCTGCGGGGGCTGGTGGGGCGCGTGCCCCGGGTGTCCAGTATGCCCCGGGTGGGCGGGGTGTCCGGTGGGTGGGCTGGCGTAGGGCGGGGGCGCGGGTCGCAGCCGCAGCGCCGGCACGCTCACGTAGGGCGCCGCCCTGCACGGCTCAAGGGGCGTGCCGCCCGGGGGGCCCGACAGCACTAGTCCTGGAAAGAGAGATGTTCTAGAAAATGAACGCTTTTTACTGCCTTTGACCAAAACCATCTCAACCCAGGCCAGGACACTGAATCTAGTTGGCCTGCTATTTACACAAGTTACTCCTTCATAAATATGTTATAATAAGTTATTTTACATTACGCAACCAATCCGTTTTGAAAGAAAAAACCCCGCTAGTCAAACTCCCAAAAAGTTGTTTAACGGGACTCGTTTTATTTTTTCAATTTGTTAACTTGTAAAAACTTGAACCTAAATTCGAAAAAAAATGTCAACATGATCAGTGTCCTGACTTCGGTTGAAGTGGTTTTGCTGTTGAGTGTTTTTTTGCCATTATTTGCGGACCTCCAAACAGCCTACTTTAGGTTTTCTATGGTGTTAACATGACGTCACGATGTTCCCATCAAGTTAATGACTTTAAGGATAGTTATGATTTTTATTTATTTTTTAACTTTTAGGGATTAGTCCTGTCGATGAGAGCTCCTTTGTGACCTCTCTATCTGTCACATACAAAAAAGAGAAAAAGAGAAATGTGAGGTGGCTATAACAGAGCTTCCAGCGGTTTACCCATAAGTTGATAATTTACCTATTAATAAATGAATGAATAATATAATATGGTACACCTACTTCCGAATGTGATAATCCCAGTGCAATCGGTTTTACCTACGTAGGTGAAAAACGTACAATCAAAATAAATTCAATCAACACATGGAAGACAAAAAAATAGTGAAAAAAAAATTATAACAGCGCTCGAATTTAAACATTTTAACCGGATCGTCACTTTACAGTTTTAGAACTATTCGTCAGTTGACAGAATTCACTAACCGAAGCAGCATTCCGGTTTTCTCCGATTGAATTCGAGCACTGAGAAAGCAAAAATAATATATACCATTCTTAACATATTAATAGGATAATACAAAATATTTTGGATTCTTAGTAGGGTTAGTTAGGTATTTTTAAACATTACATGTATTTTTTTTACATATAATTAATTAATTTTTACGCACCAGGTTTAAATGTCCGGGTTAAATTTTCCCCACATGAAAAAACTAAACCCTTTCACACACTTCCCCAAATGATCATCTAGTCAATTCACGCTATGCAATTGCACTATATAAGTATTATAAATACAAAACAATACAAGAACATGTCGACCTACCCGAGACCAAATGGGAAAAAAAATTCACCGACTCCAGATATTTTCATATCAGAGGGTTCGGCTCTGTGGAATTCCTAATTGAACCTATAAATCCTACTGATTCCTCAATACAAATATTTAAAAATCTTTTGTAATCCTACATGTATTTAAAATGACTGATTTTTGCATTTTTATATATAAATTCTTTGACAAATCTAATATGCCTAAATTTTG
Organism: Limnephilus rhombicus; assembly: GCA_929108145.2. Lineage (NCBI taxonomy): Eukaryota > Metazoa > Arthropoda > Insecta > Trichoptera > Limnephilidae > Limnephilus > Limnephilus rhombicus. The sequence goes on along the minus strand of OV815273.1, from coordinate 44,525,661 downwards.
AATGAGAGACCTAGGTATTATGCCAGTAGCCGAAATAACAAATGGTAATATTTTTATAGTCTGAGAATTCCAAATTCTTTTAATCTCATTTCCTAAATCTGTATATTTTCTTATTTTTATTACATATTATATAATACTAGCTCATCCGACGAACTTCGTACCGCCTCAGAATCAATAGCTGTTGAATTAAATTAAGTTTTTTTATTAAGTTAAAAATTACGCAATGAAGCAATTATCAATGCGCAACTGTCCGTGTTTTGTTTTTGTCGGTATCAGAGATGGCGTTGTGAACGGATTTATATTTTTGTGATTTTCTTACTTTTACAATTACTTACGGGAATTCGGGAGGCGGATACGGGTGCCGCCGCCCCGGTAACCATTTATTGAATAACCAACACCTCTGCCATAGATCACCCCAAGTGGTTGGCTACGTTTGGTGATTTAGCAGGGGTGCCCGGGTTCATGAGGTGATTTATGTCCGGGTCTTGGCAGTTGATGCGCCTGCCCACCTGCTGCGTGGCGGGCCGGATCGAGAGAGGCTGGTTGATGGAGGCCTTTTGACCTTTCCAGCCGGACTCTCTCGACCCATTGCCTTGCACCACAGTTGGAGGGATGGATTCATACGTCCGTCACTCCCGGACACACTGACCCCCAGATTCCTACCCACCCCTCATACCTTTTTCCTTCCCAGAACTTTCTATCCTCCCCATTCCTTAAAAAGATCCTCCACACAGCATCCCCTAAAATGACATAGGTCCTGAGAGAAATTATTTTCCTCGGGGCCTCCTGTGTGGAGCTTATGTAAAAAAATGCGTTTCATTTCAGAGATTTATTATAATTATTGTATTTTTCCTTTGGAGGAGTGCAGACATACGTTCACCACTTGTCTCATTTTCGACTATTGACATTGAGTGTGTAAGAAAGAAGGGCAGCATTATATGATTAAAAACAAATGCACAACAATCAACGTATTGACATTTGACGTTTTTGAATGTTTGGAATTCATGCACAGTTCAATATTATACCCCTCACAATATTGCTGCAGTTCTTTCAAAATAGGAGAATTCGTTACATACAAAATGTATGGGATTTTTTTTTCTTTATAACTATTTATGTCGTTAACTTTTGTGATGTTTAAATAGTTATTATCCTATCCGGGGCGGAGACAAATCCAGCAAATCAAAGATCATAAAAATCAGCCCAGCCGTTCTCGAGTTATAAATAGTGTAACTAACCCGACTTTGTTTTATATATTAAGATAAAGATAAAGATATTAAAGATTACAGGAATTTGGAATAGCTACATCAATGATATAAGTTATTTTTTATTATATATATAATTATTGTATATATTATTATTTTATATTATTTTCGAAACACGGCCTGCCTGCAAAAATTTTATACCCCTGATTTTTTCCGGCTAAACTGTCACCATATTATTATTATAAAACCATTTTTATATCAATATCATTTTACCACTCCTTTAAACATTATGAACCACCCTTTAGACACTTTAGACTTTAGACCAACCAGAGAATTTTGAAAAAGATTTCACATTTTTAGCATATTATTTATAAAGATTTTTCGGTAATGTTTCCATTTTATTATTATTTAAACCATTTTTATATCAATATCATTTTACCACTCCTTTAAACATGTTAATATGAACCCTTTAGACACTTTGGACCAACCACAGAATATTGGAAAAAGATTTCACATTTTCAGCATATTATTTATAAAGATCTCCGGTGATTTTTGCTAATAAATATTTAAACATCTAATAACATTACTTTTACACGAGAGCCAAGAGGGTAAAAGACGAACAATAAATTAAAGCAAAAAACTATCTAAAAACACGCATCACACCCCATGTTTACAAGGGTTGAAAAGTTTAACACAATTTCATAGCAATTGATTAAAAATGTACATAATATTTTTCAACCCCAAATAACAATTCACCAGAATCCAGTCGTTATTTGAGAGTGGATAGTGTTCGGTGGTTCAATAAAAGTTAAATCGTCAAAACCACCATTTGATGGCCACCCTAATATAACAGATGTTACCACATTTTCACGGATTGATTTTGAATAAAGGGTAGGTACCTAGTTTTTGATTAAGTAAGTGGGCACTTCAAAAAGGGCAAGATTTCAATATCATTTTCCAAGAATACTCATTGAAAATGATATTTAAAAATGATCTAATTTCTTGGACTTTTTGAACTTGTTGTGAAAGGTGTACGTACAGCATCAGTTTTATATTTGGAAATTTAAGTGCCAGCATTAGAGAGAAAAAAGTGCAGTTAAATAATAGTTGTACAAGTAGTATGAAATAAACTGGTACTTGCTCTGTTATTAAATTAATGCATAATGTAAGCAAGTACCGGCAAATCAATTAATATTAATTGTCTCTGGTTATTATTAACGGAAACACCGGATATGGAGAGAGTTCTGGACGATAGGGTCGTTTTTTGGATTGGCGTCATTTTCCGGTGGATTTTCCGTGGGTTTTCCGTCATTTTTAAAAGTACCATGTTGATTTTTTAGATTATGGTGGAAAAAGACCAGCAAGGTCAACGGGAGTACGTGATATGTTTCACGTAAACCTATATATAGTTTTCAACCGCAAAATCGGAGTTTTTAAGCTCGCGATGGCCCAGAGAGCCGAATATTCGTTTTATCGAACACGCGGGAAGTTATACGAAATTTCTAATCGTAAATTATTTATGTGATCACCTTGCGTCCAGCACTGATTTTTCACAAAAACTGCGCTCTACAAATTATCCAATTATTATTATTATTATTAATTGTTGGTAGCTCTTGGTCGAAGTTTGATATAGTTTTTGACGTAAGTTGACATCTCAGTGGTTAGACCACTTCCCTGGCAAGGACGAGGTCCTGGGTTCAATTCCCGGATTCACGTTTTTTTTGTTTGAGCGTCTTTAATGTTGTCCAACAATTAAATTAAAAAATTGGCTATTCAGGTTAGGTTAGGTTTATACTTTTTGAACATTATTGAAATTCATTGTGACATGCTGAGTCTGATGGCTGACTGCCAATACAAGGACATTTTACCTTGGGAACATTTTGCCAGGAAAATTATTGCTGGGAATATTTGGAGCATCGTGTGCTATACTATAGTTTAGTACGTAGCATTTTGGAAAGTGGTTCGGTAATATGAGGACCAGTGGCTTTAACTTACTCTCAAATAATAGAGAAAGTACAAAATAAGTTTCTGAGATATTTATATCTTAGAGACTTCGGATATTATCCCTGGTTATATCCATCGGCCTTTTTGTCCGGCATGCTGGGTATTAATAGCCTCGCTGATAGAAAGAAAACTGCTTTGCTGACAACTGCATATAAACTTCTAAACGGTAACATCCGTATTTCCGATATAATACAAAAAATTGAGTTTTATGTCCCCGACAACTTCACAAGAGCGCGCAGACACACAACTTTTGTTGTTCCGAGATGCAGAACTAACTTATTACCATTAGTAATGCCGCTCGGAAAAATGATTATGTTACTAAATTACCTCTCCCCTGATACAGATATTTTTCAACTAAATATTCAACAATTCAAAAATGCTATTTTTTTTATTTTTATATTTTTTTAAAGAAAGACAAACATTCCCGGGTTACGAATAACCCAACAATGTTTGAAAATCTCCTACTACCACCACAGAAAGCCGAAAATGTTGCTTGTGTTGCGATGGAGGATTTAGCCAGCCGAGGAATCGAATCCTACGCGGCGCTCGGGTGGGACCCAAGCTCTATGCCCACTCAACCACTGACCATTATTTCTTAATAAAATAAAATGTATTTTTTATTATTGGTTATGCATAACTAAGTGACCAGACGTCCAGTTTTCACCGGGACAGTCCCGTTTTCAGACGGCGCGGCGTGTCCCGGTGTCCCCGAACACTGCTTCGGGTCACCAAAATGTCCCGTTTTCGAAAAGAAAGAAACTGGCAGAAGAATTTAAAAAATAATCAAAAAGCCCCTATCTTGCAATACATAAATATATAAAATAGCTAACCCTAAAAGGATATGAAAAAACATTACTATCTTGTCAATTGTGTTGTATGAAAGTATGAGCCTCCTAAAATGAATTAAGTTTATAAGATATAGAATTCCAATAATCCATTCGCTTGGTAGCTGCAAGACGAGTTGTGGTAAATTCACTTTTAAAATCCATCCTAATTTTTGTCAAAAACATTTTTAACCGTAACATATTGCTTTATTTTGTTTATTAGTATAAATCAAAAGTAAAAATCTCTAAATATTAAACAAGGGTCTAGAATTACAATCGTCCATGCGATTTGGTAGCTGCAAGATGTTTTGTAGTCTAGCCTCTTTAGTGGAGCGCTCTTGGGGCGATTTTTCGCTAAAATAGCGCTATATAAGTTGTTCGAATTTCTAAATACCTTTCTTTTTTTCGGTGTCCCGCTTGGGGGGAAAAATAAATGGTCACGTTATGTCATAACTGTAATTGTGCATTTAAAATAAAATAAATAAATCAAATTTTGACCGGGAACATTTTAACTGTGGGACAGTTTTACTGGGAACTTTTGATATCTTTTGGAAAGTTGTTACCAGGAACACTGCTATTGTGATCTATAACCACCGCCAGAAGTGCAGTCGTTTCCTTAAGACGTCTAGGACTCTCCACAGGATACTTGTAGATCATAATGATGATGAGTGGCTAAGTAAGTACTATTACTATCATCGATAAGGGGATCGTCTGCGAAGTTCCGACGAGAACAATGTTTCGCCTTTTTTAAAAAAATTTAGTCAAAAATAGACAGGGTTATCATTGTACCTATGGCGATGTCTACAACTACATAACAGTCAATTGAACCATTTTCGGAAAGCTTTATAATTTTTTTCAATCTCCCATTACACGTTTCTAGTTCGTACAACAGTTTTTTGTGCAATCACTAGAAATCACTGTGTTGGGGGGTAGCGTTGGGTAGAAGGGGCATGATTTGTCTTGTCGGGCGGCGATAATCTGTTTAGTGCGGGAGGAATGGGGAGGGATGGGTAGTGGGGAGCTAACCGGGTGGGGATCGGACACCATCGATACTAAATGGCCGGTTGTTGTGTTTTAGTGCGATGTGTAATGGGCTCCGACTGTGACATATCCACCTGATTCCCATCGAATCATATAAACGAAATTTCGGTCTTGATTACAATCCTATTGAGAAAACTATAAAAACCTGTAATTTCCAGATGTACCAACCTATATGTCTGTCTATCCGTAAAACATGCCAAATTAAAATGACTATACGAAATTATTCTTTCGAACATTATCAGATGAAGTATGGAATTTATTGTGGTAGGTACCTACCTACCGACTCGCAGATTAGAAGTAGTATTTTATAAGGGTCGACCGAGACAGGTTTTTCTTTCTCGCCCGAGACCGAGATCGAGACCGAGAATAAATTAAAATCTCGGCCGAGACCGAGAGCCGAGACCGAGAAAAGATAAATTGAAAAAAAAATGAAAATGCCCTATTTTTACATAATATAATATATTGAAGAATGTAATAATAATTTGTTTTAAATAGTTTTAATAATCAAAATTGAACAAAATGATGTTGTAGCACACTGCGTTTTCACCCTTCAAAGAGTGTCGCCTCGTGTCGTATAATTGATCAGCTCTGCTAAAGAGCTGTTCACTTGCTATACTAGTAGGCGGTGCTGATAAAAACTTTTTTGCTGCAGACCCAAGAACTTGATATGGTGATGAATACCAATACTTAAAAATATTTGCATTTCTTTGCAGTCTTGGTGACTCTCTAAGAAAGCTATCAAACGATATTTCTATCACAGCACTTGAACTGCTTTCGTCACTGGTCATTGGCTCATCTCCCAAGTCTATGAAATCATGAGCTGCCTATAAGTTGGATTTATCTGTTGCCATACCGTATACCATATGACGTATACCGTACCTACTTACAACGGTCTCGGTTATAGCCCAGAATTTGGCGATTTTTCACCGAGAACTGAGACAGAGTTCTCAGTAGAATTTGTAGCCGAGAATGCCGAGACCGAGACCGAAACCGAGATCTCGGTCGCCCCTTTGTATTTTCCTCCATTTTTAATGTCTTTTTTATTTACTAGCGCAGACCCGTGAAAAATCACCGGATAGTCATAAATGCGCTATTGCGTACTAATAACAATTACAATGAAAGTGAGGAAAATGATTCATAGAACCGGAGTTACAGACAGAAAGTCACAACCGAAATTTGAATCATATCAGAATCAGAATTCGTAATAAACTTAATTGACGATCTTCATTGGCGACGAATTGCAGAAGTCGCAGAGTGTACGAAAACACGATGTGCCTATATATTTTGTTCATATAAATAATTGTTATATTTTTGCGACCGTGTTAAAGTTTTTTTTACATGATCTCTACACAGGAGGCCTTGAGGAAAATAAACCCTCAGGGCCTATGTCATTTTTGAGGATGCTGTGTGGAGGGCCTTATTAAGGATAATATAAGATTTCTTACAATCAAACTGATTGATCAGTTTTGCAAGATTTAAGTAAGATAAAATATTGTACAATTAAAAACTGAATAAACATATTTTTTTTAAAAGAGGAAAGGAAGTTCTGGGATGGAAAAGGTGTGAGGAGTGGGTAGGAATCTGGGGGACAACGTGTTCAGGAGTGACCTATGTATGAATCCATCCCTGCCACTGCGGTTCAAGGCAACGGGTCGAGAGAGTCCGCCTGGAGAGGTCAAAAGGACTCCCTCAACCAGTCTTTCCCGATCCGGCCCGCCACGCAGTAGGTGGGCAAAAGTATCCGCCACTAGTAGATCCAGAAACGAAACTTTGCTTGAAATTGGTGTTAGGAATTATCCATTTCTAGTGACCACTTCCCTATCTTTGCCATAATCTTATCTGAATTTATAATTACCCAAAGAAATCTAAAAATTTTTGTTGAAAAATATATTGAAAGAAGAAACTATATTGTACGCTACTGGAACTCGCAAATAAAAATTAAATAATTTTTATGTTTAGATTCCACAGCTTACTCCACACCCCCCTCTGTTCCGCAGTCACTTATTTGATTAACTCGGGTTGTTTAATGCCCCCTCGCCATTTTTTACGTGTCCCCCTTATGATTATTTTTTTACATTTATTTATGTTTATTCGGTTAGTCTCGGACACGCCGAGCTCCGTAGGGCTGTGCCCCCCTCTCCCCCACCGCAGTTCCACACAACAGGTACTGCTAAATCAATTATCTCATTTTAGAAAAAAACTGTGGGCAGGTGCTTACCTATCTAATTATTTAATAAAGTTTTTTATTAGGTTTAAGTAGGTACCTACCAATGACGGACACGTATAAATTGGACCATTTATATTATTGTACTGCTGTAGTGTCTTGCATTGATCTAAAAATACGTACCTACATGCCTAGATTATGCCAAACTTCGATTATTTTTAGCGTGTAGCAATTATTTAGTACTCAAATAAGACTAATGTATTATATTGTGTTATTTCGTTATACCTATAGACATACCTAAGTATGGAAGAAATGAGTAGGTACTTAGCATCGTTCTGGGTTCTAAAGAGATTCTAGACTTTCTAGAATCTAGAGAGACCACCATTCTGAACCGAAACGTTGCTTGTAATGGCTTTTTTATATTAGCTCCACACAGGGGGCACTGAGGAAAATAAAGACCAATGTCATCTTTTGCCATGCTGATTAGAGGTTATATTTAGAAAAGGAAGGAGAGGAAATTCTGGGAAGGAAAATGTATGAGGGGTGGGGTATTTGGGGGTCAGCGTATCCACGAGCGACGGACGCTTGAATCCATCCCGGCCACTGCGGTGCAAGGCGATGTTCCGAGAGAGTCCTTCTGGAGAGTTAAAAAAATTTACCTTCCGATCCGGCTTTCTACGCAGCTGGTGGGCAGATGCATCCGTCGCCAAGACCCGGACAAACCTCACCCCATCAATCCGAGCACCCTTGCTAAGTCACCAAACGTAGCGAAACACTTGGGGAAACCCATGGCGGTGGTGTTAGTTATCTAATGAATGGTTCCGGAGCGGTGTTAACCATACCCGTCTCTCAAAACTGAAAACTTCATATTGCAGTCTTCAAAAAATTAACTTATTTTCTATCTTAGCCTGGTATGAAAAAGTCACTAACCGCCCTTGCTTTGATAATAAAATTATCCAAATATCCGAGAAAATTGTCACGCCTTTTTTCTAGAATAATCTTTTTTCCTTCTTTTCTTTAAATCCACTCATCCTGACCTCCAATATTAAATCCTCTAATGTAGAAACAGTTAACCTGCTCCACCCCAACACATCGCCATGGGGCCACCGTCCCCCCCGTACTGCCCCCAAGAAATTCGGGGGGGGCGGAATGGGCCCCTTGGGGAATTATTTGATTTGATTGCGCCCCCCTCGCCCCCTGACCCGGCCGAGGGGGAGAGTTTTTATCCCATCCGACGAAGAACATAATCACTGCAAAGTGTTACGGTTTAAGGAACAAGAGAAAGTGATACAATGGGATTTTTAGAAGTACGTGAGTATTTTCTACTCGAGTGCAATGTTACCATTATATTATGTAAGAATTTTAAAGTTTTACTTACATAAATCTAATTACTTAGCAGGCTTATTGCAATGTGCAAACAGTTATAAAAATTAATTATATAATAGTTTCTATGTTCATTATTTCGTCTTCAAGTTTTGTTCTTTATTTTATAACAATTAATCATAGTAATAATAATATATCTTTATTGAACAAAAAAAATTGAAGATTTATAACTACAAAAACAAAAAGTACATTATAAGTACAGTAAAAGTACTGTTTAAAATTTGCCTAAGTACAAAAGTTAACAACAGAAAACAAAATACACATATACAGTAGGTACTTAAAGAAAACAGATTTATAATTATAAATTTAGGTTTGTTATAACCCGCCTCACTAGGCTAGCCTGTGTTGAGGCAGTAATTTTACGTCAATGTATTATGCTGTGAACATACCTACAATTATATTAGAATAAAATCACACAATAGAATGGTTGCATTAATAATAAAATAAAATTGGTACAATATTAACAGCATTGGTTCAATACTAATTTCGAATTTGGGTGAGGGCACCGGTAAATGCTCTATCATTATTTTTTTTCCAAATTTTTATGTTTTTTTTAAAAAATTTTTTGTGAATCATATTTTTTTATACTAATTGGAAGAATGTTTTAAAGTCTTGTTGCAAGGTATCTGAAGCTTCGTTGACCAAAAGTAGTATGAGTTATGGGAATTTGTAGTAAATATTTGTTATTGTTTCGAGTACTGCGAGTATTTAATCTTTTTTCATAGTATTTATGTATATTTGTGTATAGATGAGTGAGGATTGTTTTTGAATATATCTGCCGAACGTCAAACACATTAATAATATTAAAGATTAAGTTCGAGACTGTAATTAGAGGTAGTCTAAGAATTAATTTTATAATAGTTTTCTGTGCCTTTATGATTGGGTCTAGTGCTGATGCAGTACCGCCTCCCCATGCTATGATACCATACTCAATAATAGATTGACAGACTGCAAAATAAATCATTTTCAAGTGTTCAAGTGTAAGTCGAGAAAGTTTCGTATCGTTCTGAAAAAGTGCATGGTTTTTCTTATTTTGTTTGCAATTATTTGAGTGTGAATATTCATTTGAGAAATGGATCAATTGTGAGACCGAGATACTTCAACTGTGTAGTGCGCTCAATGAAGGGACACTGACAAGATTCATCGGAATTAAAACATTTGTGTATTCTAATAGAGGCATCATCATGAGGCTGACCTGTTATATTTATGCTTGATGTGACATAGTTAGTTTTATCGGTGTTCAAAGTGAGCGTATTTGTATCTAACCACTTTTTTACAATGTTTAAATCTGTTTCAGCTTTTTTATAGACAGCTAGCCAAGTGTCAGCTTCAAACAGCAAAACAGTGTCATCGGCAAAACTAACTATTTTTCCCTGAATATTAATGGTACATAAGTCGTTGATATATAAAAGGAACAAAGACGGTCCTAATATGCTACCTTGTGGTATGCCATAGTTAGTTGAGCACTGATTGTTAAGTGTGTTCATTATTTTCACTTGTTGTTGCGTTTATCAAGGTAGCTCTTAAAAAGTTTAAGTTCGTTGCCTGTAATACCGATTATTTGAAGTTTGTTTATTAATTTACTGTGTGATATTATATCAAAGGCTTTAGAAAGGTCTAAAAATATTGAAATACATTTTTTGCTTTTATCAAGGTTTTTTACAATGAAGAAGTGCGCTATGATAATAGGATTTTTTAAATATAAGTTTATTTAGGAAACGAACAGTTATAAATATAAATTCATTTCATATTTAACAGTGAATATAATGTAAACCGGTTAGTTCCGTAATGAAATAATTTTTGTTATTGTTACAGATAATATGTTGGAAGCAATTCGATATTAACAGTTATAATAGTAGATACAAGTAAAAAATAAATAAACAATAAATTGATTATAGTTAAGTAAATAAACAATACATTGTAGGATTCATTTGATTTTAAACTTTTCATGGGTACAGTGGAAAATATCAATATTTTTTTTGCAGATACGCCCGGTCAAAGAGTTTTGCGAATATTTCGATTTGAAGTGTTGTACATAAAATAAGGTATACTATCTGGTATTGCTTTTAGAGCAACAAAATGCAATCCTTTCTAATTTAGAGTGATTTGAAATTCGGATGAAACGGAAATGACGCATTACGACATAGCGCAGCGGTATAGTGCGTCGCAAATCTCAGCGGCCAGAGAAATCCAGAGGACAGAGGTTCAAATAATACGAAATAAAAAAAATAAACCTTTTTGTTTTGTAAGTGAATATCCAATCTTCAAACCACTTTCAAATAAACAGGCAAAAGAAAGCGACATCTAGCGACTTTCTAGTTTCACTTCTATCACGTGTGAATTACACAATCTAACTTTGATTTTCCTCCGTTTGCAAAGAGTGGTAGGGTTACACGTTACGTTGATGATTTTCAAAACGATGCGACAGGTGTTTCAAAAAATTTGTTTGAATATATGCAAATCGGTTAATATAAGTTTGGTATTGAGGATTCCAAATGACAGGTATCTTATAAATGTATTGGCGTTGAGGATACCCTCAGTATCGCCCTGGTTGGAGATCACCATTCAGGATTGAAAAGTTACTTGAGTTGGTTTTATTTTTATTTTTCCATGTGTAGATACTATTTATCGCCTTGTTAATTTTGCTACTTCCTTTAAAACTTACTTTAGAAACCAAGTATTCATGTTTAAGTTATTGTGCCGCAATAAAAAAACACGTTTTCCTTTTTTTAAAAAACAGCAGCCTCGATGAAGTGCACACCCCTGCTGAACACCAAGCCGTACTTTCCAACTTTTCTCTTTCTCCTTTCTAACTCCTTACCCTTCCCACCACCATGCCCAGTCTCACAACATGTCCTAAAATATGGAATGCCACAGCCTCACTAGCTTTGGGCTCTGGGATTCCTATTGGAATGAAAAAAAGATTTTTCAGTGATAAACGCAAAGACGGTTAATCTCTGATCCGTTGATAAAAAAAATCAAGGTATTCGCGCGGGTGGCCCTAGCGCGCCAGGGCTGTATATCAATTATTCACCGCCGTGAGTTATGGCCGAATTAAAAAACTGTTACCCGGAGCTACCCCTGTCCGGAGCCCCCTCCCCACCCCTCAATCCCGCCCTCCCACTCCCTCACAGCCTGAAGAATGAGATTCTTTAGGTGCCTACCCAAATCTTATTACGGCAATACATCACGGTTATATGACTGATATTTTTTATTCCGACTTGAACAGTGCGAGCTGAAATTTATATTGTGATTCGATGGATGTCAAGATGTGTTTGTTTTTAAGGTTCAATTATTGCCTGGATTGAGAAATAACCAGATTATTTGGAAATAAGCGTTGTTGTAGTGATAAGAAGTAAGTAGGTTATAAGAACCGGTCATGGTCACAAAAAACTATTAATTTTGGGTGCGGTTTACCGAATGTCATTTAATTAGTGCCAAGCTCCCGGGGTTCCAACAATTTGTGCCAAGCTGATCAAAATGTATTCAACTAATCTATTATTGCCTAACCAGTAATTTAGTCGGAAAATGTGTTCATCAATAAGCAAGAAAATAGAAAATTTATTTTCGAAAAGGCAAAAAGTAGTTTGATTTCGAATGTTAAAAAATTCCAGAAAGAAATTGAGGAAATTATTGTTAAACCCCTTTGTATTCTGTCTCGACTATTTTCTGTCATAGGTCAGAATATTTCAAACATACAAAAAAAAAACAAATAAATGCTATATTTTTTAAGCTTCCTAAAACTAAAAACTTTTCAATTTTTTAGAAGAAAAACTCTTTTTTTATAACTTTTCTATAAAATTGTTAGACGACAGGTCTGGGTTCGAGTTCCAATTGCGACCATTGTTTTTTTTCTGTGTCTTGTTCTCTGTCATATTTTTGTTTAGATTATTATTGTTATCTTCAATGATACTCTAAAAACTTTTTTTGAAAGGTGGTGAAATGCTCTTAAATGTTATTTAGAAATAAAGATGATTTTTTCTAAATACAATTTTTTTTATGCAACACACATTTTATTCCACAAATGTGTTAGCGTTATCGTTAATACTATCATCACCTCATTTTTTTGTCGTTTCACGTAAAAATAATTCATATAAAATTCATGATTTTTTTTTTTTTTTTTAAATTGCGGTCGGATATTTTGATTTCAAAAGTTGTACATTTAATTTCTTCTGTGGTAAAAACTTATAGATGTGAATGTATAGCGTGGTGTTTTTCCTTTCAAATACCGTTTAGAATATGTTTCTCACTATGGTAGTAAGGGAGACACAACGAAATCCACGTTTTGTTTTTCCGAAAAGTTGACAAATCAGCATGAGGGATTACAGGCGACGTTTAATGTTCCTCGTATTGGAAAAGGCTCATGTTCAATTGATAGCTACGTCATTGTATTCCATATTATTCAAGAAATACGCATTATAACATGACATACGAATGTGCCTAAACATTTCAATAGTTGTAATTAAAATATAAAAAAATAATTAATTAAATAGACATACCTTTGTGCATCTGACTCTCGTGCTTCCGACATTTCGCCCGACGATTTTGGAACCAGACCTGCATTCAAAATATATAAACAATTATTGATATTTGATAACATACGAGTACAATTAAAGACAAATTAATATTTCGACGATAGTAAAAAAATCAACCAAAAACAACAAACTTCCCGGGAACGAAAAATCTCACGTATGTCTTTCAGATTCCGGTGTCAAGTCACATCATTTGGCCTTCACATCTTTCTGCATTTTAATAAACTGTAATTAGCATTGCCTGCCCACATTGAACCCGCGTTCTATACTGATAACAATTTAGGTAAATTACTAAAAAACATTAAAGATAGAGATCATAAATTATGCCACTCAGATATTTACCAACTATGTTGCAATGATTGTCCATCGTTCTACATAGGTAAGACAAATAGAAATATAAATATTAGAATCTCAGAACATTTAAGATTCTTAAATAATAATAATTTTCCATAGTTTGCTAATAACCTCATTTACATAGATCACTCTTTTAACAAGGACACAGGGGTTTAAATTCTTCACCGTAACAATAAAAGCAAAAAATAGATAACTTAGAAGCACTTGAAATCAGAAAATCCCTAAATAATAATTATGACCAAATTAATTTATCTTTTAGTCCCATTCTAAATATTTTTCCAATAAACCGCTCTGTTCTTCCCTAAAATTCCGCAATTACCATTACCCCTCTTGCTTACCTCCCACTCAAACACCTGAAATTTGTATATCTGTCTATATAACATATATGTTGTATATCTGTCAATATAACAAATATGCTGTTGATGATATGATAAATATTGAAAGATTATCAACATACAAACATTATTTAATTAAAGCTGTTTGTCAGCGCTTCTCAGTTAGATTATAATCTAATATAATTTGTATGTTTACATTCTTCATCAATGTTTATTTCCGGAATTTTTAAATTTATTTCTACGTACTTTACGTAGTAATTTTTTAGTTCATAATATCTTGTACACATTCATGTTTATTTTTTGTTTATTTGTTTATTTATTGTTTGTTTGTAAATATTACATAATACAATATAATGAACTTAAAATGTCCAACTAGGCAATTGCCCGTTTTAGGACATTCCAATATGATAATGTTTTTACATGTAAATTATAGTAAATTATAGTAAGTTATAGTGTTGACTATTCTGTTGGTAAAATAATACATATGTATATTCATATTCTAGAATATTTTCAGTTATACCATGACATTTTTTACTATTGTTTAGCTGACATAATAAACTAAAGTAATATTAATAGATAAAACAAGAAAAATGAATTTGAAAATGAAAATGAATGAAGAAATTCTGTTGGTAAAATAATACATATATATATATATATATATATTCATAAAACTAGTATACTTTCAGTTATACCACGACATTTTTTTTACTATTGTTTAGTTGACATAATAAACTAAAGAAATGTTAATAGATAAAACAAGAAAAATGAAAAATAAAAACTGAAAGTAAAGAAGGAACTTTTCCTTTAAGGAAAAATATCACGCAGAATTGAGCAATTTTCGAACTTACTTTATGTAAAAATACAGTTACTTTAATGCTAATATAATACCAATATAAATTAAAATGTAAAGAAAAACAAAAATTACAATTCAATTAATGTTGTTTAGCATATTCTCGCATTCAGCTCTCCCCAAGACCAGAAGCCAATTATTTACCTGCATACGCAGAATGTTAGTACTCTTTGCCTTCCATGCATCAGGTATGATATTGAGCAATTTAGGGCCTAAGTATGAGAATTGTCTCTGTGCTAAAGATGAGGAAGTGGTGGACGGAACTATTGGTTTTTTTTGTATATGAGGATTTCTTTTTCTTCATGTATGTATTTATAATAGCTTACTATTTTTGCTTTATACTGTCACTTCAAATGCTGAACTCAAGACCAATAGCGCGAAGGAGCCTGGGAAGACCAAGACTAAGAGCCCGCGCAGACAGCTAAGCGTTCAGCGTTCAGCGTTCACTGGCGTTCACCTAGCGTTCGTCCGATTGCGTTCTACGCGAGTTCTAACACACACAGCACATGGTCAAATATTCTGCGTTCCATATTCTGCGTTCGTATTTTGATAGTTCGTCTTCAGAAGACGAAGCATTGCTATTGTTGACTTTGGAAGAGTCTAAAAAGAAAGGAAGACACTGGGAGCTTCCGATTAACAATGAACGAAATGAAAAAGGAGAGTTCAGTATTCTTTTTCCTGAATTACAAAGATGAAGAACGTTTCTTTATTTAATAATAACGTTATATTTATATAGCGCAATTGTGTGTCATTTCACTTCGAGTGCTTTACTTCCGAATGTCATTAAGTAGCTTTAATGAATTGCATAATTATAATTATATAATTATAAAATAATAAATACAATTATATTATTAAATTTTTATAATTATATAGTCTGTGTCACTAAGATTATATAAAAACTGCCTTACCCTTACTAAATCAATTAATTTTTCGGTGTCAGTCATCTTGCGAACGAGGCGTTCCACGAGTTCTTTGTAATTCTGACAATAGAACGCAAGAACGCAAGCGTTCACACTGACCGGCGCGGTCCGACCGCCGCTGTGTCTGCGCGACGCTATAGTGGTCAACTACTTACAAAGTCATCTCTCTATAAACGTATTTATCTTGAAGTACAAAAAAAACTAATAGCTACATTATTTATTTCGGAAAACAAAACAGTTGGTACTTAATATTGCCTATTTCTCAAAAGCCATTTGTAGGACACCCTGACAATTGTTTTGGCGCACTCGGCGAGGGCGAGGGTATTTGAGGGGTGAGTGGGTGCGTTATGGGGTGAGGAAGGGACAAGGAGTGGAAATGGCTTGAACTGGGGTTAAGTCCCGTTTATCTCACACTTAGTCCGACACAACACACTACTTACTACAATTGATTCTTTTATCCTCGATCTCGACACCGGCACGAAGGGGGAAATTGCAAGCAAATTGTGAACACCGAGACAAAAGGGATAACATTACATATTAATTTGTACAATGTGCCGTTCAATGATTGGATTTTTTATCTTAAGTACCGCTTACTTAACTTGATTTTAAACTTTGTTGTAACGGGGGATTATCTAAGAATCTCTTTACTTTGCAAACTATCTGTTGTGTTTCGTTTCACATTAATGCATTTAGTATTCATTGAATAGTGTCGGTAATTTTATACGATGGTTTTAAATTATGTATTGCGGTAATCTAATATAAAAGACATTAAATATCATAAATTAATCCGATTAATCCCACAGAAACCATAATACAATGCTGAACAGACGTAGATAATTTGACTACCTCTCGACTAGCAATCTGAAAGTCGCGGGTTCGAATCCCGTGCGCAAGTAAATTTTATTTTATTGATTTGTGTTCTTTTACAATTTTAAAATAAAAATAATAAAAAGTATATTTTCGACACGTTTCGGATTGGAAGATTCTATCAGTACCTACCGCCCTGGTCTAAGACTAGCACTCAGAATTCAAACATTGCTAGAAATGTCTTTCGCCGCGTTTGGTGACCAGGTCTGAATAGCTAGGTACTATCTCACTTTCCTCTTTCCCATCCCCACTCTCTTAAGCCTCACAACATACCCCGATTGGGGGTGCCATAGTCTCACTGACTCCAGACGGGAGCAGTTGGGACTCTTGTATGGTATTCATATAAAAATAAAAAGGTAACCTAACCTAACCTTAACCTTCAGATGAGTGTACAAATTGGCTGACGAAAATTGTTGCAGAAATAGGCAGAATGAAATTGATAGAATTGGTACCTTATCTATGTGGCAACCACTTGTGCCGCATTAATTGCGCCGCCACTGAACTCTGACCGAACGCGCTGGAAACTACGAAGTACCTACAGTCAGTTTCTACGGCCACGCCGCCTCGTAAATAATAATTCCGCCACTTACGCGAAAGGCCTAGAACATGTGGCTGTACCATACAAGTGCCCACAGAAGGTTCGAGCGATTTCTCAGCTTTGCGTGAATTCACCCAGCATTACTTACCGTGAGACTAATTACTCGCCGCGAGTATATAAGCAAGCGCTTGCTCGCTGAGTACCAGTTCAGTCTTCATTCATAGTTCGACATCTACACACCGGGCAGTGATTCAGTGTCGCTACGCAATATCCGCCCACGCGGGCTGATATCGGTCTCGCAGCAAGTGATTTAACGCATATCCAGTGTGACTTCAGGAACATCTTCATAACACCTTTGAGGACTCCATCTCTAACTACCATCTCGACATGAGATGTCAACCAACAGCAACCGGCAACGAGCCAGCAACCAGCAACAAGCCAGCAATCACAACCAGCACCACAACCGGCAACGAGCCAGCAACCAGCATCCTCATCGCCTCTCAAGGTTCCTTCCTGCGTCACGTGTATGTGTCGACTGAAAGACCACACAGCCGCCATACCTCGTCAACGCGACGACGGTCGACCGCCTGGACCAAGGTCACTTCTACACCGCCATCGTGTAGAGCAACACGCCGGCTCCCTGAAGACCAGTGATTTTCACCGCCGTAGTCTCCTGACCTTCTTCACTCATCATCGCGCAGCAGCATCACTAACGGTACCACTCCACTCCGCTCAGCTCCGACCTCGCTACGTAGCGCAACAATAAAGACTGACTCACTGACTGACGCCTTTTATTTCACGCCCCGTCTCTACCGATCCGGCCAGCTCCCTCATCTAGATCAAATGGGATTATTTTAATGGTGACGGCTATAATTTAAATAACAAAGAGTAATATTGTGATAAAATTTCAAAACGATCTGAAAAGGGTTTCCCATTTCAAGCGATATGATAAATGATAAGTAACTCGGCATTTTCTATGAAACAATATCAAACTAGTCGCTTTGCAGAACGTTGTTTGTGGAAAAGCGAATTTCGTTTTTGGGTGACAGCCAAAATAAAGCCAGCCAGCTCGTTGAAAATCTATGACTGTAATATAAATTGTAAATAGCCATTCAATGTGAAAATTCTCCAAACTCTGGACTGAATTTTGAATATCACAGTAAAATTTGCAGAAGTATCTACGTAGGTAGGTACGTTGTGAATATTTGATATTGTGATATGATTAATTTTATTTATGCATTTATGGAATTTAATTTCATGGTAACCATTATTAGCGAAAATGATATGCAATTAAAGTGGTAAACAATGTTTAGGTACCTACTACAGCAGTAATATTGGCAACATTATTGCACTAGTGTCACTTGGGCCATTAAACAAGCAGCGACCGAGAATTCTAATTTCTTACGATCGTACAGGGCGGTTCCAATGAGAAAGATTAATTATTCTCCGTACCAGCTTTTTTAAATAAAAACTCAATATCGATTTTATTTCATACAAAATTTGCTTTAATTTATACCTACACTCAAAAATGCTGAAAGGCGTGATGATAAAACTATTAAAATTATGTACTTTTTGTAATTATTTTTTGATCATAAGTATTTATAATTTTTCAATAATTTCTAAGCAAAATAAGAATGTAATTTTTTAAAATATATTACTTTGTAAGACCGTAAATAAATAGACAAACTGAAGTATTTTCGTCACAAAACACGTGTGCGGATTTTTTAAAAATGAATCAATAAATTCCCAGATAATTTATTGATTTATTTTACTGCATGATTATATGATTTGAAATGTGTGTTGTATAATACAAAATTTTGTTTGAAAATTTAACAAATCTGCCAACGACCTACGGTAAAACCTTACTGTACTAAAAATAAACATATTTTCTTAAAAGTTAAAATATAACTTTACTAGAAAAAAGAAAGTCTTTCGAAATCAAATTATAATTTTTTGTGGAAAAGAGTCAATACG
The DNA here is from genome assembly GCA_929108145.2 of Limnephilus rhombicus. Taxonomy (NCBI): domain Eukaryota; kingdom Metazoa; phylum Arthropoda; class Insecta; order Trichoptera; family Limnephilidae; genus Limnephilus; species Limnephilus rhombicus. The sequence continues at coordinate 44,506,673 of OV815273.1, read as the reverse complement.
TCTAAAATTTGATTTAAAAATGACATATTTCCGGTTTTGTCTAGTTATTCCCTCTTAAGCGTGTGAATGAATTATTAATAGTGTGCTCTTTTGATTTTATGTTACACGAACACCTCACTGAATCGAGGTGTTCATGTTTCTATGTAGCGTGTGTTTTACGTTTACGTTTTATGTTTGTCATAATGAATAAATAATGGTTTTAAAAATTAAACCCCACTTAAACCTCCCCTACTTCCCTCAGTTTCATAACATTATCAAAACCGATTTTGAGAATGTATTTTTTTTTTTAATTTACTCTTTTATACGCCCATTTGGGCTTTTACATTAGATACTAATGTTTACAATTTTTTACACAAGGGAAAGTAATAAACAAATTCTTTCAATCAAATTAAAAAAAAATCAAAGTGTGCAATTCACACGCGGTAGAAGTAAAACCTTTAGAAAACTAAAGTTGACAGGAATATGAAGACTACGAAGCACCGCACAAAGAGGGTACCGATTATACTACCTCATTCTCTCGCAGACTAAATCCTATAGATGTATCTATGTGTTTGTCACTTTTTAGTGTCGCTATTTTTCGTTTCATCGTGTTTCAAATTACAACGGTGCTAAAGAAGTTTTCACTTCAAAAATTAAACAATCATAATAATAAACTGAAATTATCAGGAATATTATCTGTGTTTTGAACATCTAATTTGTTATATTAAAAAAGTCGATATCAATGGTATATTCGTTTGCTAAATAATGTATATGTCGATATCTGCGTAGGCGAGGAATTTTCATAATTTTTTGTGATTGATGATATTGAAGCCTAGTGAGTCGTGTAGTTATTGTTAAATTGACTGTACCCAGAAATTCACAAGAGTCGAGTTCTGAATTTACAATTTTCGCTTATCCTGAATGAAATAGTTCCATCGGCACATGGCAGTATGACCTCTTAGAGCTCTTGGAAGAAAAAATAGATTCCAATAATAGTTTCAACGGATCTCTTAGTGGCATGATTTACATATTAGAAGGATAATGCCACAATTTCAAATCATCAGAAATAGGAAATACTTCACAACTCCTTAAGGATGTCTGCCACGGAGGGCGGCACTGGGCAGCAGTGGTGCTGGGCGGCAGTGGGGAAGGGTAGGGCGGGCGCAGATTACCCTTCGGGCGGTGCGGGCGGGGCGGTAAATTCACGCAAATTTATTGCCGCCCTGTCCGCGCACGTCCGTCTAATCTAATTCCTGGACAGGACTGGCAACTGGCAACTGGCAACGAGGGGTGGAGGGATGGTTGGGGGTGGGGGTGGGGACCATGCAAATCAAGCGAGCAGCAGCAAGCTTTGTTGCAGTCGTGGATTGCAGCTATGGATTTTGATGCAGCAGCCTGTGATGTAATATGAATTCCTAAAATGTACAGGGACAAGTTAGAACCTGTTCAACTGTAGGTACCTAAATGATGGCCGATAGATCAAAATAGAAAACTGTAGAAATCTGCAACACGAAAATACCGCATGTTCAAAGAATTTTTAGCATAATTATGAAATTGATTAAAATATAGTACCTACATAAATATGCATGTACTATCACTATACACTATTCAGATACTATCCCATCCTTAACCCCTCACTTTTCTCCTAGATCTAAATTTTATGCTTACAACATTTCCAAAATGGTGATGTTAAACTGGCCGTTGGAATGTTGGGGATCTTGTCGTAGTCTTGTTTAATTTTTTTTTTTTACTTTTTTTGCACCTTACGACAGCGCACCTACCTGTAGAATGTAAATAGTACAGAGTAGTTGTAAATAGTACATAACTATACAGTCACCCGGTTGGGCAGCGTTGTGAGTCGGGTTGAGGTGTGGGTTGTAGGGAGGGATTTATTGTTGCTGGTCTTGAAGACGACCGGATTATTTAAAAGAGAAAAAGGAGATGCTGGTAGCTCATAATTATTTTAATTTTAACACCTTACATTCTTAACTAACTTATCATTCCGCCATTTCTCCGCACGAGTTTTCAGAGCGGTTGGACTGCCATACAAACACGCACTCGGCACATACTCCTTGCTTCATAATAATCTATTACACCTACTCTTTGATTGTTCTTTTTATACAAGGTGTTAAGGCGCGGTGGACCCGCTCAAAAAGAAGAAGATGGAGAGATATGTAAATACGAATGTTAGAGAGAGAGCGCGCTAATATTAAAAACGATAATATTTAAGCGAAAATTGTGAAAATGTTTATTAAACACGACTCGTTTAAATTAGAGCAAAAATCTCGTGGGGATTGTCTAAAATAGCATTTAAAGAAACACTGTGATTTTTTTCATATTTATAACTTGTAAAATAACAGAAAAAAAATGTTTATAATAATTTTCGGAGCATACTTTGCGATTTTCTTCCATCGAAGGAATTTCATTTAATTACCGTTTCGGCCTGGCAAATGTATAGATATTAATTGTCTTCAAGAATAACATATATTTTTTTAAGAGCTTTAAAAGTTAGTATATATTTAATTAAAATGCCGGGGACGTAGGTACTTGACTTACTAAGTAGTGATTCCTGACATTATTTGGAGTAAACAGTGTATGAAATTTTTGTCTCCGATGAATTCGATGTTTATTTTTGAAATTTTTTATCTTCAAAATAAAGAACTCAGCCGAGTAACCGACCATCCCTCACCCCGCCCGTAACTGTCCAATACCTACTGATGTTTTTAGATGAAAACAAAATACATCAAGAATGTTACCGGAGACTTAAATTTCATTCACCTTTTTTACTCCAAATAATTTTAGGAATCACTGGTTAAAATAAGTCAAGTACGTCTCTTAACGCCTTGCCCATTCATCTTTACATACCCAGTTTCCGGTATTCTTCCAATCACAGTCCTTCCTAAACATGAAATCACAAGCACCATCCAACAAATTACCCAACAATCAACTCACACTAACATCAAGCAACTTTACATCAAGACATCCACAGTCCCAATACTCGAAACAGCCATAAATCCGCATAGCTCAAACAAACACTACAAAATATGGGATAAAATCTCTGAACTATGTTGCCTATGCACTATATAATTCGCTTCCAGATATGTCCAAGGGAATCCAGCAAAAGAAAAAATTCAGAGCAATGCTTTAAAAGAATATTTTTAAGTAGGTACGTTTAAGGATGAAACTATGTAATTTTCTTGTCATGTTCAACTGTCTTGTTTCTTTTTCTCTTCTTTTCTTTTCCATTTACTTGTAATCATCCATATTTGTATAACCTTGTTCCCTTTTCCTTTAATTGTTTTCTATTGTTGTTTGTTCGTCTCAACCTGTCTTTTATTTTTCGTCTATATTGTATGTGAAACTTATATTTTTAATACCTAAATTCCTTACGTAAAGTAGTTACTATTTCCTCCCACCCAAGAATTGTATGTTCCTCCTGTCCTAAAATGAGTTGTGTAACTCATCGGGATTGCTCTAGCAAGAAATAAAAACAATAAAAAAATAATAAATAATAAAGATGGACTTTCATATTCTAGGTCAATTAACAGAATATTATACACATTACTTACAGACGTACATTACTATCCTACTTTAGCCTTTTACATTATTGGAATGTGTTGTACATTACATTACCATTGCGAACAAATCATTAGATTGGGTGCAGTGGGATGCAACGATAAAAGCAACCATATATCCCAATTAAGGGACACTTTCAGATAAGTGGCATTTTTCTGTAAAAGCTCTCGAATCCGAATTCTGGGGGTCGAAAGTACCCCGTCATACGCCTGACAGATGCGTTGGTTGTATGCGGGGTTAAATCGAATCGTGGCGACGGAACATGCAGTGTTATAATAAGTATTATCGTGTTTTGTCTTAACTATAGAGTATTATGATTCTACATAGTACGAAGCATAAAAAACTTTCAAACTATCAGCTCAGGCTTAATGAATATTTCGAAGCGCTGCATTGTTCGTTTTACTGTTTTGAAACGTTCAATAGGAAGAAAATAATATCCGTTCAATTTTTTTTTTTTTTTTAATTTTAATTTTATTTATTTTTTCTTTTTAAATTCTCTCATGTAATATGGCAGACTGGAATTGTATTATTATTAAATATTATAATATACTCGCATAACCCCCCCATCGGCCTCAGTATTGCGCAGGAAAAAAGAGAATAGTACCTACTCGTAGATTATGTGCATTCATAAATATTAATTGCACTATCGCTTTTATCAACGTGATGTAAATAAAAGTTGTGGCAACTAGAGGTAAAAAAAATTAGAGCTTGTAATTCACACTCGATAGAAGAGAAACTAGAAAGTCGCTAGATGTCGCTTTCTTTTGCTTGTTTATTTTAAAGTGGTTTGAAGATTGGATATTGATTTACAAAAACAAAGATGTTTATTTTTTTGGATTTCGTAGGATTCGAACCTCCGTCCGCTGGATTTCTATGGCCGCTGAGATTTGCGACGCACTATACCGCTGCGCTATGGGACGCGCTCGGCGAGGCGCGAATTTACGTATTTTTTTTTTTTTTTTTTTTTTTTTATTATAGCGACTATATACAAAAATTTTACATACAAAATGAAATGTGAAATTAAGTACAAAATATTGTATTTCTTAGTCCTCCTCACTAGGGGGTCCTGTGCCGAGGAGGACTAAAGTTATTTAAATATAGTTCATTTGTCTTCTATGTCGTTTTTAGCGTCTTCGCTAGGGTTTTCTCATTGACCTCTTTAAGCCATATTTTTATTCTTGATTTGTATTCAATTGGATTTTTTATTAGTTTTATGTCTTGGGGGAGGATGTTATGGAGTTTTGTTGCAAAGTATGTATAGTTTCTTTGTCCAAATGTGGTTTTATAACTTGGAATATTTTTTATATCATTTTTATTCGATCTAGTGTTATGCATACACGGTCTAGTAGAGGATTCATTATTTTTGAAGAGCTTCAATAATATATTTTTGGAATATATTTGTTGTACATTTGGTACGTCAAAGTTATTGAAAATTTCAGTTGAAGGCGTTCTAATTGGTACTTTCAATATGGTCTTTATGATTCCTTTTTGAATCGTATTCAGGCTGTGTAGGTACGTATTTGCAGCAGATCCCCATCCTATGATTCCATATTCAATACGAGAATGACATAACGCATAGTAGACCTTTTTCATATCCTTTTTATTTAGCACGTTTCTTAGATTTTTGAAGAAATATATAAGGCTTGTGAGTTTTTCCGTAATACCTTTGATGTGTAGGTCCCATCTAAGATTTTCGTCAATTATTACTCCGAGATATTTTATGTTTTGTGTTTTTTCGATGACGGGGCAGTAACATTGTATATTATTTCCATGGCATTCATGTAATTTTAGTTCTAGTGATTTTATTGGTTGGCCCCTTGAGTTCATTGAAAATGTTATATATTTTGTTTTGCTTATATTAAGGGTAAGCGAGTTGATTTTAAGCCAATTTTGAAGTGCACTAAGCCCTTTTTCAGCCTCATTAAATGTATCAGTCCAATTTTCTTCTTGAAATAATAAAACAGTATCATCAGCAAAACTGATTACGTTTCCTTTAATGGTAAGGTTAGTTAAATCGTTGATGTAGATAATGAACAGAATCGGTCCCAGTACACTTCCTTGAGGAACGCCATAGTTTAAATATAGAAGTTTGCTCTTTTGTTTGCCAATTTGTACTTGTTGTTCTCGCCCTGTTATATATGACTCCAATAAGTTAATTGTTGATTCGGCCATTCCTATTTTTTTTAGTTTAGTTAGTAGTATTTTATGGTCTATTGTGTCAAAAGCTTTTTGAAGATCTATGAATAAAGCTAAACATTTTTTCCCATCATCTATGTTTTTTATGGCCATGCTTGTTAGATTTTCTATGGCATCATTGGTGCTCAGATTTTCTCTAAAACCATATTGGGATGGTGATAGTAATTTGTTTTGTTCAAGAAATTGAACAATTTGCTTCTTCATTACAGTTTCCAAGATTTTTGAAAAAGAGCTTAAGAGACTTATGGGTCGGTAGTTATATATATCCTTTTTGTTACCACTTTTGTGTATGGGTATAACTGTAGCTTTTTTAAGGCATGAAGGGAATACATTTGTAGATATAGACAGATTGACCAAGTATGTCAATGGGAAGGTCAGTTCATTTTGTAGTTGTTTTATTGTTTTATTTGAGATTATGTCATTTCCCGATGATTTATTAATATTAAGGGATACAATTGCATTTCTGATTTCAGTATTGGTTACATCAGTTAACTTTAATTTATCTATTATATTCCAACGACCCGTAAAAAAACAAGGCGGCCAATGAGCGCAGACCTATCGTCGTTTCCGTTTTATATCTCAACCAATAGGAGCCTTGAGCGCAGTATGACGCTTCGCAGGTGCCGTAGTGCGTCATTTCCGTTTCATCCGAATTTCAAATCACTCTAACGGAATTAGGAAATTTCACTTCAAAAAAACTATCTAACAAATTTTCGAACCCCCCTCATTTCTCCCTAGCCCCTCCCCAGAAACTAACCCTCCCCCCCCCCTTAGGGTCGAACCCCCTCCCTTAGGGTTAAACCCCAGAATGTGAATGCTAGATTGTTGTTGAAAGAAGCAACCGCGAAGGAAAGGCGTCGGCGGGGAGGCATGCCGCATTTCTGATCATAAACTAGATATAAACTGATCATATTTGGACGATTTCTGTATCGATGTTAGGTCGGTGCCTACTATACACGCCAGTTCAACGTTGGTATGGTAATGCCGGCTTTAAGCCTGGTTTAACGCCGTTTTAAGCATATGCCGCCGTGGCAATAAGAGAATTATTTTATTGTTCCGACCTTACGCGCCGTCTTTGTAAGTAAAGGGGAGAATATTATCTGTAACCAAGAAGCGTACGGATGCAAATCCAAAATTTGAAGAAATGAATTTTTGATGCAGATTTCAAGAAATTTTCATGACTATCAGTGGCAGAAAGATACAGGTCCTATCATGAAGAAAAATAAGATTTTCAAAAATGTATACGGATACAACTGCAGAAAGATGTACACGGACTTGCATCTTTATGATTTAGTTGCATTTTGAGTATTTCGACTCAAATTTATTTGCATCCTTCTGTCTCTAACATTTACTACGCTTTCTATGGAATTAAACAATTTTCAAACATTGATCCTATCATAATACACCGCATGTCATAAAAAAATATTCCATTTAATTTTGAAGCAGAAGGACTCAAGTCCGTGTTTTAGTTTTTTTTTTTTTTTTTTTACAGTGAATACCGCACAAGAATCTCAACTGCTCCCGTCTGGAGCCAGTGAGACTATGGCATCCCCAATTGGGGTATGTTGTGAGGCTGAAGGTAGTGGGGAGGGGAAGGAGGCGGGGAAGAGGAAGGTTGGGAAGTACCTGGCTATTCAGATCTGGTCACCAAACACGGCTAAAGCCATTTTCAAGCAACGTTTCAACTCTGAATGGTGGTCTTACACCAGGGCGATACTGATAGTATCTTCCACTCTGGAACATGCCGCAAATATACTATATATTATTTTAAAATGAATTAATTGTGAAAGAACACAAATTAATCAAATAAAATTTATTTGCGCATGCCGGGTTCGAACCCGCGACCTCCGGATTGTGAGTCAAGAGTCTTATCCACTGGACTACGGAGGTCGTCTCAAGTTTGACTCAAGTCAACGTTTTTTTTTTAACAATATTTTTAAAGGCTTTGCATATAAAATATTTCGTTTTATTTACTCGTTTATACAACAAAATTGATTAATAATTTATTTTTTGTTAGCTATCAGCATGGATATCCGAAGAAGTTATGAGACCATAGTTACAGAAAAAAATGTTTTTTGGCTCTCCTGAACATTTACTTTTTTGGACTTGCATCCGTATGCTTCTCGGGTACAGATATATAATAATACATACCTGCACTCTAGCTTCACTGAGCCCCAGCCTTTGGCTCAGCTCCTCCCGCATGAAAGCGTCAGGGTAGTGCGTCTCGTCGAACAGCCTCTCCAGCTCGCCCAGCTGCTCCAGGGTGAAGTTGGTCCGGGAGCGGCGTTGCTTGGCGCTGCTGACGGAGTTACTGTTCCCTGTGCCACTGTTGCTGACTCCGTTGGTGACTCCGCTCTTGCTGTTCACAGCAATGGTGCCCTCACCACCTATTCAGATTAATAAAAAATAATTAACTATCTATTTATGAATAAAATTTAATGTATGTTTACTTACTTGCTTGCGTGTATGTGTGTATGCATGTTGTTTATATATTGCTATATTAAGCATAAGAAAAATTTGAAACTTTCAAAATACCTTCTTTCCACTCTCGCGAAGGTTTCTGGATTATTACAATTACACGACAATACATCTGAAAAGTTTTTTAATAATTACAAAAACTCTTACGAATCTGACATAACTGTCACAATTTGTGAATGACTGTTTGCAAACCATCGATTGTTCAAAATTCAATTTTTGAACTCTTTAAATTAATGAATTTAATTGAAGTACTCACCTATGAAACAAGGACGGGTTGTTTAAAAAAAAATTAACAATTCATCAAATATTTGAAGTTAATTTTCACATTCTGTAAAGGTTCTATTCAAGTTCTCTCAAGTGACTCTGTGCAGAAACGGGCGGTCCGTTTGATAGATTCTCCCATCTTAACAGACATTTTTAGAATTTAGAGCACAGGCGTCGGGTGGGAATGCTATCCTTGTTCTACCGGTATTACAATGGAAGATGCTCCGATGAACTAGCATCATTGATCCCTTCGGCACCGGTGCATAGTCGGGAAACACGCCAAACGCGTGCCCAACATTTGTACACAGTTGACATTTGTTACATGAGAACAGGTCGTTTCTTCGACTCGTTCTTGTGTTCAACAGCTCGGCTGTGGAATGATTTGCCGGCCTCTGTGTTTCCTCCTTCCTACAACATGGGTCTCTTCAAGACCAATGTTCATTCCTTCCTCTCCTCAAAAAGACCCTCCACACAGCATCCCAGATGACATAGGCCCCGAGGGAAATTATTTTCCTCAGGGCCTCCTGTGTGGAGTTAATGAAAAAAAAAGTTCTGTTATTATATCTTTATAGGCCAGTTGCTGTAAGAAACTGAAATAATCACAGAACTTAATAGAACTTTCACAGAAAGTGAAAATTAACTTCAAATATTTGATGAATTCATAATGTTTTTTTAAATAACCCATCCTAACCAATATCAAATATCTACTAATTATTTGTATTTTAAATAGGTACCTGTGTTGGGTACCAAATTTGAATGATTGTTCTTATAATATACGAAAAAGAATGTTTGTAATGTAAGAAAAATTAAAATTTGTACATAAAAAAATTGCAATAGGTGGCACGCGAGCTGTTTGAAGACTGAATATGCCGGAACTGAATACACGGAACGCGGAAGATGGGAGGGGAACATAGGAGTGGGGTTTGCGGGATGGGAAGAGGGAGAGAGGAGAGGGAAGGCGGGGAAGGTGGAGGGGGAACGCATGAGGGGAAGGCAACGTGGGAATGGAACGGGAGGCGGAAGGGGGACGGGACGAATGGGAAAGGACATGCAGGGAGAAACAATTTCTTTATTATGTGGTATTGCAACGCACGCCGGGAACTCGCTAGTTCTTAATCATTTTTTCTTCGTTTTATAAATTTTCTTATAAAGCTGTAAATTTTATCTATGCTCAAAGTGGTGACCCGACAATTCGTCCTGCGACAATTCATCCGGCCACAGTTCATCCTGCGACAGTTCATCCGGCCGACAGTTCATCCCGCCGACAATTCATCCGGCGACAATTCATCCTACCTGATCATTTAGAAGATTTTTATTAAGTAAGTATGCAATGAGGATATACGGCCGTACAACCAAAATCGATATACTTATATCTGAAGGCATCTTGAGTGGAAATCCGCTGTAAAAATATTTTTACTAACAATAATTTCGGCTCTCCGAAGAAGCATGCGTGAATAACAAAATACGACATACTTATACTTATAGGTTAGGTTAGGTTAGGTTGAATTGTCGGGATGAATTGTCGCCGGATGAATTGTCGGCGGGATGAACTGTCGGCAGGATGAACTGTCGGCAGGATGAACTGTCGGCCGGATGAACTGTCGGCCGGATGAACTGTCGCCGGATGAATTGTCGCGGGATGAACTGTCATGGAGCCGCTCAAAGTATGTTTACAAACTTTTACAGGTACGAAGTTGTTAAATATGTATTTGACCTAAAATTTTATATTAATGGATGTTTACTGGGGAGTTTGTATTTTGGGGAGTTTTAGAGTCCTCCATATTATCTCGCGTTTTAAAATTATTTAATAATTTAACTGCTACTAGCCTAATATACAATAACACTTTATCTAAAACATTCGAACACCTCAGCACAGGTTCTCCCGAGTGAGGTGTTATCAAAACGTGGGGGTGGAATGAGGTGTTTACTGAGGTGGTACTACATTTATTTGCAATTTTACTTTGATTTTATTTTGATTGTCTTATTTTACACTATGCTGATTATTTTACACTCCACCATCATGTTTTATTTTATATAAATTTTTTAATTGTTATATGAAGAATTGGGTTACATTTATCCATACATATTTAGAAAATATTGTATTTAAGGTCATCATTGGTTATGAATAGATACCTTATCAGAAAAGAAGAGCTCTTGTGTCCAATAAAGGAGCAACGACACGATTCGACGTTGCATTTAAAATTTCAACATTCTTTTAAAAAGTTATTTAAAGGTTTATTTTTTTTAAATAGCCCATAACCTAACCTTACCTAACCTTTAACAAAACGTAACCTTTAACAATTTTTTCAATATTTTAAATTACTTTTCAAGGAAGGTGTATGCCATAAAATGTTTTGTAAAAATTTTTTTTGTTAACGTAAGTTTTTTTTTTGGAAAATGTTAAATTTTAATTTATTTGTTCTGTTTGGTTGATAATTCAGAAAGGAGATTATTGTAGCTTTTATGGCTTGGTAAATAATACTTATTTTTAACTTTATGAGTAAAGCATCAGTAATATTTAATTAAATGAAGACAATATTAGCGAAACTCAATCGAAAATCTGGAAACAGAAAAATCAGAAAAAGATGCCAAATATGTTTTTATGATTTTTCTGTTTCCAGATTTTCGATCGATTTTCGCTAATATTATTGTCTATATTTAATAAAATATTTATAACGGTTTTGCATTTGCGTAGTTTTAAAATTGGCGTAATAAATTGATTTCCATTTCTCATTAATTTGTAAAATTCTTTGCCTTTTTCTTTACATTTTTGTAATGGAAACAAATTTTTGCATTAGGCACATTTTTACAATAGGCACATTTTTTGTATTACTTGCAAATAATCTACATATTTACCAGTGGCGGTCCTTGAGTTTTCAGTGAGCTACAGAGTGCTTAGATTGAAAAATACGACATCACTGATGTTGTTGTAGCTGAAAATGAATTTAATTTTTTTTTCAAATTTTCAACTTTTTATTGAAGATCTTTCAGTATGTGGATGCTGCGCATCCCTTGACTGAAAGAATCCTGAAGATCTTCACACAAAAAGTTGAAATTTTGAAAAAAAAAATCATTTTCAGCTACAACAACGTCAATAACGTCGTGTTTTCCAATAAGTAACTAGTATGTACGAGTACAGAAATACGGCAATCTGTCAGATGACTAATTTTTTTTATTCAGTAGTAAGTCCCTATCTATTTTATTAAATATTAACTTCGTAAACGTGGTAAATGGACAGATTTTGTAATTGGGAAAGACGTGATGACGGTCTTTATGGAAAAGAAAAGAAAACGAAGAAATACAAAGACTACAAATCATTTCGCAGTTGCGCAAATGTAGGTGGGCATTTTAGGAACGAATTTGTTGGTTTATTTTGCTGGATTAAAAAGCTATATTTCCAATAAATTAAGCAAAGTATGAAACTCGTACATCCACATATACGAGTATTTGTAACACGAACCAAATTGATACTTCATAATAAATTACCCCCGAACAATTTCAGCAATAATCTTCCAGCAGTTTACTACAGTTCTACAATTTATCACCGCATATTTGCGCGTTAAATCCTCGTATATTCTCGAACATCACACTGTCTCTGGGGGAGGCGGAGGCAGAAGGTAGTAGGCACCCTCTCCTACACCATCCCCGTCGGGAAGTGACTAATGACGGGTGGTTGAAAGTCTGACGCGACTTATTCATCAGATGAAACCGCTGACGCAGGTCTGTCTGGTGTCTTTGAAAGTCTCTCACGGAGACAGCAGCGAACACTTAGAATCGGGAGGATGTGAACAGAATGAAAAACTTGGGGATTCATGAAAAACAAAAGATTTGAATTTCGAATAAGACTCAAGAGCAGTTTTCAGATTAGTGATGGCCATAATCGAAACATTGCGAATATCCTAATATTGGTATTCGAAATATTTTAATAAATAAAAATTATCTTTTGAAAAATAATCGCTAAAAGATGGAACGACGGTGGCAATTTTTTTTTGTAAGAATACCACAGTAACTTCCCAATTTAATCTAATTAAAAAATAATTTCTAGGATTTAACGGTCTATATTAATCAAAATATTGAATAATAATAATAATTATATAAAACATAATGAGGCAGGTTCATGGATAGAAAATGAAGAACTCAATTGTTCAGACATTGAACAAATGAGTTTTTCTGATATATCGGTTGAATTGTTAGCCAAAATTATAAAAAATACTCATAATTGGAAAGCCACGGGTTGCGATTGGATACATAATTTTTGGTACAAACGTCTAACTACTTTACATCCTCTTTTTGCAAAAAATCTTTCAAAACTTGTCAAACAACCTCAAAATTTTCGTAATTTTCTAACTAAGGGCATTACTTATATGTTACCTAAAAGCGAAAATATTAATAATCCCTCTCAATATAGACCCATTACATGTCTACCGACAATATACAAAATTTTAACCTCTTGCTTGACAGATTTAATATATACTCATTTGGATGAAAAAAATATTTTATCTGAACAACAAAAAGGTTGTCGCAGAAAACATATGGGATGTAAAGAACAATTAGTTATTGATTCTGTAATTTTAAAACAAATTCAAAATCAAAAGCGTAATTTACATACTTGTTATATAGATTATCAAAAAGCTTTTGATAGTGTCCCGCACTCGTGGCTAATAAAAATATTAAAAATATATAAAGTTAACCCAATTATAAATAGCTTTTTGAAAAATATTATGTCCTTTTGGAATACAGATTTACTAGTAAATTTAAAAGGTAAGAAAATAGTAGTACCGGGCATTTCAATAAAAATAGGGATTTTTCAAGGAGACTCATTGAGTCCTCTTTGGTTTTGCTTAGCATTGAATCCTATGTCTAAAATGTTAATTAAAAGCAAGTTTGGAATAAAAATTAAGGGTAATACAAGAGAGAGTAGTATAGTTTCACATCTATTATATATGGATGATATGAAATTATTTTCAAATTATGAATCAAATTTAGAAAAAATGATTAAGGTAGTTAAAATTTTTTCAGATGATATTAAAATGACTTTTGGTTTAGATAAATGTAAAACGATCCATATAGAGAAAGGCAAAATTGTAGATGGAGACGAGGGTATATTTAGAAATTTCAAAATTAAAAGTATGAAAGGGGATGAGGTTTATAAATATTTAGGATACCCGCAATCGAATAGATTAGATCACACTAGTATTAAAAATGATATTAGGATTAAATTTCAAACTAGGATCAGAAAAATTTTAAAATGCAATCTATCTGCTAAAAATTTAGTAAAAGCAATAAATACTTGGGCAATACCTTTATTAACGTACTCATTTGGCATAATTAAATGGTCCAATACAGATTTAGATAGTTTAGAACGATTAATTAGAACTACGTTAACAAAGTTTAATTGCCATCATCCAAATTCAGCTATAGAACGAATTAATTTATCTAGAAATTTAGGAGGTAGAGGTATAGTCAAAATAACATCTTTGAAACACAATCAGGTAGAAATGCTTAGAAATTTTTTCCATAGGAAAGCTAATAGCTCAGAAATGCACAAAATAATTTGTAAGGCAGATAGAAACATTACACCTTTAAATTTATATGACGAGAATGCCAACATTCTTATAAATACTAACCAGGAATTATTAGATTCCTGGTCAAATAAAATTATTCATGCAAAACACTTCAATTATCTCAACCAAACGTATGTTGACAAACTTTCGTCAAACAAATGGTTGAGTATTGGAGAGTTGAGCGCAGAAATAGAAGGATTTATGCTTGCCATTCAAGATAGAGTCATTAATACTAAAAATTATACGAAGCATATAATCAAAGATATAAATCAAATTGATGATTTATGTAGAAAATGTTTAGCTTTTCCGGAAACTATAGAACATATTATATCGGGATGTTCTATATTAGCGCCGTCCGAGTATACATTTAGGCACAATCAGGTTTTAAAAATAATCCACCAAAGTTTGGTAATTAAACATAACTTGATTGACTGCCGTAATATAGTACCATATTATGAATATGAACCAAATTCATTTTTAGAAAATGAATTTTATAAAATATATTATGATAAAACTATACTAACAGACAGAACAATTAGTCATAATAGACCTGATATAGTTTTACATGACAAAATTAAAAAAAAAAACTTATATCATTGATGTAGCTATTCCAAATTCCTGTAATATTCAAAAAACTGTTTCTGAAAAAATTAGACAATACACAGATTTAGGAAATGAGATTAAAAGAATTTGGCATTCTCGGAATATAAAAATATTACCATTTGTTATTTCGGCTACTGGCATTATACCTAGGTCTCTGATTCAAAATTTAGGCGTATTAGATTTGTCAAAGAATTTATACATAAAAATGCAAAAATCGGTAATTTTAAATACATGTAGGATTACAAAAGATTTTTTAAATATTTATATTGAGGGATCAGTAGGATTTATAGGTTCAATTAGGAATTCCACAGAGCCGAACCCTCTGATATGAAAATATCTGGAGTCGGTGAATTATTTTCCCATCTGGTCTCTGGTAGGTTGACATGTTGTTCTTGTATTGTTTTGTAATTATAATACATATAGTGCAATTGCATAACGTGGATTGACCAGATGATCATTTGGGAAGTGTGTGAAAGGGTTTAGTTTTTCCTGTGGGGAAAATTAAACCCGGACATTTAAATCTGGTGCGTAAATTTAAAATATATTTATAAAGCGCCGTTTTTGTGAAAAATCACCTCAAGGGCGCTGAAAAGAAATGTGGCCCATACTCTTATTGTCCCGTCCTAAATTAAATTAGTACATACCTAGTTTACTCCGTTCCTGGAGTTATCACCATTTTTCCTTATACAGTTGAAAAATACGGAACAACGAACGCCAATTGTCAAATAAATCTTTCAAATCTATATAGACCATAATCGCGAAAAGAGTACCTAGTGCCATTTTTCTGGATCCCAGATCTCACCGTTATTTTTGGTGCTGTGTTATTCGACTTTATGGCCAGGCATATTCACCCAGATTTCACCTTTGATAAAAGATAATTTATAATCATATTATTCTGTATTTTCATAGTGGAATAACATATGTATTGAGAAAAACTTCTAATAATTTGATCATTTTACAATTATTTAATTAAGGGCGCCCGCAAACGAGAGACATTAGTTGCGGAGACTGTTACGTAACAACAGTTGCGGGCATTAAAATCTATTACGGTATATGGAGGTTGGAGGTGCGCACACGACCGACTTTTTAGTTGGGAGACTTTTATTGTACGGGTAACCGCGTCTAAAGTCTCTCGTCTGCAGGCGCCCTTAACATCAAAGATATATTAACAAATATCAAACGAAAAAATTGATATACAAATATCAGAAAAGAGATTCGGTCGCATCCAGGAATTGAACCCAGGACCTCAGCCTTACTCCCAAGTGCGACCGAATCTTATCCGGATCTGTTTCTGTAAAAAATTGTGAACTGCCTCATTGACTCCACAGCCTTGTTAGAAAGGATTGCATTTCGTTGCCCTGAACGCAATACCAGATCGAATACCTTATTTCATATACAACATTTTAAATCGAAATACGCACAAAACTCCTTGCTCGGGCGTATCTGCAAAACTTTAATTGCCCTAAGAGATATTGACATTTTCCTTTGTACCCTTAAATCATTTAAAATCAAAGTAACCTTACAATGTACTTAAATGAAAACTATTATTTCTTTTTTATTATTTTCTTTTTAATAACGTTTTATTTAAGGCGCGGCTACCCGAATTTCTTACATATCTCCCTTAAACATTTGAAGTTTTTAAGCTCTTTAAAAAAATTGTTATTTTTGAAGATAATATCTAGACGCGTTGATTATATAAAATCCTCTCGATAGAAAAAAATCGCAAAGTATGCTCCGAAAATTATTATACGAGCAAACACGTTTGTTTCAGTTATTTTACAAGTTATAGTTGTAAAAAAATTCACAATGTTTCTTTAAATGATACTTAAGATAATCCACGAGATTTTTGCTCTATTTTAAACGAGTCGTGTTTTATTAAACATTTTCGCAATTTTCACATCGATTTTGTCGCTTTAAATGTTAGCGCGCTCCTCTAACATTCGTAATTTCATATCTCTCCATCTTCTTCTTTTTGAGCCCGGCTGCGGCGCCTTAACACTGTGTATTATTATTTTAAACAACTACTTGAAACTATTATTTCTGAATTGATTATTATCTTCTTTTTGATATTTTTTACAACGTGCTTACACCATATACCTACTATAATTGTTTAATAATCACTTGATTCGTAATAACATAATCAATAACCACAACAAAATATTATAAATGGAACTTAACTGGTTTAAATTATATTCAATTTAATGTACAATTACTTTATACACAACTACATACTTCCTAAATAAACATAAATAAATAAAATATCTTCTTGACCTGATAACTATCGCAAATAAAAGTCCAAACGGCTTATGATTCCCGAGTTTTATTGAAGAATGATAAGACACCGAATGTCATAACAAAATGATTATCACAAATTTATTTCTAAGCCCCACTATTAAGTTTACGTAATAAATCTAAAACTTAAAAATACATCGATTCGTCTTTAAAATTTTTTGAAGCACGCGAAAGCTGAACTTAATAGAAAAATGAAAACTTCAATAACTAATAGTTGTTGAAAATATGCGACGTTCAGCAATGATTCGTATTATGGAAATATCTTCTCGATTCTTTCTACGATGAACGCTTCTGCTTTTGTTTTTAACTGGGATGTTTTCTCGCTCAACTGAGGGTAGTTCAGTTGGTGGCAGTGGCATGGGTGACTTCCCAACTTACTATCCCCGACACACTTATCTGAAGGGTGTGTCATAAATCCGTAAATATCGCATTTTTATTGCAAATAATAATACTTTCATGCATTTCGGTGGACACCACAATTTTTTTTTCCCTTTTCTTACTTGCTTTGACAATAAAATGTATTAAAAAATAATGGTAGATTTATTTACATTTAGTTTTCTAATCTAGCTGTAAAGCAGAAATCTTCTTGACTGAAGTGAGCTCTGTGATTTCTTGATCATTGCATCTCTTTCAGTTGTCGACGTCACATCCATCATGAGAAATGGAGTTTTATATTATTATACCATTTATTCAATCACAAATAATTCAATAACAACTAATTTATTTAAAAATAATCAAACATATCAGTTGTCTATGGATGTGCGTCATTCGTGCGAGAAAATTATTTACGTTCAATGAACTCAAATTGATTTGAATTTGAGTATCATTATCAAAATTGGCACTACTTTTGTGGGGAATATTTTCGGACAAGCTCTTACGTACCTACCTACCTACCTACCTATAATATAATATTTTAACAGAAAATTATTTTGTTGTTTTCAAAATTGTTGTAAGTAATTATAAATCCGGTGATTTTTCAAGGGTCCACGTTGTTATAATATATTTGTTGCACGTTTTAGAGTGGAAAATACCCTCAGTATCGCCTTGATGAAAGACCACCAATCAGAATCGAAACTTTCCTAGATCCACTGGCCCTAGACCACGCATGCACAACCTGCGGCCCGATTGAAAATCTTTTGCGTCCCAAAATGAAGTCTTCAACTTTCTTTGTTTTGGATTTTGGTATTCATACAAGTGGTTCTCGTAAATTTATCACATTTTCATTATATTTTATGAAATTAGAACTCTCTTGTTATTAGACCTCGGACTCTCGATTGGGGTTTGGACATATTGCTTGAAAAGTACCAGGCGCATAGCAGCACTAGGAATTTATTTTCGCAATCCATCCCAACCAGTATATATTTTCTTTGCACATTTCTCGGAAGATCGAATTCAACTGAAAAAATATTTTCAATAACCAATGTTATTGAA
Organism: Limnephilus rhombicus; assembly: GCA_929108145.2. Taxonomy (NCBI): domain Eukaryota; kingdom Metazoa; phylum Arthropoda; class Insecta; order Trichoptera; family Limnephilidae; genus Limnephilus; species Limnephilus rhombicus. The sequence continues at coordinate 44,488,290 of OV815273.1, read as the reverse complement.
TGTTGACAATAGACAAGGTATACAAAAATACTAAATACTACACACTTTCAAAGAAGCACAGCTAAATAACTTACATTTCAATATATCAGCAAGATATCAGAATAATATTAAAATCTCAAAATTTAAAACCAAGCGCATTCAAAATACTTATATGTATCTACATTATAACTTATTTCAAAAACCTCCCGTTAAATCTAAAAGTTATTGAAAATAATCATGAATTCCAACTTGAATTGAAAAATGACCTAAAACTACTGTAAGAGTTGTTATGTTCGCACATACGACAAAACAGTTAAAGAAGCGTCGCCTCTCCCACAGGTTGACAATCAAGTGTTCCTGTCGATGGATTCGCAAATTATCGTAATGGCGCGACCATCTCCTAGCAATACCGGAGAAAGAAAGCTATAAAAGGGCTAACGCACTTAAATTCGCTCTCTTTCCTTCCGCCTAGCTCATACTAGTAACATCGTGTACCTAGTTCTCGCCCGAGGCGATAGCCTCGCGGGCACCCCGTTTGGGTAACCTGAGACAATGGCGTTGCATTGGCCTTAGATTCGGTATATTAAGTGACTGTGATCCTGGAGCCCTGATCCTGGAAGTGGAGCAGCATGTCCATCTTCGCCCTGGTTGAATGCTGGCCCGCGATGTCCAGCGACTGATTCCTGTCTCCGGCTAAGGACTCTGCCCGGCAGGCATGAGCTTAGCCGGCCCCTTCCACCGCACAATCCCTCAAGAGGACCAAGGTAGTCTCCTAATTATAACTCTAGATATTCGAGCCATTAACTTCCAGTTTAGTATCATTTCAAGTACCTATCTTCCGTTCTAAAAGCCTTTAGTCATTTAGGCCTTAAATCGTAATGTCCTATTGTACAAATTGAACCCCTTTATTGTAATAAATATGCTATGTAAAACCGACTTTCAATTACATTCATTCATCTTGTCGAGAGTGCACGAACCTAACCCTGAGACGAGTCCATGTGAGATGTGAGAGGTACGTAGTAAGGCGTTCGAGCCGCTCACCGTACAGACTGTATTCACAATCATACATTACACTGGCGCTTGAACACTTTACAAGAAATGAATAATGTTATTGAAAAATGAATATATATTTCTATATAATATGCTAGAAAATCGTGGTTGTATTGTGTTTTTAAAAAGATAAATGTAAAATGTGTTAATAAGTTCGTTTAAATAAAGCCAAACATATTCAAAACATAGTTATTCAGTTGACGCGGGAACAATGTACAGATTCTAGGGCGAGTCCATTGTTGATTTGAAATGTTGATGCAAATAAACCATAAATCGGGTTAAATACTAATTCAAAACAGTTATTTGTGTAATTTTGATAAAATTAACGAGAACAATTCTATTACAACATAATTAAATACGGTTATTTGAATAAAATAGTTCCAAAATACAGCGGCGTAATTGAATTGGACCCGTCCAAGTCAGAATATTTCGGTAGAAGCACGAAAGAAATAACTCGTAAATTTGCCGCGAAAGCAATATAAAAGAAGTTTTGAATTTCAATACATTTTAAAATGCATATTTCGTTGTGAAAATATTAATAACTCTTCTTGTTATTTCAAAACAAATTAATAGGTAATTAACTAAATATAATTCATAGTTTGAAAGTGAATTTAGTTATCCCGCGCAAAAAACGAAATCGTCATGTAGATATTCAAATTAGCAAACGGTCAGCAAGTCGAAACAGAACGAAGACGCGTGCAAGCGGTAGCAATAAAAATTGTATAGATTGGTCACCGTAAATAATAAAGTCCATAAGAATTGAGCCCACGGAATAAAAACAAAAAAGTAAAATAAAAGACAAATGAATACATTTTATTAAGAAATACAAAAGATATAAAATAAAATAAATTTCAAATGAAAAAAATCATTATATTGTTTCAAACAATGCATTAGAAACTACCGTTAAATTATTTTAAAAAGAATTGCGCGAAAAATAAGAAAAACATAATTTATATTCTGTAATAATAAATTGAAAGCAAAATAAATAGGAAATGAATAATAATAATCCTTGTAAATTACAAAGAATAACAAAAAATTAAATGTTAAACTGTTTAGAAAGAGAAATGTTCTATATGCGTTAAAATTAATAGGAGGTCCTCTCTAGTAATAGCCACGGAATTCCTTCCGTGTTCGAACACGCGTCATCCTCGTGATAGGTACTTTACGGGCTAGTCCAAGTTTTGCATTTTTTCGAAGCGCGTCGCGTGCACAGAACACAAAATCCAATGAATATTAAAGTGTGAGGTAAAATTTGTCGGGAATAATTTTTGAATTCTTATTAGATTAAAACGAAACATTGTTAAATGAATTTTTACATTATCAAGGAAGTGAAATAGTTTTAAATGCTTGAGTTAATTACGGAATGAAAATTTTATAAATTTTTTTTTTTTACTCTTTCCTGGTAGCATGTCTAGTATTGTTGGATAATAATAGATCTAGAGAATTGAAAATGCTTAAGAGGATAGTACACATTGAGATTTAAAAAGAAAATATGCAGTTCATGAATAATATGGTTTCAAATTCGAGTGAAAATTGGAAATAAATTAAAATAGTGACTTGTATAAAATCGTGTATATGATAAAAGTTAATAACTTGACGGTATCACCTGACTAACGTATCTTGGAATTTAGATGTAAGTCCAAAAAAAAAATACAGTCTAACAAGCATACCTACGGCAAGTTATATAAAATCATGATCCTTTAACAGCGACTTTTTTACATAGAGATCTATTAGACTATGGAAGGCAGATGCGACCCATAATTTAACCTCTGTGTGATTAAGTATGCTCGCGCAGTCGTATATCTCTGGAATCCAAACTCTGTTGTGAAGACGATCTTAATCTCAGAACCGCTTAGCCCGGACAAGGAAGATTGCGAACGTAAAAACCCCTCCCTAATACAAGTTAAAGAGAAAAACATATATAAACATATGTATATTTCCAAAATATTGCTTGACGTTATTATTTAGAAGCTAATTTTCCTATAAAAATAAAATAATAGTGGAAAAAAAGTTAGGAACAGATTTCAACTAGTAAGATCATGTGGTAGAGAAAAAAAAATCAAATCAAACTGGTTTTTTAGTTGCAATGTTTTTTTTGGTGGAATAAATCAGAAACCACAAAGAAAATTGTAGTTGAAATACCCAAGTTGTAAAATCATTATCATTTTGAAGGCTAATCTTATATATCATGAAAAAAGATAGTGATGGTAAGTAAGGCGGATGCGAAATTTACTGTCACAATTCAATATATAAGACAAGCCCGGGTGTAATTAATTGAAAAGTAATCTGAGATTGTACATCAATCAAGTGCCGTAATAGACCCCAAAACAAGTTGAACAATATTGCAAAACACATATATGAAAATATATATGTATTCCCACGAATTTTTATTTTAAAAAGAGGAAAAAGTTGAAAACAGAATAGTTGAAAGATTTTAAATAATGAAAAGTAAATAAATACTAGAGAATTTAAATTTAACGGAAGTAATAAAAAGTAATAGGAAAAGGTTAAAATTTTAATTAATTACAAATTAAAAGTTAAATTCGTTCATGAGACATAGAAAGTAGAGAAAAGTTTGAGAAATAACGAATGCACGCGCGTTATGCATAACAGCAGACATAAGTACCTACGCAGTAACAGATGGCCCGGCTAGGAAAGAAATTTTGTATATGAGAGAATACGGTACCTATGTAAAGCGTTGTAGAAAACGGCAAAAATTCAGGAAAGGTATAATTTGTATTGAGATTTTTTTTTTTTTTTTGTAGAAAAATAATTAAATTCTTGTATAGTTAGTTCTTTTTTGCTCTCTTAGTGATTCTAATATTAGTTATTTGAGAGTTAAGAATGTTGATTTAATCTGAGATCAGAGTAGCTAACTGAAATCTAGTTGAAAAAACAGGAGAGAGTGCAATTGAACAAGCTATTACGAAATAAACAGAATTCGGTCAGGAAAATATTTTTTTTTGTGTTTTGGAAGTTTAAAATAAACATTTTTCATAAGAAAATAATAAGAATTAAATTAAAATGATACGTTCTCATTCGTATAATAATAAAAAATAAAGATCATACCTGGTTTGAAAAAAAGGGAAGTAGGAATACTTGACTAATGTGGTTTGCTATTAAAAAAGGCGGGAAGGAAAGAAAAACAAAAATTTTGTATATAAAGGTAACCATTTTTGTATGAGATTATTATAAATAAACTATACTATAAATGTTATGTATATTATTGTATATAAAGGTAACCATTTTTGTATGAGATTATTATAAATAAACTATACTATAAATGTTATGTATATTATTGTATATAAAGGTAACCATTTTGTATGAGATTATTATAAATAAACTATACTATAAATGTTATGTATATAATTGTAAATAAAGGTAACCCATTTTGTGTAAATATTTATGTATATAAATTTTCGGTGTTGTTTATAGAATAGGTATATCTCTCTTTAAATTTCTTTTTCAATAAAAGTTGTGACAAATAATACAATACGTCGAAAAGTAAACAAGAAATCGAACAAATAAGTACGAAAATAAATTTTCAAATAAAGTCAGATTGTAAAAAATAAATTGAATTTGAAAAAAGGTAGAGAGATTCTGCATAGTTATAACAATTGTCCTGAGCTAGTATTGAAAAATAAAATGTTGAATAATTCAGTTAAAAAATAAAACTAAGTCTCTTGTAACGATGCGGAAGTAAAAAGGCCTTCGTTAATAAAAGCTGTTTAACACAAAACGGAATATGTTTTACATATTAAATAAATAAAAGTAATAAAAATAAATGTTTTTAATATTTTGTCAAATAGATAAACAATTTAGCAAGAACGAAATAAAGAAAGAATAAATCACGAGCATTCGTAAGGATTAATTGGTGACATTCGTAGAGATTTTTTGGTGTCCATTTTAAAAAATAGAAAGTAGTACACGAATTTAAAACAAAAAAGATAATCATTTCTTACTTAAGTTTAAATGAAAAAGATTTTTAATGAATAAAATTTTATTCTTCTTGACTTGTGTTACAAAAAAGACAACGTTGGATCGTTGTTCGGAAATTATATTGTGCTTTGCGCAGATATTGAGTTCTAAGTGAGCTCAAGAAATGTAATACGGGTACGGGTACCAGCGTATACATTTCTAGTTTCAAAACATTATAGGAAAGTCTTCCTTAGAATTAAGACAAGTGGGATTGCCAAGAGAGTAATCTTGGGCAATAAAAAAAAAAAAGAGAAAATTTGTAATACAAGAAGAGATACGAAATTTTTTTTTAACACTTCCAAGTGAGTTTTGAGTAATAGTCGAATAATGAAATATATATACTTAGTTTGGGTCTAACTAGAAAAAGACCATGGCGCCCAAAGTTAGAAAGGAACAGAAACATGTATTTACATATTTTAAATAAAACAAAGTTAACATTGTAAGGAAACAACGTAAATAAAACAAAACATAGATATTGAAAAGGGAATATTACATTGAGATGTATTGTGAGGTCAAAAGGTCCGTGACGTCACAATAGAAGGAGTATTAATTGGACTTAATGTTGTATTATATTGAAATTGAAGCAAAAAAAATTATATCAAGTTGTGAGAATAAGTTGAAAATTCCTGTCAAATAATCTTTAATAAGAAAGTTATACTAATTAAAAGGAATTTGGAATAAAAAATTAAGAAACAGAAAGAAAAGAAGTTCTTGCTAGCAAATTCAATTATAATATAGCGTTCAAATGTATATAATTGTATATATCTTTTTGTTGTTAATTTAAATGTTTATATCTCTCTGATTTGCTTTCAAACAAATAAAGTCGTTCAGTTAACTAACAAATATTAGATTTGGAAAATAATTTTTTTTAGTATTTTGATTGATTGAAGTTTAATAATAAATTTCTGTATAACCTGTGGAGTTATCCTGGGGTTAGTGTTGGAACATGTAGGTGTTTTTGAATCGGGTATGTACCCACCCTAATTGGGAATACAGAGAGATAAAATAAACTTTGGTTGTTTAGAGTATTTGAAAGAGAAAAACATAAACAGGTTCGAAAAATTGAGATTTGTATTAAAATCTAAAAGTTCATGGAAATTTTGTAATGAAGAGAAAGTTAATTGGTATTAATGTTCAAATCTTAATAAAAGTTCATGGAAATAATTGAGTTTGGTAATAAAAAGTTGAATTTAATTAAAAACATAGTCAAGATTTTTTTTTTTTTTAAAAAAAGAAAATAAATTTTAAAATAAAAAATTAAAGTTTCGTTAGCAAATTCAGTTATGCTTAAAAAAATTGAAATGTATATAAATTGTTAGCTTGTAAGATTGAAATGTTATAACATGTAAACACGCGAATTGGATACTTCGGTATTTAAGCGACGAAAGTCAACGTGTAATTCACCGTATATCGGTGTTGTTGTAAAAAAAAGTCTGTGTTATTGGAATTTAAAGCGTATTCGGTTGAAGATGAAGTTAAACAACTTAGAGAGAATATATATTATATTGAAAACTATCATAGATCTTAATTTTCTAGTGATGTTCTGTTTTTTTTGGTTATTTGTTTTATATATGTGTCTGTCAAGCGCAATCATTGAAAAGGATTACTATGTGTTCGAAGGCGTTTTCATTTGATTTGGTCAGTAAGACAGGGTCATTGTTTTTTAACATGACGTGAGGAAGGTGTGTGTCACCTTATTGTTTACGCCGAGCACAATCATTGGAAAGGGAGTTTCCTGTGGATTGGTTAGTGAGGCAAGATCATTGTTCTTTAACATGATAGTGTATGCATACAAGGGATTGGATCTCTATAAAAATGATAGGATTTAAAGTATAGCCTTAGAATTATACCTACGTTACAGGATTTAATATATGCCTTATAATTATATTATAAACATGATAGGATCCGTATAGCCTCATAATTATACCCATTGTAAACTATGAAAACAGAACTGAAGATGGCTTAAGAGAAATTCATCAATAAAGTTAAAAGGGAATAAATCGCAAGTTACAATAACACAGCAAATTTAAAAAAAATACTACTCTAATTGGTGCATGTATTGTATTGTAACCCTTTAGTTTAGGTTGTAAAATGCGAATATGTATCAATTTCGATTGATTACATGACATTAAGTCGGCATTAAATGTCCATTTAATGGGCGAGAGAAAAAAAAAATGTAAATAAAAAGTGTAAATATTCAAGAGGTTCATGTCTTGTATTGTCCTCTACACAAGGTGTAAAATGCGAATATGTATCAATTTCGATTGATTACATGACGTTTAGTCAGCATAAATTTTTGAAATTTTTTTTTATTATTTTTATTATTTTTATTAAACATTACATAATGAATATAACTGATAAATGATTGGTATTGACATAAAAATTTATGTAAAATGCGAAGGAATTGACCTCGGTTGTTCAGAAAAAAATGAAATAGCATTAAAATATCCATTGAATGGATAAGAAAATAAAATAATGAATATAACTGACGATTGGTATTGGCATAAAAATTTATGTAAAATGCGAAGGAATTGACCTCGGTTGTTCAGAAAAAAATGAAATCGCATTAAAATATCCATTGAATGGATAAGATAAAAGAATAATGTATATAATTGGAACAGGATTCATTTCAGCAAAGTTTTTTTAAAATTATTGCGAGGAAGAAGGTGATGATTTGCTGCTACAGCAAATAATTTAACAGTTTATGTTAAAAAATTTGGAAGATCAGCGTGTTTTGTATCGCGAGAGTAGCGTGTTTTGTATCGCAAAGGAGAAAAGGGAAAGGTACAAGTTCTTTTGCAATAGGGTTGTTTAGCTTGGCTCACAGGTAGATAAATTCGTTCTTGGCTCAGTAGGTAGGGAGTGTTAAATTAGTTGTGATAATGACAACTCTATGTCTTATAACCTACAGCACATCCAGAAATGTCTGGGAGAAACGAGAAAATATCTTCAGGGTACAAGGAACAATTTTTCAATAGAACTTAAATGGAAACTTACGATGACACAAATTAGAATGGATACTTCTTCAAGAAATCAATATGAATACTTTTGCACCATAAATAAAATTACTTCTTCAAAGAATTAAAGGAACACTCTTCAACAGTCCTGCAAATGCAATAATGCTGCGTTTACAACATACCACATTTTCGGTAAATGCCTAAGTCAAGCCAGAATAGACCTGACAATCTTCTTACATTATATTGGACAGAGAAGGCAGTGTTATGTTCGCACATACGACAAAACAGTTAAAGAAGCGTCGCCTCTCCCACAGGTTGACAATCAAGTGTTCCTGTCGATGGATTCGCAAATTATCGTAATGGCGCGACCATCTCCTAGCAATACCGGAGAAAGAAAGCTATAAAAGGGCTAACGCACTTAAATTCGCTCTCTTTCCTTCCGCCTAGCTCATACTAGTAACATCGTGTACCTAGTTCTCGCCCGAGGCGATAGCCTCGCGGGCACCCCGTTTGGGTAACCTGAGACAATGGCGTTGCATTGGCCTTAGATTCGGTATATTAAGTGACTGTGATCCTGGAGCCCTGATCCTGGAAGTGGAGCAGCATGTCCATCTTCGCCCTGGTTGAATGCTGGCCCGCGATGTCCAGCGACTGATTCCTGTCTCCGGCTAAGGACTCTGCCCGGCAGGCATGAGCTTAGCCGGCCCCTTCCACCGCACAATCCCTCAAGAGGACCAAGGTAGTCTCCTAATTATAACTCTAGATATTCGAGCCATTAACTTCCAGTTTAGTATCATTTCAAGTACCTATCTTCCGTTCTAAAAGCCTTTAGTCATTTAGGCCTTAAATCGTAATGTCCTATTGTACAAATTGAACCCCTTTATTGTAATAAATATGCTATGTAAAACCGACTTTCAATTACATTCATTCATCTTGTCGAGAGTGCACGAACCTAACCCTGAGACGAGTCCATGTGAGATGTGAGAGGTACGTAGTAAGGCGTTCGAGCCGCTCACCGTATGTTAATCTCATCTCATCTCTCAGTACATTACAGAGTTCATACCTATTATTGTTATTATTAATTTTTTTCTTTATGTATTGAGTTTTTCTTGCTTATCTTTTCGTTATTATTTGAAATATTTCATAATTACTTACATGATGATTACATATAATTGAACATGAATTCTCTGACCAAACTCAAGAGCCTTGTCTCTTTATGGTGATGAAAGGCTATTTTTGTATTCATTTGCAACACCGTATAACATGTAAAAAATGTATACTTATTGTTAAAACATACAAATATTAAATAAATAAAAAAACTGACCTGATTTTAATAAGTGGAGGGTGAGTGCAAAGGACACATAGGCGTCAGTTTATGTCTTATAGCATCGGAGGTCACGGTTTTACACAGTAATTTTTTTTGGTCTATGGTTCGATTTGGGTTGGACCTCTTGCTAAAGACAATTGGAAACAAACGAGTGTGCTTTAGACTACACAACTGAAGTAAAACTTCTTTAGCTCTTGCGCCTACAGTGTGATACAGACAATAGGCCTGCACTGTGTTTTAGGTATACGAAACGTAACTGGCTATGAGAGAAACAGAGAAAGAAAATGCAGCTCTCTCTTGCCCTTACAGTAATATACGAAACTTAACTCTCTCTCTTTCTATCTTCACTAACTTATATCTCCCTCTCAACTACCGTTCGCCACGCTTTTCGTAACGCTCTCGTAACGCATTCACCAGCTTACTCCCCAAGTCAAGCGTGCGCGAAGAAGTTTTTCTTCAAAATATTCCAAATTTTTCAATAAAATCGTTAAGTGGATTTCTTCTGTTTCCGCAGTGTTTATACTCCTTCCTAACCCTTGACCCTATTATTATATGAGATTGGGTCCCGACGCGCGACGCCTGGTACCGGTGACAAGATCATCGTAACGGCCAGTTAACTACCACTCTCCGCGTAATCGGATAGTTAAACCTCTCACCCTAAGGGCTGCTTCTAGCTACTAGCTAGTAGTTACTCCAGACTTAAGTGTGTGTATCCATTAACTAAATTGTAACTGAGGAATCTACCCTTATTAAACACACTGTATAATTTTAAGATTTTTGTAACATTTTGAAGGTGTTGGATATCAGAACACTTTCGTGCCTGTAAACTTGGCCACCCTGACAAATCGGCAATCGCCGAGCACTTAATCGAGACCGGCCATTACTTTGGATTTGTCTTTGAGGTCCTGGGAAGACCCAAAACTCATAGAGCGCGCCTGATTACGGAGGCAATTGAAATTCACAAAAATCTTATAAATATTAATAGAGACGACGGAGCTAAGCTCAATAGTTCTTGGTATCCGGTAATTGACGGTTACATCAAGGCTAAACGCAAAAAAACATGTTGAAGTATATTGTAGCCCCAGCTCGTAGAGCAGTGGAGCTGGCGACACGGTATCGCTCCTAAGTAGATAAGTACAAACATCACCCCTAACAATTACACATCTGCCCTGATGATGGACACTGCAACGCTGTCAAGAAGGAGGTAGCGTAACACGGCATAATACCTCAAAAACTAATAACAAAATAATTTTTGGCCGTGAAAATCTAAAATCGTATCTAACATTTTGAAGGTTTATCGGAATTATTGTAACCTCTGAAAATATTATTCTGAAATTAGGAATATAACCTTTTTAATAATAATAATAAATGTTTATTCCGGTATGTGGGGAGAATAGTGCAATCCCACACATTCCATAAGGGTTATAATACATAATATACAAAATATTTGAAGAGAAAAAATAAATAAGAAAAGCAGGTAAATATGATTATAGATGCATGAAACAAAGGTGATAAGATATGAGAAATAATAAAAGATATAAGAAAATAAGAAGATAGGAATAATTATTGGCTTTTAGAATTCTCTGACCACATTAGGAGCCAGTATTTTTCTCCAGTGTGCATCAATGCTGGATGATGGACTGAGGCGGGCTTCCATGACTAGGATATTACCAGAGCTGCATATCCTTTCCCTCATTCCTGCCACCCTGGATCTAATAAGGGCTGCATAGCCGGGAACTCGCCCCTCCGTGAACATCTGGGAAGCGCTGCAATATCTGGGGAGACCAAACATTATGCGGAAGGCGTTGTTGTACTGAACCCGGAGTCTTTCTATACTACTCTTCTTGTAGTTTGCCCAAATGCAAATAAGCTGCTTCAAATGTAATGCTGGCAGTGTGAGAATGTGTAATTTCTCCAATTCTTTAGTTTGTGAAATTATAACTCACATCAAGGGCGGATTTAGGGGGGGCACGTGCCCCCGTGCCCCGTGCCAAGTGCCCCCGTACTACGTGCCCACGTGCCCCCCCCCCTCCAGAAGGTATTTTTGTGTACTGTGGAGATTCCATCACAGTACAGAAACCTGTCTTTATTAAACATTTAATTTTTCTATTGGTTTGACACTTTCATAATCCTTCCTATACATACTTGAACAGTAATTGTTGATTTTTTTGCCCATCCACCCCTTGTGCCCCTCCCAGAAAAAAATCGTGGATCCGCCCTTGACTCACATGTTTTAATTATGATATTAAATAGCTGATATTAACCCTCCCAGCGACCGATTTTTTCACTCGATTTACTCTAAAACGAAAGCTCAAATCAAAGTTATGCATACCACAAATCGACTCCAGCCGAGCGATTCCACATCTTTTGTGGGATCGTTATTAGATAATGGACGTTATCTCCTGTCAAATTTCTGTGATTTTTACATATTTACTGTCACATATTTGCGCGGAATAACAAGACCAGCGTGGAATGCTGACCTTGTGTAGAACAAAGAGAATTTCGAATGCTTGAAAAAGTTTGTCAAGAGTATAGGAGATGGCCTGTATTTAGAGTCGCTGACCTAGACTAAATTCATCTTTGTTTCAGGCGCTACACGTATTGCTCCCGTCTTCTTCGGTCCTCCTCTATTACTTTTTATTTAGTGAATATGCTTTGAATTATCTATAATATAACTTTGTGATCTATAAATTACTGATTACGTTTAACTATTTTTTTCTCTGGTCTCTGCTAACAATGATTTATGTTTTTTTACCTCGACAGGTCATGTTCTATCTTGGTGAGCGATGGTGGTGATGACACTATCGCTCGATACATTATCACTCTGAACTGATTCTGTAATTATGTTTCACATGTATAAATGCTCTTATTATTTTCCATTTTTCTTTATTACTTTTGGTTTCCATTCTTTGGTGGCGCAACTGAACTGAACATGTTATGTATCGTCGTTCCCCCATAGAAAGGGGGTGGGATAGACTCTGTCCATGCACATTGCCAGGCGAACACACACCGGAGCGGTCTTCCCGCAATCCGCCTGCGCCTCCACCATCGACATGCGTTGGCCTGAGGCGTAACCACGCGGTCTCGATGTCCTTCCGTCCCCCCTCCGGTAACCAGACGCTCATCTTTTCCTCAAGGTCTTCAAAAACTTCCCCTCCTCTCCCAAGTACATTTCTTCGAGGCAAAATCGGGGAACCGGCTTAAGGGCGCGCACTTCGAGCATCGTCTGCGGATGGGCCGATAGCTATACGCATTCTCATTGGGACTGACCGGTGGTCTATGGAATACTTTCTCTGGCCTTTCTTTTTATATATTTTATATTTTTTCTGCTATTTTAGTAATTACTTACATTATAACATAATCATATAACTGTTTTTTCCTCATCACTTATTTTATTTACGGAAGGTTTCTTCGACTGGTCATAGCCGTTATTTTTATTTTTCTTTTTCTTTGACTAACACTATTATCTCTTTTTGATGTTACCTATTTCAGAAGAATTATTCCACGGGCTGCTACTTCTATTTATCTTTTGTATAATGTTAATGTAAGTACTTGCATACAGCGTAATATTATGTACGAACTTCCTTCTTCTTCTGGCGCTAACAATATTAATATTAAAATACGGTATAAAATAATTTGTAAAATGTGTAGAATAAAATATCTATGTATGTATACATGTATATATAATATCCTCAAACTGCTTCGACTCTCTTTCTCTGTCTGTACCTATATCTGTAGAGTTTTGTTGATCACTTGGTAATATTAGATACCTGGCAAAACTAAAAATATTTATTGTTGTATGTAAATACCTATTTTAATTGTAAATCTCTAATTTTAAGTCACGGTTGCAAATATTTGTATGTCACCAGTTTTAAGTCAGTAGTAATAAGTCTTAGTTGTAAGTCACTAGCTACATATAAGTCTTAAATGTAGGTTCCTAGTTATAAGTTTGAATCCTAGTTGTAAGCCTATCGTATTCATTTTATTTTATTGTATGCTTATTATATGTACAGCGCCCTTGAGATGATTTTTCATGAAAACGGCGCTTTATAAATCAGCCAAATATTATTATTATTATTATATGCATGGACATTGGAGGATCTAGAGTAGTTAAAATAAATGTAGCTTCGTTAAAAAAAAGTAGAGTCTTGACGTGTGCGGTGAAGGAGGAAACCATACGTTTCCTGATAACGCCGTTGTGAAAGTGGTGGGGTCCCCTCCAATGTCACATATTTTAATTTAGAACGTTTTATTTTAAACACGAATTCCTGCAAGTATGATTATTTATTCATTTAATGTACGTTGTACATAGAAAAATCAAATAACAGCCATAAAAACACACAAATCTGACGTCACGTCCGTTATCTAATAACGATCCCACAAAATATATAGATTCGCTCGGCAGGTGTGATGTAGATTCCCTAGTTTATATGTACGAGTACGTGTATACGGTGTACGGAAACTCGTAGTACATGCAGGGAACTAGGGAATCTATGTACATCAACCCTGGAGTCGATTTGTGGAATGCATAACGTTTTTTGATTTGAGCTTTCGTTTTCGAGTAAATCGAGTAAAAAAAATCGATCGCTGGGGCGTTAATATTAAATATATTACATAAGCTCTACACAGGAGGCTCGGGGGAAAAATCCCACAGGATATCTTTGGAGATTCTGTGAGGAGGGTTTTTTTTAGGGAAAGGAAGGAGAGAAAATTTTGGAACCAAAAAAATATAAGGGGTGGGTAGGAATCTGGGGGTCAAAGTGTCCAGGACTGTTGGAGTAAGAATCCATCCCTTTCACAAATTCCACTGCTGTGCGAGGCAATGGATCGATGGAGTCTGGCTACAGAGTTCCAAAGTTTTCCCTCAACAAGTCCGTCCCAATCCGGCCCGCCATGCAATAGGTGGGCAATCGCATCCGCTGCCAAGACCTAGACAAACTTCACCCCATGAACCCGGTCCCCCCTGCTAAGTCACTAAACGTAGCGAACCACTTGGGGTGATCTTTGGCAGGGATGTTGGTTATCCAATACGTGGTTCCCGGAGCGGCGGTACCCATACCCGCCACCCATATTGTGATACATATCTATAATTAAAATTATTAAATACTACTAAATTTCTAAATTTCCATGTAGCAGCTGAATCGCTTTTCAAAGGTATAGTTAGAAAAATTCTTAAAATATTACAACCTTTTAAGAACTAATTCAACGAAAACTTGCATTATACAAGAAACAAAGAAATATGCCTACAACCTGAAACAATACATTAAATAATTAATTACTGGAAAAATGCAGTAAGTGATTCGCCAATCAATCGTGCTCTTCATATAAGGACATATAAGAACATATTATGTTCAAATATTGGTCTAAATTCTAACATCGACATTTTCTCCGATTCACTGCCTAAATTTAAAAAGAGCATCATATCAATAATATAATTTGTTCAATGCACATACATACATACATACATACATACTCACCCACACACACACACACACACACACACATACCTTCCCACTACGCACATCACCCGGTAATTACTTAATATACACTAAATTAGACACTAAAAAGAAACACATCATAGGTACCCCACCATGAAATATACTTAATAATTGTAAATTGTTTTGACCACTGTAACTAATGTACTGTTTGTTTCTGTTTATAAATAAATAAAAAAGTTGCTGTGCCGCAGAAAAGAGTTCTTAAAATAACATTATTTATTATAATGTATACTGTCGAACGACATACGACGCCATAACAATCCAGTACGGTTATCGTTTCCTACGAATGTTTTTGAATCAGTTCCCGAAAGAGTAAATAAACCTCCCTCCCTTGTTACTCCTACCCCACTCCCAGCCTCCTCACTCCTCCCCCATCCGTCCGACGTGTTATTTCATAAAATTGCCGAGTTATTTATTTGATTACATCGCTGGCTACGATCCTCTACGCTCCGCTACGCCACGCTTTCTTAAACCGTGGGGACATTATCATAATGTTCTATTTATTTTAACAACAACGACAATGTAATATGTAAACACTGAAGTAGAAAACGCGATACATATAAACGAAAAATGAAACTCAAGACACAGAAAAATAGCCATAAAAATAACGGGAATTATAACTTTAGTAATTTAAAAAGAAAATTAAATAAGATTGATGAGAATGACGGAAAACCAATTTTAGACGTAGTAACATGGATCTGGAGGTCGCAGGTTAAAATTCCGACGCGAGCAATTAAATTTGTATTATTTTCTGAATTTACTAATTTGAAACAATGTATAGCGTATTTATGGCGCGTTCCATAGTGAAAGATACTCTCAGTATCGCCCTGGTACAAGACCACCATTCCGAATTGAAAAGTTGCTTGAAATGGCTTAAGCCGTGTCTGGTGAACAGATCTGAATAGTCAGGTACTTCCCCACCTTCCTCTCCCCCATCTCATTCCCCTCCCTATTACCTTCAGCCTTACAACTGGGTATGTAATAAGGTATGGGTATTAAGGTGGTCCAGGCCTATATAGTATTTTTTTTTCAAATATAGATGTAGCCACCCATTTTATTTGTTACACCTATCATTACTATTATGTGTAAAAAATTTCAGCCCCCTATCTTATACACTGTGTCCGGAAACTCGTTGTACAAGCGGGAAACTGGTAAATCTACATCACATTCGGAGTCGATTTGTGATATAACTTTTTTGATTTGAGCTTTCGTTTTCGAGTAAATCGGGTCCGAAGTTGGAATTTTTTTGGTTAAATTTGAAAAAATTGTTCACTAGGGGGTTGATTTCAGCTGTGTAATGTCTTATAAAATGCATTGAAGGGTAAACCGGGCTCAAAAGTTTTTTCAACCCTTTAGTTGCCGAAAATATGGAAAAATAGAAAAAAATATATATTAAAATCGAAATGCTCCGATCGAAAAAAATAAGTTTTTTGGGTTCTCTACGTGATGTAGATTCACGAGTTTCCCGCTTGTACTACGAGTTTCCGGACACGTTGTATACAAGGGGGTGTTCATCGAATTAGAAGTTTCTGACAAAAGTTCTGGATTTTAAGCAAAACACGTAATTTAAGGTATATTAAAATTACAAGTATTTTAGTCAAATAAGTATAAAACGTATTTAAATTTGAAAAAAATTTGGTAACAAAGCAATAATTAATATAATATTAGTCGCAATCTTTCAAAACTATGTTTGTTAACTCCATTTTGAATGTTTCAGTAGAAACGATTTTTCTGTTTTGTTCAACGATGTGAAGTAAAAATTGCTTTTCGTCCTCATTCGTAGTGAGTATCGTGTTGTAATCTTCAAATAGTTTAACAACTCTCTCCGCTGTATCATTAACAATATGCAAATTTTTGACTCAGCTTTTGCCTAGAAGGTATTCAACATTGTTATTCCAAGTCTTAGGAGGTAATTACAAGAAAGAGTCCTTGATATCAAGAACTAAGAGCGTTTTCAACGTTCTTTGTGTTGCAAAAGCTTCTAATGTAACCTCTGAGGCAAGCTTAGCAAAATCACCTCGTACTGAACGATTACCGCCATCAGAATTTATTTTTTGAACAATGGCCTGTTTCTCAGCATCAGACAGCTTCACAAAAAACAAGGTAAATGAGACTAGTTCATCTGACAAATACCAATAAGTGACACTCTAAGACACCCCTAGCTGCTATACTGATTTCGGAATCAATGGTTTCGTACAATTTTAAGCTATTCCAAAGTATTATGTCATTTACTGGTGCATCTGCTGCCAAAGACGCTTCGATTCTAACTTTGGTGTAGATGATAACTAACAAATCGAACAATTTGTTTTTCTTCTCTCTTGATTAGTTTAAATCTTATTACGATCAAGCGCACTGGTAACGTATTGTGTAAATATGTCACTTATAGACAGCTCAACGCACTACAAATTCATCTTTGAACTTATCCTCTAATATGCTAGCATTACTAGAAGTGCTACTGAAGCTGCACTCAAGTTCTAACTCTTGTCTCGACACCACCGAAGATGAAGCATTACTTTCAGCAGCCATTTCTTTCAATTCTTCAGATCTTTGTTTCCGTTTTAGAGAACTCTCTTTGACCTTTTCTAGTTTCTTGTCGATTGAGGTCATAATCATCTTACTCATGAGAAACGCTCTGTCTTCCGCAATTTTTATCAAATTCAAAGCGCTTGCATGGGCAATATCAAAAAGTTTGTCTAGTTCTTTTTTAAACAAATGCTCTCCTTTTTTTGTGCTTCAGAATTTCTTCCTCTATTTTTATTCAATAGCAGCCAATTCTTAAGAAACTTAATCAGTTTTTCAATGCAGTGATTTTGTTGTCTGGTCGGAATACTAGATTTACTCCATACTTTTATAAGTTCTTGAATGGAACATGCGCGGAATCTTTCACATTTTTGGAATCATTTAATATGTAGTGATAAGGGAGTAAAACTTGCCGAAGAGTAGGATGTTGGTTAAGCCTTATCAATGGCTCAATATCTCAAACCCCAAGTAGAAAAATTTCGATTTTTTTCGAGTAGATGAACACATTTTACTACACTGATTTACTTCACAGTCTACTAAATAAGTATCAAATACTGTTCAAATTTGTCTATAAAACTCTTCAGCAGTTTATTTTAATATTTATTTTAGTTTAACACACGAAACTGACCTGTAGCAAAAAGTAAAAAATTAAGCATTTTACACAAAAAATTCAGAAACAACACTCGATTGAGCACACCTTTCTACTTGAGCTATCTCGCTGAAATTTTACTATGTTATTTCTATGAATACGTGTAACAAATTCACGGGGTGGCCAAATGAAAAATAATAAAAAAAAAATTTGGACCACCTTAATGGGTATGCTATAGTCTCACTGGCTTCAGATGGTTGGGAGCAGCCGGGACTCTTGTGCCGTATTCACATAAAAAGCAGTAATATTTTTTTGCCCACCAAAACGATTTGGGTTGGGCACCCTTGATCTAGATAATAACACAAACATTAAATTTAATATATTATTAAATTTGATGTATTTGTGTAGAACTTTGCGGTCATACAAAAAAAAATATATTAAAAAAACTATGATAGTCGTAATTCTTTTTTAAAAAATTACCTCTTGATTATGATTTTTATATTTTGTTTTTGCTTACATCATGATCGATTCAAAATAATGATAAATATTTAAATATGGCAAGAAGTCATCCAACAGGGTACCTATCTGTGATGGTAATATTAGCAACCTTTGTCTTGATCTTTAAATAATTCACAAAAACTATTCACAAAATTATTCACTCACTTGTTTTTAGTCAACATAGCTTTTTGCGTGATAGAAATTTGTGTTGGTTCTATACGAAATTCAATATTCTTTAGCAGCTGAAAATAAATTGTAAAGACACAGAGTGGTAAGGTCTTTTGCTCTGAACCTAGAGAACCCAGGCTCAAACCTTATATGAAATAATTAAAAACTAATTAGAATGAAACTATGTTGTAATAAAAAACTTTCCAGAATGGAAGATGCTCCATTCAGTGACATGATTTGACTAGCTAGGTACTTCTCAACCCCTATTCCTCTTCTTCTCCCCACTTTTTTTTAAACTCAACTTCTTTTTTATGTCAACTTTGGGGATGCTGTAATGGAGGGTCTTTTTGTGGAAAGGAAGGAGTGAACCTGGGTCTTGAAGAGACCCATGTTGTAGCAGGGAGAAAATATAGAGGCTGGCAAATCGTTCCAGAGTCGAGCGAGTCGTAGAAACGACCCGTTCTGAAGTGACAAATGTCAATTGCATGCAAATGTAGGGTGCGCGCTTGACGTGTTTCCCGACTATACCGGTTCACAAGGATTCAGCGACGCTACTTCCTCGAAGCATCTTCCATTGAAATATCGGTAGAATTAGGATAGCATTCCCACCCGACGCCAGTGCACTTAGTTGCAAATCTATCGAACGGACCGCTTCTTTCAGTCGCACAACATTCCATTACAAGGAGTCTCATTTACACCGATTTCGGGCTATATATGAGACATGTCCAGAAAGTAAGTGTATTGAATTTTTATATATTTAAAAAAAGTGTATTTAAAAAAAAAACAGGATATTGTTGATACACTTGTTAACTATTTTTCTAAATAATCGCCATCCCGTTCAATGCATGTGGTGAGCCGTGGCACAAGTTTCTTTATGCTCCACTCGTAGAATTCTCCCGCCAGCTCCTTCCCCAACTTCAGAATCACTCTCTGCATCTGCTAATCGGTTGAAAATTTAATTTCATCCATTTATGCTTTCAGGGAGGTGAAAAGATGATAATCTGAAGGCGTCAAGAAGAGGAATGCGGGGGGTGGTTCAAAACATCCCAACCAAATAAGTCCAATAGCGCCTTGGTGGCGGGCGTTGTCATGCAACAAGCACACTCCTTTCATCAGCATTCCCCTCCTTTTGTTTTGAATGCTCCTGTTGAGCATAGGGTATTTTATAGGGTATCACAATATCGTTGTGCATTGATGGTCTCCCCCTGAGGCACAAATTCAACCAAAATGACGCCTTTTCGGTCTCAAAACATGCGAAAAGGCCATGATTTTTTTTTGCCCGAAATTTTGGAATTGGTACGACGCCACTTTGACGACTGTTTTTTTTCCCAGACGTGTGATAAGTCACCCACTACCATCTCCAGCTCAGAAATCCTCACCTTTTTTTCTTGTAGTTGTTACTCCTTCCGTGAGTAAAAAGCGGATCAGAGCACTTGGCGGGATTTTTGCCGACATCTTTCACGCAACTGGACACTACTAGTGGGTTTACGTACTGCCATGTTTCTGCGATGCTCGTTCTGGTCAGGAGACCCCCCCCCCCTCTACCACTCAGTGCCGCCAACCCCCAAAAAACAAAAAAACACAGCCAGTTATGGTCACAGTAGAATTACTTTCTAAACATGCGTAGTACATATAACTTTTATTATTATTTTAATATACACAACGATATAAAAAAAAACTAAAACAATAAAATATTTTCATCTTTTTGGAAAGACGGTAACTTGTAACGGTAATTGTAATTAATTGTAATTAATATTTTAAAGTGGTAATTTAACGAAAACGGTTAGGATTCGTTAATCTTATTACGCAACTCTTATTTTAAGAAACAGTGGCCTACGCCGGGTCTACGCTTAACATCTGTCGGCGTAGAAGCTGCATCTCTCTCCCGCCCACCGCCCGTTGCGAGGAGGAAACAGAACAGCAATATCTCCAGTGGGGACTATATGACATGATTTAAATTGCAAAAATGGGCGTTTTTATGTTTTTATCCAATTTAATCCGGAAACGTTAGGGGGTAGAGGGGGAGGAGGTGGGTGGTAGGGAGGCTTGAAGCGGTGACCGGATGTTGTGGAATATTTGCGGAACTTATTGAAACGTTCATTTTCAGGTTTTTTAGGTTTTTAGATAGTCGTAGCTATAATAATATAGTGCATAAACAGTTTTTGCTACAAGCATCGAACGCCTTTATTTTGTTACTACTTTTACTACCCGGTTTCGACCGATTTTCAACAATATTTATTTGTACTAAATCTTTTTTCTTTTGAACAGTTGTAAAATATGACACATACAATATGGCGCTTTGTTTATATTTTTATAGGTGATTGCTTTTTATGTGAATACCGGACAAGAGTCCCAGCTGCTCCCAACCATCTGGATCCATTGAGATTGTGGCATACCCACTTGGGGTATTTTGTTATGCTGAATGTAGTGGGGAGGATAGGGATATGGGAAAGGGGAAAGGTGGAAAATTATCTGGCTATTCAGATCTGTTCACCAAACATGGTTAAAGCCATTTTAAGCAAAGTTTCAATTCTGAATAGTGGTCTTACACCAGGGCGATACTGGGAGTATCTTCCACTACGGAAAGTGCCGCAAATACACCAAATATTATTTCAAATGAATAAATTCAGAAAATGACACAAATTAATCAAATAAAATTTACTGGCAAGTACCGAGATTTGAATTCGTGACCTCCGGATAGCTAGTCGATAGCCTTACTTCTCGACCACGGAGGGCGTCGTCACTATAACTTTAACAATATATTACGCAATTAAAATAATTGCTAAAAAACAGTAGGTACATCTAATTCGCTTATTAAATAAATTAGATTAAACAGTAGGTACATCTAATTTATTTAATAAGCGAATTAGATGTACCTACTGTTTAATTTTTAATGAGGTTCCTTCTGATTTCTACCGTTTATTTAGATTAGCCTGGTAACTAAACAACACGTAATTTCAAGCAAAGTTTAATTTTTTAAATTATGATCTCTCACTAGGGCAATACTGACAATACTTCCAATTTATGGGTATGGGTACCATCACCCCGGCAACCATTTATTGGATAACCAACACTTCTGCCAAAGTGGTAAGCTACGTTAGTGGTACGTTTGGTAACTTAACAGGGGGTGCCCGGGTTTATGGAGTGAGGTTTGTCCGGTTACCTACATATTTATTATCATATCAATCCAATAAAATTAATAATAATATTAATTTTCGCTTTTTAATGTCGTAATGTTGTTAACATACTCTTACTGTAATATATTTTAATATTTACGAAGTATAAAATGAAGTCGCTCCCGCTGTCTGTGCGCTTAGATCTTTTAAACTAGGCAACGGATTTTCATGCGGTTTTCACCAATAGATAAATTGTTCATGAGGAAGGTTTTTAGGCATATAATTTGTCAAGTTTTTGTGTAAATTTGTTGGAATATATAAATAAAGGGAGCGGGTGGTGTGGATTTGATTTAACAGATGGCGTTGGTTATAAAGGTTGGGTAATGGCATGGCGTTGTGTTTTGTTAGCCACAGCAACGTGTGGCCGGATCTGCTAGTTATAGTACAATTTAAAGAAGCTATATAAACCTAAGGTGCATAGTTCAGTAGTTTTACTGAGCACTGCTTGTTGTCAAAAGGGACAGTGTTTATGTAATATTTCCCCATTGGCATGTAATATACCTATTACGCAAAAATAATAATAACTTCGTTTTATTAGATCCATTTTATTTATAAATTTCTTTGTTTCTCGTTGTTTGGCAGAAATTCACATGTGAAAAAGTCATTAAATGGCCATTCAGTTCAATCTTTTTTACCGTTTCTAAGTCCGTTTTGTACAAATTGTGATCTGCAGAAGAGGACAACTTTCATGTTATTGAAAAGAAGCCACAAGCCAAAAATGTATGCATTAACCTTATAATCGTCACGAATAGGCATAATAATCGACTGGCAAACGGAGTCCAGAGGTCACGATTTCAAAGGGTTTTTTTTAATTTATAAGAAAGGAAAAAAGTTAATTAAGCTTCGATGACACTGAGCGAGTTTACAAGCTACTATCTAGTAAGTTTAAAAGCGGGTAAATCGGCGTGTGAGATTGTCATGATGACACACAAAACTGTACACTCGCTCAGTAGCGTGGGAAACTGAGCTTGCAGGTCGCTGCTAGCGCCAGTAGCATGAATAACGACGCCTGCGTGAACTAATTCTGTCAGCTATTTGACAGTCAAAATCAGCTGTTAATTGGCAGCCATATTGAAAACATAAATAAACCAATCACGAGTAAGCGAGTAAAGTTGACGACCTTTCAACTTTTTTCGTAGATTGTCAACAATCAGCTAGTTAGCAAGTAACACGATGACACTGAGCGAGTTTACTAACAGATAGTGAATTTTCTTGCTTGTAAACTATGATGGATAGGATAATAGGATAAACGAAAACCACAAAAAAAATATTTGAAATTTGAAATACATGAACCTAAAATTATCTGTGACAGATTCCATTAAAGCGTCGGGTGGTGAGGGGGGCAGAGGGTGAGGGAGGAAGGGGGGGGGAAGGGGGAAGGGGAAAGGGAGTGGTGGAGGGGGTGAGTGGAGGGGGGAGTGGAGTGGGGATAGGGAAGGTGGAGGAGGCGGAGTGGGAACCCCCCTAATGCTATATGAGCGAAGCCGGGGGCAAAAGATAGTATTTTTTTATAAAGTAATTAACCATTTTATTCTAATTCCGCAAAATGAAGACGGTATGAAAAGCACCAATTTATCCAAACCGTATTTTGTTGTAGTAAACCTATTCGTAGTAAAGATTTATCGATAAAAGTGATTCAGCAATGCACTTCGCCTTAAGCACGTCGGCGTATTACATTATTTACCTAATAGGCCACTTGCATGGATTTCATAACGACTTGGAAAAAATCGTGTGGATAGATCTTTTTACTAAGAAAATGTTAGTAAATTTTTTTAGAAATGTACAGTTTTTTTTTTTTTTAAATAAATAAAACCATTATTTGGGCTCGTGACGTCACTACATGAAAATATCCCGTCTCCGAAAATGTTCCTATTAATTTTGTAAAATTCCACACTGATTTATTTTTTTTATATGGCATCACTTTGATTTCAGGCGAATTTTTGAATTCGTTCACTAGATTTATTGATTGTTCTCTGCAAACTTATTTGGTTTCACTTTTTGACAGATGTTGTGAAGAGAACCCCGTACGTTTTAGATGTCAGTACGTGTTTTAGAGGTATAATGGTTATGGTGCTGATTTTATCAAAATCAAAATTTATACTATTATAAATTTTGATTTTGATAAAATCAGCACCATAACCATATATTATTATTAAATATATTATTACTATTATTATAATTTACAAGTATACGTATATTACATTGGATTTATTAATAAAGACGTTGTACATTATAATGATTTATGATCAATAAGATGGATCAAGGAAAAAAATATTTTTGAGATGTAATATTTTTGGTATGCCTCGTTATTCTCCTGTGCTATTCGTGTGGAAAACGTTCTTTTTTTAAAATGATTTTCGGCTATGTAATTATTGTTTTTTCTCAGCTATAAAATTATGTCCTGTCTTTCCGGTTTATAAAAAATGGTCTGATTTTTCGGATTAAAATTTTCAAAAAATCCCCAGGGTTTCAAAAATACGATTAAAAAATAATAATAATACAGAATGTCTATATTTGCCTAAGCCGGAAAAAAAATTTAAAAAATGTGATGCAAGTGGCCTATTTGATAGAAAGCTGAAACGCACCTAGAATCGGCGTTTAGCGGGATCTTTAAAATGTAAAAAAAATAAAATGGGGCCGAATGGCCATTTGATGACAATGTTACTTTGAATTTCTGCGAAACAACTGGGTCCTAATCTTTTCAAAATAGTACTTCCATTTATTGTTTCATTGATATTATGAAGGAAGATAATTCATTATTGTTCACATGAAGCGGATACTTTGTGATGTGACATTATTAATTTAAAACAAAACAATAAATTTGTAAACACCAACTTTTATTTTTATACTTTACGCCGACCGGGTTTCGCTACAATCGTAGCTTCATCAGGGCAGTATAATACTCTACTAGAGTATTAGTCGAAACCCGGTCGGCATAAAGTATACAAATAAAAGTGGTGTTTACAAAGTTATTGTTTTATTTTAAACTAACTGACCGGACGATCTTCATACCGCCTCAGAATCAATAACTGTTGAATTAAATTAAGTTTTTTTATTGAGTTAAAAATTACACAATGAAGCAATTATGGATGCCCAACTGTCCGTGTTTTGTTTTTGTCAGTATCAGAGATGGCGTTGTGTACGGATTTATATTTTTTGTGATTCTCTTACTTTTCCACTTACTTGCGGGAATTTTCGAAGCGGGTACGGGTGCCGCCGTCCCGGAAACCATTTATTGGATAACCAATACCTCTGCCATAGGTCACTCCAAATGGTTCGCTACGTTTGGTGATTTAGCAGGGGTGCCCGGGTTCATTCATGGGGTGACGTATGTGCTGGTCTTGGCGGCGGATGCGTCTGCTCTCCTGGTGCGTGGCAGGCCGGATCGAGAGAGACTGGTTGAGGGAGGCCTTTTGACCTTTCCAGCCGGATTCTCTCGACCAATAGGTCGAAAGAGTCCTGCTTGAGATTTATTATTATTGTATTTTTCCTTTGTGCAGTAAGTGCAGAGACATACGTTCACCGTTTGTCTCATTTTCGAATACTGACATGTAGTGTGTAAGAAAGAGGGGCAGCATTATATGATTAAGAACAAAAGCAAAACAATAAGTGCATAGACATTTGACGTTTTTGAATTTTTGGAATTCACGCACAGCAAAAAATGATGCCTATCACAATATTGCTGCAGTTCTTTCAAAATATGAGAATTCGTTCCATACAAAATGTATGAAAAAAAAAAATTTTCTTCATAACTTTCTTTTTTGTGAATTTTGCGATGTTTTAATAGTTATTCTGTTATTCGGGGCGGAGACAAATCCAACAAATCAAAGATCATCAAAATCGGTCCAGCCGATCTCGAGTTATAAATAGTGTAACTAACCCGACTTTGTTTTATATATTAAGATTAATGAAGATAATTCAAATTAATTAATGATGTTTACTAGGAGTTCTGTGAATGGTGAACCCCGGGTTAAAAAAAAAAAATGTTTCTAATTTTCACATATTTAGTAAATCAAAACAATCGTTTTCTCTAAAATCATAAGATACTTAAATACTTGCTTAGTTATAAACATAAATATTAATCACGTAACATTGAAAATAAATTTCACATAATAAGGAATTATTTATCAATTTGTCAAAAGAAATTTCACGTTCTAATTGAGTATTTTTAACATTCTTCAGGCCGCTAGGTACCAAAATATTGATTATTCAAATTTGACAGTCCGTAGTAGGAACCACAATCAAGAAAATTCGGGATAAAAATGTAGTTTCCAACAAGGCTAACCATCTTGAACCGGAACCGGAACGTAACAAACAAATTTATAGACAGAAGAAATGTCAAATGTTCGTATTAAATATACCATCGCTACGCCCATTGAACTATTACCAGAAAGTCTGCCTGTTTTTTAGACAAACAAGTATGTAGGTAAACACAGCTGAAGTTATTAAGCCCTAAGGCTAATTCGTTCGCTTTTCGGAACAACTCGCATAGGTCTCTAAGAAATCGTTGTATCTGCCTTACTAGCATAGTGAGAAATATGATATAAACGGTATTGGAAGGAGAAAACACCACACTATGTATTCAAGTCTAAAAGTTAACCACAAAAGAATTAAAATGTACGCCTTTATGAAACCAAAGTTTCTAATCGCAATAAATTTTTTTTCTTATATTTTTAAAATTATTAATCTTATATATAAAAATGAATCGCTGAATGTGTTGCTAAGCGCAAATCTCGAGAGCAGATGAACCGATTTCGCTAATTCTTTTGTTAGAATATTCCTTGAAGTACGAGGATGGTTCTTACGGAGATAAAAATTTAAAAAAATTGCGCAGAAAATTGGATAACTTCAGAAAACCTAACGACTATCGCACGTTTGACAGTTTGCGTGTTTGAGAATGACATTTTGCGAAACAATGATTTTTAAATCAGCATTCTATTTTTGAAAATCTTCAAGTCGATAAATTTATTTAAAGTAGGTACTCCCCCAATAGTTTGAATCAAATTAAGAATTTTAGATATTTTAAATAGGTACCTGTGTTAGGTACCAAATTAAAAAACTAAATGTACTGGGATTGAATATATGGAAAGCGGGAGGAGGGTTGGCGGGACGAGGGAGCGGGAAAGGGAAGAGGTAAGGCGAGGAAAGTGGAAGGGGAACCAGGGAGTGGGAGGGGAACCTGGGAGGGGGGAGGGGGACCTGGGAGGGGGACCTGGGAGGGGGGGAGGGGAACTCGGGAGGGGGGTTCGCGGAACGGGGGAAGGGGGGGGGGAGTGGAGTGGGGAGAGGGAAGGTGGAGGTGGCGGAGTGGGAACGCGAGAGGGGAAGAGGACGCAGGAGATGAAGGGGAGGCGGAAGGGGAACGGGACGAACGGGAAAGGACGCTCAGAGAGAAACAATTTCTTTATTAAATGGCATAGCAACGCATGCAGGGACCAGCTAGTATATTATATTATATAAACAAAAAAGTGCGGTGATTTTGTGAAGATGTGGTAACGTTTGTAATAAATTTGTCTTATAAAATATGTGTTTTTATTTTTTTTTCATTGCAAGTAACTTTAGTTAGAAAAACGTAAGATGTGTGATTTTCAAAACTTTTTAAAGTTTGCAGTATTTCATCACCTTTCAAAAACAGTTTTTAGTTTTCGGATACGTCCACAAATATTCTATTTATTTTGATTTTAATGCAATGCGGATATATTCTGACCCACTGACAGAATATGATCGAGGCTTGAGGGGTTAAATGAAAATATGTTATAAAAACAGGTGTTTCTAAAATGCCTGAACAGGTAGGAACCTCGCCGCCATCCACAATACGGAGAAAAACTTTCGCTGATACACTGTGTTTAATAATAATAATACTAATACAGAACATTGCGAATATCAGGTGTTTTCCTAACTCGTGTTGTAAAGCTGGGATAACAGGTTGTCTTAGCTTCTCCACCCTTCTGGTTCTATCTCCCCCCCGTTCCCCGGAAGTATTTGTGTCTTCATTACAGTAATGGAATAAAATTAATCCGGATGTACCCCCTCCCCCCTTCCTCCCCCCTCCTCCTTTACGGCCTTTAGATCGTTCCGCTGATTTAACGGCAACTTAATTTATAAACTGGTTTTCGCAAATTAAATTAACCCTTCCAAGGCTTTCAGAAACCATTTCTGAAGATAAAACTAAAAATGAGGAAGGAAGGTTGTACATAAATAAAGAAATATTGATAAAACAGGGCACTGAGGCGCTGTTTTGTTAAACTAAAAGCAATTCAGGAGGCTTTTATTGAATGATTTAGTTTTTGAGGTGAAACTTTTATAGCCCCGCTGTGATTCGGATTTCGGAAATGTCGATTACTGCACCTGCGACGCATCATCTGCGCTCATCGGCCACTTTGATTATGATGTCACTTTTAAAGGCTTCCTATTGGTTGAGATATGAAACGGAAATTACAATCGGTCTGCGATCATTGGTCGCTTTGATTATGACCTCACTTTTCAAGTATTGGTTGAGATTGTTTTGGTAAAGTTTCGCTTCTACCGCGTGTTAAACTGCACTCGATTTTTTTTTGTTCTTCAGATATTTTAGATTTTATTTTGGATTTAGCGTGGTATGTCGGAAAAAAACCACATCGTACATCATATTTTCAATAATAATTTACGTAATATATGTACTTAATAGCAAATAATTTTCTGAAAAAAGCTTGTTTTGAGAAATTTACCAGAAATCGCATAAAAAGGGACAAATTTTCCAAGATGGCGGCGTTTTCTCAAAGCCCTAATGTTTTTTTCATTTGATAATTTGAAAGACGGGTATAGGTACCGCCTCCCATGA
The DNA here is from genome assembly GCA_929108145.2 of Limnephilus rhombicus. Classification (NCBI taxonomy): domain Eukaryota; kingdom Metazoa; phylum Arthropoda; class Insecta; order Trichoptera; family Limnephilidae; genus Limnephilus; species Limnephilus rhombicus. The sequence continues at coordinate 44,459,730 of OV815273.1, read as the reverse complement.
AACCATTTAATGGATAGCAAATACGTCTGCCATAAGTGATTTGCTATTTTTAGTGACTTTGCAGGGGTGCCCGGGTTCATGAGGTGAGGTTTTTCTAGGCCTTGAGCACCTAACTTCTTGGGAGACCGTTTGATCTCCAGCAGAACTCTCTTGACTCATCGTCTTGCATCGCAGTGGGAGAGTTGGATTCATACGTCCGTCACTGATCCTCATATAGTCCAGTCAAGTTAAACATGAAAAGGGCGTTGGGCTTGCAAAAGGTCCAGTTATTCAGAATTTTTTATATGTTGTTAGGACCTAAACCAGTATTAAAAAAAAAAATTGCGACTTCGAAAGTGCTGTGCGAGCGGCGGTGGACCCAAAAAACCAGGAAATTTTTGGATTTTTTTCAGTTTTTGCTCAATATCTCAGTGAAGGAAGGGTCTGACCGGTGTAGTTAGTATACATACTTTTAAAGTAGACTAAATTTTCTATAATTTGAGATCAAAATGAGATATATACATCCTTTGGTTTCCAAGATAAAGTTCTTCGAAAACAGGCCATTTTTTCCAAAAAGTGAAATTTTTTCGAAATGATCACTTATTATGTAAAATAATTTCTAAAATACGCATTCCACGTCAAATATTATCTGAAATAGAGTTATTGTAAATTTAATTTTCTTTCATTTGAGACTAAATTGATATCTGTAGACTTAACAGTTCTCTCAAAAATGGCAGATAACCATAAACCATCATAAGCGGGTTTTGGGGGAAATGCAGTGTAGTTGTACGGTTTGGTGGATTTCACCTCTTAGTGTCATTTATGGGATGCATTGGCACAATAATGGGTGGGAGCCGTCTGAAAGAGCTACTAACCACCATCTACGCAGGCCACAGTGTTGACAAAATTTTGAATTGGCACGCATATTCACGAGCTGTTCGAGCCCACTGGCGAACCTCACACTGGCTAGCATTGTTTTTTATGAGGTTGACATAACTCCTGAAGAGCGAGACGAGACTGAAAAATTGCTGAGAGACACTGAAAGGTCTCTCACTATATCAGCAGAAGAAATTTATACCTACCAAATACTAAAGGCAAAATTTAAAAGTGCTTTGGAGAAAATTGAAGCAAATGGTCCAACATCACAGTTGTGGGTCCAATACTTTCGTATGACCACTTTGATAAAACTATTCATCCAGGCAGAGCGTGCTGGTGATTGGAACCTTCATTTGTACACTGCCCACAAGATGGCCCCTTTTTTCCACGCAGCTGGACATTTTTTGTATGCTAAGAGCGCGCACCTCTACCTTCAGAATATGACGGCTCTACAAGATCGGATGGATAAAAGTGAATACGACATGTTCACAAAAGGATCCTTCACCATTCGCCGGTCTGACAGGTTTTGGTCTGGGTTGTGGTTAGACCTAACAATTGAGCAATGAAGCTGATGCGATCCATGAAAACCTACGGTGGGTTGACCCAAGGAAAGGGAATCTCCGATAGTGGTCTGGCAAGGTGGACAACGGGAATGGTGTTTATGTTGAATATTTGTGAAGAACTGGAAAGTTTTTGCAGCATCTCATATCCTACTGGAGAGCAGCATGTAGACATGAGACCTTCTCGAATCATCCGAGATAATAGTGACTAAAAAACTGATTTTCTCTCCACCCTCTATTTCCTAAACCTGACAGTTTGATTTCTATCAGTAGTGGTTTACTGGCAGGTCCTGAAATTAATTGCCAGACAGTTGGAACGGAGGGAGTGATAAAAATTGTTGGGCAAATGTACGACAAGGTAGTAATAAAACGGAAAAATAAAGTTACCACGCTGGCATCGTTCACCTCAACCGTTAAATTGCCGGACAAAAACAGAAGAGTGGCTGTGGATCCGCTCACAATTTTCCAGCGAGTGTGTATTGCAAAGCAATCTGAACAGGATTTACAGGATGACTTCAAGTATGAGTTGGCCCCGTTCCCGATGTCTCTGTTCAATGAATAAGGGATGCGCAAGGGCACAAAATATACTCTGTACTCTGCCTTCACTCCTCTTTCCAGCCACACGCCGATAGATGCCAGTACTTACGTCATTTTGGATGGTGGCTACCTCTTGCAGAAGGTCGTGTGGCAGCGGAAGAGCACGGTTCAAGCACTTTTGGCGCGTTATACCACCTACGTCCGAAACCACTTTGGGAAGAACGTCTCCATTGTTTTTGACGGCTACCCCGAAGATGCTACCAAAAAACAAACAGCGGAACGACTCCGGCGCTCCGCAGCTCATTCCAGCTACGAATTGACGTTCGATGAATCCACAGTAATTCAAATTGCTCAAGAGCATGTATTGCGCAATGAAAACAATAAGAGACGCCTTATAACTCTTCTCTGTGACGCCTTTCAAAAGGAGGGAGTAGAAGTGGCTGTTGCCGAAGAAGATGCGGATCGAAAGATCGTCTTGATGGCGCTTTCAAAAAGAGCAGTAGCCGATCGGGTCGTCATAGTGGGAGAAGACGTCGACCTGCTCGTTCTTCTTAATGGTTTAGGCGCTGAAGAGACAAACGTCTAACTTCAGAAGAGCACGTGGAGCAAGGGTGAAGCAGGTTGCTGTCACTACTCTCCTACAACCACCAGGGCTTCCGGCGATTACCAGGAACGGTACTATTCACCCACGCGTTTACCGGGTGCGATACCACCTCAGCACCGTTTGGCCAAGGAAAGACCAAAATCACCACACTTCTGAGCAAGAGTAAACCACTTGCTGAGTAAGTGGAGGTCTTCCTTCGGCCAGACTCAACCCCACAAGCCGTGAGTGAAGCAGGCATCAAGTGCTTTGTGGCTCTATATGGGGGTGACATCGCGAGGGATACTTTGGATTTCCTGAGGTATAAGACGTTTGTCACTTCAACAAGCATAAACCTCGCCCGTTTGCCACCGACGGAAGATGCCGCAGGCCACCATGCAGCAAGGTGCTACCTCCAAGTGCAGAAGTGGCGGGGAATCAACTTGAATCCCACTGAATGGGGGTGGAAGCTGTCTTCTTAAGGACTCACCCCCATCCCCACCACGATGGATCCCGCACCTCCTGCCCTTCTGCAAAAATTTCATGTAAATGCAAGAAAGGATGCTCTGGGAGCTGCTCGTGCAGATAGGCTGGGCTCCACTGCTCAGTCATCTGTCAGTCATGCGGTGGCAAATTGTGCATTAACGTCCGGGAGCTGAAATGCTCGGATGAAGATGACCCTACTACAGACTGGGCGCCTCTCCCAGCGTCCATCACAGATATTGAGACACCTTCTTCGTGCGAGCCCAAGCCCGGGCCATCTAAGATAAAAAGAAAGACATGATTTGGCAACCAAGACACAATACCTACATGATTTATATTAGTTTTATTTTTTGTGTACATGTAATTTGTCCTTATGATAGGTGACATAATTCCCGATAGACGTATTATCTTTTCTCTTTTTCATCAAAAATGTGTTAACAATAACAAAAAAAAATTGTAACTGTTTGATAGATAAAACCATAAAAAGACGTGAGAACAGTTTATTTGCATTTCCCCCCAAAACCCATTTATTACTGTTTTTGTTTATCTGGCGTTCTTGAGAGAACCGATAGGTCTACATATATCAATCTAGTCTTAAATGAAAGCTAATTAAATTTACTACAACTTTATTTCAAATAATCTTTGACGTGGGATGCGTGTTTTAGAAAATATTTTACAAAATAAGTGACCATTTCGAAAAAATTACACTTTTTGGAAAAAATGGCCTATTTTCGAAGAACTGTATCTTGGAAACCAAAGGCTGTATATAGCTCGCTTTGGTCTCAAATTATAGCAATTTTGTCTACTTTAAAAGTATGCATACTAACTACATCAGTGAGACCCTTCCTTCACTGAGATATTGAGAAAAAACTGAAAAAATCCGAAAATTTCCTGGTTTTTTGGGTCCACTGCCGCTCCCACAGCACTTTCGAAGTTGCAATTTTTTTTTTTAATACTGGTTTAGGTCCTAACAACATATAAAAAATTCAGAATGACTGGACCTTTTGCAAGCGCGGATGTACATCTTGACTGGAGTAATATCCCTATCCAGTCTATCCACCCCACTCCAACGATGGCGTAGACCCTGAGGGAACTTATTTTCCTCAGGGCCTTCTCTGTTGAACGAATGGAAAGAACTAACATATCTCTCAAGTTTTAAAACGTTCACATAAAACGATTTACGTGACTAAAAACGAAAACAATACATTTTACGTGACATAAAACGAAAACAATACATTTTACGTGACATAAAGCGAAAACAATACATTTTAACTAACTAACTAACTAACCATCACGCCGTTTCGCCGCAGGGGTAGGCAGAGAGAACGGACCGCCAAACAACTCGATCTTGGCACACACTCCTTGCCTCGTTCACATTCATACATCGTCTCATACATGCTCTTCTATTATTCCGACTCTTCACATGGCCCGACTCAAGTATCTGATTCACTTGGTCGTGCCAGAATTTGGAGCAGGTGGAGCAGTATTACGAGATATGGGAGGGCTAACAGAGATATCGAAAGAAGGGTAAATGCAGGCAACTCTATTAATGGAAGACTGAACGCCGTTGGCGCCAACAAAAAAACAATACATTTTACGTGACATAAAACTAAAACTTACTAAGCATCATGACTCAAACTAGAAAGATCAATCCCTATACATATTCACATCCTTTGCCTCTTAATACTAGTCCTATGTTCCTCCTCTCCCACCCCTTTCATATATTGTCCCTAATCAAATAAATTTATTAAGAAAAAACCCTTACAATGTCGCACTTTATCAGTGGAAATTTCATAATTGGCATAATTAATCATTGTATTATTGTGTAATCTCAGAATTGCTGTCAAGTTTCCCTAAAATAAATAAAATAAAAATAAAATAAAATAAAACCACCTCAAAAGCTAGGATAGCCGGTCCCACACAACTTATTAATGTTTTTCAACTCTTCGATGGTTTTAGATAAGCCAATCCCTACATATTGTATTTCAGGTTTACTTTAAACCTGTTGCAAAGTTCATAATCTACGGTTAAGGATAAAAGGCAAGCAATGGCCCGTGAAGTCCTGCCAGGGGGAAAGTGGGGGGATGGGCGATGTCCCCCTGTCCCCTTGTCCCTCCTGTCCCTTGTCCCCCCGAGCCCCACTCGGAGCGGAACGGGCCCCCCGGGAACGGGCCTTCACACCTCGAATCACTTACTCGACAATTTACAAATTAAACGCGGAGCCATACGTCACACGGGGCAGGGGTGGACGTTGATTCGATGTTACGAGAAAATTTTATAATTTATTTAATCTGTTTTTTATTACTCACTCACTTACATTATAAAACCTTTTTACTATTAACTTTGAGTTTTTAGTACCCAACGTTTAGGCACACTTTAAAGTGTACAAAGAATTTTTTTTCAATTATAAATGTTCTATTGTTAGAGGAACGACTTTAATTTTATTTTTTTTAACGAATTTAATTTTGGATTTGAGGCCAAAATACTTTATCAAACTGAATTTTTTTAAATCAAAAGTTATCGCAAATATATCTAGTATGGATATGACCTTTTTATAAATTTATTTTAGATTATGAATAAAATATAGATCATTAAAGAATAAGATATTTTGTAATTTTGTAGACAAATTAGACAATTATCTGTGAGTTAATATAATTATATAAAAAATAAACATTTTACTACATTTACTACGTAAATACGATGAAATCCTATTAATATTATAAAGGCGAAAGTTTGTATGTTTTGTTTGTTACTCTTTCACACAAAAACTACAAAATGCACTTAAAAAAATTCTTTCACTAATAGAAAGCTACGATATTTGCGAGTAATATTAGTTGTATATATTGGTTAAGCTATGGCGTTATGAAATTATTTATTATCCGTTTATTGTCCGGACGAAAAGCAAAGCGTTGCTAGGTAATTGTTTGACGTGCGCTGCATTTTTTTATTTGTTTAGGTTACTATGGAGATTCCTTTGATGTAAAAATTCAAATATGTATAAAATTGGTACTAATCTACACTTTGATCTTAGCCAACAGCTATACTTATATTATAAATTTGTTTATAAGTTTGATTACAATTTAATGGGTGGCACGCGAGCTGAAAAATGAATGTAACGGGTATGGAGGGGGAATATGCGAGCGAAGCGGTTGGTAAAAGCTAGTATAAAATAAAAAAAATTAAAATAATCGTTTTGAGGAGCTTAAATTCAAATTTCAAAATAGCAATTTATGACGGAACACTATTTTCTCGTACATAAAATGTTTTAGATGTTTATTTTTTATTTCATATTTCACAAAAAATTTGACAAAGTTGACTATATAATTTAAAACACAAATAAATAAAATAGCTCCCATCCGTATTAGATTTTTTTTAACATTAGCTCCACACAGGAGGCTCTGAAGAAAATAATTTCCCTCAGGGCCTATGTCATCTAAGGGGATGCTGTGTGGAGGGTCTATTTAAGGAAGGGAGGGATAGGAAAATCTGGGAAGGAAAAAGGTGTGAGGGGTGGGTAGAAATCTGGAGGTCAGTGTATCCAAGAGTGAAGAACGTACCTATCAATTCATCCCTCCAACTGCAGTGCAAGGCGAAAGGTCAAAAGCCCTCCCTCAACCAATCTCTCTTGATCCGGCCCGCCATGCAGCAGATGGGCAGATGCATCCGTGGCTAAGACCTGGACACACCTCACCCCATGAACCCGGGCATCTGTACTACTCCTTTTGATTAAAAAAATATATTTTTCAGTTTCGTTGGGTATTTTGGCCTCAAATTCAAAATTAAGTTTCGTATGAAAAAGGTCGCGCAGCCCTCAACATTCCCAGATTACGAATGACCTTCCAAAATTTAATTTCCTTCTACTACCATAATTATAAGTGGAAAATGTTGCTTGTGCAGTGATGGAGGACTTAGCTAGCAGAGGATTGAACCCGCGACGTCTTCGAGGGTCGACGCTTTAATAATGTGTAATAAAAATTTATCGGTGTGTAAAAACTTATCCGAATTATGGAAACGAATTTAAAGCTTTGAACTTAACGCATTAAAATATTCAAAGGATCGATAAATCAATTATTGCATGCGTCACATTTTATTAACAGCTAACTGAGCATAGTGGAGTCCTTTTTAACTCGACCGTTTTGCATTTATTCTGTTGGTAAATTTACTAAAAATTTTTTTCAAAATGATGGCCGTTTTTATGGTTTAGTAAAGAATCTATTTTCAAAAATGAAATCGTCATGCTTATTTGGACTTTCTAATTCGCATTCAACGACTCCAAATTTCGTCGAAAGACGCTCTTACAATCGTACAGGGCGGTTCCAATGAGAAAGATTAATTATTCTCCTTGCCAGCTTTTTAAAATAATAACTCAATATCGATTTTATGTCATTCAAAATTTTCCTTTAATTTATACCTACACTGAAAAATGCTGAAAGACGTGATATAAAACTATTAAAATTATGTACTTTTTGTAATTATTTTTTTATTATAAAGTATTTATAATTTTTCAATAATGTCTTAGCAAAATAAGAATGTAAAAACTATCTTAAATATATTAGTTTGCAAGACCGTAAATAAATAGACAAACTGAAGTATTTTCGTCACAAAACATGTGTGCGAATCTTTTTTAAAGGATTTTATTTAAACTAAAATTAAAATTCTGAAAAATAGTTTTTCCAGATAATTTATTGATTTATTTTACTGCATGATTATATGATTTGAAATGTTTGTTGTATGATTCAAAATTTTATTTGAAAATTTAACAAATCTGCCAACGACCTACGGTAAAACCTTATTGTACTAAAAATGAACATATTTTCTCAAAATTAAAAACATAGCTTTACTAGATAAAAGAACAATCTTTCGAAATCAATTTATATTTTTTGTGGAAAAGAGTCAATACGTCTAAAATTTGATTTAAAATTGATATATTTTCGGTTCGTTTGGTTATTTCCTCTTAATAGTATGTATTTACTAATTTTATTTTTGTTATTTATACATAAAAGTTTACAAATTATTAATGAATTAATTATGACTTAAATTTTACTATATTTTCTCTTGTTTGCTCCTACAATACGTCTTGAATCTTGAATCTATTACTGAATCTTAATTTGTACTATTCATCAAGTTGGTATGTATTTAAGAACTTTCTTATAAATATTAATTTATCAGAGGAAATTTTGGTATTGACTTATAAAATACTAGCTGGTCCCGGCGTGCGTTGCTATGCCATTTAATAAAGAAATTGTTTCTCCCTGAGTGTTCTTTCCCAATCGTCCCGTTCCCCTTCCGCGTCCCCTTCTTCTCCTGCGTCCTCTTCCCCTCTCGCGTTCCCACTCCATCACCTCCACCTTCCCTCTCCCCACTCCACTCCCCCCCCCCCCCCTTCCACGGTCCCACGAACCCCCATCCCGAGTTCCCCTCCCCCTCACACGTCCCCTTCCCCTCCACCGTTCCCCTTCCACCTTCCCCGCCTTCTCTCTTCCCTTTCCCGCTTCCTCGTCCCGCCAACCCTCCTCCCGCGTTCCATATATTCAATCCCAGTACATTCAGCTTTTAGGGTGCGTCTCCATAGAAGCGGAGCTGCGCGGAGCTGCGCGGAGCTGCGCGGAGCTAAGCTGAGACTTACAGAAATTGACCAATGATATTGCTCAAATCACACATCTCTGTGATTTGAGCAATATCATTGGTCAATTTTTGTAAGTCTCAGCTCAGGTCCGCGCACCTCCGCTTCTATGGAAACGCAGCCTTAAACAACCCGCGTGCCACCTTTTACAATTTTTATTCAAATTTACATTTTTCATGTATATTAAATTTGGTACCTAACATAGGTACCTATTTAAAATATCTAAAATTCTTGATTCAATTTAAACTATTAGGGGAGTACCTACTTTAAATAAATTTATCAACTTAAAGGTTTTCAAAAATAGAATTGTTTTGCAAAATGTCATTCTCAAACACGCGAACTGTCAAACGTGCGATAGTCGTTAGGTTATCTGAAATTATCCAATTTTCTGCGCAATTTTCTTAATTTTTCTCTCCGTAAGAACCTTCCACGTACTCCAAGGAATAATCTAAAAAAAGAATTAGCGAAATCGGTTCAGCTGCTCTCGAGATTTGCGCTTAGCCACACATTTAGCGATTCATTTTTATATATAAGATGGAAAAATTAGAAACATTTTTGGACACGAGGTTAACTATTCACAGAACTACTAGTATAATGGATAGATGTTGTAATTCAATTTGTGAGGCCAGTTTGGGTACCACCGCCCATTTATTTTATTGGTACCCGGCATGCGTTGCTATGCCATTTAATAAAGAAATTGTTTCTCCCTGCGTGTCCTTTCCCATTTGTCCCGTTGGGTGAAATGCAGATCCCGCCAATGTGGGGGATTTTAATAAAAATGCACTTTCTAGATGAGAAAAGTGTGGAAAAGTTGAATAAAAAAGAAATTAAGGTGCGCTTGGCAAAATTGAGGGAGATACAGCCGTTTAAAGAATGAATAAAATGACACTTCGTGAACTTATACTACGCCATTTTGTTACTATTATGTTGGTATCTCAGACTTGCTATTCGAAGGTTGATACGATTGTAGCCAACTTCGTGTGATATATAATAAGGCGCGTAATTATGAAAAACAGAATTAATAATGGTCACAAACCATGTTACACAAACCTGGCGTAGCCGCTAAACTGACTTGAAAACTGGGATGTTTTTCTTGCGTTGACGCGAGTAGGCGTTATAAAGGGGCACAAACCATGTTACATAAACCATGTTACACACACCTAGCGTAGCCGCTAAACTATTTGAAAACAGGGATGTTTTTCTTGCGTTGACGCGAGTAGGCGTTATAAAGGGGCACAAACCATGTTACACAAACCATGTTTAGCGTAGTCTTAGGTTAGGTTACTTTAATTTGGAAGGTGATAAACAGTTTAAAAAATAGTTTAAAAAATCGTTTAAAAAAAGTCCGCTAGAAAAATTTCATAATTACGCGTTTCATCTCTCACATGAAGTCGGCTACAATCGTATCAACCGGTTCTATAGTCGGCTATATCATCAATGATGTTGGCGCAAGCGATTCTGACCTTGTTTTCATACAAATTCTGTACATAGAAGGGTCAAAATCGCAGATAAACTTTTTTATTTCGAAATATTTTTTCGCGCATGCGCAAAAGCTGCGCGCAAATGAGCGTGTCCGGCCGATTACAGGTTAATAGCAAGTCTGAGATACCAACATAATAGTAACAAAATGGCGTAGTTTAAGTTCACGAAGTGTCATTTTATTCATTCTTTAAACGGCTGTATCTCCCTCAATTTTGCCAAGCGCACCTTAATTTCTTTTTTATTCAACTTTTCCACACTTTTCTCATCTAGAAAGTGCATTTTTATTAAAATCCCCAACATTGGCGGGATCTGCATTCCTCCCATCCCGTTCCCCTTCGGCGTCCCCTTCTCTCGCGTTCCCACTCAGCCTCCTTCACCTTCCCTCGCCCCACACCACTCCCCTTTCCCCCGTCCCGCGAACCCCTCTCCCGAGTTCCCTTCCCAGGTTCCCCTCTCCCTCCACCTCCTGCATTCCATACATTCATTCCCGATTCAGTTTTCAAACAGCTCGCGTGCCATCTATTGCAATTTTTTATACAAATTTCATAATGCCAGAGCTCACCAGTTGTTTTATACAAACCTTGTCCTGACAATAATGAACACAAGAAAAAAAGAATTATCCAATTTGGTGCAGTCGTTCGGAAGTTATGCGCGTACATACATTTCAGCGATTCATTTTTATTTATATAGATGGAAAAATTAGAAACATTTTTGGACACGAGGTTAACTATTCCCAGAACTACTAGTATAATGGATAGATGTTGTAATTAAATTTGTGAGGCCAGTTTGGGTACCACCGCCCATTTATTGGATAACTAACATCTCTGCCACAGATCACTCTAAGTGATGGCTGCGTTTGGTGACTTGGCAGGGGTGCCCGGGTTCATGGGGTGAGGCTTGTTCGGATCTTGGTGGCGGAAGCATCTGTCCATCAAATGCGTGGAAGGCCTGATCGAGAGAGACTGGTGAAGGAAGACCTTTGGACCTCTCCAGCAGGACTCTCCCGGAACATTGCCTTGCACTGCAGTGGGAGGGATAGTCGTCACTTCTGGACATACTGACTCCCAGATTCCTACCCTCTCCTCACACCTTTTTTCTTCCCAGAACATCCTCTCCTTCCTTTCCTAAAAAGCCACACAGCATCCCCAAATGCTGTGTGGCTTTTTAAAATTATATTCCTCAGGGCCTCCTGTGTGGATCTTATTTTATTTGAATACCTCACAAAAGTCTCAGCTGCTCCCGTCTGGAGCCAGTGAGACGATGGCATCCCCAATTGGGGTATGTTGTGAGGCTGAAGGTAGTGGGGAGGGGAAGGTGATGGTGAAGAGGAAGGTGGGCAAGTACCCGGCTATTCAGATCTGGTCACCAAACACGGCTAAAGCCATTTCTAGCAACGTTTCAATTCTGAATGGTGGTCTTACACAAGGAGCTAATGTAAAAAAATAATAATAATATTTAGGAGCATTACTTTTATGAGTAAACTATTATTCCTTGTGTCGGATCATGCATAGAATCGATTTGTTAAGCCCACTCGCTGCGCAAATGGGGGATACATATATTTATTCGTTTCATTCAATTACAGGAATAGATTTAGCCCCCCGCGCCACCCCCGCCGCCCCCCGCCACCCAACGCCACCCCCGACAGCTCCCGCCGGATTACACGGGGATAAACACCCGGGATGTGTAATTCTGCCGGGAATGTTCCGCAAGGTGCCTTGAGCAAACGAGTTGAGTGCCGGGGGCTAATTGGTGCTAGTGGCTCTCCGGGGACGCAACCCCTTCACCCCCAACCCCCGAAGCCCGCAGCCCTGAGGGTGACATGGATAGTCTTAACCTGACACATGAAATGAAATTTTTTTTTTCACTCTCTTATTTTGGATCTTATGGTTGGATATAATCAGAACCTAACCTAACCTAATCTAACCTAACTTAGCCTAATCTAACCAAATCTAACCTGACATCTTAAAATCTTAATTTTAAAGCAAAATAACTCAAAATACCTTATTTTGAGAAAACTGGAAATTTACCATCCTTCCTATTAATTAATTAATAATTAATTAATAAATATTAATATATTATTAATATTAATATTTATGTATTTAATATCCTACTATCCTACTAATATTATAAAGGTGAATGTTTGTATGGATGTATGTTTGTTACTCTTTCACTCAAAAACTACTGAATAGATTTTAAAAATTCTTTCACTAATAGAAAGCTACATTATTTTCGAGATGTATAGGCTATATATATTGGTAAGCTCTGGCGTTATGAATAATCTCTGGCGTTATGAAATTATTTATCATACGTTTTCTGTCGCTAACAAAATCGATTTATTGCAAACGCCAATTGTCGTCTTGGAAACGATGTTTTTTTTTAAATTAGGTTACTATGGTCATCCCTTTGATGTTAAAATTCAAATATGTATAAAATACTAATTCCTACTTTACAGAATGGATTTTATATATAGGCTATAGCTCAGAGCTCTGGCATTACGAAATTTGTATGAAAAAATTGCAATAGGTGGTACGATTAGTAAGATATCTATAATTCTCTAATCGATTCAAATTATTAGGGAAGTAAGTACTTCAAATAAATTCGCTTAAATATTTTCTAAAATACAATTTTTATTTAAGAATCTTTGTTTTGCAAAATGTCATTCTCAAATTTTGACGTAATGTCACACAACAATTATTGTTTTAATTGGATAGACAGGTATCGCATTTTTTAAGTATAAAACTGCCGTACTGGATTTTTTGGTAGAATATAAAAAGAAGAATAATAATTCGTACTCAATAACTATCTATAAAAATGAATCACCAAAATGTATATATGCGCATAAACCCGAACGACTGAACCAAATTGGAAAATTCTTTTTAGTGGCATTGGAGCAGTTTGAAAACTGAATGTATCTGGAATGAATGTGTGGAATGCGAGAGGTGAGTGGGGGGAGTGGGGAGGGGGGAAGGGGAGGGGGGAGGAGGGTGGGCGGGAAGGGGGTTAGGGGAGGGAGAGGGGGAGGTAAGGAAGGGGAAAGGGGAAGGATTGTGGAGGTTGTGGGGAGGGGTAGGGGGTGGGGGGAAGGAGGTTGATGGGGGGAGTGGAGTTTGGGGAGGGGTGGGTGGAGGGGGAGGGGGATTGATGGAGGGAGTGGAGTGGGGAGAGGGAAGGTGGAGGAGGCTAAGTGGAAATAATGCCATGCCAATCCCCTAATGCCATGCGAGCGAAGCCGCGGGAAAAAGCTAGTATAATATTATATAGGTGAAAGTTTGTATGGATGTATGTTTGTTACTCTTTCACACAAAAACTACTGAATGGATTTTAAAAATTCTTTCACTAATTGAAAGCTACATCATTTGCGATTATTATAAGTTATATATATTGGAAAGTTCTGGAGTTATGAATAATCTCTGGCGGTTTGAAATTATTTATCATACGTTTTCTGTCGTTAACAAAATCGATTTATTGCAAACGTCAGAAACTAATTGTCGCCTTGGAAACGATGTTTTATTTTTTTTTAAATTAGGCAATTCACCCTAAAATTAGTGCTTTTTTGGCGTCGTACTTAATAACCATCTCTAAAAATGAATCACAGAAGTGTATATGCGGGAGTAAACCCGAACGACAGCACCAAATTGGATAATTCTTTTTTTTTGTTCGTTATTTTGAGTTGAGCTCTGCCATTATGAAATTTGTATAAAAAATTGTAATAGGTGGCACGCGAGCAGTTTGAAGATTGAATGTACCGGGAAAGAATGTGTGCGAAGGGGGGATTGGGTGTGGGGAGGGCGGTGGGGGATGGGGAGGGGGATGTAGTGGAGGGGGTTAGGGGGGGCGAGAGGGGGAGGGAAGGAAGGGGGAGTGGTGGAGTTTGGTGGGGGCGGTGGAGGGGGGAGGGATAGGTGGTGGAGGTGGTGGCGGAGGGAGAGGGGGGTGATGGGAGAAGTGGAGTGGGGCGTGGGAAGGTGGAGGGAAGAGGGGTAGGGGTGGGGGGAGTGGTGTCAGGAGGGTGGGTGGAGGGGTTGGGGGAGGGGGTTGATGGGGGGAGTGGAGGCGGAGTGGAGGCTGAGTGCGAATCCCCTAATACCATGCGAGCGAAGCCGCGGGAAAAAGCTAGTTAGAAATAAAACTGAAATTTTTTACACAAATACATCGTTCTCACGTAAACATAATATTGAAAATCATCGTTGTAGTAGACACAGCAACTAGTAATTTATCAAACATCTACGTGGTGATTAGTGACACTTTCATATTATGGTTCCGTACATTTTCTGCCTGAACTGTACGTTTTTACGCAGCTCGCGTTCATTGGTCAAATTGTTGTACATATAGTTTCGTATCAGTGATCGAGGAACCAGTGGATGCAATTTTTAGGCATAAGTTGTTATAATGGTTTGTCTAGTTTAGTTTGAAGCCCTGGCCAACCCGCGGCCCGCGGCGCTCTACGTGCGGCCCGCGGTATGACGAAAAAAAAAATTATCGGGTACTTCAGAATGTCTTTAAAATCACTTTTAAGTTATTAAAACCAATAAAGTTTCCATAATTACACCAAATGCTTATGTTCTATTTCTTGGAAGACATGACGGAAAAATTGAATGCACAACATTTTCAATTGTTGAAAGAATGCCAAAATATTCGAACGAAATATGAAAACTTATAGTAGCCTTTAATAGTAGTTTCAAAGAAATTAGTAAATTTTGAGAAAGCATTTGAGACCGGTCAGTGGTTGAGTGGGCATCGCGTTTGGGTCCCAACCAGGCGTTGCGTGTTCGATTCCCCGGCTGGCTCAGTCCTCCATCACAACTCAAGCAACATTTTCAGCTTACTGTGGTGGTAATAGGAGATTTTTAAATTTTGTCGGGTTATTCGTAACCCGGGAATGTTTGTCTTTCTTTTAAAAAAAATACTTCAGTTCTCCAATTAGTGTTGATGTTTCCACTGTTTCAGAAACGTTGCAAATGGAATTAATCGACCTACCATGCAATATTGAACTAAAAAATATATAAACCACGATTCCAAAAATTGAATTTCATAGTAAGTACATAATAACAACAAAATTTCCTAATATAAGATGTTTTGCCCAAAAAATATTAGTGCCTTTGAATCTACACACGTTTGTGAAGCTTTCTTTTCCAAAATGAAATATAATAAACATAAAATAGGGCGTCAATAATAATATACGTAAATCTAGAAAACTAGTTAAGGTGTGCAACTTCAACTGTTGTCGCAACAATCTCACACCGAAAGAAGTGGTCTGATAACGTTTTGTTTAAAATTAAATTTTTAATATTGTTTGATTTATGTGTCTTAATTAATAATTTTCATTTATAATAGATACTTAAGAAATAAGTATTTATTTCTAAAGTACATGTTTATACAGTATGAAATTCGTTGGAATAAAAAAATGTTAATGTTTGTATTGCGGCCCTTGGAATTTTTTTACGTCGTCAATGCGGCCCTGGGTGCAATTTGGGTTGGCCAGGGCTGTTGCAGATAGAAGTAAAATTGTAGAAATATATTATTGTAGAAATATATTGGGAGAGCAGCTGACCGGCAATCAGAAGGGCACGGGTTCAAGTCCCGTTGGCGTCATGTATCTTTTCTCGGAAGATTTTTCAATGTGGATGAGTGTTTCAGGCTGATAATTATTGCTTATAATAATTGTTACCCTTTGTGCTATGCATAAAAATCTTGTCTTAAACGTTAGTTTAACAATTAAAAATAATAATTAATATTTGACAAGTTTAAGTATTTCCCCAATAAATGAAGACATAATTTGTCTCGACGCCACCTAGCGACGGATTTAACACTAACAGTGTCTCTCTCGCAAAAATAAAGTTGGTTGTTTTCAGGTGGAAAAAATATAATAAGCAGTAATTGTTGAATGAAACACTAGTATATATTGAATCATTTGGCGGGTATAAGATAAACCGCCATAGCTCAATTGGGAGAGCAGCTGACCGGCAATCAGAAGGGCACGGGTTCAAGTCCCGTTGGCGTCATGTATCTCTTCTCGGAAGATTTTTCAATGTGGATGAGTGTTTCAGGCTGATAATTATTGCTTATAATAATTGTTACCCTTTGTGCTATGCATACAAATCTTGTCTTAAACGTTAGTTTAACAATTAAAAATAATAATTAAATATATTATAAGTTTGTGCAGCGCCCTTGAGGTGATTTTTCACAAAAACGGCGCTATACCAAATTATCCAAATTATTATTATTATTATGAATTCTAAATTAATTAAAAATAATCACACACCTACTCATTTTCACCCAAACTTGTACAATCAATTGAGGATCTCATTTCTGTAGACTAGAGATACAGCTCATTTTTTTCGTAGACAGTGAGGAAAGGAATATTAACTGGCAGAGTAATGATGAAAGTAGACTGAATGCTGTAGAGATGGGATCCGTGAGGGTTAAACCATGTAAGTGACCGTCTAAAAATGTGGGGATCAGGTAAATTCTTGCAACGCTGATGTAAGCGTAATGGAGCGTTAAGAAAGTTTTTGAAATTGATAAGATTAATATGGTTTGCGCGTGCATGGCGGATGAACGAAGAAAGGAGTTTTAGGAGATTGTATGGCCTGTAAGTAAATGGTAAAGTTGGGGACGTTCGATGAAGATATGGTACGATAAAATTAATCAAATACTTATGTGTGGTAAAGCAAGGAGTATGTACGACTGTATTAACGTGGAGATCCAAAGAGGGAAAATTTCTTTACCATTTGCCATCATTAACAAAAAACCATAGAAATTTTGAGTTATTTTCCCGTACAACTAGGGTATCGATGCACGAAACTTTTTTTTTTCTTCCACTGGTGCCCTTTCATATCGCAGGTTGGCTATCATCAGGGAAATCTTCTCACTGAAGCCCTGTAAGTGATACGGCTAGTCTCAACTTAACGCCTTCATTGAAAATATTTTCTTCTTTTTTTGGTGCCCTCTCTAACCAGAGTTTGACTATAATCCGGGTGACATTATAATCTAATACAGTCTGACATGTAAGTATATTAAAAATGCCATCTTTTTTCTTCTACTGGTGCCTTCTCCTACACGGGATTAGCGATAATCAGGGAAATTTCACCATGCAACCAAACTGTGACCAAAAACTATTCTACAATAATGTTCTCAAAAACAAAATAATATTCATATTTCTATTTTTGAAATGACAATTCATGGTGGAATTCCATTATGTGTATAGATAATGGAATTCCATATATACGAGTATATATAAATGAATCCTTGGTCACGCCATAACTTCAGAACGACTTTACCCATTTCATTAATATATATTTTTTTAAGTATTCTAATACTTTGTAGAAGGTTCTTTAGTTTATCGTTGTTTAACAGCGAACTATCTTGACAACGTGTCCAAGGTTACTAGACGCGATGACTACAGCATATGGTGTTTTGCGGCGGAGAATTTTTTAATCCTCGAAGGCATAAAACATTACGTGAAGGCAGAAATCGGGATGGAAATAAAAGCCGAAGATGACGCAAAAACCAAAGCAAAATTGATTATGACAATTGAACCGTCTTTATACGTACACGTAAAAAATGTTACTAAAGAATTATGGGAAAAGCCGAAACAATTATTTGACGACAACGGATTTTCACGAAGAATAAGTCTGCTGCGAAAATTAATTTCGATTCGCCGAGAGAATTGCAGTCCGATGACGTCATATATGACGCAGATTATCGATACAGCAAAGAAGCTCAGTGGAACAGGATTCGAAATTGATTAGAGATATTCCCATCGACAATTAATAAAATAAATTTAGCGCGGCCTCCATAGAATCAGATTATTTTCGGTTACTGTCAAATACACATATTATTGAATAATGTGGTTCGTTGTGAAAAATTACTGGCTTATAAACGGAGTTGAACGAACGAATCCATTAGAAATGAAAGAAGATCCCCACACTTAAATAATGCATCTAAGATGCAATGAATTTATTCCGTTCGACCTTTGAGAAACTAAAATGGTTGAAATACGCCTAAATACCTCATTATCTAACTAAACTGCCGTTTAGTGTCAAAGAGTAAATGCAGACTGCCAATGCATATTTATGCTAATATTTTAATTCAACATTCCAAATTTCGTTTCGGAATGTCAATTAATAGAAAACACCTCTAGTGTTGCCAGCGTGTATCGATTTATTATTTATTCCCTCTCAATATCGGTTCGTCAAAAGTGATATCGATATAAAATCGTCGGAAGTTATGTCTAATTACAATATTGTAAAATTATCGATTTCTCTGTTCTACCCTGGGTTACCCTCGGTTACCCTGGGTTCCCCTGGGTTACCCTAGTTTATTAATACTAGGTACCTACTCTAAAACCAAAGTACTAAAACTGATGTGCATATTCATTGTACCCAGATGTATTATTTTAACCGAGCTTTGACAATCCTGTAAACGAACAAAGATAATAATATAATATCCTATGCGTTGTGCTTCAGTTCAAGGCGATGGCGATGGAGCGCGGTCGTTGTAAAGAGTTAAGACAGGATAACCTCTTCCCGCGTCTTACAACGGCTTGAGTAGCTCTTTGTTCTCACTTAAAGCAATTTACCAAATTGAAAAGGCTTACTGTTTTATTTCGCAATTATGCAAATTGAAGGATTAACCCCTGCGCGCACCCCCCGGCTTTCTTTTATAACCCCCACCCCTGCGAATCCCACCCCGACATGCCTTTTTTATTTGGCTCAGTTTATTTGGGCTTCATTTCAACAATTTAATACACCCCCTTATTTTTTTTATCGAGATGTCCGCGCGTCTGTGCAACGCGGAGGGCCTCGTTTTCATTTTGAGAACGAGCCATACAATTTACTCGGACTGCTTTGCTAAATTTTTGAGTTTGTCTGCCATATTTTATTCAGTTTTCATACAGCTTCGTAGCTCAGAAATCATTTTCGTAAATTTTCAAATCTAATGGGGTAAATCACCGATTCTAAGGGTAAGACTCTCAACCACAAATCCAGAGGTCGTGGGTTCAAATCCCGGGGTGAGCAATTAGTTTTTATTTGTTGATACGTTTTTACAGTTAATTTTGTGCCTTTATTTGCGGTACATTCCAGAGTGGAAGATAGGTACCACCATACACCCCCGTTTAGAGTTGAAACGTTGCTTTAAATAGCTTTTAGCTGAATAGCAAGGTAATTACCTACTTCCCAACCTTCATCTTTCCCATCGCCTTCTCCTCTTTTACCTCCCGCCTCATAAAATATCCCAATTGGGGATGCCATATGCCACAGATTCTAGACGATTGGGAGAAGTTGGGACTCTTGTGCGGAATTAACATAAAAATTACTACAACTATTAAGGGTCGAAATTTTTTTTACCTAGTGGTGATGGTTGGGTATCTTCTAGAATAAAACAAACAACAACTTTGTCAACGCTCAATCCCACTACACAATGAGCCAAAAGCTAAGCTTATTAGTACAGACCTAAGTGGTAGAGTGGTAAGGGCTCCTTGATTCTAAATACGGCGAGATGTAAATAAAAATTTTCCCAAGTGAGAAAATGCTATCTGATTAATCTGTTCTTAAAAACTTTATCATTTTTTTTCCTCTTCGTTCCTCCCCTAATAACATTGGGGTGCATAGTCCACCCCAACTTCAAGCAGTATGATACTATAATATGGTACCGGTATTAATATTAAAAAAAACCTGTAGGTACATTATGTACAAAAAAAAATGCCAACTTATATTTTCATTATGTATAAATTTTTTCCTTTGATTGTATGAAAATTAACATTATGTTTCATTACGTACAAAAAAAATGCCAACTTATATTTTCATTATGTATAAAAATTTTCTATGTACAAAAAAAATGCCAACTTATATTTTCATTATGTATAAAAATTTTCTATGTACAAAAAAAAATGCCAACTTATTATTCATTATGTATAAAAAAGTAGTTCTACATACATCCAAATTGTAACAACTGTTAAGTATGTATATGTATATGTCAATCTGATAGTACTCCCTCTCTAAACATGAGAATTTCTCAATTAGGGAGGTATTGTTACCACTAATATTATATATTATATATATTGGTTAATTTTATATTACAAGTATTGGTTAATAAATAAAAAAAATCTTTCTAATTATTCGTAAGTAGAAAATGAAACTTCTCCTGATCAATTCTGGTGAACCAGAAAGCATGAATAAAATTTTACCGATGTGCTCGATGAACGAAAAGCAGGTTAAGACATTAGATATACTTTTCTTTTTAAATTTAATTTATTCCACTTAACAACAATAAGCCTAAACCATTATATATAAAAGAATGGGTCCTAGATAAAATTTACTTGAACAATTAGAAATCAATAAACGAACGAATGACCCTAATATAACACTAATTAATAAAGTAAGGAAAATTATTTATTCCCCACTTCTCGGTATATTTTTAAGACCTAAACAATATAAACCATTTAAATAAGTCAATAGCAGTCACGTCTTTATTAAACAATTAGGAACACATTAAGATTTAATTATTATTTTTAATTGTTAAACTAACGTTTAAGACAAGATTTTTATGCATAGCACAAAGGGTAACAATTATTATAAGCAATAATTATCAGCCTGAAACACTCATCCACATTGAAAAATCTTCGGAGAAAAGATACATGACGCCAACGGGACAATGGTTTCCTCGCATTAAGATTTAATGCGAGGAAAACAGATTTCAAAATACCTCACAAAATAGAGAATCTATTGTCACAATAGGTCACTTGCATCACCTTTTTTTTTAATTCTGGTTTAGACAAATCTTATTTTATTTTTTATTGTAATATAAAAAATATGAGTTACGTAGATAGATATATATTTTACAAAATATTATAATAAAAGTCGTTTTTGGTCATGTACACCTTATCAGAAAAGACGAGTACTTGTGCCTGATAATGGAGCCACGATTCTTTCTTAGGTAAGTTATAATAAGTTTTGTATAAAATATTTACTTTTAACTGTAAGTTTTTTTTTTAATTGTTTATTTTTATTTGTTTGTTCTGATTGGTTGATGATACAGCGTAATTCAGAAGGGAGAAAAAATTAAACATTCTAAGACATTAGGTATTTTTTTCTCGTATTTTTGATCCCCCGGCGATTTTTTTATACTTTCAATCTGAAAAATCGGTCATTTATTATTATTTATTTATTTTATAAACCGGAAAGACAAGTCATAATTTTATGGGCGAGAAAAAACAATAATAAGATAGCCGAAAATCATTTAAAAAAACGACGTATTCCACACGTGTAGCAGAGGAGAGTAAAGAGGCAGTTTATTTTATTTTTATTTTTTTACAGTTTTTTAGAGAAAATGTGTCCTTACTGGGGTACCCCGTTCTAAGGACACATTGTACAAGTTTTATTATTTGAATTATAAGTTAATACCTATGTTAGAATATTACCAAGGAAAATTATGAAGTTAGACCTAAAAGAAAGTACAAAACAAGCATTATTCTTTGTTGGGTTGCAAAATTGAATCTATTTTCTTCCTTCCCATGTCCATAATCCATATTTTTATGCTTCTTTTGAAGGCGGTTATTTTTTTAATGGTTTTCATTGCAAGAGGGAGTAAATTAAATAATTTTACAGAGAAGTATTCCATATTTCTATATATGACTAAACACCAATATTTAACAAAAAAACCAGGTTATAAAAAAATATTATTATTAATTAAAGGGAGAGGTTTATCAACCATATGAAACATGTAAACTTCTTCTTCTTCTTGTGCCTTGTCCGTTCAACGGGCGTTGGCTATCATGTTGGCTATGCGGAGTTTGTTTACTGCGGCCCGGAACAGCTCTACGGTAGACTGGCCAAACCTGCACTGTCTCAGGTTTTTCAGTGAGGTTCTCCGTCTTCCAGGGCCCCGTCTTCCGGCAATCTTTCCCTGCATTATGAGATACAGAATCTCATACTTCTCTGGATCACACGTCCAAGATATAGAAGTTTTCGATTTTTATAGTTTTAATTACTTCCTTTTCTTTATTCATCCGAACCATAACATCTTCATTCGTAACCCTGTCCATCCAGCTTATTTTAAGTATTCTTCTGTAGATCCACGTCTCGAATGCCTGAATGAATGAATGAACATGTGAACAAGTATGAAGAAGGTTCACATAAAATATATTTAGTTGGTCTGTTTTTGGAGAGAGATTATTTTGAAAAGCCGAAAATTCTTGTTCTTAAACATACAACTTGATCTTGTGCCTCTTGTTTGATATTATCCAAATGTTGTGATTTGATTTATACTTGTAATAAAACTGCACTTGCAAATTATAATTTTAAAAATATTTTATAAAATTTGATTTTGTTAAAATCATTACCATTACGCTTCTAATACAGCCGCTACGGAAAGCATAATCTGTACGATGTTCACCTCTGAACACCTGCCAAACGTCAAAAACGTCAAACCAAACAATAAGTTCCAAGGCAACAAACAATAAAGCTAGTGAATTATAAGTGTCAAATTAAAAAATCCGCCGGAAATAAAGTGTTGCTCTGTACAAAAATAAACAAAATCAGTGTGGAATTCTACAAAATTAATTCAATATTTTCGGAGACGGAACATTTTCATGTAGTGGCGTCATGAGCCCAAAATACGGATTTAATTATTTAAAAAATATTTAAATAAATTTCTAAAAAATTTTAGTAACATTTTCGTAATCTTAGTACAAAAATCTATCCACACGATTTTTTTCAAGTCATTATGAAATCCATGCAAGTGGCCTATTATTTTCTCAGTAAATTTGTTGAACCGGCAATAAATCAATTTAGGCACCTTCAAAATTGCAATTTAGAATCATATAAATAAGTTCCTTCAAAGTGGTCTAAACAGTTTGGAAATGATCGTATAAGCTGAAGTATAACTAAAATGCTTGCAGAACTTAATAATAAATTTAATTTTGTTAAAATTATTTTAAAATTTAATGGATTTTTAAGTATTAAACACAAAAACAATTAATATATAGGTATACCTACACGTTAAGATGAGAGTGAAAAAGGATATCCATTTAGCAGCATGAGATCCAAGGCTGTCAGCTGGCCCAGTTTCAGATTTGAATGTTATTTTATTATTTTCAATTTTAGATTGAGAACTAAATTGATTGAAAATAATACGCTCCAAAAATGCTCCAAAGTTGAGTGCCAAATTAAAAGGAAAAAAAAACAGCATGTACCCGAAGGATTTGACCAACGATATCTGAGAATATTTGGAGTAAAAAGTAGATGTCATTTTGTTGTCCGGTGAAATATTAATTTTTTCTATTAAAAACAAAAATATTCATAAAATCGCAACGGGTCTCATGATACGTGCGCTGTTTCGTGTGTTACCGTGGTGCTGAAACGAGACGGATTGCTTATCACGTGATAAAATCCTTCGGGTACATGCTGTTATACCCCGTAATATAAAGGATGTTAAGGGATTTCTGACATTATTTGGAGTAAAAAATGTAAATTATTTTGGTCTTCGGTAACTTATTTGCGTTTTTTTTATTTAAATTTTTTTGTCAAAATCAAACAAAAAAAATTCTCCCACATGTCCTCACTGGTCACTCAGCCGGAGTACCGCCCAACTCTTCACCCCGACCCTAACGATCTAATAATACCTATTGATTTACCAAAAAAAAATCGAATTGATTTTTGTTGAAAAAAAAACAACAAAATGCCACCCGAGACCAAAATTTCATTTACATTTTTTACTCCAAATAATGTCAAATCACAAGTGAAAGTTCAGTCAACCGCGTCCCCTAACACCCTGTATATATGTATTTAATTTGGCCCTCATTTTAATTTCTTAAAATGTGAATAAATCGTTTTGATGCATTTGGTACAGAGATGATCGAAAGCTTTTTTAGAGAGCCAGGTGAATTAATTCAGTTACAATTCATAAAAAATCAACATTTTTTTCTATTAATTATTTATTTCCTCCACAAAGTTACGAAAGAGGAAGTACCTATTAGAGGAAATGTGTATTTTTTATAACAGTTTTTTTAAAAAAAAGTTATGCTATGTAATTATTGTTCCGGGTGACAGCTGTTTCGCCGTTTGAAAGTATTATCAAACTTTAACATTATCAAACGTAATAATACAGCAACTTGATTATAAATAAATATTGAAAATATAAATGAAAAAAATGGAGTTCTAAAAATTAAACTTTGGGTCCTACCCGGGCGTCGCATGTTCGATTCCTCGGCTGGCTAAGACCTCCTACACGACACGAGCAACATTTTAAGATTATTGTGGTGGTAGTAAGAGATTTTCAAATATTGTAGTGTAATTACATAAATATACAAATACGTAACATGGATTAATCTCTAAGTAGTCTAAGATGGACCTAAGAGAGCAGAATATATGACAGAGCTTATGGAGTCTTTGCTGTCATTGCTTTCCAACGTAGTTGGCCGTCTACGTTAATTTCCAAATATATGTATATAATTTTATGTGAATATCGCACAAGATATTATAGTGGCTGGGTCATGTGGAGAGAATGACCGAGCATCAAGCACCAAAGTCCCTGATGAACCCAAGACCAATAGGGCGAAGGAGCCTGGGAAGACCAAGACTAAGATGGAGCGACAACGTCCTCAAAGACATATCTATCTTGGAGCTTCTAAACTGGAGAGAGCTGGCACAAAACCGAGATGAGTGGAGGAAGATTCTTGAGGAGGCCAAGACCCACCAGGGGTTGTAGAGCCAATAGTGATGATGATGATGATGATCGCACAAGAGTCTCAACTGCTCCCAACCGCCTGAGCCAGTGAGACTATGGCATCCCCAATTGGGGTATGTTGTGAGGTTGAAAGTAAGTGGGGAGGGCAAGGAGATGGGTAAGGGGAAGGTGCGGAAGTACCTGGCTATTCAGATTTAGTCACCAAACACAACTAAGGCCGTTTAAATTCTGAATGATGGTCTTACACCGGGGCAATACTGAGAATATCTTCCACCCTGGAACTTGTATACAACAAATATACATTATATCAATTTAAATAATAATTGTGGAATCACAAATAAAATTTCTTTGCGCACGCCGGGAATTAAACCCGCGACCTCTGGATCGCTTGTCGAAAGCCTTGCCCTTCGACCACGAAGGCCGTAACTTCCTTTGATGATATTTCTGCCTCTGTAATTTTCTCAACGTATCCTTTATTAATATTATGACAATCAACTGCATAAAGGAAAGTCTTCCACGCGCTGAATGTTTGTCAATTTGACAGCACAGTACCTGAGAACCTTTCAAAATATTTTTTGGGGATGTTTGATAAAAATTTACGAACATACCGATTTACAAAAGACAATTTTATAAATAGGTACCTACCTATCTGATTATATATTTTTTAAATTACATAGGCATCTGTTGTCCAGAGTAGAATGTCATGTCAGTATAACCATGGGGAAATATCACCGCAGAGAATTTATTGAAACATTAGAAAACATAGGCCCTGACTGACTAGGTATTTTTCTTTAATGCCCGCAACCCGGGCGTTTATTGTAATAATAAGATCTTGTACAAACAATTAAGTAACCCGCCTCACTAGACTAAGTCTGTTCTGAGACGGGTACATAAGATGGAGCTAATGTACTGTATAAATACCATACCTACGTTATATAAGTACAATTTCAGATATGATACGTTTTAAGATTTTCACGGCCAAAAGCATTTTCGTTATTTGTTTTTGGGGTGTGGTGCCGTGTACACATCCACCGGATCTGCCGGATCTGCCCTGATGATGGACACTGCAACGATGTCCGCAACGTTGGCTAAAGAAGGAGGTAGCGCAACACGGCATAACACACCAAAAACAAATAACGAAAATTTCAGATATGTTTGTTTGCGCACCTACCGATTATATGGTGCGCAAACAAATATATCTGAAATTGAACATGATTTGCGGATGAAAAACTAATCAGAACATCGTGTGATACTGCCAAAAATGAATACATCATTTGGACAACGATTTCATAATATCTTCCTAGTGCCTAAGGCATATAATGGATTCAAACAACAACGTAAGCATAAAACAGACCGTTTAAAAAATTAATTACACTATTAGTAAATGGAAAGTGGGAGGGAAATTAGAATCGAAAAGCTTCCTCAATGAATTCGAAACAGTCGCTGTAAAAAAAAAACCCTCTACTCCATCCCTTTTCCTAACATTAAACCTGACTTTCATCATCATTACCCTGAAAGGATGGGTCATCTGATCAATAGAGAGCAACTCGTCATACTGGCAGTGGATAGAAATAGAGTGACAGAGAATATGAAGGATATGAGTATACGAAAAGTATTAGACTTGCAGAAGCAGATTACTTCGATTCTGATGCTTAATATGACACGTCCGGACTTACCTACCAACACTCAGGCACTCAAACCCGTCAGCACCAATCACTCGACAGCTTCCCAAATAATGTAATGGAGGTGTAGAATAAAAATAATATTTACAATTTTTTTCTCTATTACCTATTATTATTGATGTAATATTATTTAACTATACCCTTTTAATTTTTTTGCAACCGTAATACTGCATTGGTCTAGTATGTTGGGTGTTTTTGAAATTAAATTAAGTTAAATAATTTATTTAATTAAATGAAGACAAAATTGCAAATAGAAAAATCACAAAAATATATTGGCTCCACTGGGACACGAACCCAGGACCCTTTGCTTACATGGCAAGTGCTCTACCAACTGAGATATGGAACCCATATCAAATTCAGTCAATTTTAACTGTATCATACTTCGACCAAGAACTACCAACATTATCTTCATTTTCTTAACGCACATATTATTGGCTGCTATCTTTCCATATGATTGCAAGATTCAACTCGAACTAAATGCTATCTAGATGGTGTCTGGATAAATTTTTATTAATTTTATTTTTAATACGTGACATGTATTGACTTTTGTGCAAGTCTAGGGTGAATATTTTATTTTTATATTTCTTTGGGATTTTACTCATAAAGTTTAAAAAAATATACATATGAAAATAAATAAATTAATATGCATGCATTGCAAAGGTTTCCTAGTTAAAAGTTGTATGACCTATTCACATCGAGAACCGACAGTTGAAAAGCTCCCGGCTTCTTTTTATATCCAAAGATCATTGAATTTGAAAATGCATAGTGAATAAAATTACCTGCTTCTACTTCCCTATCAGTCTTTCCTTCTTGTTCCCCCGTCGGTTCTCCCCTCCTCTCCACGCTCTCTTTCCCAACGCTTCCTGACCACTCTTCGTCATCTTCCACATTCACATTCTTGCTCTCATCATCGGAGCAAGAGTCTTCCGTATCACCCGAGGGTCGGTCTTTGGAGTAATTGATCACACCACACTCTGCGTCACTATCACTGTGCCCAATGTTTGTTTCTTTTGCTTTTCTGACATCATCACTGATACTGTCCAAGTCTTGTTTGATACCCGCTGTGATAAAAGCGTTGAAGAATCTTCTAGGTTCTATGCGAGCTGGAGTGAAGTTTGGAGGCTTTGGTCTGCGTTCACTGTCTGGTAGTAGCCAGTTTTTGGCTGGGGCTGCTGTAGAAGATAGTCTTCCTCTTTTGACCAAAGGAACTGGACTCTCCCGTCCTGGCGAGCCGACTTCTGTTATGTCTATCTCGTCAGGACGATCTCCGTCTAAACTTGAGGTTTCGTCTTCTTTTATCCTGTTGTTGTTGTATTCAAATGATTTAGTGACGAAATTGGAAAGTTGTTCCATGATTGAATTGTTTTAAACAACTAGCATTCCGAATGTTTTTGCACGAACATTCAAATAGATCAACGTTCAACACATAATTTATCACCAAATAAACTAAACTTATTGTGAAGCGAAAAGCGCAAGAAACATTCTAGGAGCACACTAGTAGTTGCTAAATATTATGAAGTTACTGTTTTTCACTAGCATTTTATTATATAAACAAGGAAAACCTTAAAACCGAAAATATCTCACTTTAATAACTCATTGACAGTTTTCATAGATATTTTTCTACCCCGATAGTAACGTCAGTGTCATTTTCCGGCGCGAATCATATTTCCGACCGCTTGCTTCCTGCCTCTGTAAACTACTTGTTTAGGAGATCACTTCTCCGGGGATAGGCGGCGGAGGGTATGGCGGGGGCGGGCGGGTGGGCGGCGGGAGGACACGTGCTGAAGGCGGGCTCAGGGCGGACCCGCCCCCGCCTCCCATTGGCCGCCGCTAATGCGATAAATGGGGTGATTTATGTCCGACACTGATAGAGGAATATAATGTATGATTAGAGGGGGTATTAGGGGAGGTTAGGACGCCCACTCCTCCGTGACTTACAAGTGAGCTATTATGTGCTGTTGTTCTGCATCCAGGTACATGATTATGTGCTAAGTATTTGTTGTGTTTGTTCAGCATTCCGAATTTGTATTGATATAGGCCACTTACTAATAAGAGAAAATCGGGAACCACAAGATGTTAGCTGATTTATTATGCATAGTTCTAAAATATGAAAAATTTATATTAAGAATTTTAAAGCACCAAGCGCCACCCTGAGTGAGCGTTGGGCCCGAACTCACCCAAGACCACAGCCTGCATGATAATGGATTTTATTTATTTTTGTTATTATTATTATTACTTTTCTATTTATGTCTTCGTTTCTTTACTGTATAAATATATAAATATGGATAACTGTATGGGACGTGTGGGATTACACTATCCTCCCCACATCCTGGAATAAATAATTTATTATTATTATTATTATTAAAATATAAACGTAAATCTGTGAAGAAAAAATTATAAGTGGATTGTGGAAATTTTATAATCATTACATCATTGGCACATTTATATTTTCATCCGATTCTCATTATAAGAGTATATCAAATTCTTAATTATAAGAGTATAATCGATTCTCAATTATAAGATTATCAGAGTATATTCTCAATTATAAGGTATCCGCCATTTTCTTTTTGAAAAAGTACCAACCTTCTCCTGTCAAATGAGATTTTTTTGCTCCTAACAAAAAATCAATTAAATTATTTTGTACTTTATTTTTGCTATCAAAATTGCCTATATTCAGGCGCCCATCAAAAAGTCTAAATATAAATGAGTAATTATTTAATGGAGGCTTACCAAGACTACCTTTATTTTATTATTTACTAGCTGGTCCCGGCATGCGTTGCTATGCCATTTAATAAAGAAATTGTTTCTCCCTGTGTGTCCTTTCCCGTTCTTCCCGTTCCCCTTCCGCCTCCCCTTCTTCTGCTGCGTCCTCTTACCCTCTCGCGTTCCCACTCCGTCACCTCCACCTTCCCTCTCCCCACTCCACTCTCCCCCCTTCCCCTGTCCCACGAACCCCCCTCCCCCCTCACACGTCCCCTACCCCTCCCGCGTTCCCCTTCCACTTTCCCCGCCTTCCCTCTTCCTTTTCCCACTCCCTCGCCCCGTCAACCATCCTCCCGCGTTCCATATATTCAATCCCAGTACATTCAGTTATTAAACAGCCCGTGTGCCACCTTTTACAATGTTTATTCAAATTTCCATTTTTCATGTAGGTATATTAAATTTGGTAATTACCTAAGATAGGTACCTATTTAAAATATCTAAAATTCTTGATTTAATTCAAACTATTATGGGAGTACCTACTTTAAATAAATTTATTAAAGATTTTCAAAAATAGAATCCTGATTGAACAATCAATGTTTTGCAAAATGTCATTCTCAAATACGCGAACTGTCAAACGTGCTCATGTTTTCTGAAATTATCCAATTTTTTGCGCAATTTTTTTAATTTTTCTCTCCGTAAGAACCATCCTCGTACTTCAAGGAATATTCTAAAAAAAGAATTAGCGAAATCGGTTCAGCTGCTCTCGAGATTTGCGCTTACCAACACATTTAGCGATTCATTTTTATATTATAGATATATCAGTACCTACCTGGTTACTGTTCATGAATCAATGGAAAAATACTAATAGGTACGTAATTTTTATTTTATTTGTTTTTCTGTGTACCTACATCCATTATACTGTTCATGAATCAATTGAAAAATACTAATATGTATTTTTATTTTATTTGTTTTTCTGTCTACATCCATGAATGTATTGTTCATAAATCAATTGAAAAATACAATTATGTGTTATTTATTTATTTTACTGTGTACATCCAACGTAACTAAATACAAACAACAACAATTTATTAATTTTCTAGAGAATTTATATACGCAACAAAGCTGGGAAACAAACCACTAATCTTTGGATGGAATGAAGAAGAACTGAAGCAAATGAATTCGTTTATAACAACTATTGTCAATAGTCAATTAAAAAATGATTTGGCACACAGTTTTAGCGATTTTAGTCCTTGCCGCATACACAAACAGCAAATAAAATGAAAAAAATTCTCAATCATGCTTGAGACTGTATTATCAATATCAGAAGATATATTCTACAGGTTGATAGTCGGACAATAAAATAGTTCCCACTCGTTAAACGGTAGATAATAAAATAAATTAAACCGATGCCACTTGGAATCCGTAATACAATTAGGGCGGAGTGTCTTGCATTTAGGAATGCTAATTACTCTTGCAATAGTTAGCCGATCGACTGCTTCACTTCACTGTAGACTGTAGGTATAATAGACATATACTTGAGTAGCTACTAAATACCTACTGATTACACTTGCCTTTGTAAAGGGTGTTCATTAAAATAGTCAGAAAATTTGTGTAGATATTATTTTTGTCAGTAATTTAAAGTGGGAAGAAAATATTATCACTACAGCAACCTTGTACCTACTTCTTAAGATAAAATTTTACTACGACTTACGCCAATCTTCAATAGAGTACGGTATTGTAGCCTGGGGAGGAGCTTTCGCTGCCGCTCAGAAACAAATTACAAAGATTATCTGTGTTTTGCAACTTTACGCCAAAAACTTACTAGCATACCTCTTCAAAAACAGTTGTTGCCGAAAACATACCAGCATATCTCTTCAAAAACAGTTGTTGCCAAAAACATACCATCATACCTCTTCAAAAACAGTTGTTTCCAAAAACATGCTAGCATACCTCTTCAAAAACAGTTGTTGCCAAAAACATACTAGCATACCTCTTCAAAAACAGTTTTTGCCAAAAACATACTAGCATACGTCTTCAAAAACAGTTGTTGCCAAAAACATACCAGCACACCTCTTCAAAAACAGTTGTTGCCAAAAACATACCAGCATACCTCTTCAAAAACAGTTGTTGCCAAAAACATACTAGCATACCTCTTCAAAACAGTTGTTTTTGACAATGTATAAAATGCCCGTGATATACTCGAACCAAATGGCACAATATCTTACTTATCCCTTTCGCCAAAACAACTTTCGGCCAAAGAAATTTTATATACTTTGCAATAAAGCTATCCATCTACGCTTCTACAATGCAGTTCCACTAGCAATTGGACAGAACACAAATTAGACACCAGCGGCCGTTATTCTCAACTTTTTGATCGATCAATCTGAGTAACCGGTCAGTTAAGTGATTTGTTTAGTAACGCTAGATTCGCCTGTTGGTAAGAGAGTTGCGTTGGGAAGAGCGTATTTGTGTTTTTGAGCAGTGTTGAGCCAAAATTGCGGCTCAACAGTTGATCAGTAGGATTGGGTAAAGCAGTCGCAAGTCTTGGATCACTAGTCAAGACAGATAAAACATCAACGATTGTATTAAATCTGTTCATAAGTTTTTACATATTTCCAATGGTATCGTCTTTCATTTTAAATGTAATGTGTTGTTATTTTTATTGTAAACTGCGTCTGGTCTCAACACAGGATTTCCCAGTGAGATAGACATAACACATCACCAATGTCAGTGGTTGAGTGGGCATAGCGCTTGGGTCCCACCCGAGCGTCGCGTGTTCGATTCCTCGGCTGGCTAAATCACAACACAACACAAGCAACATTTTCGGCTTTCTGTGGTGGTAGTAGGAGATTTTCAAACATTGTTGGGTTATTCGTAACCCGGGAATGTTTGTCTTTCTTTTAAAAAAAAAAAAAATGTAATGCAACTTAAAAACTTAAGAGAACGCTATTTAGGTATATATCTACTCATATCTACTCAAATCATAAAAAATAACTTTTTTTGGTTAACGAACAATTAAACATACCTACCAATTTCGGTTGAAGGTGATCGGGTTAACGCGTGAATATAAATTTTATTCCTGCGTAATTCGTAAAACTATTCATACAAGAGCAATAAACTTTTAATTATCAAATTTGGATCTGATACCTAAGGATAAATCATATCAGACAAGCGATAAAGTAGGTGCCAACAATATTTTATTAATACATTTTTTTTTAAAAGGGTTTTTTTTTATTTAAATTTTTGACAAATTTAGACCTGCCAAAAATTGCCGACTTAATCTGAATGAATAATGATTTTTTAAGATAACTTTCCCCCTCCTCCTTAATCGAAATCCCCCATGTGAATGTTATAGCTGCGCTTTTGACTTTATCGCTTC
The DNA here is from genome assembly GCA_929108145.2 of Limnephilus rhombicus. Classification (NCBI taxonomy): domain Eukaryota; kingdom Metazoa; phylum Arthropoda; class Insecta; order Trichoptera; family Limnephilidae; genus Limnephilus; species Limnephilus rhombicus. The sequence continues at coordinate 44,427,158 of OV815273.1, read as the reverse complement.
TCTGAATTCTATTTACACATCAGTTCTAATTTTAAAATGACAATTAAAATAATTTTTGGATAAACTACAATATTATAAGCACCTAGGTTCTTTATCGCATGTCTAAATTCTTGACATAATCAGTTCCAATCTTGGAAATGACACTGAAATTCAAATCAAATCCGTCTAAATTAAACCAGAGTTACAATCACTCACAGACAGACACACAACCGAAATTAGTAGGTACGTTTGATGATTTGCTAAGAAAAAACTCGAAACTCTCCGACAAAAAGTCAAATGGAGATCATAACGCCACCACTGTTTCTAGAATAATCACTAATCACTAGCCATCTTACTTAAGAATTACATTCTACCAGTCGGTTTAGCATCGGTATAGTAAAGCCGACCATAAGCCCGGCTAACACCGTTGGAACAAATTTCAACGCCCTGCGGGTCGTGGTTTTTGCTTTCCGTACTCCAAATCCCACATTAGCACTCTCTCAATTAGTGTCTCTACAAATTGGTTTAACCGGTAATAAATCAACTTAGACACCTTCAAAAATTGACATTTAAAATCTTATAAATAAGTCGTCCGTGCGTGGCTTCACCACAGTTTGAAAATGACCTTACAAGTCGAAACAGCTGTAACTATAACACTAAATAAAAAACTTGCAGAACTCGATAATAACATTATCAAATTTAATTTTAATTAAATTTCTAAAAATTAAAATGGAGTTCTACGAATTAAACACAAAAACAATTAATAGTGGTTTTTGCTATTACGACATTACGCGCGCACAATATTTACACCTTTGTTATTAGTAAAGAGGATGATGGTTTAGATTTTTCTATTTTATGCTATAAATAACCCGAAATTAAATGAAATAATTAACTTTATTACGTTGCTGAATCAGAAGGAGTAAATTAGTAAAATTATAAAAAATTTATAAAATGGCAACCTGTATGGACCAGTTAAGCCGGAGATAAACCTTTAGAGCGGAGGCTGGGAAGATCTCCATCCCTCTCTCACCGCCACCCTCCCCCCACCCGTGCCTCAACATCCCCCGAGTCCCGAGTGAGACTTCCCTAATGCCCTCGCACTTACTCTTAATTAAGTGTTTCATTTACCCAGAATCAATCTTAATGAATTAATTAGACCATGGCGTTTTCTAGGGACGGAGGCTCTTTTAAATAAACTAACACTTTCCCAATGGTTTTGTCCGAAAAATGTTTTGAATGAATATAATTCTATGTCTAAATTTGGGAGGCGGGATTGGGTACCGCCGCCCCGGAAACCTTTATTGGATAACCAACACCTCTGCCATAGGTCACCCCAAGTGGTTAGCTATGTTTGGTGATTTAGCGGGGGTGCCCGGGTTCATGGGGTTAGGTTTGTCTAGGCATTGGAGGCGGATGACCAGGACACACTGAACCCCAGATTCCTACCCGCCCCCTAAGCCCTTTTCCTTCCCAGAACTCTCCTCTCCTTCGTTTCCCCAAAAAAACCCTCCACACAGCATCCCCAAAGATGACATAGGCCCTGAGGGAAATTATTTTCCCCAGGGCCTCCTGTGTGGAGCTCATGTAAAAAAAAATGTGGGCGGTTAGATTATTAGGATTTTAACCTAGCCAACTAGTAGATAGTCAAGTGGTTTGTAACAGTTTTAAATTATAATGCTAAGTAAGCACCCAGTCATTAAGTCGGTTGCTACACATTAATTCGAAATGATTTTTAACCCAATTGGAAAGTTAAATTAGAACAAATGGAATCCTGCATTCTTCTGTTGCATAAAACATACTACAAGCTAATTTTTCTAACAGTTTCAAATAGGAAACTGGACGTTTGTTTCGACGAGGGAAGACACATACTTCGGTGAATCGTCAAAGCTTATACTTCGTTATTTTTCAGTTTAATAAATTATTATTGATTTACCATTAAATATTTTGTTCAATTTGAACTGGCGCCACCCCCCCCCCCCCCCCCCTTGTAGTAATTTTCACACCGTGATGATCTTTAAAAAAAATATATTTTATTTTATTGATTTTTTAGATTCTTTTAGGCTAAACACGATCCTGAGTAAAATATTAGAATAATATATTTTGTTTATGAATTGGAGTCTCATGTTCTGGTTTCGTCATTATTGAATAATATAATTTAATTGTTTTTTCTTTAATTTTAACCATAAATGTCTTATTAAAATGATGTACATTTTTTTAAGCATTGCAATGAGGACTAACGTTTTTATGTATTTATTAACAAATATATTGGATTTTTACTTTCAAATTGATAAAAATACACTAATGCTAGATGCCTAAAAAACCATATTTTCGCATAATATGTAACATTTAACATAATACATAATTGGAATAACCTTTACATAATTGAAAGCCTAATAATGGGCGAAAATAAATTAATAAATAAGTGAAAATCAATTAGGAAGGACTACTAACATCAAAAGTATAATTTACATTACGCACCATCAACGTCAAAGCTTTTTTCTGCCGTGCATAATGTTGTACACAACTCTCACGCAGTTACAAGGAACACGCACGTCCACTCAGCTGAAATAGTTTCGTGACACTAGTTTTTACACTACGTTTTAGTGGCATGCCACTAGTGGTACAGGATTTTCATACTAGCGCGATTTTAATTTTGTGTAATACAACTAATGCTGTGCAATTAATGTCATGAAACAACTTGTGCGCAACTAGTTGCGTAATGTAAATTCGGCTTTACAATAAAATGAATAAGCTGATCAGTGAGAACAGGCTTTTCTATGGAATAGAAACCCAAAGTTTTTTTTTTTTTTTTTTTTTTTTTTAATGGCTCTTCACCCCAAAAGAGTGTTCTGGCCAGTGTCAAGTGAATGCTTTTGTGAGTGTAATTTTGTGAGTGTAATTTTTGGTTAATATTAACTAATTTAGTTTTAATAACAAGAACCTATCTACATTATATAATAATACTATACAAATAATAATAATAATAATACGCAAAATTATTACAATAAGAGATGATTTTAATTAAACATAACAAGGAAATTAAAAGATATGCTGACACAATTTATTGTGCGTAAAAAATAAAATAAATAAATAAATACATGAAACTTAACTTACAGTTACAAATTGATGCTGTTAATATTCAGGAAATTAGCCAAGACTTTATACACGCGTTTGTTCACAGAAGATAACAGGCATGCAATGTTGTAGGGAGGCAATATACCCGAACTGATTAGGTGAGGGAAGAAATTTTTGTATGAATTATTTAAAGGACAACTGAAAAAAATATGATTGAGATCCTCTTCACCAAGACGACATTCACACATCGCAGAATTCTTAATATGAATTTTTGTCAGGTGAACATTGTGGCAGCAATGCCCTATCCGCATGCGGCAAATGGATGATGTCGAGAGTTTGTTAAAAGAAAGTCTTGAAAACCACGGTTTTGAAGGAATCGTTGGCTGAATTGTGAAAAAGCTATATCCTTTTGATTGACTAGATTCTTCCCAATGATTCTGCCATGTGGAAATCATTTTTTCCTTTAATTTTATGAAAATGTCATCGGTGTTTAAAAATGTATATAAAATATCCCCCGAAATAATGGCATCTTTCGCCAATGAATCGGCCTTTTCATTTCCAGGGATACCGCAGTGACTAGGTATCCAAGCCAAGACGATTTCTTTGCCAGAGTCGGTTAATTTATGAATTAAAGTGCGAATTCCAACACAGAAATTGTCTTCTGGGTAATGGAAAGGGGAAGAGTTTAATTTTTGAAGTGCACTCAGGGAATCGGAGAGAATTAAGAATTTTCCAATGTTAACATCGTCAATATATTTGAGGGATTCAAAAATGGCTATACATTCAGCAGTGAAAACGGAAGCCTCTTTTGGAAGTTTAATTTTTCTATCGACTTGATCTGATGGACAGTGGAATGCCGCTCCCACATGGTTTGATAAGGGAGACTTGGAACCATCTGTGTAAATAATTTTCCAGTTGGAATATTTCGAATTTAAAATTTCGATAAGTTTTGTTGGAGCTTCGTGATTGTTAATTATGCCGAGAGAAAAAAGAATATTTGGTTTACACAAATGAATACGAAAGGAGTTGGCATATAAAGGAAGTCTGTCTGATGGATTTAAGAGGGGTTTATACGAACAGTACGTATGGAGGCTTTTAACAAGAAGAGGGATTGATTTGTTCCTCCAATATGGAAGTGATTTCACTTGAGCAGTGAGTGCAGTAATTTTGTCTTTCAGTGGGTGATTAGAGAGTCTTAAGCATTTAAATAAAAACTTGTCAGCCAAGAACTGTCTTCTGAAATGAAGAGGAGCCTCCACAGCCTCCGCTTGTAAAGCGTTAATTGGGGAAGAACGCATTGCTCCGATAATCAATCTTAAACATTGAAATTGAATACGGTCCAACCTTGCGAGGTTCTTTTTAGAAGTGGGTTCAATGAGGAATGACGCGTAATCCAAATGACTCCTAACATATGCGTTATAAAAAAGTTTTTGGGTGAATGGATGACTTCCCCACCAGACCCGTGAAACGGCACGTAAAGTGTTGAGGCCAGCTTGACATTTGTTAATGATTAAATTAACATACGGGTTCCATGTTAACTTAGAGTCTAAAATTACCCCAAGGAATCTTATTTGTACCTGCATAGGGAGAATTGAATTATTTATTTGGACTGTTACACGCGGAGTAACACGTTTTCTGGAAAAGACGATAACATTGCTTTTGGACGGAGAAATTTCTAAGCCGTGATTTTTTAACCAGGTGTCAAGGTTTTTCATGCAAATGTTAATCACATCCTCCAGAATAGAAATAATTCGTCCTGAAATATATATAAAAAGATCATCCGCATACTGGAGTATTTTACAAGATGGATGCATACTCCGATGCAGGTCAAAGGTATAAATATTAAAAAGGATAGGACTAAGGACGGAGCCCTGAGGCAAACCCTTGTTTACTGTTCTTTCCAGTGGAGGAGAATCCGGCACCTGGATTTGAATTTTCCTGGTAAGAAGGAGGTTAATTATAAAACTGGAAAGCTTACGAGGGATGCCAATTTTTAATAATTTATTAAATAAAACATCCAATAAAACATTGTCAAAAGCTCCGCACACATCAAGGCAAACACCGACAAGGAATTCATTATCGGCCAGGGCTAACTGGATATCAGAAGTCAGGATGGACACACTTTCGATCGTACTTTTTCTTTTTCGAAAGCCAAACTGAGAGCTGGGAAGAATTTTCTCATTTTCTGCATACCAGTCTAGACGTCTTTTGATCATATGTTCAGCTATTTTAACTAAGGAAGATGACAGAGCTATAGGTCTGTAAGAAAGTCCAGAGTTAGGGTCTTTCTGGGGTTTCAGAATGGGAACAATTATTTGAGTTTTCCAGGATGATGGAATTTTGCCGGAGTCAAAGATCAGATTTACAATTGAAAGAAAATGGTTTAGTGTGGTAACGTCGCAGTTTTTAATAAAGCTATAAGGAATTCCATCTACACCAGCGGATGAGTCTGTGAGATCGTTTAAGACCTCCCTAAGTTCCGTTAAATTGAAGTGGGTGTCCATCCAACCCCGTGTTTTAAATGAGTATGTGAATTCTGTTTCATTAAAATTACTTGCAGTTTGAGGAGCTAGTTTATCGGCAAATTCCTTCACCCACTCTGAAGTGAGTGGTCGAGTCACCGTTGGGACGTGAGAACCCTTAAACCTGCGAATTGAATTCCAAACAACTGAAAGAGGAACTTCGGGAGATAATGATGTGCAAAAATTTTTCCAGCCTTGACGTTTTTTGTTTTTTAGAAGACGTTTGGTCTTAGCTTCAATTTGTTTATACTGAAGGAAGTTCTCCATATTCATATTTGTTGAATAAATTTTCGCATATTTTTTCCTCATATCTACTGCGTCTGAGCATTCAATATCCCACCAAGGAGCTGGGGGAGGTTTCCCTTTGTTACATGTCGTTTTAATGGGGATAAATTTTTCTGCGGCCGTAATGACTGCAGACACAAATAAATCGTAACATTCCGCAACATTTTCTGTAGTTGGAGAGGGCAGATTTTGCACAGAGAACTTTGTATGATTTGAATAGTCATTCCAGTTGGCTCTGGCAGTTAAGAACCTTGGTTTTCGACTACTGCACTTGACATTTTCACGTGTGTAATGTAAGGTGGTCTATCAAGATTATTATACAGACGTGACATTTGTGAAGGAGTATTGTTTACCAGTGGGGCGGGTGTGGTTGAAGGGCTTGCTGGAGTTAGACTTGAAATCGAGGAAGAAGTGGACGGAATTACATCCTGTAAAACAGAATTATTTGGAAGGGAGTCGTTTTGCGTGGAGGGTGTTTTCGATGTATTTGTTCAAAATCTGTTGCATTTCTATTATCTGCTGGTTTAGCAATTTTTCTTTTTTTTGAGGTAATCGTTACGAAGTCCGAAGCCTCCGGAATATTAACCGCGATTATTTTTTTTGTAACACCCGAGGATTCAGATAGCAAACCATCATCTGGGGGATCAGGTGGTTTTTCTTTATCCATTTAAACCCAAAGTTGAATAGACTTCAACTTTCATTCCATAGATTCTCATAGAATAAACTAGGTCTGAACGCAGCTTAACAAATAACACTAATAGCAGAATAAGATATTAGGTAGGTATAGATTGATTAATAAAGTACTTACCTATATTACACGTGAGAAATGCAGTGTGACAAAATATTATAAGTACGTACTCTTTATAATATATATATATAATAATGCAGATGCATTATTATCTACAATCGGTAGTTATGTAGGTACTCTAACAATATAGCAGGTAATTTAACATTTGAAAGTTCTGGCCACTTACGAAGTCACATATTGATAAAATAATATATCTAAGGTATCTAACTCAAAATGAAAAGGTTAAATATCTGAAGGCGCTTTTGCATGACTAAATATCATTTCTGTCCACTACTTAAAACTACAAACTTTCGCCAGAAGGAAACTATCGAAATTTAGAAGCAACTACGTATATTTTTGGTGGTAGAGATTATTAGTTTGACAAATAAATTTTCATCTATATATATAGTCTGTCAAATAAGAGTAGAAAATATAAAAACTTGAACTACTAAATTTGTAGACTGGCAACACCAATTTAACTGCCAAATATTTTTTTGAAGTGCAAGTGACACTGAATGTATAGAACACAGTAAACCATATTTTAAAAAACATTTTTTCTTCATGACATAAATTTGATTAAAAGGTGATTTACAAAGGTGATTTGATTTAATTTAATTTAACATAAATTTGAATTTAACAATAGATAGAAAGGAAGAATCACAAATGTTGAGTTTGGTTACACTACTTTTAGATCTGAATGAGTTAAATATATTCAGATCTAAAATTAGAGACATGATCTTAAGCCCAGGCAACGCTAGGTACTTTATCTAGTATTAAATAAATGTGAGCAATTTCTAAACTGTGCTTTATATTTTATTACATTATAGTTATTCTTCATTAAGTTAACACAAAATTGCAAAGGTATAATAATAATATACCTTGATTTTGAGATCGGCGGGTATCTATACTGCAATGAAAAATATTTTTTCCATTATAATGCCTTTTTAATTTTTTATAAAAATGTAGGTTACACAGCTTTACTTTAACACCATGAGTTATGTGTTTAGTATTGCCCTTTGATCAACAGTGGCGCCCTCATATATTTTCTACTCTTATTTGACAAACTGAGGTATACATATATAAATTTTTTTTTTTTTTTTTTTTTTTTTATTTAGTAACTATATAATATTTTTTACATTTTTATATGAAACATGTTAGTTAGATGTATATATAAAATATATTCGTAGTCCTCCTCACTAGGAGATCCTGTGCTGAGGGGGACTATGCTTTGGATAAGTTTTTCAGCGACTTCTATGGTTTAACTTCATTGATTGGATAAGGTTTTCCAGAAACTTCTATGATGTTTTAAGTATACTAGTAAGTTCATTTTCCGATAGATTCTTCAGCCAACATTTAATGTCCTTAATGTAGCTATTTTTTATTTTTATTTGTTTGATACTAAGTGGGAGCTTGTTATATAACTTTACTGCTAAAAATGCAGAACTTCTTTGACCAAATGAAGAGTTACACTTTGGTATATTAAGTATGTCTGTTTGTTTGGCTCTGGTTTTATGAGCGTGGGAGGTGTCTGCCTCTGAATCATTTTTGTGGTGATGTACTAGAATGTTTTTGGCATAGATTTTCTGTATGCTTGGAACATCAAACTGTTTAAAAATTTCTGCCTTGACGTCCTTATGGGGAGCTTTAGAATGGTCTTTATAATGCAATTCTGGGTTATCTTAAGTTGTTTTAAGTGATTAGATGCTGTTGAGCCCCATCCTATTACTCCATATTCCAATCGAGAGTGGCATAAAGCATAATATACTCTCTTTAGATCCCTCATTGACAAGATGTTTCTTAATTTTTTGAAGAAGTAGATGAGTTTTGTTAGCTTTTTTGAGGTAAGATCAATGTGTGAATTCCACTGTAGATTTTCATCAATTTCAATCCCAAGATATTTAATACTTTTGGTTTGGGTTATAGACGGGCAGGAAAATTGTGGAAAAGTATTTTGACATTCATGTAATTTGAGGGTATGCACATTCATTGGTTGTCCTCTTTTGTTTTTGGAGAAAGTTAGATATTTAGTTTTACTAACATTTAATGTAAGGGAGTTTACTTTTAGCCAGTTTTGAAGTACAGCCAGGCCATGTTCCGCCTCCTTGTAGGTTCTTGTCCAATCTTGTTCGTGGAATATAATAACAGTGTCATCTGCAAAGCTCATTATGTTTCCATTAATGGGAAGATTCATAAGGTCATTTATATATATCAGAAATAGTATAGGTCCTAATACGCTTCCCTGGGGGACCCCGAATTTAATTGGGAGAGATTTGCTCTTTCTTTTACCAATTTGTACAATTTGTTCTCTTCCAGTTAAATAACTTCTAAGTAGGTTTAGAGTTGTTTCGGTTATTCCATTTTTTTTTAGTTTTAAGTACAGTATTTCATGATCAATTGTATCGAAAGCTTTTTGAAGATCAATGAAAACAGCTAAGCATTTTTTGCCTTCATCCAGTTTTCTAATAATTGTATTAGTTACATTAGCTATAGCGTCACCAGTACCCAGGTTTTTTCTAAAACCATACTGCGTAGGTGATAATATTTTATTGGTATCCAAAAATGTAAGAACTTGTTTTTTTATTACTTTTTCCAATATTTTCGACAGAGGAGTTAAAATACTAATTGGTCGATAATTTGAAATATCATTTTTGGGACCATTTTTATATAATGGTATGATCGTAGCAATTTTAAGACAAGCGGGAAAAACACCTTTAGATAATGATAGATTTACAAGGTATGTCAGAGGTTGAATTAACTCATTTTGTAGGTATTTAATTGATTTGCTTGATATCAGTTCATTTCCCGATGAGGTATTTGTGAAATGAATCCCTGTTTCCCTTGGTCACGCCATCACTTCAGAATGACTTTACTTATTTCGTTTTAAAGTTTTCTAATACTTTGTAGAAGGTTCTTACGGAAAGAAAAATTAAGAAAATTGCCCAGAAAATTGGATAATTTCAGAAAACTTGACAACTATTTTAACCTCGCACGTTTGACAGTTCGCGCATTTGATGAATTGAATTTAGCAGGAAGCTGGGTTTTTTTTGTAAATTGTCCATGGATTTTTTAAATTACAGATATTTTAAATCAGTATCTACCTTCCAATGTTAGGTACCAAATTTGATTGATTGTTCTTATAATATACAAAAATGAATATTTGTAATATATGAAATATGAAAATTTTTATTAAAAATTATAATAGATGGCACGCGAGCTGTTTGAAAACTGAACGTACTGGGACTGAATATATGGAACGCGGGAGGGGATTTGGCGGGACGAGGGAGCAGGAGAGGGGTGAGGTAAGGCGTGGAAGGGAACGCAAAAAGGGAAGGGGATGCGGCAGGGGAATGGGGACGCACGGGAAAGGACATGGAGGGAGAAACAATTTATTTCTTTGAATATGGCATTGCAACGCATGCCGGGAGCCAGCTAGTGAGTTATAATTTACGAAATGGTAGTCATACACAAATATAACACTGAATCGTCTTTAAGTAATTGACTCGAATTTAAAAAAATATATTTTTAAAAGCACATACCACCCTTTGCAATCTAGCCGCTAATTGATTGAGTAAGTCGAGTTTCTTGTTTTGCTTCACCCCCTATTTAACTACCCCACCTCTTCCCCTCAAACTCACACTTCACCCTTAAATCTTACGACCATCTCATCCCTTCTCCCCAAGCCCCGGCTAACTGCACCTTTTCACACAGCTTAATCGTGGAGGTTTATAGTCAAAATGTCTAATTCTACCTATCATTAGATCTAAATTAATTATTGTAATGATGATGACCTATTTGTACATAAGTCAATTTTATAGTCCTGTTTGTGATGGTGACAAATCCATCAGACTGATTGAAATAGTCGAATTAAAATAATTAAACACGATTCGCTTTATTGCTAAAATTAGGATCCATCCATCAATCATTTCATGTTTTTAATCAACTTTTCGGTGATTTGTAGGAAATAAAAGGATAATAAAATTTTAAAAAAGGTAAATTGGTTTTAATACCACTGTTTATTGATATTTTGTATGCCAACCCGGTTTCGCTGGTATTCAGGTTTTCTGATGAATCTTGGGTACACGAGAAATATGGTAAGCAGTGGCGTGCACAAAGTTGTTGATCAGGGTAGGCAGTAGGAAAACCGCCGAATTCATTAAAATAAATAAATAAAAATACTTACTACAAATAACTCCCTTCGTACAAGTCTTCGCTAAGTGTGCTTGCTGCTGGAAAGACAACTAGTTGATAGAAATAGATAACAACATATGTCTCTGTCGTCACTGATTGCCATTTGCTAATTTTGTTCCAGAAAACACTGCCTAATACTAACAAAAAACCTCATAAAAGCAAATTCAAAACGACAGTTCTACTCTGTGCATTTCGTAAACATTGATATTATATCTTGTAAGAAGTTAGCTACAAGCAGAACTAATTCCTGCTTAGGCCGCATTTTAGTGAGGCAGTCGGAGGGCGCGCGAGCAGTTTCTAGTTACAGTTTATGCCACGTGTGTAGTATGCCGTTTGATGTGGCGCTCGCGTAGTTTCGGTTGCTCTGCTTTTTCTCGCTAATTTTTGAAAGTGCTTATTTATTTTTAGCAATAATTAAAAAAAAAAAAGTATTATTTACATGCTTATGTTTTACAATTACTGTAGGGTAGGCAGTGCTTATGTGCCTATATGGAGTGCACGCCCCTGATGGTAAGCATCATTGGTGGCACTTCACTTGGCTATTCGTATTCGTGAATTGGATATATTTTGCAATAATCGCCATTAGTGACCGACCGAAGGTTCGGTGTCGGTTTCGGCAAGATAAAAAATATTTAAAAAAAATAGTGGTGTTGAATCAATTTATGGTCTCTTTAAAAATAGCATTAAAAATTTACCCGTGCATCTACAATTTTAGCCTTAAATTCAAATATTATGTTAAGTTTTTAGGTACTTACTGCAAATAGTGACGGGTTTAATGCGCACTTTAATAAATATTTTGTCTTAGATAATATAGAATTTCAGTTTCCGGGAATGGAAAAATGAAAAAAAAAACATTTATTTACCTCATTTTATTAATTGTTTGTTATTTTGCATTATTATGCCGCGTATCAGGTCAAAGTTGATGTCGGTTTTCTGATTCTTTGTTTTGTATATTTTATATTTTCTTCTTCGTTCTACCTAAGCCTTTTCAAGACCCACGTCCCTTCACCTCCTCACACTGTTCACGTCCCTGCACACTGTGTTGTGATATAATTACCGTATTATGTAAAGCAGAGAAGTAAAAGTACTACATGAAAAAAACACCAAAGCCTTGTACTGCCGTCATAGGCAAAAAAGGGGGCATACATAATATACATATATTAATATTACGTGAGCAGTTTTTTTTTTCAATCTAGACCCCTCCCCTTCCCCCTTGGTGAAATAAATTTGGGCCACTTCGTATATGCTTTTCAAGTAACGTAAGATTTTCCTGAACCCCCCTCCCCCCCCCCCTTTGAGCTCACGTAATTAATGTATTGCCCCAAAGGCAAATGGAAATTCTCGATGGGCACATCCCGATATACGAAACCTGTCATGTTTATCAACCTATTATAGTAAAAATTAATCAGAATGTGACATTGAAAAAATTTCCAGCTGCCTTTTTGTTTATGACAGTAGTATAATTCTCCATGTAATCGAGATTGTGACGATGTTGACGCACGGCGGCGCGTACGCTTTTGGGAATAAATTAATAAAGAATCATTTTTTCACCTTCTCTTTTTATGTAAATCAAAATATCATTCAAATATCCGATATTTATATATTTTTCTAGGTATTAGGTACGCACTTTTGCGTAATATTAAATATATTGTAACACCCATTTATATATATATATATATATATATATATATATATATATATATATATATATATATATATATATATATATATATATATATATACATGTGACCAGCTATGGGACGGAATAGAGAACTCCAGTCCAATTTTTTTATTTTTTTTTATGAATAAAGACCTTCAAACTTAAATAACTGCATTTTTATTTTTATTTTTATAGTTAGTTTTAATAGTTAAAATAATTGTCAAAGTTTTAATTTTAAAAAACTCCCAGAAACGCACCGTATCTATGGTGGTCTTCACCCACCGTTAGTTTTTTTACTTTTTAAGTTGTCATCATCATCAGTGATGTCATGTCGAGGGAAATTTCCCTAGATCTAGGGGAGAAAAATATTTTTTAGGGATAAGGGAAATCAGGACAAAATCTAGGGAAATTTCGAACTCTGGCAAAATTTTTATTACATATGACAATATTACTGGTATTATTTATATATATATTTTTTGGAATTCCTATGAATCTTAATTATTGTTCATTTACTTACATGCCATGTTATTTTTAACACTGACAACTCAAAATGATATTAGGGAACGTACCCATACTACGTGACACGTTCGGGGGGGGGGGGGGGGGGGGTCTTCAAAATACCACGCTTGGTACAAATGAGCGGCGGGTTGCTTATGATTTTTATTTTGCAAAGTGTTTTTTTTTTTTAATTTGGAATTTAGTTTCTAATTCAGTGGTGAGTGTATTCGTAGATACTTTTAAATTATTACTTCACGTAGCAAAAAGTGTTTTATTTGGAAAATCACGGTATTATTAGTATATTTACCAAGTTCCGATATCTTTCCAATTAATTATCATATTAATTAACATATAACAGGATTAGTGTTACACAATCAGGTGGCTACGTAGGTAATTGCGTAAATGTGAAATTCTAGGGAAATTTCACTTCGAAATCTAGGGAAATAATTTTTTTGGGCAGAACATCCCTGTTTGAATGAAGAATCATGGCGGTCGGTGGAAGGCGGAATGCTTTGTAATGACTTTTAGGTGTGAGGTGTGTTTTTTATTCAAGATTTTAATATAGAAAAACATTGGTAAAATGTCCACATTTCACCGCTACTGTTATTGTATTTAATCAAAGTGCAATATAAAACAATAAATCATCTCTTTCATTGCAAATACATGTGACATCGTGTTTTGTGTCAGGCGTTACTTTGTAGGTACATTGTTTTATGTATAACACATACAGAAACACTGGTATTTATAATACACTGATCATGACGAGTGTGTAACAACTTGTATAAAAAGCCCTATACTAAAAACAATTTGAAAATACATACAACTAAATGTCAAAATATGACACGACTTTAACCTCAAATAGACAAAATTTATTGCAGATTGTCCGCAAATATAGCCCTTTTCGTAAATTGTTGAGGGCCTAAATTATGTTTCAATAAACACAATAACTATTATTTATCTAAATCTCTATAAACAGTATGAAAATAAACCAAAAACACGAAATGTTGAATTGCATAGGTACGTGTGCACTTCAAGTCATTTCAAATGCCAATACAATATAATACACACTATCACCAGGTGACAGGTTAACAGTGACGTCACCGTTAACCATTTCAGTAATGCCAACTTAACGCTGTGTTTTGAGAAGAGGTTTAAAAATGCACTTTTTAATAATTTTTTAAAAACTCTGCGTTTAATATTATGAAATAAAACTTATATATTCAGAATCAGCGTTTCTTGGTCTATATGAACATATTTTTTTAAAGCCATAATATTTTTCACTGGAGTTCCTTATTAGCAGAAATTGAAGAAGAGGAGAGTTCCGGTTTATGGAGAGAGAAAAACAGAACTGAACCGCGAGTTGTAAAATTGTGTTGAAATTATCAATAAACCGTGATATACAGATTACAGGCTATTATTTGACATTTTCCTGCACACCAAGTTATTTAATGTTACATATCAGAAGTGGGATGGAATCAATGTGCCGCGGAAACAGTGATTTTAACATCGTGTCTTGGGTCCGCCGTTATGTTGACAAAACAAAAATGAATAAAGTGGTCCGATTCAATTTGTAAATGTGACGACCACGTGTCGAGTGGGTGTATTCTCCAGTGAACTTCTGGACAATGATAGTAATGGACATAGTTAGTACAACTCAGTTATCGCATATTTATCTCAGTTTTCGCGTACGGGAATACCAAAATGACAAATACTCTATACGGTCAGATCAATGACAGGCGCAACAGGCTTTGAATAGTGTTAGTTTTAAACAGAAACGGTGTCCTCCAAGAAATATTGAGTAAAATCAGTGATTGAGTGACATTTTGCACCGTAAATAAATACCTAACGTGGAAAGCAACAAAAATACAGACGCTCGCCGGTCAGCTGTTTGCCGGTGCGGCGGCCATCTTGCCAAACATTTATCGAGTCGAGTGCTGCCAGACATAAGAATAAACAAAGTGGCAGTTAGGTACCTGTCCATTTGAAAAGTGTACCTTTCAAAATAATTCATACAAACTGAAGTGCCTTTGGATTTCGAGAAAAGTAAATAATCTGGACGATTTAAAATTAAGAATCACCTTTAAAATGATCGGAAGAAATGTCATAATGACCAAATCATCATTAACAGTGCCAAGTTAATGCTTACTGAGTGTGTTGACATCCGAGGAAATGTTACTGAGTTCCCATGGGCATTCAGACACACAATTGAGAGACTTTAGACACGCCTACATAGCCAACACCTAAGGATATCAATTTGGAGAATCAGCTTATTTTTCATTGCGGTATCTGAATGGGTTCTTCGACAAATTTCTCGCGGTCTTGGTGTTTCAAGTGTTCATCTGAAAAAAAAATGAGACCACTTGGTTCGGGATTGCCGCCTCAGACAGCAGTCGTTGGAGAAATGCTCTTGATCTTGAAGCGTTATTAAATTATAAATGTTCTACTTAACGATGAGGAAAATTTGGATTAGAAAAATACAAAACAGTGTGCATTGCAAGTGCCAACGAAATTCTAGGAGAACATCATGAACACATAATGAAACAAATGACAATACTCAAATTAGAGCTATGAGCATTATGAGGAAGAAAAATTGAAAACTTGCAGCACAAGGTCACATGAGACGAGGAAAAGCAATGAAATCAGACTCTTCTTCAGAAAAAAAAACCAGAGTCAAAAGTCGTTGATGTACGGAGCAATGATGTTTGGCGAATTACCAAAGATAAAAGCCATGGAATGCCAGAGACACCGCGATGAATTGAGAAAATTTTATATCTTCCGGGACCTAACAAAATCTTATTAATCCTGACTGGGTGCTTGTAGAGATGGTGACGGAAATTTGCTGACAGGAAATAGGGATATTTTGGAAAGATGGGAGAATTACTTCTGAACATTTCACACCATACCAATAATGAACGCCGTAAATAGGAGGAAACGGTTCACCACTCCCACTTAGGAGTTCGCGGAGAAGTCCACTGTGCTTGAAGTAAAGCAAGCACCGATATGACTGAAAAATACCCGTAATAAAGCACCAGAAACAGAAGTGAAAACAAATGAACTAATCGAAACCGGTGGTCCAACGCTTGAAGTGCATATTCACAGACCAATTTTCTTACCTAAAATTGTGATGGTGCCTAGCGCACAATGATGAGACTAAGTTAGCAGTCTTCAGAATAAAATTCTACGACAAATCTTTGGACCTATGCTAGAAAATGGATATTACAGAATAAAGATGAATAATGAACTCGAAACCCAATAGATCATGTGACCTTTGTAGGCCTCAAAGACTGTAATGATCTGAAAGGAAGTGATACCAGATGGTAGGACGCCAAAATATATGACCAAGGGGTTGTCCCAGTGGAAGTGACCCAATGCCGAGTGGCGAGGGACCATAGCCGGTGGAGAATATTTGTGGGAGAAGCCAAATCCCAACCTGCAATGTAGCGTCAAAATGACGATGTTGACACTTAGAAAAAAAGGAAGGGAAGCCAGTTCAACAAACTTGGGAGACTTGATTAGAAAAGTCAACTCTCTGAATTAAGGTCCTAAAACAAAACAAAAAAAGGGAGAATAGAGAATTCAACAAAATTGGGAGACTTCATCAAAAGAGTCAATTTTCTGTATGGTTGTCCTTATAAAGTGACCAATAGATACAAGATAAAGATATGTCACATTGGTGGCGATTGTATGTCACCTTAACTCAGGTGTCGAGCAATACTATTTTATTATATTATGTCACATTGGTGGCGATTGTATGTCACCTTAACTCAGGTGTCGAGCAATACTATTTTAATATATTATGTCACGTTGGTGGCGATTGTATGTCACCTTAACTTAGGTGTCGAGCAATACTATTTTATTATATGATGTCACATTGGTGGCGATTGTATGTCACCTTAACTCAGGTGTCGAGAAATACTATTTTATTATATTATGTCACATTGGTGGCGATTGTATGTCACCTTAACTCAGGTGTCGAGCAATACTATTTTAATATATTATGTCACGTTGGTGGCGATTGTATGTCACCTTAACTTAGGTGTCGAGCAATACTATTTTATTATATTATGTCACATTGGTGGCGATTGTATGTCACCTTAACTCAGGTGTCGAGCAATACTATTTTAATATATCATGTCACGTTGGTGGCGATTGTATGTCACCTTAACTCAGGTGTCGAGCAATACTATTTTATTACATTATGTCACATTGGTGGCGATTGTATGTCACCTTAAATCAGGTGTCGAGCAATACTATTTTATTATATTATGTCATATTGGTGGCGATTGTATGTCACCTTAACTCAGGTGTCGAGCAATACTATTTTATTATATTATGTCACGTTGGTGGCGATTGTATGTCACCTTAACTCAGGTGTCGAGCAATACTATTTTAATATATCATGTCACGTTGATGGCGATTGTATGTCACCTTAACTCAGGTGTCGAGCAATACTATTTTATTATTTTATGTCACATTGGTGGCGATTGTATGACACCTTAACTCAGGTATCGAGCAATACTATTTTATTATATTATGTCACATTGGTGGCGATTGTATGTCACCTTAACTCAGGTGTCGAGCAATATTATGTCACGTTGGTGGCGATTGTATGTCATCTTAACTCAGGTGTCGAGCAATATTATGTCACGTTGGTGGCGATTTTATGTCACCTTAACTCGGTGTCGAGCAATACTATGTCACGTTGGTGGCGATTGTATGTCACCTAAACTCAGGCGTCGAGCAATATTATGTCACGTCGGTGGCGATTGTATGTCACCTTAACTTAGGTGTCGTGCAATATTATGTCAAGTTGGTGGCGATTGTATGTCACCTTAATTATGGTGTCGAGAAATATTATTTGATGTTATTATGTCAAATTGGTGGCGATAGTATGTCACGTTGGTGGCGAGTAATATCACAACAGTGGCAAATGGTATTATGTTTGTATGCTTCTAGAATTATTATGGCATACAGATAGAGTCGTGAGGACACGACTACTAATCAGGATGGACGAGTGTAACACCCATTTATATATATGTGACCAGCAATGGAACGGAATTAGCAGCCTAGCAGAAATAGAAGAAGAGGAGAGTTCCGGTTTATGGAGGGAGAGAAAAACAGAACTGAACCGCGAGTTGTAAAATTGTGTTGAAATCATCAATAAACCGTGATTTACAGATTACAGACTATTATTTGACATTTTCCTGCACACCAAGTTATTTAATGTTACAATATATTATAAATTTTATAAGCCATCTTTTGTATCTAGATTGAAAAAATAATGTGTTGTCATTACATGAAATAGATCTATATTTTGAAGGTTGGTATAGGTACCGCCGCCTAGGGAAATATTTATTAGATTCATCCCTGCCATAGGTCGCCCCAAGTGGTTCGCTCCGTTTGGTGACTTAGCAGGTGTGCCTGGATACATGGGGTGAAGTTTATGTAGGTCTTGGAGGCGGATGCGTTTACCCACCTAATGCGTGGCGGCCTGATCAGGAGAGATTAATTGAGAGGGACTTTTTGACTTTTCCAGCCGGACTCTCTCGCCCAACGCCTTGCACCGCAATGAAAGGGTGGATTAATATGTCCGTCACTCTTGGACACATTGACTCACAGATTCCTACCTTTTCCGAACTTCCTCTCCTTCATTTCCATAAAAAATACTCTCCACACAGCTTCCCCAAAGATAACGGCTCTTTCAGGGGGCCCCGACGGATTTTTTTTCCTCAGAGCCCCCTGGGTGGAGCTAATGTAAAAAAGTAAATAATTCATAAATCAGACAATTCGTCTAAATGAAAAAACATGTGCATGTACTTGGAAACTCGAAAAACAAATATATAAAAAATAAAGTTAAAATATTGGCCATTTTTAGATCTAACGTAACATTCTATTCTATTATAAAAATAAATTGTACGAATAAATTAACGCAATAAATTATACAGTACACACGAATAAATAAATTAATACAGCATCGGAAGGAAACATGTAAATATCTAGATATACCCTTCGAAGCCTATCCCAAGGCGAAATTTATTATTCCTGTGGTTGAGGAGCCCACTTAGTTTGAGAGCAAAGTGCGCCGAGTCTCCCTGGTACATGGTGGTCCTGATGGTGCACGCCACCAGCCCGTCCGTGGCTATAGAGGCCTTCACCACGGTGCCGGGTCCGCGCCAGCTGCCGCCCACGCGGGCCGCCGCCCCCGCGCCGTCCCAGCGCGTCTCCAAAGTGCCACCCACCGCCAGCCGCCCAGCCAACTGCCTCCACCAGTAGGCCTGCAGCTCCACCTGGTCTCCCACCACCCCCACCCACCCTCTTCTCATCCTCTTCGCTACAGCCAGCCTGGCTCCTTGCCCCGCATTCCACTCTGTACCAAGAATCCAAGTATTCGCAATCCTCCTCACATACTGCAAGCCCAGAGTCAACAAAATGTTATTCTTCACTTCTAATTTCTCGAATATATCCGCATCATGTCGGAAGGCTTTAAAAGGGACCTTACAAGCAGACAGAGTAATGGCTGTTGTTGTTTTAGACTTGCTGTACTGTATTGATAAGGTTCCCACAGAATGTTTCGTCCATTGGAGTTGTGTATCTAAATCCAACGCAATACTGGGAGACAGATAAACTTTCGTATGTAAAGCTGTGGCCCCAGATGGAGATAACGTGAACTCCAAGTCGGTTCGCTTGTCTCTGAAATCACTGGCAAGTTGCCCTCCGCTCGGAGTAACCGCGCTGAAGGTCATGTTATATCCAAGATCCAAGTTCTTTGACAGTTTCTTCCTGACCTTCAAATGGGCCCCCTCGAAGCACTTGGGTAGAACATCCCTGGTTTTGGAATCCAGATCTTCGAGCAGCCCCGGTCCCAGGCAGTTGCGATAGGCGGGCGGGTATTTCGTAAAGTTTTTCGGAAACCTTTTGATGGCAGGCTTCCCGCTGCTTTCATTTTGACCCATTCTTCGGTTACATTTTACAAATATTTACACAAAACAGCAAACGTCAAACATGACGCTATCCGTGGTAAAAACAAAATAACATTAAAGAATACTTCGATGTTCAAAATGAAATATCTAGGAGTTGAATGTAGGTGAAAGTACCAACTCCTGTTTATACAGGGGCGGATGTCGCAGACTCGCAGATATCTTGTTGTAAAAAAAGTACACTGCCAGGGAACATTTCCCCTCTTGTGTGTCAACTATGGTAGAGGTGCATAAATGAGGCGATAATCCTTTCTTCCCAATAAATGGGAATCGCCACTACAGGGCTTTATTGAGAGCTGTCTTATTGGAAATTGTGGATTCCTTGCTTTGAGACAGGAGGCCCCAAAGATGCAGTAAATTCGTTTTTTATTTTGCGTTTCGCTGTTTCTGTTCTTCCTGTTTTTCTTATTCTTTCTCATTGCGCCGAAAGTTCTCTGGAGAGCGGAGCTCCTAGCAATTGCGACATTCGCTACTATATAAATCCTCCACTGTGTCTAAATGTATGCCTTGTTATGATAGTAAATTTACACATAGTAATACTTCATTGAATTATGAATTCCCCAGCAGTGTAAATTAATTCGCATGAGCGGGTGCACCGTCCCGCTGTACCGCCAAGCGAAGACATCACAACACTATCGCCTCAGTTATTAACATGAATATTTTAATGGGCGTCCGTTGCTGGGGTGACCATGATTCATTGCCGGTCCGGGGATGAGTTACCGAGTCCCCCCTCCCCCGGCGCTGCCCCCTGGCCCCATTAGCAGCCCAAACACGTCGCGGCCGGTCGCAAACTGAGCGAAACAATTTGTGGAATTTAAAATTTGCGCCGCCCAAAAAGCCGATACGGAAATTAATCACATTATGACAAACGTACGGAGCGCTCCATTAAATTTGGTTAAGCACACTCAGAAAGCATTTGGCTGGCAATGACTATTCAGATTTTTGAGTGAAACCTATTTAAAGGAATAAAATAAAATAAATAAGTGGTTTAGTCATATGAAATGATATTCAACAAAAAATTGGAGGAAGATTTTGGGGGGAACCACATAAAACCTGCCGTGACCATTGACCTAAACTTACCACTGATCAGATCCCACAGACATATTTCGGCGAAGCCATGTTTTCAGATTGATTATAATTTGGTAAGCCTAAGTTCTAAAAAACTACTTACTTATTGTTAGTGGTTACTATCCGCATTAGGTTCAGAACTCTTTCTGAATACACATTTTAAAAAAAATTATGGAGTATCTAAATTTTATTTATTACTAATTTCAAAGCTTCATAAGATCGGAATATTTTGACCTGCAAATATTTGCATAAATCAAGAAATCCCAGACAGAAAAGCTGTGAAAAGTTCATAAAGCCAGAGCTCAGAGTTTGCGAGTTTTTTCTGCGAAACGTAGTTTTGATGAGAATTGCTAGTAAAAATGACATTCAAAAATTCAATTCGATAAGAAATCAGTTCTTAAAAGAAAATCTAATAAACCACGGTTTAATCGAATTAGTTTTCGGTGCTTTCGCGAGCCTTCCTCTTCATTAAACCCCCTCTGGATTGTCTCATTGTCTGGTTGACAGTATAAACATAATCGAATTAAAAATTACCACTACCATAAAAACACCACAAAACTAATGACGGGACCCTCCTCTTCGATGTGGAAACTGATGTTGAGAAAATTAAAACAACTCTTCTTGTCATTTATGTCTTTAATTTCTGTTTTATTGTCTTACGAAGGGGGCTAGTAATGAGTTTTTTTTTATAAAGAAAGCTGATTTCACGACCCCGCTTTTTAACGTGAAGAAGAAGGATTTTCTAACATTTTGAAAAGAACAAAATGTTAGAAAATCCTTAATCATTTCCATACAATTGAAGTCTTAAAATTCCGATCTCTTTCAATAAATGTTAACTAAATATTTATATATAAAAATGAACGTTTCTTTGTTTGACCCGTACGTGTTCCGATTGCAATGAAACTTCGGTGATTTGTTGTGCGTACGCCCGCAAAGTTTCATATAAGGAAAATAATTTACCCAGGGCCTATGTCATCTTTAGGGTTGCTTTGTGAAGGATCTTTTGAGGAAAGGAAGGAGATGAAGTTCTGGGAAGGAAAAAAATATGAATCTATCCCTCCCACTGCGGTGCAAGGCGAAGTTCCGAGAGAGTCCTTCTGGAGAGGTCAAAAGGTCTCCCTCAAACAGTTTCTATCCGGCCTGCCACGCAACCGGTGAGCGGATGCATCCATCGCCAAGACCCGGACAAACCTCACCCCATGGACCCCATGGCTATTCAGATGTAGTCACCAAACACGGCTAAGGCATGTTAAGCAACGTTTCAAACAAATTCTGAATGGTGGATTTACACCAAGGCGATACTGAGAGTATTTTATTAGAGTAAAACACAAATCAATCAAACAAAATTTACCTGCGCACGGGATTTGAACCCGCGATCTCCGGATCACTAATCAAGAGCCTTGCCCCTCGACCACGGAAATCGTCAATATGCTCCGATCGAAAAAAAGATTTATCTGTGGGTTTTATCTTGTATGTGACGTGGTTTCACCAGTTTTCCACTTGTACTACGAGTTTCCGGACACCGTGCATACCAGCTTGAAATGAAGTACGTAGGTACGGGTACACGTATAATATTATTTTGTTAACAGGCTTGTTAAAAACAGTAACAATTTTGACGCGAATTATCATCTTTGTTGGATTGCGACCTACATGCTCCTTCCCCATGTCTCCATACCCCCAGTGGAACCACAGCAGTCGGATATGCCCCCGTCTAGCAGGACCGAGCCAGTAATCTGAATTAGACACAAATCACATTATGAACAGTTAGTTTAACTACAAACCTCGGCTAAATTTGTCCTATCTTCCCCCTTATTTGATTTCCATATCCCCCCGGCCCGACCCACAACCCCCCTCCCCCTCCAACCCTATTCAGTCCCTGCTCGGTACGTCACTGTGCAAACCAAATAAATAATTTATTCAAAGTATGTTAAGACCCGAAGGATAATTAGATTATGCCTTGCATTTTATAATATGGACACCCGCGCGCAATAATACTCGTATGTAACTTGTATTTGTTGACAGCGGTGAATTGGAAATGAAATTGACAATTTATTTTTATTACACAAAAACATTAATATCATTGTCAATGTTTAATCGCTGACGGACGATGTTTCGTTATAACTGAGATGTTTCGAAAAAACTTGGGTCTATCAATTTAAGTTGACTTCATCACAGTAGGTACCTACCTACTCACACAAAAGCATAACTTATAGTCTGTCAAAAAAGAGTAGAAAATATAAAAACTGGAACTACTAAATTTGTAGACTGGCAACACCAATTTAAATGTCAAATATTTTTTTGAAGTGCAATGACACTGAATGTATAGAACACAGTAAACCACATTTAAAAAAAAAACATTTTTTCTTCGTGACATAAATTTGATTAAAAGGTGATTTATAAAGCGATTTGCTTTAATTTAATTTAACATAAATTTGAATTTAACAACATATAGAAAGGAAGAATCACTAATGGTGAGTTTAGTTATACTACTTTTAGATCTGAATGAGTTAAATATATTCAGATCTAAAATTAGAGACATGATCTAAAGCCCAGGCAACGCTAAGTACTTTATCTAGTATTAAATAAATATTAGCAATTTCTAAACTGTGCTTTATATTTTATTACATTATAGTTATTCTTCATTATGTTAACACAAAATACTAATATACCTATATGCAATTCTAATTTTGAGATCGGCGAGTATCTATACTGCAATGAAAAAATATTTTTTCCACTATTATGCCTTTTTAATTTTTTATAAAAATGTAGGTTACACAGCTTTACTTTAACACCATGAGTTATGTGTTTAGTATTGCCCTTTGATCAACAGTGGCGCCCTCATATATTTTCTACTCTTATTTGACAAACTGTACCTTCAGCTTGTTTCGTTTTGATTTAGACCTTAATAAAAATAAAAACAAAGCGTGTTGAAGTAGGTTATATAAAATGTATTTTGGCATGTCGAATACTGTGCTATTTCATTTTTATTAAAATACAGTTTATCTGAATTATTTTCCGGACTGAATTCATATGAGTAAAAAATAATGACAAGGTACGCGTTCTTGAAATATTTTAACATAGTGAACATATAAACTTGTTGTCCATTTTCCGCTAGTCACAATAAGTAGGCGTAAATGAGACAAAGGACATCGTTCGTAATTGTAGAGGGAAACGAATATATATTTTAAACGATTAGGTTGATGGAAAACATATGTAAGTCGATAGATACAAAAAAAGTCTGTCAAATAAGAGTAGAAATTATATGAGGGCGCCACTGTAGTTCAAATGGCAATACTAAACATATAACTCATGGTGTTGATGTAAAGCTGTGTAACCGTGTAGCTGTGTAAATTTTTATAAAAATTAAAAAGGCGTAAAAGTGAAAAAAAAAATCATTACAATATAGCTACCCACTGATCTCAAAATTAGAATTGCGTATAGGTATATTTTTATTATACCTTCACAATTTTGTGTTAACATAATGAAGAAAAACTATAATTTAATAAAATATAAAGCACAGTTTAGTGATTGCTCACATTTATTTAATACTAGCTTAAGTACCCAGCGTTGCCCGGGTCATGTCTCTAATTTTAGATCTGAATATATTTAACTCATTCCGACCTAAAAGTAGTGTAACTACTCACCATTAGTGATTCTTCCTTTTTTTACCTACTGTTAAATTCAAATTTATGTTATATTAAAGAAAGCAAATCACATTACAAAACACCATTTAATCAAATTTATAAGATACCTTAACAGTAGTGCTTCTTCGAATAATTTTTTTTTCTTTAAGAACGAAAAAAGGTTTTTTAAATGTGACTTACATTTTATACATTCAGTGTCATTGCGATTTGAAAGAATATTTGACAGTTAATTTAGTGTTGCCAGCCTACAAATTTAGTAGTTCAATTTTTTTATATTTTCTTTTCTACTCTTAATTGACAGACTGTGGGTGGGTTTCTTCATTTACCGAGAATGCTAAATGCAATGCTAATTGAAAAAATAAACGATCGAAATTTAAAATTTAAACGATATTTCTATGCATTTGACCGTTTACTTTTACAATTAGCATTGCATTTAGCACTCTCGGTAAATGAAGAAACCCACCATATATGTGCAAATATTATTAGCATTAGCCATTTATTAGGGAACGTACCCATACTACGTGACCCACTTTTGGCAAATTTTTAACCCCCCCTCCCCCCTCGGTGACCATGTGTAGTATATTCCAAGACCCCCCCTCCCCCCACAGCTTTCACGTAGTAATTCATAAATATGGTTTTGAATCACTTCTTGCTAATAAAAAGTTGAAAAAATATTATTTGTCTTTATTAATACGGCGCTTGCTGCGTAACGGCAAGAGTGCATGCATACCTGTAATTACAAGTGGAAAAAATATTATCAAGATAAAACTTATGTCAAAATATATTTCTAGATTGACTACTTGATAAAAACCTAAGCCCCCCGCCCCTCATTGTGACCAAGCGTGGTATTCCCCCCCTGAACGGGTCACGTAGTATGGGTACGATCCCTTATCTATATCCCATTTGTTTTAGTAGTAGGGGAGACCTGTCCAAAACCGTATACCGGGGTAAAACCGTAATACTCTAAAAAAGCTTTTTATTACTTTAAATATACCCGCCATGCAATCCGCCCCGTGTACGGGGCGGATTGCATGGCGAAGTAAGAAACGGCAAGAAACGGCAAGAAATGGCAAGTCAGAAGAAACTTATCTGCTCGCTGGTGAGATACCACATGTTTTAAGTTTTTCGGTGTCCTGGTGTAATTTTTACGGATATTGAATTGATTAATAGTGAATTTATTATAATTTGCAGGTGAGTGAAATGTCAAATACTATAAATATGTATACAGGGTGTCCCAAAAGAAAGTTGATATTTGTTTTGCTTTCTGTGTGAACGCAACTTTTCCGAGGGGCGCGGGGGGTATGTCAATCAGTAGTCTGGCTCTTGGGAATTTAGTCGCTATGATGCATTTCTCGGGAGCGACCGCGCTTTGTGCGTGCGTAAGTTTTACAAAAATGGTGATTCGGCGACTGTAGCGCGTAGAAGATTCTGCAATATTTGAGATTTTCGTCAATGCAATGATGCGCCAAGCATTCCTCTCATTCGAAAATGGGTCAAAAAGTTTGAAGAGATCGGTACAACGCTGTCAAAACCAAAATCCGGGTGACCAAGGTCATTGAGAACGGTAGAAAACGTAGAGAGTGTTTATCAGTCTTTTCGTGACGACTCAAACTTTTCGATTCGGAAGCGCGCAAGTGCTTTAAATGTGCTTAGATCATCGTTACACAGCATTTTGCACAAAGACCTAATGCTGCACCCCTACAAACTTACCGGCTATAACCAAAGAACATGGTTCCAGCAAGACGGAGCAACATTACATACGTCCAATACGTCTCTGCTATGAGTTCGTGAAATTTTCCCTGGCAAATTGATCTCCATGGGAGGTGACATAAATTGGCCTCCTCGTGGTTCTGACCTAACCCCTATGGACTTTTTCCTGTGGGGTTATCTCAAATCTAAAGTGTACGCCAAAAATCCGACTTCCCTGATGCAATTAAAAGAAAATATCCGTCACGAAATGGCAGTCATCACGAAGCCTACCTGGCGAGCCGTCATAAGAAATTTTACTCGAATGCCGCGAACGTGAGGGTTTACATTAGGACGATATTATTTTTCAGAAATAAATTCCCAAATTGTGTATTTTAGTATTTAATAAACATTTTTTCGATAGAACCCTTACTTTTTCAAAAATCGATCCACTGAATATCAACTTTCTTTTGGGACACCCTGTATTTTACCCATTTTTAGAATGTAGAATGTATGTATTTTTTTTTTCGGGGCACAACCGTATGGAGTAAAAACGGCCAGTGTACAACCCGTAATATTTTTGTTACAGATTTTTTTATTATTTGTTTACACGTGTAACAAACAAGCCGCGTAATTACTACCAAAGAAAAACTACCCGATAAGACTGGGGTAAAGAAAAAATGAGGGCAGCAATTTTGAGTGTAGTTGAAGGAGCAATGAGATACTTTAGAGTAATGTCCGACCGAAACTTGACTTTCCACCGAAACCGAAACCGAATCTTCGGTGTCTGTCTCAGTTTCGGCCGAAACCGAAACTTTTTTAGACTTGTTAAAAATCGATTGTTTACTGCTATTTGGCTTATTTTTTACACTTATGCAGACCGTTAACACGTGCTAAGTTAAATAAATAAAATAAAAACAATAATTGAAGTATGCGAACAAAATAATATTTTTTTATATTACTTCTGTAAACAAACAAAATTTATAAAAAATAACAAAACATAACATAAAAAATAACTAAATTTTTTTGCCGAAACTTGCCGAAACCGAAACCGAACTTTCGGTCGGTCACTACTAAAAAGCAACAGAAATCTAAGGAGTGCCGAAATTCACATTACAAGACCGTGTCAATAAATACAGACTTGGATTGGACTTGGATATTCTTTGTTGACAGAGTTCCTAAACAATGAGTTTACTGACTCTAGCATATTTACAATGGATTTTTTTTATAAAACTTTGCGTGGAGGGATTTTATTTTTGGTGGTGAGAAATGAAACTTAAAACTATACTGCGACTTGATGCAGGAATTATTATTATTTATTAATTATATTTTTTATTATTATTATTTAAAATATGTACTTAATTGCCTACTCCTTGCGGAGGATCACTTTAGGTCTTTTATGTTTTGTAATTTCATTCTCGCTATATTGGGCGAGAGAGTTAATGGTCGGATTTGCATGTCCGGCTAGGCCGGCGTAGAATTTTTTATATTATATATATATAAATACAGAAGCAATCTAGATTTGGCTCTATCTACGACAAAAGGCTTAAGCCGTTTTAAGCCTGCATTTTACACAATACAAGCCCGGTATACGGTTTTACCCACCCCCTGGGGCAACATCGGAAATATTAGATGTCCTGTATTTTTTTCATACATTTATGTCTAAGATTTTCTGACATGCTTCTTTTGTGTGTTGTTCTTTAGTAAATTCATTAGTTAGAATAATTATTGTAAACCGAATTTTATTTTAATTTACTAAACTACAGAGCTTCTACCTTAGGTGTACGGTTTTGGACAGGTCTCCCCTGTATGAATAAATATGATGAAAAGTAAAATAAACAAATTGTAGCAGAAATGCGAACTTAAAATAATGAAAACTGAGATTGTTTCACTCGAGATATCACGCACCACGCACCCGATCGAAATGGAACCGATGTGAATAGGACACGCTGTAAGCTTTCAACAATATTATATGAATTTGCTGTCTTTCTTCCACTATTTTATTTTATTTTATTTGGAAGACCAACAGTTTACATTAATAACTGATCATAATAGTAGGTTTCCACTTAGGTATCGTATATAATTGTAGTGATTCCAGAGATACTAATGAAGAATTTCATTTGAAGAATCAAGGGAATAGGGAGGGGGTAGGATGGGGGGGATCGGTTAAGTTGAGGTATATTAAAAAATATGCGGAACAAAAAATTAAAAGAGAAAAGATAAAAAAGGAAGTTCATAGGGTGGTGGTTGTATTAGACGGTATCAGAGATGTGCTTTATTTCAAATAAATCCATTTCAAATGGAAATGCAAAATGGGTATTTTAAATTTTGCATTTTAAATGGTTTTTATTTTCACCCATTTCCATTTTCATTTTAAATGCTTTTCTCAATGCATTTTCCATTTTAAATGCATTTTTGCAACATTCTTCCTACTATATTCACTCTGTCGGTCCATTGGTCCCCTCGATATGTGAAATATTTACATCTGTCAAGTTGCTCCCTGGTAGGAGCCCTGCCAAGCAGACGCTGTAATATTAAATTTTGATAGAAGTTACTATTTTTTTACGCTGGCAACATTAGTCCCGCGTAAATTTTTTGCGGTTTCGTAATCTGTCAAACTTTTAATTAAACTGTAGCTTGTTTCGACTTGTTTCTTTTTCACGTCTTCATTTATTGCGTGGTCGTGGTGTTTTTGGTTTTACATTAATTACGTAAGTACTGTAATTAATACTTTTATATTGAACTGTCTAGGTATGCACACTTCAAAGAAAATCAATATGCTAGAATATTGTAGAATGCTATGTTAGTTTATTCAGTATTAGAATTTAAATACAATCGCCGGCCGATGATACAAGTGAAGACCAATATGAGGACAGTTTCGATCGAAAATTTGTATGGCGTTGCTTGTCTTATCTCATTATATAAATATATATACGAACTGCATTTTAACCAAATACTGCATATTTTTTCTTTCAGGGATGTGAGGGATGTCAATACATTACCACAAATATTAAGTATTTGCTTCAAAGATGTTACCAGCATTGGCAGCATTGAGAATGGAAATGTTTCCGCCACTTGCTTTACGTGTTCCAAGGTTTTAAAAGGAAGCATGGTTGCTACTACAAACTTTTTTTATATATATTTTTATAATATAGACGATATATGTGGTTTTCTAGTGCGCCTACTTTAATGAAGTTTTCTGTGACAATCTATAGTCAAATAATGGGTGCGCAATAGAAAACCTCATATTATATTGTCTCACTGTCCTGTATTTCTTTATTGTTCACAGGTGAATGTCCCCTCACTTGAGAGTTATTATACAAATAATGATGATGGCCCTAAGAAAAATTCCTTAAAAATGACATTATTCAGTTAATAATAGATACTATTATATTCCACTCAAATTCAAGATTTTTTTACACAGTACGTATCAGTATCTATGATTTTTTTTATTCCACAAGTTGATGGCCATTATTAAATAATAAAGTTGTTTTAAAATTCAATAATTGTTTTAATAGAAGGTAAGAAGGCTGTTGGTTTTTACTCTCGTTTGACCCGAGAAACCATTTTGCATTTTCAATGCATTTTGAAAATAGGTAATTTTCATTTTGCATTTGAAATGCTTTTCTAAAAACCATTTTGCATTTTGAATTTTCAAATGGAAAAGTTTTGACCCATTTCCATTTTGCATTTCAAATGGTTTTGGGTACCCATTTTGCACATCTCTGGACAGTATCTATAGTTATTGTTATTGTAAAGTACTCGTATCGAGAGAGCGTCTGTGTGATTTTAAGGAATGTAGTGCAGAGTTGAAAATGTCAAATTGTGCAGTGTGTTGAAAGTGTTGGATGCACGATAGATGAAAGAGTTCTGGTTCGAATTAGTGTTGCACCGGGGAAGGCTAAGAATCATGTCCGATCTTATTCGTCTGTTAGGAACTCGTATCTGTATTAGTTGCAAGAGTTCTGGGCAATCTACGACAGATCTGGCTATTTTTTTAAGTAAGAGTACATCGGCCGAGCTTCTTCGAACTTCTAATGATAGTAAATTGAAGTAGGTACGCGGCTAAATCTTGGTGATTTAGGTGAATGCGGTAGCTGCGGAAATCTAAGTATCGTAGAAAACGATTTTCAACACGTTCTAGATTTTCCACATATGATTTGTATTGCGGGTTCCAAATTTGTGACGCGTATTCTAGTAAGCTGCGGACATAAGCAAAATACAGAATTTTTATTGTTCTAAAGTTATTGAATTTTTTCCATGTCCCAAGAATGAATCTTAACATTTTCGAGGCTTTTGATGTGACCGAGTCTACGAGTATCAAAAATAAGCTTAGGGTCCAATGTCACTCCCAAATCTTTGACTTCTGTCTTGTTGATTAATATTGAGCCGTTTAGATTATATTCTTTGGTAATGATATTTTTATTTTGTGTGAAATTCACGACGAAACACTTTTTAACATTAATTTTTAGGGTATGCTGTGAACAGTAAACATTAAGACGGTTTAAGTCCTCCTGCATTTTTTGACAGTCAGCAGTACATCTGATTGGATAAAAACCTTCATATCATCTGCGTAAAGTAATGTTTTGGAGTATTTGAAGCATTGGCCTATATTGACGGCCGGCGTAGTGCGGCGGTAAGGCGCTTGACTCGCATTCCGAAGGTCGCGGGATCGAATCCCGGCATGGCAAATAAATTTTATTTGATTAATTTGTGTATTTCCCAATTTATTCATTTAAAATAATATATAATATATTTGCGGCACGTTCCAGAGTGGAAGATACTCTCAGTGTGACCAGATCTGAATAGCCACGTACTTCCCCACCTTCCTTTTCCCTATCTCCTTCCCCTCCCCACTACCTTCAGCCTCATAACATACCCCAATTGGGGATGCCATAGTCTCACTGGCTCCAGACGAGAGCAGTTGGGACTCTTGTGTTAAACGTTACTATTTAATATTTACATCAACATGATATATATATATATATATATATATATCATGTTATATATATATATCATTGATGTAAATATTAAATAGTAACGTTTCCAATAGAGATCCTTGCGGCACACCTGATGGGACGGTTACCCAGTTCGATTTAAAGCCACCCACAACTACGACTTGACTACGGTTTGATATTTAAGATGAGAGCCACCTGAGAAGGTCACCGTGGACGCCGATTTGCACAAGATTAACTAGGTCAAAAGCTTTGCTATAATCCGTATATATTGCGTCTACTTGTACACGTTGATCCATATTATCTTGCAAGAATTCCGTGAATGCTATTAGATTGGTTGTTGTTGATTTTCTACTCATAAACCCATGTTGGAACATTGAGTGAGGATTTCAAAGCGGGAAACATCTGATCGTATATTATTTTTTTAAACACCTTGCTGAAGACTCACAATTTTGAAATTGGACGATAGTTTTCAATGTCAGATTTTTGCCTGGTTTTGAAAATGGGTGTTATGAAGGCAGTTTTCCAAGTATTAGGTACCACACCCTCTTTTAAGGAGCGATTGAATATAATGGATAACAGCTTAGAGCAGTGGTTCCCAACCTTTTTCTGACCCAGGACCACTTCTACGTTTATTTTTTCGACAGGGGCCACAAGCTCACAAGTTTTTCACACCCCCCAGGACGGACCAATTTTTTATGAAGTCGAAGTTTGTGTTTGTCAACTTTAAAGGGTGGAGGGTGACACCACGTTGTCCGCCCTATCCGTCCCAGGTGCCACCCATGCTGGCCTAAGCCACTGCTTGTGGTAGTTGCGTAGGACGGATAGCACAACGGGAGGGGCGTAATGGGATAGGGTAGGACGTGTTCTAGCAGAATATTTACCATAACTGAGGGGGCGGAATGGGATAGGGTGCGATGGGTTCTAGCAGAATATTTACACAACAGAGGGGGTAGACAGGGGTAGGATGGGGTGGGGCGAAACGGAATACCATAATGGCCACTGACCACAAGGTACAATAATGTTACACTGAATATTGTCCCGATTTTTTTTATTCAGACTTCTCGACCAAGGACCGCCCGCGCGCTGGCTCGCTTATTGACCGGCGGACCATCTTCTAGCCTCTTGAGGACCACTAGTGGTCCGCGGCAGTGGCGTAGCGTGGATTTCGGCCGCCCGGGGCGGAGGAAAATTTTGCCCCCCCCCTCCCTCCCCCCTTACTTCTACAGGTACTTTTTCCGCAGATTTTCAAGCGCTGGCCGGGGGGGGGAGGGGTAGATATCCTATTTTTTTATGCCGATTTTTATAATCCTATGTGCCGAGTACTCTTCCAATAAAATCATGCTTATAAATTCTACTACAAATTTATATATAACTGCTCTCAGAAATCGATAATTGCATACTTGTAGTAGAATTTCGCATCATCATCACGCATACGTATGGAATGCAACTCAAATGCAAAGCTTCACTCGGTACACGATGAATCGGCCACTTATTGATATATTGATAACACTAAACTGGTTTAAATTAAAATAAATATGCGAATTATCAAAACTACACTCAAAACATAAAAATGGTTTTTCTTCGATTTTAGCGGCACATATATTTTGAGCACGAAACTGGTTTTAATTACATCTGCATGTGGTGAATTAAAGCTACACTCAGAACATGAAAAGGGTTTTTCTTTAATTCTGCCGGCAATTTCATTCTAAATATAAAACTGATTTAATAAAAACTACACTCAAAACATGAAAAGGGTTTTTCTTTGATTCTGCTGGCATTTACATTCTGAACACAAAATTGGTTTTAATTAAATCTGTTTGTGGTGAATTAAACCTACACTCAGAACATCGGGGCGGAGGAAAATTTCGCTGCCCCCTTATTTGGGTCTTCAAGCGGTGGGGGGGGGGGGGGTTATATATGGAAATCCTATTTTTTTATTACGACCTATTTATAAACGAGCCGGGTTTTTTTTAATAATCACATTTGACGATTCTTTCAACGAAAATCATGTATATAAATTCTACTCCAAAGTTGATTGATTTATACTGCATTAGAGCCTCCAAACAATAGTTACACACGCAACAATCAATTTATCAGAATTTTACAGCATTATGTAACTCAAATGTAAAGCTTCACTCGATGCAGGATGAATCTGCAACTCGTTATTTAATTTATCGTTGTATTCTGAACACAAAACCAAATTGTATGCGGTGAATTAAAACAACACTCAGAACATGAAAATGGTTTTTCTTTGATTCTGGCAGCACATACATAGTCTGCAAATAGAATTTAATAACTGAACTTCGAATAAAATAATATTTTCCTTTGAATTGCGTCAGCAGATGAATTCTCAAATGGAATTTTACATCCTGAAAACTGGTTAAACCCTTCGAATAATAAGAAAAAAATATCTATAAACTTTTGCCTGTCAATGTTTGCGCACAAAATTTTCGGTTCTTCTCATGCAATGTTTCTATTTATTAAAACAAAACTGTTCTAAAATCTAGATAAAGTAATTTTTTTCGACGTGCTTATTATTGTTTTTAAACATTAAAATTTTCACATTGGAAATGTGAATTGGCTCAAAAATACACGCCTGCGAATATTCGAATTAAAGTACCTAAAATAGAGTAAACTTAAAATGTTAAATACAGATTCCTTTTCTTAAAAAATGTTATAAAACTGTATCTTAACTTTTTACTGCAATCACAAATTTATTTAAAATTAAATGTGTGGGATAATTTGCGTCTCCTGTGATTAGACGGGTCAAATTAAATCTGTATAAATTAATGCCGAAATAAAACTACACCCAGAAAATGAAAATGGTTTCTCTTTGATTCTGGCAGCACATACATAATCTACAACTAGAATTTTATAATTGCACTTCGAATAAAATAATGGTCTCTTTCGAAATGTATCAGCAGAACTATCAACTGTATAGTATTACTCTCATAATATGCGTACGGTTTTCCTACGAATTGCGAAATTCGCAGCTTAAAAAAATATAGTTACTTATTGAAATTTTTGATGAATTAACAAAAGAGTTGGATTCGTAAACGAAAGGATCGTAGAACATGTTCAAATAATGATTAGAAATGGTTTAAATTTTTCCAAGATAATGTTATTATTTATTGTGAAAATTTGCTCCCCCCCTACTTGCCCCCCCCCCCCCCCCACGCTACGCCACTGGTCCGCGGACCACTGGTTGGGAAACCCTGGCTTAGAGAGACTGCTTGCGCACTTCAGGGTAAAGAACGGTTTGATCTGGGCCTTCGTTTTTTTTTTAGATTTAAAATTTCCAGATATTGACAATTATAAGTAGGCGTAAACAAGACAAAGCTCTGTTCCGCGCCAGTGGAAGTGTATACATCTACAATCAATGCAAAGCTTTTTTATTGCAGCCAACTCTTGCTGCTTTATATACGTCATGTAATGTTAATATTATGGTCTGCAATAAATACGTTATAATATAAAATACTTGTACATAGATGGGAAAGCAATTATTTCCCCCCTTTCGCACGCATAACTTTCTAAATATAAAAATACAAACTTTGATTTTTCAGCAGTAGAAAATGAAGCTGTTTGGTTTTGATATTTTACTGACGTTTGTATTATTATATTCATGGCCGGCCCTTTGCAGGTGCAATTGGAACAGTCCACTCCGGGCGCCGACTTGCCAAGGCGCCAAGAAGTCAAGGCGCTGATAATACCTAATACGGCGCCCTTTTAGCGAAGTTTTTACTATCGCCAGGCGCCGTTAGTTTGGCTCGGGCCTCAGGGTCGGCCGTGATTATACTCACAATAATTACACTTTAATATAAATACAAAGTCTGTCGGTAGATAATAAATAGTGAAATTATTGAGTTGTACCTACGACCATTCAAAAGTTCGACGAAGTACTTATCTTATTGACTTTTCCCGTTTTGAATAGTATCTAAGTAAATAGCAGCTAATCTCAAAAGATTTTTTAGATAAAATGGTACAGTAAAAAACTTTTCAGGCCACACAATACATTGTGCCTAATCGAAAAACCCCATATTCGACCCTTAAAAAAACATTTTTTCCTCTGCTCCTGACCTGGGAATTTCGATAACTAAAATTAAACTTTGAATGGCGCTATAATAGCCCAGTCATTCCGTAGTTTTACCTTGCAAAAGGTCATGTAGTAGCGATTTTGATATATGTTGTTAAGATTGGGACTCTAAAGAAAAAAAAAGTTTTCGACCTCGGGAGGATCGAGCTCGATCCGCCATCTTGGATTGAAGGTCCCAAAATTTGGTTTTTTCAAAATAATTATGAAATGGTTGATTTTACAACCAAGTTTTTCAAGGCGAACTTGAAGAAAACTAAATTACGTACATTTAATGTGGAATGTTTTTTTTTTGTAAGTCTAATAGGTAACGAGTTACAGCGGAAGAAAGAAGACAATTTTTACAAAAAATTGTAAAACTCAAGTTTTCTTGATAAATTTTTGTAAGAACATATTACAAAATATCATTTTAACGTATTCCCACAAACAATATACTTATATAGCACCATCCGTGTGTTCTATGACGTTAATTGACGTTGTTATAGTGGGCTCATAGTATATAGCTGACTTGGCAACCAAATGATTACTCTTGTGAAGCATTTCATTGAAGCTGAGCGAATGGGAAACTGGCAATTACATCTCGACACTGTCCAAAGAATGCTTCCCTATTTTCATGCAAGCGGTCATTTCTTTTATGCAAAGTCTGCTCATCTGTATTTACAAGACATGCTAGATTTGGAAGGAAAAATGGATCCTATTGAATACCAAAAATTTACGACGGAAGGATATTTCACGATTAGACGCTCGGACAAGTTTTGGTCAGGGATATGGTCTGACATGACCATCGAACAAACTTTGATGCGGATGATGCATAGCTGTGGGGGTCTTACTCGTGGCCGTGGAATCAGTGACAGCGTACTCGCCCTGTGGACTTTAGGAATGATATCTTTGCATAACGTTTGTGACGCCATTGAGGAATATAGTAACGTTAATCTACATACATGCGAGCAACATGTCGATATGAGAACTTCCCGTATCACTCGAGACGATCAAGACTTGAAAAAGCTGTTGGATTGGTTTTCTCAGCATTCTCCCTTCCCCGAAATCAATTTACTTCTTTCTATCAGTACTGGAATTGTCGGGGATGAAAAGATTAATTGTCATTTATCCAGAGAAATAGGTACCGAGAGGATGTCGAACATGGTTACCAGGTATACAAATTTTGGGTAAATATTCGGAACAAACGTCAACGGTTATGTAACGGGATTGTGTATGTTGTCTTTACTTTAAAAAACAGCCTACGTTTTTGAATGGTTTGTCTGGCAAAGCAGGGTTTGTGTAGCGGGATTGTGTATATTATCTTAATTTTAAAAGTTTTATCAAAAAAAGTGCGTATTAACCGTTGACGTTTGTTCCGAACTGCAAACAGAGTGATTTGACAGTGTGAAAGCAAATTTTCATTTTACGTAAATAAAATTAAAAATGTAACTTAAAAATGTACGTTTGAATTGTTTAATTTTTTTTTAATTTTCGCATTAATTTGACGACACCGATGAGAGAATTTACCATCAATGATATCATGAAGAGTTTAGCTTGAAGGCTTCATGTTTTACGATTCTAAAACATACTATTTTCTAAAACGCTGTAGGAAAAGTACAGTAGTAGCCTTTCATGTAAATAAAAAAGTTTAAAAAACGTGATTGTCTTTACCTTCACCATAGATAAATTTAACCTCGAAAACGTCAGAACTGGCTCGACCGGCGGTAAATGGGGCGTTTGTTTTGTTCGCGATGTTCGTAATATTTTCATGGTGGAGTAACTATTTGTTTCACTTCATCACCAATAAATTAGGAATGTAGTTTTTGCGCAAAATTTTAGCCTTCTTAGTATAATTTTTTTTTCCGGTTAAGTTTCTGTTATTGTGCTTTGTTTAGTTCATCGCCTGAGAATGATAAGTAAAAATATAACACTCAAGTAAGTATTTTTATCGTTGCATGTATTATGCTGTTATTGTTTAATGATCGCGTTATCGTTTTCTTTGTGTTTCTGTCAATAAATTGTATGTTTATTAATTTTAGATTCCAAATCAAACAAGTGCAATGCAAAATTCTGACGCAACCCACGGCGTCGCTTCAAGCTCGTTTAAAAATCGAAGGCCAAATATACTTAGAAAAAAGGCTAAACATCAACCGGCGAATCTACCGACAAACATAACTAAACACCACCAAGTCAGCAGTGCAATACGTATTCTGCCAAAAAAACCTATTCTTCCAAGAGATTCCGTAAGCCCCGTTATCACTTTCACGTCTGATGCTCTCCTGATTCAGCCGAATGATTTAAACATCGCTATTTTGCAAGATACGGTTTTAACTGATTTGACACGTGTAAGCAGTATTTCACATTCCGATGGGAGTATCGTAGAGTTGACGGATACACACCATTCGTTAAATAACGCAGCCAATGGTGGAATGAGTTATGTTTTTACGGAGGCGAATAATACATTGAATGCGCCGCCATCTTCCATTCACCCTCATCTTTACAGCAGTGACGTAGAATCTCCCCTCGTGGCAGGATTTGATGATATATTTTTGAATGATGGAATGGTGATAAACAAAACCAAAGGTGCCAAGACATTCCCGAGAAAGCGCTGGCCATCGCAGAAGATAATACTTGACACATATGTGTGTGACAAAAAGCGTTTAGCAAAGCAGAATCAGGCACCTGTTACAACTTCTGTTATTCCGGAGTTCTCCGCCCCGGAATACTCAGACAATGTATTGTTTGCAGATGATAATTTTCCAGAAGATTCCTCTTCACTTAACTTCAGGCAAGGTAAGACCTCCGTAAATTTTACTTAACTATGTTTTTTTTTAATATTAATAATTGCTTGATACATCACAAGCCCTATCTTATTTTCCACATTTAATTAAAAAAAACAATAATAGTTCTCTAAGGCGAAAAGGTTGGTCTGGCAGTTTATAAAATTATGTTGAGTACCCAAATAATAAAAATATACCTTCTTATTATTAACGTTGAATTTACATCCAGCCTTTATTTGAGAAGACAGATCTAACCAGTGCATTTTTTGTTCTTTTAACACTATTTTTGTAAATCCATTGCAATTATAATTTGCATAATTTGTCAGAGATTAAAATAAGAATAAATTCGTTTTTATACATTACTAACGCAGACCAATGGAAAATCACGGGATATTATAATAAGGAACACCAGTGAAAAATATTACGGCTTTAAAAAAATATGTTCATATAGACCAATAAACGCTGATTCTGAATATATAAGCTTTATTTAATAATATTAAACGCAGAGTTTTTAAAAAATTATTAAAAAGTCCATTTTTAATCGGGTCGTAAAAACACACCGTTAAGTTGGCATTATTGAATTTTTAGTGGTGACGTCACTGTTCGACGTGTCGTGACGTCACCGTAAAGTCATTACATGGGAATGTATGATATGACAAGCCATTGTATTCATTTATTCGTTTATTTACATACTGTTTATAGAGATTTAGTTGTTGTGTTTATTGAAACATTGTTTATTGAAGGTATATC
This sequence comes from Limnephilus rhombicus, assembly GCA_929108145.2. Lineage (NCBI taxonomy): Eukaryota > Metazoa > Arthropoda > Insecta > Trichoptera > Limnephilidae > Limnephilus > Limnephilus rhombicus. The sequence continues at coordinate 44,388,232 of OV815273.1, read as the reverse complement.
TTATTAGTTTATCTCTATTATTGAAAATATTCAAAAACTACTGCACAAAAAAAAATAGTAATGCTACTTCTAGGGAGAATACTTCGAACAACGGAATTCAAAATGGCGGCAGTTGATCAGCTGATTGCCCGATCCTATAGTAATTTTTCAGGAGTGATGACGTCACACGATTCACCATACATACGGTGGTTTTCGGGGGTCTTGAAAAATTAAAACTTTGATAATTATTTCAACTGTTAAAATTAACTCCAAAAATAAAAATAAAAATGCAGTTATTTAAGTTAGAAGGTCATTATTCTTAAAAAATAAAAAAAATGGACTGGTGTTCTCTATTGTAGGATTTGTGAAACAGAAAGTATTTGAATTGAAATTAAAAAAACTTTTGCACTTGTTCCACTCTGTCCAAAAACTAGACTCATTAGAAAGTATTTATTTATAAAATAGTTTCTCAGAAACCATTCTTTCAAAAAAAAAAATTAAAATTTTTGGAGATCACTGGCAACGGTTAATATGCACTTTAAAAAAAAAAAACCTTTTGATTCACCTTAATTACTTTAAAAGGCAACTATTTGCATTGGGGGAAGTGGAAAATATTTCATTCTAAATTTCGATTACGTAAAATTAAAAATTAGCTTTCGTCTTGTGAGATTGTACCTACGCCATTAGCTATTAGCTCATTCGCTGTCACTTTGGTAGGTATGTTGGTATTCCTGATACACTTGAATGTATAACGAACGGCTAGAAGATTTTGAAGGTACGGGGCACTTTCTTTTGAATCACAAACCATGTTACACAAACCTAGCGTAGCCGCTAAACTACTTGAAAACTGGGATTAATTGTTTTTGTGTTTAATTCGTAGAACTCCATTTTAATTTTTAGAAATTTAATTAAAATTAAATTTGATAATGTTATTATCGAGTTCTGCAAGTTTTTTGGTTAGTGTTTTAGTTACAGCTGTTTCGACTTGTAAGGTCATTTTCAAACTGTGGTGAAGCCACGTACGGACGACTTATTTATAAGATTTTAAATGTCAATTTTTGAAGGTGTCTAAGTTGATTTATTACCGGTTAAACCAATTTGTAGAGACACTAATTGAGATTGAGAGAGTGCTAATGTGGGATTCGGAGTATTTCCCTTTGGTTTGCCTTGCACTAAGTGTAAGGGTTTTTTTTAATTGATTTAGAATGACGTTATTGCTATGACTCATTTAAGTGCATTATATTTTTTAGGTTTGGTAAACATAATATTCTATCAGTAAAGAAAACCAAACATTAAATGAAATTAAAAATAAAATTAAAGATAATAATCTAACTATAACCAAAGCCGATAAAGGTAATTCTATAGTAATTCTTGATAGAATAGATTATATCAGTAAGGTGGAAGACTTCTTGTTACCAGAAGATTTTAAAATTCTAACTAAAGACCCAACCAATAAAATTGTCAATAATGTCAACATCCTTATAAACAGTTGTAACGCCATATTTCCCACCGAATGGTCCAAGAAAAATGTCAGGGTTATGAACCCAAGAGCCCCAGCTTTGTATGGCCAACCTAAAATTCACAAAGTTAATATTCCCGTAAGACCCGTTGTATCCTTTATTAATGCTCCTACAACAAACTTAGCGAAAAGACTTAACTTCATCTTCAAAAAATATACTAATTTTTCACCACGATACAGCATCAAAAACTCGATAGAACTTGTTAATAAAATTAAAAATTTTGATCTTCCGCATAACTGTCAATTCATTTCTTTAGACGTAAAATCCTTATTTAGCAATATTCCCATTGAAGAATGCCTTAAAATAATTGAAAATATCTTGGAAAAATGTAACATCAACCCGGTAATAAGAAAAGAGTTATTCCAGCTCATAAAAATTTGCGTAAAAACAAATTATTTCCTTTTTAATGATACATACTATGAACAAAATGATGGTCTCCCCATGGTGTCACCATTAAGTCCACTCCTAGCAGAGATATTTATGGATTATATTGAAAATATAATGCTTAAATCTCCCTTAGCAAAACACATAATATATTATGTCAGATATGTTGACGATATCTTGATTTGTTGGAACGGCACCAACCGACAGTTAGATATCTTTACTAACTGGGCCAACACCATTAATAATAAAATCTGCTTCACAGTTGAACATGAGATCGAAGGTAAAATAAATTTTTTAGATCTGACAATTGGTAGAAGTAATAATAAACATACCTTCGAAATATTTAGAAAACCAACGTTTACAGATACTTCGATAAATGCAAATTCAACTCATCCTTGGTCCCACAAATTATCAGCTTACCATTCAATGGTACATCGACTCCTTAACATTCCCTTAGATAATAAAGCATACGTAAAAGAAAAAGAAACTATTAAAACAATCGCCATTAATAACGGCTACGAGGCAAAAAACATTGAAAAAATAATAAAAAACAAGAAATACAAAAATAAAATTAATTTAATATATCCGGTACATAACAAAAAAATAGAACAATTTGCATGTCTCGAATTCCTCGGCTCAATATCTTTAAAAATTGCAAAAGAAATTAAAAAATGTGGTTTAAATATAGCTTTTAGAACCAATAATAATATGGGAACAAGCCTTAAAACTTCAAAAAGTAGAAATCCTAAACTCAATAACGGTGGCATATATGAATTAAAATGTGACCACGCCGACTGTAACGCTACGTACATCGGACAAACAGGTAGGGCATTCTCAACTAGATTCAAAGAACATATAAGATGTTATAAAAATAAAAACACCTCTTCAAAATTCGCCAAACATCTCTTAGTGAATAATCACGTTCCACTTAAAAATAACCAGCCAAAACCATTACATATAGAACGAAAGGGTCTTAGATTAAATTTGCTTGAACAATTAGAAATCAATAAACGAACGAATGACCCCAACATAACGCTAATTAATAAAGTAAGGAAAATTATTTATTCCCCACTACTTAGTATGTTTACCAAACCTAAAAAATATAATGCACTTAAATGAGTCATAGCAATAACGTCATTCTAAATCAATTAAAAAAAACCCTTACACTTAGTGCAAGGCAAACCAAAGGGAAATACTCCGAATCCCACATTAGCACTCTCTCAATCTCAATTAGTGTCTCTACAAATTGGTTTAACCGGTAATAAATCAACTTAGACACCTTCAAAAATTGACATTTAAAATCTTATAAATAAGTCGTCCGTACGTGGCTTCACCGCAGTTTGAAAATGACCTTACAAGTCGAAACAGCTGTAACTAAAACACTAACCAAAAAACTTGCAGAACTCGATAATAACATTATCAAATTTAATTTTAATTAAATTTCTGAAAACTGGGATGTTTTTCTTGCCTTGACGCGAGTAGGCTTTATAAAGTGGCACTTTCTTTTGTATCACAAACCATGTTACACAAACCTAGAATTCCCATGAAGTCTGCTACGCTTTGCTCTAGCATCTTTTCATACAGTAACAAGAATGCCAACATAACAAAATGATATTTGAAAATAATGTTTGAAAATGGACGGTCTCGTTTCACAGAATGAAAGCTAATTTTTATTTTACGTAATCGAAATTTAGAATGAAATATTTTCCACTTCCCCCAATGCAAATAGTTGTCTTTTAATGTAAGGGAACGTACCCATACTACGTGACCAACCTTTTGCAATTTTTAACCCCCCCCCCCCCCCTTCCCCGGTGACCAAAAACCTAAGCAACCCGCCGCTCATTTGTATGGAGTGTGACATTTTGAAGACCCCCCCCCCCTAAACGTGTCACGTAGTATGGATACGTTCCCTAATTAAGGTGAATCAAAAGATTTTTCAAAAAAAAGTGCGTATTAACCATTGCCAGCGATCTCAAAAAATTACCAAAAAATTTTTTATTTATTTATCTGTATAAAGTTTATTTACATGCGACTTTTCGATGCCTGTCTCACTAGGATATTTGTGTCGAGACAAGCTGTCTTTTTGTTGACAAATTAGAGAGACAGTCAGAAATTTACCTTTCGAATAAATAAGTAAATCTAGTTAGTTGTAAATAACGCTTTCTTGAATATGGAAAAATCACAAAGTCTTACCTTCAAGATTAACCCTGAGAAATTTAAACAAAATAAATATACTTTTACAAATATACAATAGAATTAAAATAATTTTCTGTTAAAATATTATATTATAGGTACTTTGTCCCTTATCTCAATTCTTGACACAATCAGTTCCAATTTTGAACATGCCAATTCAAAATCAATTCGAGTTCATGGAACCAGAGTTACAATCACAGTCAGATCCACAACCACAATTAATATTTTTGATATAAATATTAATTGTGATGACTAGATAGCGTTTTGAGGTTGGGAACTACGATCGACTTCTAGTAAGAATCTCATTGGATTCGAGTTCATGGAACCAGAGTTACAATCACAGTCAGATCCACAACCACAATTAATATTTTTGATATAAATATTAATTGTGATGACTAGATAGCGTTTTGAGGTTGGGAACTACGATCGACTTCTAGTAAGAATCTCATTGGATTTATTTTTATTTTTTTAGTTCTTCAAAATTTAACTACTTCACATTTTCACAAGTCTAGCAAAACAACTTTGTACTACGGCCAGGGCATTTTTTTTAGGCTAAGTCCGCACAGACAGGCGGCTTGCTTAGCAAGTCACCTAGTGAGTAGCTTAGTAAAATGAACGTTCTAGAATTTTCGCGACAGGCCGCACTGCGCGCTTGGCGCCTAGCTAGTCGCTTAGCGTGTATCGAAGTAAACAAACGTGTTGGTTTGCAGAAGTTTTTAAAAGAGAACCTCTGTGGAATCCAGCTAATGAACTCCATAAAATGCAGTTGTCTTAAAGAAACTATGGGAGGTAGCAATCGAAGTAGAAAAAGTTGCTTTTTGCTATGCTGTATCCAAATGAGTTAATTTTCCTTTAACTTTACTGAGAAATAGATTGAATGTTTCTCTGGACATATGTAAATATGTATTTGTAAAATTTTCCTCAAAATTACGCAATTTTTTATACAGCATATAACTCCTCATGGCTTGACCTTGACTTATTTATACCATGAACCCAACGTGATGGATAAGGCCGTGAAATGATATATTTTAAAGATGAATTTTCTGTAAGTAGCTGTTTTAGAGCTATTTTTGAAAGCGACATGAAGACATGGCACGATCAAGTGAATCAGATACTTGAGACGGGCCATGTCAAAAGTCAGAATAATAGAAGAGTATGTATGAGACGATGTATGAATGTGAGTGAGGCAAAGAGTGTGTGCCAAGACCGAGTTGTTTGGCGGTCCGTCCTCTCTGCCTACCCCTGCGGGGAAACGGCGTGATGGTTAGTTAGTTAGTTAGTTAGACATCTCATCAACGTGAAAATGACCAAGGCACCTAGCGACCCACCATGCAAACCACTTTCACGACCAACGTGTATCCTAGCAAGTAGCCAGATTGCAAGCCAGTCGGCTCTAGGCGTTAAGCAAGCCGCCTGTCTGTGCGAACGTAGCCTTACAGTTTAAATAAGAGCGAAAAGTATCTCTCTAAAATTGCCATTGCTGCAAGAGCAGTTAATACCTACTCCCATAGGGAAATTAATGTTTTTTTCTAACGGCCAATAGTTGTATTTATTGGTCAGTGATTTCCCCCATACCAAGGGTAATAATGTATTTTGATAATGAGTTTCAAGCATACAACAACGCAACTGAGTCTGGGAAATCTCAAAAAAGTTAAACATCCAATTATTATTATTATTATTAAAAATCGCAGGAATGTCCCAGAAAAACAAAGACATCTACTAAATTATAATATAATTTAAGTACTATAACCGTGATGTGTATCCTTCGAACCCTGAATTGAATAATTTTTTTTTCATTATTATGGCAACACCATGCTACTTATTTCATCTTCGAAATTTTTTGTTTGTTGTCAGAAGCCTGAAAGTATTATTCCCATCAGTAATTTTTCATTTAAGTATTTGTTTATTCATCATTTCATTTTATTTAAATAGAATAAACCATTACATAGTGGACCGAGGGAAGTGATTAACTGCGTATTTAAGTGCTGTTTAGCAGAATTTGAGCAAGGAAGCTCATGTCTAACTTACAAGATGTTTACAAACGAACTGTTGACATGACTGGTGCACAGTACAGTCTGTTATCACACCAATTGTTGTTATATCATTAATTTCTTACCTATAAACAATATTTTTGTAGATTTATGCCAATTTTGAAAAAATATAACCGTGTACTCTGATATTTGAGGTTATGCTTCACATTCGAATTTGATGTAAACAAACGGCAAAGTCCTAAGGAAAAATGACATAAATCAATTTATTTTACTTTTTAAAATTTTGTAAGTTTTATCTGTGAATTTGATTTGGTTTTATTTTAATTTTAAATCTAAAATGGCTATTTTAGTATATAAATTTCAGAAATACAAATAATTGATATAATCCTGCAATTACCTTCCTTGTAAAGCGTTACAATAATATTTAAAAAAAAAATTGTTTAGGAATGTGATTTAGACTCATCTCGTTTCGAAAAGTACCACTAATTTCTGAACACCATTTCGATAAAGTCAAAAATATGTACTTGGATCATTATGCTTTTTAAAACTTACATTCATTTTCTTAGGAGCCATCTTGGTGTTGCCATTTGAAACCTTTTAAATTAAAAAAAAAATATTTAGTAAGTTCTATTCAATGATTGTAGTACCTACTGAACACTTTCATTTGGTTTGAAGCATTATTTGAAATACCGTTCCCACGGAATATAAAAAGTAACAAAGCTCTTTTACCCGTCCATCTGTCCATAGAAGTTGAGTAGTAAAATAATATTATTATCTTGGCCACTCCATAACTAATAAGAAATTCTATTGGTCTGAGCCGATACAAATGGACTCTTTAGAAATCCTGGCACAATGTGGGGTTAGGAGAGACAGAGGAACAAAAGGAGGTGATTTATCACTATGAAGTCTGTTGTCTCTGTAACGGAATCTCCCTTTTATTGATATTAGGGCAATATGCCACGGAACTTATATACATATTATATTTTATTATTTTTCATACCTTCTTTGGATTACAAGTGCCTTTTTTCTTCAATAAAACAGCTGAGCTCCATGTTACATTCGGTTTCATTGATTGACAACCATCTTAATATCTCATTTAGTGAATGGGTCGCCCTATCTTGCAAACCGACAGTCAGTTTAAAAAATGTATATGTAAGTAGTTTTACTGTAAGGCTTTTCCCATGAATTTATTTTTCTTATGGGTAAATTTCGTATGGCAGCAAGTGCAATTTTCACAGTGCTAGAGCTCACCGGTTTTTGCTGCTTTGGGAAACAGATTTTCTGCTTTATAAAGATTAATAGCTTCCTTGACGGATAAAACAAGTAGAACAATGATTTGTATTTCACAATTAACACAAATGACTATTTCCATTTATTGCATTTAAAATATTGTTTATAAATAATGTTTCTCAATACTTTTCATTGCATTATTTGTGTAATTTGGTTTTCTTGTTTTTCTTGAAAAATACAATTTTTGAACTGTAAAAATTACTTACATATTATATTATACACTAACACAAGTTTTAAAAATATTTTATTATAGCGCTCTAAATCTACAATAAATATGAATCCAAAAAGATTTAATCCTTAACCCTTTGAGGAGTATTGCCGCACGTATGCGGCAGCACTCGGACGATCCACATAGAGTATTGTCGCATACGTGGTTTTTTCTATGCCGTGTTTGTAATTTCGATTAAATTATGATTTATAGATAATACAAATATGTTAGTCAAACATTTTTACATGTTTTTACCAAAATTGTTACGTATTTCACATTACAGATTACGTAATCCAGTGGCTCTCAACATTTTACAAATAAAAAGTTTTCAAAAATTTTAACTAATTTATTTATATAGAAAGAAATGTACAATAATAAAAGGATAATACTAAAAATAAAAAAGTGGACCAATCCAGTGGCTCTCAACATTTTACAAATAAAAAGTTTTCAAAAATTTTAATTTATTTATTTATATAGAAAGAAATGTACAATAATAAAGGGATAATATTAAAAATAAAAAAAGTGGACTAATCTAGTGGCTCTCAACATTTTAAAAATAAAAAGTTTTCCAACATTTTGATTTTTTTACTTGTATAAAAAGAAATATACAATAATAAAGGGATAAAACTAAAAAATTAAAAAGTGGACTAATCCAGTGGCTCACAAACATTTTACAAATAGTGTTTTCAAAAATTATTTTTTTTATTTATAAACAAGAAAATAAAATAAAGCGCAGTCAATAAATTAAAAATTATTATAAATTAAGAAAAACTTAAAAAATAACTCACTCCCACCCCACAATGTAGATGACAAAAAAATAACTCACTAATCAAAGGGTTAAAGTTCATTTGTTCAGTTTTCAGAACAACTCATATACGTCTCGTAGAAATCGTTGTGTCTCCCTTACTATTACTCCCTTATTATTGTGTTAGAAAGAGAAAATACCACGCTTTATATTCAAATGGAAAAAATTACCACAAAAGAATAAAATGTAGACCTTTATGAAACCGAAGTTTCGAATCGCAACTTGAAATAAATTATTTATGAAACTTTGGGAATTTTTTATTAATTATTTTTACGTGTAACAACAATTTTTTTTATTAATTATTTTTACAAGTTAAAAAAATGTAAGGTGAGCCATTTTCAAAACTTTTTTATGTTTGCATGCAAAAAATTTATATTTCAAAAATTATATATTTCTTGCGATTTATAAAATTTGAAAGCCTATTTTATCACTTGTCAAAAACAGTTTTTAGTTTTCGGATACATTAAGAAATATTACATTTAAGTATATGGATTTTATTGTAAAGCGGAAATATTTTGACCCTCTTACAAATATCGTCGAGGCCTGAGGGGTTGAAATTATTATTTTAACCACTTGGACCCATAAGCTTTTTTTCACAATAATATAACATTACTTGACGTATGTATGACTTATGCTTACCCGACTTATTAAAGTCACAAGAAACACACATGCTATCAAAATTACACACCATTAGGAAAAAAAAAATTGAGCTAAAAAAGTAAACAAGAATATTTAGTTAAGATGTTTGTATGACCTCAAAAGTAGGGGGGGTGCCTCAGAAGTTGCTGCAGACAGCGTGCACCTTCCTCCAGCCTCCAGCAGCTTGCCATCTCCACACTGGGTCCTTAGTCCTTAGTACGCTGGACCTAACAAACCTGTTCTATTGATCCCTCTCCTTTGTGTTGCCGTCTAAATAGGGGTTCACAAGTAGTGTTTTGTCCATTCAAATTATATGGGAAACGCAAAAAAAAGATAAATAAATGGCCATGTGTAGGCAATGCCCGGGCAGTTGCATCTCACTTCCTTTACGGATTACATTACTACTCGTATGCGTTTCGCATTTTGTGAATAATAATAAGAAATATTATTTGTCAGTATTTTTTTACAAAGTTTTTTTTTGTCTGTGAAGTAGTGAAGTTTTTTCGAATTATTGGATAGCAATTAATAGGTAATTTGCGTGCAATTTTGCAACAAACGTTACCCTTTTAAGGTAGACAACGAGCGGCGTGCGAAAAAATGTGCTTGGAAATTAAAATTTGTTGAACATTTTTGGTTTATTGCAATTTGTTTTCTTGTTGCTTCTAGATGAATGTGATAAACGGGAAGTGATAATTTTAGTGTAGTAAAGAACAATGTTGTATTTTCACTGCATGGCAAAAATGTTATACATATTTTGTTGTAAACATTAATTTATTATTTACTAATGTTTACTATAAACCATACTGCTAACCTTAAAAATGTATGATGAAAGTGAAAATTATTTGGTGCGCGAATTGTAATGAAATATATTTTTTAATGTTTTCAAAAGTAAAAAATTTATCTTGTATCGAAAAATAAAACACAAATATATTTTTTTACAAAAAATAATACACAATCTGACACAATTTGAACTACTTCACAATTTTATAGTAAAGTAGTTCAAATTGTACGATTGTGCCACAGGTTCAATCCTGTGGAAGTTGTCCTCCATCCTAACCCAAAGCTACTAACCCACTGTTACTAAATACTTCTTGTAATAGAAATAACACATATATTTACAGAGAACCTTTTTTTTTTTTTTTAAAAGAAAGACAAACATTCCTGGGTTACGAATAACCCAACAATGTTTGAAAATCTCCTACTACCACCACAGAAAGCCGAAAATGTTGCTTGTGTTGTGATGGAGGACTTAGCCAGTCGAGGAATCGAACACGCGATGCTCGGGTGGGACCCAAGCGCTATGCCCACTCAACCACTGACTAGACATGTCTGATTACCTGTTTGTTCTTTGTTCTTTCCAGAAGTGGCGGCAAGAGAAATCTCGCCCCCCGAGGCAAAGGCAGAGGGGGAAGAAGAGGAATGCCAGGGCTCTGTGAATCCTGGTGGCCCCCTGGACCCGGCGCTGGCCCTGCCCCTGCTGCGCGGGTTGCCCGAGGAGCCCCAGCTGCTGGTGGAGGGGGCGGGGGGCGCGCAGGCCCTGTGGCTGTGTCCTGTCCCGGACTGTAACAGACTCTACAGTCAGAAGGATGCACTCTACCATCACATTCTGACACACTTTGATCTCAATATTTATGCGGTAAGAATTTTGTGTGCGGTAGGCTTAAAGGGATAAGTCCAAATAAGCTCCAGCGAATTCAGTGTGTTAGTCCTAGCTGTGTTTTTTTAAAACCTGCCGAGCGATTCTATATCGTTTTAGGGATCATTATTGGATAACGGACGTGATCTCCTGTTAGATTTTTGTGATTTTTCCATATTTACTGTAACATATTTTAGTTAATTTTAAACACGAATTCCTACAAGTATGCATGATTATTTATTCATTCAATGTACATTGTACATAGAAAAGGCAAATAACAACCATAAAAATCGTCATAACCATAAAACTAGCATCATTGATCCCTTCGGCACCGGTGCATAGTCGGGAAACACGCCAAACGCGTGCCCAACATATGTACATGGTTGACATTTGTCACATGAGCATGGGTCGCTTCTTCGACTCGTTCTTGTGTTCAACGATTTGAATGTGGAATGATTTGCCAGCCTCTGTGTTTCCTCCTTCCTACAAATAAGTCTGTTCAAGACCAATGTTCATTCCTTCCTCTCCTCAAAAAAACCCTCCACATAGCATCTCAGATGACTCTCCTCCTCCTGTGTGGAGTTAATGTAAAAAAAAAAACAAAAAGTGAGACAGCACTCGCTAAATGGGCTAAACGGAACGTTTACAAAAAGTTATGTAATAGTTAAAGACAGCACATTCAATATATTCATGTTGTTTTTCTAGTGCAATACAGAGGGCTGCAACACTGCATTCATTAGCCAAGACCAGTTGGATGAGCACCACCTGGAGTGCCACCAGACCTTTGAAGATCTGCCAGAGGTCGACGAGGAGGAGGTGGAAGATGGAGCCGTCGCAGTGGAAGACTTTCCGATGGATCCTTCGACGGAACTGGCCATAGATCAAAAGAAGCGGGCTCGTAGGCTGGTGACAGAGGCTCTGGCTTCCGTGGGAGTCACCGAGGATCTGGTGGCCTCGGAGCTTCTTCCTGACGGTACCAGGTCCTGGGCGTGTCCTCAGCCAGAGTGCGAGCTCAGCTTCAAGACTCACTATCTGCTCAAGAATCATATTCTGGCGCATTACGATCTTAGACCGTTTAAGGTAAAAATTATGAAATAATTTACACTTATGGTCAACAATCATAAGATTTTGTAAGTAGGTACTTAAATACAATATAAAACATACATTCTAAACTTTTTTTATATTTCTAATAAGATATTATTCAATTTGTAGCAATCAGACGCGCTACGTAAACGCGTAAAGTAAACACTGGAATTAACTGTTGATCGTTTATTAATCATTCAAAATATTAGACGGAGCGAGACAGTTGTAAATAACGGTACAAGTTGTTTGGCTTGCCATTCTATTGACTGACTGGGTCAAACCATTACTCCGGCTTTTATAATGCCGCGGCGGAGGTAACGGTTTAATAATTCGGCTGGTAATATCGAGAGAATACGATACGTTTCTCGATGGTTCTGACGCCTAATGTACAGGGAATGTAAATGCTCCGGTACTTTCCATAAAGTGCGACGAGATTCCAAATATGTCAGCGCAGGTAGGTTGGTATTCTTCGTGTTCCGTTCCCAGTTGTACCATGCGGCGACATCACCGTGCTGCACAGGTACATACCTTAAGTAGGTACGTACCTGAGTGTTGGCTTCACCACAAATTTATCCATTGTTGATTTTGTGGCGATACAGATTATATTCGGCAAAAAATACCAAACAAATAGAAAAAATAAATATTTTGGCCATTACTAGAGGATACAATCGTAGGTGAGCGTCCAGCTGTCCGCGCCGGCCGCAACGCACGCACAGCATGCAACGGATTTTTCTATATCTTCATATGAATTAGTACAGCACTGCGTCCACTATCAGCAAATACCGGCGGTCGGTACAGGCAATGTATTTTTCTATATAAAGATATAGAAAAATCCGTTGCGTGCCGTGATGCGTTGCGGCCGGCGCGGACAGGTGGACATTCACCTTTATAGTATTTTCTTAGCTCGCACGTTCGGCAGTATGCTTTGTGCTTCCCCATGGCCAGGGCTGGGCAGTATTTGAAATACTTGTAATTGAAATACGTATTTGAAATACAAATACGTATTTTGAATTTGTATTTCAATTACTTCCTGTAAATGTATTTTGTAATTGGTATTTCAATTACCTGCTGCTGAGGTATTTTGTAATTTGTATTTCAAATACTTATGGCTTCAAAATACATTTCCAAATACATTTAGCGATCTTAATAATGATAATGAAAAATAAACACACATAGATAATACATAGACTAAAAACGCTAGCTACATTAATTATGTGAGCTCAAAAAGGGGGGAGGGTCCAGCAAAATCTCACGTTACTTGAAAAGAATAAACGAAGTGGCCCAAATTTATCTCACCAAGGGGCGGGGGGGTCTAGTTTGGAAGAAAAACTGCTCACGTAATTAATGTATGCCCCCTTATCATTGCTTTATAATGTACTTAACATTTTTTTTACGTCATGCTAGTTTTTATTATTGTCCTGTACTACAATAGCACTGTTATTGTACATTTTGTATCATATTATATTATACTTGTCATTGCTTTGTATTGTACATTTTTGTATCATAGTATTAGATCAAGCACTACAGGAATAATTTGACTGAATACTAGATTATTTTTAAGTTTATTTATTTATTAGTAGAGCGCACTTGAAGTGAAATAACACAAAACTGCGCTATACAAATGTCATCCATTTATATATAAAAAATAATCCTTGTTTCCCTTGGTCACGAAATAACTTCAGAATGACTTTACCTATTTCATTCATTTTTTTAAAGTTTTCTATTACTTTGTAGAAGGTTTGTAAAAACTTAACAACTATTTTAACTTTGCACATTTGACAGTTCGCTCGTTTGATGAAATTGAATTTAGCAGGCAGCTGTTTTTTTTTGCAACAAATTTTTTTTTTAAATTATAGAAATTTTAAATAGGTACCTAAGTTGGATTTTTTAAATTGTAGATATTTTAAGTAGGTACCTTTGTTAGGTAACAGATTTGATTGATTGTTCTTATAATATAGAAAAATGAATATTTGCAATATGTGAAAAATGAAATTTTGAATAAAAAAATTGTAATAGCTGGCACGCTAGTTAGATAAGTTTTAAGATTTTCACGGCCAAAAGCATTTTCGTTATTTGTTTTTGGGGTGTTATGCCGTGTTGCGCTACCTCCTTCTTTAGCCAACGTTTCGGACATCGTTGCAGTGTCCATCATCTACCGGATCTGCCGGATCTGCCCTGATGATGGACACTGCAACGATGTCCGAAACGTTGGCTAAAGAAGGAGGTAGCGCAACACGGCATAACACCCCAAAAACAAATAACGAAAAAGGCACGCTAGTTGTTTGAAAACTGAATGTACTGTGACTAAATATATGGAACGCGGGAAGGGGGTTGGCGGGATGGGAGAGGGGGAGAGGGTAGGCAGGGAAGGTGGAAGGGGAATGCAAGAGGGGAAGGTGATGCGGGAGGGGAACGGGGACACACGGAAAAGGTCATGCAGGGAGAAACAATTTATTTCTTTGAATATGGCATTGCAACGCATGCCGGGAACCAGAAAGTGTTATTATAATAATAATTATTATAATCTAACACCAAGTCCTATACCACAAAACTTTACAAGTGGAGCGGAGACGAGCTGTGTCTTCTGAGCAATATGATTGGTCAATTTTAGCACGTCTCTGTTTCACTCTGCTCAGCTTTGCTTCTATGGAAACGCACCCTTAGATATGGGCACTTACGACAATTTATTGCAACCAAAGGTTCTACCAAAACCAAATTATTTTGTAATTTGTATTTTGTATTTGAAATTAAAAAAATGGTTAAAATACTGTATTTTGTATTTCAAATACACGTCTTGAAAGTAATTTGTATTTCGTATTTTAAATACATGCGAAAAATTATTTTGTAATTTGTATTTTAATTACAGCAGAGCACGTATTTTGCCCAGCCCTGCCCGTGGCTAGCTATCTCATTCCTTTAACCTGTCGCGGGCCAGGCCATTTCACGAAAATTCACAAAAAAACACTAAAAAAGCACCATTTTGAACTTTGAATTGAATGTTTTGTTGATAAATTTTGAGCTATTGTATATTTTATTGACTGAATCACGTTCACAACACAATAAACTATCTACCAAAACAACATTACTTGCATTTATTACGTAAATTAATAGGTTTTACGATGTTTTATTCGCGGAATGCGTATTTATTGAGACAGTTGAAAGCGCGGCAAATTCTGACAGCCGATTGTCATAGAAGAAATCGTTTTAAAAATATTCCAGGGTTGCAAGGTGAATGAAACTTGTAGCGTCTCCGAGAGTAATGATGGCGCAAGCGATTCTGACACTGTTCTTCATACAAATTGTGTACATAGAAGGGCCAAAATTGCAGACCAAAAGTTTTTTGTCGGAAGTATTATTCAAATATTTGAATTATTTTCTCGCGCATGCGCATGTGACGCGCGCACTGGCGCGTCTTCGGCCTGTCACCGGTTAACTCCAATCTTTGTCAAAATTACCATAATCTCCTTACATTTTTAAAAATTAAATAAATATTTTATGAACAAAATACAATTACATAGCGGTAAGATTGTTCCCTCTGGACCCGGAGGTAGCTTCTGCAAAACCTTGAGCAGTGTAAATAAAAAAGTTTCTTCTTGGCTATTAAAATTACTTTTTTATTAAGAAGAAGCAAACATTCCTGAGTTACGAAAATAACTTGACATATTAGAAAAACTCCCACTACAATCATTAGAAGCGGGAAATGTTGCTTTGTGCAATGATAGGGGACTTAGCCAGTAGATAAATTGAGCTCACGGGGCCTGGGTGGGAACCAGATACATTTGCCAACTCGGCCACTAAACTATCTAACATACTTGCACTTCGTTCCGAAATGGGGGGTTTCGATATGACTCCATAATCAATGCATCACCCACGTATCAATGACTAGCCAAGTTGAAAAATTAGTTTTGAATACTGGCTATGGACAGTGGGATTCAATATCACACTCATTTTTGCCAATCATTTTTTTTATTAACTAATTTATTTATTTCTTCAGTGTTCCCATGCGGGCTGCGACTGGGCCTTCCGCGCCCTTGGCAAGCTGCGTCTGCACGCACTGACACACGCGGGTCTGGAGCGCCACTCGTGCGTGAAGCCGGGCTGCAGGAAGGCCTTCAGCACCAAGTACAACCTACAGGTGCACGTGATGCGCGCACACACCGGCCGGGGGGGGCGGCTGCAGTGCCCGGCGCGCTCTTGCGAAATGTTGTTCGCCGTCCGTACAGAGCTGGAGACGCATCTCAATACGGAGCATGTGCCACAGCATGCGGTCAACAGGTATTGCAAGATTTGAGCTAAGATTAAGAAAGGGATGCTCAGATGGTTTGGGCACGCAGAGCTGATAAACGAAGAAATAAAATAATCTGGAATGGTTTGGGATTTAGGGGAATTCTCCCTCATTGTCATTTTTTGTATACCTATTCATTTTAAGTATCTGTGTTTTCTCCTGAATTAAAAAAAAAGAAGTGCAAGGAGTGTATGACATCGAAGTGAATAGTGGAAGAAGTTGGGGATGCCCGAGGATGGCGCTTTCGAGTGAATCAATGCGTGAGTTGGGTCATGTCAAAAGTCAGAATAACAGAGGAGTGTATATAAATGTTGATGTTAATAAAGCTAGTGGGCCTGACGGAATACCTGCCCTGGTACTGCAGAGGTGCGCTGCAGAAATAGCTCCAATTTTGACGAAGCTTTTTGAAATGTCCCCGAAGACTGGCTCTGTGCCCTCTGGTTAGAAAAAAGCGGTTATCCATCCTATTCCAAAGAAGGGTGACCGCTCCAACCCGGCCAACTACCGCCCCATAGCGATCACATCAGTTCTGTCTAAGGTGATGGAACGTGTGATCAACGACAAACTGCTCACATACCTCGAGAAGAACAAAATTATTAACGACCGTCAATACGGATTTCGGCGGAACCGCTCGTGCGGTGATCTTCTCGCGTGTGTGACGCATGTTTGGGGGCGGTGCCTGGAACGTTTCGGTGAGACCCCAACGGTTGCACTGGACATCTCCAAGGCCTTTGACCGGGTTTGGCACCGAGGACTTGTCAACAAACTGCATTCTTACGGACTTCCCGCATCCTTGTGTACTTGGATTGCCGACTTCTTGAGGGAGAGGTCAATTCAGACGGTAGTCGATGGTTTCACCTCTTCCTCACACCCGATAAATGCTGGCGTCCCACAGGGATCGGTTCTGTCTCCGACTTTGTTTTTGTTGCACATCAACGACCTTTTGTCATGTGCACCAATTCACTATTATGCGGATGACAGTACAGTTCATGATAGCTTTTTGTTTGACAAGCCCCCAAAGGGCTCACAAACTCCAACAGCTCGTAGGGCTTTGAAGCAAAGAATGGACGGTTACCTCGAGAGTGTTTTCTCTTGGGGTAAAAATAATCTCGTTGAATTTAATGTTTCAAAGACCCAATATTGTCTGATTACGTCTAAAAGGGATCGAAATGAAAATCTAGTCTTTCAACGGAAGCAATCTTCCGAACAGGCCCTCCATTGATATGCTTGGTGTAACCCTAAGTGACCAGCTCAGGTATGGGGGCTCCATCGAAGCCAGAGTAAAGTTAGCCTCCCAGAAACTGGGCGTACTGTATAGGGCCCGCAGATACTTTAATAGTGCACAACTGCTAACCCTGTACAAATCGCAAGTGCGCCCCATGGTTGAATTTGGCAGCCACCTCTGGTCTGGAACTCCAAAATACCTGAAAAATACCCTCGACTCTGTGCAGAAACGGACGGTCCGTTTGATAGATTCTCCCATCTTAACAGACGGATTGCAATCTTTAGAGCACAGGCGTCGGGTGGGAATGCTATCCTTGTTCTACCGGTATTACAATGGAAGATGCTCCGAGGAACTAGCATCATTGATCCCTTCGGCACCGGTGCATAGTCGGGAAACACGCCAAACGCGTGCCCAACATTGGTACACAGTTGACATTTGTCACATGAGAACGAGTCGTTTCTTCGACTCGTTCTTATGTTCAACAGCTCGGCTGTGGAATGATTTGCCGGCCTCTGTGTTTCCTCCTTCCTACAACATAGGTCTCTTCAAGACCAATGTTCATTCCTTCCTCTCCTCAAAAAGACCCTCCACACAGCATCCCAGATGACATAGGCCCTGAGGGAAATTATTTTCCTTAAGGCCTCCTGTGTGGAGTTAATGTAAAAAAAAAAAGGAAGTATGTGCCAAGACAGAGTTGTGTGGCAGACTATCCTCACTGCCTACCCTTCCGGAGATGCCTTCCAGAAAACTTCCATGTACCTACATATTAAATAAAAATGCATAAAATTGAAAATGAGGTATTATCCTTTCTCTGTTTACTTCTTAACCTCATTCACTAAAAAAGCACCACTTTGAATTTTGAATTGAATGTATTGTGGATTAATTTTGAGCTATCGTATATTTTATTGACTGAAACACGTTCCTAGAACAATAAACTATGTACCAAAACAACATTACTTGCATTATTTATGTAAATTAATAGGTTTTACGATGTTTTGCATCGAACACGCATTAATTTTGACAGCCAAAATTCGCGGCAAAAATGACATTTCTATATCACAGATAAAATCGTTAAAAAATATTCTGGGGTTGCAAGGTGAATGAAATTTTGACCCATCTTAATGGTGTAATGTTGGCGCAAGCGATTCTGACCCTGTTCTTCATACAAATTCTGTACATAGAAGGGCCAAAATCGCAGGCAAACATTTTTTGTTCGATATTTTTTCGAATTATTTTCTCGCGCATGCGCACACTACGCGCGCGCCTCCGCGTCTCAGGCCTATTAGAGGTTAATATGCACAAATTATTTAAATAACACTTCGTTTCAGTTTGACCCTCCCATTGCTAATGGGGGTACCCAAATTTTTTAAAATTTACTATCCTTCGTGTATAATTTTAAATAGAGACTTACAGTTCTGTTATTTTTTGTATTCCTGTAAAATCTATAAACACCATAGACATATGAATATTACTAGACTTGCCCTAAGTAATAAAAGCGTATTATTTTCCCTTCCCCATACCGGTTCCATTGGAACCGGCTGGGATCGAGTATGGCTTCGCGTGAATCTAAAAATTGTGACATCATCATTCTTCTGCGAGCCAGCGTCGAGCACTCATCGGTGCATTTTACGAAATAACAGGCAAAAATAGTGGCTTGTGTTTTAAAAACACGTAAAAATAAAAGTGAAATAAAGAATAAACCCAATTGTCGCATAACATTCTATAGGTAAGCATTATTTTACTTTATTATAAGCTTTTTCAACTCACATAATATGATCGTTTTTGTAACATATACTATCACTCGAGATACATGGCGTGTGCTCGTCGATGTTTACCGGGGTAAGTGAATTATGATACATTTGTAAAAGTATCTTAACCCTTCCGCAACGTACGCAGATATAAGCGTTAAAAATAGGAAAGGAGTCAAGTACAATAAGCGTGTTTATACATAATATGATCGTTTTTGTAACATATACTATCACTCGAGATACATGGCGTGTGCTCGTCGATGTTTACCGGGGTAAGTGAATTATGATACATTTGTAAAAGTATCTTAACCCTTCCGCAACGTACGCAGATATAAGCGTTAAAAATAGGAAAGGAGTCAAGTACAATAAGCGTGTTTATACGTCAGCGCGTGTGTTTCCATAGAAATCGTTATAACTCCGTTATTGTTTTAGTTACATCCCTAAAACAAAAAATCAAAGGTCGATAGTAGATCAAGCTGTACATTTCTATCAAGTTGTCTATGGAAATACATAACAGGAATCAGCTGTCAATCGTGTAGTTGACAAAAATATTTACCCGTGCAAATTTGCTACCGGCAGCTCCACCGCGCTCCACATTTTAAATTTTTATTAAATATTTTTGTATGAAATGATAAAAAAGTAAGGTGACAAAAGTGTTTATTACACATATATACAATAGAATAAGTATTGTTGTTTGCATAATCTGTGATTTTAGTACTGTTTTCACATAAAAACATCATGTGAGTCATTTTTACCTATTTTTAATGTTTGCGTTCTAAATTTTAATATTTACAAATGCTAATATTTATTTGTAATATAATAATTTGAAAGCCTATTTTGTAACCTTTCTAAAACAGTTTTTACTATTCGGCTACGTTCAGAAATGTTTCATTTATAGAGCTTTAATTGTGAAGCGGTTATAACTAAAAGTTTTCGTAAAATGTCATTTCGTTTAAGACACCAAAAGCTAATATTCTCAAAAATTCGGAGGGGTTAACTAAATACGGCAACAAAATATTGGACTCTGAAAATAGGCGAACTTTACTTTGCCGTATTTGGACTTCGCAAAATTGTTCATTACGAGGCGAGCAATTCACGCTCCCATGTAAAAAGGTCTATTCATTCAAAAGCAGAGTTTACTTTTAAGAACTAAATGGTGATATTATAATGCGAGATGCCTTACTGTCAGATTGAGTTATTGACGAATCACATATCACCAAAGTCATCTTACCACTCTGCGTTCCGCTTAGTTGGTTTCCGCCCCTCACCTTTCTGTTCTGGTCTAGTAATATTCATATGTCTATGATAAACACATACAAAATTTTATAGTGATTTATTTTTGGGGTGTTGTGCCGAGTTGTGCTACCTCTTTGTAGATATTATGTTTATAAACTCCATCTGTTTCCAGAGGAATCTTAGTTTTTGCAGGCCTAATTAAGTCCATGGTTCCGAAGACAGTCTTGATGCTTTCTTTTCTCAGTGTCCCAGCAATTCTGTCAGTCACATTGTGAACATAAGGCAAGAAAGCAGTCTTGTTCAATTTTGTCTTTGTTCGGGATAGATTTGGCTCTTACGATTTGCCTTGTCTGTCTTTCTGGGTAACCGTTACGCTCCAATGCGATGGAGGAGACCAAATGCCACCCCATAGCACCGCGCCTGATGATGATGTATGTATCTTATGTCAAATTTTAATTATTTTGCAGGTGCGGCATATGCGGCAAGCGCTTCTGGTGGACGGCGGGTCTGGCGGCCCATGCTCGCACGCACGCGCACCAGCCCGGGGACCTGCTGTGTTACTGGCCCGGCTGCGGCCGCCGCTTCCCGCAGCCCTGCCGCCTGCGCTACCACCTGCGCACACACACGGGGGACAAGCCCTACCGCTGCACCTATCCTGTGAGACATCAGACAATAATATTAGGCCCTGCGGGTGGCTTTTGGTTCTGCTTCACTTAGTTTGTGTTGGTAACTGGTTCCAAAAATAGCCCGTTCCTCGGATCCACTGTCATCCAGTGATAGCTAGTCACAGGGACAAAGTAACCGGGTCGCTTAACTGAGTATAACCGTCAATCTTTCCATATCTGAAGAGATAATACAAATTCGTAGCATTTATACCTGCCTGGGGCGCGTCCCCTTGCATCCTGCTAACGGAAGTGGCGACATCTTTTGACGAATTCTTGAATACGAAACCGAAATACAATGGTAGCTTGGTTTGATATTTCACATACACAGATGTTTTGGAGGAGCGGCGCGTATGTGGCATCAGACATGCACTGAAGCCGGGTTCTGAAATTCAACCACGCAGACGCTCACGTGTTAATACTATTTGATGATACTTGGTTAATTTATATAATATTTAGGGGCATTCTTATTATATAACACAAGGAGTGCCTTCTGGGCGTGATTCATGATCCAATTATAGGCCCAATCTAGGCCTATACAACGTGTCCGGAAACTCGTAGTACAAGCGGGAAGTATGTGGCATCAGACATGCACTGAAGCCGGGTTCTGAAATTCAACCACGCAGACGCTCACGTGTTAATACTATTTGATGATACTTGGTTAATTTATATAATATTTAGGGGCATTCTTATTATATAACACAAGGAGTGCCTTCTGGGCGTGATTCATGATCCAATTATAGGCCCAATCTAGGCCTATACAACGTGTCCGGAAACTCGTAGTACAAGCGGGAAACTGGTGAATCTACATCACCTAGAGAACCTAAAAAACTTTTTTTTTCGATCTGAGCATTTCAATTTTAATATATTTTTTTTCTATTTTTTCAGCAATTAAAGGGTTAAAAAAAAATTTGAGCTCGGTTTACCCATCGATGCATTTTATAAGATATTACACAGCTGAAATCAACCTCCTAGTGAAAAAAATATTCAAATTTAACCAAAAAAATTCCAACTTTGGACCCGATTTACTCGAAAACGAAAGCTCAAATCAAAAAAGTTATATCACAAATCGACTCCGAATGTGATGTAGATTTACCAGTTTCCCGCTTGTACTACGAGTTTCCGGACACCGTGTATATCTAATCAAAACTGTGTTTCACTATGATTACCAAATTCAAATAGAATGGCGATCTACTATTTCAGGCAAGTGTAAGAGAGACAGACCGTGTACTAAATGGTCCAGAACCAAAAGGTACTCAGTCAGTGACACATTTGTTTTTTTTATTCAAATTTGTATGGAAGGCACTTCTAGTGTTAAATTATTTATTTTAGGTATGGGGTCGTCCATTAATCACGTGATGTTTTTTAACAACTTTTTAACCCCCCCTCGTGGTGATATGTGGTGAGGTTTTAGACTAACCCCCCCCCCCCCAAAATCATGTGTATTTTTATTTAAGTACCAAGTATTTTGAAATTTTCAGAATATTATCACGATATCTCATTACACCCTCCCCGGTGATATTTCGTGATTTTTGTGACACATGGCTAAAGCCACGTGACTACATGTGGCTTTAGCCATGTGTAGTCACCAAATCTGAATAGCCAGGTACTTTCCCATTATCTTCTTCACTTCAGCCTCACAACATAGTGACAGATAATGTCAGTATTGCCTGGTCAACTACCACCATTTAGAATCAAACCCTTGCTTGAAATGGCAAACTAAACTTGTATCATTAATCTGTCTTGTCTGATGAAATGGAATTATTTTGTTCAGTCTTGCAACTGGGCCTTCCCCTCGGCGTCCAAGCTGCGCCGGCACGCACGAGCGCACGCGGGGGCAGGTGCGCGGCGACACACATGCGCAGTTTGCGGGCGTTCCTTCCTGAGGGCGGAGCACCTGAGGGAGCACCAGCCCCGCCACCTGCCGCACAGGCATCACGCCTGCGATCATCCAGGTATCCTCACTTTTATAAATTCAATGTCATAAATGTTAACATTAAATGTGATCCGACCGATATAATGCAATACCTAAGGATTTGTTCCTGTTTTGAAAGTTGAAGTGTGTGTCACAATCTGTGTGCGGATGGATGAAGAAAGGAATGTCATTTGAATAAAATCACGTGCAAGTGGAGGCACAATAAAGTGATTTGCGCCGGTAATATCTGTTATGAGTAATAACCTTTTTCATACAAAACTTTCATACAAAATCTTTTTCATAGAAAACCTTTTTCATACAAAACCTTTTTCATACAATACTTAATTTGGGATTTGAGGCCAAAATACCCAACCAAACTGAATAACATTTTTTATAATCCAAAGATATTGCAAAATGTCTAGTACAAATGTGTTATTTTTGTTTTAAATTATTAAATGTACTTAGGTAATTAAAAAAAAACCATTTTTCATGGTTTTAGAAGCAACTTTGGCATTTTTTGTCAGATACTTGAGACGGGCCATGTCAAAAGTCAGAATAATAGAAGAGTATGTATGAGACGATGTATGAATGTGAGGGAGGCAAAGAGTGTGTGGCAAGACCGAGTTGTTTGGCGGTCCGTCCTCTCTGCCTACCCCTGCGGGGAAACGGCGTGATGGTTAGTTAGTTACAGTTTGGCAATTAAGTGTAGAAAATAAATAATGGCGCTGCAATCGTTTTTTAGGTTTTAAATGACAACACCAAGATGGCTCATAAGACAATGAAAATATGTTTAAAAAAACACTTCGGTCAAAATGCATATTTCATAACGTATTTGTATTTTCAAAAAATTTGCACAAAAAACTATAATTTAAAAGAAGTAAATAATAGATGTAAAATTGTAATTTAATATAAGTAAAATAAAACAAAACAAATTTTAATTGGGCGTTTATTTCGTTATAAGGTAATAATAATAATATTAAAACGGCATTATAGGATGGGGCGATGCATAATATATAAATCAAACACAAAAAATTTACATATCACAAAAACTAATAATAAAAACAATAAAAAAAAACCCTAATCATATTCGTCAGAAATTTTATTCAAACAATTTAAGGTCAGAAAATTAAGTGCATTATACTTTTATCATGCAACATTACAAAGTTATAAAGATAATACAGTGAAACCCTCTTAAGAAGTTCTCTCTTAAGACGTTTCGTGGCTTAAGAAGTTTGGTTTTTTCGGTCCCTCGGCCCAAAATTGACCCAATTTTTCCCACATATAAGGTTTTCCTGTTTAAGAAGTTTGTTTTTTCCGGTCCCTTGGAAAACTTCTTAAGAGGGTTTCACTGTATTCAAAATAAAGTGGCAAAGTTTATAAACAAAGCCGATGAAATGCAAATTTTTTCGTAAATATTCCCGGCTACCATCAAATCCAATGTCTTTTTTGAGTACGGTCAGTAAAGTTCTTAAAGTTGGGACTTCTTTACGTACTATGTAAAAAAATGAATTTTTTGACGAATGGCACAAATATCAAAATCATCCAACTCTTTTTAGGGCGCCCCATTTTCCGTTTTCCCGGTGTTTCAAATTTTCCATCTGCTTTTTCCCCTTCCTTGACGATTCGCCTTACCGTTGATTGAGATTTACCTGTGTGTGAAAAACATCATAAAAATTATTATTATAGAAGGTATTAAAAAAAAACACAGCAGATAATATTCATTGAAAGAGAGAGAAAATTAAGAAAAAAGTTTCTTTTCCATGAATTTAAAGAAGTTGCATATTATTACTTTTTTTTTTTAATTGAGTTATTCCCTTTTTCTTGTGGCTTCACATGAACTGTCAAATGAGAGAGTCAAAATCGAATTTTTAAACATAACCTCAAATCAGATTGTAATGGTTATAATCGCTCGAAAATTGGCATAAATCTTGTAATACTAATGAAATTTATTAAACAAACTATACTAGTTACCAGTCATTTCATACAGTTCGTTTGTAGACATGTTCTAAATAAGACAGAAGCTTCTTCGCGTGATATTCGGCTAGGCAGCGTTGAAAAACGCAGTATATAACCCCTCTTGCATCACTATGTAATGGTTTATTCATTTTAATTAAATTCAGGCAAATAATGAATAAAAATATTATCAGATTTAAGACAATAAATCAACCGTAACATGCGATAACATGACAGCCATAGGTAACGTCGGAGTAATTCGGTGTTGCCATAGTAATGAAAACATTTAGTTCCAATTTATTTAATTTCTACACTTTATTGCCAAACTATAGTTAGTTAATTATGATTATTAAAAAAATGATCTCACCCTACCTATTTAGTTAAATATAATTAAAAATAAACAAAAAATTGAGCATGAAAAAAATTTGGATAGAAATTTTAATTTATATAGGTATTCCAAATTTGAGGTAACAACGTAAATCGGTCACCTGTAATTTGCATTTACACGCCCATAAAAATGCTTTTTTAATCATTTTAATTTAAAAAATTATATTAGATAAAAAAAAATTTAACATTGTTCTAAAATAGTCTACGAAGTTCGGATTTGCGACATCTATGGTCATAATAGATAAAGCATTTCAATAGCTTCATTTTAAAATAAATGGCTGGCCATAGAAATATTTTAAATAATTACAATAAATGTTTTTACGAATGGTAGGAAAATGTGGTCCAATTTTGGATTGAAATCAATCTCAGAAAAATAAAAGTGGCCCATTTTTCCACCATAATCACTCCAATGGATAAGGAGAAAACTATTTATTCTTAGTCTGTATGTAGATGCACAAACAAACATTTCATCTTAATATTTTAAAGCATAACTTGCAAAAAGTATTTTTTCCTTAAATAATTAAATCTATCAGCGAGCAGTTTACGAATAATTTTATGTTTACTCCCAGAAAACCTCATATTTTTGTGAGGGAAATTAAATTGAATTACTTATAAATTGCGTTAATTCTAATATTTACTAAGTTGGTATGTCTGTTTTGTAGGCTGTGATGAGAAGTTTTCCAACAAGAGTTCTGTGTACGTCCACAAGAAGCGGCAGCACGGAGTCGATGGCGTCCCCAAGGTCCCTCGAACCAAGAAACCAAAGGGCAAAGTACTAATCGAAGAACCACCACCCATGTCCATCATTCAAGAGGTAAATTATTTCATTTTTTTTAAATAGTAATCAAACGCCTTTCCATACAAAAAGTAAATTTTTTTGTAAAATCTTTGGTATAAAAATACATTGTTTGAATTTCTTACTTTTTAATTCTTATAAGAACATATTTTAGTATTACGGTATGGGTACCGCTGCCCCGGCAACCATTTATTGGATAACCAACACCTCTGCCATAGGTCACCCCAAGTGGTTCGCTATGTTTGGCGACTTAGCACGGGTGCCCGGGTTCATGGTGAGGTTTGTTCGGGTCTTTATGGCGGATGTGTCTGCACATCAGCTGCATGGCAGGCCAGATCGGGAGAGACTGGTTGAGGGAAACCTTGCGACCTCTCAGGCTGAACTCTTTTAAAACATCTCCTTGCACCACAGTGGAAGGGATAGATTCATATGTCCGTCACTCCAGAACCCACCGACCCTCAGATTCCTACCCACCCCTCATACCTTATCCTTTTCAGAACTTCCTCCCCTTTCCTTTAACACCTTGTTTGCCGCTCGTGCACCGGTGTGTCATGAGATTTTACACGCGATTTTGACCCTTATGTATAAAGAAAGTGTATGAAGAACACGGTCAGAATCGCTTGCTCTATTATCGCCCTTTACCATAGCGAAACCTGCAATGCGCCTAGTCACTCCAAATAATTTGTATTAATAATTTACCGGAGCGCGGGAATGTGCGCAGTTCTTGCGCATGCGCGGGAAAAATATGTTTATCTACGATTTTGACCCTTTGACCCTACGAATTTGTAAAGGACAGTGCCAGAATCGCTGGACACGAGTGTCATTTCTGCTGCCGGGTGCCGCGTCGTAATTGGTGGAGCTTTTTGCTGGCCTACCCCGGCAAACAAGAGGTTAAAAGACCCTCCAATTAGCATCTCCAAAGATGACATAGGCCCTGAGGGAAAATATTTTCCTCATGGCCTCCTGTGTGGAGCTATTGTAAAAATAAAAATAAATGATCCAAAGCATCAGGCTAGCACCCAGCGATCGCAGGTTCAATTCCCAGTAAGCCAAGTCTTCTATTTTGCACAAACAACAATTTCAGCTTTGTATGAACTAAGAACGGGGAGAATTCAAACATTTATTGCCAGTATCATGCCGTGTTGCGCTACCTCCTTCTTAAGCCAATGTATCAGACAACGTTATAATGTTAATCATCTGCACAGATGTGTAGATTATGGAGAGCACTTAATTGAATTTTTTAATTTTTTTTTGTAGAGCATCCACGGAGATTTACATTTGTGTTGGTGGTGATGAATATAAAGGACAACTATAAAGTCCAGATAAAGTTTAGATCTAAATGTAAATCTTCTTAATGTAAGTCTTTCTTCATATTGCCGGTCTTTCAAAACTCTTGGTTTTGTGAATCGTCCCTATTAGATCGATTCCCTCCCAATTAGATCGACATCTTTCGCAAAATATGGACTCCATATTTATGAAAAACATATTACAGGAGAGGTCGCACATATGTTTGTATATTTATAACATCATGTCCGGTGTTAGATCAAGGAAGATTTAGTGAATCTAGCGATATGCAGTTCCCATAATAAAATCAAACAAATTATTATAATTTATTTTTTATTTTTGGAATAACTTAATGAGTAAAACCTTAAATCATGTGTGTTTAATCATTGAAGACAATATTTGCGACTCAAATGGATCTTTTTCGGATTTTCTATTTCAAATTTTTATTTAATAACATACAGGGTGTCCGGGGGTAAAGTGCTTTAACTTCAGGAGGTGATTCTACATGATGGTAGGAGTAAAAAAGATTAACAACTTTTTCCCAAATTCCACCTTTTTTTCCCATTCAAAAAGATGTACCTACTAAAAACCCTTAGTGTGAGGTACAATCTTACTTGCCGAGAGCCTGCCGGGCGCCCAACTCGATTGTGATTGACCCGTATCGTAACAGCGGAAAATAATAAATCTGGCCGCACAAGCCGGACTAATTTTATCTTTTTACGTGAAAACTACCCCTAAAAGTTGGAATTTCGAAAAAAGTTATTTATCTTTTTTACTTGTACTATCATGTAGAATCACCTCCCGAAGTTAATGCACCCCCGGACACCCTGTATTGCTAATATTGACTTTCACGATTAAATATTATTAAAATGATTTAAATAAAAGTAGTTGTATGATTTTGTATAACATCATCTCTTGTTTGTCCTGCAGCCAGAGTTGTGTGCTGAAGAGCTCCTTTCTCTACGCAGTGCCCGGACCCACGTGCCCTGGGGGCCCCTGGACCTGCCCCAGGGGGTGGCCTTCCTGCCCCATCAGCCTCCGCACCTGCTGCAGCATCTCTCCGGGTACGAATGCCTTTTGAGCTTTATTTTTTATCCTCTGTTAAGTGTTGAGGTTTCATCATATTTTTGCTCCTGCTTTTTAGTTTTTGTTATTTTCATTTATCTTGTCTGTCCTTTCTTCGGACATTCCTCCTCTGATTCTACTACGTGGCGTGGTAATACTTCATCTTTGAAATCTTTTAGGAATATTAGGAAAATGCTAATCTGTTGATGAACTATTTCAGTTGTGACGAGAAGCAGGGAAATCCCTTGGTGTGCGGGGGTCTGGAGCTGGAGGGAGAGGGAGAGGGCGACGGGGGGATGGGGGGCGCCGTGGGGGCCGAGCTGTGTCTGGGGGACGGGGGGGATGTTGGGGACGACGTGGAGACGCAGGGACTAGATCTGAACATCAACAGTCTACTGATGCAGGTACATATGTCTCAAGTTTTAGCTTCGAATAAAAGTGATACCCACAGATTTTTTTGTCAATGTAGACTACGGTTCTATGATCTACCTGGACTTAGTTCAGAATAGTTGTAATAAGTTAACTAATTTTGAATACAATCTTCTTCGACCTCTTGGGTTCAACTCTTTTACTAAACTAAAGAGTTGAAATGTGATTTATTAATATAATACAACAAATTCTCTTCGGCTAGGGAGGATGAAACCGAATTCTTTGTTAATTAGTTGGGTAAAAGCTAATCAATTTAGCGCAAAGCTCAGCGGAAGATAATTCCAGTGTGGAAAACTCCTGTTAGTTTTGTTCTCTTTATATATTATAACTTATAGCCCACTTGACCCCTTAGGGTGGGTTTCTTCATTTGCACTCTACTTTAGCTTAGCAGTTTACAGTTCCTTTCGCAGTGCATTTGACATTTACGGCAAAATGGGTTTTTTCACGATGCCAACTGCTTAGGTAAAAGTAAATAGGGATGACAGCATAAAAACTAACCTAATTCCCACATTTTCGTATTGGGAACTGTGTATATATTTTTTTCATGTGGCAACCCATACAATAAATGTCAAACATTGTGTGCGACTTGCTTCATCTACGGTTTCGTTGTTGTTTGTTTCACGTTTTAACTAACTAACTAATCATCACGCCGTTTCCCCGCAGGGGTAGGCAGAGAGGACGGACCTCCAAACAACTCGGTCTTGGCACACACTCTTTGCCTCACTCATATTCATACATCGTCTCATACATTCTCTTCTATTATTCTGACTTTTGACATGACCCGACTCAAGTATCTGATTCACTTGATCGTGCCATGTCTTTCTCGAGCGTCCCCGACTTCTTCTACCATTCACATTCGCGTCGTATATTCTTCTTACACTACTTTCTTCATTCATTCGCTCTACATGCCCAAACCATCTGAGGGTCCCTTCCTTAATCTTACGCATTATGCTTACATCAGCCTTACATTCTTTGCGGATATCCACATTTCTCACATGATCGTACATTGTTTTACCACACATATGTCTCAGGGATCACGTTTTAAATTGTAATAAAATTATTAGCAATAAGTAATTCTTTCGAATAACATATCATATCTGCAATTAACCCCTCCGCAACGTAAGCAGATATATGCGTTAAAAATACGACAGCAGTCAAGTACAATAAGCGTGTTTACACGTCAGCGCGTGTGTCTCTATAGAAACTGTTATTATACTCCTTTATTGTTTTATTTACATCCGTAAAATAAAAAGTGAAAGGTCGATAGTGAATCATGCTGCACATCTCTACTCAAGTTGTCCATAGAAATACATAAAAAGAACATTCTGTCAGACGCGCAGTCTGACACATAATTTATCCCGCAAAATTTCCTACGGGCGCCCGACATTGTTAATTTCTATTAAATATTTTTATATGAAATGATAAAAAAGTGATGTGACAAAAGTGTTTATTACACATTTATACAATAGAATAAGTATTGTTGTTTACATAATCTGTGATTTTAGTACTGTTTTCACATAAAAACATCACGTGAGTCATTTTCACATTTTTTTAATGTTTGCATTCTAAATTTTAATATTTACAAATGTTAATATTTATTTGTAATATAATAATTCGAAAGCTTATTTTGTAACCTGTCTAAAACAGTTTTTACTATTCGGCTACGTTCAGAAATGTTTCAATTATAGAGCTTTAATTGTGAAGCGGTAATAATACAAAGTTTTCGTAAAATGTCATTTCGTTAAAGACATTAAAAGTGCATATTGGCGATTTTCTGAGGGATTAATGTAGTCAAAAGTCGAGCAGTTTCTTTATACGCGAAATCTGCATACGAAATCTAGGTCTTCCATTAGATAGAAATTCCTGCGTATATTATGTCGCTTTATACGTCATGTCATATAATTAATTATTAGTTCATCGTCAGAACTTGACGAACTGTCACTTGTTGCGAACATAATGATAAAATACTAGCAAATACCGTAAAATAAATAGCAAGAAAATCTCTGAACTGTCACCGCAGTGACATTTAGACAACGGCCGCCATTTTTGTTACCTTTACTTTTAGCATTTGCAGCACCATTGTGGGCCTGTAAAATGTAAGGTGAAAGTAAACGGTAAATGTCAAATGAAAAAATCCATTTCTATCCATTTTACCGTTTACTTTTACAATTTGCATTGCATTTAGCATTCTCGGTTTTGACGACCTCCGTAGTCCAGTGGGTAAGACTCTTGACTCACAATCCGGAGGTCGCGGGTTCGAACCCGGCATGCGCAAATAAATTTAGTATCGCCCTGGTGTAAGACCACCATTCAGAATTGAAACGTTGCTTGAAAATGGCTTTAGCCGTGTTTGGTGACCAGATCTGAATAGCCAGGTACTTCCCAACCTTCCTCTTCCCCACCTCCTTCCCCTCCCCACTACCTTCAGCCTCACAACATACCCCAATTGGGGATGCCATAGTCTCACTGGCTCCAGACGGGAGCAGTTGAGATTCTTGTGCGGTATTCACTGTAAAAAAAAAAAAATGAAGAAACCCACCCGTAGAGTAAATTGTTCCGTTATGGGAACAACTTATACAGGTCTCATAGAAATCGTTATTTCCTATTATGGTGTGAAATATGATCTAAACGGTGTTAGAAAGAGAAAAAAGCAAATCTAAAAATTAACCAAAAAATAATTAAAATGTACACCTTTATGAAACCAAAGTTTCCGATCGCAATTAAAATGTACACCTTTATGAAACCAAAGTTTCCGATCGCAATTAAAATGTACACCTTTATGAAACCAAAGTTTCCGATCGCAATTAAAATGTACACCTTTATGAAACCAAAGTTTCCGATCGCAATTAAAATGTACACCTTTATGAAACCAAAGTTTCCGATCGCAATTAAAATGTACACCTTTATGAAACCAAAGTTTCCGATCGCAATTAAAATGTACACCTTTATGAAACCAAAGTTTCCGATCGCAATTAAAATGTACACCTTTATGAAACCAAAGTTTCCGATCGCAATTAAAATGTACACCTTTATGAAACCAAAGTTTCCGATCGCAATTAAAATGTACACCTTTATGAAACCAAAGTTTCCGATCGCAATTAAAATGTACACCTTTATGAAACCAAAGTTTCCGATCGCAATTAAAATGTACACCTTTATGAAACCAAAGTTTCTGATCGCAATTAAAATGTACACCTTTATGAAACCAAAGTTTCCGATCGCAATTTGAAAAAAAGAAAGAAACTTTTGGAAATTTTTTATTAATTTATTTTTATATGAAATGACAAAAACGTGAACTAACGATAACGTTTATAACACATTATTTGTTTAATAAAAAATGTTTGTGTTTTATTTTTTATGGTTGTCAGTAATTTTAGTTAGATGAAATGTAAGGTGAGCTATTTTTAAAACTTTTTCATGTATGCTTTCAAAATTTTTAGATTTATTTCAAATTATAAAATTTTAAACCGTATTGTATCGCCTTCCAAAAACAGTTTTTGGT
Organism: Limnephilus rhombicus; assembly: GCA_929108145.2. Taxonomy (NCBI): domain Eukaryota; kingdom Metazoa; phylum Arthropoda; class Insecta; order Trichoptera; family Limnephilidae; genus Limnephilus; species Limnephilus rhombicus. The sequence continues at coordinate 44,356,017 of OV815273.1, read as the reverse complement.
TTTCGGATACATTCGGATGTATTCTATTCACATATTTGGATTTTATTGCAAACCTGAAATATTTTGACCTTCTGACAAAATACGCCTTAGGTCTGAGTGGTTAAAGAATCCCACTGAAGAAGAGCATTGCTTATTAACCCGGTGTCAATGACGTGAAAATAATTACGCGGTCAATGACGCCGGGTAACCGTGACCCGAATTTAACGATGGGTTGTACCAAAACTGAAAGGGTTATCTTGATTTTGAAAATTATTTATGGGTTCTTTGCACATAAAAAAATATTAATAATACCAGTATATTTTATAAATCAACTTTTTATTATCTTAGTAAGAAACACATGTGAAATCAACTATGAAAAAATAACTGTAGAATTTCATTACAATTATTGGTCATATTAAGAAGAAGCCATAGTAAATAATGCAAAATCACACAAAATCATATGTTTTTGTTTTGAAAATTTGATCGCTTAGAAGTATTATAGATGCTTCAATTAAATACTGCGTGTAGAAAATACCTTGGCCCTTAAAAATAACGGTCAGTTTTTTTATAAGTCTTTTAATAAGCCTATAAAAAAATAAAATATATAGTCTGTAAAAAACACTTTTAAGTCCAAACTCTCCTATTTATAAACCCCTTTTCGGATATGGTTTTATTGTTTAATGTAGCGAATTCAGTTTCCTTTATAATAATCGCAAAAAAAAAAGATTTTTACGCCCGAAGTTCACAAAATAAAATATGCATTTTCGCTTTGTTATTTTACAATACGGCCGGCCGTCGACGAATTTGGATTTTCAAAGTGAACTCTATGCCGTCCACCGAAGGGACATAACTAGACATGCCCGTTTTTTTTATCAGTTCGCCCCCGAACGGAGCGGGAAACGGACGCTAGGCTCCACGTCGCTTTGTTCCGTGAAATCAATTTTAAAATTCTGTTTTATTACAATAAACAATGGGTAAAAAATGAGTTAATGTTTTTTTACAGGCCTTTTCGAAATCAACCTGTAAAAAAAAATCTCAAATACCATTTCCAACCTTTCCAAAAGCCTTTTCTCAAGTATTTTTAAACTCCTCCCATAAAAGGGCGTGAATTCCGATTTCGATTTTTTCCTGAACTTTTGGATCGCCTTAACCCGTTTTCCTCATATATCTCCCGTATCTCCTTCCGCAAGCGGCGTCGCACTGAGCACGCCGGCGGATCTCCCGTATCTCCTTCCGCAAGCGGCGTCGCACTGAGCACGCCGGCGGTGCGGGTAGAAGGGGGTTGTATCTCCAGCTTCTCAAGCGCTCAAGTCGAACGGTTGACGGGTAAAAAAAATATGGCCGTTTTAAATCGCCTCGGGTCATTGTGACCCAGCGTCATCGACGCCAGGTTAAACTCATTTCTTAGGTTTTCTTACCACTTACCACGGTATTATTATTATTAATATATACAAGGTGTGATATTATTGCACAATTAATAATGAATTTTGTTCCAGGAGGAACTATCTGATGGCATCCTGTATGCGACGGAGGACGAGGCGGCCCTTCAGGTTCTGCTCCTCAATGAAGACCCTGGACCTTGAACACCCCTCAATTTGTGATCATTTCTAAACTATCTCTAACCTTTTAAGTCTTCCCAATTATGTCAAAATTATCTCATACTCTCTCTTTTACGGAACTACGGTGATCTTAATTATTTCTCTATTACATTTAAAAGTTATTGTTAAAGATCTATCGTTTGTTTCCTAAAAAGCATGTATTAGTACTATCAAAACACAAGCATATCACTTTGTCAAATAATATAACATAATCGTCACTTCCTGGACGTAAAAAAATGGCTATGGCTTTTACACTTGTGAACTGTTCTTTTTTAGTATTTTTACCGGTGAATCTACATTACAAAGATAACATTAAAAAACTTTTTATTTCACAGGAATTGAGTTTATGTTTCGTTTTCGCAGTTTGTTGTTAACCCTCTAAGAAAGTTAGTCTTATTATTATAGTAATCTTTTTTTCAACTTTTGATCTAAAAAATTCCAGCTTTGGTCTCAACTTACTCGAAAACGAAAGCTCGAATCATAAAAAGTTAAACCACAAAATTGACTGCAACAGTTTATATTATATAAACATTTGGAATACCAAGAGAGTGAAATTAATATTAACAGATATAATAATGTTGGACAGAGTGATGGATCACTCCCACCGTGCTCTCAGAACTGTTTTAACCCATTCACTGATGCAAACGTGAATGAATGGAGTGGGTATTCGTTGACCACATGTTCGGTGGTCTGCACAGCACCGCATTCACACATCGCAGACTCTTTAAGGCCCCATCTGTGCATCATGGGCACAGCAGCCATGGGAGTACCTTATCCTATTGATGGCAGACCAGAGTTTGCGAGGTAATGAAAACCCAGGCTGTGTCAGTGGGATCTTGCACGAGAAGTGTTACTAACTCATATTAGTTGTAAAATGGGATTACAAAAATATTTAAATAACTAATTTCGTACGCTTTCGATTGATAAAAATGAATGTAAATCCAATAGTTATTTATCAGACTTCATGTCCATTACTTCCAACTTGCTTACACGCAGAAGGTTTCTCTAGATATCATTCCAGATAATATGAACTATAAAATCATCATTGCGTCGGTAATTCTGTTAATCCATTGCCACTTTCACATGCTAGAATACGTGTTTAACCCCTAGGGGCCGGATCCCTGCAATTGCAGTGTTGAAGAATCTTTTCTATACATGGTATAAAGCACAGGAATTGCAGTGTCGACCTTATATATTCATTATGCCCTCGGATTTTATATCTATTAATAATTTCTGTTATGTGATAGAAGTAATATATTTTATGTGTAAGTTAAACTTTACCTTTGATCAAATAAGATGATATCACTTAATTACTGACGCATTGATGAAATAAAGGGATTGATTGAAGTGAAGAATAAATTAATGTGTTTCTTTAGAAGATACCACTCAATATATAATATTTTCTTCACATTTCTAACTACAAACTATGCAAAGGAGATGCATGCTAGTTAAGTAGCTTTAACTAAATCAAAGAATACTGATCTCTCATAATATTATGTCGATACTGTTTTATGCATTGGCATTATTATTCCTTTATTTATACTCATATTTATGATTTTGCACAAAATTGCCGATTTTAAGATAGAATTTTTGTTCGCGGTTTGATTATGACCAGCACCTAACGAAATTTTTACCCTGTGAAAATTTACTTTTAAGTATTTAAGGTGCTTTTAAAATGATGAATTTGGAGGTTAACTTATAAAATTTGTCAATTAACATTTTTTGTAAAATTTCCGCAAAACTGAACCATATATTTCTTTAACGGTATAAGTGATGAACACGATTTGTAAGTTGGTTATTATAGAAACTTTAAAAAAAAGGTAATTTAATATTGTACATAATTCTATTCTTAGCAAATTTCTCACTTGACTGAAAATTAATTTTCTTGTTGAAAATTATCTCGCAATTTACTTTCACTTGTGGAGTTGTTTTGTTATCATTTATTAAATTAACAACACTATTTTATTTTATTATGTAGCTTGTTTATTGTTGTGCAAACTGACTTTGGTTAACAATGTCAATACAATGCAATAAAAAGTTAAAATACTTGGCTGACACATTCAATTTTGCGCACTTTAAATTTTTTAGTGAAGATATTAAGTTTAAATAGTTTGAATTTAATATTTTGAGTTATTTTTTTGTTAATATTATGTTACTATCGATTTTTCATCTTAGAATCGTACTTATTCTTTATAAATGTGTTATTTAACGCTGGTTTAGTTGTTTATGTATAGGATGTTTGATGTCGATTTATTCACAGTTTATCATTCGAACTTTGTTAACATTGAAAAATTATATTAACTAACCACCGAAAACATTGCTCCACCATGAAATGCATCAATAATTTGTATGGAAAAATTTCTGATCTTTTACCAAGATCTAGAATCTAGAATATTTCCCATTGTTCGAGTTAACATACAATAAATTGACTGGTCCCATGTTATATTGTAATATGCACATATTGGGTATTATGTATCGCATTGACATTGTACTGCCAAGATTTTCAATCTAGTTTTTGGACACCTTTGAATAAAAAATAATACATACAACCAAAGATATTGAAATATAAGAGATGTGCTGTGGGCAGTTTTTACTGGGTGGGACTGTGTTTCCTGGCGTCGCTGGTATAATACTACTGCAAAAAATCAACTAAATGAATGAATTCTTTGCGTGTTCAAACTATCCCGCCGACGTAGTCCGCCAACGGTCGGGTGGCCATCGTAGCATAACTCTTCTATTTCAATATCTTTGCATACAAACTTTCTTTATTCGCATTTATGCCGTGAAAGTCAACTTTGTATATTCTGTATCCGTGTCTCTTAGTGTGATATTATTATTATAACGTGAAGTTTTTTTTATTTTCCAAACATCTAACAATTATTTGATTATTTATAACGCTTGTTGCAATATTATGTCATCGCTTTTCCCCCCCCCCCCCCCCCCCCCCCCTCCCCGCCCCCCCCCCCCCCAAATTTATTTGTAGGTTAGACTAATGTCATTTAGGCGCAATTAATTATTTATATTAAGTTTTATACTGTTCTATGTACGGCTGAAATTTTTTTTGTTTCTTTGGTATGTATATACGAACTTCCACGGACCATAGGTTTTAAGACGATTTCACGCATTGAAATGATGTAAATTGATTATATGTAATAATATATATGTACATACCTACTTCCCAAATTGAGTGAATGTACTTCTTTAATTTTGAAAGAGAAAACTTGCAATTTTTACTTTCCCAGTGTTTAGTTAAAATTCAGCCACATAAATTTGATTGTCTTCGTGACGAAAATCTGGCTAAACAAGTCCATATCACAATATATAATAATTATTCATAGGAGATAAAGAGAACTTAATGTGCTGTGATTCATCTGGAAATGTTTTTCATAAATAATTACATATTAGCGATGTTAAAAATATCATTGCTCGTGGCTTGTTTACTCAGGGTTTGTGTCCCCCAAGTACAAAGTACTAAGTATCTTTATAAACCAATCATTCCCATAGAGATAGATTAACTCGCTACGTTGTCACTTCCATTTTAAATGAGCAAGCACATTACTAAATTGCAGATTGTCTGTCGCAGACATATTATACACATATTTGAGAGTTCCGCTCTGGAAGTAAGAGCACACAGAATGATTGTGATGTCCATTGTTGTGGCTTTTCTTTGGCCGGTTAGGCAAGGTTTGGCAGCGATAACCTTCAGGACCCGAGGTTCCCACACAACATTTATTGGATCTGTTTACTGCTTCTGAACCATTATTGTTCCTGAACTATTATTAATTTGTCAAACCTGTTTTTACATGTCATACCTTTTCTTAATGTACTTGCAATCATCTTCACTAGTGTAGGAAAGATTCCTTTTTTTAATAGTGCCTTACAATCTGCAACCAATGTTGAGGTCTCTTTGTGCAGGTTCTTCCTTATACATAGATAGTGGCAGTGGTTCCAGCCCGTGTGTCATGATTGATTGCCAATGATAATGAATGTTGATAGAGTTAGATGTAAGTTTGTGGACTGTGTTAGTTGCGTTTAGTCGAGTGTGTGTGTACAAGTTTCCTGTACGATATGATCGTAAGTGCCAACACCGGGGGAGTTAAACTCCGATACGACTGTTAATTAAATTTAGAGAAAGTTGTAATTACATATTATAATTCTTTATTAAAAAAAAATAAGATGAGAAAAACTGACGGAGAATGTTGAGCAAAATTAGGGTTTATTGTATTTTATTTCATCACATAGATGTCTACGTTCTTGTTTACGCAATTCCGTAATGTCCAAATCTTTCCTCTGATTTACATGATGTGTATTAATTGGCTTTTGTCAAATTTTACTTTTACAGACTAGGCACATTTAAATTTTGGTTCCGATGCATATTGTAGAGCTAAAATGAAACCAATGAAGAACAGATGCATGCGTAATAGATTATTTGAAGTATGTTTTTAAATTCTTTGAAAACAGAAATTATGACTATTATTTTAAGACAGCATTAGGCATTACTTGTGTATACATACCATCTGGCCAAGAAAGTGAAAATGTAGAACAAGCATACATAATCAAGAATCCATTTTGTTTTATTATGTTAAGCATTTGTATTCTTTGTTTTCTTATGTAACAAAAGTGCCATTCCGTTCCCTAACGCCCTTCTCATTGTTATTGTAATTAGCTACTACATGTTACATAAGTATGTTTAAATGAAAGATTTTTCCAAACTGTTATTGCTTACTGATTTGCATAATGTCCAAAGCGTATTGTTCTCAGTATAACTAACTTGACTGATGAATTATTTTGCAATTTATTATTTAAAACCAATATGCAATATTTAGTGAAACCCTCGCAATTGTATCACACATTGATAATTTTACAAATTTATGTTTGATTTATGATTCAGTAAAAATGCTTATTTAATGTATTATGTAGTTGCTGAAACTACGTAATAACAAAAAAAATCTAACATTTTCTTTCACATTTTTTGTAAACATTCTTTGGTTGAGAGATTAACAGGCTTAAAGTATTTTTATTGCGCTTGACTCAAGTATTTTTTATATTACGATAACAACACAATTCAAGTTATATTACCTGATTCCTAACCATTGGTATGTACGGCTTAAGACTACAGATTATGCAATAAAGAAGCTTAAAAATTAACCTGTATACCCATGATTCATTATCCAGATAATGTAAAATTACCTAATCCATACGACATTTGTTGTCGTTTTTTACATATTGTATCATTTTTGTAAGTAGGTCTGTGTAAACACGAAATTACTAAAGCAAATGGTGAAGGTATTTAACCCGTCTGCTTGGTTCAATATATTTGCACCTCACAATCCGGAAGCCTCAGTTTCGTGTGTAAATTCTGAAACCGTCACTTTGGATCGAGATTGTAAAATATCTATGCAAGAAAGCTTTCATATTTCAAAGACAATAAGAAGCATTATTTCGTTCTCTTTCTGGCTAAAGGAAAAATACATATGTTTGCATGAGAGGAAGAGAGATATATAACTTTTAAAATGTAAGGTCGCTCGGGACGTTTTTGGTCTTATGAAAGTATAACGCGATTATGTGTTTTGGGATGTATTTGTTCCTAAACAAGCAGACGGGTTTACGTTGACATTGTAATATTGGATGACTTTCAGAAGTTTCCTCGAAAAGGAATAAGTAACACTGTTTTTTGTTCAGGAAAATACACCGGCTGCAATAATACTGCAGAATTAATTTAGCATCTTCTGTGTTGTTATTTATCTATTTCTCTTTACTTAAGCCTCGATGACACATGGCGAGTTACAAGCTACTATCTAAAAGCGGGTAAATCGGCGAGTGAGATTGTCATGATGACACACAAAACTGTCCACTCGCTCAGAAGCGTAGGAAACTGAGGCCGCAACTAGCACCAGTAACAACAATAACGACGACTGCGTGAACTAATTGTTCAATGTTTGACAGTCGAAATCAGTTGTTTATCGGAAGCCATGTTGGAAACATAAATAAACCAATCACGAGCAAGCGTGTAGGCGAGTAAAGTTGACGACCTTTCAACGTTTTTTCGTAGATTGTCAACAATCTGCTAGTGGCTGCTAGTTAGCAAGTGGCACGATGACACGGGGCGAGTTTACTAACAGAGTGAATTTTCCAGATAGTAGCTTGTAAACTAGCCCCGTGTCATCGACGCTTTACTGATTTAATAATGCAAATAGGTAATATTATGTTATCATTATGTGTACCAGCTCATCTGTCCATTCCCGTTTTTAAATCTAGATAGCTAAATATTTTTGCTGTTCAGAGAGCTGTTGTGTATTTTGAAAAGCCAAAATTAAATGCACGAGCTTCTACTAAGTTTGGATGGTCCTAAAATGAATTCTGCGTTGAACAATTGACGATATTATAAAAAAAGTATGCATAATACTTTTGACCTGGTTTTTAATGTTGAGATGTACTACTGACCAATTGTAAACATATTTTGAATAATAAAAGTGTTTATGTAAAATAATACCTAACTTTATTGAAAAACACCCATTTTTTAAGAATAGTTTTCTGTAAAATAATGTGAAGTAAATTCTTCTCAAATTTTAGGCATTATTATGTTGACGATTGAGTTGAAGGAAGGAATGTTGATAAATAAAAATAATATGTGGCGTTTTCTAAAATAAATAAAAAAGAAAGTTATTTGTAATACTTATTAATGTCAAGGCACATAAAAGAATGTCTGTATTTATTGTGTATAAATCTGTATGTATAAGACAAATCCAAGCACATATTCTTTATCTAGAAATTTTTTTGTTAGATGAACAAAAATTCTATTGGCTTGTAAATACATATTTGATTTGGCGATGAATGTAATATTATACATATTTCCTAAAATATAATGCATTTGAAATAATAGTAATTACATAATTTTTTGTTTGTTTCAATAAACATAATTTATTTTTGTCCAATCACATTTTAAATAAGTACATTACATTCATTCACAATTTTTTTTACAAGTATTGGTATAATAAGTATGTTTATATAATATGTGACTACATAATGCCATACAATAAATACCTAGATTTTATCGTATTGCAGTATAAAATTAGTTTTTGATTGAATACACAATTTCCAATAGCTACGGAAAACGGAGTTCAGTTTTCTAAAACCGTTGGTGTCACAATTGCTCAGAAACCACCAAAAAATATCCCATTCGTCGTTCGATCGATCATGTCAATGCATATCTGATCTATTATCTACTCTGTACCCAATAATAGAGAGTAAATCTGCCGCTGAATTGAGGCTATCAAGACTTTATACAAGTGAAAATAAATGTATTATTAACCTCTCCACGAGTATGGCCGAAATGATACGCCCAACCGAAAAAATGCCCGAAGAGTATGGCCAAAATGTTGGTTCCGCGGCTATTATTCAAAAGCCGACATATTTAATGAAAATATTTGACTTGTAGTGGCATCTATGGACATCTGAGCATAGTTCGTCAAAGTCTTGGAACACATACCTACAAAACTGACTTCACAGTTTTGGTTTAAAAATTCTTTTTGCTTCATTCAGAGGAAGGAAGCAGTTTTTTTGCAGGCACATGTTGGTTTATTTGCATGGATTGGTCGACGACGTTTTTATTAATATGTAGTTAATCTATGATGATATATAAAAAAATATTTTAAAAAATGAACAAAAAAAACCTCACTCCCTACCAACACAATACATCTCAAGGAATAGAGGGGAAAAATATATACTTAATCCGTATCGTAACATTATATGAATTTTAATTTAACAAGTTATATCAACCATCGCATTAAATATAAGTACTTGATTATCACAACTATGAATCCTATATCATGGAATAAGACATTTGTTTGAGTTTTCATCAGCACTGAAAATGTAAATATATTTATCTATGTAATCTCTTATTTATCTAATCAATCAATGTCCTCAATTATCACATGTTTAAAAAATATATACAGGGTGTTAAGGGGCGTACTTGACTTACTAACCAGTGATTCGTGACATAAATAATAACATAGTAAAAAATGTAAATAAAATTTTGGTCTCCAGCGACATTTTTGATGTTTTTTTTTTTGCTTTTTCAACTTAAAACAAAAAATCAGTAGGTATTGGATAGTTAGGGTCGTGGTGAGGGGTTGGGCAATTACTCGGCTGAGTGACCAGTAATGTGGAAAAATTGATGTTTGTCGGGTTTTGAGGGAAAAAAAAAAAACCTACAAAAAGCCCCCCTGAGAACCAAATTTCATTTACATTTTGTACTCCAAATAATGATCAGTACTAGACATATGTATGACGTATGAGGCGTACCTGAGTTATTAAGAAGTTTTTTTTTCAGTCCCTTGGAAAACTTCTTAAGACAGTTTCACTGTGCTTACATTCCAAGAGTTCCACCTGCCTGGAGCCGGAGAAACTATGGTAAGTGTCCATTTGGGGAAAGTCCAATTCTGAAGCTGAGGTGGAGAAATGGAAGAAAAATAATTTCCCTTCAGCAAAGATCACAAAACATTGATTCCTTTTTACAACTACACTTTACATACTAAATTTAACTTGTGCTCAAGTGTTGTGCCCTCAATTAGCATATAATTACCAATTTTTAATTTCTCGTCTCTAATCACTATATCACGGAACAAATCCTTTGTTGGAACTACCCCCTTCACTGAGAGACGGAAGGGTTGATATGATGATATTGTTCTCCTTACGTCTTCTCATCTTCTGCGTCAGCATATTCCTGAGCTCCGCCAGGCAGCAGACGAAGGCGTGGACGATGAGCAAGAGAGCTGCTCCTCCGAAGATGATTCCCACCCCAAGTCCAGGGTCGTTCTCCCAATCCAGCACGGGGTAAATGTAGCTGGTGTCGTTTCTGATGGAAAAAGATAATTATTTATTTTGTTGTCATTTATTTATTCTCTCGTCTGCAATAATAAACCTCAGACTCCAATTATAATCAACAGTAAAATAAATTGAAAGGAAAATTTGGTAATATTAATAATAAAGTACCATTTTTCTATAGTGCTCACTCATTACTTCTTAAAGTGATTATTTACAAAAGTGGTAGGTATGGAAAATTGTAAGGATTGTTTCGCAGAATTTGAACAATTCATAAAATTTCCAAGTTAATTTTCAAGTTCTGTTGGCATTTCATCATGGGCCGGTTCTTGTATAAAAAGTTAAATTAAATTCACAGTACTTGGATAAAAACAGAATCAGAACTTGAAGGACTTTCAGAGAACTTCGATATGAATTGTTAAACTTCTGTGAAACAACCCGTCATTGCTGTGCTTTTCAACTTGTGAGCTTCAAATAATAAATAAAAAATTAATCTCTACAGATATCGTAAATCTAATAGAACTTTGTAGGGGACCCCACCACTATCCCAACGGCGTTATAAGGAAACATATGGTTTCCTCCTTCACCGCACACGTCAAGACTCTACTTTTTTTTTTAAACGAAGCTACATTTATTTGAACAATTAACATTAATTAGACCCTCCAATGTCCATGCATACAGGGTTAGTAAGCAGTATGCAAGTACTTACATTAACATTATACAAAAGATAAATAGAAGTAACATCAAACAGAGATAATAGTGTTAGTAAAAGAAAAAGAAAAATAACGGCTATAACCAGTCAAAGAAACCTTCTAAAAATAAAATAAGTAATGAGGAAAAAACATCTAATGGAACTAATTAATTTTTATTGAATAAAATTTTTTTAAAAAAACTATGATAGCCCCACCAAGCCCATGAACATGGCTTATTAGGCCCGTGCTAAGCCAGCACGATAAAGGATTCAACTAACTTTTTCACTTTGAATATGTTTTTCGATTCGATTCTTGTGGGCGTTTCAGACCTTCAGGGGGGGCCTTAGGAGACTCAGAGAAACCCATCCCATCTTGCCCCATCCAATCCCATTACGCCCCCTCCGTTGTGGTAAATATAATCGTGACGACAATAATTGCTGTTTCAGATTTTCAGATTCACGAGTTAGGGGGGCGGTGGGCAAAAAAAGGTTGAGAATCTATGGTCAGTCTTGGCGATTCTAAAATTTTGCCAAGGGCACAAGCATGAGAAAGTAAATAATTTTTCGGATTTTGTTTGAATTAAAATGAAAAAAATATAATATCAATAGGAAATGATTCTACCAGGAACACAAGCGTGAGAAGGGTATGATTATCAGGAATACCAAGAGCGCAGAAAGCATCAGAGAAAAACGTAGGGAAAATAATGCGCGAGTTTGGTTTGAAATCGGCTGCCGCGCCAATTTTGACTTTGCCAACGTTCTTTTGGAAGGATAAAATTGTGATAGAATACCAGGAGTACAGATATTAGTATGTTGGGTTTTTCCATTATTATGGTCAAATTGTTTTTATCGCTCTTTGGTAGAAAGTTGTGATGTAAATAGTATTGATCAGGATACTATAAGATAATCTACATCATTATGTGAAAATCTGTTATTGGATATATGCTTCAGATTTTATGTCCGGGTTAAATCGTTCCCGCGGGAAATACTTAACCCTTTCACGCACTTTTCCACAAATGATCACCTAGTCAATCCACGTTATGCACTTGCACTATATAAGTATAATAAAGACAAAATAATACAAGAACAACACGTCAAAGAGACCAAATGGGAAAATAATTCACCGACTCCAGATATTTTCATATCAGAGGGTTCGGCTCGGTGGAACTCCTAATTGGACCTATATATCCTACTGATCCCTCATTATAAATATTTAAAAATCTTTTGTAATCCTACATGTATTTATAATGACTGATTTTTTGCATTTTTATATATAAATTCTTTGACAAATCTAATATGCCTAAATTTTGAATGAGAGCTAGGTATAATGCCAGTAGCCAAAATAAAAAATGGTAATATTTTTATAGTCTGAGAATGCCAAATTCTTTTAATCTCATTTCCTAAATCTGTATATTTTCTTATTTTTTCAGAAACAGATTTTTGAATAATACAGGAATTTGGAATAGCGACGTCAATAAGTTATTTTTTCAATTTTGTCATGTAAAACTATATCAGGTCTATTATGACTAATTGTTCTGTCTGTTGGTATAGTTTTATCATAATATATTTTATAAAATTCATTTTCTAAAAATGAATTTGGTTCATATTCATAATATGGTACTATTATTACAGCAGTCAAGTTATGTTTAATTACCAAACTTTGGTGAATTATTTTTAAAACCTGATTGTGCCTAAATGTATACTCGGACGGCGCTAATACAGAACATCCCGATATAATATGTTCTATAGTTTCCGGAAAAGCCAAACATTTTCTACATAAATCATCAATTTGATTTATATATTTGATTATATGCTTCCTATAATTTTTAGAATTAATAACTCTATCTTGAATGGCAAGCATAAATCCTTCTATTTCTGCGCTCAACTCTCCAATACTCAACCATTTGTTTGATGAAAGTTTGTCAACATACGTTTGGTTGAGATAATTGAAGTGTTTTGCGTGAATAATTTTATTTGACCAGGAATCTAATAATTCCTGGTTAGTATTTATAAGAATGTTGGCATTCTCGTCATATAAATTTAGAGGTGTAATGTTTCTATCTGCCTTGAAAATTATTTTTTGCCTTTCTGAACTATTAGCTTTCCTATGGAAAAAATTTCTAAGCATTTCTACCTGATCGTGTTTCAAGGATGTTATTTTGCTTTTACTTAACAACTTGCTTTTAATTAACATTTTAGATAGTGGATTCAATGCTAAGCAAAACCAAAGGGACTCAATGAGTCTCATTGAAAAATCCCTCTTTTTATTGAAATGCCCGGTACTACTATTTTTTTTTTTTACTCAAACGCCGGCGAGAGGGGGCGCCACCATCAAGTTTCTGCCCCGGTTTGAAAAAGTTGGAGATTCGCGGCTGCCTGCAACGTATCCTAAGAAACTTCGACCACCTTGCTCGCCAAACTGAGAATCTGGAGAAGCCCATGGTCACTGGTAGAGTAGAAAGCAAGAGAAGCGGAGAAATATCACCCATGCGATACACGTTACACTGATCACGTGTCAGAGGCATCCAGAACCTCGGTGTCCACTACTCTCCACCTCGAGGAGTAGTGGTGCCTGGTTCATCAGGGGGTAAATATTTCCCTAAAGTGTGTTTTGAGTGTGGACTCGATAGGGAAATATTTACCCATCAGGGTAATTGGAGTGGGGATTACTCAACAACGAGGATCGACCAGTACGGGATCTACGAATTTTTCAAACCGGGGCAGAAACTTGATACCTAGTGGCAGTGGCGTAGCTAGCATGGGTGGCACCCGGGGAGGATGTCGTGGTGCAACCCCCCCCCACCCCCCCCCCCCCCCTCCCCCCCTATTAAAGTTGATTTGAGAAAAAAATCATCCTGGGGGGGGGGAGGTGGCTAGAGAATTTCTTCGGGGCACTCCACGGGGAACATATGAAAGAAAATAACTCACCGTGTTCATGTATACAATACTTTGATGACAATATCCGAGTCCGCCCCCCCCCCTCGCTACGCCACTGCCTAGTGGCCCCCCCTTTCGCCTCGCCAACGTTTGAGAGGGGGCGCCACTTGATAGCGCCGCCCCTCTCAAATCACTTGGGTTTATTTGGCTCAGCTCGTGTAGCTCCTAGTTCTAGATGCGACGGGGATTCCCCTGGCATACCAACAAAAACCAACTGGGCGTTTTTAATCAAATGAATAATCGATAGAACAACGTGCGCTGGATGTCAGACGCTTTGTGAATCATTTTTTTTTTCAATCAAACATATGTTTACGTAAATTACTAGGTATTTATAAGTAAAAATAAATAAGCTTTTAAATAAATAAACTATTTTTATGTAAGTAGGTACCTAATTGTGGCGTTGTGTGTCATGGTTTATTTGTCGCGTCATTTTGTGATGGTGATATTGATAGCACTGTGCGTAATTCGCTTGGTTTTGGATTATGAATTTACAATGCGTTGTTTGTTGTTTTGCATAATGACATATCTGCTTGGGGAATTTTAAATAATTACTTTCCGTCTGCGGTTTCACTGAACCAAGAGATCGCTTGCGATTTTATTCAATAACGAGACATTATTGTGACTAATGCTGTGACCCAGTAATGATGGTCAGGCGATTATTTTCAAAATATGACTGTTTCCAGCATTGTTTACCTACGTCCTACATCAATACAACAATGAGACATCCGGCGAAAATTATGTTTTGAGTTGATAACATCAATATTTAGGAAAAAAATAGGCGAATTGAACTCGAAGAGTCTGATCATATCGACTTTATAAGTGACAACATCGAAACATGTCGGAAAAACGAAAACTGTGAAATTTTTTTGTATTATAATTCTAAGCGAAATAATGACTAGGGTATACTAGGTAAATTCATAGAATTTTAGATAGCCTACTTATCCTTAGATCCAGTGCATTTCAATGCGGTGGAAAGATGACGCGCAATGACATGGAAACATGCAATGTCTTGTTTACACGGTGCAATTTGGTATCTACCCCGTTTAATCACAGGAGACCAGATTTGTCCCAACGCACATAGGTCTCACATAAGACGCCGTAACTCCCTTACTATCATAGTTAGAAATATGTTCTAATCGGTGTTAGAAAGGAAAAACATCATGCTTTATATTCCAATCTAAAAAATAGCCACCAAAAAAATAAAATGTACACTTTTATGTACATAAAGTTTTGAATCGCAAATTGAAAAAAGAATTTGAAACTTCGGGATTTTTAAAAAAAAAAATTTCATAGAGCGACAAAAAATTGAGGTTACAATAATGTGTTTGTTATACATTTGTCTAATAAAATGTGCATCTGTTTTTATTTTTTTTTATTATCAGTAACTTTAGTTAGAAAAAACATAAGGTGACCCATTTTGAAAACTTTTTTATGTTTGTATGCAAAAATTTTATAATTTAAAAAAATATATATATTTTTCGAATTCTATAATTTGAAAGCGTATTTCATCACCATTCTAAAACAGTTTTTGGTTTTTGAATGTGTTCAGAAATATTCCAAATATTTGCATTTTATTGTAAAGCGAAAATATTTTGACCATCCGAAAAAAAGCCAAATTTTTGAAGGGTTAAAACCTAATTGCGAGGCAGAATTGAAAGGTCTAATATGCCCATTAGATGCGTGACAATCACAACACAAATATTTAGGTCCAAACTAAAAATTTAACTGTTTAGGCACTCGTACCCTTAAATTAAATATTCATACGTGAGAGTATCATTGTTATATTGCCCATACTACCTGTATCATAATTACATTTTTCTTATTGGATTTACATTAGGTATTCGAAGCCGATGGACGAATTACATTTTAGGAAGAAAAATCTGTAAAAATAATTTAGGAAGATAAATTCTAATCAAATCATATTACTATCGTACAGCCCACTATAAAATGTTGCTTTTGCTTTCCTAAGCACGTTTTATATTTCAAAATGTACGCAGGGGTAGCGCAATGCAGTACATTCCACATTTAGAAAAAAATAGACAAAATAACAATGCTCAGGTAAGTAGAAAAAAAAAAATACAAGTGTATGCGGTTCACGCGCGGTAAAAATGAAACCTTCAGAAAACTAAAGTAGACAAGAGTGGGGAGGCTACGAAGCACCGCACAAAGAGGAGACAGATTATTCCATAACACAGGGATATCCCTAGCATGGCGGATGAAATACCACAAAAAACTAAACAATGTACAATATTCTTTTAATAAATAAAATCTATCTCATTCTTTCGCAGGCTAAATCCTATACACATGTATGTGTTTCTCCTTTTTAGGGTCGCTTTTTCGTTTCATCGAGTTTGAAATCACAACGGTGCTAAAGCAGTTTTCACTTCAAAATAAGAACATTAGTTTTTTTTTTTTAAATGTGCTAATAATCTTTATGGAGGATATTTGATCGTCTCTCGTCTCCAGAGGGCCGTCAGGGGGGACTCCATCCAGGCAGCCATGGCAGTGATGATCGTATTCTTCGATTGGCATAGTCTGCGCCATAAACTTCCCATGCGGTGGCGTAGAAGTGCTCTGAAAGTGTGCACTGTGCACTCGTCCCTTCGGGATAATTTCCGTAGAACCGCAGTATCTCGACAGGCGGAATAGTTGGTAATAAGCATTATTCAAGCAACTTTTAGCTTATTATACCTATTATTAGCAATTGGGATGCAGTGGAATCTAACCACCGTTCTGATATTAACCACTGGAGCGCTTTTTGTCACAATATGGCACTATTTAAAATACCTTGGATTGCTTTGCAGCCAATTTTTCCTTATTTGTAAGTAATTAAGTAGAAGTTTACGATTTTATAATGTGATAATCGGCAAAATATATGTGAATTTATTGGCTATATAGACAGTGGCGTAGCGTGGGTTTCGGCCGCCCGGGGCGGAGGAAAATTTTTCCGCCCCCCCCCCCCCTCCCTAAGTTCTACAGGTGCTTCTTGCGCAGATTTTCAAGCGTTGACCGGGGTGGGGGGGTATCCTATATTTTATGCCGATTTTTTTAATCCCATGTGCCGAGTATTCTTCCCATAAAATCATGCTTATAAATTCTACTACAAATTTATATACACTATAACTGCTCTCAGAAATCGAGAATGGTATTCCTGTAATAGAATTTCGCATCTTCATCACGCATACGTATAGAATGCAACTCAAATGCAAAGCTACACTCGTTACACGATGAATTGGCAATTTATCGATATATTGATAACATAAAACTGGTTTAACTTTAACTAAATTAAAACTACACTCAGAACATAAAAACGGTTTTTCTTTGATTCCAGCGGCACTTACATTCTGAACACAAAACTGGTTTTAATTAAATCTGTATGCGGTGTATTAAAACTACACTCAGAACATGAAAATGGTTTTTCTTTGATTCTAGCGGCACTTACATTCTGAACACGAAACTGGTTTTAATTTAATCTGTACGCGGTGAATTAAAACTACACTCAAAACATGAAAATGGCTTTTCTTTGATTCTGCCGGAACTTATATTCTGAACACAAAACTGGTTTTAATTAAATCTATATGTGGTGAATTAAAACTACACGAACATCGCGATCGGGCGGAGGAAAATTTCGCCACCCTGTTATTTGGGTACTTCAAGTGGCGGGGAGGGGGTGGGGGAGGTTTATGTTGAAATCCTATTTTTTAATACGACATATATATATATATATATATATATGTAGAACAATTTTCTCGGTTTACCCGCGTAACGTAGTCCTTAAAAGGACTTTTTAACTCCTGACGTTTCGGACAGATCACACTGTCCATCTTCAGAGGCCTTATGTCTTGAGTTTTTGTCTCAAACTGATAGCTTTCGCATGTCTGTTCGGTCCAAAAGCTAAAACTTAAGTGAGTGCAAGTCACTTCTTATGTCTAGAACGAAGTACCCGGGTTGCAGGTGATTGATGGTGGAGGGGGTGGGGGGGCGGGGCTGACAGTAGATACCTGATTGGTAAAGCTAATTGGAGACACTACTGGTAATTTTGGAAATGCCGTTTTTGGGGTATTTTCATCGATTAAGACTTTCCAGGTGTTGGGAATTCTGATTGCGTCATTTCTAGTATCAATAGAAATTTATAAACATAAAAATAATATGAATACTAGAAATGACGCAATCAGAATTCCCAACACCTGGAAAGTCTTAATCGATGAAAATACCCCAAAAACGGCATTTCCAAAATTACCAGTAGTGTCTCCAATTAGCTTTACCAATCAGGTATCTACTGTCAGCCCCGCCCCCCACCCCCTCCACCATCAATCACCTGCAACCCGGGTACTTCGTTCTAGACATAAGAAGTGACTTGCACTCACTTAAGTTTTAGCTTTTGGACCGAACAGACATGCGAAAGCTATCAGTTTGAGACAAAAACTCAAGACATAAGGCCTCTGAAGATGGACAGTGTGATCTGTCCGAAACGTCAGGAGTTTAAAAAGTCCTTTTAAGGACTACGTTACGCGGGTAAACCGAGAAAATTGTTCTACATCTTACACCCGTGAAAACCTTAATCATAACATATATATACGTACGAGCCGGATTTTTTAATAATCACATTTGACGAGTATTCTTCCAACGAAAATCATGTTTATAAATTCTACTCCAAAGTTGATTGATTGATACTGCCACCAGTCCCCAAATAATAGTTACACACGCAACAATCAATTTCTCAGAATTTTACAGCATTATGTAACTCAAATGTAAAGCTTCACTCGATGCACGATGAATCTGCAACTCGTTATTTAATGTACCTACCATTGTATTCTGAACACAAAACCAGTTTGTATGCGGTGAATTAAAACTACACTCAATTAAAAATCATTAGAACGTGAAAATGGTTTTCCTTTATTTCTGGCATTAAATAATACTTTGAATAAAATAATGGTCTCCTTCGAAATGTATCAGCAGATGAATTCACAACTGAAATTCATTCGTTAATACATTATGAACACAATCCTGGTATTAATTAAGAGTGAATCTGATTGCGAGTTATCAGCTTTAATAGTATTACTCTCATAATATGCACGATTTTCCTACGAATTACGAAATTTGCAGCTTAAAAAACTATAATTATTGATATTTTTTATAAATAATAAAAAAAGAGTTGGATTCGTAAACGAAAGTATCGTATAACTTTTCAAATAATGATTTGAAATTAAATGAAATTTTCGAAGATGATATTATTATTTATTGCGAAAATTTGCCGCCCCCCTTAAAAGTGCCGCCCGGGGCGGGCCGCCCCTCTCCCCCCCCCCCCCCTCCGCCGCCCCCCCCACGCTACGCTACTGTATATAGAACTATAATCAGTTTGTATGTCTCCATATTAAAATTCGGAGGTATGATTTTTTTATGTGGGCGGAAAATATTCGACCAAAAAATCTCGACCAATCGGAGAAAAAAGTTTTAAATTGCGCTGTCGCTGAAGAAAATATTTATTAGTGGTTAAAGAACGTATTTATTACATACTAGCTGGCTCCCGGCATGCGTTGCAATGCCATATTCAAAGAAATAAATTGTTTCTCCCTACATGTCCTTTCCCGTGCGTACCATTCCCCTCCCGCATCCCCTTCCCCTCCCGTAGCCCTTCCACCTTCCCCGGCTACCCTCACCCGCTCCCCCACCCCGCCAACCCCCCTCCCGCGTTCCATATATTCCTATTACAATTTTTTTATTCAAATTTTCATTTTTTATGTATTACAAATATTCATTTTTATTTATTATAAGAACAATCAATCATATTACAAAAAAACAGCTGCCTGCTAAATTCACATTCATCAAATGCGCGAACTGTCAAATGTGCGAAGTTAAAATAGTCGTTAAGTTTTCTGAAATTATCCAATTTTCTGCGCAGTTTTCTTAATTTTTCTTTCCGTAAGAACCTTCTTCTACAATGTAATAGAACTTTAAAAAAAGAATGAACTAGTTGAAGTCGTTCTGAAGTTATGGCGTGACCAAGCGAAACCGAGATTAATTTCCAAAGCATTTCCAAAAACATGTGTTCTCAATTATGCTCTGCGTGCGAACTGTATCTAAATTTCTCTAATAAACAATGAACATTGTTAATCAGATGCGAACTCCCAGGTAAGTATGGTCCTGTATAAATGTCTGTCTGTACAAAATATGAAAAAAATAATAATGTAAATAAATTTAGGAGGTAGAGGTGTAGTCAAAATAACATCTTTGAAACACAATCAGGTAGAAATGCTTAGAATTTTTTTCCACAGGAAAGCTAATAGCTCTGAAATGCACAAAATAATTTGCAAGGCAGATAGAAACATTACACCTTTAAATTTATATGACGAGAATGCCAACATTCTTGTAAATACTAACCAGGAATTATTAGATTCCTTGTCAAATAAAATTATTCACGCAAAACACTTCAATTATCTCAACCAAACGTATGTTGACAAAATTTCGTCAAACAAATGGTTGAGTATTGGAGAGTTGAGCGTAGAAATAGAAGGATTTATGCTTGCCATTCAAGAAAGAGTCATTAAAACTAAAAATTATAGAAAGCATATAATCAAAGATATAAATCAAATTGATTTATGTAGAAATGTTTTATGTACAAAATGTTTGGCTTTTCCGGAAACTATAGAACATATTATATCGGGATGTTATGTATTAGCGCCATCAGAGTATACATTTAGGCACAATCAGGTTTTAAAAATAATCCACCAAAGTTTGGTAATTAAACATAACTTGATTGAATGCCTTAATTATAGTACCATATTATGAATACGAACCAAATTCATTTTTAGAAAATGAATTTTATAAAATATATCAAGGGCGGATTTAGGGGTATTTTTGTGTACTGCGGAGATTCCATCACAGTACATACTTAGAAGCAAAAACTGTCTTTATTGAACATTTAATTTTTAGTATACGCTTGCCCTGAAGAAGGAACGGTCGTTCCGAAACCGGTCGGCTTTACTCAAATATATAAGTGGTTTAAACAAAGTTAAATTATGTCATTTATTTAAGTTTTCTATTGTTTTGACGCTTTCATAAACCTTCCTATACATACTTGAACTTGTAGAAATATACTTCAAGTTTATTTCTAACAGTAATTGTTGATTATTTTGCCAGTCCGACCCATGCGCCCCCCTCAGAAAAAATCCTAACAGTAATTGTTGATTTTTTGCCCATCCGCCCCTTGCGCCCCCCTCAGAAAAAAAATCCTAACAGTAATTATTGTTGATTTTTTTACCCGTCCGCCCCTTGTGCCCCCGCCAGAAAAAAATCTGGATCCGCCCTTGAAATATATTATGATAAAACTATACTAACAGACAGAACAATTAGTCATAATAGACCTGATATAGTTTAACATGACAAAATTAAAAAAAAATAATTTATATCATTGATGTAGCTATTCCAAATTCCTGTAATATTCAACAATCTGTTTCTGAAAAAATAAGAAAATATACAGATTTAGGAAATGAGATTGAAAGAATTTGGCATTCTCAGACTATAAAAATATTACCATTTGTCATTTCGGCTACTGGCATTATACCTAGGGCTCTCATTCAAAATTTAGGCATATTAATATTGTCAAAGAAAAATGCAAAAATCGGTCACTTTAAATACATGTAGGATTACAAAAGATTTTTAAAATATTTATATTGAGGGATCAGTAGGATTTATAGGTCAAATTAGGAATTTCACAGAGCCGAACCCTCTGATATGAAAATATCTGGAGTCGGTGAATTATTTTCCCATTTGGTCTCTGGTAGGTTGACATGTTGTTCTTGTATTGTTTTGTATTTATAATACTTATATAGTGCAATTGCATAGCGTGGATTGACTAGATCAGGGATGCCCAAACGGTCGATCGCGATCGACCGGTCGATCGCGAGTGCTTTTTGAGTCGATCTCGAGAAAAAATTGCCGATGTAAATAGATCTATTCACAGTTCTTGTTTTATTTGATCCTAAATTAATAAGACCGCCCATTTTTTAAAATTTATTTGAAACTTATATTGTCAATGGTCGCGCATTTTGGTTGTTGTATACTCTAAAAAATCGTAAAATTACTGCATATTCATGGTGAAATATTGTTAAAAATTGCCCTTCAAAAGCCCGAAGTTATCGATCTAGTTTCTAGTGGGTGGTTTGGTTTATTTATGAGTCAGTCAGTCCAAGTTGTAACTTGAAGACGATACGAAGTTTATTAATAAATAATTCAAAATGAGTTATGAGTAATTCAAAACCAGTTATGTGATCAGAATGTAAAATTCCAGTTCTGGATTCATCTGCTGACAAATTTCGAAGGAAAACATTCTCTTATTCTACGTACAAAATTCTAGTTGAAGTCTCTGATGTTCTGCCAGAATAAAGAAAAATCATTTTCATCTGAGCGTAGTTTTAATTCGCTGTACACATTTAATTTAATTCAGTTCATTATGTAAAATTTCTGTTGTAATATTTGGAAAGCAAACATTCTCTTATTCGAAGTGCAGTCATAAAATTCAAGTTGCAGATGTATGTGCTGCCAGAATCAAAGAGAAGCCATTTTCATGTTCTGAGTGTAGTTTTAATTTGCCACACACAGATTTAATTTAAACAAGTTTTGTATTTAAAATGTAAAATTCCAGTTGTGGATTCATCTGCTGAAACATTTCGAAGGAAAACGTTATCTTATTCGAGGTGCAGTAATAATTTTTTTTTGTTGCAGACTATATGCATGTGCTGCCAAAATAAAAAAAAAAAAACAATTTCTTGTTCTGAGTGAAGTTTTAATTTGCTGCACAGATTTAAATTAAACCAGTTTTATGTTCACATTGTAAAATTCGAGTTGTGGATTCATCTGCTGACATGTTTCGAAGGAAAACCTTCTCTAATTCGAAGTGCTGTTATAAAATTCTAGTTGCTCACTATTTATGTACTGATTCAAAGAAAAACCATTTTCATATTCTGAGTGTAGTTTTAATTAACCACACATAGAATTTAATTTCAACCAGTTTTGTGTTCAAAATGTTAAATTCCAGTAGAGAATTCATCTGCTTACACATTTTGTTGGAAAACATTCTCTTATTCGAAGTGCATTCATAAAATTCTAGTTGCAGACTATTTATGTACTGAGTGTAGTTTTAATTCACCACATACGGATTTAATTTGAACCAGTTTTGTGTTCACAATAATATAACAATAAATTAAATAACAAGTTGTCGATTCACCGTGTACCGAGTCGAGTGAAGCTTTGCATTTGAGTTGCATGCCTTATGCCGCAAATTCTGAGAAATTGACTGTTCCGTGTGTAGCTGTTGTTGTTGGTGATTTTAAATCAATAAACCCGCCTTTTTTACATGAATACCGCACAAGAGTCCCAACTGCTCCCGTCTGGAGCCAGTGGGACTATGGCATCCCCAATTGGGGTATGTTGTGAGGCTGAAGGTAGTGGAGAGGGTAAGGAGATATGGAAGAGGAAGGTGGGGAAGTACCTGGCTATTCAGATCTGGTCACCAAACACGGCAGAAGCCATTTCAAGCAACGTTTCAATTCTGAATGGTGGTCTTACACCAGGGCGATACTGAGAGTATCTTCCACTCTGGAACGTGCTGCAAATATTTCTACCCCCCCCCCCCCCCCCGTCGCTACATCATGTCAGAGTCGATCGATCGGAGTCTAATAATATTGAGGTAGATCGCCAGCAGTTCAAGTATGAGCACCCCTGGACTAGATGATCATTTGGGGAAGTGTGTGAAAGGGTTTAGTTTTTCCTGTGGGGAAAATTTAACTCGGACGTCATCATCAATGCATTGTACGGTTCCATGCCAATACAGAATCGTCAACTCAACACCTATTTAAAAAATCATTAAAACCTATGAAAAAAATAATTTTAAAACAGCCCATAATAATAACCCAACGTAACCTATTAAAACAATATATATTTTTTAATCATCACTTTTAATGACTTTTCAAAGGAGGTTCTGAGTTGATTTCATTCTGAGTTGCCCGGTCACCGCATTGTATGTACCTACACATGGTTTTGTATTAGTGATCGACGAACCGGTGGATGCAATGTGCTAGCCATTAGGTTTGTACACACATATATAGTGTATTTGTCTAGTTTGCAATTTGCAATAAGACATTGTAGAAATGTATTGTTATATATTTGTGCCTTGAGGTGTCTTTTCACAAAAACGGTGCTATACAAATCATCATTATTATTATTAATAGTCGTATTGTAGCCACTTAAATAAAATTGTACAGCGTGCTCAAAACATAATTTACTTCAGTGCAACACCAAGGCAGCCAACAATAAATCAATGTCACGAAAACATAAAAAAAAGAATAACACCAATTTGTTATTAAATCTAATATAAGATAATACACTGTACAAGATTTTTAATCTCGAAACAGTTATGTACATATTATCTTTGAACAGCTATTCAAGATGTTTTAGATTGCATTGATAAAGCGATTTGCACTTGCTCAACAACAAAAATAACGGTTTGTAGTAAATTTGATGTTATTTTCACAGTGCAAATTAAAAAAGAGTTTTCTTATCAAAGAAGTTCGCCTTTGTACCACCTATTCAAATAAAATATTGCCAAATTACGCTAATGCCTGCAGATTATTAGGAAACTCTGCTAATAAGGAAGTCTACACTTTCAGCTATAAT
Source organism: Limnephilus rhombicus (assembly GCA_929108145.2). Lineage (NCBI taxonomy): Eukaryota > Metazoa > Arthropoda > Insecta > Trichoptera > Limnephilidae > Limnephilus > Limnephilus rhombicus. Next base: position 44,331,315 of record OV815273.1, on the reverse strand, counting down.
ATTGCATTTCATCATTTGCTTACTTGCATTATATCTTGAAGCAGATTATCAACGATGAATTGGGGTCATATTTTTAATTCTAAATAAAACAACAATAAGCATAGCTTCCGCTTGATTTCGTCAATTATATTGGCTTTGTTTTGGTAGAACTCAGTCTTTTTATTCCAATAACCTACCTTTTTTGGTAACCAAGGTCACTTTAATTTACACGAGAATAAATCTGCGGTCAAATTAGTAGAGCTATTTATAATTGATATTCAGGAGAACAGTTTGAAGCTTTCAAAAATTTTCTCTGTACGTGGGAAGATAACCAATAGGTATGATTTCGGTTTGCTAGAACATTTGAATATATGTTATCATTGTAGAAATATGTTAGCAAACTACATATGTTATGTACATCATTCAGACTTAGTTATATCGGAGCGATGAAAAGCAAACAAATATTATTTAATCATTGAAGACAATATTAGTGACCCTCAAACGAAAAGTTGAAACAGGAAAATCAGAAAAAGATTCGGATGCACCTAGGAATTGAGTCCAGGACCTTAGTTTTGCTGGGGATTTGCTCTTTTCACTGATGTAATTCGACCACATCCCCCCCCTTCAGTCATATTTAATTGTATCATACTTCGACCAAGAACTACCAACATTAAATTCATTTTCTTAACAATATTTTTATTGACTGCAAGATTCTTTCCAAAATAAATGAAATTTAGATAATATCTTTGTGTCTTGGATAAATATTTCAATTTTTATTTTAAGGTGATAATAAAAAAAAATCATAGTATTCTCTTTCACAGATGGCGTGAGTTTAATTTTTTTAGGGAAACCTAAAAAACCTACCTTTCTACACGATGAACTTTAAAATATTAACGCGAATTAATTATTTGCGCCTGTACATACGCAACACGAACATGAATAATAGTTTTGTCCAAAAACAAACTCATAGAAGAAAGGCTCAAAAATACAATATTGCATTTGTGATTCAATCCAATATTGTTTTTGTTAGCCTTTCTTGAAAGATTTGAGTTTGTTTACGGACAAAACTATTTATTTGTATCTTTGTACTGCTTGTGTACGGACGCCAACAATTATTCAATCTTAATATTTTAAAGCATAACTTGTAAAAAGGGCTTTTCAATGAAATAATTAAACTATGCAAGAGTAGATAATGAATTCTTTCGCGTATCACCTTAATGTGCTGTATCTTAGACTATTCTAGAAAAAGTCAATTGAAATTACAATAACGATTTTTTGCAGTTTTCAAAACAACATAAATTATTTGATTTATTGAGTTTGCATAGTTTTTATTGCTCGATACCCGTTTCGACCCACGAAGCCATTATCGAACCTTAGGAAATATTAGGAAAAGTTATAGGAAATATAAAAAAAAAAAAAAACAATAAATCTCAGGGATCGCAGGGACTACGCCGACTGCAACTGTGGCATTAACTGTGTTGGAGAGGTGTTGTGTCGCGGCTGGTTGTGAGGCTGAAGAATTGTGAGATTTAGATGGTCAAAGAGTAAACTTACGCCCCGAGTCCACCTGCCGCCCAGTAGATGAGGTTGAAGATGAGATAGGCCATGGTGAAGAGGATGGGCTGGACACAGTGCAGCAGCCGGCTGGGCAGCCCGCATACCATCAGCTCCAGTACGCACAGGATGCTGTTGGCGCCGTGCGTCGCGAAGTTCAGCAGGAACGGGCCGTCGCTCTCCTGGTTGGCTACAGACAGTACAATACAAAATTACTTATTATACTATTTACTGTAGCAGCCATAACCATAGTAATTGTGGTAATCATAGCAACCATTGTCTACAGATCTTGCCGCCCCTCAAAACTTGCATCCCAAGACAGACTCCTAGGTTGCCCGGGCTTAAATACGGCCCTGGATCTTTTTTTTTTACATTAGCTCCACACAACGAGAAAAACAATTTCCCTAGGGGCCTATATCATCTTTGAGGATGCTGTGTGGAGGGTTTTGATCTGATCTTGAAGCAAAAGCATTCGGCTATAAGGTCCGCTACCTGGGATATAATTAAATTAAATAATTAAAGAAAGGGTTCTGTCGAAAACGCACGAATTTTTAACATTACCTGACCAACATATTTGTGAAATTAAGGGGGATGGTTGTAGGGAAGATTAAATTCATTTGCCGTGGTAGTCGCTGTGGCAACAAATTGTAACCATATGTACCCAATGTAAAAGCCCCATGAGCGTATAAAAGAATACTAAAATAATAAAAATACGCCTTTTTTGCGGTGGGAAGGGAATCGAACACCTATATATTTGTGTTGACAGAGGATTGGCATACTATTTGTTCCTTATTGTCCTTTTTTAAATAATAAGATTTTATTTGAGTTCCATTTGCCAAAATCGGAGTGTCACCCTAATAGGCCGCCTGCATCACATTTTTTCCGGTTTAGACAAATATTCAAAGACATTCTGTATTTTTTTTTAATCGCATTTTTGAAACCGTGGGGATTTTTTGAAAATTTCAATCCGAAAAATCAGACCATTTTTTATAAACCGGAAAGACGGGACATAATTTTATAGGTGCGAAAAAACGATAATTACATATACGAAAATCATTTTTAAAAAAAGAACGTTTTCCACACGAATGGCACAGGAGAATAACGAGGCATACCAAAAATATTACATCTCATAAATATTTTTTTCCTTGATCCATCTTATTGATCATAAATCATTATAATGTACAACATATATATTACTAAACCCAATGTAATATACTTGTACTTGTAAATTATAATGATAATAATAAGAATATAATAAAATTTGATTTTGTTAAAATGAGCACCATAACCATTATACCTCTAAAACACGTACCAACTTCTAAAATGTACGGGGTTCTCTTCTGTCAAAAAGTCAAACCAAATGATAAGTTCGCAGAGAACAAACAATAAATCTAGTGAACGAATTAAAAAATTCGTCTGAAATCAAAGTGATGCCATATTAAAAAAATTAGCAGTGTGGGATTTTACTAAATTAATATGAACATTTTCGGAGACTGGACATTTTCATGTAGTGACGTCACGAGCCCAAATAATGGATTTATTTATTTAAAAATAAAAATAAAACTGTACATTTCTAAAAAATTTTACTAACATTTTCGCAATCTTAATAAAAAGATCTATCCACACGATTTTTTCTAAGTCGTTATAAATTCAATGCAAGTGGCCTATTGTTTTGAAGTTGCTTTGCTTCTTGGCGGGTATAGTAATTAAGGATTTATTTATGGTCTAAATATAGTTTCAAATCATACTCAAATTACCCATCTGGTCACTAATGTAATACTTTTATTTCTTTCTTTCTCCATGTAATATTTCAGTATTTTGAATGTAGTGTTTTGTATTTTAGGACGGGTTGTTTCAAAAAAATTAATGAGTTCATCAAATATTTCAAGATAATTTTCACGTTCTAGGTTCTATTCAAGTTCTGTTATTATATCATTATAGGCCAGTTGCTGCATCAAACTGAAATAATCACAGAAGTTGAATAGAACTGACACAGAACGTGACAATTAAAAAATATTTGATGAATTCACAATTATTTTTCAAACAACCCGTCCTTAGTATTTGTTTGTAATGGTTCTTAATTCAAATTTACAAATTTTAACCTCTAAACAGGCCATTAGCCCTAGTTAGGTTAATTTTTTTTATGTAAAAAAAAACAACATATATGTACGGTGAGAAATCTTATATGTATATAAAAAATTAATCACTGAATGTGTTGCTAAGCGCATAACTTTCGAACGACTGCACCAAATTGGATTATTTTTTCTTTTTGTGTGTTCTTTATTGTCTGGACAAGGTTTTTATAAAACTTCCGGTGAGCTCTGGCATTATGAAATTTGTATAAAAAAATTGCTATTGGTGGCACGCGAGGTTTGAAAACTGAATGTACCGGGACTGAATGTATGGAATGCGGGAGGGGGGAGGGGAACATGGGAGAGGGGAGGGGAACTCGGAATGGTGGTTCGTGGGACGGGGAAGGGGGGGAGTGGAGTTGGGAGAGGGAAGGTGGAGAGGGTGGAGTGGGAACGCGAGAGGGGAAGGGGGGACGCAGGAGAGGATGTGGAACGGGACGAACGAAAAAGGACACGCAGGGAGAAACATTTCTTTATTAAATGGCATAGCAATGCATGCCGGGAACCAGCTAATTATAAATAAATAAAAAAAACGAGTGTCCTTTAGACCACACGACTGAAGTAAAACTTTACTAACTTATATCTCCCTCTCAACTTCCGTTCGCCTCGCCCGACCATTCGCATCGCCCGATCACACTTTTCGTAACGCTCTCGTCACGCATTCACCAGCTTACTCCCCAAGTGAAGCGTGCGTAAAGAAGTTTTACTTCAAAAAACGTAAATGTAATAATCGGGTTTTCTCCTCCTTAAAATCTTCCCTTCAAGTTCATCTTCAAACCACTTCAGAAGTCTTGAGTGATACGTCGCAAAAAGATGACCTTCTCTAATGTTACGTGTGTCATAATTCACAGGTGGTTCAAAGGTTCCATGCTGCACATGACGAATGGATGAATGAATGTTGTTTGCAATTCTCGTTGTTCCCCAACCTTGCGCCTCAAACATCCAAAGTTCAAGATGTATCGGCGTACCCACTTGACATTGTGCTAAGTATATTATAAGTCATAATGTGTATAAAACTTGATTATGGAATTCTGAACTGGGACCGAAATCAATGCCAGGTATATTATTTAAAAAATCGCAGCCCAAAAGAAGTAAGTAAGTAATAGTTTTATCATTTGGTATAAAAAATATATTTTTTGGTTCTTAAAAAAAAATTAAATCGAAGAAGCACTGTTGAGGTACCTACTTAATGACATAAATTTGATTAAATTATGTTTTACAAAGTGATTGGTTTTCATTTAATTTAACCTAAATTTGAATTTAACAGTAGGTAGAAAGGAAGAAACATTAATGGTGTGTTTAGTTACACTACTTTTAGATCTGAACGAGTTAAATATATTCAGAACTAAAATTAGAGACATGATCGAAAGTCGGGGCAACGCTAGAAGTGCTTAAGATAATATGAAATAAATGTGAGCAATTTCTAAAGTGTGCTTTAGGTAAGTATATTTTATTACAATATCGTTATTCTTCATTATGTTAACACAAAATTGCAAACGTATAATAATAATATACCAATATGCAATTCTAATTTCGAGATCAGTGGGTATCTATATTGCAATGAAAAAATATTTTTTCACTTTTATGCCTTTTTAATTTTTAATAAAAATTTAGGTTACACAGATTTAGATCACCACCATTTTTATATTTTTAGTATTGCCATTTGAACAACAGTGGCGCCCTCCTTTGTTTTCTACTCTTATTTGGCAAACTCATGAGACAAAAATGTTCTAAAATGCAAATTTTTGATATTTCGCGAGATATTTTTTCCAGATTTACGTGAAAAATATGTCAGGGCCCATTTATGACCAGATGCTGAATTACAAAAAAGATGCTCTAATTAGACGTAGTTTTCTGGACCATTAAATTATCTGAATTATGTTTTCACTCTGCAAAGTCACAGACCCCAACATATAAATAATAATAAAAACGGTATTTTTTTTACATTTTTTTTGTTTCATTCATTTATTTTTATTCCAGTAAAAAGAAAATTACATTTTCACTTATTTAACTAGAAATAATTAAATACATTAAACTAAACTAAATATAACAATACAGCGCTATGTCATTACTTTGTTTATCAAGAATAAATTTTAATATTTTTTTTTATATGTACCCAGCTTATTTTCGTTTTTAATGTCGTTTGGGATGCAATTACATAATTGCCCCCTTCGTAACCAATGGATTGTTTACCATAGTTAGTGTGGATGGTGTTTAAATGTATGTTATCGTGTTGTCGTGTAAAGTGTTTGTGTACTTGGGACATTTTAATGAATTCCGTGTTTGTATGTAAGAGTTTATTGTTTATTTTGTAAATAAGGAGACACGTATTGTATTCATATAGTTTTCTTAATGTTAATAGTTTTGTTTCCATATATAGTGTTTTTGTGGATGTTCTCGGTTTGTAGTGAAACAGTTTTTTGATTACCTTGTTTTGTATTATCTGTAATTCATTTATGCATGTTTCACATGCATTTCCCCAGATTTCAATCATATAATTTAAATGTGACTGTGCGAGACTATAATACAAACTTTTTAAAATTTATTTGGCAACAGATACCTACGATAGCCGGTAATTAAGGGGATGATTTTGTCTTTAATACTTTGTATATGTTGTTTAAATGTCAAACGTTAATCAATGCATAGCCCCAGGCAAGGGCGGATCCAGGATTTGTTTCTGGGGGGGGCACAAGGGGCGGACGGGAAAAAAAATCAACAATTCAGGATTTTTTTCTGGGGGGGGGGGGGGGTACAAGGGGCGGACGGTTACAAGTTCAAGTATATATATGAATATTTATGAAAGTGTCAAAACAATAGAAAAATATGTTTAATGAAGACAGTTTCTGCTTCTAAGTATGTACTGTGATGGAATCTCCACAGTATACAAAAATACCGTCTGGGGGGTGCACGTGCCCCCTTGCCGCCCCCCCTAAATCAGCCTATGGCCCCAGGTATTTTTCCTGAATCAGGATTTGCAGGTCATTATCAAGGGTACATAAGGAGGAATTATTTTACGGGTTGAGCTTAAGATCATGAATCCTGTTTTTTTTACATTCGTTGTTAAAATATTCGATTGGAGCCAACTGTTGATTATTTTTTCTAGGTCAACTCCACACAGGAGGCCCGAGGAAAATAATTTTCCTCAGGGCCTCCTGAATAAGTAATTTTCTGAGATGCTGTGTTTGGAGGATGCTGTGTTTTGTTTTTGTCTTGAAGAGATCCATGTTGTAGGAAGGAGGAAACACAGAGGCCGGCAAATAGTTCCACAGCCAAGCTATTGAACACACGAGTCGGAAAAGCGACCCGTTCTCTTGTGACAAATGTGAACCGTGTACCGTAACCGTGGGCACGCGTTTGGCGTGTTTCCCGACTATGCACCGGTGCCAAAATATCAAAGACGCTAGTTCCTCAGAGCATATTCAACTGAAATACTGGTAAAACAAGGATAGCATTCCCACCCGACGACTGTGTTCTAAAGATTGCAATCCGTTTGTTAAGTTAAGCACAGAGTCGAGGGTTTTTTCAGGTATTTTGGGCTCCAGACCAGAGGTAGCTGCCAAATTCAACAATGGGATTGTGATTAGTACAGGGTTAGCAGTTGTGTACTATTGCCATCTCTAATGCACAGACGCAGTGTGACGCGAGTCTGTTCTATAGGTATTTTAATGGGGCCTGCACGAAGGAGCCAGCAGCATTGATCCCCGATGCACAGGTAAACGTGCGTGAAACTCGATGGACACGAGCGGAATGCCCGTTCATAGTTTCATGAGAACGGGTCGTTTCTTTGACTCGTTTTTTTATAAGTCACATGCGCACTCGTATGTAAATTTATTATACCACAATCTGGTTCCTGGCATGCGTTTCAATGTAATATTCAAAGAAATAAATTGTTTCTCCTTGCATGTCTTTTCCCGTGCGTCCCCGTTACCCTCCCGCCACCTATTAATTTTTTTTATTGAAATTTTTGTTTTTCGTATATTACAAATATTCATTTTTGTACATAACAAGAAAAATCAATCAAATTTGGTACATATTAAAAAAATCTATAATTTTAAAAATCCATAGACAATTCATTTAATATAAAAACAGCTGCCTGCTATATTCAATTTCATCAAACGCGCGAACTGTCAAACGTGCGAAGTTAAAATAGTCGTTAAGTTTTCTGAAATTATTAAATTTTCTGTGCAATTTTATTTATTTTACTTTCCGTAAGAACCTTCTACAAAGTATTAGATTTAAAAAAAAAAAGATGAATGAAATAGGTAAAGTCGTTCTGAAGTTATGGCGTGAACAAGGAAAACAGGGATTCATTTTTATATATACCTATAGATATTTAAATTGGAATATATCTAGAGACATTTTGTATTATTTTGTGTTTAGATATCCGATTAGCATGATTAGACCATCATTTTTTTTGAGAAATTTTATATTATAGTTATTACACTTGTTATGAGATTACGGTACAGTACGTAAGAAATGTCGATCCCCACCACCAAAGAAGTGCTCAAGCCGCCATTGCAGACAGGGGCACTCTTGTGAGGTGTCACATAACATAAAAGAAATAAAAAATAAAATAAAAATTCCATGTTTCTTAGGGAGCATACATTAATTACGTAAGCTCTAAATGGGGGAGGGGGTAGCAAAATTTCACGTTACTTGAAAAGAATATAAGTGGCTCAAATTTATCTCACCAAGAGGGGGGGGGGGTCTAGATTGGAAGAAAAACTGCTCACGTAATTAATGCCCCCTTATCACAAGGTTCCTCGTAAAATCAATGATAGATATGGTTGGACATCCTCAAAATCATTAATCAGATTTTAATATTAATATTTTCACAATAAACAGTTCGTTGCTGAGCTGAAGGTTGACATTTCAATGTCCAGATTATCTGATCATATATTGTACTGATTATTCTACCAATGATTCATGGCAATGATAATAAATAGATAATGTTGAAATGTTGGTTTAGCCAACATGTTGCGATGTAGTCAATGTTTACTCACGTTTGTACAGAATGGACCAGTAGAGGATGGTGATGAAGATGGCATCTGCCAGAGCGATGTTGTAGAGAAGCCAGTATAGCTTATATGAGAGTGGCATTGGACTTTCATAGTGGGTCAAATCTGAGGACAACGAATACAAATAAACAATTTATTTTTTTCTTTAAACATCTAAAATTCATTCCAGAAGCAGGTGGCTCTCTAAAAGAGATTTTAGATTATAGATTACATAGATTCCCAGAGCCCTAGTTGAGCAAAACTTTCCATAGAGTTGATACGCCAAACAGAAGAACAGTATCCCGAAAGATAGTGGACCTCAAAGATATTTTTTGCTGGACCATGTTGAGTTTTGCGCCAGATATCGATTGACTGACGTTGTCGTACAGGCTCTTCGTCGAACGATTGCAAAATACTAGGTATTAATGAAGATGAGCATTAATATATATATAACTGAAATATCTTGAAAAGCCATGGTTTCAAGTACATGGTCACCCTGCTGATTATTTAGGGTAGATTGATATAATGTGAGAGATAGGAGTTCCTCAAGGCTCAGAATTTTATGTGACTATTTGATGAGATTGCAATTTTATATGCAAGGTGAATGAAGATGGGGTGAGAGCTCAAGAAGATGAAGAAAATTTAGTTTAATTGAGTGAATTAATCTCACCAAACATGGAATCAATAATATTGGAGGTCGTCTGCTTCCAGTAGGCCGCCAGCACCAATATGGTTCCCATCAGAGCCTGCAGCGCGCAAAACAGGTAGCCCCAGTTAGTCAGGAACACGAACCATAGCCCCTGATCCCAGAAAGTGTACCAGGACCATCCTAGAATGGCCCAGAAGACGCCCGTCACCAACACCCGGTACACCACGAAGGGAAGGAGCAAGGAGTCGGTGTCAGCCTGCCACGAGGAGCGCACAAACCTCGCCGGGTCTGGATGAGACAAGGAGAACTGAGATATGTGCATCATCCTCTTCCATTTTGAAGTTCCCTCCATATTGCTTCAAAATCACTAGCAAATAAAATAACAACTGAAGTGCTGTGAAATAAACACACTTTTTATCGTAACTTGCTAAAGCACAGTCATTTTTTCACTTTAATATGAGGCTCTCCACTATTTTTAACCGTTCAACTTTTAATGTGACAACCGCACACATTGTCATTCTTCAGACAACTGCTTCAAAGAGCCTTTGCCTTTAGCATTATGAAGGAAAACTGCGGATGTGTATAATTTTTATTATATTATAATAACACTGTTTTTTCTCGCATCACCATAATATTTATATTCTTTTGCTATTGTGTGTAAAGAATGTTGACGCGTGTCAAGGTTACTATTTCAGTCTAAGCAAAGAAGTATAAATTAGTAAATCAAACAATTCTACTTAATAAAGCACTGTTTTTCAAATTCCGGAAGAAATAATCGGTTAAATCACTTGTTTCTAATAATTGCGTGCATATAATTTATATGTTGATACACAAATAACATAATTTAAATTTTAATAAACCGATTCTTGAAATGCGATGGAACTTTTTAGAATTCTAGCAGCGAAGCGAATAATTTTATTAACCGAACTTATCTTTCACAAAATCGATACACTAATAAAATCGGCTTGAAAATATAACCGTTCATTCCTCCGGCAGATAGTGTGAGAATGATAGATAAACGCTGATAACAGAGAAGTTTTTTATAGCCCAAATGCGAATACACATAACTCCCAGCTATTTCAGATGCCAAATGATATGATTATCTTTTACCAGAACAAAAAAAAGATTAGTTTTTTTAAGGCGGTGCACATTTTGATAAGAACTAATGAATTTATTTTTATAATATCTACCAATGAAATCGAACGATGCTTAGGTATATTGTCTAAGATAGGTTTTAATAAATTCAATGATTAACTGAGAAAATCTAATAAAACGGTAGTTCGGGTGTAAAGGCGTTTTCTAAAGTGTGGCATAACTAGTTATTAGGAGATATGGGGTTACAGAGGCATAACGAAGACCAATGAGATGAGACTTGTCCGAGTGCTGATTTCCCCATACATACAGAGGGCGTGTACGATAGACGCCCTCGAAATCTGGTGCTGGAGAAAAATGTTCAGGATTCAATGTATAGTCAGACGCACAAATGTGTCCATTCTGGAAGAACTAAGGCATACACAATAGGCTTTCAACTATCTGCCTTCGACATATTTTAAGATACTCTGGACACGTTGCTGGTCAAACTGGGGACTTCAACTTGAAGAAACTCATAGTCACCCTGGAAAAGTGGAAGGTGGAAGGAGCAGAGGAAGGTCACCATTGTCGTCCATCCGCAGCTAACCACGCAGAGTAGAATCGCGAGGTGTGGAGGAGCTTTATCCACCATGGAAATTGGAGTAGGGGCCACGATCCTCAGCAAAGAGGAACCGACTTACGATTAAAGAAAATGTAGTTTTCCGGCTTCACCCGAGTTTCAAGACGCATTTTGACCATTCACTCTAGAAAAACACGAAACAAATGACGTCTTTTCTTATATTCTGACTTTTTTTTTAAATCTGTATGGCAGATATTATATTATTATATCTTTATATTAATACAGATGACATAGTGAGTTTAAAAGAGTTTCGTTGCCTTAGAAATTCCAGACAGAAAAGAAATTGTCTTAGAAATTCCAGACAGAAAGGTTCAAGATTCATGATGTTTTTAATTTTTAATTATATCGGAAAACAGATACATTTTTACCGTGCGTAGGTAAATTATAAGATGAAACTGCAGAATTTAAAAAGTTGCAGTCAATTTCATGTCGAAAAATATTTTCAGTGTGTTTTACACTGACACCGCACACATTCCATTTTACACTGACGCCGCACACATTCCATTTTGAGCTTCTTCTGAATTTAGAATGAATTTTGGTGACATTTATGCAATAGTCTCCCGTGAAGTACAATTCATAATTCGAATGGCGGTTCTGCGTCTGCCCACCTGCTGCGTGGCGGGCCAGATCGGGAGAATGGTTGAGGGAGGCATTTTGACCTTTCCAGCTGGACTCTCTCGACCCATCGCCTTGCACCGCAGATAGAGGGATGGATTCATAAGTCCGTCACTCCTGGACTCACTGACCGCCAGATTCCTACCCATCACTCATACCTTTTTCCTTCCCAGGACTTCCTATCCTCCCCTTCCTTAAAAATACCCCCCACACAGCATCCCATAAGGGGCCATCCATAAATTACGTCACACCTTTAGGGGGGGTGGGTCAAAATTGCAAAATATGTGACGGTAAATATGTAAAGTTAAATATGTCTAGTTTATAATTTGAAATATATATTATCTTGTTAATTTGAGTACCTTTTGTAATATTTTTTTTTTACTTTTTAAAGAAAGACAAACATTCATCGGGTTACGAATAACCCAACAATGTTTGAAAATCTCCTACTACCACCACAGAAAGCCGAAAATGTTGCTTGTGTTGTGATGGAGGACTTAGCCATCCGAGGAATCGAACACGCGACGCTCGGGTGGGACCCAAGCGCTATGCCCACTCAACCACCGACCGGTTAATAAATTTAAAAAAAAAAAAAACGTGACGTCAACGGGGGTTTCACAATGGTGACGATGTGTGACAGGGACGGGGGGGGGGTCAAAAATCATGAAATTCGTGTAACGAAATTTATGGATGGCCCCTAAGATACATAGGCCCGGAGGAAAATTATTTTCCTCGGGCCTCCTGTGTGGAGCTAACGTAAAAAAAAGTTATGCCAAACTGCAGTACCTACTGCCGCGCTTCTACCGTGACCTCACAAGCTTTTCTTGTGACCTCATAAGACCTCGACCATCTCAACATTTCGGCGGCTTATATCTTCGGTATTATTAGATATTTTCCAAAAAAATTCAAAAAGCATAATTAATAACTTGTAAATAAGATGAAGTTTCGTTTTAGGGAACGACCTCATTGCGACAAATGTCGTTTAGCAATGATATAAAATATAGGTTAGCTTCCTTTAAAATAATGTGTGGTGTTATAAGTCGAGATGCGAGTGTTTTGGCTCATTGCCCAGCAAGTTCTAGTTCCCGGTACATGAACTTTCCTCTTTTTTATAAATGCCACAGTCGCTAAAAATCCCAGAATAAACCAATCGCGTGATCTAAAAAAAGTTTGCCGGAGAGTGTGAAAACCAAAAATAAGATTTTCTCGCGTACACGTAAAATCAGGATAAATAAGGACAATTAAACAATACTCACTTGAAAGTTACTAATTAAAATAACCATTATGGGTACGAGTGCAATTATAAATAATACGGATTTGACAAGGTTTATGTAGACCATCTGACATCTGACACGGATATCAGAAAATTAAGGCCATCCTGACAAATCGTTGCCGAGCATTTAATATCATAATCGTTTACACATCTTGCCTGATGATGGAGACTGTAACGTTGTTCGAAACAAATCGAAATTATAACAATACTAGCTGGTCCCCGGCATTCGTTGCAATGCCATTCAAAGATATAAATTGACTGCATGTCCTTTCCTGTGTGTCCCCATTCCCCTCCACCTTCCCAGCCTTTCCTCCCTGCCGCTAAAATATACGAAATACACACATTTTCATTTATACAAATTTCATAACGTCAGAGCTTACCATTATATATAGCCTATATGTTATTCTGATATATGAGCTACATTATTGTAAAGTTTCATTAAAATCCATTCAGTAGTTTTTTGCGTGAAAGAGTAACAAACACACATACAACCATACAAACATTCGCGTTTATAATATTAGTAAGATTATTTACCTGCTTCCTTTCAATAAATAACATTTATCGAAGAAATATAATTTTTATTTTTTTATTTATTATGTGCATCCATATAAAAAGGTTTACATTTTTTTGGCCTTGCCTGTCTATCAGCGGGTATAGCGTTCCATATCTAGTTCTCTATAACTTGCTGTAGGTACCTACCTATAATAAGCTGTAAATGGTAACTTTTAACTGACAACCCTACTCTGTAAACAGAAGTACCTACCTATCTACTTATTTGATATAAACAAATAAGTCAACAATTGCCGAGCATTTATTTGAAACTGGATTCTTCGGATCTGTTCCTGAAGCCCTGGAGAAGCATAGAGCACGCTGCATTATGGAGGCAGTTGAAATTCACAAAAATCCAATTAATTTAATAAAGACGCCGGGGTAAGTTGAATAGTTCTTGGTATTAGGTAATTGACGGCTTCACCAAAACTAACCACAGAAAACCATTTTGAATTATATTCTAATTATACTACACCAGCTCTAAGAGCGCTGGAGCTGGCAACACTCACGGAACACAGTAATGTAACTTAAAATCAGTCAATTAAATCCAACCATCAGATAGAAATAGTAAGAAGACCAAATGAGCCGGAGTTAGTTAGTTAGAAACATAAATATTGTTACAAGCCCCAGCTAGTTGGAGGATTATGAAATAATCAATCTTCGATTACACACCTTCCCCGATAATGTCCACTGTAATGCTGTCCGAAACGTTAGCTAAAGAATGAGACGGCATAATAATCCAAAAATAAATCAGGAGAACGCTTTTCTTCGTAAAAATCTTAAATCATCATTAGCTTGGATGAACCTTTCTATAAAAACACTATAATGCTGCTTTTTATATTCTTCAGAAAAATAATAATCTATGTACGCCGTCAAAATAACATTTAAATACCTCTACATAGCCACGTCTTCGACTTCATGCGTAACGTGCAGATTCAAAAATAATATTATTTTGAAATACATTTTCCCATGAATCACACGTTGAGGTAATGAACAATGTTCCACAGTTTTGCGGTTTGATAGCAATGACTAGAATATACTTTTGTGGTGAATAAAATTCGAAGCCGACAATGAACCCTATATCGGGTGCCAGAATGCACTTGGCCCGTGGATTAACTTGGGTACTCGGAGTTATGGGCAGTGGGCATGCCAACTGCCAACTCGGTACCAGATCTATGGATAGACGAATTGCCTTTAAAATTATGCACTTATCTTGATGCTCTGCCAAATTTTCTATTTCCTACGCATTGTATGTCATTTACGATTTTGACAAGAAATAAACAACTTAAAAAGCATCGAAGAAGAAGATAACACTAATAATCAAAACGAAAATATGAAATAGAACAAGACACAGAAAAATAAAAGATAACCGTCGCAACTGGAAAATTAGTCGAAGATAATAAATATTATTAATTCTAAAATTTGAAATATGAGATTGACAAATATGACGGTTTGATGGAAGGTGGCAGTGGCAGAATTGGTAGAGGCGCCCGTCCCGGTAATACATAGGTTCTGGTTTCGTGTCCCAGTTGCGACCGTTATCTTTTTATCTTTATGTGCCTCGTTCTCTTTCATATTTTCATTTAGATTATTTCTTTTACTTTTATATTACAGTCTATTTTATTCCATATACTAACCAATTAGATTATAATTCCAACATTTGGTCACTTCACCATAAAATTCATGTTAAAAATGTAAAAAGAATTCGACGAAAGTTTTTAAGATTTATTAATTTTAAGTTAATCCATGGCTGAAGTAAATCAAGTAAGCCCATTAACACCCTATATAACCCTGTTAATTTGTTAAAGGGTGTTCAGACATCTAATATAACCGCGAGCAGGTATCTGTTGAACCGCGAGCGCTTATGTTTCGTGCCGTTCACACGACGCAAATCAAATATTTCTTCCTATGGTAGGAGAGGGGGTCAGATGAATTAGCGAGCGGCCACGGAGTGCGCATTTCTTGACATATCATATCAACTTGACATCTGTCATACACCGGTCTTGGCAGCTCCGTAATTAAAATGACCCCCTCTCCTGTTTTCGTCGGAGTGGAGGGCGCTTAACTGTTGGCATATCGCCTCAGGAGCGGTTACGGCGTAAGATGTGCATTGTCTATGGTTGATGTGCGCGTAAAGCGCTCAGGTGTGAACGGTCTGAAGGGATTGTATGGAGAGCGATATATGGCGTGCTATGATCTTTTATATTTATATGCTCAATGTGAAAGGGCTCTTAATGTTAGTTATTCCCTCCCCAATTGAGAAATTTGATCCCTAATTGAGAAATTGAAAAGTACGTGATCGTGTTTAGAGAGTACTACATTACTGCCTACCTACCCAGGCAAAGGTATGTCAGTTTACAATCGTAAATGCGGTTTTTCTATCTACCTATTTAAACATTGATTTCACACCGGTTGAAGAAATACACTTTGCGTGTTAAGTGGGAAATAACTTGCTATTGTTAAGTAAATGGTGAACCCACAAACTATATAATATGTTTAGAGCTTAAGTAGGTGGAAAATATGGTATTTTTAGGAAAATTTTCAAATAAGTGGTACGTAGGTCTAAGTACATACCCAAAGTATTTATAATATTTTATTATTATGTTAAAATGAGTAGGTAGTAGGAAGAGGGTACCTACATCTTGTACACATTTGTTCAATAACTTATTTTTAAGTTCGTTTGATTCTGATCTTATACACGAATATGCAAATTTCATTGTAATAATATCAATATGACGATCCTAAAAGGTACGAGAAGTCGTTAAAACTCTTTCGAAATAAAATTCAATTGATTGAATTCGTAACCGAAATAATGTTTCCAAACAGTTGTTCTTCAATATTCCGTGAGATATTTATTGTAAGGCGCCCTTGAAGCGCTTTATAGTCGTAGGCACACACTAACAGCCTACAGATTTACAAATTCACTGACCCTACAGGTGAATAAAATAGGAACTAACGAAGGAACTTTTTTAACATAAGTAACCACAATATTAATATTTATTAGCAAAGTCCCTGACTTCCCAGATAAGTTTATACGTCTTTAGGTACTTTTAAACTTCAAATACGATGAGTTAGTTTAATTAATTTTAATACAGCTCCACAATACCTATTCTTCTCAAAGAAATTAACTCAGATTAATTAATAACTTAAATTATATATTGTCGACCATTGATAATTACTTATTATTTATTGAATAAATGGTAAAAAAAACCTAGCTAAGATACAATGTATTCTTTCATTGTCAATAGTTGTAAATCCAAAATGGTGTGGATAATTTTGTGGTTTTTCAAGCACTTTTTCAATATTCATAAATTAAAATTTCAGCATTACAGTGTTAAGTTGGCTAAAGAAAAAGAGGTAGTGCAACACGTGTAATAACCCAAAAATAAGTCACCTTTGGCCGTGAAAATCTCAAATCAAATTTTTGGGGTAACTTTGATCAATTTTCAACACTGAAAATATTTTTTTATTTTAATTTTATGTCATATTTATTGCACGTGTTTAAACTATTGAAATATATATTTTAAAATTTATACGTGTTTGGGAAGGGAAAAAGAAACATGGTGATTAAAGCCACCTTGTCTAGGGATGCAACGATATATCGGAAAACCGATAAATATCGACATATCGGCCCCTAAAAATATCGATATATCAATATCGAAATACTCAATATATCGTATCGAAATATCGGATGAAGGATAAAGGTGAATTTGATTTTTGGAAGCACCATAAATCTTTGGCTCACACGCAAATAAAAAGAAGAAAAAAAAACTGACGGTGACGACGTGCTTACGTTATATCTTTCTGATCCTGTAAATACTCTAAAAGTAAACATTCTTGAAACATGGCAAGAGATGTAAGGTGTATATCCCAATCTTTTTAAAGTGGCAATGAGTCATCTACCAATTGTGGCAACAAGTGTTTCTTCTGAACGTCTTTTTATGAAGGCAGCAGCCACTATAACTCAAAGCCGAAACTGGCTACAAGGAAGCACACTGTTAAGCAGACAAAGTTACTATTTTAAGTTCGATAGTTGGTATAAAATACTGAAATTATTTTTTTTTAATAAATTTATGAAAAAAACACATTTTATATACCTAACCAAATTTTGTGATTATTCACATAGGTAAGTATAAACAAAATATATCTATACATACATAATCGATAAACGTTTGATATAACTATAACTACATTGGATTTCTATAAACTTAAAACAAAGACAAAATATCGATATATCGGTCTAGTAGGCCGACATATCGATACTTAATTCGATATATATCGATATTTTAAAAAACCTTGCATCCCTAACCTTGTCGCGGAGTGGGGCGACTTTGAGATACCATTTTTAATATATCAATAAAATGTGACTTCGAATATTCAAGAACTTATGTATATGTTATATCGACGACACTAAAAAATGTATTTTCACTTTCCTTTCTCTGAAAATATCTAAAACAAACAGCTTCTCAATTCAACCGACAATATGTTTGAAAATAACTTACAGCAACGATGTCTTAGTATTGTATTGCTTTATAGGTACTTATATCTAAGTAAAGTAAAAATATATCCCCACAACCTTTTTATAACTCGTAAATAGGTGTTTTAATTTTTAATATTGTAACAGTTAGTAATAAAGAAACTGTACAAATTAAAGTTGATACATCATTAATTAAAATTATTAGAGGTCGAAATTATTTTTCGTATAACAGAGGCAATGTGTAAGGTGTACATTTATTTCACAACATAACACACGTTTGGGCTTCATGGGTGTTAGAACTCTGTCATAATAGACTAGCGAAATGCTTCAGAAGTAGCTTGGTCTAGTTTATTGCAATTGTGTTGATTTCAGGTATAATTTTGTGTAATTTCTAGTTTTATTGGATTTTACTGTACTCGTAAAAGATGGTACGTAAATAGAAAGAACAGTAAATCACCGATTATGCGGGATCGTCCGTGAGTTGGATTAACCGTGTTCCTGGGTGGAAGCTAAGATGATGGTGAGGACTGATTAAAGGTGTAGGTACCTATAAGAAAAATCAAAGAATAGGTACAAAAAAATATACAGAATGTTAAGGGACGTACTTAACTTACTTTAACCAGTGATTCCTGACATTACATATGGAGTAAAAAGACTTTCTTTTTTTTTATTCTTTTTTTTTTTCAAAACGAAAAAAAATAAAATAATAATAATAATTCCGCATTTCATCACTGGTCACTCGGTCGAGTAACCGTCCAATCCCTCACCCTGACACTCACCAACACTTACTGATTTTGTATTTATATTTTTGACTGGTTTTATATTTTTT
Organism: Limnephilus rhombicus; assembly: GCA_929108145.2. Taxonomy (NCBI): domain Eukaryota; kingdom Metazoa; phylum Arthropoda; class Insecta; order Trichoptera; family Limnephilidae; genus Limnephilus; species Limnephilus rhombicus. Next base: position 44,312,553 of record OV815273.1, on the reverse strand, counting down.
ACTCCAAATAACGTCAGGAATTACTGGTTAAAGTAAGTCAAGTACCGATGTCCCTTCACCCTGAATATCGAAAATTACGAACTTTCTATATAGATATCTATTACCCGTGTGTACATTCGTGGGTAGGTACCCACTGTTTTTACTACTACTAAATAATGAAATTGGGGAGTCCGATTCGAGCCGCGGTCAACAGTGGTTGTGTGTACCTTACCTATTGCTTAGTGCCGTTCGCCCGTTCCTGTGCCTCATACAGATAAGAGATTATTGTTACATTTTATTTCATTTTGTTTATCGTATACCTATTTGTTTGCATTCCTGCTTACGGCTAATCCGTTTTTGTTTGTACAGTCAATGAAATAGACTGCGTATTATTTTTTCAGTTTAATATTTAAAAGTTAAGTTTTTTTTATATAATGGAGGAAGACGAAGATAGGCCTCCCGACCCAGGGTCGATATTAGATTTTTCTGATTCGGAATCTAATACTAGCCAGGTTTCTATTACGCTCCCATCTCGTAAACGACGACCCTCGCATAGCCTTCACATTCCACCGAAAGTTAAATCTATACCGCCGATTCAACAAACCTCGACCTCTAACGACCTTAACACCAATAGCAGCAATAACTAGCGATAATACAAAAAGTACTGACTTATTTTATCCTGCTTTCGCTTCTGGTCCTTTTATCGTTATTGTTCGGAGAACTGAACAAGGAAAACTTATTCATACTTTAGATTTTGGAAAATTCTTATTTGACTCAAAAAATAATAACCTTGGTATTGTTAACGGTTCAATTAAACCAGAAGGGCGATATAAATTATCTATCGAGTTTAATACTGCCGCTTCCGCAAATGGATTTGTAAAAAAAATTGACTCGTTCTCAAACCATAAATATAAATCGTTCATCCCGACATTTAACCTTACGAGAATGGGTCTTGTGCGAGGAATTCCCACGGAGATCCCAGAGACTGAAATTGTTGATGCTTTGAATAATTCCCAAGGAACCCCGAAAGTATTAAAAGCACGTCGACTGAACTACAAGGATTCTACTGATGGAAACACGATCTGGAAACATTCCCAATCTGTTGTTATTACATTTGAAGGACAATCCCTACCGTCTCGTGTGTTTATTTATTATACCTCGCTTCTCGTCGAAGTTTATAAATTCCCAACTAATCAATGCTTCAATTGCTGCCGGTTCGGACATTCAAAACCCGTATGCCGCTCCCCTCCACGTTGTTACTTTTGCGGAGAAGGTCACCCATTTGATCAATGTCCGAAATCTTCCAATGATCCCATTTGCATTAACTGTTCGGGTGCACATACCGCGGTCAGTCTAGCCTGTCCGGAATTATCAAGAACATAAAATGGCTACCGACAACATTTCGTACTTCCAGGCCTCAAAGTTATTCTCTCCTGCGAAAAAATCATTCGCAGAGATGACATCGTCCTCAGCTCCTTTCCAAACAACCACCTTTTTAAATTCAACGTCATCTTCTCACAGAGAAGCCATTCTCAAGCCAGTCAAACCCAACCCAAAATATACTCCTTACCTTGATATAAAACAATTAAATAATATTTTGGCCAGCCCGAATGGGAATGCCAAATCCCAGACGCCCAATGGGTGTGCCATTAATGGTAATACTTCCCCTCCTGCTCTCCCCGAAATAATGAAAAATAATTCTTTTATACAAACCTTAATTACCCCTTTAATTTCTATCCTCACAAACAACAATACTGTACCGTCCAACGCTGCCGATTACATTAAATCTTTATTATCTTGCCTCCCCAATGACTTCGAAACTGAACAAAATTCTTCAGTGGAACAGTAGAAGTCTCTTCGCTAACAAATCTGACCTAATTCAATTACTCGACGAACACGACGTTTCAGTAGCCGCCATTTCTGAAACGTGGTTAAAACCCTCCTTTCACTTAAGAATTCCAGGTTATTATTGTTTCAGACACGACAGACCGGATGGTAAAGGCGGCACGGCTCTGATAATCCATAATTCTATCCCGTTTAAACAAATTAATATTCATACTCCCTCCGACGATATCCAGATAATAGCAGCTGTCTTATCTGATATCACAATATTATCAATATATATTCCTCCCTCTACGACTTTTATTGAAAATGAATGGGCACCAATCTTAACCCAGATTTGTTCCCCTTATATGATCCTTGGAGATTTTAATGCACATTCCCCTTCTTGGGGTAGCAAAATAACAAATTTCTGGCCGCAATCTTTTAGATTTTATTGATACCCATAACCTATGTTTTTTAAATGATGGATCTCCAACCAGATTCACCCCCCCTCATCAACGGAAAAGTGCTGTTGATTTATCTCTTTGTTCTAAATGCTCTTGGGACATCCTAAACGATCCCCTCTCTAGTGATCATTTCCCAATTATAATCCGATTCCACCATCAATCCAACACTTATCCCCCCCCAGTTAAAAATAATCTCAAATTTAGAACAAAAGATGCGAATTGGATCACTTTCTCTTCTGAACTAGATAACCTTATTAACAAAATCGTCCCCGGGAGACATCAGAATGCAATGTGAGACGTTTCCTTCTATGGTTATAAATGCAGCAGAAAAATCCATCCCAAAACACAATGCGAACATCAAAATAAAATACTCTACTCCGTGGTGGGACGAGGAATGCACTCGCTCCGTCAACTCTCGTAAAAAAGCAATTTCCTCTTTTCGTAAGTGTATATCACTAGAAAATTTTTTATCAGTTAAAAAAGCTCAGGCAGAAACCAAACGAATTTTGAAAAATAAAAAACGCGCTGGATGGCGGAAGTTCTGTGAGAACCTGTCTCCGGAAACTCCCCAGTCTTCAGTTTGGTCTAGCTTAAAAAAATTCGGATCATCGTATTCTCCGCCGAGAATCAAACATATATCAGAAGAAATTCTTATAGGATTTGCGGATAAAATAGCCCCCCTATCAGTGACCGAACGTGAAGAAATTCCTTCTATGAAGCCATATCTATCTCATTCTAACTGGCTAGATGCTCCTTTCTCCATTGATGAGATGAAACGAGTAATAAGTGCCCTTTCTGAATCTGCTCCGGGTCCCGATGGAATATTTAATAGTTTCATTAAATCATTTTCTGATATGGCGGTTGAATATTTCTTATCTCTTATTAATAATATGTTTGAAACAGGACTAATTCCGGATGATTGGAAAATTAAAATTGAAGTCCTCAATTAATGAGGTCCTTCCTATATAATACGGCATCTACATCATACTTTACTACCCTATACTTCCAAACCACTCACTTCATTTATATTAACTATTAGACAAAATAGTAATAGCCAATAAATGTACTTTTTTTTATTTTCACAATTATTATTTTTAAAGTTATTATTGAATCTCTAACTGACAGCCCTTGAAAATGCAAAACTAATAAGCAGTACCTGCAGTTATTTCAAACTGAAGGTAACAATAATATCATTACTAAACTACTACGTTTTAAGATGAAGCCATAGTAAATAATGCAAAATCATACAAAATCATATGTTTTTGTTTTGAAATTTTGATCGTTTAGAAGTATTGTAGATGCTTCAATTAAATATTGCGTGTTGGACACACCTTGGCCCCTAAAAATATCAGTCATTTTTTTTAAAGTCTTTTAATAAGCCTATAAAAAAATAAAGTAAAAGGTCTAAAAAACACACTTTCAAGTCCAAACTCTCTTATTTATAAGCCCCTTTTCGGTTATGGTTTTATTGTATAATGTGGCAAATTCAGTTTATTTTATAATGATCGCAAAAAAAGTTGATATTTAAACCCAATCTTCCCAAAATAAAATAAAATATGCGTTTTCGCGTTGTTTTTTTTTGCAATACGGCCGCTAGTCGACGAATTCGGTTTTTCAAAGTGAACCCTATGGCGTCCACCGAAGAACTACTGTTCACGCCACAGTCGCCAAACCTCAGTCACGCCCCGAACTGAGCGGGAGATGGACGCGTCACTCCACGTCGCTTGATTTCGTGAAATCAATTTTAAATTTCCGTTTTATTACAATAAACAATGCGTAAAACAGGAATTAATATTTTTACAGGCCTTTACGAAATCAACCTGTAAAACAAAACTCTCAAATACCTTTTCCAACCTTTCCAAAAGCTTTTTCTCAAGTATTTTTAAACTCCTCCCATAAAGGGCGTGAATTCCGATTTTGATTTTTTCCTGAACTAGTGGATCGCCTTAAGGCCTGACCAAACCGGCGTTCATTTTGCGTCCGCGGTGGCGTGCGCGATGGCGATCAGTTGTTGTATACGAACTTGTAGCGACGTGTTCAAGCGGCCGCGGCCAGATCGCGGCGTCCTGTGCGGCATGTGCACGCGGCAGGGGCGATCAGATCGCGCATTTACTTCAGAAAAATATTTATTTTTTTATTGGACATACATTTTTACGAATGAACATTTAATTTACACTTTTATTGCACAAATACAGAAAACAAAATATATACCTTACCTTTTTATGAATTAAAGTAATGAACAAAGTGTTCCTGTACACTGAATGCGTAGTTTGTATTTCAACGATTATTGATTTCCATGTTGAGATAACTCATCCAATGGAGGTAGTAAATTATTATCGTAATGCACATTTTCGCTATTCGATCTCAAAAAATTATGCAACACACATGAAGCTTTTACTATCGAAGTATATTTTTTTGATGGTTTTGCCTTCAAAGGTCTAAAAAAAAATCGCCATTTTTGAGCCAATATGCCGGAAGCATTTGCCACCACATAATCTGTAATTGTAATTAGATATTCTCGGGTTATATCTTGATTGCCTGTATGGAAATGGACGCATCAAACTTGAGCTTAATCCAAAAGCTTTCGTCTCCAAACTAATTATTTAAAGAGTTCCCCTCCGAACTATAACGCACGATTGACGACATCAACGTACCTACCACGGACGCTAGTTTGGTGTGAACGGTTTCTGCACGCTCTTAGGACGCTCCCGTGCACGCCACCGTGGACGCAAAATGAACTCGCCGGTTTGGTCAGGCCTTTAGCCATTTCCTAGAATCCAACGATATGCACAAATAGAAGTAAAATATATTACACGTGATGTTGACAATTTTTCTAAAAATCACATTTATTCACTTATTTTTATTCTGCATAAAATATGTATTCTCTATACGACCTCATATTCTTTTTTTTTTATTGAAACACTTAAATGTATCCTATAACTGAATACTAGTTGTTATCAAACATAATATGTACTTTGTTTTATGTATATTCTTATTTGGTTATTATTATAATTACCCTCCTGTGTACCATTTAATGGCGATCACATAAATAAATAAGTGTTGATTATTGACAATTTTTTGTTCCTAGAAGTAGTTAACATGTTTTGTATTTTTTTTTTGCAGTAATGCAAAAAAAGTTCATATTTTTTCATAAACCTACTTCTGTATTGTTAACTATCTGTATTGTAAATAGTGTAAAAATAAGTCAAATTTCAGTGATCCGTAGATTTTTAACGTGTCTAAAAAAGTTTCGGTTTCGGTTTCGGCCGAAACTGAGACAGATACCGAAGATTCGGTTTCGGTTTCGGTAGAAAATCCTGTTTCGGTCGGACACTAAAATTTGTATTATGATAAATACCATAGCCTATCTAAATAATGCCGAGGTGTTCTGAGGAAAAAAAAAATAAAAAATTTATTCCTAATTTTAAAGTTTTTAAATCCGAAAGAAGAAAACCTTTTAGCCGAAAAGTTGGGAAATCGAATTCAATGTTATTTCTCTGCTTTTGTCCAGAGACAGGAAGTTATATTATTTAACATCGGTTTTATCGACAAATTTAATCACTTTACCATCGACGTTATTATCTACAATAATTCTGTCAAGAATCAAATTTGGTCTCTTGCCAGTTTGTACTTTCTTAGGTATAACATTTTTAAACTCCGTCGCGCAATTAGTTTAATGACGACCTTTATCAATATTAATAAACATTATTCAAGTAGTGTGCGCATTACATATGTGTGAGAAAAAATTGTAAATTTCCTACTCCACTTAGATCAGGGTTTCTTAAAGTGGGGTCCACGGATCCCTTAGGGGTCCGTAGCACGTGAATCAGGGGTCCGCAGTAGGTCTTGGTAAAGATCTTGGCGAGTATTGGTGTTCTTTGATTCAAGCTTACCCTCTTCTTGTCAAGCGAGCTATGTCCGTTCTGATACCATTTGGTGCTACTTATCTTTGCGAGGCAGGGTTTTCGGTTCTGGTGTCAATACAAACAAAAAGTCGCACATCCGCAGCAGCACCCTTCTCATAAACTTAGTAAGTAAGTAAGTGTAATGAAAGTACCAATAAAAGTATTTTTTACTAATATAAATAAGGTTTCTTCATTTCTAAAAAATATTTATGATTTATGTGGTACGTGGAATTGTTTGAATTGTGAAAGTGGTCCGTGACTGCAAAAGTTTAAGAAACCCTGACTTAGATGTTTCTAAATACTTCCAATGATTAAAATAACACTTCGTTCCAACTTACCTGTGCCTACACGAAACAACTTAACTTCTGTGGAGATGGAAAAACAATTGTATCATGTGTTATTAGTTATTAGTTATTAGGATCTCAGTTTGGGTTATTTAAATAAAGTGTGCATATTTAGATTGAAGTGGAACCTTTCGACAAACGTCATATCGTACTAGCAAGATCAACATTTGAATTACATAATTAATTACTTATTAAATAACAAAGTTAATATCACCGTCCTTTTTTTAATTTCGAAAAAAATAAGAAAAAAAATAAGATACCTAATGGAGTTATTTTTATTTTCTTTTTAAGATAAAGAATACATTTACTACAACAATTTAAAATTTGACATATTCGATTGGCCGCCAAAACGTCACGTTCGTTTTCATTCGTGAATTCGGCGGCGTTGACGTCACGTCAGGCAACCATGGTGAGAGATGTCTTACCAGACATGGGCGTTTTCTGTGTCATAATGACGTTGTAGCCAATTGGAACCGTTTCAAAATATTAAAATTATGCTTTTTTAGTACAATGATCTCAATCACAAAAATAAACTTGAAATCTTCCACACATTTTTAACGGGACATGGTTTGTAAAAATACTCCATTTGTGTGTTTTAAGAAGTAACCGGAGTACGAAAATTTACAGAAGAAAATGAATAAAGTTTGTTTTCTGTTTACGTCACAGACAGAATGGTTATTGATAAGGGAGATTATTCTCACAATCCCCTCCTCAATCATCAATCAATTATCACCTAAATTTCTACACAAACAATCAAACATCACTGAAAAGTTAATCTAAATTACCACGGAAAATTTAATAAATTTTATCAGTTCACTCAAAAATTATAAATGCAGACAAAACACGTTTCTAAACAATAATGACTTTATAATTTCAAATCAATTAGTATACTTTCAATTGTTACTGCACTGATTAAAACATGATTAACTCTCACTAGAATAACACACGTATTTGGGTTAAATGGTACTTTCGTAATTTGCCATTTAAGGCCGTACGATCGGCTACTCGTCCAGCGGCTGTTGGCGGCAAACTGACTGCAAATTGGTGTTTGGTGTTCGAAGTTCTTCGGAATCGGATTTACGCCAAAATCAGGTAGAATGTTTTGGCATTCGACTGGCATGGTCATTACATTATTGAAATAGGTAAATATTACAAGGAAAATGTTGATGTCGTGACGCATATTGGATTTGTTATCAGCTGTAATAAAGGCATGCATTAAGTTCGTCACTTCATTTCTTTGATGTGTGAATGATAAGTGATAAGCTAGATTGGTGTTGATGGCATAAGAGATGTTTTAAATTTTTTTTACATTAACCTCTCACAGTAATAATTTTCCTCTACGCCTATGCCATATTTAGGGATGCTGTGTGGAGGGTCTTTTCAATGAAAGGAATGAGAGGAAGTTTTGGAAATGAAAAAGTTATGAGGGTTCGGTGGGAATTTAGAGGCCAATGTATCCAGTAGTGACGGACGTATGAATCCATCCCTCCAACTGCGTTGCAAGATGGCAGCTCGAGAGAGAGCAGCAGGAGAGGTCAAAGGATCTCCCCATACCCGCCACGCAGTTATATCCGCCGCCAAGACCTGAACACACCTCACCTGCCACCCCTGCTAAGTCACCAAACGTAGCGAACCACTTGGGTGATCTACGGCAGAGGTGTTGGTTATTCAATAAATGGTTCCCGGTCGACGGTACCAATATACGCGCATCCCAAATTGAGAAGATGACGCCAATCATGTGTTAATCCCGTTATATTACGGTGAAGTGTATTAAATACGGCGTATGAGATGACGAACGTTTATTGAATTTGTTTTTTAACTGACTGTACTTCGTATATAAAGCCAAAAAATAATGCACATACAAAATAATCTAAAATAAAAGATCTTTGATCTCAAGATTGTTAATTGCCAAAAATACCAACCTGATTTATTTATCTTTCATCCTATCTTCTATTTTATTTTTGATTTATTTATCTATATAAGGTATGTTTACATTAGATTATTCGATGCCTGTCTCACTAGGGTATACCTGTGTTGAGACAGGCGTAGAGGTACATAAATGAATAACATACATAAGAATATTTAATTGTAACCTAAGAATATTTAAGGTTAAATACACATTGATTTGAAAACAATTAAAATAGAAAGATGATTTAAAGTGTGGGTAAATACCATAAAGAGAGCATTATATAGATGAAGGAAGAGATGAATAAAGTAGTAATTCCTGTCAAATCAATTTAGGGAGTTATATTATATAGGATTTTACTATTTTAATTCCTTTAATATGGGTAAGGACATAGTAAGTTGGGAATTCTGTCTATTTGTAATCTATTTTACAGATGTTAGCAGTAGTGTGACGTCCAATACTTATAATCCATTTCTTTATATCTTGTTTGAATTTGGTCATTGATTCGGTTTGCATTCATAGTAAATCCTCTCAACAGTCTCAACACAAATAGTAACAAATTTCATCCTCTCAACACAAATAGTAACGATCCACATTGAGCCATTTGGAGTTGATAATTGATCTCTACAAATGCGATTGTTCGATTTAAAATCATGTATACCAGTGTTTCTTAACCGTATTGAAGGAATCGCCCCTTTACCACAGTAAAATTATCCAGTCAACCCCCCCCCCCTAAAAAATTATTTATGCAAGTACTATTTATTGTTGGCAAGAAAAAAAATTGTGGCTGTTTAAAAACTTTGAAATTTTGTAAATTGTAATTTTTGACTCTTCCAACTCAAAAGGTTGCCGACTCCTGGTATATATGCATTAAAAACAAATCTCCTATCAACTTCTTGTTGCCATAATTTTCCGTGGGTGTTTCAGTCTACCAATACTTTTTTGCCTATTGTGGGCTGTACACAAAATAGCCAATGTTGGCAGAGTGCAGAGTGTGTACTTGGGTCAAGGGTTCAATAAAATAAAAAGACTAATCACCATTATGTCCGGTCGGTCATGACCAACTCCTCGTGCAAAATTTGTGTATCGGGTCAAATAAAACACGGGTCCATTCGTTAAAATTTTTTTTTACATCAAAGAACGTTCAACTAACGAATGCATGGCAAATAATGCTAACCATTGTAGCGTTTTTGGCCATATTTTGGTCAATTTGGAGAAACCCGTCCGCTGGCCAAAATGTGACCAATTTGAAGGGATATTTTAAAACATTTACGTATTGCAAGTACTTCAAAGTTTCCTGCGTGTTGTATAGGTACTTCGATTAATAATAAAGATAACTTAATAGTTTTATTTTTTAATAAAAGGTATCTCACATCTGAATTATTTTTATTATTAATTATCTCATTCTGAATTATATGTTATTGACATTTCGCGAACCGAAATTGTTGAAATATAATTTCTTACTCGTATCAATCAGTGATCATTAAGAAATGAATCTTCGAATTTAAATTTATATCTGTGATTATAATTAGGCCAGAGACAACATATAGAAATAATAATATTTAATATTCTCCAAAAAGGTAATACGTACGCCAATTTGATAAATTTAACTAATTTTTATGAATCCTAAAATTAGGGGATAAACGGTTAAATATAGATGCATTCAATTTCTATCTATCACTACAAGCAGTTTATATGTCACTATTTTAAAATTTTGAGTTATGATTTTTTGAAAAAGGGCGGGACCGTAGGAGGTTCAAAAATTTCCGAGCGCTCAAGGCTGAAATCGATTATATAGCGGTACGCTCCAGTGGCTAAAGGCTTTAACATTTCTTTTAACCAAAAATACAGTGCAGGGGATACCCTTTGTCTGTTCAATAATAAAGTATAAAATCGTGCGACAAAGAATTAATAATTGTAATGAAAGTACAGGGTGGGGCAGAGTGGAGTTTATTTTCAAAAAATCACTGAAGGCCCCCCAGACCGAGCAGAGGGGCGGGATGGGTGCCGTTAGGTCGGGGAAATGATGCCGTTTATGTTAGTGAACATGCCGTGGTCAGGTAAGTACTGGAGCTTTATTGTGGAGACGTTCTTTAAAAACGGGGAAAGCGTTGTGGCTACGCATGGAGCTATGGATCAGTAATGTAAGGTGGATAGGAACTGTAGATCCTAAAATACTAGTTGGGCGACCTAAAAGTGTGCAAACACCTGAAAGAGCGTCAATTGAAGAGTCTCCAACCCGAGCAGCACGGAAACATGCCGCTGCGTTTGGAATATCGTCCAGAATTATAGGGCAAACCTTACACTCAGACCTTCATCTGTACCCCTACAAGATGCGTACACGGGAATTGAGCCCATAAGATTTTGTGAAACTTAGAGATGCTTGCATTGCAACCGTAACTGCTGTATCCCTCGGTGCTGTTTTTTGCGAAGGATTAACCGTTATTGAGTTATTCATCTCACTATTGTGAGATGTTGGAGAACCTAAGGCGTCCCAAAATGAAAGAGTATGGCGAGGAACACGACACCGAAGCCTTCTGGTTTCAACATGATGAAGCCATGGCCCATGCTGTCCATCGTTCATGCGAAGTTTTGCAAAAGTTCTTTCCATGTCACCTGATTTATTTGCGGGGGATATTCGACGGTCCCCTTGCTCTCCCGATTTGACCCCGAATGCTATTTTCTGTGAGGATACGTCAAAGCTGAGGTAAACAAACTTCAACCTCGAACCCTTGAAGCTCTGAACGAGGCGATTGAGGACGTCATCGCTGGAATTCCGCAAGATATGCTGCGAAGAGTGACCGAAAACTTGTTTAAAAGGCTCAATATGCGTATTGCTCGCCAAGACCGCCAAGCCAGACGATATCATTTTCAAAACAACATGAAAAAACGCCATCATTTCCTCGACCTAACGGCACCCGCCTCGCCCCTCTCCTCAGACTGGGGGGTGTAACTCCACTCTGCCCAACCCTGTAGTTCAATTCGCTCATTTTCATTTAGTTTAACGCTTAAAAAGTATTTTTATTTATTTTCCCTAATGATCCCTGCAAAAAAATCTTGAGCTTCTTTAAAAATTGACACATTGAGCCTTTGGAAAAATCTGGATTTAGCAAGGGCACCGCGAATCGAAAAACTTTTCGGACCATTGGCACTAAGTGAGTCGATTCAATGTTTACTTTATTCTCTGCAGAAGTGGGGCGATGCGCGACGATGGCTGCCATTTATCTTTAAAAAATATCCTTTGTGGGAATATAATAATTCCACGAGCGATTATAATCGATTTCCCCAATTTCCAATGATAATTATCATTGGAAATTGGGGAAAATATTAAAGGGCACTTTGGTGTAGACATTTTTATGAAATTAATAATCATCAATAAATAATATACATTGTAAATATAGTCTGTCAAATAAGAGTAGAAAACATAGGAGGGCGCCACTGTTGAGGGCGCCAATGTTGTATAATGACAATACTAAAAATACAACACATGGTGGCGATGTAAAGCTGTGTAACCTACATTTTTTGTAAAAAATCAAAAACACATAAAAGTGGGAAAAATATATTTTTTTTGCAATTTCGATACCCACTAATCTCAAAATTAGAATTGCATATGCAAACCACTTTGTAAATCACCATATAACCAAGTTTATGAGGTACCTACCTTAATAACAGTGCTTCTTTGAATTATTTTTTTTCTTGTTTTTTTTTAAATGTTATTTAGAGTGTTTTAAATATTCAGTGTCATTGCGATTTGAAATAATATTTGACAGTTAAATTGGTGTTGCCAGCCTACAAATTTTGTAGTTCAATTTATAAAATTTTCTACTCTTATTTGACAGACTCTACCTACTTAGAAATGCTTGCACTGCATTGAGATTATGAGATTATTTACAATTCAAGTAATGCGCTGCTCCACGCGCTTCGAATAATCATACATAATTACACAATAATTTATTTAATGTTTTCCGAATCAGGTAATATGTATACCGTATTGTTCATGAATTACGTAGTCTTACTCTGTGACATATTTCAGCCTCTTATCACTGGTTATAATTACCTCGTAATCTTATCTTCTCAAGAATCAAGTATGAAAAACACAGAATTAAAGGTATTTTACATTCTTTAGTGATTAGTATATTGAATAATACAATGAACGTAGTTGACATGACTATTCTTTTGTTAATTGTTTTGCTATTGCGTACTTTACCTGTTTGAACATGGATTAATTTTTAATTTGTGATAATTTGTAATAATTATTAATTTGCTAAGAAAAAATGTTCTGAAGAAGAAAATTACAATATCTTTCTTTATATCAGCCAAAATTCGATATGAGATGATATCAGAGGGAGAATAATTTTAAAAACTTCCTAAGTAAACGTCCACATGATGTTGGATGAATATTTACCCTAAAATTTCACTTAAAAAAAAACACATAAAAAATAAAATCTGTGTTTTCTGTTGGCGGATTAATGGGCTCTCCACACGACACTGCATGTAGTGACTGCGGCAGTGACTGCAGAGAGCGTGGAGTTAGCAAACTAGCGCCGTCTCGTTTGTTAAAGGGCCGCTAGAACGAGACAGCGCTAGTTCGCTCAACTCCACCCTCTTTGCAGTCACTGCCGCAGTCACTACATGCAGTGTCGTGTGTAGGCCGCTTTATACTTTTCATAAGTATAGGCCACTTCATTTGCGCCGCCCCTTCTTCCTTCTTAGAAGTTGCCACCTATCATAATCAAATCCAGGACTGGTCGGTGAGTTTCACGTTCAGGAACTCTATTGTTCTCCAATTTTCCTTTAGTGAGAAGTCGTTATAATTTGAAAACAAAACAGAAATTAGATTACAAGCCACAGTCCACAGTTGTAACGGAAATACAATGACATCAGTTGAAAAAATCACCCTCAAATAAACGAAAAACCTTATAATATAAAGAAGATTCTCTTTATTAAAAAATATTTTACATCTTAAAAATAATTACTTAGTTTAATATCAGTAAAATACAGATATCTTTAAGTACGTGTGTACCACATAAAGTATTACAGTTTCCATAAATTAAATGCAAGTAACATTAGAATATTACAATATAACCCACATTACGATAAATCAGTCAGGATTTATGGAATTATTGGAATGTACTTAAGTACACGTTTTTGCAATATCAAATTTTTTTATTGATGAGTGCCTGATTAGAGGTTCGTTTACATTATATTATTAATTCTGTTTTTCATAATTACGCGCCTTATTATGTATCCCGCGAAGTCGGCTACAATCGTATCTAGCTCTTGTCAGGGATACCAACATAACAGTGACAAAATGGCGGGCGGGCTGTCGTAGTATCGGTTCGCGAAGTGAAATTTTATTTAACGAAATTGAAAATTAAAATGCATTATTTTCCGCCGGCCGTGATGCAAAAAGTTTCCTTTTATAGTGATTAAGGCGAATCTAAAGTTTTTTTCTAAAAATTATTCGTAATAGCCATGAACACTAATCCCAAAAATTTACCTCCTAATTTATTGGGATCGAACAAATTTCGCACGGCGATCGTCCTGTTGGAAACCCTTGGAATAAAACAAAAGTACACACTAAAAAGCAAAGTAAAAAAATCTTTTAGTCAAAAATTATCGGACATAAATATAATAACACGTAGGTAAATTACGCACAATGAATATTCTTTGTACGTTACTGGGAGCTTCACGAAATTTTAAAATTTATTCATTATTTTAAATTAAGTAGATTCGTTAATCGTACCCAATTTTTACAAGTACAAAGTAAAAGGCCGGTTATAACTAATTCATAGTAGTTAGTAAGTATGTAGGTACTTAAATAAATAGTAAAAATTACTATACTTATTACGTAAATTCTTCATATTACAAGCTGCCTTCAAACTAATTTAATATCACTCAGTTATCTTAATGATCACATTTCCGATACGGAAAACTGGTCAGCAAACTATTATTATTATAATTAAGGGATATTGCTAGAAAAATATCCATTTGAATTCCAAAAATTCTTATCACAAGCCTTTAAGATTGTCCAAACATTTCCAAAACATCAGTGCTATAGTAATTAAAAATAAATTTATACCTTTATCAGAAAAATAATTTGCTTTTGAAGCCGTTTAGAATAATAATTAAATAATGCTTATGAACCAATCTCTTATAACATATGTGGCATTGCCTGGAAAATAGGCAATTTCTGGCTTCATTTATAACATTACTAGGTATTTCATTTGTTATATTTTTATGAATTTTCATTGTCAATGTGGATTAGAAAATCACATTACACAAATTGTTCAAAAACACACATTGTAGGTACAAACTTATCCGTGCAATCAGAATGTCTCTACTGTAGTTAAAAATCTAAACATTGCACAAAATTATCATTAATTCATAATATTACGCGCCTGCACGTAGGAACGTTTGTAAATCTGTACACATACTAAACTAACTCATTTAATAGATTGTCATTAAGTAATCATTTTACTCAGAATTACTATTATAGACTAAGGACGAGTTGTTTTACAGAAATTCAAATGTAACATTGTCATCAAGTGGTAATTCAGCGCCATTTTGCTTTTTTGACAGTTTGAAAGGTCCCCGTTAAATGTCGATTAAATCCGTAAACTTTTGAACAAATTGTGATCAGTAGAAGAGGACAACTATCATGTTGTTAAGTTCGCCAGCTTATTACAGCTTATTGAAACGCAATAAACCTATAATCAATAGAAAAACGGGGACTTTTCAAATGTCAAAATATCAAAATGGCGCTCAATGGTCAATTGATGACAATGTTAAATTTGAATTTCTGTGACACAAACCGTTCTTAGGTAGGTATACTAAAATATCGTTATGGCAAAATAACTATGTGTACTACAAAAAAATCGTTTAAAAAGAAATAAATTAAAATTAATCGACATTATCACTGATAACTTTTAAGATTTTCACGGCCAAAAGCATTTTCGTTATTTGTTTTTGGGGTGTTATGCCGTGTTGCGCTACCTCCTTATTTAGCCAACGTTTCGGACATCGTTGCAGTGTCCACCATCCGTGTACCGGAACAGAACCAGAACCGGTTAGGTAGCGCAACACGGCATAACACCCCAAAAGCAAATAACGAAAAGACATTATCACTGGTCTAGAAGTGTGACTCAAAATTTAAAATCAACAGTAAAATATTAAAAATAATTACGCATTCAAAAAATTAACAACGTTAAACGTTGTTGATGCGTATTTTACACAAAGTCACCAGACTGTTATTCATAAAATTCACAGCGTTTTCATTGAATTAGTGAATTATTCACGGCACAAAGCCTTTATTAAAGTTCCCAGTGCTGAGGGTAGGGAGGGTGGATATGCCGATGTTGTTTTCTTTTCTCTTCCTCAGCCTGTGTGCCACCATTGTACGGAGTTCCGAGAGAGCGCATATGACTGCGTGGATTACCACCAGCAGAGCTAAACTACCGAACACGATGCCTACCCCTAGATTGGGGTTGTTGTCCCAATCCAACACGGGGTAGATGTAGTGGTTGTCCAAACTGAAACGAAAATATACAGTATTAATAATTCGTTAAAGATCATTGGTAGCGAAGGCCTGTTTTAATAAGACCATTTGGCAATTTATCTTTGTTTGTTACGTTCCGGTTGAAGATGGCGGACGTGTTGGAAACTACCTTTTTATCCCGCCAGGGTATGAATGAAGTTGTCATATAGGATTAAATTATGGTACCTACTTGCATGAAGAAAGTTTGAAAAAAAAATATTGTCATTGAGATTGTTTAATTTCTTTGGACAATTTGTATAATTCCTTTTTTGAAATTAAAAAAAATGTTACGGAAGTATTTACGGTTTATAATATTAATTAGGTAGGTATTTAAATACCTACTGACAGTTTTTTCGATGTTCCAACTGCTCTCAACCGTCTAGAGCCAGTGCGACTATGGCATCCCCAATTGGGGTTTGTTTGAGGATGGGAGGGGGTTGGGGAACAGAAAGGTGGCGAACTACCTGGCTATTCAGATCTGGTCACCAAACACGGCAAAAACCACTTCAAGCAACGTTTCAATTCTGAATGGCAGTCTTACTACAGGGCGATACTGAGAGTGTTTTCCACTCTGGAACGTGCCACAAATATACCTTATATTACTAAATGAAACTTTCAAATAACACAAATTAAATGTATTTGCTCGCCCCGGGATTCGAAACCGCGACCTCCGGATTGCTAGTCGAGAGCCTTACCCTCGACCATGGAGGCTGTTAACATTAATAGGTAAAAAGGTTAGGGTAGGTGTGTTTTTGATTTTCTTAAATAAATTTCTTAAATACTCTTTTTTTTCATGGAGTCCAAAAAAAAATATATTTCATACTTCTGTATAAAGGCTTCATTCCAATGTTTTCTGTTTAGTGTTAGAACATAAGAAGATAAGAACACACATTTTATAAAAGTGCATAGAATAATCACAAAATATATGAATCAACTTACGGCCCAAGACCGCCAGCCGCCCAGTAGATGACGTTGAATGCGATGTAGACGGTGGAGTAGAGGACGGGCTGGAAGACGTGCAGGAAGCGCGAGGGCGGCCCGCCCACCGCCAGCTCTACCAGGCACAGGATGCTGTTGGCCGCGTGCACCACGAAGTTCAGGAAGAAGGGACCCTTGCTGCCTGCCGCTGAGTCGTCGTTAGCTGAAAACATTACAATTCAGACTTTTAAATTATCATTAACCTTAACCGTTTTCAACATTGAAGGTTATATTCACGTAAAAGTGTTGCAAAATACAAGATTCGATCGACCACAAAATAATGAATTAAATTAATCAAATAAATCAAATGAATAACGTGAATCAAATTAGACAAATTAATAAAATGAATCATAGGAATCATATAATAATAATAATGTTTATTCCAGGATGTGGGGAGGATAGTTCAATTCCACACGTCCCATAAAGTTGTACATATTTACACAATAGATAAAGTAAAAAGAAAAGTATATATATATATAAAACATAAGCGATAATAGAAATAACATAAAAATAAAATGAATTAAATGAACCAAATGAATCAATGAATCGAATTAATCAAATTAATCAAATGAATCAAATAAATCTAATGAATAAAATTAATCAAATGAAACAAATGAATCAAACAAATCTAATGAATTAAATCAATAAAATTAATGAAAAATGTTTCGAATGAATCGAAAATGTTTTAAACTAATTAAATGAATTAAATGAATCAAATTAATAAATTAAACCGGTCAGTGCTAAATTGGCGTCGCATCTGAGTACCGCCCTGGCATCGTTAGTTCAATTCCTTGATTGGCCATGTCCTACATCATGACTCATGACACAAGCATTTCGCCTAATGTGGTGGTACTAAGAGATTTAAATATTATTGTCAAGTTATTTTCTATTTAATCGATTAATCAGGTTATTTTCTATTTAGATCGGTCAGCAAACACGGTAAAAGACATTTAAAGCAACGTTTCAATTCTGAATGGTGGTTTTTGAACAGTGCGATACTGAGATTACGTACTCACCACTGACTGCCTAAAACAAATGTACATTCAATGGAACAAGAAAAGCGATTTCTTGGTGGTAGGCGGAGATAGCCAATTTTTTTTGACGCATTTAAAAAAACGTAAGTGTAACCAAAAAGGTTTGTTTCTGATTTTTATTAAATATTAGAATAAAAAAAAACTTTAATAGTTTCAATTAAATCATTACTATATTCCAAAATAACAATGTTGATAAATACGATTCGCAAAGATATTATTATTATACACGTAGTAAGTACACACCTACCATGTACCAGGAGTATACCGTTTTAGATATTAATGTTTACTGGTAGATAATCGGAAGTCCTCGAAGATATTAAATTCCTGGATAATGACAGAAAGCAAACTTCTCTTATTATTATTTTAAAAGTTATGAATAGGCCACTTGCGTGGATATCATAATGACTTGGAAAGAATCGTGTGGATAGATATTTCTGCTAAGATTGCGAAAAACTAGCAAAATTTTTAATTTTTTTTTTTTTAAATAAATTAATCCGTTTTTTAGGCTCGTGACGTCGTTACAAGAAAGTATTCCGTCTCCGATAATATTAAATTAATTTTGTAAAATTCCACACTGATTTTTTTATAAGGCAATACTTTGATATCCGGCAAGTACAAGTTTATTACATTGGATTTAGTCATTTATAAACGTTCAACATTATAATGATTAATGATCAATAAGATGGGCCAAAGAAATAAAAATTATGAGATATATTATTTTTGGTATGCCTCGATATTCTCCTGTGCCATTCGTATGGAATCCGTCGGTTTTTTTTAAATGATTTTCGGCTATTTAATTATTGTTTTTTCGCACCCTTAAATTAAGATCCGTCATTACGGTTTATAAAGAAATGGTCCCATTTTTCGCATTGAAATTTTCAATAAATCGCCAGAGTTTTAAAAATACAAAAAAAACGGAAAAATTAAAATGTGATGCAAGTTGTCTATTTCATATAATCACTATAGTTCGTACATACATACGAGTAAATGATATCTTTTTAAAATGACCTCGTATTCCTCTTGTTCTTACAACCTAAGGGGGCATTCATTAATAATTACGTGAGCTCAAAGGGGGTGGGGGGGGGGGGTCCAGCAAAATCTCACGTCTCTTTGAAAAGCCTATACGAAGCGGCCCAAATTAATCTCACTAAGAGGGGTGCGGGTCTGGATTGGAAGAAAAACTGCTCACAAAATGTATACCACCTAATACCGTCCTCACGTCTAAACTCTTTCACCTCTCTTATACGAAAGATAAGTTTTGTTAACTATTTTATTATTTTTCAAACGACATCTGCTAATCCTAATTCGTATGCAATTGCTATTTTTTTCTGATAGCTCATCATTCCAAGACATTGTTAAAAATCTTACAAGAATGTCTAATTATAATAAATGTCACTAATTATATTAAGTATGTTTTTTCCTGTTTGTGCATCGTGCGTGTTTCAGGTTTGATTACACGTTTTTGCAATAGTTTTACCTCAGTCATAGTTTATTCCGAGAAAAAATTATAAAAAAATCTGAATTCAATGTGTGCAGATAATCCTGTGGCATTGCGGAAAATTCACGGGCCCAGGGCAATACATATAAATTCCATTGTTTTTTTACTATTCAAAAAAGTATAAATAAAATTTTAAAAATCGCATTATACTGACTTGTATAATTCCCAAATGTGTAGTCAATTTAATAATTAAGAAGATATTTTAGGGCAATTTAATTTCCGTAAACGTTAATCTACCCGAACACCCGTAATTATATACCCAATTTTTTTTTTCATTTTTAAAATTAGCCAAACACGAGGCCCTGAGGAAATTAATTTCCCTCTTGGCCTATATCATCTTAGGGGATGCTGTGTAGAGGGTCTTTTTAAGGAAGGTAAGGATAAGAAGTTATGGGAAGGAAAAGAGTATGAAGGGTGGGTAGGTGGGTAGAATTCTGGGGGTCAGTGGGTCCAGGAGTGACGGACATATCAATCCATCCTTCCAACTGTGGTGCAAGGCGATGGATCGAGAGTCCGGCTGGAAAGGTCAAAAGGCCTCCCTCAACCAGTCTCTCTCGATCCAGCCCGCCATGCAGCAGGTGGGCAGACTCCGCCGCTAAGACCTGGACAAACTGGTCCTCCCGCGATCCGCCTGCGCCTCCCCCATCGACATGCGTTGGCCTGAGGCGTAACCGTGCGGCCTCGATGTCCTTCCGTCCCCCCTCCGGTAACCCGACGCTCATCTTTCCTCAAGGTCTTCAAAAACTTCCCCTTCTCTCCCAAGTACATTGCTTCGAGGCAAAATCGGGGAACCGGCTAAAGGACGCGGACTTCGAGCATCGTCTGCGGTTGGGCCGATAGCTATACGCATTCTCATTGGGACTGCCCGGTGGTCTATGGAATACTTTCTTTGGCTTTTTTTATATATTTTATTTTATTTCCGCTACTATAGTAATTACTTACATTATAACATAATCATACAACTGTTTTTTCCTCATTACTTATTTTATTTACAGAAGGTTTCTTCGACTGGTCATAGCTGTTATTTTTATTTTTCTTTTTCTTTTACTAACACTATTATCTCTTTTTGATGTTACCTATTTCAGAAGAATTATTCCACTGGCTGCTACTTCTATTTATCTTTTGTATAATGTTAATGTAAGTACTTGCATACTGCTTACTAACCCCGTATGCATGGACATTGAAGGGTCTAGAGTCGTTCAAATAAATGTAGCTTCTTTCAAAAATAAGTAGAGTCTTGACGTGTGCGGTGAAGGAGGAAACCATATGTTTCCTTATAACGCCGTTGGTAAAGTGGTGGGTCCCCTCCAATGAACCCGGGCACCCCTGCTAAGTCACTAAATGTAGCAAACCACTTGAGATGACCTATGGCAGAGGTGTTGGTTATCGAATAAATGGTTCAAAATCAAAATGATCAAAAAATATAAAATCTCACTGTAAGTTAAGCCGACCTCCTTGGAACAGTGGTTAGGGGCCATCCATAAATTACGTCACACAAAATTCATGATTTTTTGACCACCTGTCAAACATCGTCACATTTGTGCGACCCCTCCCCCCAGCGCGACGTCACATAGTTTGCAATTTTACATGTAAAAATAATAGTTGGTAATATTTTAAAGGTTTTTCGACAACATTTAATATTTATTTTTAATTTTTAACTTTACGAGTAAAATCTCAAATTATAATATTTAATGAAATGAAGGCAATATTAGCGAAAATCAGAAAAAGATATTGGCTCCACTGGGTCCCAGTGGAATCAATATGCTTTTCTATTTTAATTAAACATTTAATATTGTCACGGTTACATTTGCCACAATGGAGGAGGAGTAACGGGATACCACGACGGAGGGGGCGTAATGGGATACCACAACGGAGGGAGCGTAATGGGATACCACGATGGGGTTACATTTGCCACAAAGGAGGGTGGCGCAATGGGATAGTGAAAATATTTTTGTGTCGTTTGTGTGTGTGACGTCACAAAGCTCATGACCCCCCCCCATACCTACCCCTTGTCACACAATGTCACCTAAGCTCTTTGTCTCATAATTGTCCACACATTTTTTTTCGATTAAGTTTTTGAAATTATTTTTCACGACATTATTTTTTAATGTGCAATTGAACGTCCTGTCAGCAAATGCCCAGGCCCCCTAGCACGGTCGACCGAAAAGGATTGATACAAAGATATTCAAATACAGAAGAGATATGCTATGGTGTCCGCGCAACTGTCGCCGGACTACGCGCTAATTACCGTAGTTTTCATACAAAAAGAATTTGTTCATTTCGTTGATTTTTTAAAAATGTGCATTAATATTGGTTAACAATATATTTTGAATGAGGAAAGAATTCGTTCATTTAGTTTAACGTTCGTTTGGTTTATTCGTTAATTATTTGTTCTTTTAGTTTATTTGTTAATTGGTAAACAATATCGGCGACACCCGGAAGCGCAGACCCACATAGTAAAAACAGCAGATAGCACATCTACTTATATTTCAATATCTTTGGATTGATAGGAAAACTTTCGGTAACTTCTCATCGTTCCCTAGCATGACTGCAGATCTGCAAAGAATAAGTAACAGTTCACAATGATACTTAATGTATTCAACGTCAACTATTGTTTGTACGTTAGTGATCTGCAGTTTTTTTATTAAGGAGAAAATACAGATACAGATATGTAAACTGACAAGAATATAAAAACAACAACTACAGAACTCACCTGCATCCAAAATATTTCTCGCGAAGTTGTCCTAGAGAACGAAGTTATCGAAAGTTATCCTACGAATCCTTGACGATCGACCGTGCTAGGGGGCCAGATAGCCCGGACGCTAACTACGCCACTGGTCACATGGGTGAGTGATGTAATGATGGATAGATTAGTTGGTTAACTGGCTAGAGGGGAAATTACTTTTTGAATCACGCTGGCGTTACCCAACGCAACTACTGTAGTACAAAGGACACAGTAAGACTAGTACGTTTCAACTATAAGAGAACGAATACCTTAAACAGTAACTGTTAATCTGATTATTATGTAAACTGTTGTGTATGACTTACGCTTATACAATATGGTCCAGTAGAGGATGGTGATGAATAGCGCCACAGGAAGAGCCATGTTGTAGAGGACCCAGTAGATCTTGTAGGACAGAGGCATCTGCTTTTCGTCTGCAGTCAGATCTGTGGAATGAAATAACTTGAGAATTAGCATTTTCTGATATTTTATAATTTTCCACTACTTGGTCGTTCCACTGTAATTTTTAACGATGATGTACCACTTTAGTACACTTCTTCATTAAAAGTAACATTTAGACAGTTTATCGCAACATTCGGATAAAGAAATACCAAAACCCCTAAAACGGGAGGAAGACGCACACGAACCGGTGCTCGAAACAATTTAATTTAATGTAAACGAATCTAAAACGCACGTTACTTATAAGAGGTCTAAAGACCCCGCGTTCCGAATTATCAACATCTCCATGCACAGGCAGAGTTGAAAATGTAATTAGGTAAATGATATTGCCTCTATAGAAAAAATCGCATAGTAGCTATTTAATATGTAATAGGTGTGAAAAAAATTAACACTATTTATTTCATTGCTACTTAAACATTTGTGGAGAGGTTTTTGCTCTTATAAAAATAAATCTGGTTTCATAATTTTTTTTCACAGCAGTTGCTTAAGCATATTAATTATATTTTTTTTCTTATTAGAGCGCTCCTACACATTGTCCCCTTTCCACCATCTTCGGTAATTTTGATATTTTTGAACGCTCTATTTTTCACAAAAACGGCGCCAAACAAATCACCCAAATATGGTTATTGTTATTGGGAGACCATTATTTCATCCATCTATTTTAAACTATGGCAACCACCAGTTAAATGATATTTAACTAGTAAGTATTAAAATAGCAATAAAAATGTTTGTACATAAAATTATGCTTAAGTCGTACCAAAATCTCGTAATAAAATCTTTGACAATGTTTCGCAATAACGTTTTTGTTTTGGAAATCAATGTCGATGGTTTACCTTGAAGGTTCAATCAGATTGAACAATCCTCGAAGGATCAAAATCTGACCATAATATCTGACTTCAACGTTAACTAATACATAAATATATATATTTTTTAATAGTTATATTTTATCCGCAACAACTATCCATATTCATAATACCATTCAAAACGCAGACCCACAAAGGCAGGCTCCAGGGGTAATAGGAACACAAATTTGAGTTCAATAACATTTACTAGTAAGTATAATTTGCACGATTCACATTATTGTTATTTGACCTCACTAAAAACATAACGTACGTATATCATTCAGGTCAGAAATATCTGCGTATCAATCAATCAATTGGTGAAAGTTTAGTCAATCGATCAAAATTCAAAATAGATTGGATTGAGCAAATACATATCAGAACACACCATAATGGAAAGGTTTATGGAATATGTAGGATGTGGGTGAGAAGATAATAAGAACTATTGTTTAAGAGGCCAAATGGGAGAGGAAAGTAGGGAGGGATGATGCACCTAAATTATTTATTTAGTTTAACGGTTTCAAAAGATTTCGGCACTAATTAAGTCCCCATTTTTTTACATTTCGTTTTACATTACAAAAGATTTTGTAATATAGGTAAACGTTAATATTTTTAAGGGTTATATTGCGTTTTTGTCATTTTGTCCGGAACACACGATTTTCCGGACAAAATGAACCAGATTCTGTTACAAGGTCACATATTTTTTGGTGAGAGATATACCTTTTAATTAATGGTGTTTTATAATTCAGCAGTTTTAAGGCCTTCTTTAAAAATGGAGTAAAAAGGTCCAGGCTTTCTTTCATATTACTAACTGCCGGTCTCTTCGGTTCATTGACTAGAAAATACCCAAATGCTCGCGACCTTTTTCGTACAAAACTTAATTTTGGATTGGAGGCCAAAGTATCAAACCAAACTGAATAATATTTTAAAAAAAGGTATTGCGAATTTCAAAAACAGATGTGTGCCTTTATGTTTATACTTATTACTGTTTTTATTTATTTTTATTTTAAATCGTAAAATATAGATCTTAGATCACAGCGCCCTTGAGGTGATTTTTCACAAAAACGGCGCTATATAAATCATCCAAATATTATTAGATCTTACCCTACGTATTAAAGTTAATAACTGAGTTGATATAATTACTGAGTTAATATAACTAAGTTAATATTTATTTATTTATTTATTTATTTGTTTGTTTATTTAGCACAGCAATATACATTTATATACATAATTTATTAAATTTTGACTGCCCAACTAGGAGTATTATCCCGTTTTAGGACAGTCAAATAATTAAGGGTATGAACATGTGGATAAAAAAGGAAATAAAAAGAAGAGAAAGAATATAAAATAAAATAATAAAAAAAAGTTTAAACATAGTACCTAACTGTTATTTATTTAGCATAGCAAAAGAAAAAAAAAGAGATGAGAAAGAATAAAATAAAAATGAAATAACCAATTAAAACATAAAACAGCCGTGGATTGTTTAGCATAGTTGTTGAAATGGTAATAATAATAAATAAACATTTATTTACAAGCAAATGATTAAAATATAAGGTGGTAACTGGGGTTTGCATTTCATATTATAGTCCTACGAACACATTTTGCATAGTGAGAACTAGAAAGAGAACAGAAACAATAAAGTAAAATAAAATAAACAAATAATGCTTGATTATTACTGCAGTTTGCTAAGCATAAATATTAAAATAATAATAAAATAATAGGTATATATATATATATACTTATAACTGGTGTTTACATTGCATATTATAAGCCTACATACATATTTTGTATAAATATGAATAAAAAAGAGAAGAGATAGAATTAAATAAAATATGCAATTAACATAAGATTGACAGCTGTTTTCTAATTTAAAAGTAATAGGTAGGTTCATACAGATAGGTAGATAGGTAGATACACATAATAATATAGATTAGAAGAAAAGGGTATCTTAGGGTATCTACTTAGTTCATTTTTGTTGGAATTTTTGTTGTTGTTTTTGGTTTGTGTTTGATTTTATTTTTTATGTAGTAAAAGTTCACTCTCCTTTCTCCCTAATTGTTGAAACCAAGTAGTGGTCAATTTACGAAGAACACCTATGCTTTCCTTTTTCCAAGCATCAGGCATGAAGTTGTATAGTTTTGGACCTAAGAAAGTGAAGTGTCTTTGAGCGAGAGATGTTTTGGTTGTGAGTGTTACAATTGGATTTCTCCGTGAGTGTCGGGTGTTGTGAGAGTGGTTAATAGATGGGTAGAGGTGGCGTTGTTTATGGGTGTTTAAAATTAATTTTCTCATGTACAGTTGTCTAACATCCAGAACTTCTAAGTCTTCAAATAGTGCATCACTGTGATATCTAAATGGTTTTTTAAGGATTACCCTTAGTAGTGATTTTTGAGCTTTTGATAGTTTGTCCAAAACAGTTTTTACACATCCACCCCAACCTAAGGATGCATAGTCTAGAAGTGACCCGCACATAGCATCATAAATGAGTTTCAATTCTTTTTTACGTAAGATATTTCTGATTGTCATAAACATGTACGTGAGCTTTCTAACCTTTGTGGTGACTAGGTCCACGTGACCGTCCCATCTAAGGTATTTGTCTAATACAACACCAAGGTATTTTATATTGTCCACGCATTCTAATTTATAGCAAGTACAGGTAGTTGAGTCAGTGCATTTATGTACAAAAATATTATATGCTTCCTTGGGTTGGCCGGCTTCTGTCGCACTAAATCGTATAAATTTTGTTTTTTCCGAATTGAGTGTTAACAGATTACTGTCTAACCAAAGTTTTAGCTCTTTTATTCCATCTTCTGCTTTGCAATGTACATCGTGCCATGTTCTTCCTTCAAATATTAAGACAGTATCATCTGCAAATGTTATAATGTGATTGGAAAAATTGCTATTGCATAGATCATTTATATAAATACTGAACAAAATAGGTCCTAAGGTGCTTCCTTGGGGTACACCAAATTCTACAAGGGCCGGATCACTAAAAGTATCATTAATTTTGACTTTTTGGTATCTGTTAGCTAAGTAACTACCCATCCATTTGTGTAGCTGTCCCTGAATACCTATAGCCTTTAGTTTTTTTAGAAGTATTTTATGCGAGATGGTATCAAAAGCTTTGGCAAGATCTAAGAAGAGAGCAATAGATTTATTTCCCCGGTCAATATTATTGGAAATAATATCTGCCAGTTTAGCAATTGCATTTTCTGTTCCTAGACCTGGTCGAAAGCCGAACTGGTTGTTAGATAAAATTTTATGAGTTTCTAGGTAGAGGGTGAGACGATTTTTTACGATTTTCTCAATAATTTTTGAGAATGAGTTGAGCAGAGATATTGGCCGATAATTATGTATATCCGATTTGATTCCATTTTTGTGAATCAATATAACAACTGATTGTTTTAGGTGGTTTGGGAATGTGCCTGTCTTGAAACTAAGATTACAAATGTATGCAATAGGATTCGCTATGAGTGGTTTCAATACTTTCAGCAGATTTGAGGAAATTTCGTCTGGCCCACAGGCATTAGATGACTTAAGCTCATCTATCATTTTCATGACTTCTTTAGTCGTTGTTTGAATATGATAATTGAGTTAATATAATAACTCAGTTACTGTAATGAAAATTATAAGCATATAATTAAAAGCATATCTCAAGACATAAATTTGAATTTATGAACGACAAATTTATGTTAACAACCTAAATCGGTCATTTGTAATTTGCATGTACGCCCATCAAAATGTTTTTTTAGTACCCATCATATTTTTATAGTACCCAAATAAAGCTAAAATATTTTTTTAAATATAATTATCATTAACTCGCAAATACTCGTAATTCCCAAAGTTCCCTTTAAAATAATGAAAAATTGGTTTCCTTAATTATGTACTTATATTTTATAATTTAAAACATAGATCAAAAAAGTAGCGCACATCCGTACTAGACATTTGCTATTATTAGTAGGCTGTTTTTTGGTGTAATTTGGCAAGAATCACACTGTCGGATGAGAATACATAATATGCATCAATACACACAATTCTTAGTTTGTGTTGTTTAAAGCAACCCTAACTGCACAACCTATAATAAACTAGCTGGTACCCGGCATGCGTTGCAATTTGCAATGCCATTCAAAGAAATAAATTGATTCTCCCTGCATGTCCTTTTCCGTGCGTCTCCGTTCACCTCCCGAGTCCCCCCCTTCCGCTCTCGCGTTACCCTTCCACCTTCCCCGCTTCCCCCCACCCTCGTCAACCACTCCCGAGAACCCCACCTCCCCCGTTCCCCTTCCCTTCATGCCTTTCTACCCTGCCACTAAAATATATGAAATGCTCACATTTTCATTTACACAAATTTCATAACGCCAAAGCTAACCATTATATTATATATAGCTTATAACCTTTGCGGGCGTGCGCATAAACATGAAACGAAGTTAAAATAGTCGTTAAGTTTTCTGAAATTATCCAATATTCTGCGCAATTTTCTTTCCGTGTGAACCTTCTACAAAGTATTAGAAAACTTTTAAAAAAAGTGAATTAAATAGGTAAAGTCATTCTGAAATTATTGTGTGACCAAGGGAAGCAGGGATTCATTTATATATATAGATTTATTCACGGGCGTAGCCAGGTTTTAGTTTCGGGGGGGGGGGTTCAAGAAAATAAAACTCAAAACTCTTGTCGGGGGGGGAGGGGTATTGTCGGACTTTAAAACTGTTTTAATCCACTTGAAGCAAATTGGGAAGGTGAAAAAGCTTTAAAGGTGGGTACCTCACGAATTGAGTGAAGCAAATCAACAAACGCGCTTTGACTGCTGCGTTGCATTACTCAACCGGCACAATAATGAAGGGATTTTAAATCGAATCATTACCTGTGATGAAAAGTGGATCCTGTACGATAATCGGAAGTGCTCACCGCAATGGCTGAACCCTGCCGAACCAACCAAACCATGCCCCGATACTTTCGATATTTCAAGTTTTCCATATTGTAAACTAAGTGCCTCAAAGAAAAAAAACAATTAAGGAAAAAACAAATGGATTTTAATTTTCGAAACACAAATACATGAGCTGTATAAATTTGAATTTGGAATTCCTAACCAAAGAGAAGATATTTGAGATCAAAGTTGCCAGTATGGCAAAACGCCAATTTCATATGTAAGGACCTAGTATTTCTAACAATTTGTGTTGAAAACTTTTATTTTCTATTTACATTGGTATTATTATTTTTTTTTTTTATTTGTTTTTAATAAAATTAAAGTAACAATTATATATAGAAAATAAAACTTTTCAAAACAAAATACATAATAAACGTTAGTTGTACATGTTATAACATTTTAAGCAGTCAAATTTTTCAAATAATCACATTTATGCAAGTACGTATTCACCTGACTCTAACACTAATCCTGTTATATTAGAACGCCCAAAATGTTGCCTGTGTTGTGATGGAGGACTTAGCCAGCCGAGGAATCGAACACGCGACGCCCGGGTGAGACCCAGGCGCTATGCCCACTCAACAACCGTCTGTTGTCCGATGTGTATTAAACACTTTTTGCTAAGTGAAATAATAATTTTAAAGTACGTATACACTTACCACTGATTAGAAACGGCAATTAGAAACGGAATTCCAAATAAAAATCACTTTGCAAAATAAAAATCAACCGAAATCACCGAAAAAACGTAACTTGCAAGTAAATTTTTTTTTCTTTCAGAGGTCCCCATTTATCTTTTTACATACATAATATCATTTTGAGATGTCAATGTTAAAAAAACATTCTCTTTACTCTCCTTATTTTAATATTATTGATGTTGATATCTTAACTTTTTCCCCCCCAACTATATATAATTGGGGGGGGTTTGAACCCCCAAACCCCCCCCCCCTGGCTACACCCATGGATTTATTGGCAAAGCGTGTTGGTTTGGAAGATATTCTTTAACTTATATTTTTTATATTCCATAACTGATCTGTGTCGTTAGGTAATAAGGACCTTTAAAAAAGTTTATTCTTTTCCACGAAGTTTCATTTTAAAGCCTTTACTCACGAATTCTCCAAACAAGGGCCATTTTAATATAAAGGAATAATTAAAATAAAGAATTACACTAAAATGTTTGGCTTAACACTTCGCTTTCTTCCTTATAAAGTAATTACAAAAATAACATTGAAAATTAAAACTGCATTGATCTGGTAAATAACCTCGTTTTATAAAATAATTTATTCGAGCTAATTATTTCCGTTTAATAACTTAATCTATACAACGGAACCTTCAATAATAGCGTCCAAAATCAATAAAAAATTACTAAACGTAAAATTTAAATAAATACCTAATACAAAAAAGTCTATTCAGAACAGTACCTACTTCCATCTGGATAAAACACGCCTTGAATATTTAATTAGCTCACAGGTACACAATACTAAAGACTATTAGAATATTAAATACGGGGTCTGTAAAACCTCTTAAATAAATATTAATTATTATTAGCATAACTTAAGAGGGAATAACCAGACCAAACTGGAAATATGTCATTTTTAAATCAAATTTAGACCTATTGACTCTTTTCCTCAAAAAATTATAAATTGAATTCGAAAGATTGTTCTTTTATCTAGTAAAGTTATGTTTTAAATTTTGAGAAAAAAAGTTTATTTTTAGTATTTAGGTCGTTGGCAGATCTGTTAAATTTTCAAACAAAATTTTGTTTTATACAACACACATTTCAAGTCATACCTATAATCATTCAGTAAAATAAATCAATAAATTATCTGGGAAAGTTATGTTTCAGAATTTTAATGTTAGTTTAAATAAAAACATTAAAAAAAAGATCCGCGCACGTGTTTTGTGACGAAAACACTTCAGATTGTCTATTTATTTACTGTCTTGAAAACTAATATATTCAAGATTTTTTTTACATTCTTATTTTGCTTGGACATTATTGAAAAATTATAAATACTTATGATAAAAAAATAATTACAAAGGACATAATTTTAATAGTTTTATATCACGCCTTTCAGCATTTTTTAATGTAGGTATAAATTAAGGCAAATTTTGAATGAAATAAAATCGACATTGAGTTTTTATTTGACAAAGCTGGTACGAAGGTTAATTAATCTTTCTCACTGGAACCGCCCTGTATGATCGTAAGAACATATTTCGGCGAAATTTAAATTCTCGGCCGTTGGCTGGTTAATGGCCCTTAACACATCTTATTGAGTATAACATATATGAGTGGTGACATGAAAAAAACACTGAACAGAAAATCTCTAGAAATGTCGTGTAGGCACACTGATTTGAAAAAAAACGCGTTTTTTATTTAAATCTCCGTTTGGCCTATGTTGTGTTTGGGGATGGTCATTTAAGGGGTGGGTAGGAATCTGGTAGCCAATGTGTCCAGGAACGACGAACGTAGGAATCCATCCCTCCCACTGCGGTGCAAGACGATGGGTCGAGAGAGTCCGGCAGAGAGGTCTAGGTTAGGTCTAAGGTTAGGCAACCAGTCTCTCCTGATTCGGCCAAACGCATTCGCCACCGAGACTTTGACAAACTCCACCCCGTGAACCCTTAAACGTAACGTAACTTGGTGTGACCTATGGCAGGGGTGTTGGTTACCTAATAAATGGTACCCAAACCAGCCTTCCACGTTTTAGACAATTTGGACAATTTACGTGAGATCTTTTGCTTCATAGATCCGAGTCTATCTCGATCCCTATTGGGATGTGTTGTGAAGCTGAAAGTAATGAGGAGGGAAGGAGACGGGGAAGAGGAAGGCGGGGATGTACCTGGATATTCAGATCTAGTCACCAAACACGGCTAAAGCCATTTCAAGCAACGTTTCAATTCCAAATGGCAGTCTTACACCAGAGCGATACTGAGAGTATCATAGAGTAAATTATACCTAGGAAATAAGTTATACGACACAAGCACGAGGCCATCAAAGCAATAACAGCTACACTGTAGACGGGGAAAAATCAGTACTAACGATAAATTACACATAATTTTCAACATAGCAAAAAAACTTGTTCTAGTAGTAACCGGACATAGAGAGTATCCCAATACAGAGTTTTGTCAAGTAAGTGCGTGGGAAACTGCATTGCTGTAATGCAATTTGACTGCAACCATCAACTTATTGTGAGAAAATTCTCGTTCGTAATGCAACTTCCTCCATTAATTAACCGACCCCAGCTAAAAATTTTACCGAAAATAGAGCACCAAACTGAATAGAATACTACAAAAAAACAAATTGGATCCATGACAGTTGATCTTTCGACATACATAACTACAATTACGGTCGGTTTAGGGAAAATATGGTACATCTATTTAAAGAAAAAATATAACTAAGTGGGTGCAGAGTGATGTAACAAAAGTATAAAACGTATTTTACTCAAATGCATCAAGGAAAAAAAACTACTCGTCTATTTTTCTGTATATACCAGCGTACAAGTAAATACATAAAATCGACACAGTAAATAAATTCGTTTGATATCCATTTTCAATTTGGGAGGCGGGAATGGGTACCGCCGCCCCGGGAACCTTTATTGGATAACCAACACCTCTGCCATAGGTCACCCCAAGTGGTTCGCTACGTTTGGTGATTTAGCAGGGGTGCCCGGGTTCATGGGGTGAGGTTTGTCTAGGTCTTGGAGGCGGATGAACAGGACATACTGAACCCCAGATTCCTACCCACCCCTTAAACCCCTTTCCTTCCCAGAACTCTCCTCTCCTTCCTTTCCTTAAAAAAAAACCCTCCACACAGATGACATAGACCCAAAGATGACATAGGCCCCGAGGGAAATTATTTTCCTCAGGGCCTCCTGTATGGAGCTCATGTTAAAAAAAAATAAAAAAATACCAACTTATTACTAAGTATTGTTGAAGTCGATTTTAGGTTCGAAATTGGAAAAAAAAAAAAAAAATATATTACAATAATTTCGGGGGGCCAACTGTCGAAGGATCAACTGCCGGGTCACAAATAAATTTGATTGCATGTATGGACAGAAATAAATTTATCATTGAAGAAGAAGATAATAACAATAATCTAAACGAAAATATGAAAGAGAACAAGACACAGTAAAAGATAATGGTCGCAACTGGAACCATTATCTTTTCTGTGACTTGTTCTCTTTCATATTTTCGTGTAGATTATTATTTTTATTATCTTCTTCTTCAATGATATGACAGGAATGGGTACCGCCGCCCCGGAAACCATTTATTGGATTACCAACACCTCTTCCACAGATCACCACAAGTGGTTCGCTATGTTTGGTGGTATAACAGGGGTGACCGGGTTCATGGGGTGAGGTGAGGATTGCCTTGGCCTTGCGGCGGATGCGTCTGCCCACCCACTGTGTGACCGGCCGCATTTGGACACTGGTTTAGGGAGAATGTTTCACCTCTCCAACAGTCTCTCTCGACCCATCGCCTTGCACCTTGCCTTGAGGGAGGGATGTTTTTATACGTACGTCACTATACGATCTACTCTTCATACCTTTTTCCAATCCAGATCATCCTTTCCCTAAAAAAACCTTCCTTGTAGCATCCCCAAAGACGATGTTGGCGCTGAGAGAAATTATTTCCTCATGGGCCTCCTTTGTGGAGCTAATGTAAAAAAAAGCAAAAAAATAAATACTTAACGATTTTATTTAGTGAAACCTTATTAATCTGTGACCTTGAGCCTTTGTAACATACCTACACACTATGTAAAAAAACAATAAATAAATATACAGGTGTTATCTTAACCCACAACTTTGACAAAACCAAAAGGTTACGCAGGTGACACTTCCAAGGTACTTGTATAATAAATTAGATCTGTAATATACCATCGTATTTCAATGAAAACGGCACTTCAATAAAATATAAACTCTAACTAAATGTTCGAATCAAAGAGGTTAAGTGCCTATCAGAACGCGCCAGTCAACAGAGCGACTGAACTGCTTAACGAGTCTGCATTGACCATCGACATTTTTAACGTAACCTACAGGCAGTTTAACAATTATCTTTTGACGTATGTCACAAAGTAGTGAAACTGACCTTTTTATGTGTTTTGCTATACTTTTTGTCTAATTTGTAATGTTCTCCATAATGTATTGGTGAATAACCGTTTTACGGAGAACATGGAAAATAAATAAATTTGTATATTTTCATTATG
The DNA here is from genome assembly GCA_929108145.2 of Limnephilus rhombicus. Lineage (NCBI taxonomy): Eukaryota > Metazoa > Arthropoda > Insecta > Trichoptera > Limnephilidae > Limnephilus > Limnephilus rhombicus. The sequence continues at coordinate 44,278,940 of OV815273.1, read as the reverse complement.
TTAATTTTTAGTAATATTTTTTCCGAAAACACATTTGGTATATTTACGTTATATACCTATATATTTTTTTATTATCTATTACTGAACATTGTAAGCACTAATAAAATAATGTAAAATAACGTTTTGTTTCATCTCTCAACACTTTATTAGTTCATATATTTTTTTTCTGTAAATTTCCTCCGTTAAATATTTTGTATTTACTTAACTGTTCGATAATGTCGTTAAATATTTGTGTTACTTATTCATTTGTCAAATTAACCTCGATACAGGTGAACCCCAGTGGGGTTAATAATTCTATGCTAAATAATGCATTTTAATTTTTGAAACTATAAATAAAATAAATCTACGACAATAGCTATTTTTAAGGTAATAAATTATTAATATGGGATGTTACTAAGTAGGAGTGTAAAAGGGCTCTTGTGGTAATATTTTCCATAAAGGATTTCTTTGTAAATAGTCTTGTTATAATAAAATATCGTCCTTATCTTTAGATAAATTAAGTCATTCGGGAATTTATAAATTAAATTAAAAACCAAAAGTCATATACTTAATAATCAATTAGACATATCAAGTAGTCCAATATAAGGTCTGTTTCCAATAAACCCTTAAAATTAAAATTAAAAAAAATCCCAGTGCTCCTTACCACTATGCCAGTTGATGCTTTGTTTCTAAAAATTTATTATTATAAATTATAACCCATTAGTCTACCTAATTATCTTTCCGTTTTTCTCATTACTTGAGTGCTTATGTTAATGTATTTTATAGCCGTCTATGTGTTTGTTATATTTGTATCATGTTGTCTCCCTCTATATTTTGTTACATATAAGCACACATTATGTACTTCTTGTTTAGTATTAATTTGTACCCTGAAGAGGCTTAAGATAAGCGAAACCGGTTGGTTCATAAGTTAATAAATTTCGTGGTTTTAAACAAAAAAGTATTTAATTTTATTAAATATGTCAAACCACAAAGTGATTGCTTTCTACAATAGTTTTGTTATAATTAGACATTGACTAAGAAGTCTTTGTAGCTTACTGTATTTATTTAATGGTCGCGCTTTCGCCTTTTAAAGGCATTTGCAACTTATATGTAAAAATATACATTATGCGATACATTCCTATTATGTATTACTGAGATTGTCCCTAAATCCAAACCGCTTTGGGTTCATTATCTTATTTTTTTTATATATTGCTGACTTGTTTTTTAACAATTTTTGCTATGTTTGATGTGAGTGATATGGGAAGGTATTTAGAAATATTTCTTTCGTCATCAGATTTAAAAACAGGGGTGATAATCGACTTATTATAGTTGTTTGGGAAAACACCCTTCTTTAGACTTACATTTATTACATGAGCAATTGGTTTGCTGATTACCTCACGAACAGCTTTAAGCTTTAATAAGACAACATTACTGTAAAAATATAAGTGTCAATATATCTACACAATTTTTCTAAATAATGACGTTCGTTATGCTAAATTACTGGCTTATTAATAAACTGAGTTGATCTAACGAAGCTCTTGGAATTGAAGAAAGTCGTTCATGCTGTGAGTTGAATCAGTTCCGGCCAATGACAGTACGTTGATTAGGGCTTGGAAAACCGAAAATTGTTTACATAACAAGCTGTGAACAAAGACCTCATTATCTAATTAACTCCCTTTTTAGTATCAATACGTAAATGCGGACTGCCAATTAGACGTGGTCAAAATTGAATGACTGAATTAAATGAATAAATTCAATCTTGTAACACACTCGATCTGATTCTCATTTTCAAAAGGAATTAAATCTTTATTCCTTACCCTTGGCCTCGCATATTACGATTTTTTAACAGCACCATATTTATTTTTATTTCGATTAATTTATTTTACAGTTAAATATTTCATGTTATATTGAGGTAAGAAAATAATAATAATATTGTACTCTATAAATATTGTAGTGTTTCGTAGGAATTAAATTAAATATTATTCTGGATATTTGTTGCGCGGATAGGTACACCTACTACAAGCGATGCGCGCCGCGAAATTGCCTATCACGTGTACTGTGTAGTATCCCGCGCAGTAAATCTTATACCTACAAAAAACCCCGTAGGCCAGAGTCCCCGTCCCCAATCCAAGTGACAAAACCGCCAACAGACAAGCGAGTCAGCCAAGATCCAAATAATTCTGAGCTCCGAGAGTCGCGTCTGTTTCACAGTTGTCCCGCTAGTCCCGCCAGTCATAGTCACGGAGGAATCGTTCCTCCGTGGTCATAGTCCTACAAGCTGTTCGGTCTGTGCGAACTCAATCCGCAACCCCAATCTCTGTTTCACTTATTCAAGGAATCAAAACATTTATTTCTTATTCATTTGTGACGTCGTAGTCCCACCACGGGTCCCGGGTCCCACGTGTCGAGTCGATCGGGCCGGTCCGCGGAATGCAAGTTATTCAAGTCACAGCAAGACAAAAGACACTTATTAGTCAGAAGTTCCTAATTCATTTCTTGATGCCCGCAGAGAATCGGTTCGTCGTTAGTCCCCGCGCGGCCAAGCCGTCATCTTAGGGTGAAACTTCCCACTTCGGACCCTGAACGTTAATAAAAATCTAAAAGCGAAAGTTAATCCTATGTTTTTTCTCCCTCACACGTGCGTAAATTGTGATACAATGCTTGTAGAAACAAAACGATGTTTATCTATATTATTATTATTTTTTTATGGAACCTGTCTGTCTACTCTAGCCGTAAACAATACATCAGTCGCTATCGAACCGTGATACTGATAAATGATAATCCAGCGATTTGTTCCTTTATATTTTGGTAACAAATTATACGACGCGTGTCGCCAGGGCTTTTAATTAGTTTTTATTCGGCGCATGGTATTAACTTCACCATTGAGGTAGGTGCATTTAAAATATATGTATATATTTGAGTTAAGCTTATTCCAGGTGACCGGTCCGGATATACCTATGAAAGCGCGATAATAGTATGGCTTTTATGTGAATTCCGCCCAAGTCCCGTCTGGAGCTAATGAAACTATGGAATCCCCAATTGGGATATTTTGCGAAGCTGAAAGTAGTGGGAAGTTTAGATCACGTGAAGTGAAACAATTTTAAGATTAATAAATAAATAAAAAATAGTAAAACTTTAGGGGTTAACCACAAAAACTGTTTTTTGAAAATTTTTTTAAGATTTAATTGATAGCCTAATATAAACACGTTTTTCTTGTCAAAAATTTGTCTTTTGGGCAAAATAATATCTAAGTACACATTGAAATATTTCATTATCCTCGTCGCGCGTCGTTTTTAGTACCTACGATTTTTCAGAACAACATAATTTACCCCAAGAAGAGTGCTTTGCGTAGTAAAAACTTCTTTATCACCGTTGTGATTTGGAACTCGATGAAACGAAAAATAACGACACTAAAAAGAGCAAACACATGCATCTAAAGGAGAACTAAGAAATAAAGTAGTCTGCGAGAGAATGAGATAGCATTATTGGTCTCCTCTTTGGCTTCGTAGCCTCAATAAAATATAAGCGAGGTTTTTTTTTTTTTTTTTGGAATTAAAGGAATGAATAAAATGAATCAATTCAAAAGGCCGAGGGAATCACAATGAATCGATTCACTCCTGGGAATGAGTCTGCCCATGTCTACTGCCAATGCATAATTAGAGTAGTATTTCAATTCAACATTGCCAATTTATTAATATTTTTACGTAATTGTTTGGCGTTTGACGTTTCGGAATATCATTCAAGAAAACAGCTCCAGTATTGTCAGAGTAAATCGATTTCTTATCTGCATCCTGTCAATATTCATCTCAAACGGATCTTAATATACTAAATGGTTGTCTAATAAAAAAATATTAACAATAAATATTAATAAGACCGGTTACATGATCCTAGCTCATCTAAAAGAAAAGAATAATACCGTCGCATAAACCATTACAAAGAGAAGAAAGAGACCTAGATATTCTAGATAGCGAAAAATACCTGAACTTATATGTTGATAAACATTTGACATTTCAACACTACGTAGAAAAACTAAATGCAAAAATCATCCCGTTAATTGTTGTATTTGGTAGAATTGCTCGTCTTCTACCAACAAAGGTAAAGAGGGGCTTATACTTTAGCTTAATCCAGTCCCGCCTAAATTATTTAATAGAAATATGGGGAAACACATTCATTACGTGCTTAAACGACTAACAAAAAATACAGAACAAAGTTATTAAAAAAAACTCTCCAATAGACACTCCCACAAAAAAACTATACCTTCTGAAAATAAGAACATTGTACAAATATTTAATATGCCTTTTAATCTACAAAATACAAAATGGACTGATACAAACAAACACAACATTTATAAAAACGTCACAAGTACACTAACAGTATACTATACTATACGCCCGCATTTTGTACTAGTTGACGCCCCGCCGCTGTGGCGTAAAGACCCCCTGAACTCAACAGTTTTACTCATCATCGCAAAATAAGATACAACCTCGGAGCAAGACCGGGTTAGGTGAAATTGTTACTCAACATGGTGGGTTAATCGCGCGCATGCGCGTGTTCTTCCCGCGTCGCTGTACGGGAGATGTAGTAGCTGTCAGAATTTAAACCAGCCGATCACCAGCCTTAGGCCGGTTACAGTGCTCGACTGACGGTCGGTGCATACGGTCGGTCCTGACGATACGCATGCGTACGGTCGGTCCTGACGATCGCATACCACCGACCGACCGTCGGTGCGTACCGTCAGGTCCGTCAGTACACGATTGACCAACAAGCTGACCGGACGTCGTACGCGAAATTAATTAATTAATAGCTGCTTATTATCTTCGTAGACGTATTAGGAAGAGAAGACGTAGATATCACGTACACCCGATCGTTGCCCAGAGAGCATTTCTAGCTCGTCGGTCGACCGCACTGCGTAGCGATATACGCATGCGTACGGTCGGTCCTGCACTGAACGATTTATGAATTTTCATACAAATGACAAGCGCGACCGACGTACGCACCGACCGTCGGTCGTGCACTGTAACCGGCCTTACTCAGTACCCCGTGCGTTGTAACTGACGAAATGGCGAACTTTTATGAGAATCTTGACGTTTTGAAAGGAGCTTTGGCAAAAATTGACCGTATTCGCAGCATTCGTGCACCACGGCTACGGAAAAGGTTTAAAAAAAGGTACGATCCATTTGCGGCACTTACGGAAGGAGATTTTAGGTCTAAATATAGATTTACTAAAGTCAACATGAGACGTTTGATTGATTTGGTACGGCCGTATTTGGATGTGAATAATGAACGGGGTGGCAAAGTATCTCCCGATCTCCAAGTTCTTTGTGCCATACGATACTGGGGTAGAAATGAGGTGAGATAGTGTTTATAATTGCGTTAGAAACGGTAAACAAACACATATCAATCTCGCTGAAGCTCCTCGAATAATATGTTGTGTTGACTGATGTTGACGTATGAATAAACGTGAAGTTGGCAACACGCCGCGAAATGCTAAATTGACCGCATTTTTCAGCTTTGGAGCAGTGTTGCTACCGTAAAAAATCATAACAGCTGTCGAGAAACATTTTGATGATGAGTAAAGATTTTTACCCTGAGCAGTGTAGGCCGTAGGCCCCCTCCACTGTGTAGCTACCGAGCCGTGGTACGGTTTCATGATGATGATGAGTAAGGCTGTAAGTCGCTTGGTTCCGTAAAATCGAATTTAAATTTCCTTGTCATTATAATAAACAATCAGTAAAAAATGAGTTGATGTTTTTTAAAGGCCTTTGCAAAATCATCCTGTAAAAACAAGTATTAAATACCTTCTCCAACCGTTCCAAAAAAGTCTTGTAAGTATTTTTAAATCTCTCTCCAAAAAGTGGCGGGGGTTCCGATTTCCAATTCTTCAAGGACTAGGGGATCATCTTAATACGTGACGTGTGTGTACTCATATCCATCCACCTACCTACGTTTTCTGCATATAATGTTAACTTTTGTACACGGCTTGTCCAATGATTTTATTGATTCATCGTTTGACCGCGCGATGTTTTTTTTATGAACATAATTTAATTTGAGGAAATAATGTATTTGTTTTGGATGCTCTGCTCGTGACATTTCGACATAAAATTGGACATGAATGGGGTTATTTCTGTCACATTCAGCGACTTGTTCGATTTTCAGTAATTTCTAAATGTCTTCGACATTCAGAACATGGGATCTACTCTACATTGACTTAGCATTTGGATTATTTGGATTATTTACGTAATTTTAATCTGATAATAAGGAACTCCAGTGAAAAATATTCTGGCTTTAAAAAATATGTTATTATAGACCAATATACGCTGATTCTGAATATATAAGTTTTATTTAATAATATTAAACGCAGAGTTTTAAAAAAATTATTTAAAAGTCCATTTTTAATCGGGTCGTAAAAACACGCCGTCAAGGTGACGTCACTGTTCGACGTGTCGTGACGTCACCGTAAAGTCATTGTATGGGAATGTTATGACACAAGCCATCGTATTAATTTATTCGTTTATTTACATACTGTTTATAGAGATTTTGTCGCTGTGTTTATTTAAACATTATTTAGGCCTAAATAATGTTTCAAAAATAAAGGTACCTCTTATTAGTTTATCTCTATTGTAAATATTCAAAAACTACTGCACAAAAAAAAATAGTACCAAATGCTATTTCTAGGGAGAATACTTCGAACAACGGAATTCAAAATGGCGGCATTAGATCAGCTGATTGCCCGATCCTATGGTAATTTTCCAGGAGTGATGACGTCACACGATTCACCATACATACGGTGGTTTTCGGGAGTCGGGTTGAAAAATAAAAACTTTGACAATTATTTTGACTATTAAAACTAACTCTAAAAATAAAAATAAAAATGCAGTTTTTTAAGTTAGAAGGTTAAAAAAATAAAAAATTGGACTGGAGTTCTCTATTTCGTAAACATTTATGGGAGATTCGTGCCTCCGTGCCATTGTGTTACATTCTAATTTCAAAATTGGTAAATCTCATTCAATATTTTACGAACTAAGTTTTTTCTTTGATCGTGATATTATATTTAATTACTCATACTAGTCGATGTAGGTACTAAGGTAACGGCTTTTTCTTGTAACTAGGTAACCATGTTTTCTCCAACCACATGTAGGGATCATGAAAGAATGTAAATCAAAATTTATTACTGTACTTCAAAGAAACGTTGGTTTTATAGATGAATTTGAATGTATGAATTTAATTATTTGGCGGGTATTAGATAAGCCGCCATAGCTCAGTGGTGAGAGGGACATGGGTTCAAGTCCCGTTGGCGGAAAGTATCTTTATGCTTTGGGGTTATTTCACCATACTCTTGACATGAGCTGTGAAAAGCACTATTCATAGGATTACGTACATTTTCGATTTACGATTTATTTATTAATAAAGTCCGAGTTTAGTGTTCGGTACTCAAACCTTAGGAATAAAGGCTATATAACGGATAAGTACCGGGTTTTCTACATACTGCGAGTATTTATTTATTCCAGTGAAAATTTCTTTAGCACCGTTGTGATTTGAAATTCGATGAAACGAAAAATAGCGACACTATAAAGCGACAAATACATATATCTATAAGATTTAGCATGCGAGATAATGAGATAGTCTAATCGGTCTCCTCTTTGTACGATGCTTCGTAGCCTCCCCACTCTTGTCTACTTTAGTTTTTCTTAAAGTTTCACTTAAGGTGCCGCATCCCCGCTCAAAAAGAAGCAGATGGAGAGATATGTACTTACAAATGTTCGACAGAGCGCGCTAATATTTTAATTGATAAAATTGAAGCGAAAATTGTAAAAATGTTTAATAAAACACGACTCGTTAAAAATAGAGAAAAAAATCTCTTGGAAGGCATCTTAAGTATCGTTTAAAGAAACATTGTATATTTTTTAACAACAATAACTTGTAAAATAAGTGAAATGAACGTTTTTATAATAATTTTCGGAACATACTTTGAGATTTTTTTCTATCGAGGGAATTTCATATAATTTGCGTTTCGGCGTGGAACGTGTCTAGATATTATCTTAAAAAATAAGATATATATTTTTAAGAGCTTAAAAATTTCAAACGTTTAGGGGAGATATGTAAGAAATCGGTAGAATTTCGGGTAGCGGCGGCAAACCGCGTGTGAATTTTGTATTGAATAGTTATTTTGACAGTTTATCGAGAGAATGGTAATATTCCACCCCATAATGTAACGATAATTCGTTCTAGCTATAAAACAGGGGTCTCCATCGCCAGGCGACAAAATACTCAACTCTTTTGTTCAATAACCTTATTTGCATTTAATAAATATAAAGAAAAGATGTAAGCCTTATTTATATAAAAGGAGTTATAAATACACTCACCAAAAGTAGATTCTCCCGGATTAGCCGATCTCTGCTTCCTGTACTCCTGCAGCACCAGGTAGGTAGCCAGCAGAGACTGCACGGTGCAGGTTAGGAAGCCCCAGTTGGTGAGGAACACCAGCCACTTGCCGGAGTCCCAGTGGTCGGCGCAGGACCAGCCCAGGCCCGCCAGGAACAGGATGCTCATGGTGATCCTGAAGGCCAGGAAGGGGGCCCGGACGGAGGGGCCGGGACCCGGGTGCCAGGGACCCCTCACGAAGCGGGCGGGGTCGGGGTGCTCCAGATTTGCCTGGGACCTGTCGAAGTGCTTCTTCCATCTGGATCCTTTTTCCATTTTGGGGGTAGTGTATTAGTGTATTATTTTTAAGAAACAGCAGCTGTAAAAAAATAAACTTGATTATAAATAGGCGCTATTCGTTTAGGTGAACGCGTTGCTGTGATTGGAAAACGTATGTGTGTATTTTTTAGGTACCACAATAGTTAGTAATGATTGTCTTTTGATTGTGACAGTTTTGAAAGACCAAACTGTTAATCACTTATTAAAAAATCCATATATGGTTTAGGGAGAAATATAAAGCCTATTAAAATAAATGTTGATGTTTTTTTCATAACGATTGATCTGAATTACAACATTAAACATTGTGTTATTTTTTTAAATATATCAACAAATAAACACTACTCCAGACTTTCAATACCAGTTTCAACACTGTTTACAACCAAAAAGTTTACTTTCAATGAGCCAATTTTTGGATATTTAATAAAAAACTATGAAGCGTAAAAAAACATGAAATGACAGCTGAAGAGAGCATCCCTATCCATCCATCCATAAATCCTGTCCAGCGATTCCGTATTTTTGTGGGATCGTTATTGGATTACGGACGTTATCTCCTGTCAGATTTGTGTGATTTTTACATATTTACTGTCACGTATTTTAGTTTAGATCGATTTAAACACGAATTCCTGCAAGAACGCATGATTATGTACTTTGTACCTACATATAAAAAGCAAATAACAGCCATAAAAATCACACAAGTCTGACAGGAGATAACATCCGTTATGCAATAACGATCTCACAAAAAATACGGAATCGGTAGGCTGTTGTTACCCTCGTAAAGTATTCATCATTCCCCTATCTGGCAAAAAAATGTCATGCTCAAAGATAGACGTCGCAATGTTTGGGCAGAGTGTTGGCACATTGCTAGTCAATCCAAGTGAGCCTGCTACGCCTCAATACAAAGGACTATCCCATCAAAAGCGTAGTTTCAACAATTCCCCATTTTTCCAAAAAATAAATGTTTTCACTTGAATGAGAAATTGACATTATTCCGTTCCTTCTCACCTTTTAAAAAATCATGTCCTTCAGTCCCCAAAATGTACATTCAAAAGTGGGAATATCTACAAGTGGGAGCTTAGATCACATATTTTCGGTTGTTCCTCTCTGAACAAATATCCTATCTTCTTTATAAAGCCTTATATAAAATGCCTCCCCCCATGGAACTATGATTGTACCATACTCTTAGCTCCCCCCACTCAATATCTCATCTTCTAAGTCTGAACTCGACTCTAATCTTCCACATAATTTTGAAATTTACCCTTTTGAATTAAATTAATGTATAAATTCACTTTTTCTCTCTTCATAATTTGAAATGATGGCCTAGAAGACCCATGAAGGATGAAAGCCAGAAAGATTGACAAAGAAAAAATTGGTCTACGGTTCCTTCTATAATTATTAGGTATACAAATGTAATATGATTTTTATGATGTTAAGGTTAAGGCGATCCACTAGTTCGGGAAAAAATCGAAATCGGAATTCACGCCCTTTATGGGAGGAGTTTAAAAATACTTGAGAAAAAGCTTTTGGAAAGGTTGGAAAAGGTATTTGAGAGTTTTGTTTTACAGGGTTGATTTCGTAAAGGCCTGTAAAAAATATTAATTCCTGTTTTACGCATTGTTTATTGTAATAAAACGAAAATTTAAAATTGATTTCACGAAATCAAGCGACGCGGAGTGACACGTCCATCTCCCGCTCAGTTCAGGGCGTGACTGAGGTTTGGCGACTGTGGCGCGAACAGTAGTTCTTCGGTGGACGCCATAGGGTTCACTTTGAAAAACCGAATTCGTCGACTAGCGTCCGTATTGCAAAAAAAAAAAAAACGCGAAAATGCATATTTTATTTTATTTTGGGAAGATTGGGTGTAAATATCAACTTTTTTTGCGATCATTATAAAATAAACTGAATTTGCCACATTATACAATAAAACCATAACCGAAAAGGGGCTTATAAATAGGAGAGTTTGGACTTGAAAGTGTGTTTTTTAGACCTTTTACTTTATTTTTTTATAGGCTTATTAAAAGACTTTAAAAAAAATGACCGATATTTTTAAGGGCCAAGGTGTGTCCAACACGCAATATTTAATTGAAGCATCTACAATACTTCTAAACGATCAAAATTTCAAAACAAAAACATATGATTTTGTATGATTTTGCATTATTTACTATGGCTTCATCTTAAACCTTTGTTATAAAAGCATGGATATCTTTTTAACAGAAAGAGGATGTTAGATTATCTTCAGAAAATTACGACGTTAGTACATATTTTAGAATGAAATTTGGAGGGAATTAGAGCGTTACTGTCATTATTTCATTGTTTCTTTCTTCGCATTTACACACACACATTATCCACATCAGCTAGAACAATGTTGCACTATTAAATATAATTCAAAGACTAATTATTGAAGAACGTATTACACGAAAATAATTGCTTTCGCGCTTGGAGCTGCTTGTATTCATCAAATAGTGATAGATTAATCTTAATTTGCTTACTGTCCAACTTCCGTGTTAATTTACGTGGCAATTTATGTGAAAATCTCTCACAACAAAGTGTCCGATAAATTACACGCTGAAGACCGATTTATCTAGGTGTCTCAATCACATATATTTTATTTATTTGCGTTGAACAGTTTTTCATAAATTGACCAATGAAATAACGACAACAAAAATAAACAAAATAAAAATATGTAACAATGTAAAAGTTATAAAAAGAGAGTTTTTCTCATAAAAGGGGATTTGTATGTAATATAAACAGTTATGATAAAGTGCAGCTTCAAAAAGTGTTTTTTTTTTAATATTTCCTATATTTTAATTTTACATGGAAAGGATATCAATAATTACAATAAGAGGAAGTGATGTTATATAATTCAAACTGCAAAAATGGGTAAATATGCAGTTAGTCCACCTCACGGATAACACGGAACGTTCGTGTTGTCGAAGTTTGTTGCACGGATAATACGGAATGTTCCTTTTTTAACTAATAGACAATCAAATATGCCATTTGTCGGAAGTACCAATCTTATAAAATAAATTCTCTAAAATAAACTCGCTTTTCATCATGCTTTTAAAAAACATCCCAGGTTTTGAATGGTTTGTTTGGCTACGCAGGGTTTGTCTAGCGGGTTTGTGTAATTATTTTAATACATTTCTTTCCATGTTCTACTGTTATAAATACTGGTACAAACTTGTCAATGATGCATTCACTTTGTTTTACGCAAAAATATTTTTTCTATGATTGGCAGCATTGATGAAATGTTAAAATAAAAACGATGAATAAAGATGGCGTCACCGTGCGAGTGAATTAATTTTAACAAAATTAAAATGTTAAATGCATATTTTTGCATGTTTTTTGGTCTCCCCCGAAATAAATACTCACTTTTCGTAATAATAAAGCTAAATCTAACTGTTTGGATAAAAAGTTTTCCGTATTAACGAGTAAGCGGTTTAATGCATAAATAATCAAAAAAATTATGCGATGAAAAAAAATTTATGAATTATTAATTTTTCTGTTGTACACTCTTATATTCGATCGAATGTTTTTTTTTTTGGAGAATGTTATGAATTTAGTGTTAAACGCATCGATGTGTGTGCAATGTGCATAGTATAAAATATCACAGGAGTTACGTACAACTTCTTCTTACAAGTAACTTTTCAATAATTGTATTACAAAATTTGAAATATGAGATTTACTATTATGACGGCTTGACAGAAGGGAGCAATAGCGAAATTGTTTTTTTTTTTTTATAGTGATACCTCACAAGAGTCTCTGCTGCTCCCGTCTGGAGCCAGTGAGACTATGGCATCCCCATATGTTGTGAGGCTGAAGGTAGTGGGGAGGAGAAGGAGATAGGGAAGAGAAAGGTGGGGAAGTACCTGGCTATTCAGATCTGGTCACCAAACACGGCTAATGCCATTTCAAGTAACGTTTCAATTCTGAATGGTGGTCTTACACCAGGGCGATACTGAGAGTATCTTCCACTCTGGAAAGTGCCGAAAAATATTATAATCTATATATTATTATTTTTTTAAATGAATAAATTGTGAAATAACACAAATTTTAACGCGCACGTATCGGTTAGACGAGAGGTCTGGGTTCCAGTCCCAGTTACGACCATTGTCTTTTTTCTGTTTTCTGTGTCTTGTTCTCTTTCATATTTTCGTTTAGATTGTTATTGTTATCTTCTTCTTCAACGATATAAAAAAAATTATATTACGAAGTAATTAGTACATTACACCCGATATAGCTACTCGACTTCACCCGAGATCCAACACATAAAAAAAATTATTGATAAATATGAAAATATATATAGCTCATTGTAAAAATGTCATCATGATAAGACAAAAGTTGCGTTTCCCTACATTCCACATAGAAAAAAATGTATTTTAAAAATTATGACGTCAAAGCTCACGGTTGGGGAGTTTTCGCTGATTTGGAAGGGAATGAACATCATTTGTGTTAAGGTATAGTTAAGATTGCTAATGAAATACTCCTAGTGAGAGCTCGTATTGACGTCATCGACTTTCGGTCTCTTCCTTCTCACGCGTCTTGCTTGAAAACTAAAAAGACAGAAGATACGTGAACGATGACGTCACGTATGATCTCTCGCTGGTATTAAACTCTTGTGGACAAGTTACCTACTTGATACAGTTACGCAAGCTGAAAATTATGTCTGGTAAGATAATATTATGCTAATAAAAAAGGTGTAAGAAAATATGGAGGTACTAATTATATTGACAATGAGCGTGTGTTTTAAACGATTTTTCCAACGTGTAAATCTTTTTTCAGACCGGAAAATCAAACAAGGAAGTCAAATATAGCCTTAGATCTTCCAATGAGGTTGTAAATGATATAGTTTACTTAATTTATAATCATATCGCATTATACTCATGTCGGCAGCTGCCAGCAGAAAGCTTTTATGAGATAATCAAATATTAATGGATCTTGTTGGAAAACGAACCGTCGATGATATTATCGCCTCTATACTATCTGTTGACAGCTACCAACGTAAATAATGTGCCCATAACCTGAATATAAAAGTTTAAGTAAAAAATGAATAATTTGTATCGTAATGATATTAATATCGAACCGTACATAATAATTATGTATTATGTAGGGCGTCAAATATTGGTAGGTAGTTCTAAAGGCCTGTGATGGTCTATAATCGATTCGTTCAAATTTGGTCAATAATTTGGTATAATTGTGGGAATTGTATATATTGTGTGTGTACCTTTACGATATTAGTATTGTATTAATGGCAGGGTTTCCATAAATATTATTATATGTGAAAAACTCTCAGTTCCTTGATTGTGCATTGTTAGAATTACTATAATTATAATGTACTAGCTGACCCGGCCACGCGTTGCTGTGGCTAATAAAACACAACGTCATCTACTGGATGGTTATCCAACCTTTATAACCACCGCCGTCTTTGAGTTTATCGCGAAGAGGCAGACTGATGCCGCGGAGAATTTTAATTTATAACTATTTAAGTTAATAACGTATTTAACTTAATAAGGATTAATACTGTATCCATCTAAATAACTTTTCAATTACCGCAATGTACGTGACCATTTTTTTTAAGGTAGAGTGGATATAGTAAGCTATCCGTAAAAGATAGATATATGCCTTCGCAGACTTCTTTGTAGATCTGTAAAAGAGGAATATCCCACCATGCATTGTTTTGTTATATCACAAAAGGATTAGGCAGCGTTTTCGATGAACGGCTTGACTTTTTCCGACACTTCTAACAATTATCGTTATGTTTCAACCAATTTACATAAATCCTTCACAAATTACATATCTAAACCTTCCTCACGAAACACTCTATATATTAGTGAAAACCGCATGAAAATCCGTTCAGTAGTTTTCGAGTTTATCGCGAAGGGACAGACAGACAGACGACGCGGGGGACTTTAATTTATAATATGTAGAGAGAAGAGAAGAGAGTAGAGATATAGAGATTATTTACCAGAAGAACTAAATTAAATATCTGGCAGCGGCGTTAATTGTTTCAGATGCAATTAAAAGTTGATCCGATACTCGATACCTACATCCCGTTTATATTTTGTTTATACGACTTATTAAACATCTAATTCTATATTAGATGTTTAATTAGTCCCGTTGGCGTCATGTATTTTTTCTCGGAAGATTTTTCAATGTGGATGAGTGTTTCAGGCTGATAATTATTGCTTATAATAATAATTAAATCTATATTGTTATTAAGATGAAGCCATGCGAAATAATGCAAAATCTTTTTTTTTTTACATGAGCTCCACACAGGAGGCCCTGACGAAAATGGTTTCCTTTAGGGCCCATATCATCTTGGGGATGCTGTGTGGAGAGTTCTTTTTAAGGAAATTAAGAAGAGAAGAGTTCTGGGAAGGAAAAGGGTTTAAGGGGTGGGTAGGAATCTGGGGTTCCAAGTGTCCTTGTCATCCGCCTCCAAGGCCCAGGCAAACCTCACCCCATGAACCCGGGCACCCCTGCTAAATCACCAAACGTAGCGAACCACTTGGGGTGACCTATGGCAGAGGGGTTGGTTATGCAATAAAGGTTTCCGGGGCGGCGGTACCCATTCCCGCCTCCCAAATTGAAATCATGTATTTTTATGTATGTTAAAAATTTGATCGCTTAGAAGTATTATAGGTGCTACAATTAAATACTGCTTGTAGAACATATTATTTAAAATATAGGTCTTTTTTTTAAGTCTTTTAAAAAGCCTACAAAAAATAAAGTATTAAGTCTGTAAAAACACACTTTCAATTCGAACTCTCCTACTTATGAACCCATTTTCGGATATGTTTTTATTGTTTAATGTGGCAAATTCAATTGATTGAGATTTACGCCCGAATTTCACAATATTAAATAAAATATGCATTTTCGCGTTGTCATTTTTGACATGTACCTACGGCCGACAGTCGAAAAATTTGGATTTTCAAAGTGAACCTTATGCCGTCCACCTAACGACTACAGGCTTGCCACACCCATTTCGTATCAGTTTGGCCCCGGCTGCGACGGGGAATAGACGTTCTAGGCTCCACGTCGCTTGGTTCCGTGAAATAAATATTATTATTCCGTTAAATTTCCTTGTTATTACAATAAACAATGCGAAACGAGTTTATATTTTTTACAAGCCTTTACGAAATCAAACCGTAAAAAAAATTCTCAAATACTTTTTCCAACCTTTCCAAAAGCTTTTTCTCAGTATTTTTAAACTCCTCCCAAAAAGAGGCGTGAATTCTGATTTAGATTTTTTCCTGGACTATTGGATCACCTTAAGCCGCCGCTACCCGAATTTCTACCGATTTCTTGCATACCTCCCTTAAACATTTGAGGTTTTTTAATCTCTTAAAAAAATATATGTTATTTTTTTAAATAATATCTATACATTCCCCACGCCGAAACGCAAATTATATGAAATTCCCTCGATAGAAAAAAATCGAAAATTTTTATTTTCAAGTCTGTTTCTGTTATTTTACAAAGGTTTGAAAATATTCACAGTGTTTCTTTAAATGCTGTTTTAGACATCCCCTAAGATATTTTTGCTCTATTTTAAACGAGTCGTGTTTTATTAAACATTTTCACAATTTTAGCATCAACTTTATCGCAATCGCGCTCCTCTAACATTCGCAATTACGTATCTTTCCATCTTCTTCTTTTTGAGCGCGGTTGCGCCGCCTTTTAAGGGGAACGGCTGTGCGGCCTTTTTCGTACAAAACTTAATTTGGATTGGATACCAAATAATTGACAAAACTTCATAAATGTTTTTTTTTTATTGAAAGTACTTAGTAGTAAAATCTGGTTAAGGATATGCACTTTATTGTTTTCGTTTTTTGTGTTTGAAGTTATAAGATATATATGGGCCATTAATTAAACCGTTAGTTCACGATTTTAGAAGAAACTTTGGAAAGTATTGTGCGTTAATGATAATTATTTTAAAAAATATTTTGCTTTACTTACTATGCAAATATGATCTCTACATATCTCTACATCTCTACATATTATAAATTAAAGTCCCCCGCGTCGTCTGTCTGCCTGTCTGTCGGTTCGCGATAAACTCGAAAACTACTTAACGGATTTTCATGCGGTTTTCACCAATAGATAGTGTTTCGTGAGGAAGGTTTAGGTATGTAATTTGTCAAGGATTTGTGTAAATTGGTTGAAACATAACGATAATTCTCCTTTATAGATATTCTTCTTTTATAGATCTACAAAAAAGTCCGCGAAGGCATATATCTATCTTTTACGGATAGCTTACTATACCCATTCTATCTTCTAAAAAAATGGTCACGTACATTGCGGTAATTGAAAAGTTATTTAGACGGACACAGTATTAATCCTTATTAACTTAAATACGTTAGTTACCTCAAGCATTTCATGCACATTATTATAATCTTTCACACCATCTCTACGTATTATAAATTAAAGTCCTCCGCGGCATCTGCCCGTCTCTTCGCGATAAACTCAAAGACGGCGGTGCTTATAAAGGTTGGATAATCATCCAGTAGATGACGTTGTGTTTTATTAGCAGCAGCAACGCGTGGCCGAGTCAGCTAGTGAAAAATAAAATTAAAAAATATTAATTATTAAAAAAAAAAAAAAATGTTGAAAAACAAATTTGTCGTACACAAGTTGATATAGTTTAATATAATCAGTAATTCCTTACATTATTTGGAGTAAAAAGTGTAAATGAAATTTTGATCTCCGATAACTTAACTTGATTTTTTAATTCACAACAAATTGTCAAAGTTGCCTCTAAAGTCACGAAAAACTGAATTCTCTAATGGCTTGTAGTTTATAATTTATGACACTAGATATTTCCTATACCTTTTGATTTTAAAGAAACAACATTCAGTTTGGTCAAGTATTTTGGCATTTCATCCAAATTTAAGATTTGTATGAAAAAGGCCGCCGATACTATTTACTCTATGGAGGAGATATTGACATATTATATAAAATTAAATTAATAATTATATTCACAGAAAGGTGCATTATTTGTACTGATGCTAGATTTTACGCTTTATAGGCGAGCGTTGCTAATCCACTGATTAGAATCCAAATATTATTATCAAGGTATGTATGATTCACTTATGGTATTTTCCAGGGATTTGTGATTCAGTTATGGTATTATCAAGGTATGTATGATTCACTTATGATATTATCAAGGCATTTAAGATGTACGAGCGAGCTCTTATAAGGTTAGATATTCATTAGATCTTCTCTATCCACCAAGCAAAATAAAATAATTTTATTAATACTAGCTTTTTCCCGCGGCTTCGCTCGCATGGTGTAAGGGGGGTTCCCACTCCGCCTCCTCCACCTCCCCCCCCCCCCCCCCCCCCTTCCCCCCACATCTCCCCCTCCCTCCCGCTTTCCATACATTCAGTTTTCAAACCTTGCGTGCCACCAATAGCAATTTTTTATATAAATTTCATAATGCCGGAGCTCACCGGAAGTTTTATAAAAACCTTGTTCTGACAATAACGAACACACAAAAAAAATTTATCCAATTTGGTGCAGTCGTTGGTGCAGTCGTTCGAACGTTATGCGCTTAGCAACACATTCAGCGGTTCATTTTTATTTTATAGATAACATAACCACGATGTACTGTAGCAAGTTTAACGGCAAAATACAAGTGGATAAAAACCCAGACAAAACCTAACAGAGAATTCAACAGCAGAGCTTTAAGATAGATTCGCGACTGCTTGGGCCTTTAGCAAGCCCTTCAAAGGTCTCAAAATAAAAGACTTAGATACTGAAAACCGGTTCCTTGAGTTCGCTTCGTAAAAAACCAGTTGTGATGGTCGGCAGACAGCAAACAGCAGACAGCGGCACTAGGCACCAGGCAATAGGCTGCATACCTCTCAGAAGAGAGAAGAAGGAATGAGGAATGAGACATGTGAGAAGAAATGATGAAGCCGGGTCATTCGACCTGACCTTGGTAAACTTGAATTTATTTTATGATTCATTTCGCTAGACGCTGTTGAATGTAATGTGACGTCAGCCATTTTCTTGGTAGATAGAGTCTTGCTAACATTTTATATAATGGTTTTTCCGATATGTAAGCTTAATTTTTTCATACAAAAGAAATACGTCAATCTAATGTGCGTTCTATGAGGGGAATAACATCATTAATTTGATTGCTCCGTAGGTAGGGCTTTGTAGCAAGCATTCAAAAAGAATAAGAAGTTGGTTCGAAACGGAAATATGTAACTACGGTTCTATGCCAACTCAGAATAAAATCAACTCAACACCTCTTTGAAAAGTCAAGCTACGAAAAAGAAGAAAAATAGTCCATAACCTAATCTAACGTAACTTATTTAACCAATTTTTTCATCACTTTTAATGATTTTTCAAAGGAAGTTTGAGTTGAGTTCATTCTGAGTTGTCCGGTTACCATAAATACGAATGTTAAAGGGAGCGCGCTAGTATTTTAAAAAAACATTAACAATTAAGCAAAAATTGTAAAAATATTTAATAAAACACGAAGGTTTAAAATCTAAGAGTATGGATACTAGAGAGACGGCATGTAAAGTGTGCCCCTCTGCCCAAAGCTTGCCTTTTCAAAAATTTTACCGAACGGTTTTTAGACGGCTGACATTGGCTTTTACGTCTCGGTCGCGCATAGAGCTCCCAGAAAAACGTTAATATAACATAGAAAAATGGTCCACTGCGCCGTAAAATTCTGTAAAAGTAGTTCTATTAAGACCTTTAAGAAGAAAGACGGTCTTACCTTTCACATGTAAGTGTTTAAACATAGCTTAAATATACATTTTATAATTTTCGGCGTGTTAATTTCAACCGCCATCGCCATGCGCCCGATGTTAACACGTGAACTACGACTGCCAATGGGCCGAATCAGTCAACTTAAATTATAATAATTAAAAAATATATATGTTTTTATTAATCATAACGCACAAATATAAATTTGAGATTTACACATATCATAGGTATGTGTTCTTTATCATTTAGCTTATTCATTTTTAAACATTTTTACTTTGTCTTTTTTGCACTGTTATTTAGAGTTTTTTTTCTACTAATTTAACACTCCTTTTACATATGTTTACAATGTTAATTCAAAGTATGTAATCACTGTATTGTTATGTAAAAGTCACATTGACATGCCCCCGTGGTCGAGGGGTAAAACTCTTGACTAGCAATCCGGAGGTCGCGGGTTCAAATCCCGGTGCGCGCAGATAAATTTTATTCGATTGATCTGTGTTTTCAACATTTCATAATTAAAAATAATATAAGATATATTTCCGGCACGTTCCAGGTGGAACATACTCTCAGTATCGCCCTGGTGTAAGACCACCAATTAGAATTGAAATGTTGCTTGAAATGGCTTTAGCTGTGTTTGTTGATTAGATCTGAAAAGACGGGTACTTCCCCATCTTCCTCGTCCCCATCTTCTTCCCCTCCCCACATTTTCAGCCTCACAACATACATGCCATAGTCTCTCTGACTCCAGATGGAAGTAGTTTCGATTCTTGTGATATATATATATATATATATATATATATATATCTATATACAAGAATCGAATACAGATATATATATATAATAATTAAAATATCGAATACATATACATATATATATATATATATATATATATATACTATTATATATATATATATATAATAGTATATATAATCATTTTAAATCTATTTTTTCTATATAAAATAGATTTAAAATGATTGATTGATAGATTATAAATAGATTTAAAATGCCCGTTTTCTTGAAAATTCACCTCAAGGGTGCAGTATGAACATAATATACATACATAAAATTAAATAATATTCTATTATTATTAAAGGATTCCAAAAGACCCTGAAAGAAAAAGAAAATGGGTTGATGCCTTAAATCGGAGTGATGACTGGTTTCCAATCAAATCAACCCGCATTTGCTCCTATCACTTTTCGCAAGATTGCTTCTATACAACTGAGAAAGGATTTATAAAATTGCACAGACATGCAGTACCTTCGCTTTCAATTGAAAAGGTACTTAATATTTTATTGCAATAACGCTTTAAAAAAATTCGGAATTGGGCTGGATATCAAATACAATTTTTTTTTCAGCCTACGACTGAATCAGCAGACCCATCAGCCTACAATAGATCACATGAGTCACTCGATGAAGTGGAAGACACTCCTCGTAAAAAAAAACTTAGATTAGAAGCGAGGAAGTGGAGAACGCTCTTCATTGAACGCAAAAAAGAGCTAAAAAGTTTGAAAGCGTCACGTAGACGGCACTTAAAAAAGATTGCCAGTTTGCAGGGGATTTTAACATGTTTACAAGAAGGTAAACATGTTAATGAAAACGAGTTTACGGACTTGGAGTCAATTTCAATCAGCAGTAGAGAACTTTATAACCGGCAGCTCCAGAATAAAGGAAAACCGACAAAAAAAAAATTCTCCCCGGCCCTTAGATCGTTTGCTCTAACTTTACATTTTTATTCTCCAAAAGCTTACGATTACGTACGAAGAAGTTTTGATACATGTTTGCCACACGCTAGGACCCTTGGGAAGTGGTACGAGAGTATTGATGGCCAGGCTGGTTTCACAGTGGAAGCATTTCGTGCTTTGAAGATGAAGGCTGAAGCTTCAAGTAAAAAAATACTCTGCGGACTAGTGATCGATGAAATGGCCATAATGACTAAGGTCGAATTTGATGGCTCCAATTACCATGGATTTATTGACATGGGTGCTAAGTTAGACGGTGATTGCCTGACAAGGGCAAAAGAAGCCTTTGTCTTAATGGTTGTGGCAATCAATGATAGTTGGAAGTTGCCTGTTGGTTTTTTTTTAGTAAATGGAATTTCCGGTGAACAAAGGGCAAATTTGGTATGTAAATGTTTGGAAAAGATTCATCTTACGGGTATTGATGTGGTGTCTTTAACGTTTGATGGGTGTCCGGCAAACATTTCTATGGCCAAAATTTTAGGCTGTTCGTTCGATCCTACACAATTAAAAACTTTTTTCGAACATCCAACTACTAAAGAAGATGTTTGCATATTTTTAGATGCGTGCCACATGATAAAATTAGTTCGAAACGCTTTTCAAGCCAAAAAAGTAATAGTTGATGAAAATAAGATTGAAGCCAAATGGAATCATTTGGAAAGCTTAAATCAAATGCAAAATGAAAAAATATTACATTTTGCGAACAAATTGAGGCCGATACATATAAATTTTCAAAATCAAAAAATGAAAGTTAAATTAGCAACACAGTTGTTCAGTGAGAGCGTTGCTGACTCTCTAATTTTATGCCGTAGTTATTTGAATTTGCCTGAGTTCAAAAATGTTAACGGCACCGTCCGATTTTTGAAAATGATAAATGATTTATTTGATGTCTTAAATTCAAGAAATTTGAAACAATTAGGTTTTAAAAAACCCTTAAACCCTGAAAATTTTAATAATCACCTTGCTTTTTTAAATAAAGCCAAAGAATACCTTATGGCACTTAAGTTCAACGATGGGCAAAATGCTATTTCGTCTAATAGAAAAACTGGTTTTATTGGATTCTGCATAGATATTGAGAGTACGGTTAAAATGTATAACAGTTTAGTAATAAATAAAAAGTTGCTAAATTTTTTACCACTCTATAAGTGCAGTCAAGATCACTTAGAACTATTCTTTGGGAATATTCGTTCTCACGGCGGATGCAATAATAATCCGACAAGTCGCCAATTTAAAGGCATTTATAAAAAAAACTTATTGCACATGGAACTGCGTGATTCTTTCAGCGGTAATTGCATTCCTTTAGATAATATTTCCATATTAACTAGTACATCGGCAATAAAAACGATAAATCAATCATCAAATAGGTATAGGGTCGAGGATTGTGAAAGTATTTCGGATGAAGAAAATGTTTCGGAAGATTTTGACAATTTTGATATGAATTTTGTATTTAATCCCGTTGATATCTCTTCGGATTCTGACCGACAGATCATAACTTATATAGGAGGATATGTTGTCAGATCCTTACGCAAAAAAATAATGTGCGAAACTTGTATCAGCTCATTACATTCAATAAACAAATCGTTCCAACATGTGTTGATTGCGCTTAAAGATAAAGGAGGTCTTGTCTATCCTTCTGATGATGTAGTCGCAATTTGTGTGAAGGCTGAATCGATCATAAAGACGATGTTGTCTGAAAGTGGAGGTAAAATGCTTCTTCCAAAATATGACAAAGCGACCATTGTCAGTAAAACTTTAAAAGCATTCATAGGTATTCCGATATTTAAGTCTTTGGAAGACCACATGCATGAACAGTTTCCAACATCGAACCATCTCATTAATTTACTTAAAGCAGTATTAGAAAAATATGTCGATATTAGAATTCATTACATTAGTAAGCAGTACGATCACATACCCGCCAAAAAGCGACAATTGTACAATAAGTTATTGCATTTTAAGGGACAGTAGGTTAACAGATTCTGGCTTTAAGTGGTTTTTATTAAATTTAAATGACCGAGGAGTTTTTTATAAATGTTTTTAAACTGCAGAGCATTCGAGTTATTATTATGACCTCCATGTGATCTTAAATTGCCGAAAAGGTACTCTATATGGTTTTGGCTTAATTTGTAACAAGCTAATTTTTTTACTTAATAGTCCTCAATTAAATTTTTGCATAAATATTTCAGACTTTGTATGCCCGCTATACTATTCCCAAGAAGCCTGTTTTGTACACACTTTGTTTTTCATTTTTTGTTATTTTAAATGTTTTGTTTTCTTTATTTATCCGTTTGGTTACAATAATTATTTTGTTAATTATAATTGTTTGGTTACTATAATTATTAAGTGTTAAGATAATCAGTGGCTCCACCTAAAAAAATCAATACGGTTTCTCGATTTCGAGAGTTTAAAACGTCAAAGAGATCATTCAAGATTTTAACAACTTGCAAGTGGCTTCTGAATCTTTGTATTACGCCATTTTTAACTCTTCTCTACAAAATTATATGACTGTAGTAGCACTTCGGCTTAGTAGTTGGGTTGCTAGATTGACCTTCATTATCTGTTTTCTGAAATAAAGTGTTGGTATGTTATTTCATGGGCGAAATTTAGGCCTTGCTCTTCTTGGGTCCTAATAACTTTTTCGAGAAATTCCCACCGCGCTACCTTGCCGTCTTTGTCGATAATTATTTTGTTTGGATTCCTGTGTAAATATATTCTTGTCTAACTTTATCATACGGTAAGCATCTAAAGTTGCACTAACCTCCCGCACATCGGTTGTTGCAAATTGTGGTAAAGGAGCTAGCTCGTTGATTACAGCGGAAGTTTCAGCAGGATCAAGAACCAGTTCTGTTAAAGGAGAAACACTGATAGTATCTCTCTTCACGTGACACTTATTTTATTATGCTTTTATAACTTTTAAATTGTTATTAATGTCTCCTGTACTTATCCATCCTTTGTTCGAGCATTCTAATTTTTTTTTAAATTTTGTTATCACTGTAATTACAGTTTTTATTAGATTAATAACGATCACTTCTTTCCTAAAACTCAAACACCAGCTTACATCAAGAAAAAATATAAAAATGCATACACTGCAAGTCTGTTGATTATTTAAAATATGTTTTAAAAAATAATAGTAACTAATATATATTTTTTTAATCTACACGTATCAATCATTATCTTGTTTCATAATCTTTTTTTTTAATTAAGTAAACGCTGAGGAAGTGAGCATTGCTCAGGAAATATGTCGGTTTTTTATAAACAATAAACGTGGTTAAAACTAAGAAAATTATTAATTATGAAAAAGAAATTCGTTCAGCAAATAATACGTAATGGGCTATTATATTTTGTGCTTAAAATACGAAAAAAAAAACTGAGAAACGTTATTTAATTAAAAAATAAATTAAATAATGAGCCCATTACCAGTTCGGCCCTTCCCTGTAAAGCGTTTACCCTCCCCCCGCTTGCTGAGCGGTAACCCCGTTTCTATCCCCACTCCCCGCCTCCGAAAAATGGAGAGAGCTACACTGGTTCTGGCGGTATAATAGGATCCGAACTGTTTATGCCGCTTCCATAGAATTATAGTTCCATGTTTAAAATAGAGCAAAAATCTCTCGACAAAAGCCTAATGGGCTCTCCTCACGTCACTAAATGTAGTGACTGCGGCAGTGACTGCAGAGAGGGTGGAGTTGAGCGAACTAGCGCTGTCTCGTTTGTTAAAGGGCCGCTAGTCACTGCCGTCACTGCCGCAGTCACTACATGTAGTGTCGTGTGTAGAGCCCATAGGTGGAGTTGAGCGAACTAGCGCTGTCTCGTTCTAGCGGCCCTTTAACAAACGAGACAGCGCTAGTTCGCTCAACTCCACCTATGGGTTCTAGCGGCCCTTTAACAAACGAGACAGCGCTAGTTCGCTCAACTCCACCTATGGGCTCTACACACGACACTATATGTAGTGACTGCGGCAGTGACTGCAGAGAGGGTGGAGTTGAGCGAACTAGCGCTGTCTCGTTCTAGCGGCCCTTTAACAAACTGCAGTCACTGCCGCAGTCACTACATGTAGTGTCGTGTGTAGAGCCCATAAGTCGCAATTTCAGAAACACGGTGAATTTTTTCAAACCTAAAATGTGTTACATAACAGAACAAAATGCGTTTTTAATCAATTTCGGAGTGTGCTTTGCAATTTTTTCTGTAGAGGGAATGTCACAAAATTACCGTTCGGTCCCAAAAAATGTATAAATATTATCTTCAAAAATAATATAGGTATATTTTTTTAGAAACTTAAAGCAAAAAACATAAACTTTAAGAGAAATGTGTTGTACCTAACTCGGTAGAAATTCAGAATGCGGGGCTTGAAAGAAACCCATGAACAAATATATATCTAGGTATATAGCGAACCATAAAATAAATTTAAAATTACCAAATTCCCTTATAATTCAACACCAATAAAAAAATTTACACGTGAGGTGTAGTAGGTAAGGCAAAATCCACTGCACCGAGCACAACACGAAGGTCAACCAATATTATTTGATGGTCATTTTAGAAAACTAATAAAACAATCTTATTCGTATATTAGTATATATACGTGTATAAAATTATGAAGCGTTTATTCTTAATCTTGGCCGTGACATTAATCACACCGTTAAAATGATTTATTTATATTATTTAATAGGCCACAAACCAGTTACCATTATTTTGATTGTTGATTTTCGTACATATTGTAAAAAATATTACATGTGTTCTGTTACGTTCAACTAATCATACAAGTATTTTATTTATTAATAATGTTTATACAGAAACATTTTAATTAATTTTATAATGACGTCACTGCCAAGTCGGAAATTTGAAGGTTTTTTTACCTGATAAATAATGGACATAGCAAGATTTTATTCAGAAATTTTGGTTAAATTTAGATTCATATAATCATCATTATAATTTTCAGCGAGGATGGAAATGGAAAATTATGTTTTTCCTGAGCGATGAAATCAGTAAAACGTTAACTATTATAACCACGGCGATGTGTATAGATTGAAACTAATCTCTGTATATAATTGAGATAATAATGGTGAAATTTGTGTTTCAAATCATTAAAAATATATTTGGGAAGTGTGTCACGATTCATGATAATGTAATACACACACCTATACACAAACCAACTGTCATACTGACTGAAAAGCAAAATAACGAGATATGTTTTGTTGTTGCAAAACTGAGCTAAAGTTCTACCATTTTTTTTAAAAGTCAAGCTATGTAAAAAAATGTCGATTATGCCTTTTAATTACAATCTTTTTTGTATTAACGCGCTCCCTGTAATACAGGGTGCGGCAGGGAAACTTGCTGATTTGAAAAGTCAATAAAAGAAAAAGTACTTTATATATCGATTTAATTCTTTACGTATCGTATAGTTCACATTCTGAATTTTTGTTTTAAATAGTTTTAAAAATGACATCGGGCAAATGACGGCCCTCATTAGTGATCACTGATCTACCCTAGATTTGAAGTTTCCCTCCTCTCTTTCGAGCATATCGACGGGAATGTTGGTGATGGCTCAAGGAGATAAGGCGCTCGTGGATGTGTTCCCTCAAAAGCTCCGTCCAGCTGGAACCATACGTCCCCAAGTTCCACTTCTTCAAGTTGTGGAAGAAAAAATGAGGAAGAAGAAAAAAGAGTGCGCAAAAACGACTCCCTCACCCTCTCGAAGTTTTCTGGAGTTCTGGAAGTCCGTTGACCTCCTGGGCCTTCTCTTGCCACACTCTCACTTTCCTTGAATGTGTCCACCCACGAAACAATTGATTGCCGCCTAGGAACGGGACCCGCGGGATGAATATTGAACCGAGTACGGAAGGCACATTGGGTGGCGACCACCGAATGACCGTTAGAAAAGTAGGCCTCGACGGCAAACGCCCGCTGTTCATTTGCCCAACGCATGACAACAACTGGCTTGTGGTGTAACAAAACTTCAGGACCCCTTCTTTCCCATGAAACCCTCCCCACTCTTTTCTGACCACGCCTCGCTCGTCGGCGTCCAATTCAAATCAGCAAGTTTCCCTACCGCACCCTGTACTATATTTTACATGCTTGCTTTCGAAAATGAAAACAATGCAAGGATTTCCACTGTTACTTATTACTTGATATTAGTTTATTAATCTATGGATTATTCAATATAAGAAAACTAGTGTCCGACCGAAACAGGACTTTCTACTGAAACTGAAACCGAAACTTTTTTAGACATGTTAAATATCTATTTTTTACTGAAATTTGGCTTATTTTTTACACTTATATAGACAGTTAACACGTATTAAACGAAATTAAAAAAAACAATAATTGAAGTATGTGAAAAAATACACACTTTTTAATATTACTGCTATAAAACAAACAAAAATTACATAAATTATCAAAACATGTTAACTACTTCTTGGAACAAAAATTTGTCAATAATCAACACTTACCTTATAAATAAAGAACCTCATTAATTGAGTATTTTAATTTAATTACGTTTACAACCAGAAAATTCTTATAACACGTGTTAAATGAAATAAAAGAACAATAAATGAAGTAATATGATTTTTTTTTGTATTACTGCTCTAAAACAAACAAAAATTATAAAAATTAACAAACATGTTATCTACTTCTTGGAACAAAAATTTGTTAATAATCAACACTTACAGTATAAAGGAAGGACCTCGTTAATTGAGTATATTAATTTTAATTGCGTTTGCAATCGCAACGACTAAATCACAACGACTAAATTGAACATATATTGAGATCTTTTGCATAGTTTCGGTTCGATTTTCTGCCGAAACCGAAACTGATGCCGAACCTATATTTTCTTGCCGAAACCGAACCTTCGGTCGGTCACTAAAGAAAACCTTGGAAGATCGGAACAAATAACGGCATGTTTTAAAAGGCCGTAGTATATGATTTTATCGTGATATGATGGCCTTCCAAAAAAGCAAATTAATCGACTAAAAACGTATCCATAAATATCTTAGACGTAATCCATATCTTCAACTTCAAAAAGAACAACACTTTATTCAATTATATCGCCTATTTTCCTTGAAGAAATTAAATGTTTTATCAATCATTATTAATGTTCGATTATTAATTTTATTAACCACCTTGCAAGAACGAGGCCACAAAAATAAGAAAATAATTTGCAGATCATAAAAATCCTTGACATCGCTTCCATATTCTGTAGGTTGTTTTCAATATCATTGATCTTATTAATCTGTCTTGAATTTAATAATATTTCAAATAAATCTATTATAATTCCGTTAATAGGCTACATTATTATATAAGGATACTCTCAACACACACGTGATCTTTTTTTTAAATTTAAAAATAGCTAAATATATTCTTTATTATTTTACGATAATCAGATATATAACACACATTATGTATAGATATTGTACATTATGTTATGTTTAAGGTTTTCACAAGGTGTAAGATGTAAAACAATTGCCTCGGTTTACCCGCGTAACATAGTCCTGAAAAGGACTTTTTAACTCCTGAGTTTCGGACAGATCTCACTGTCCATCTTCAGAGGCCTTATGTCTTGGGTTTTTGTCTCAAACTGATAGCTTTCACATGTCTGTTCGGTCCGTCCGAAACGTCGGGAGTTAAAAAGTCCTTTTCAGGACTACGTTACGCGAGTAAACCGAGAAAATTGTTTTACATTATACATTATGTATATATGTGACATACATTATATTATTGTGAATTATACTGCAAAACTTCTACAGAGGCCGCCATAATTACCTTTTTCGTTTAGTTCACTGTTGATTTAAAATGGTACAAAAGAAGTCGACCTCAATTGTAACAATTGATTTTTTAATATACATGAGACTAATGCACTCACCTACTGACTTACATATATATTTATTTTTTAAACAATTTGTCTATAGGTTAAAAATTGCACAGTCATGTTTGAGAAAGTATAATCCATTATAATGTTTGCATTACAATTTGGGAGGCGGTTATGGGTACCGCCGCCTCGGGAACCATTTATTGGATAACCAACACCCCTGCTGTAAGTCATCCCATGTTGTCCGCTACGTTTGATGACTTAGAAGGGGTGCCCGGGTTCATGGGGTGAGGTTCGTCTAGGACTTGGTGACGAATACATTTGCCGTGGCGGGCCGGATCGGGAGAGACCGGTTGATGGAGACCTAACCTAGACCTCTACAGCCGAATTATCGTGACCCATCGCGTTGTACCGCAGTGGGAGGGATGAATTCATACATCCTCGACACAGCGCCCTTGAGGTGATTTTTCACAAAAACGGCGCTTTATAAATTATCCCATTATTATTATTGACCACAGATTCTTACCCACCCCTCATACTCCTCTCCTTCCTTTCCCCAAAAAGACGCTCCACACAGCATGCCCAAAGATGACATGATGATGTATGGAGCTATTGTAAAAAAAAATCGATAAGAAAACTTTGTAAAATGATAGTAGGTAGGTACGTATCTTCCAAATGCTAAATATTATTTTGGATTTCGAAAGTTAAAGAAACACTACTTGACAAAGTACTTCTCATCTAGGTCACTGTGCAGAATAAACGACATTAAAAAACATTCAAACGTTCTCGTTTTAACTTAATCAGAAAAGATGAAAATTCTCGAAACTCACGAAAACATCTTCGAATAGCTGAAATCACATTAAATAACATGTGCAAAGTGGAGGACTTACATAGCTTGAAGAGGGTAGGTTCCTCGAATGATGCTTGTGACCAATTTAATAACTGGATTACTGCTAACTATACCTCAGAAGTCAAAGGTTTTTACTGATTGTTTTAAGATTGTTCAAGAGAGAGGAAATTGTTAAGTGAACAAACCGTCATACTGGATGATAAAGCCTTTGTAATATTTAAGGTTTTTTCATAACAAGACAAAGAACTATTGTTAGTTCACAGTATACTGTCAATGTTGACATGGCCTCTGAACAATAGCTAAATTTGACGTTTGTGCAACGTGAGGACATCCGTTTTAAAACAACCGTCGTTATATCTCTGTGAAAAATATTTAAATTATAAAAGGTCGTTAAACATACTTTTCGTGAGAAGGTGGACAGCCTACATGTGACTTCTCAAGGTCCAGAAAAATATCTCGTTGAGGAAAAAACAAATGTTTTTGTCATGCGATTAAATTTGTACCCCACTACCTTGGTCAAAAAATACGAACATAATGTTGCAATCATGTGGTTATCGAATTTCATGGTTCTGTGATCGGGCTCATAATGCGTCCGTTTTATGGAGTGGTTGTATGTTATTTCAATTTTAATTGTTAGGAGTGGAGAACTAACCTAAAAATGGGAAATATTTAATTGTAGCTAAATAATTATTATTGGTTACGCTTTAAGGTGGGTCATTTAAAAAAAAAGTTATTTTTAAATTCTTAGAGCGATAAAGGGTGCCAAATGGGTTCAAAACGACGCGACGTGTTCAAAAATTTTCAAATTGATACGATCTTCTTCCTCCGGATTCACTTCAAAGTTTTGAAAATTTTCATTGTAAGGGGTTATTTCTAGTATATATAAAAGTTACTTTGAATCCTTTAAACCATATTTTTTGTAATCTTCTATAGCAAACGTAGTATATTTTTGCGAAATCATTTACAAAAAGTCCTAAGATTGAGTCTCGCAAAATAATGCCGAAATTTGAGAGTAAGAAGGATTTTGCTGGTATTTGAATACGCTGCCTTGAGATAATTTGAATCATATGGCCACTCCAAGTGGTTCGCTACGTTTGGTGACTTAGCAGGGGTGCCCGGGTTCATGGGGTGAGGTTTGTCTAGGTCTTGGTGGCGGATTCGTTTGCACAACCACTGCGTGGCGGGCTGGATTGGAGGAGACTGATTGAGGGAGGCCTTTTGACCTCTCCAGCTGGATTCTCCTGACCCTTCGCCTTGCACCGCAGTGTGAGGAATAAATTCATACGTCCATCACTCCTGGCCACACTGACCCCCAGATTCCTACCCACCCCTCATAACTTTTTCCTTCCCATATCTTCTTCTCCTTCCTTTCCCTCAAAAAACCCTCCACACAGCATCCTCAAAGATGACGTAGGCCCCTAGGGAAATTGTTTTCCTCTGTGCCTCCTGTGTGGAGCAAATGAAAAACAAAATATATGTATATTTATCTTTTTTAATAAATAAATCATAATATTTCCTCTATTTCGTGTTCAAAATAGTTCAGTTTTAACTGTTTATCTAACATTTTTTTAAGATTTAACAAGGGTGGGTTTTTCTCTATTATGTGAAATTCCAAAGTCATTCCGGAGAAAGAAGATGATAACCAAATATTATTAAAAAAATTACGTGATTTTATATCTCCATTTAACACCCTTTTATCACTATTAGACAAATCAATACAAGAAAAAAAATCCCATGCAGTCGTGACCCACCCTCTTACGCATAAACATTTTAAAGGTCCTTAGCCCGTGTTTGGGCACTCCTATCAAGTTTAACAACGCCACACCTATTAATGTTTCTAAAATTAATGTTCTAAAAGTGAAAATTAATAATCTCACGCTGCGCGCTAATCATGTTTAACCTTCCGCCTCAAAATTGTATGCGTCTGTCCCATGATAGTTGATCCGCTGACAGTTGAACCCCCGGAATACTTAAATAAAAATTGCAGTCGGTTTAGGTATACCTAATTACACTAAATATAACTAAGTGAAGGGATGTGCAGATTTGACGTACCGCCGAATAAAAAAACCATAAAACTTATTTTCATTCAAATGCATCGAGGAAATATCTGCTTCTCTATATACTGTGTACAAACAAATCGACACGTTTTCAAATCACAAATTCGTTTGATATTCATACCAACTTATTGTTAAGGGTATTTTTGAAGTAGCTTTTACGTTTGAAATTGGTATATAATGCACAAAAAAATATAATTTTACTAGCTGACCCGACAAACGTTGTTCTGCCATATAAATTAATTCTAGTGAATATTTTGGTTGTTAAATAAAAAATAACGAAGTGTAGGTGTGTGGGGATGGGATCTATGACATAAAGAGGAATGGAGCATTGTAGATTGTAGACGATGACCGCAGATAAAAACAAACAAAAAAATACCAACTAAAGTAGGAAAATGAAATAAAGAAAATCAATATGAATTTCGAAGAGCGATTGAGTATTCGATATTTTTTGTCAGTCCGTCCTTAGCCAACAGAAATAAGCTCGGTGGTTTGCCCACGCAAGAAAATGATGCCGAATGAAATATCAAAATGACGCGACGCTTCACGTGAATGTCTTGCGCATGTGTGGATGAAAGTTCGATGAGGCAGGCGTAGCGCCATCTGTCATTCAACGATATAAATAATTTCATTCTGTTTTTTTTTTTTTTTTTTTTATTTCTTCGGCCGATACTTCTTTTCCAATTACTTTATTTATCTCTTCGGTTAATTTTTCTGCATCTTTTTTTTTTGGCAAGAAATCACTAATTTTTGTTCTCGGATCTTTTTTACTCCATTTACTCCAACTTTTATTTTTGTTAAATTAATATTTTTTTAAATTTTTATTTTTATGTCCTCGGCCTTCAAGGTGTTTTTTGAGGTAATTAAAATGGCGTATTTTTGTTCAGCATTATATGAAGTTCCTACGAAGTTTTTATTGTTATTTAGCGCACTTGCGTATGATTTTTTGTTATTTTGATGGATTTCTTCAAGTTTCTGTGTGTAGTGATGATTATTTTTAATATTAATTTCTTGTAATTCTATGATCTTCTTTTGTAGACTAATTAGTTCGTGTTGAATTTTTTCTTCCAGTGATACAATATTTGGTTCCAGGGTTAATTTTATTTTTGAGTCTTTCACTGAAGTAATCTTATTAACTAAGTCTTTAATATTTTTAAAAATTTCTTCGGTTTCCATATTAAATGAATGGAATCGCCCAGGTGGGCGAGTTATAAATGTGAGTAACTATATTTATTGTTTTACTTCTTACAAAAATAACGCGACTGTACTCGAATGAAATGTTTGAAATACGTTTGTTAAATTTGTTCATACAAAAATACTAAAATCGCTATTAAAAAATCGGAGGGTGGAGGTGGGAGGGTTAAAATTGGGGGTTATAGGTATTTTTGATGCCAAATAATAAAAAATAAAAAATTGGCAAAATAATTACAATTTTTTTTCTGGATAGGGGCACCCAAATCACCTTGTGGTTTGAAATATACCTTAAAACTTATTCTCATACCTACCAAATATAACTACATTAAAAAAAAATCATAAAAATCGGTCAAGCCGTTTCGGAGGAGTGCGACCACAAACACCGTGACACGATATTTTTATGTATAAGACTAGCAGACCCGGCCACACGTTGCTGTGGCTAACGAAACACAACGCCATTACCCAACCTTTATAAAATCCACGCCACCCGTTTGCGAGCTGCCCGCTGCCTGAATGAATATTTGAATTTCTCGGTTTTTCTCTACTATAAGAAGCGTGTATTATACATATAAACCTTCGTCTTGAATCACTCTATCTATTGGTGAAAACCGCATGAAAACCCGTTGCGTAGTTTAAAAGATCTATGCGCACATACATTTTGAGCGACTTCATTTTATACTATGTAATGATGATGGTGATGATAATGATAATAAATATCAATTATTATAAGCATATTAGATTTGTCAAAGAAGGCATATTAGATTTGTCAAAGAATTTATATATATATAAAAATGCAAAAATCGGTAATTTTAAATACATGTAAGATTACAAAAGATTTTTTAAATATTTATATTGAGGGATCAGTAGGATTTATAGGTTCAATTAGGAATTCCACAGATCCGAACCCTCTGATATGAAAATATCTGGAGTCGGTGAATTATTTTCCCATCTGGTCTCTGGTAGGTTGACATGTTGTTCTTGTATTGTTTTGTAATTATAATACTTATATAGTGCAATTGCATAACGTGGATTGACCAGATGATCATTTGGGAAGTGTGTGAAAGGGTTTAGTTTTTCCTGTGGGGAAAATTAAACCCGGACATTTAAATCTGGTGCGTAATAAAAATCAGCCTGAAACACACATCTACATTGAAAAAATCTTCCGATAAAAGATAGGCAAGTATCTATAGATGAGTGTTTCAGGCTGATAATTATTGCTTATAATAATTGTTACCCTTTGTGCTATGCATAAAAATCTTGTCTTAAACGTTAGTTTATCAATTAAAAAATAATACCTAATAATAAATATCATTTCGGGAGGTTATTTGTCGGCGGATCAACTATATACGTCGACCATTCGAGAATACAATACATTGCATTCCAGGCTGTAGAAAGGTGAAATAACATGGGTTATAATTTTTTTACGAAATTATTCGTATTTTTCACTCAGAAAGACGTAAAGTGACGTAAGTATATAAGTTAATATTTTTTATGGGTAGCTTATTAAACCAATTAAGTTTTTAATACCTAACACGATCTCAAAATCCGTAGTCTGAGCTGTAAGCTAGAATCCATAGGTATACATTTCGTGCTCTGAGGGCTTAGTATAAATATGCCAATCGTCATAATGCGAGTTATGCAAATACATACATATATCGATCGTTCAGTTGATTAGTCAGACATCTCCAAATACTGAGTTTGCGATATTAAGGAATACAATATTCTATGATCATCGTTAATCAAATATTATTTACACATGTGTTTTTTTTTACATTAACTCCACACAGGAGGCCCTGAGAAAAATAATTTCCCTCAGAGCCTATGTCATCTGGGATGCTGTGTTGAGGGTCTTTTTGAGGAGAGGAAGGAATGAACATTCGTCTTGAAGAGACCCATGTTGTAGGAAGGAGGAAACACGGAGTTTTACATATTAAATATGCTTAAGGCTCTTCAACCGGGCCCGAAAAGAAGAAGATGGAGAGATACGAAATTACGAATGTTAGAGGAGAGCGCTAACATTTACAGCGACAGACTTTATGCGAAAATTGCGAAAATGTTTAAAACACAACTCGTTTAAAATAGAGCAAAAATCTCGCGGGCATTATCTTAAACAGCAATGTAAAATTTTATTGTAAAATAACTGAAACAAACGTGTTTATAATAATTTTTGGAGCATACTTTGCGATTTTTTTCTATCGAGGAAATTTTATATAATTTGCGTTTCGGCGCGGGCAAAGTCTAGATCAGGGGTGCTAAAACTTGAACTGCTGGCGATCTACTTTAATATTCTTATACTTTGATCGATCGACTCTGACAGGCTGAAGCGCCGGGGGGTGGGGAGGGGGGTAGAAATTCTTTTTTATTGCGACCTCATTTTATGCCGATTATCACATGTGCCGAGTATTCTTCCAATAAATTAAAACTACACGCAGAACAAAAGAATGTTTTTTTTTTTTAATTCTGGCAGTATGCAAATAGTCTACAACTAGATTTTTATAACCGCACTTCGAATAAGATAATTTCCTTCGAAAAGTGTTAGCAGATGAATCCACAACTCGAATTTTACATTGTGAACACAAATATGGTTTAAATTAAATCTGTATGCGGCGAATTAAAACTAAACTCAGAACATGTATATATTTTTTTTGTTCTGGCAGCACATGCATAGTCTGCTAGTCTGCAACAAAAATTTTATAACTGCACTTCGAATAAGATAATATTTTCCTTCGAAATGTGTCTGATAAAAACTGTGAATAGATCTATTTACGTCGGCAATTTTTTCTTGAGATCGGCTCAAAGAGCACTCGCGATCGACAGGTAGATCGCGATCTACCGTTTGAGCATCACTGGTCTAGATATTATCCGTGTTTAAGGGAAATATATAATAAATCAGTAGAAATCCGGGTTGCGGGCCCTTAAAATAACTACGGGAGGCATAACGGTCCGGTAAATTACTATGACATTTTGAAATATCCTTATAATGAACCAGTGTTTACGTGTGACTGCAAACTGCAAACTCAACTCAAATTTCGATTTTTCAGAGATGTCTGACTAATCAACTCGATGATCGATATGCTGAAACTCTTGAGAGAAAGTGCGAATGTTGGTTAAAGTTTTCACAAAACTTTACATCATTTTATTAATTTCATTTAATTTTCTTTAAAAAATATATGTTAAACTGAATATATTTATGTTAATCATTTCGCGGTAAAGGTAAAGCTATACAATAATGTAGTGTCAAAACGGTTCACTGCCAACTTAACTCAACACTTCGTTGAAAAGTCATTAAAAACTATGAAAAAAATAATTTCAAATAACCCGTAATAACCTAACTAACTAATCAACCATCACGCTGTTTCCCCGCAGGTGTAGGCAGTGAGGACAGACCGCCAAACAACTCGGTGTTGCTCACATTCATACATCGTCTCATACATACCGTTCTATTATTCTGACTTTTGACATGGCCCGACTCAAGTATAATGAGATAGTTCAAGTATAGTTCACTGAGAATGTTGGGTTTCGTCCTACGCACTGCGAGAAACTTCAGAGACAACCGGGTTCTCACAGTACTATACAATGCTTTGGTTAGGAGTAGACTTGAGGGTGGGTCGGTGGTTTGGAGCCCACACCAAGTGAAGTATTCCCTCATGTTGGGGAGGGTTCAGAAAAAATTTCTGAGATTTCTTTACCTGAGGAAGTATGGCTACTATCCGTGGCTCTATCGTACCCACTTTCTCTTGGGCATGCTTGGTGTGAACCTTCTACGGGTCAGAAGGGATGCACTCATTGTAACACATTTCTTCAGACTGATTCGTAGAAGGTTCGAAAACTCGGCTATCATGGAGAGCATTAGTTTCTATGTTCCCGATGGTTATCTCCGTCATCGACAGCATAGACTGTTTTATCTCCCGGCTTGCAGAACTAACTTGCCAATGGTTATGCCAGTCGGGAGAGCAATCTTGCTGTTGAACAGAATTAATTCGGATATCGACATATTTAGCGTCAGTGAAGCTGCTTTTAAAAGGCAAGCTCAATTAATGCTTATATAGTTTTTTTTTGCCTACCATTTATATTTATGTTTAATGTAATGCTGTTACAAATATATTTAAAAAACGCATTAAAATTTTAAATTTTGTAATGTTTTTGAAAGAATAAATAAATTGAATTGAAAAAAAGTATAGATATGATTCCCTTCGATTCGATCGTGCCATGTCTTCCTCGGGCATCCCCGACTTCTTCTACCATTCACATATGCGTCATATATTATTCTTATACTTTCTTTGTCCATTCGCTCTACATGCCCAAACCATTTGAGGGTCCTTTTCTTAATCTTACTAATGCTTACATCAGCCTTACATTCTTTGTGAATATCCACATTTCTCACACGATCAAACATGATTTTAACATACATAAGCCTCAGGGATCTCATTTCAACAGCATTCAGTTTACTTTCATCCTTCCTCTGCCAGTTCCATGCCTCACTGCCATACATCAGGATAGGTACCATGACTCCATTGTGGACTGCTAGCTTCGCTTCTTTTGACAATTTTTTATTAGCGCCAACGGCATTCAGTCATCCAGTAATGGAGTTACCGGCGTTCACCCTTCTTCCAATATCCCTATCAATAACCCTAACCTAAAGTAACCTATTTAACCATTTTTTATCACACTTTTAATTACTTTTATGAAGAGATTTTGCGTTGATTTCATTCTGAATTGTCAAGTCATCGTCAGATAATACCAGCAGATTCGAGTAAAAAATACGTCTTTTATGCCGGCGTAACCGTGACCGTAAAAAACCGTGTTAACATAGTAAAACTATAGTAATACGCCGGTTTCTGAGTGGGTAATATTAATGAGAGTCTTGTGAAACTGTATTTAATTGTTTTTACCGTGAAAATCCCTTTCTTGTTGACTCAATAATCATAAACAGGTTTATACAGATGAAGGTCGAGCACATCATTGTGAATAAGTAAGTGCACGTTATTTCTCGTAAGTGGGCCCAAAGGTAACCACCTACTACTACTCATGTCACTGGCAGCCCGTCTCCTTTTTAAAACGGTAAGTACGTTTATATGGTACGAATGATTTTTGAAGTGAAACTTCTTAGCTTTAGAGTGATTTTAAATTCGGATGAAACGGAAATGACGCACTACTGCACCTGCGAAGCATCAAACTGCGCTCAAGGCTCCTTTGGTTGATATATAAAACGGAAACGAGGATAGGTCTGCGATCATTGGACGTTTGTTTTTTTACGGATCGTCGGAATATGATGCGTTAATTCGCGCCTCGCCGAGCGCGTCCCATAGCGGTTTTAGTGCGTCGCAAATCTCAGCGGCCAGAGAAATCCAGTGTTCGAATCCTACGAAATCGAAAAAAAAACTTTTTTTTTGAAAATGAATATTCAATCTTCAAACCAATTTAAAATAAACAGGCAAGAGGAAGCGACATCTAGCGACTTTCTAGTTTCACTCCTATCGCGCGTGAATTACACACTCTAATTTTTTTTTAAAGAAAGACAAACATTCCCGGGTTAGGTTCGAATAACCCGACAATATTAAAAATCTCCTACTACCACCACAGTAAGCCGAAAATGTTGGTTGACTCGTTACGGAGGACTTAGCTAGTCGAGGAATCGAACACGGAACGCCGGGTTTGACCCAAACGCGATGCCCACTCAATCACTGACCGGTCACAAAATCGAATCGATAGTAGATATTTTATACACATTTGAATTTTAACTATCAAAGGGATCTCCACAGTAACCTAAACAAACAAAATGACAGCGCACGTCAAAAAATTAGTTTTAGTTACCAAGCAACTATTTGTTTTGCTTTTCGTCTGGATAATAAACATATAATAAATAATTTCATAACGCCAGAGCTTATTCATAACATGAGAGCCTACCATTATCTGTAGTCTATTTAACTTGCATGTAATGTAGCTTTCTATTAGTGAAATATTTTTTTAAATCCTTTAAGTAGATATTTTTTGCGAGAAAGAGTAACAAACACACATACATTAATACATCCATACAAACTTTCACGTTCTTAATATTAGTAAGATTTTTCTCTGTTAAATTTAATTATCATCATTTCCTGCGAGCCGTCACTGGATTAATATTTTTATGCACGCTGTTACGATGCTATGCGTTTTGGTTTAGTCACGTTTTGACATCTGTGGTTTGAGTTGATTTAGTCGACATCCCTGCTTGTCAACTTTTAACGTGATCGGCGCTAGTAGTTTTAACCGCAGACATTTCCCATGAATTCATAATAGCCACTAATACAGTAATACACACAATATTGCGCGAATATAGGTAGGTTTATCCTAATACAGTTATAAACCTTCCTGTCCGTGGCTTGGAACTGGACGGAATGCAGTAGATGTTGGGTTAAATCCGTAATGAGCCTGATATCTTTTTGTATGACCAATTTATGAAGTACTTATGTAATATTAATAATTATAACACAATTGTTGGTAAAATGTTATTTATTTACAGTAAGTTCACAGATCACATATAGTAAAAATAGTCACAATGTATCAATTCACAATAATAATAATTAACTGAGCAAGGGATCGGAGGGAACCTTGCTGTTTAGTCTTTGGGAACAACAAAACTGACTGTGGTTCTGCTTAGGGGGTCGTACCATAGGACGAAGCGCAACTAAGGCAGCAGTCGGGGTCTGGTTGGTGCTTTACTTATGGTAGTAGAATACTCCTTAGAGGGTCGTGCCAAAGGACGAAGCGCAACTAAGAGAGCGTACTAGTCAAGAGCGAGCTACAGACGAACTGGTTTAATTTAGGGCTCGCAGCTCTTTATATAGGCCATTCCTTGTTGCGGGGCGTGGTTTATGTAGCGACTCGAGAGTAGGAAATGCGCAGAAGGCGTCTGCGCAGCCTGGTTCGCCTAGTTTTGGGTGAGCAGGATGGCGCTGTACGGGGGAAAGAGATGGTGTAGTGGCAAGCGTAAAAACGGCGCGCTACATAATTAGAATAAGTTGGTAGTATCGAGCATATGACTGACAAATGAATCAAAAATCAAGACGGGGTGAAAGCACGAAACGTTTAAATGAAGCAAACATTTGAGTGTAAAGGATAGAACTAATTTAATGTTTATTGATTAGATGAACAGTATCGAGAATTTACTGCCCGACCATGAACTGTTGATTACCTTGGAATAAATTAATGAAATACTTAAAACGAAAATTTGACATTGATTTTTACGCATGTGCGCATTCTTGAGCTGCCATAAAACTAGGTGATATTTATTTATTCATTCATTACATAATTTATTAGATATGAGAAAACTTTGACTGTCCAACTAGGGACAATTATAAATAAATATTATCAAGTGCAGATGACATAATAATTATAAGAATAATATTGCCACTTGCCACTCGGCCATGATTGCAGGTATTTTTTAAATTAATGAGAATTGTCGGAAGAATCTGCAAAACTGGAGAAATTTGAAGAAGGTTTTGGTCTAAAGCCCGCCTTTCACTGAGAGCGGAAAAGAGTTGAGCTGAGCCGGGGTTGGAGATGAGCGAAATAGCTTTGACCTTCCACTAAAAAAGAGTCGCTAAGAAGATAGATGTTTGCCTTCCACTGCCCATGCGAGAAATGAGCGAGGCGAGCGGAGCGATGTCAACGAAAAATGAGAAATAGTTTGGCCCTTCCATTGAAAACTAGTCATTGATTCTCCGTCTCGAAGTGAACAGAGTGATTTCTGTGATTTCAAGAACTGATTCTAGTGAGGATGATTTTTTTGAGCATATGGAATGAAGAAATGTTAGCTTAAAAAATGCAATGAAATTAAAAAAGGTTTTTTTTTGGACTTTCTTATTTTGGGCAATTTCATCTCAATTATGGTTTTCCAAGCCGCATCCTTTTTGTCGACATTACGACATTCTTTGCTAGTCGTATCCTATAAATACGAAATTTGGCGAACGGCTTCAATAAACACCTCCATCTCGACAAAAACGCAGGGAGGCAACTGAATTGGCTACAGGGCGCCATCCACTGCGAGCGGAAAAGAGTTGAGCGGAGCGGGGTGGGAGCTGAGCGAAATAGTTTCGACCTTCCATCAAAAAAGAGTCGCTTAGAAGATAGGTGTTTGCCTTCCACTGCCCGTGCGAGAAATGAGCGAAAAATGAGCGAAGCGAGCGGAGCGAAGTCAATGAAAAATGAGAAATAGTTTTGCCCTTCCATTAAAAACGAGTCAGTATCGCTTTGACGTTTGAAGTGAGCGAAGTGACTTTTGTCATGTCAAGTAGTGTGTTTTGTGATGCCTACTGATTCTAGTGAAGATGATTCTGACAGCATGTATGCAATGAAAAAAATGTTTGCAAATGTACATTTATAAAAGGAATTTCATCTAAAAAATAAATAAAAACTTTTTTACTTTCTTATTTCCGCCAATTTAGTCTCAATGATGGTTTTCTAAGCCGGATTCTTTTTGTCGACATTGCTACAATCTTTGCCAGTCGTAACCTATAAACATAATTGGCAAACCTCTTCAATAAACACCTTCGTCTCGACAAAAATGCAGTCGAGCCAACTGAATTGACGACAGTTTTTGAGCGGAGTCCGCTAGAAACTAGTCGGCGATGGTGTGCGCGAGCGGACTCGTTTGGACCTAGTTTAACTAGTTCGGTTCGTTCCGCTCACCTCGTCCTTGATGGAAGCACTTGTATGCAGTTAACGTTTGCGAGTCGAGCGGAGTTCGTACGGAGTCCGCTCCGCTCGCATTAGCGGAGCGGACTCGTTCGAACCTATTTTAACTCGTTTTGTCCGCTCCGCTCACCTTGTTCTTGATGGAAGCACTTGTATGCAGTTAACGTTTGCTAGTCGAGCGGGGTCCGTACGGAGTCCGCTCCGCTCGCAGTGGAAGGCGCCCTTACAGTTCTTGAGTGGAGTCCGCTAACTAGTCGGCGATGGTGTGCGCGAGCGGACTCTTTCGGACCTATTTTAATAAGTTGGGTCCGCTCCGCTCACCTCGTTCTTGATGGAAGCACTTGTATGCAGTTAACGTGTGCGAGTCGAGCGGAGTTCGTACGGAGTCCGCTCCGTTCGCGTTGGCGGAGCGGACTCGTTCGAACCTATTTAACTCGTTTAGTCCGCTCAGCTCATCTCGTTCTTGATGGAAGCACTTGTATGCAGTTGACGTTGGCTAGTTCCACTGCACTTGTATGCAGTTGACGCTCGCAGTGGAAGGCGGGCTTAACGTTGGACTTACGAAGTTGAAGTTAAACGAATCCGTATGATAACACACGAAGAACATACATATTTACATACAACGGTAAATATACGTCAAAGCTTAGGCAATAAAAAAATATTTACAAATTAAACATTTATTGTAAGATTAACTTCGATAAAAAGTTTATTAGAAAATTTGCAATCTTTAAAACCACAGTCAAACACGTGCAGTTGTTTGGAGTGGAAAATACCAACTGATGCAAGAAAGGTGAAGAGGATGAAAAGAATCCAATTCAACTATGGTGCCAA
This sequence comes from Limnephilus rhombicus, assembly GCA_929108145.2. Lineage (NCBI taxonomy): Eukaryota > Metazoa > Arthropoda > Insecta > Trichoptera > Limnephilidae > Limnephilus > Limnephilus rhombicus. Next base: position 44,236,412 of record OV815273.1, on the reverse strand, counting down.
ATGTCCCGCTCTGTTGGCAACAAGGCTCAGATACCTGGGAAGACTGGTCAGTGGTTGAGTGGGCATAGCGCTTGGGCCCCACCTGGGCGTCGCGTGTTCGATTCCTCGGCTTGCTAAGTCCTCCCTCACAACACAAGCAACATTTTCGGCTTTCTGTGGTGGTAGTTAGAGATTTTCAAACATTATTGGATTATTCGTAACCCGGGAATGTTTGTCTTTCTTTTAAAAGAAAAGAAAAAAAGACACATTGTGGAACCAGAAGATATAGCCACATATCCAATGACAACCCTGGTGAACTTTATAAAAGGCACGGGGTTACTGTTAAAGGCATAAGGTAAAATAGGAGATGGCACAATGTGTTTATGGTCTAAGTGCTCACAGGAACTATAAACCTACGCAAACCGTCTCTGCTTACGATAATAAAAAAGACTACAGACCATGGAACTACGATTGTACCATACTCTTAGCTACAGACCCACTAAACATTTTTACCTACGAACATAGTTATTATGACTTTATTAATATTCGCTATAAATTTAAAAATTTAATGGGAAGAACTGGTTTCGTGGGGTATTTACGTCCTTCAATATTATGTTAAAAATCTAATGTTTCTTATTCGTAAACGTCATAGAGTCGTAAATAAATGTTTATGTTCAAAGTCAACGAAATTAAATTCGGTGTTTATTTTGTACCTTGGTTAATTATTTTGTAGAATAACGTCCGCCTTTGTTCCAATATAATTAATTAACAGGACGTAGCGAAGTTTCACCTCACTGTAAATTTGTTTGCAAGTTCCGTTATTGGTTTCGAAAATCTGCTGCAGTCTTAGTTTGACCAGATGACTATCTTTGACTGAGCTTTTTAATGTTACGGTACACACCTGCATGAATAAAGTTAGAAAAAAATTATTGTCATTGAGATAGTGACGTTTCTTTAGTCAAATTATACATTTTCTTAATGGAAATTAAAAAAATTATTACGTTAAACATTATATTGCTCATAATTAAGTATTTATAAGTAATATTTAATTAAGATATTTGATTACCAACTTATAAACCTTATAATTCAGAGGAAATAAGATTTTTAAATAACAGAAAATTATAAACATACTTTTTGGACGTAAGGTTTCCTGTTCGCAGAACTATTAGTAGATTGTGTTCACAAAAATTTAAAATTTGTGAAACATCAAACAAAGCTAAACATTTTGTGTTGGTATGTAAGTAGGTTAGAGTTAAACGCCATATTATATTTAAGTAAAATGATAAGTATTTTTGTTTGTTTTTGGATATTATACTATTCGTAGATAACTCATAATATTGAATTGTACTGAAATTTGAAGGCATGTCTGTCAATAGGATCCACTATAAACGTGAGTACATTCTTTATAAATCGTATTTATGCAGTACCACCTATAATATTCCATCGGTATTAGTACTGTGCACTCTGCTTCATTGGATAATATTATTATTATGTATTTTACACACAAAAATTACAATAGACATATGTTTTCGAACTCGATTCGTCCGGTTATTAATGTGTAAGTAGTCAATTTTCTGAAAGAACGTGTAAAAAACCCGTGGAATAATTTAGAAAATAATGCTAATTCTCACTTATTCAGCTGCAATAAGCAACCAACTAATTAGTGGTTTTTCGGGATCTGAACTTAATGGTACTAATAATATGATGCAAATTGCGAAATGGAAGACTCAATGACGGTTTTATATATTTTTTTTAAACTTCATTTTTTCCAGTTTACATTGAACTTAATAAACACGTGTTAAATGTCAAGTCGCGGCTCGTTTCAGATTAATTGGATTAAAAATTAATTCTCATTTTTATACATGCTGTTATAGTTGTTAAATTATTTTTTAATTGCAAATTATAAACGCTTATACGTATCAAAGATATATACTCAATGTATTATGTTATATACTCAATGATTTAGAGATCCGCACAAGAGTCAATTAAATTCTATTTATTTTAAAAATAGTAACTGTTCAATAAATTAATAATTGCTTACTGTCCCAACTGTCCTCAACCGTCTGGAGCCAGATTTTTTTTTTTTACATTAACTCCACACAGGAGGCCCTGAGGAAAATAATTTCCCTGAGGGCCTATGTAATCTGCGATGCTGTGTGGACGATCTTTTTGAGGAGAGGAAGGAAGGTCTTGAAGAGACCCATGTTGTAGGAAGGAGGAAACACAGAGGCCGGCAAATCATTCCACAGCCGAGCTGTTGAACACAAGAACGAGTCGAAGAAACGACCTGTTCTCATGTGACAAATGTCAACTGTGTACAAATGTTGGGCACGCGTTTGGCGTGTTTCCCGACTATGCACCGGTGCCGAAGGGATCAATGATGCTAGTTCCTCGGAGCATCTTCCATTGTAATACCGGTAGAACAAGGATAGCATTCCCACCCGACGCCTGTGCTCTAAAGATTGCAATCCGTCTGTGAAGATGGGAGAATCTATTAAACGGACCGCCCGTTTCTGCACAGAGTCGAGGGTATTTTTCAGATATTTTGGAGCTCCAGACCAGAGGTGGCTGCCAAATTCAACCGTGGGGCGCACTTGTGATTTGTACAGGGTTAGCAGTTGTGTACTATTAAAGTATCTGCGGGCCCTGTACAGTACGCCCAGTTTTTGGGAGGCTAACTTTACTCTGGCTTCGATGGAGCCCCCATACCTGAGCTGGTCACTTAGGGTTACTATGACATCCCCAATTGGTTACGTTGTGAGGTTGAAAGTATTGGGAAGGTTAGGAGACTGAAAAATGAAGGTGGAGAAGTATCTGGCTATTCAGATCTGTTCACCAAATACGGCTAAAGCATTTTCAAGCAACGTTTTGATTCTGAATTGTGGTCTTTCAGCAGGGCAATAATGAAAGTATCTACCATTCTGAAAGGTGCCGCAAAAATACAATATAGTTATTTACAACAAAAAAAATGTTAAATAACACAAATTCATAAAAAAATTACATAAATATTAAAGTTTTTATTTTTAAAATAACGTCATTTAATGTACAAAAATGATTAATCATTTGATGATACTAACAACGAGTCAAAATCGAAGGGTTTTTGTAAACTGAATTGCTTTTACATTGTATGGGTAACGTAGCGAGAGTTAGAAACAATAAAAAAAACTGAGCATTGAATGTTTTGTGTATCGGTATACGCTTCTACCGGCGAGGAACATCCCTTGGTCTAGTTTACATCTACTTATTGTCACTAAAGAGGAAGAGGGATAACAAGTATATACAATGCTCATAAAATAATAATGTTAAGATGCTTGCAGAGTGTCCTATTCACACGCGTTCCAGTTCGATCGGAACAGGATATCGCGAGTGAAATAATCTAATTTTTTTATTATGTTCACGGTTTTCCTGTTGCAATTTGTTTATTTTACTTTTCATCGCATTTATTCATTGGACAAGGTATACTACTAATAAATATAGGATATAATGATGCCGACGATGATAATCTATCAATACATATATATGTAATTCAGTTCTAAAGATTGTCACATTCAGAAAACTATTTAAGTAACCTTCAGTATTTTAATAACAATGAAACGAAACAATATTCGGAATGCCGAAAAACAATCTACGAATTATGAACTGTGAAATAGCCATTAATTGTTTTATTTTTACTAAAGTCTAAACGAAAAACATTGTACAGAAGTTAGGAGTACTGATATGAAGTAACGTTTTGCTAATTTTCTTTATTTTAACTGAGGTTTTTTGTTTAAACCATATTTTTTATAAGGTAGGTACTAGGTACCTGTATGAGTATTTTTTTATCAGTTTTTGAAGCATTGTCAATTTTGTAATCTGTTAAGTATTGCCTCGTTATCTATTGTAACTACATAATTTATTTATTGCACACCTATTATCTACATTATTTATAGGCAGTGCTTTTGAGCAAATTGGCTAAGAACACAAAACAACACAATAAAACAAAAATATAACAAAAATAATAATTATTAGGATTAAGTGACATTTATGAAAGCAGGCATTAACGATATTAACGCTGAAACAATTATACATCAGAACATCAGGCTATCAGATAAAAAATTATCAAATAAAATTGCAAGAGAAAATTTAACATCTAAATCATCATTGAGGTTCTAGCACTTTTTATTATTATTACATCCCTTTACACGTACTTGCGATTAAAAGTTTGGGCAAATGTTTGAAATGAAAGTAAATCAAAAAATTTTTTTTTTTTAAATGCCATGGCAAGAATGTAAACCCGATCAACTGTTTGGAAGGCGAGTATGCTGATCATTACACCGCAACTATTGTGAGAACGGTGTCATAAATTAATTACAATATAATACTGAAGAATTGCGTATTTTAGAATTTTACAATGTTACTAATATTACAACTGAAATTATATTGTTTATTAATTAGATCAACAGAACAAAATTACAAAATCAAAACCGATTTAATTTTTAGTAAAGTTACCGAATTCCACACGAGTAATTAAAAAAAAATAAAACTTCATTTCAACTTAATTATTACTGGAAATATTTATTTAAGTCTAAGAAGATTTAAAACATGCCGAAAATGGGTTATTAGGTTCTTAATTTGGGTTATATAAATAATTTATGCGTCTTTCCTAACCTTCAAACTTAACTTTAATTGAGAAAAAATGGAACATCAATGCATCTATTATCATCTTCGTTTCTTTCGGTTCCATTACAACTCAGAATGAAACCAACTCAGAGCCACCTCAGAAAGGTCAGAAAAAATTATTTTAAAACAGCCGGTAACCCTAACCTAACTAAACCCATTTAACCATTTTTTTATATTTTTTTTATCACCACTCTTAATGACCTTTCTGAGGTGGTTCTGAGTCGGTTTCATTCTGAGTTGGCCGATCACCGTTTCTTTTAGTAATTAAGTTGAAACCAAGTGTAATTTTTAAAAAGTGTGCGCCAACTTTACCTAAATTGTAAAAAAATAATGTTTTTCTCCCTTTATTAGAATTTAGAAGCATTTTCTTAAATCACGTAAACATTTAGGTATAATAAGAAAGGAATTTTGATATAACTTTGTAAGATGCACTATAAAATGTATTATTTTGTAGGTGTTAATAAAATTATCTAACTAAATCAAAATATCACAACAAAGTCATAAACAGAATTTTAAAAATATAGCGTTTCTTTACCTTTTTAGGATATTCCAATTCTCTTACTTGAAAACTTTCAAAAATATGATATTAATCCAAAACACAAGGCACAAAACAACTTGATTTTAAATATAGGTTTAAACAAACCAACTGTTGACTCTATTCGATTTAGTTTAACGCGCGAGTTCCCACCGCGACGCTTGGCGGTAAACTGAATCAGTGAATCAAGCGTCTACTCTGAAGGCTATCGAAACAGACGCAAGCAGATTGACCGGGAACCACCGGCGGAATTAACAAGACCAATGGTAACCCGTCAGCTAATACTGTTAATGCTGAGGACCATGGAACTATGACCATACTCTTAGCTGAGGACGCTTCTAACTAGAACTCTGCTGAGTCATGGGGTGTTTACCTAGAGGCAAGCATGACAGGTGTACCAGGTGCCTACACCGTAAACAGCAGACGCTATCATGTTGTATTAAAGTTTTTTATTCAGCCTACTTGAGTTTTATCAATGTTTATAAATAATATACAATAACACTTGCACATTGCACAGGCTAGTGAGGTATTCACAAAACATTCGCACAGTTACTGATTATTTTACACTCTGCCATGTTTTAGATTAGCAACATTTTTGAAGTGAAATGTCTTTAGTACCGTTGTGATTTGAAACTCGATGAAACGGAAACGACACTAAAAAGAGACAAACACATACATCTATAGGATTTAGCGTGCGAGAGAATGAGTGAATGAAAACTTACCGCATTGGCCGCTTTGATTATGAGTTCACTTTTCAGGGCTCCTATTGGTTGAGATTGTATGGGTGAAAGTTTCACTTCTACCGCATGTGAACTGCACTCGATTTTTGTTGTTTTTTACCCGAGAACCGTATGTACTCCTGTGTACGGGCACAGAAATAAATAAATTTGGGAAGATTTATGGTTATTTAATGACTGAAATATTATCTACTATTTTGGAAATTTCATTCAATAGCACCATTCCTCTTGTCATGCTATGCTATGCTATGCTAGATCTTCTGTCCTGCCGTATAGTGTCTTGAACAAGTCGTGGTCACGACTGCGGCTGATGTTTTCGAGCACAGTTAAAGTTATGACTTATGACAAAGTTTTGGAAAGGTGTGTTGAGGTTTGGTAAGAGCAGGGCTGGGCAAAATACATGCTTTGCTGTAATTAAAATACAAATTACAAAATACTTTGTCGCGTGTATTTAAAATACGAAATACAAATACTTTCATGTCGTGTATTTGAAATACAAATTACAAAATACATTTGGTTTTGGTAGAACCTTTGGTTGCAATAAATTGTCGTAAGTACCCTGATCTAAGGATGCGTTTCCATAGAAGCAAAGCTGAGCAGAGTTAAACAGAGACATGCAAAAATTGACCAATCATATTGCTCAGAAGACACATCTCATCTCCGCTCCACTTGTAAAGTTTTGTGGTATAGGACCCAGGTGTTAGATAATAATAATTATTAATATAATAACATGACATTTGTATAGCGCAGTTTAGTGTTATTTCACTTCAAGTGCGCTCTACTGTAATTAACTTAAAAATAATCTAGTATTCAGTCAAATTATTCTTATAGTGCTTGATCTAATACTATGACACAAAAATGTACAATTCAAAGCAATGACGGAATTTGATTATCCATTATCAATTATCAATTAACTCACAATACCGCGAAACGATGAAAATAACAATTGACAAGATACTTGCTTTGACGTACCTACAGTGTTGCCAACTCTAAATATTAACATAATATATTGCTCTGGATTCTAGCGGTTTTAGTCTATGCATTATCTATGTCAGTATATTTTTCATTATCATTATTAAGATCGCTAAATGTATTTTGAAGCCATAAGTATTTGAAATACTAATTACAAAATACATTTTTAGGAAGTAATTGAAATACAAATACAAAAACGTATTTGTATTTCAAATGCGTATTTCAAATACAAGTAATTCAAATACTGCCCAGCCCTGAGTAAGAGTATGTTAAATGTTATGCTTCAATTATAATGAAGTTAGGCCAAGGGCGTGTTATAATAATAATAATATTAACATCAACTGTTGAGCCAAAATTTCGGCTTCGTTCATCGCCGCCGTTCGGCGCGTCGTTTGGCTGACTTCGGGTGAGTTCGTGGCTGTGTGTCACCCGCCATCATCAGCTGAGTTTATTTAATACGTGTAATATGAATTTTGTGATTGTAAACGCAATTAAAATTAAAATACTCAATTAATGAGGTCCTTCCTTTATAATGTAAGTGTTGATTATAGAGAATTATTTGTTCCTAGAAGTAGTTAACATGTTTTGTTAATTTTTATAATTTTTGTTTGTATATAAGCTAGTTCGTTAGCCGCTATAAAGCGGTAATATGAAAAAAACATATTTTTTCACAAACTTCAATTATTGCTTTTTATTTCATTTAGCACGTGTTAACTATCTGTATGAGTGTAAAAAATAAGCCAACTTTCAGTAAACAATAGATTTTTAACATGTATAAAAAACATTCGGTTTCGGCTGAAACTGAAACAGATATAGAAGATTCAGTTTCGGTTTCAGTAGAAAGTCCTGTTTCGGTCGGACACCACAACGGCCTTTAGTTGCTGTTTTTAACTTAAAAAAATTATTTCGTTTACTTATTTATATATGCGTATATATTTTTTATAATTTTCATTATTTAGTTTTTTAAATTAAGTTAGCTAAAAACTTTAATTTCATTATTTTTGTGTGCTTATTCACTGAAGGTAAACCAATGAAATAAAAAAAAGTTTTATTTATCTATGCTAACGTTTTACTTCGTATTTCTTTTTCAGTATTCAGTAGGCAGAAGGTATAATCTGCTGATGAACTACCTACATAATATGTATTAGAATTTACAAAGTGGGCAGTAACAGAATATATATAACTGGTATATATGATCGTTGTGTGTTAATATTTTAAAATGCTATCATTTTTGCAGGTTTTCCCCAAAGAACAAACCCGTTTCAATCAGGCTTGAAATTTTTCCTTGATTCCACTTTATGTATTAATCCTCGCAATCTCTTAAAAGCAACTCCAGTTGCCCCACTATTTTTTATTCAATCATATAATAGCTTTCTTATTTTATAGTTCTAAATATGTAGAATATTCACGGTTTTAAGGGAGGTACCTGACTTACTTTAACCAGTGATTCCTGACATTATTTGGAGTAAAAAATGTAAATGAAATTCTGGGTGAATTATTTTAAGCCTTTTTTTATTTTAAATTCTTCCAAATAAAAAAAAGTTCTTCCACATGTGGCCATCAGTTAAAAACCGTAGACCATTTTTTAAAAATATTTTTAACTTCAAATAATGCCTGAAATAACTGGTAAAAATAAGGCAAGCACGTACCTTAACACCCTGTTTACAAATATTTTTATTTTTATTTTATTTATAAAACACGCGATACATAATTGAGACATTTACATGATTAGATATATTAGATCACCATACTAGGCGGCTGCCTGTTTCATAGTGACCAATGGAGTATAGTTACTTTGTATGAAATAAGAAGTCTAGTGTAAACATATGGGTTTAGTAGGTATAAATGATGCTATAAATTGTAAACATTATAATAAAAGATAGAAAATGGAAAATAGAAAGGAAAAAAGAAGTAAATTAGCATTAGGTTATAAAAATGTACATAACTTTTTTTTCAATATGTGTGTTTTTTTTACAATGTTGTGTAAATAACAATTATTTTTTACATATAAATATGCTGTAAAGAGCAGACCTCGCGTTCATAAAAGTATATACCTGATATTCTCTGATTTAATAAATCAAAATTTCATCTGAAATCAATAGATTTGTAGGTAGGTACTTAAATATCTACCTACCTACTTAATTGTAAACCATGAATTTCAGCAAAAAATAAATAAAAACAATGAATTCCACCATTTGTCAAAAGAAACGTCACTTACTCAATGACAATTCTTTTTTTAAACATTCTTCAGATAGATAGGTAGGTACATACCATAATATTGATTATTCCGATTTGACAGTTCGTGGAAGGCCGAAGGATCCACGCTCATGTAAACTCTGGCGTGATAAATGGCCACCATCTCGACCCGGATTTAAACGTAAAAATATATTTACAGACAGACGAATTAAAACAGGCCTTCGCTACACTACGTCAATAAGATTGGTGTGAAAATTCAGTCCAACGAAATTGATTCTGTTGTGAATCGAATCCGTAACCCCAGAAAAACACAAAAATAAAGGTAGATAGTCGATGATGCACAGTGTTCAATATCATATTATAAGTACAATTTTCTCACCACTTCGACCGCCCCAAATGCCGTAATGATGATCAGATAGGAGATGACAACAGAAGAAGAAGTGGGGAGAAAGATGTGATTATTGGTCTTGAACTCTCTATACCCATGTTATAAGTGGTGGTAACACAAATATTTCCACAGCCGAGCTGTTGAACTCAAGATCGAGTCGTAGAAACGATTTTTAAAAAAATACAACAAAATCGTAAAGTTTATAACCGCGTGAATCCCGCGTGTTATTTTGCCGTGAGGGGTACTTATTCGAGTCAACATAGAATATTTTCGATTTCTATATGTTGTCTGTGGTGTACTTGATAATGAAAGGTGCAAATCTATGGAAAAAGGGCTTCATTTTAACCGTAAACAGCTGATCAAATATTCGACGTGACAAAAATATTTAAAATTTTTGCTATTCAATTATCTTAAATTATTCTTACATACTCTTCTATTATTCTGACTTTTGACATGGTCCGTCTCAAGTATCTGATTTATTTGATCGTGCCATGTCTTCCTCCGGAGTCCCCGACTTCTTCTACCATTCACATTTGCGTCATATATTCTTCTTACACTACTTTCTTCGTTCATTCGCTCTACATGTCCAAACATGCCTACTTTCTTAATCTTACTCATTACGCTTACATCAGGCTTGCATTCTTTGCGGATCTCCACATTTCGTGTAGATCATACATAGTTTTACCACACATGCGCCTCAGGGATTTCATTTCAACAGCATTCAGCCTGCTTTCATCCTTCCTCGGCCAGTTCTACGCCTCACTGCAATACATCAGGGTAGGAACCGGCGCTCCATTGTGGACTGCTAGCATCGCTTCTTTTAGCGCCAACGGCATTCAGTCCTCCATTAATGGAGTTGCCTGCATTTACCATTTTTTCAATATCTCTATCAGCCTTCTCATCCCTCGTAAACATACTACCCAGATATACACACTCAGCCACCTGCTCCAAGTTTTCATCATTCACAATTACATTGCACACTGTTTTCGTACTCTCTCTTTCAAACACTTTAGACTTACTTACAGTCCTCATTAACTCATTCTTCATACATGCTTCATTCATCTTAGTCACGAGAGACTGTAGATTTTCTGTACTGTTAGAAATCAACACCGCATCATCAGCATACAATTAGATTATTCAATTTCGCGCCCAATCCCACCTCTTTCAATTCTTGCATACAATTATCCATGTATAGATTGAATAACCAAGGTCACATTACGCAGCCTTGCTTAACACCTTTTGTGATGTCAAACCACCCCGTAAAACCACCGTTCACCCTAACACATGCAACGCTTCTCTCATACAGAGAGGCAATTGCCTGTATGAGATATGTATTCACTCCATAATATAGAGTATTTAATTCAACAACCAATTTTGCTAATTTGAGATCATAACAATTTTTTCTGGAAAACCGCTTGTTTGAATGTTATCAAAGCTATGACGTATGTATAAAAAAACGGAATGACATTATTCATAAACAAAATGTTGTTTTGTAAACTGTTTTTCCTGTATCAGATTATTTTCCAATGTATATTATAATCAGGATATCCCGTTTTCTCAGAAAAAAGGATGTGAGCTGTTTTTTATGTTGCTAGTTATTATTATATACTAATTTCTTAGCAGTTATTTTATGCAGTTTTCATTGTTTTGCGTCAGAGGCCAGATTTCGCGTCTTGACCAGGATCTTGGTTATAGCATGGGTGCCCGAGTTCCAGTGGCGGTCCGTGAGTTTTCAGAGAGCTTCAGTGCTAAGATTGGAAAATGCGAGTTATCGGTGTGGCTGTATCTCAAATATATTGAAATTTTGAAATAAATTAAATTCATTTTCAGCTACAACAACATCAATAACGTCGTATTTTTCAATATTAGCACTCTAGCTCACTGAAAACTCACGGACCGCCACTGCCGAGTTCATGGGGTGAGTTTTGTGTTCGACTTTGCGGCGAATACGTTAGCCCACCTACTGCGTGGCGGGCCGGACCGGGAGAGACTGGTTGAGAGAAACCTAACTTAGACTTCTTCAGCCGGACTCTCTCGACTTGCCTTGCACCGCAGTGGGAGGGATGGATTCATACGTCTGTCACACCTGGACACATTAACCCCCAGATTCCTACTCACTCCTTGTATATTTTTCCTTCCCAGAACTTCCTCTTCTTCCTTTTCATAAAAAGACCCTCAACACAGCATTCCCAAAGATGTAATTCTTTTACCCCAGGGCGTCCGTTGTCGAGCTAATGTAAGAAAAAATTAAATAACAGTGATAATAAAGGCGATTAATTCATCCCCTTCTATTTCTATACCCAGAATTTCCTCTCCTTCCCTTCCTTATAAGAATCCTCCACACAGCATCTAAAAAGATGACATAGGCCCTGAGGAAAATTATTTTCCTCAGGGCCTCCTGTGTGGGGTTAATGTAAAAAAAAAAGAGTTGATATTAGAACTCCCATGTCAAAAGTCAGAATAATAGAAGAGTATATGTATGAATGTGAGTGAGGCACTGTGTGCCAAGTCTGAGTTGTTTAGCGGTCCGTCCTCTGCCTACCCCTGAGGGGAAATTGCGGGGTGGTTAGTTAATTAGTTAGTTATGGACCGCTAGCCTGTTTTAACAATTTTACACCAGTAGCTAATTAGTGCCAAAACTAATAAATTCACTACTCCCTGCATTCATTGAAGTAATTATTTACTTAATAAAAAAATAATCTTCTATGTATGTATTTAAAAATCTATATATAAAAATGAATCGCCGAAATGTATGTACGTGTATAACTTCCGAACGATCGCACCAAATGGGATAATTCTTTTTTTTTGTGTTCGTTATTGCGTTCGTTTGTCGTCTAAAGCTACTGGTGAGCTCTGGCATTATGAAATTTGAATAAAAAATTTGCAATAGGTGGCACGCGAGCTGTTTGAAAACTGAATGTATGGAATGCGGGAGGGGTTGGAGGGAGGGGAACCTGGGAGGGGGGAGGGGAACTGGGGAGGGGAGTTCGCGGCACGGGGGAAGGGAAGGAGTGGAGTAGGGAGAGGGAAGCTGGAGGAGGCGAACACGGCGGGAGAGGGAGAAGAGGCGGAAGGAAGGATATTCAAATGTCGAAAAAAATACTTGTTGTAGCCATATTTTACCATAGTTGCCCCAAGTGGTTCACTACGTTTGGTGACTTAGCAGGGGTGCCCGGGATCACATATTTTTCTTTTCCAGAGCTTCCTCTCTTAACCTTCTTTTAAAAGACCCTCCGCACAGTATCCCCAAAGATGGCGTAGGTCCTGAGCGAAATTATTTTCCTCTGAGCCTCCTGTGTGGAGCTATTGTAAAAAAAAAACGTTCGTCCGTTCGTCCGTTCGTCCGTTCGTCTGTTCGTCCGTTCGTCCGTTCGTCTGTTCGTCCGTTTTACCGTTCGTCCGGTCGTATGTCCGTCCGTTCGTCCGTTCGTCCGTTCGTCCATTCGTCCGTTTCTTCCACTCATCCGTTCGTCCGTTGGTCCCACTTTGCAAAACCTACTTATTTATAAGGAGCAAAAGAAGTCAAAATAACCGCGACTCCACGTAGGTCAATGACACCAATGTTAATCGGTTTCGCGGTAGTCAATGGATTTGGAAGTATTTTTCAATTGAGGTCATTTTTACCGCAAAAGACCACTCTTGCGTACTTTAAGCAGGTCAATGCTTTACTATGAATCAATGGTTCTGTCCGCGTCCCAACGAAGCCCGCAAAATGCACTTGGCCGCTTCAAGCAGGCAAAATGGCCCAAATAGAAGAATTCATATTTCGTCGAAAGATGTTATTACGATCGTACAGACGGTTCCAATGAGAAAGATTAATTATTCTCCGTACCAGTTTTTTAAAAATAATAACTCAATATCGATTTTATTTCATTCATAATTTGCTTTAATTAATACCTACAATAAATTAATAATTACAACATGAAGATAAATAAAGACAAAACAAAGCTGCTGACTGTAAGCCGAACGCAACATCAGATGAGAGTAGGGATGTCAGGAGTTCCACTAAAGAACACCAAGGAGTTTGTCTACCTCGGGGGCAAAATAACATGGGACGGTCGGTCTAAGAGCGAGGTCGACAGCCGTATACACCAGGCTAGGCTTGCATTCAATAAAAGGTCGAAAATAATAGAATCGAATAATATAGACCTAAAACTGAGAATACTCCTCATCAAGACCTATGTATGGAGTATCTTGATGTACGGCTGCGAAACATGGTGCCTATACGAAAGAGATAAACGGAGACTAGAGGCTTTTGAGATGTGGTCCTATAGAAGACTATTAGGAATTTCCTGGAGAGACCACATCACAAATGAGGAGGTTCTTCAAAGAATCGAAGGAGGAAGGCACCTGCTCAGGACCTTGTCCGAAAGGCGCGCAAGATGGATCGGCCATGTAAGACAAGAAGGCCTCTTGCATGCCATAATGGAGGGTATGACCGAGGGGACAAACGCTAGGGGACGCCCACGCCGAGAGTACCTGGAGGACCTGCTGGTGGACGTGCGCTGCTCATCATATGCAGACTTCAAAAGAGCCGCACAAGACAGGGAAGAGTGGAAGAAACGTATAGATGAAATTGCTGCAAACCAATCCCACGATCGAAACCAGAGAGAGAGAATACCTACATTCAAAAATGATGAAAGGCGTGATGATAAAAATATTAAAATTATGTACTTTTTGTTTTTATTTTTTGATCATAAGTATTTTTAATTTTTCAATAATGTCTAAGCAAAATAAGAATGTAAAAAATCTTAAATATATTAGTTTGTAAGACCGCAAATACATAGACAAATTGAAGTATTTTCGTTACAAAACACGTGCTCGGATCTTTTTTTAAATGATTTTATTTAAACTAAAATTAACATTCTGAAACATAGCTTTCCCAGATAATTTAATGATTTATTTTACTGCATGATTATATTATTTGAAATGTGTGTTGTATGATACAAAATTTTGTTTTAAAATTTAACAAATCTGCCGACGACCTACGGTAAAACCTTACTGTACTAAAATTAAACATATTTTCTCAAAATTTAAAACATAGCTTTACTAGATAAAATAACAGTCTTTCGAAATCAATTTATAATTTTTTTGTGAAAAACAGTCAATACGTCTAAAATTTGATTTAAAAATGACATCCGGTTTTATTCATGATCCGGTTTTGTCTGCTTATTCCAATGCAGTGGGTATGTAAGGTCTTTGGTTTATTCCGTTTTAACGGTTAATGTTCAAGTAAGTATGTACTTACTTGCTAGTTCTCGCGACTCAGCTCATTGTGCGGGCTTTATGTGGACGGTACCATAGTCAGGAAATTTTTATAGTATTTATGTTCGGGTTCGCTAAAAAGTATTAGGCAATCCACTAACATTGGTTTAATAAAGTGTGTTCCTTATTAGATATTAGGGTGTGTCAATTATTTCAACTTTTGAATTCAGAAACGCCTGGGATCTCAAAAGTTGCGTCTTACAAATAAAATAAGAACTGCATTTTTTAAAAATGATTATTAAGCTCGCTAAAATGCATTGAAAATCAGAAAAAAAAACTAAAACAATTATTTTTATATTATGGTAACATTTTTTTTTTCAATTATTTAACCTTTAACGTTTGTTTGTTAAACTGCGAAAAGCTGAAAAAAAAAAAAAAAAAAAGTTTATGAATAGTCTCTTTCAACGTCAATCTAGTCTCTTTCAACGGAAGCAATCTTCCGAACAGGCCCTCCATTGATATGCTTGGTGTAACCCTAAGTGACCAGCTCAGGTATGGGGGCTCCATCGAAGCCAGAGTAAAGTTAGCCTCCCAAAAACTGGGCGTACTGTACAGGGCCGGCAGATACTTTAATAGTACACAACTGCTAACCCTGTACAAATCGCAAGTGCGCCCCAAGGTTGAATTTGGCAGCCACCTCTGGTCTGGAGCTCCAAAATACCTGAAAAATACCCTAGACTCTGTGCAGAAACGGGCGGTCCGTTTGATAGATTCTCCCATCTTAACAGACGGATTGCAATCTTTAGAGCACAGGCGTCGGGTGGGAATGCTATCCTTGTTCTACCGGTATTACAATGGAAGATGCTCCGAGGAACTAGCATCATGAAGACTGGTCATTTCTTCACCCCAACAATAATATTAACTACAATCCTGAAATTTTTTACACAATTATCAACAGGGCCATTGAAAACTATGTACCACTTTCACATTTCAAAGAAGCGAAGTTCCCGAAATGGTTCAACAGCGAGTTAATCAACCTGATTATTTGCAAAAAAACTGCACACAAAAACTTTAAAGAATCTAAATCCCTTAACGACTATAAGTTATTTCACAATTACAGAACTCAATGTAAAAAACTGTCAAAAAAATCATATTATAATTATATAAATGGAATCGAAAAATCTATACCCTCTAATATACAAAACTTTTTCACACATGTAAACTCTCTTAGAAAAAACAAACAAGGTTTACCCATTTCAATGCACTTCAAAGATAAGAGTAGCACTGATATGAAAGTTAAGGTTAACTATTTTGCTGATTACTTCAAAAGTGTATATGACGAAGATATCCCAGAAAATTACATACCACCACCTTCCCTTATTGAGAGCATGCATATTCCTGCTGTACACATCAATATAAACGACGTTAAATCTAAAATTAAATCTCTAGACAAAAACAAAAAGGCCGGACCTGATAACGTGCACCCCAATATTCTCATAAATTGCATTGCTTCACTGGCTGAGCCGATTTGTCTATTGTTTAATCAATCGCTTGATACAGGTTGCTTCCCGGACATTTGGAAACGTTGTTATCTAACACCTATACTAAAAAAGGGTAATAAAAGTGATGTCACTAACTATAGACCTATATGTAAGCTATCTATAATTCCGAAACTTTTTGAAAAATTACTTCTTGATAAAATTTCCCCATATATTAACCATCTCATTGTTCCAAATCAACATGGATTTTTGTCTGGCAGGTCAACTCTGACAAATCTCTCATTATATGAAAACTTTATATCAAATGCATTAGCTAACAAAACTCAAGTCGATTCCATATACACAGATTTTATCAAGGCCTTTGACAAAGTGTGCCATAAAATTCTACTGGTTAAACTACGTAAGCTCGGTATTGACGGAAAACTTTTAGACTGGTTTGCAAGCTATCTATCTGATAGAGTTCTACTTGTAAAAATTAATTTGTTCTATTCCAATCAATTTATAGCTACCAGTGGTGTACCTCAAGGGTCCCATTTAGGCCCAATTTTGTTTTTATTGTTCATAAATGATATTGTTGACATATTTGATAAAGATGTAGATGTATTGCTTTTTGCAGATGATTTAAAAATATTTAAAATCATAAAAACCGCTGAAGATTGTGCCTGTCTACAAAATAATTTAAACAAATTAATTATTTGGTGCTCTATTAACAAACTTTATCTGAACATAAATAAGTGTTATTCAATAAGTTTTTACAGAATAAGTCAACCAATTATTCATCCTTATGAACTTAACAACTCTACCCTTACCTCTGTCGAAGAAATTAGTGACTTGGGCATAACTTTCGACTCTAAATTAAACTTCATATCCCATATAAACTCAATCTATAATAAAGGTATCAAAATGCTTGGCTTCGTTCTTAGAAATTTCAGAGGTTTCAAGAATATTTCAACTTTAAAAATTTTGTATACATCCTTAGTACGTAGTCAAGTCGAATATAACTCCTCGATCTGGTCCCCCCATTTTAAAATACATTCAGATTCAATCGAAAAAATTCAACACTAATTCTTAAGATATATTAATTTTAACCTCGGTATTCCCATTGAAAACATAAATTATAAATACTTGATGAAAGAATTAAATTTACTAAGACTGTCAGATCGAAGAATTATATCAGACTTAATATTAATGTTCAAAATTGTAAATGGTAGAATAGACAGTCCTGATCTAACTAAGCTCATTGAATTTCATATTCCCACGAGAACCACTCGTTCTAAAACACTTTTTAAATGTAACAATAATCGGTCTGAGTATACGAAACACTCACTTTTACCTAGGTTGCATGAAGTTACTAATAGATATGCAGATGTGATAGATCTATTTAACTGCACGGAACAGAGGTACAAGACGGCTATGCTATCATATTTTTTTAGTCACTATTAATTTTATTTCTATTATAGATTTTTGCATGTAAATGTATCTCTGGTGTCACTTCACAATGTATCGTCACAATTAACTGTTATACATACACTGTTTTACCATTACTAATATTTTGAATATGAATTTGTGACATGTAATTAATGTTTATGGCATACTTATGCCGTTTGTATTAAATAAATAAATAAATAAATAAATCATTGATCCCTTCGGCACCGGTGCATAGTCGGGAAACACGCCAAACGCGTGCCCAACATTTGTACACAGTTGACATTTGTCACATGAGAACGGGTCGTTTCTTCGACCCGTTCTTGTGTTCAACAGCTCGGCTGTGGAATGATTTGCCGGCCTCTGTGTTTCCTCCTTCCTACAACATGGGTCTCTTCAAGACCAATGTTCATTCCTTCCTCTCCTCAAAAAGACCCTCCACACAGCATCCCAGATGACATAGGCCCTGAGGGAAATTATTTTCCTCAGGGCCTCCTGTGTGGAGTTAATGTAAAAAAAAAAAAAAAAAAACATATTCGATATTTGTTTTGGGGGTGTTATGCCGTGTTGCGCTACCTCTTTCTTTAGCCAACGTTTCGAACATCGTTGCAGTGTCCATCATCAGGGCAGACCCGGCAGATCCGGTAGATGTGATCACATCACATATGTTTAAAATTAGAGTGTGTAATTCACGCGCGATAGAAGTGAAACTAGAAAGTCGCTAGATGTCGCTTTCTTTTGTATGTTTGTTTTAAAGTGGTTTGAAGAAGGCCAATGAGCCCAGACCTATCGTCGTTTCCGTTTTATATCTCAACCAATAGGAGCCTTGAGCGCAGTTTGATGCTTCGCAGATGCCGTAGTGCGTCATTAACGGGGCTAAGGAAGTTTACTTAAAAAAAAAAAATTTTTTGCGTTTTTTGTACTGCAGTTATGGAATAAAAATTAAGTTTGCCACAAAATGTAAAATATAGGCGCTTTGTTCTATTTTTTTTTTCAAAACCTCCGGCCATTTTAGCGATCTATAGTGAACAACAATTTCAACAACAATTAGCTAATAGTATCAACAATTACGTTTTCCTATAATTACCTACAGATCATACGCAACTTTTGAAACCACAGGCGTTTAAGAATAAGGCCATTCTTTTCTCTCTACGGAGAGCGACACAAACTATTAGATATATACCTAGGTACGGACACTGGAAGAATATTTTTATTTGTTTTTCAATCACAAATACAGTAAATAATAATCTACCTTGTTTTTTTTCATTCTGACAAAAAGTCTTACGACTAATTTATTTTTAAATGCATAGAAGCAATAACTCGTTGGATGTCTTCAAACAAGCTGAAGCTGAATCCATCTAAGACTGAGTTTCTATGGGCGGCCACAAACAAACGCCAACATTTCATAGACAATGCACCTATTTCCATTTCCGGCAACGATATTATTCCAAAGACAACAGTCAAACTTCTTGGCGTTAATTTAGATTCAGACTTTTCGTTAAAAAGTCAAATAAATAGGACAGTAAGCACCGGTTTTTTTCACCTAAGACAACTCAAGTCAGTTCGAAGAAACCTTCCTACAGAGGCGACAAAACTATTAATTAACTATTACGTAGTCTCGCGGCTCGATTACTGTAACGGCATCTACGCTAGTCTTCCCAAATATCAAATTGACAAACTTCAATCCGTGTTTAATGCAGCGGCAAGGCTCATAACTGGGGTTTCTAAATATTCGCATATTTCAGAACACCTTCGTAACCTTCACTGGCTCAAGTGCCCTGAGAGAATCCAGTACAAATTGTGCTGGATGGTTTTTAAATCAATCTACGAAATGGCCCAACCTTACATATCCGAATTATGCGTCCCGGAAAATACCGGTCCGAGACAATTAACCCTTAGATCAGCAACTTCATCTGCTAAAGGCAGACTAATAGAACCTAAACGAAAGCCAAATACTATGTTTGGAGATCGTGCTTTCGGAGTATCTGGGCCTAAGGCTTGGAATAGACTCCCTCCGGAATTAAGATGCATAACAAGCCCAACAGAGTTTAGGTCCAAACTAAAAACCTTCCTTTTTAGCACTCATACCCGTAATTTAAATATACCTATTTGAGAGCATCATACTTGTATTGTCTATGATATGTCTTAATCACACTTTTCTTACTGAATTAAAATAACTCGATTCCTTACACATCAATCTGTCTCTTGACGAATCACATTTAGTAAGATCAAATCCTTATAGGTACTACTGCACCTCCCACCTATATATGTTGCTTTTACTTTCAAAAATACACTCGTCAAAGAATACATTACATATTAATATTAAATTTTTTTCAGGATTAAATAACATGTGTTTACAATAATGTCCTCTGCGTGCGAACTCTATCTAAATTTCTTTAAATGGACAATATACAGTGTTAATTTCAAGCGACCTCCCAGGTAAGTATGGTCCTGTTTTCATTAAATTTTAGGCAGCATCGCGTTCATTGGTCAAAATATTGTACACATATTTTCGTATCGGTGATCAATGAACCGATGTATGCAATTTTTAGCCATAAGTTGTTTATAATTGTTTGCCTAGCTTGTAGTTTTTTAGATTTTAGAAATGTATTATAAGTTTGTACAGCGCCCTTGAGGTGATTTTTCACAAAAACGGCGCTATATAAATCATCCAAATATTATTATTATTATTATAGAAATATGAGTTAGCTAAAAAATAATGATGTGTGAAGTCTTGTTAATGATGACTTTGTTTAATCTTCACGTCTTGGTTTTAATTCTAAATGAATAAAATTTCGGAGATGGGAAGGGAAAGGTGAATAATGGGGAATGAAAAGGGAAGGGACGGTAAGGCGGGTTGGGAGTTGAGGCAAGTGGCAGGGGCGAGGGGTACGAGTAGTATCAAGGGTAGGGATTAGCGGCGAGGGGTAAGGGGTAGCGGCGAGCACCACTTCTTGTTCTCTAATTATTGGCGTATTAACGATTATATGATCTTGGAAGGGCAATTAATACCAATCATATCCCTTAACCAGTCTCTCCCGATACGGCCGGCCAGGCAGCTTGAATAGATGCACTCACCACCAAGACCCGGACAAACCTCACCTATGAACCCGGGCACCCCTCTGACTTCAAGGATTTCCGCCACCCAAATTGAGTAATATCCCGTAATAACTTGAATAGGATGTTCACAAAATTAACTTTAATTTTTGTTGAGTTGTTTAATTTCTGCGATCTAACTGGCCCATGGTCTCTACTTTATGTTATAATATAATATTGGTAGGTACATATCTGTACTCGAGAAGCATACGGATGCAAGTCCAAAAAGGTGAATGTTCAAGAGAGCCAAAAATCTATTTTTTCTGTAACTATGGTCTCATAACTTCTTTTGATATATACCCTGATAGATAATAAAAAAAAGTTATTATTAAATAAATTAGTTTTGTTTTAAAACCAACAAGTACAACGAAATATTTTATTTTTAAAGCCTTTCAAAATATTGTTTAGAAAAACGCTGTCTTGTGACAAACAAAAACACGGACTTGAGTCCTTCTGCTTCAAAATGAAGTGGAATATTTTGTTATGACATGTTATGAAAGGATCAATGTTTGAAAATTGTGTACTTCCATAGAAAGCGTAGTAATGTTGGAGGCAGGAGGAAGTCAAATCATTTGCAGCCGGATTTGAGTCATAATACTCAAAATGCAACTAAATCATAAAGATGTACATCTTTCTGCTTCTAAGATAGTTGTTTCATCAAAGGTAGGGACACGAAAAAAGTATTAATACGTTGTGGTATCGAGTACTTTTCCTTTCGATACAGATACTTTGGTACTCGATACTTCGTATTCGATACTTTTACTTAGTGTGTACTTTTTGCCAAGAATCGATACCTTTAAAATTTTGCTAAGCGGCTCATGTTTATGGCAACGCCATCTAGTTCAATCATTTTTCTTTTAGTTTTATAATGATTATAATTCAAGAAAAGTAAGTTTATTTTATTATCTAAACATTAAATTACAGAAAAACACCATTAGGTGAAAAAAATCTGAAAAGTGCCATACTTGTAAATTGTTTCAGATTTATATCTCTATTAAAACGTTGATTATAATATTACATTTTTTCATTTTCATAAATCTATTAGGTTTTAAAATTAATATGACGTTTTGTTCCAAAAAATCCTATGTAAAGTAATAAATAAATATTTTAATACACTAAAATGTCTCGACTGTCCTGCCAAAACACAAAGTAGAGAAAAATATGTATAGCAACAATTTTGTATTACTTTTTAGTTGGTGTTTTAACAGGCCAGCTGTGTTTCATTATTTATTTAATTAGTCACGTTTAGTTTTGCAGTTGATTATATACATAAAAAAAACAGTACACTTTTTTATGAGTACCTAAGATAGCATTTTTTTTCCGATACTACTCATGAGTACAGTATCGATAATTTCTATTCGATATCGTGTCTCTAATCAAAGGTGGTTGGATTTTTCCATAACATTTTTGAAAATCCTATTTTTCTTCATGATAGGACCTGTATCTTTCTGCCGCTGATAAAAATGATAATTTACTTCAAGTCAAATTTTGAACTTGCATCCGTGTGCTTCTCGGGTACAGATATTATGTAAGTAGGTAATCGATATTATCACGGTACGAATAAATAGCGTGCGGAAAAATGCCAGCCGTGGGCAAAAAAGGTGATACATTTATTGTGCAGGTATAAACAAATATTATCCATAGATAAAATGGTTAAATTTCATTTGCGCGCCAAAATAAAAGCCCGCGAGATCAAAAGCCCGCGAACGGAAGCACGCAAAGAGAAAACCGCCGAAGTGTTTGGTAGGTCATTCGCGCTCCAAGTCGATATTCTAAAATAGAACACTACTTGCGTGTTTTGGATAAGCATTTACATAGGTCGTTGGCCGAAATGTGTATTTTACTTAAAAGGCGTTTTCGTCTGGGTTGAAGCGATTAATAATACACCTCCCTCCCCTCCCCACAACCTTCATACTTACAATATACCTAAATTGAGGATGCCATAAGTTTCACTAGATCCAGACGGTTGGGATTAGGCATTTTTAATATTATACATGGTGTAACTGCGCTTACCCGAAGGATTTTAATGAGCGATTCCTGAGTATATTTCGATGATTTTTTTTCTTCTATTAAAAACATAAAATATTTTTAAATCACACGTCGCAACTGAGTAGTAGGGTATAGCAAAGTGGCGGGTTACGTGATAAGTGATAAGCAGTCCATCTAGTTCCAGCAACACGGTAACACGCGAAACAGCGCGCGTATCACGTGATCCCGTCGCGACGTTTAGGAGTGGGATCAGTGGCGGCGTGCTATGAAAAAAAAAATAATAGAAATAATATCATCGGACAAAAAAATGACATGTACATTTTTATTCCAAATATGCTCACTAATCACTAATTGTTAAAACCCTTCGTGTACGTGCTGTTACACCCTTTACAATACGAGTAGTATATTATAATAATAACTGCAGACGTATTGATTTACAAACGGCAATGTAAACCTCATGCCATTTGTATTTATACGTACCTACGACGCCGTCGTAAGTATAAAAACAGAAAATATGAAGTTGTTAAACATTTATATGAAGTGTTTGTGTCATGTTTATGCTTATTCTTTAAATCGCCTTTTTATGTGAACACCGCACAAGAATCCCAACTGCTCCCAATTATCTGGAGCCAGTGGAACTATGGCATCCCCGATGACTGGCCAACTCAGAATGAAACCAACTCAGAACCACCTCAGAAAGGTCATTAAGTGATGATAAAAATATATAAAAAAAAAATTGGTTAAATAGATTTCTTACTTAAAATGTTTAAGCGAGATATCGCTTAAATATTTTAAGTTTTTAAGCTCTTGATAAAATATTTGTTATTTTTGAAAACAATATATAGATGTTCCCCGCGCTGAAACGCAAATTATATGAAATTCCATCGATTGAAAAAAATCGCAAAATATGCACCGAAAATTGTTATAAACACATTCATTTCACTTATTTTAGAAGTTACCTATATGTATGAAAAAATTCACAGTGTTTCTTTTAATGCTATTTTAGATGTTCCACGTGAAATTTTTACTCTATTTTAAACGAGTCGTGTTTTATTAAGCATTTTCACAATTTTCGCTTTATTTTTATCGTTTTAAATATTAGCGCGCTCTCTCCAACATTCGTAATTAGGTGTCTCTCCATCTTCTATTTAAAAAAATATAATAGCCCGTAACCTAACCTAACCTAACCTAACCTAACCTAACCTAACCTAACCTAACCTAACCTAACCTAACCTAACCTAACCTAACCTAACCTAACCTAACCTAACCTAACCTAACCTAACCTAACCTAACCTAACGTAACCTATTTAAGCAAGTTCTTTTTTTCATCACTTTTAATGACTTTTCAAAGGAGTGATGAAGTTGCATGTTGGTGAGTTTCCCGGCCACTGTCTTTCACGCGAGGGCTATACTGAGAGTATCCTTCACTCTGGAACGTGCCACAAACATACTATAAAAGCTTACCTGCACGAATATAATCAACAATTCGATACAATATTATAAAAAAATACTACAGGCTGCCTCAGAACAGGAAACCCTAGTGAGGAGGACTGTGAAAACTGTAACATTATACTTATACATAATTTTGCTGTACCCTTTACTCGTACAATAAGGTGGGTAATTTAAAAAAAATGTTATTTTTAAATTCTAAGAGCGATAAAAGGGTGACAAATCAGACAAATGGGTTCAAAACGACGCGACGTGTTTAAATTTTTTCAAATTTCTGATATGATCTTCTTCCTCCGAATTCCCTTCAAAGTTTTGAAAATTTTCATATTAAGGGGTTATTTCTAGTGTACATAAAAGCGACTATGAATCTTTAAATCATATTTTTTGTAATCTTCCATAGCAAATGTAGCATATATTTACGAAATCATTTACTACAAGTCCCAAGATTGAGTTTCGCAAAATAATGACAAAATTTGAGAGCAAGAAGGATTTTGTTTTTGTTTTTTTTTTTTTTTTATTTGAATAATAAAAGATACAATATAATAAAATAATACGTACCAATCTTAATTAACTAATTTCATTCCCGGTTAGTGGAGAATTATTCTCGAGTCTAACTGGGTAGTTAGTCTATTAATTAATTTTCTTATTATTATTAATTTAAAAAATATATATTTTCATGCTTATGTGTATGGGAGGAGGTATTATTTGTTTGGTTATTTAGAATTTTTTTGTAATTATTGATGTTTTGATTTTGTAGTTTTGTAGTTTTTTTAAATTTATTTCATACTAACTTTATCCCGCGGCTTCGCTCGCATGGTGTAAGGGGGGTTCCCACTCCGCCTCCTCCACCTCCCCCTCCCCCCTTCTCCCCCCCCTCCCCAATCTCTCCCTCCCTCCCGCTTTCCATATATTCAATCCCAGGACATTCAGTTTTTAAACAGCCCGCGTGCCACCTTTTACAATTTTTATTCAAATTTCCGTTTTTCATGTATATTAAATTTGGTACCTAACAAAATTTGGTACCTAATTAAAATATCTAAAATTCTTGATTCGATTCAAACTATTAGGGGAGTACCTACTTTAAATAAATTTATCAACTTAAAGATTTTCAAAAATAGCATCCTGATTTAACAATCATTGTTTTGCAAAATGTCATTCTCAAACACGCGCACTGTCAAACGTGCTATAGTCGTTAGGTTTTCTGAAATTATCCAATTTTCTGCGCAATTTTCTTAATTTTTCTCTCCGTAAGAACCATCCTCGTACTTCAAGGAATATCCTAAAAAAAGAATTAGCGAAATCGGTTCAGCTGCTCTCGAGATTTGCGCTTAGCAACACATTCAGCTATTCATTTTTATATATAAGAAGATTAATAATAAGATTTTTCTGGTATTTGAATACACTGCCTTGAGATAATTTAAATTATATTCATATATATTTTTTATAAATAAATCAAAATTTTCCCTCTATTTCCGGTTTTATTTAAAAACAGTTCATTTTTAATGATTCATCTAACATTTTTTTAAGATTTAACAAGGGTGTGTTTTTCTCTATTATGTTGAATTTCAAAATCAATTCGAAGAAAGAAGATGATATCCAAATATTATTTAAAAAATTACATGATTTTATATCTTCATTTACAGTCGTGACCCACCTTACTATACAACTAATTAATAAAAACTAATCTTAATATATACTTTTATTTTTTATTTTTTATTATTACGAGTATAAAACTGAATGTTTCTTTGTTTGTATCTTAATGCGGTTCAGAAACCATTCATCCGATATCGATGAAACTTTGGTGAGTTGTTGTGCGCATGCCCGCAATGGTTTCTATATACATAGATATGTTGAGCTGGTGAGCTCTGGCGTTATGAAATTATTTCCTATATTATTCATCCGATTACGATGAATCTTTGGTGAGTTGTTGTGCGCACTATCTGGAACGTTTATATATCATTGCTGCGTCTTCTAATGGTCCACTTTCATTCAATCCTGCGTCCGACCGTCATTCTGCGTCCGGTATACGGACGCAGGATTGAACACATGTAATTTCAAGTTTTCTCCACTCCTGTACCCTCATACAGTTCAAAAACGAAAATAAGCCAGACGCGGTATTGGTACCTAAATCAACTGAAATATGCTATTTTAGTTCAGTGCTTTGTCACCGAGCGGCGAGCCGCAGCGCTGCAGTAGACGAGCGTATATTTTTGGCAAAATATACGTTACATTGACTCGCGTATCGCAGCTCCTACATTTGGCAACGTCGCTTTTTAATAGCGTTTCTTCTGTTTCCTAGAACGACGAGAACAGATCGACGAGAGCACATTGCAAAATAATATTTCATTAAAATTCACAGAGAAAAACTCTTAATCATAGTTTTGTCTAGAAAACGTGCAAATCGTCGAAATTATTGAGACAAATAAATGAATTCTAATGTACAAATGATGTTTCAAGCATTAAACCCAACCTTTTTTGATTTATTCGTTGATTTTAATCAAAATTGGCGCCAAATATCACTCCAATAAATATGCATCTTGTCAAACATATATATAATAAATATGTTAACATCGCTAAAATATGCCGTTGTTAACCAAGAGTTTGTTGGTAATATTGAATTTGCCGAGCCTTTTATTTGAAAAGTCAATTGAAATTTATGGTTTAACTGCGAGTAATATTCAATTACGGCTTATTTCGAAAAATGAGGATAAAGTTGCCTTTTCTAATTTACTAGAAATGGTATTTTTTCAAGTTCTTCTAAAGGTATTGAAATATGAAAATAAAACTATCAGAACTTGGTAGTTTATTATTATAATATTAAACCTAAATTTTTATTGTATAGTTAGTAAGTAGGAAAGGAATGCCGAGTTCTGTGAGTTTTAGTTAGTTTAGACGTACAAGAAAATCGAAAATTACTTTAACAATCAGGAACTGACTGCCTCCATGGTTGAGAGGCAGCGGATTCAAATCTCGGAGTGCGCAAGTAAAATTTCACTTGATTAATTTGTGTTATTTCAGAATATAAATATTCAGTATTAATAATTTGTAGTAACTTTTTCGGTTCGTACCAAAGTAGAAAACATTCCGAGTTTGGCCCCGGTGTAAGACCACCATTCAGAATTGAAACTTGGATTCAAATGGCTTTAGCCGTCTTTAGTGACAAGAGAGAGGATTACTGACGATGCTTTAAAAGGGAGATATCATGAAACAATTACAGTTAATACACGTAAGCGATTGTTCTGAAACATTTAATAAAACACGACTCACTTCTAGGCATTTGAGTTAAGTATCATTTAAATAAGCAATGCGATTTTTTTTCATATTAATAGCATGTTAAATGACCGAACTGTGCGAGCTTTTTATAATTTTCTAAACATATGTACCTACTATGCATTTTTTTACGGAGGGATTATTTATGGCGTTGCTTCGTGAAATTACTATTTTCAAATAATTTTTACAAATAATAAGTAAAATTATTTTATACATTAGCTCCATACAGGAGGCCCTAAAGAAAATATTTCCCCTCAGGGCCAATATCATCTTTGGGGATGCTGTGTGGAGGGTCTTTTTAGGAAAGGAAGGAGAGGAAGTTAGGTGTGAGGGGTGGGTAGAAATCTGGGGGTCAGTGTGTCCAGAATGACGGACGTATGAATATATCCCTCCTACTGTGGTACAAAATGATGTTCCGAGAGAGACCAACTGGAGAGTTCATAGGTCTCCCTCCACCAGTCTTTCCCAAGACAAAAGATAAACCTCACTCCAAGAACCCGGGAACCCCTGCTAAGTCAAAAGGCGTAGCAAGCCACTTGGGTTGACCTGTGGCAGAGGTGTTGGTTATGTGTAGTAAATTGCTCCCGGGGCGGCGGTACCCAAACCCGCCTCCTAAATGGAAAATTATTAAAATGCGAAATATACCTACGAGATGAAGCATGAATGTGATCGACGACAAAGAGCGTTAAAATGTATGGGTTATTTTACCTCCACGCAGCACACTTTTTCATCTCATCTCGCCGACTAATAATATTTATTTGAACTGTAGTTAAACCTATGTTACATGTTCATTATTTATGTAAACCGTTCTCAAATTACGCATCCTTATCTTAAGTAATCATATATAACTCAAAATAATTGTTTTGAGGCGATGTTTATGAAAGCATAATTAAAATATTTCTGGGCAGATAAAACATTTATTGACTGTCAACGCCGGTCGGGCTTCTTTACGTCTGTTAGCGTTTGATTTTTTTGTATCCCATTAGGTATTAAATTATTTTAAACCTACGCTCCGATATTATGAGCGTTTTTCCTTCCCTTTAGTTTCCTTTAGAAAGTTCCTGGCCATAAATAGATAAATATTTGTATTTCAGAAATAAGTCATCATTCTTGAATCGAAATGAAAAAAATGCTCTAATTTATGACTACCGATGCCAGATTGGTAACACTTCGACGTTAACATATTCATTTCCTCTCCTCAAAAAGACCCCCTATACGACAAATTTGAAGATAACAAAGGCCCTGAGGAAAATTATGCTCCCCTGTGCAGTTAATATATAAAGATACACTAACAAGAAACGAATACGCGGTCGTTTTATATGTGTACACCTAATTTAAATGTTTTATTTTTTCATAATTTAGAGTACCAAATGTCTAAATAGTATTTTTTAAACCAGTTTTTCAAACTTCACAATTTTTTTTTCACGATGCATTTCATATTTAAAAAAAAAAACTTTTTTCGGTACATGCAATGCACAAACTCTTAAATAACCGGATTTTTTTACAATAACTTTTTTCTCATTAATTTGGAAGGCGGGTATGGGTACTGCCGCCCAGGGAAGCATTTACTGGATAATCAAAACCTCTGCCAAAGGCCACCCCAAGTTGTTCAATACGTTTTGTGACTTAGCAGGGGTGCCCGGGTTCAATGGGAGAGGTTTGTCTGGATCTTAGCGGCGGATGCGTTCTTCCACCAACTGCTGGGAGAGACTGGTTTAGGAAGACCTTTTGACCTCTCTAGCAGGACTCTATCGGAACATAGGCTTGCACCGCAGTGGGAGGGATATATTCATACGTCCCGTAGGATACGTTAATACACAATTACAATAATTTTAAGACCCTCCAACATCCACATACGCTCCAGCATCCCCAAAGATGACAGGCCCTGAGGTGAATTATTTTCCTCAAGGCCTCCCGCGGGAAGCTAATTTAATACAATGTTTTTATGTTTTTAAAATGAGTCTCCTGTTTTTTTGAATGATAATAATAATATAATATAATATTATAATCATAATCATTTTAATTTTTCTTCTCCGTTTTATTTTACTTGAATCATTTTTATTTTACTTCTTCAAACAAAGAATATTTTTTATTTTACTTCGTTAAGCCGCCGCTACCCGAATTTCTACCGATTTGTTACATAATCTACATTAAACATTTAAAGTTCTTAAAAAAATATGTTATTTTTTAAGATAATATCTAGACGTTCCCTACAACGAAGTGCAAATCATATGAAATTCCCTCGATAGAAAAAAATCGAAAATTATGCTCCGCAAATTAATATAAACACGTTCATTTCACTTATTTTAGAAGTTATATGTATGAAAAAATTCATAGTGTACCTTTAAATGCTACTTAGATGTTCTCCGTGAGATTTTTGCTCTATTTTAAACGAGTTGGGTTTTATTAAACGTTTTCAAACTTTTCACTTCAATTTTTTCGTTTTAAATATTAACGCGCTCTCTCCAACATTTTCAACTACATATCTCTCCATCTGCTTCTTTTTGAGCGGGTATATGGCGCCTTAAACAATCGTTATACATTCATATTTGACAGTGTTAAGAATTTTTATTTCGATGATCAATAAAATTACGACACAAAAAATTATATGAAAGTATTGGCCAGAAAAAATTAAATAAAATCACTGTGTCCAGTCTTCTTGCCACAAAAACATGCCTGTTTCGCATGTCATGGGTCGAGTTTCATGGGACATTCTTTACGCTCCAGATTTTTTTTTTAAATTAGCTCCACACAAGGGGCCCCGAGGAAAATAATTTCCTTCAGGGCCTATGTCATTTTAGGGGATGCTGTGTGCGAACCACTTGGAGTGATCTATGGCAGAGTTGTTGATTATCCAATAAATGATTCCCGGGGCGGTGGTACGCATACCCGCCTCCCAAAATGTCTGTACTAGGCTGCATTTTCATGCGTGTAACACGAATGACACGAACCACGAATTGTGGGAAAGGAATGAAACAACAGCAAACGGCGCGAAACGCCACTTGCAGATACTCCATTCCTTTCCCAAAATTCGTGGGTCGTTTCGCGTTGTTACACACATGTATGCTATCATACTTGTAGGTGCTAGGTACCTAATATATTAAATAATGTGTTAAAAGTATTTTTGAAGTGAAAACTTCTATAGCATTGTTGTAATTTGAAACTCGATGAAACGAAAAGTAACCACAGTAAAAAGAGACCATCTATAGGATTTATCCTGTAAGAGAATGAGATGGTGTAATCGGTTTCTTCTTTGTGTATTGCTTCGTAGCCTATCGGTCTCCTATTTGTGCGTGCGCCGTAGCCTCCTCAATCTTGTCTTCTGAAGGTTTCACTTCTACCGCATGTGAATTGCATACTCTGACTTTGTTTTTAATTTTTAGATAATATTTTTTATTTTGTTGGTAGGTACCAGTAAAACAAACGCGAAAAAAGACTATGTACGCTAAATTGACGTTAACGCTTCAATTATTTTTGTGTTTTCTACAAACCATTAGATATTAAATGGCAAAAAAATACTAGAAATGAGTGACTTATTGTTCCGAAGTTTCTTTATAATTCATAGGTTACATAATATTTCTACTGATAATCGTGTTGTTTTAATAATTACCCACTAATATTCAGAGTTAATTCTTTAAAACTATATAACATTAACAAATTTTATTTTATTTTTATACTAGCAGACCCGGCCACACGTTGTTGTGGCTAACGAAACACAACGCCACTACCCAACCTTTATAAAATCCACACTACCCGCTTGCCAACTGCCCGCTGTCTAAATTGAATATTTGAATTTCTCGGCTTTTCTCTATTATAATAAGCATGTTTTATACATGATAATATTTCTCTTGAATCACTCTATTTATTGGTGAAAACCGCATAAAAATCAGTTGCGTAGTTTAAAAGATCTATGCGCACATACATTTGAGCGACTTCATTTTGTACGTATTGATAATATATTTAATTTATTTTTGTTCTTGCTTATTCATCAATAGATTTTACGTGCGCATTTCCGCCGAGTTGGTTAGATTCCGCAACGTATGGGCCAGTCGTATTGGCGCCTTCATATTCTATTAATACCTTTAAAGTCGTTTAACCAAAAACTTGAATGAATAAATGGCAACGTTGCAAGACGTCCGTTTGTCGTCAACATGAAAATAAATATATAATTGGACCCTACATTGTTTACAAAATGAGAGAAAGAATATGCAGGACGCCTCACTACATTAAATATGAAAGGAGTTCAGATTGGTGAGACGTTAAAGGGCGTTTTTTTCGTTTTGTATATTTTTAAATTAATGTTTTTCAAAAATTTAAATACCTAGCAACAACCAAACACTTAAAAGATAGTATATACATTAGTTAAAACTATGTAAAATGGAGTCCTTCAGAGAGACGCACTAATGTCGATCCGATGAAAGGACGCAGAAATGATAGCGGGATGTATATATATATATATATATATATATATATATATATATATATATATATATATATATATATATATATATATATATATACATCCCGCTATCATTGCTGCGTCTTCTAATGGTCCACTTTCATTCAATCCTGCGTCCGACCGTCATTCTGCGTCCGGTATACGGACGCAGGATCGAACACATGTAATTTCAAGTTTTCCCCACTCCTCTACCCTCATACAGTCCAAAAACGAAAATAAGCCAGACGCAGTTTTGGTACCTAAATCAACTGAAATATGCTATTTTAGTTCAGTGTTTTGTCACCGAGCGGCGAGCCGTGGCGCTGTAGTAGACCAGCGTATATTTTTAGCATAATATACGTTTTTATTGGCTTTTATTGACTCGCGTATCGCAACTCCTACATTTGGCAACATCGCTTTTTAATAGCGTTTCTTCTGATACAGATCATTCACAGTAAAAACATCGCACATTGCAATCAGGATAACAAAAGAAATGATTTCATTCAAATTTAGCTTTTGATTATATTATTATTGTACGGCAAATATATCAGCAACTTAATTTTTTTATATTACAATTTTTAAACAAATATTAGATATTTTCTTATCCATGATTATAAATTCCTACAATGCTTAATCGTGTGCCAAGCCACTCTATTATTATTAAACAAGATAAAATCAATGTTCTTAATATATTAGTAATTTGAAAACTTACTACAAATAACTAGAATAAATAAAACAATTTTTTCTTCAATTTATGACTGATTTGACAGTAAAAAATATATGTGAAATATTTGGAGATTCACAGAGAATGCAAGACTGATGAGTGTAATGAGATAATAATAGGAATCTTAGATGGTTTGGGCATGTAGAGACAATGATCTAAAGATAGGTTGTAAGGAGATTATATGTACATATGACGTGAACTTGAATGGTAGAAAAATTCGGGGATGCCCGAGAAAGACATGGCATGATTGAGTAAACCGAATTCTCGAGTAATGTCGAAAGACAGAATGAAAGAGCGATGTATGGATGTGAATGAGGCAAGGAGTGTGTATGATATAGTCAATTCTCGAAGCTCCGGCGCTCCTAAATTTGACTAGTCAATCCTCAGGTCTGACTTGAAGTCTTAGTCAAAGCCCAAACAAATGAAGTTTTTCGGCCACTGACTAAGGAATTTTCGTCAAACCTAGGAGAAACTAATTTGGTCAGGCAAACGTCAAAACTCAATTTAATGAAATTTCGATGTTTGACGAAAAAGTGAAAAAGTTAGGAACTTCTAGGTTTGGCTAAAAATACTTTAATCAAAGGCCGACATTGGAATTTATTTCGGGGTTAGCCCGATATACCAGTCATTCCGCGAAGAGACTGCATACAGACCTTTGACTATGACATATGCACAGACCGAGTTGTTTGGCGGTCGTCTCTGCGAACCCCTGCGAGGAAACAGCGGGTTGGTTAGTTTTTGTGAGATAATATTTATTTATTATTAAAGGCATGTTATTTTATTTGTTTACACAGTTTTATGCTTTCGATTTTCCTTTTGAGAGATTTAACATATAATTTTACATTAGCACAACACAGGAGGCCCTGGGAGGAAAATAATTCCCCTCAGGACCTATGTCATCTTTGGGGATGCTGTGTGGAGGGTCTTTTTTTACATTAACTCCATACAGGAGGCCCTGAGGAAAATAATTTCCCTCAGGGTCTATGTCATCTGGAATGCTGTGTGGAGGGTCTTTTTGAGGAGAGGAAGGAATGAACATTGGTCTTGAAGAGACCCATGTTGTAGGAAGGAGGAAACACAGAGGCCTTCTTAGAAAAAGAAGGAGAGGAAGTTCTGGGAAGGAAAATGGTATTGGGGTTGGGTAGGAATCTAGGGGTCAATGTGTCTAGGAGTGACAGTCAAAGACGCTCTCTCAACCGATCTCTCCCGACTTGGCCTGCCATGCAGCTGGTGGGCAGACGCATCCGCTAACAAGATCCGGACAAACCTCACCCCATTAACCCGGGCACCCCTGCTAAGTCACCAAACGTAGTTAACCACTTGGGATGACCTGTGGCAGAGGTGTTTGTTATCCTATAAAAGGTTCCTGCGGCGGCTGTTCCCACACCCGCCTCCCAAATTGAATTAATTATAATTTTGTTATAAGATTCGCAAAAGACGTAATATTTCTACCAATAATGGTGTTGTAGAAATAAT
The DNA here is from genome assembly GCA_929108145.2 of Limnephilus rhombicus. Lineage (NCBI taxonomy): Eukaryota > Metazoa > Arthropoda > Insecta > Trichoptera > Limnephilidae > Limnephilus > Limnephilus rhombicus. Next base: position 44,202,375 of record OV815273.1, on the reverse strand, counting down.
TACCCAATCTGCCAAAGCTGCAAGTAATTTGAAAACTGTTACTTTTCTTTTTTTTTGTTTATGGCAATTCACCCTAAGGAGAGTGCTATGTGACACGTTACTTTTCTTCTTACTCGAAAAACGTGTTGAAATTCATTGCTAGATTAACATTTAAAAATCAAGGCACGTGATGCTGTATTCTGGCATATTTCTAATGATAGAAATTGTATTTTTCAAAGTTCTCCTACTTAACCGAAAACGTTCAGGTGAACTTCAGAGACTAATCGAGAAAAACTACTAGAATTGGCTATTGGCGATTTTAATCAACTAAAAATATTGGTACATTTTTTTAACGTGAAGTGTGTAATGATAGGGAAAAGACCCGGTTCCATTTAATTTAGACGTGCAAGAAAACCTAAAGACAGGAAATAACGACCTCCGCGGTCGAGGGCAAAGCTCTCTATTAGCAATCCGGAGGTTTCGGGTTCAAATCCCGGCGTGAGCTCATAAAATTTTATTTGATTTAATACGTATATTATTACAAAAATTTATTAATTAAAATATGTTATTGTATTAGTAGCTATATTTGTGACTTCTTCTAGAGAAGATGATAATTTCAGTTCGTTCTGGTGTAAGACCACCATTCATCCAATGGAGCCAGTGAGTCTATGGCATCCCCAATTGGGGTACCTATTCATGCTGCGGGATTGAAGGTAGATTTGAAAGACTTTGAGATTTGAACCCGTGTCCTCCTGATTGCAATTCGAGAGCCTTACACCTCGACCACGGATACCGGCAATGTAGAACACGATGAATTTCACAGTAGGTGCGATTGATGTCCTCGATAAGTAGGTATCCGCTGTCGTTGAGAGATATTGCACTGCTGTCAAAAATGTAGATTAAAAACGTTATCTTTTTAATGGCATGAACCGTTCATTAGAGTAATCGGCAATATTCCAGAAGACAAAATTAATGAATGAATCCCTTGTTACGTAACGGGCCTCCTAATCCATTATAGAGTTCTAGGAACCACATTTCAAGTGTTTGGATGTGATGTATTTGTTTATAATATATATAATACAAACAAAATTTTCATTATTAGGTCAAGTTCATGAACCAGTACACTAAGTGTACACCGTACAACTCTTGATGGTACATCCGATAAAATGTTGAAGTAATATTAACCCTTTTAATTATTATCTGATATCATTGGACAATTTTTTTTTCAATCCTCTTATGTTTAGAATTCATTCTTCAGAACTGGCATAAATAGACTGGCTACAATCAGACACTCAAAAGTTAGCACGTAAGGAGCCGCAACCGGGCTCAAAAAGAAGAAGATGGAGAGATATGAAATTACGAGTGCTAGAGGAGCGCGCTTTTATTTAAAGCGACGAAGTCGATGCAAAAATTGTGAAAATGTTTAATAAAACACGACTCGTTTAAAATAGAGCAAAAATGTCATGGGGGTTGTCTTAAACAGCATTTAAAAAAAACACTGTGAATTTTTTCATACATATAATTTGTAAAATAACTGAAAACAATGTGTTTATAATAATTTTTGGAGCATATTTTCTGTTTTTTTTCCATTGAGGGAATTTTTTTTTTTTTTTTTTCAGCACGGGGAATGTCTAGATATTATATTCAAGAATAATATATATATTTTTAGAGATCTTTAAAAGTTAACGTGATTGAGGCAAGGAGTGTGTGCCAAGATCGAGTTCTTTGGCGGTCCTCTCTGCAAAGGACAGTGTCATTTATTATTACATAATATTTACTTATTATCCGAAGTCATATTATATTATTTGTTTAGACAGTTTTATGCTTTCGCTTTTCTATTTTCCCCTTTCCTTTAAATGATTTATCATATAATTTAGTTGTTAAAAACCTAAGCCACTAAAACCCCTAAAATTGTTTCTCCCGTGAACGAAAATGCATCGTCAATCATGATAAGCATTAATTTTTTTTGTAAAGAAAGATAAACATTTCCGGGTTAACGAATAACCCGACAATATTTGAAAATCTCCCACTACCACCACAGTAAGCCGAAAATGTTGCTTGAGTCACGACGGAGGACTTAGTCAACCGAGGAATCAAACACGAAACGCCTGGGTGGGACCCAAACGCGATGCCCACTCATCCACTGACCGGTCTATAATATTATTCAAAATAATAAAAAAAATATAAATAATTAGTGACCGACCGAAGGTTCGGTTTCGGTTTCGGCAAGTTTTGGCAAAAAAATCTAGTTTTGGCATCAGTTTCGGTTTTAGAAACCGAAACTTTTTTAGACATGTTAAAAATCGGTTTTTTACTGTTATTTGGCTTATTTTGTACACTTATTCCGACAGTTAACACGTGTTAAATTAAATAAATAAATAAAAACAATAATTTAAGTATGTGAAAAAAGAATTACTTCTATAAAACAAACCAAATTTATAAAAAAATAAGCCAAATAACAGTATTCAATCGATTTTTAACAATTCTAAAAAAGTTTCGGTTTCGGCCGAAACTGAGACAGACACCGAAGATTCGGTTTCGGTGGAAAGGTCTGTTTCGGTGGGACGCTATATATATTTAACTAATTATAATTCTAATTTAATTTTTCATTAATTATTAACATAATTCCTCTCAGGGCCTATGTCATTTTTGGGGATGCTGTTGGGAGGGACTTTTTAGGTGAAGAAGGAGAGGAAGTTCTGGGAAGGAAAAGGATACTAGCGGTGGGTAGGAATCTGGGGATCAGTATGTCCAGGAGTGACGGACATAATAGGAGTGACGGGTATGAATCCATCCCTCCCACTGCGGTGCAAAGCGATGTTTCGAGAGAATACGGCTGGAAAATCAAAGGGACTCCCTCAACCATTCTCTCCCGAACCGGCCTTCTATGTAGCTGGTGGGCAGACGCATCCGTTGCCAAGACCCATACAAACCTCACCACATGAGCATTACACATTATAGGGCACCCTCGCTAATTCACCAAACGTAGCGAACCACTTGGGGTGACCTATGGCAGAGGTGTTGGTTATCCAATAAATGGTTCCCGGGGCAGCGGTACCCATACCGCCTCCCAATTTGACTCTTTGCGAAGTCTGCGGCTTCTTTATAATTAATAGGTCACATAATATTTCTACGATAATCGTGTTGTAGTAATAATTAAGCACTTATATCTAGAGTTCATTCTTTAAAATTAACATGAAAAAACTGTTTTTGATGATAAAACCATACAGGAGTCCACTGATATAGCCAAAATATGGTAATCACTGTCTGATGCGAAATTAAAATGGAGAAAAGAGGAAGCAAAGGAAGATCTCAGCAATATAGATCTAGTCACTAAAAATAACAAATCACACTTCAAGCAACGTTTTAATTCTGAATGATAAGTCTCAAAAAATCTCATACCAATTTAATAAATTTTACGTGGGCATTGCCGCCGCGCCGGGTTGATTAGAGTCCGCGACGTATGGGCCAGACATATTGTCGCCTTCATATTCTATAAATACCTATACAGTCGTTCAACCAAAAACTTGAACAAATAAGCGGCAACGTCGCAAGACGTCGGTTTGTCGTCAACATGAAAATGAATATATAATTGGACGCTTCATTGTGGACCAAATTAAAGTAAATATACGCAGGATGCCTCTCTGCATTGAATATGAAAGGAGTTCAGATTGGTGGAACGCTAAAGGGCGTTTTTATCGTTTTGTATATTTTTAAATTAATGTTTTTCAAAAATTTAAATACCTAACTACAATCAAACACTGAAAAGATAGTATATACTTTAGTTAGAACTATGTAAAATCAAGTCCTTCAGGTAGACGCAGTAATGTCGATCTGATGAAAGGACGCAGAAATGATAGCGGGATGTATATATATATATATATATATATATATATATATATATATATATACATCCCGCTATCATTGCTGCGTCTTCTAATGGTCCACTTTCATTCAATCCTGCGTCCGACCGTCATTCTGCGTCCGGTATACGGACGCAGGATCGAACACATGTAATTTCAAGTTTTCCCCACTCCTCTACCCTCATACAGTCCAAAAACGAAAATAAGCCAGACGCAGTTTTGGTACCTAAATCAACTGAAATATGCTATTTTAGTTCAGTGTTTTGTCACCGAGCGGCGAGCCGTGGCGCTGTAGTAGACCAGCGTATATTTTTAGCATAATATACGTTTTTATTGGCTTTTATTGACTCGCGTATCGCAACTCCTACATTTGGCAACATCGCTTTTTAATAGCGTTTCTTCTGATACAGATCATTCACAGTAAAAACATCGCACATTGCAATCAGGATAACAAAAGAAATGATTTCATTCAAATTTAGCTTTTGATTATATTATTATTGTACGGCAAATATATCAGCAACTTAATTTTTTTATATTACTATTTTTAAACAAATATTAGATATTTTCTTATCCATGATTATAAATTCCTACAATGCTTAATCGTGTGCCAAGCCACTCTATTATTATTAAACAAGATAAAATCAATGTTCTTAATATATTAGTAATTTGAAAACTTACTACAAATAACTAGAATAAATAAAACAATTTTTTCTTCAATTTATGACTGATTTGACAGTAAAAAATATATGTGAAATATTTGGAGATTCACAGAGAATGCAAGACTGATGAGTGTAATGAGATAATAATAGGAATCTTAGATGGTTTGGGCATGTAGAGCCAATGATCTAAAGATAGGTTGTAAGGAGATTATATGTACATATGACGTGAACTTGAATGGTAGAAAAATTCGGGGATGCCCGAGAAAGACATGGCATGATTGAGTAAACCGAATTCTCGAGTAATGTCGAAAGACAGAATGAAAGAGCGATGTATGGATGTGAATGAGGCAAGGAGTGTGTATGATATAATCAATTCTCGAAGCTCCGGCGCTCCTAGATTTGACTAGTCAATCCTCAGGTCTGACTTGAAGTCTTAGTCAAAGCCCAAACAAATGAAGTTTTTCGGCCACTGACTAAGGAATTTTCGTCAAACCTAGGAGAAACTAATTTGGTCAGGCAAACGTCAAAACTCAATTTAATGAAATTTCGATGTTTGACGAAAAAGTGAAAAAGTTAGGAACTTCTAGGTTTGGCTAAAAATACTTTAATCAAAGGCCGACATTGGAATTTATTTCGGGGTTAGCCCGATATACCAGTCATTCCGCGAAGAGACTGCATACAGACCTTTGACTATGACATATGCACAGACCGAGTTGTTTGGCGGTCGTCTCTGCGAACCCCTGCGAGGAAACAGCGGGTTGGTTAGTTTTTGTGAGATAATATTTATTTATTATTAAAGGCATGTTATTTTATTTGTTTACACAGTTTTATGCTTTCGATTTTCCTTTTGAGAGATTTAACATATAATTTTACATTAGCACAACACAGGAGGCCCTGGGAGGAAAATAATTCCCCTCAGGACCTATGTCATCTTTGGGGATGCTGTGTGGAGGGTCTTTTTTTACATTAACTCCATACAGGAGGCCCTGAGGAAAATAATTTCCCTCAGGGTCTATGTCATCTGGAATGCTGTGTGGAGGGTCTTTTTGAGGAGAGGAAGGAATGAACATTGGTCTTGAAGAGACCCATGTTGTAGGAAGGAGGAAACACAGAGGCCTTCTTAGAAAAAGAAGGAGAGGAAGTTCTGGGAAGGAAAATGGTATTGGGGTTGGGTAGGAATCTAGGGGTCAATGTGTCTAGGAGTGACAGTCAAAGACGCTCTCTCAACCGATCTCTCCCGACTTGGCCTGCCATGCAGCTGGTGGGCAGACGCATCCGCTAACAAGATCCGGACAAACCTCACCCCATTAACCCGGGCACCCCTGCTAAGTCACCAAACGTAGTTAACCACTTGGGATGACCTGTGGCAGAGGTGTTTGTTATCCTATAAAAGGTTCCTGCGGCGGCTGTTCCCACACCCGCCTCCCAAATTGAATTAATTATAATTTTGTTATAAGATTCGCAAAAGACGTAATATTTCTACCGATAATGGTGTTGTAGTAATAATTACCCAATCTGCCAAAGCTGCAAGTAATTTGAAAACTGTTACTTTTCTTTTTTTTTGTTTATGGCAATTCACCCTAAGGAGAGTGCTATGTGACACGTTACTTTTCTTCTTACTCGAAAAACGTGTTGAAATTCATTGCTAGATTAACATTTAAAAATCAAGGCACGTGATGCTGTATTCTGGCATATTTCTAATGATAGAAATTGTATTTTTCAAAGTTCTCCTACTTAACCGAAAACGTTCAGGTGAACTTCAGAGACTAATCGAGAAAAACTACTAGAATTGGCTATTGGCGATTTTAATCAACTAAAAATATTGGTACATTTTTTTAACGTGAAGTGTGTAATGATAGGGAAAAGACCCGGTTCCATTTAATTTAGACGTGCAAGAAAACCTAAAGACAGGAAATAACGACCTCCGCGGTCGAGGGCAAAGCTCTCTATTAGCAATCCGGAGGTTTCGGGTTCAAATCCCGGCGTGAGCTCATAAAATTTTATTTGATTTAATACGTATATTATTACAAAAATTTATTAATTAAAATATGTTATTGTATAAGTAGCTATATTTGTGACTTCTTCTAGAGAAGATGATAATTTCAGTTCGTTCTGGTGTAAGACCACCATTCATCCAATGGAGCCAGTGAGTCTATGGCATCCCCAATTGGGGTACCTATTCATGCTGCGGGATTGAAGGTAGATTTGAAAGACTTTGAGATTTGAACCCGTGTCCTCCTGATTGCAATTCGAGAGCCTTACACCTCGACCACGGATACCGGCAATGTAGAACACGATGAATTTCACAGTAGGTGCGATTGATGTCCTCGATAAGTAGGTATCCGCTGTCGTTGAGAGATATTGCACTGCTGTCAAAAATGTAGATTAAAAACGTTATCTTTTTAATGGCATGAACCGTTCATTAGAGTAATCGTCAATATTCCAGAAGACAAAATTAATGAATGAATCCCTTGTTACGTAACGGGCCTCCTAATCCATTATAGAGTTCTAGGAACCACATTTCAAGTGTTTGGATGTGATGTATTTGTTTTTAATATATATAATACAAACAAAATTTTCATTATTAGGTCAAGTTCATTAACCAGTACACTAAGTGTACACCGTACAACTCTTGATGGTACATCCGATAAAATGTTGAAGTAATATTAACCCTTTTAATTATTATCTGATATCATTGGACAATTTTTTTTTCAATCCTCTTATGTTTAGAATTCATTCTTCAGAACTGGCATAAATAGACTGGCTACAATCAGACACTCAAAAGTTAGCACGTAAGGAGCCGCAACCGGGCTCAAAAAGAAGAAGATGGAGAGATATGAAATTACGAGTGCTAGAGGAGCGCGCTTTTATTTAAAGCGACGAAGTCTATGCAAAAATTGTGAAAATGTTTAATAAAACACGACTCGTTTAAAATAGAGCAAAAATGTCATGGGGGTTGTCTTAAACAGCATTTAAAAAAAAAACTGTGAATTTTTTCATACATATAATTTGTAAAATAACTGAAAACAATGTGTTTATAATAATTTTTGGAGCATATTTTCTGATTTTTTTCCATGGAGGGAATTTTATTTTTATTTTTTTCAGCACGGGGAATGTCTAGATATTATATTCAAGAATAATATATATATTTTTAGAGAGCTTTAAAAGTTAACGTGATTGAGGCAAGGAGTGTGTGCCAAGATCGAGTTCTTTGGCGGTCCTCTCTGCAAAGGACAGTGTCATTTATTATTACATAATATTTACTTATTATCCGAAGTCATATTATATTATTTGTTTAGACAGTTTTATGCTTTCGCTTTTCTATTTTCCCCTTTCCTTTAAAGGATTTATCATATAATTTAGTTGTTAAAAACCTAAGCCACTAAAACCCCTAAAATTGTTTCTCCCGTGAACGAAAATGCATCGTCAATCATGGTAAGCATTAATTTTTTTTGTAAAGAAAGATAAACATTTCCGGGTTAACAAATAACCCGACAATATTTGAAAATCTCCCACTACCACCACAGTAAGCCGAAAATGTTGCTTGAGTCACGACGGAGGACTTAGTCAACCGAGGAATCAAACACGAAACGCCTGGGTGGGACCCAAACGCGATGCCCACTCAACCACTGACCGGTCTATAATATTATTCAAAATAATAAAAAAAATATAAATAATTAGTGACCGACCGAAGGTTCGGTTTCGGTTTCGGCAAGTTTTGGCAAAAAAATCTAGTTTTGGCATCAGTTTCGGTTTTAGAAACCGAAACTTTTTTAGACATGTTAAAAATCGGTTGTTTACTGTTATTTGGCTTATTTTGTACACTTATTCCGACAGTTAACACGTGTTAAATTAAATAAATAAATAAAAACAATAATTTAAGTATGTGAAAAAAGAATTACTTCTATAAAACAAACCAAATTTATAAAAAAATAAGCCAAATAACAGTATTCAATCGATTTTTAACAATTCTAAAAAAGTTTCGGTTTCGGCCGAAACTGAGACAGACACCGAAGATTCGGTTTCGGTGGAAAGGTCTGTTTCGGTGGGACGCTATATATATTTAACTAATTATAATTCTAATTTAATTTTTCATTAATTATTAACATAATTCCTCTCAGGGCCTATGTCATTTTTGGGGATGCTGTTGGGAGGGACTTTTTAGGTGAAGAAGGAGAGGAAGTTCTGGGAAGGAAAAGGATACTAGCGGTGGGTAGGAATCTGGGGATCAGTATGTCCAGGAGTGACGGACATAATAGGAGTGACGGGTATGAATCCATCCCTCCCACTGCGGTGCAAAGCGATGTTTCGAGAGAATACGGCTGGAAAATCAAAGGGACTCCCTCAACCATTCTCTCCCGAACCGGCCTTCTATGTAGCTGGTGGGCAGACGCATCCGTTGCCAAGACCCAGACAAACCTCACCACATGAGCATTACACATTATAGGGCACCCTCGCTAATTCACCAAACGTAGCGAACCACTTGGGGTGACCTATGGCAGAGGTGTTGGTTATCCAATAAATGGTTCCCGGGGCAGCGGTACCCATACCGCCTCCCAATTTGACTCTTTGCGAAGTCTGCGGCTTCTTTATAATTAATAGGTCACATAATATTTCTACTGATAATCGTGTTGTAGTAATAATTAAGCCCTTATATCTAGAGTTCATTCTTTAAAATTAACATGAAAAAACTGTTTTTGATGAGAAAACCATACAGGAGTCCGCTGATATAGCCAAAATATGGTAATCACTGTCTGATGCGAAATCAAAATGGAGAAAAGAGGAAGCAAAGGAAGATCCCAGCAATATAGATCTAGTCACTAAAAATAACAAATCACACTTCAAGCAACGTTTTAATTCTGAATGATAAGTCTCAAAAAATCTCATACCAATTTAATAAATTTTACGTGGGCATTGCCGCCGCGCCGGGTTGATTAGAGTCCGCGACGTATGGGCCAGACATATTGTCGCCTTCATATTCTATAAATACCTATACAGTCGTTCAACCAAAAACTTGAACAAATAAGCGGCAACGTCGCAAGACGTCGGTTTGTCGTCAACATGAAAATGAATATATAATTGGACGCTTCATTGTGGACCAAATTAAAGTAAATATACGCAGGATGCCTCTCTGCATTGAATATGAAAGGAGTTCAGATTGGTGGAACGCTAAAGGGCGTTTTTATCGTTTTGTATATTTTTAAATTAATTTTTTTCAAAAATTTAAATACCTAACTACAATCAAACACTGAAAAGATAGTATATACTTTAGTTAGAACTATGTAAAATCAAGTCCTTCAGGTAGACGCAGTAATGTCGATCTGATGAAAGGACGCAGAAATGATAGCGGGATGTATATATATATATATATATATATATATATATATTTATATATAAAACTTAAACTTTAAGTTATAAATATACTGGTAAGCTTTAAGTTATAATAAAATATTCTGGTGAGCTCTGGCATTATGAAATTTGTAGACAGAAATTGCAATAGGTGGCACGCGAGCCATTTGAAAACTGAATGTACCGGGACTGAATGTATGATACGTGGGAGTAGGGAGGGGAACGCAAGAGTGGGTTCGCGGGACGGGGGAAAAGGGAGAGGTGGAGGGGAAACGCCTGAAGGGAAGGGGAGGCAGAAGGGGAACGGGACGAATGGGAAAGTACACGCAGGGAGAAAGAATTTCTTTAATAAGTGGCATTGCAACGCATGCCGAGAACTCGCTAGTAAAATAATAAATAAATTTTAACGAATCGTTACCGACATAACTTTTTTTTGTAAAAATGTTACACAAATGAATTTATCCGATGACAAGAGGTGTTACCAACATAAGTTTTCTGTTTCGCGATATTTAAAATGTCATTGTGTTTTATGTAATTTATGTGACACATCAAAGCGCTGACAGATCGGCGCCGTGAGGCTTTTTACACAATCTAGGTGCGCCTATGATTCGGTCCTCTGAGGCTGAGAGGGTTTTACTAACATAAACTTCAAACGACAGCCCGCCATGATTTGTGAAATATAATTTACGACAAACGGGACTGAACTCTTGTGTTATTGCTGTCAATTGTTCTCGGAGCTTTCGAGCAAATCCTATGCCATTAGATTAGGCATTTAGAAGATCGTGAAAATTATAGGTAGGTAGTGTCGGTACCCTAAACAAAATAGCTTAGTCATGAAAAATCATCCGATAATATAATTAAACCAATAATTCTTTCAACAATAGACGTTGAATACAAAAAACGAATTTTTCTCTTATTTAACAAATCAACCAAAATTTCCTTTGCAATCATAAAATTTTGAAGCAGGTACTCAAATACCCACTTATTTAATTATAAACCATATTACATTTTACGTAACATTCTCATACATTTCAAATAAGTATTATGCAATTTGTCCAAATAAATATGTGACCATTTCAATTACTGCTTTTTCTGTTTCTGCAGGCCGTTAGGTACCATAATATTGATTATTCCGATTTGATGGCTCGTAGTGGGGACTACGATCATGCGGTAATATCCAACAAGGCCACAACTATCAAAAATTTGAAATTTAAAAACAAATTTACAGACAGATGTAATGCCATATGGTCAACTTAAAACGAGACTTCGCAAAAAAAACTTATGGTAATTGAAGATTAATAGCTAAAAATTCTAAAGCACTTCACTCATAAAAGGCTGTCACGCACAATTCTTTGTATTGGGTAACTTACTTCCTTTTATGTAGATGCACACTACGCACGTTTTTACAATCCTTAACTTTAGTAGTGCTTTGAATAGTGAAGAACCGGATTTATTACCACGGTGTCGGTATGGTTAAGACGTCATTAAACCATGTTTAAGTTGCGTTTAACTATACCAATGCTGAACCGGTGCGTAATAATCTAATAAGTAAGGCAGTTAGGTTCATAGCTACTTCAGAAAAAAAATCTTACATGCGAACTTCGTGGTATCCTAAATTTTTCCATGACAGTTGATCCCCGGTCCTCTGGATTACTTATATACAATATGCAGTCGGTTTAGGGAAAATATGTATATATACATAAAATATAATTAAGTGTCCCCGTTTATTTGGTTATCGTGAATATTTACAATAAATATTAAACTCACAGACTAGGCAGATTCTGAGTAGTTCTATTGTTCCGGCAGGCTGACTGGGGGCCCAATCTCATTGGAGCCTTTAGCCATCATCGTAACCGTTTGTTTCTAAGACACGAACGGCGATAGATGGTACTCTTCTGATGAATAACTCGGGTGCTATCTGATGGGCTATAACAGAACCTCGTATTACAAACTAACCTATCGACAGATGTTAAAACTATATGGATAATCAATACACTACATTATTCATACCAACTACGAGTATACCAGTATTTTATAAATCGATTTTATGTTTGAAATTGATAAATAATGTACAAAAATTTATAATTACACATTAATTATAATTTCGGGGGGCCAAATGTGGGGATTCAACTGTGGAGGAGTCGGGTCACCATTCTAAATACTCACATGATACAAAACACACCAGCTCGGTGTTGCAAACTAAGTTGACTTTTCAATGTCGATCTAAATAAAAAGTTAGTTGACGCCTTTTAAGGTTTGAATTACCAAAACAATGTCTTCTTGCTCGATGCTTGAATCCGAACAGCTTCAAATGCTCAAAAATGGAAGTATTGTGTAAAAAGCAAGGCATTGCGCTCACCATGGGAACCAAGGCCATCGAAAACCCAAGACCAACGAAAAACTAGTTTTACTGAATCATAATCCAATTTGGGAGGCGGGAATGGGTACCGCCGCCCCGGGAACCTTTATTGGATAATCAACACCTCTGCCATAGGTCACCTTAAGTGGTTCGCTACGTTTGGTGATTAAGCAGGGGTGCCCTGGTTCATGGGATGAGGTGTGTTTAGGTCTGATGACCAGGACACACTGAACCCCAGATTCCTGCCCACCCCTTAAACCCTTTTCCTTCCCAGAACCATCCTCTCCTTCCTTTCCCTAAAAAACCCTCCACACAGCATTCCCAAAGATGACATAGGCCCTCAGGGAAATTATTTTCCTCAGGGCCTCCTGTGTGGAGCTCAGGTAAGAAAATTAAATAATAATCCATGTTATTTTGTATATGAAAGTCAAGCAAGAGTCCCAACTGCTCGCAACCCATCCCCAATTGGGGTAAGTTGTGAACCTGATGATGGTAATGGGGGGGGGAAGGCGATGGAAATAGGAACTTGGGAAAGCACCTGGCTGTTTCGATCTGGTAAGTTTTCGATTCTGAATAGTGATCTTAAACCCGGGCGATACTGAGAGTTTCTTCCGCTCTGGAAAATGCCCCAAATATGCTATTTATTAAATTTTACAAATTAATTCAAATAACAATTAATATTGGGTATGGGTCATCACTCATAACCCACAGTCGTAACCTCAGGCGTACCCCCAGGGGCCCAATCTTGGCCCTTTACTTTTTTAATAGTGAAAATAAAAATTAATAGATATTAATTTGTATAATTTCTACTGCCTCTGATCACGGCGTTAGGTTCGGGGGGGCGATCTTGGCTCTCCTTCGCCTTGCCTCCGGCTACTCGACGCTGAATTCCTTAGGGTCGTCGGGTATTTCCCCCCAATTTCCCATTTACTTTTCTTTGAGGCATCACCGAGGAACCGGCTAAGGGGCGCGGAAGCTGAGTGTGGTTCACGACTAGACCGAACGTCATGCGCATTCTTGCTGGGACTGCCAATCGATTGGAGAGGACTCCCAACCGTTTGCCATTCCCTTATTACTTATCTACTGTGTCTTCCTCCCAAACAGGTGCTTGTAGGATACGCCGGATACAATCACCCAGCGCTTGCCACCTCGTGGACTTTCACCAACCTGTCCCATTGTCTTGCCTATTTTTGTTATACTAACACATATTGTATCTGTATTTCCCGCTAAGCACTTGCATACTGCTTGCTAACAACGTATGCAAGGACATTGGAGGTCTAGTTTCGTTATCAAATGTAGAGTCGTTTTTACCAAAAAATTAGAGTCCTTGCAAGAGCCTTGAAGGGGTAACCATCTGTTACCTATACCAGGGCGGGTATGTGGTGGGTCCTCCAATGCCTCTGATCACAAAATGTTTCAAATGACCTTGATAGATACGTTTAGTAACTGGTGTAGAAAAAATGATATGTTTTGATTTTTGATAAATTTTATATTACAACTTGCACTCAAAACAAATATAGAAAAGATTATGCATATTCCATTGATAATAATTATACCACCATAAGAGTTCTAAGCATTACTCTTGATTCGAAATTTTTGTTAGATGTGCACAAACAATATCAAGTAAATTATTGAAAATACTGGAAATGATTCATAGAATATCAAAGCCATTCAAAAAACCCCCAATCAATCGAAACCTTATACAATTCATCAGGCAGAAAAGTAAATCAGAATGTAGGAGTGTTATACGGAACCCACATTATAATTAAATATGCAAATTCTATTGAAACTGTACAAAAAATCTTAAGACTATTATCTTTTAGATGTGGATTAAACGTCTTACTCCAATCAATGCGGAACTGCTACAATATAATAATATACAATATACCCATTGATACGATGCTGATTGTCCTTGTACTTTTACTCTAAATGTAAATAACATTGTTGTTGTTATCCTTTATACACTATTTTTAAACTATTTAGGGAACGTACCCATACTACTTGACCAACTTTTTGCAATTTTTAAACCCCCCCCCCCTCCCCCCCCCCCCCCCGCTGACCAAAAACCTAAGCAACCCACCGCTCATTTGTATGGAGCGTGACATTTTGAAGACCCCCCCCCCCCCTAAAGTGTCACGTAGTATGGGTACACACAGGAACTCCTAGTGAGACAGGCACAGCACAATCACCTATGTAACATAAAAAAATTAGGATTATAATAATAAATAAAAATATTTTGAAGACAATCTAGTGACATGATATTTTACAAAAAAATTCACAACACGCTTGAAACCATTCATTATCTAAGTAATTTCCTGATAGACGTTATTTAAGGAGTCATAAAAAATTTCAAAAACAGTTATTTATAACATATTGTCTATTTCAATCCAATGTGTCGGATGTGTAGATTATATGTCATGAATTTGACGATGTTACATATTTATAAACAGCTAATAATACGTCATGACAAATAGGCGTATTTGAACTAAAAATGATGTAATTGATTTCTTATTATGTATTTTCTTTCTGTCTTATTCCTTCTCTATATTTGTGCGGCATTCTTACTAGGTTTTATATTTTATTTTACATGGTCGAGATAAAACAGTACTAGGGATAAGCTTAGTCTATTATTTATACCTATACATCTACTTATCTCTTTGTTTGATTCACATCAAAAATCTAACGCATGATTTATACAAAATTGTTTTATACAGAATTGCTAATGCGGTGATGAATCTGGGACATGTCGAACACATTGAGTGAGATACCTTAAATCTATACCTATAGGTAGAGTAAGTGCAGGTAGGCTATACGTGTTTAAGGACATTGGTACGCAATCTATCGACCCTCTGAGTGAAAAATGCAGCGTCAGAGAGACGATTTTCCTAAGATCCTTCGACTCATAGGCCCCAAACAAGAAAATAAAATTGATTATCTACTTAAGAAAAATGACGATATATATAAATTGATGGTGGCACTCGCCGTGTTTTGCACAATTTTTAAAAATTTGCACAATTTGCAAGCGCTGTTTTGACGTCAGTGAAATGGCAAAACATACTGACTACAAATCAACTGTCGACTGTCAAAAGACAGTCTGTAGAAACAATGTTGTGTTTCAACACAAGTAATAAAAAATAGAATACTACGCCCGCACCACACTTCTATCGATTACTTTCTTCAGTGACTGTTAGCCAAAATCACGTCCAATATTTGTACACAGTTTAAATTTATCAACGGGTCGTTTGTACGACTCGTTTTCATTTTCTAGCTCTATGTTTCTTCCGTACTACAATATAGACCCAGGTTCATTCCTTTCTTTCCACAAAAAGACCCTTCACACAGTATTCCCTAAGATGACATAGGCCCTGAAGATTTTTTTTTTCTTAGAACTTTCTACGGTGAGCTAATAAAAAATAAGATGAACAATGGATAAAAATGTTGGCCGCACCTGAGATTTTAACAATGCCTTGTTATAGACATAAATCATTATTTGTTCATATTTAGAGCAGATAACAATCGTTGTTAGGGCTGCCACCTTTCAAAAACAGTAGACCCGGAGATTTTAGAAATATAGTTTTTTTAATTAAAATAAAACTTTTTTTAGTATGAATTATTTCTAATTATTTCTTTGAGCGCCAAAATTCACCGTCTGCAGAGAATGCACACACCAAAGTTGTGTCTAAGTCGTGTTGAAGCATAAAATTTTCAATGTTCTCAAAAATCTTTTGAGATGTTTCGTTGGAATCCTCATAAAAATCCATTAATTTATCTTGAACACCTTTTTCTTGGTCAAAGTATCTGATGACTATTGGATACATTTTCTGGGATCCTTTATTTCAGGCGTCGATAGCAATCGAAAAGTGAATTCCATTTCCAGATTGAGAACTTTTTAGGTCTTGTATTTTAGACTCCATTGAGTTCGGTGCTTGGACATTCAAAACAATGCTTCAGCTTTGGTTCTGCCACAGTGAACTTTATGTGATAGTGGTGAATCGGAATAAAGAGAGGCATTCATTTTAATTCCGTAATCGGTGCTCAAATAACAGTGGTGGTATCTAATTGCATGATAAATCGACGCAATTTCGATTGTCGCTATGTTTAGCTCTTCGAAATAATTTTTCTTTGGCAGAAATGCGGTCGTGAACGCCCGGTCTGACCCGGAGATATCGATGTTAAACCCGTAGCCCGGACATGAACCATGCAAACTCGTAGACTCCGTGTAAAACCCGGAGAGGTGGCAGCCCTAATCGTAGTACGAATTTTCAGAAATAATTTGCATTCGGAACAATAGATTGCAACAATGTTCGCGATTTTTTGTCTATATTCACTTGTCAAGTTAGTGTCATTACATTACAAAATCATTATTTATCTGAATGTAGCATTGGTGGGAGGACTTGTGTATATATACCTACAAAAATTTATAAAATCTCACCTGATGGTGGAAGGAAAGGAAAAAACTGATGAGACAAAATAAGGTGTGGTAGCCCTCTATTCCACATCCATGAAGAAGGTTACGGTTTTGACCCGAAGGGCGTGCTTTTGAAGATAAAAGGGCTGAAAGTTTCACCCTCTAGAAATTTCTAGAATAGTCCAGAACATTCAAAATTCGAGAGCATTCCACAACATTCCAGAACATTCCGGAATGTTTGGGAATGATCGGGAATAGTCTGGAATGTTGTGGAATATTCGGGAACAGACCGGAACGTTCGGGAAAACCCCGGTACACCTCAGATCATTGTGGAACATTCCAGAACACTCCCGAATGTTGTGGAATGTTCTGGCACAATATGAAGCCTTTTTGTATGGGTTGGGCTACCCATTGGTAGGGTATATAAATCAAGATCCGTCGTGGGTTCAAACGTCAGTTCAATCTCATATCAACTCCCTGAGCGAAGCCGGGTACCCCAGCTACTAATAAATAATAAGGTGAAGTTGACGAAGGATATTCGACATGATGACGACAGAATCATGTTACTTCAACACCCCTTTGAAAAGTCATTAAAAGTTATGAAAAAAATTCGAAAATAATAAAAAAATAAAACGACCATAACCTAACCTACCATAATCTATTAATATGAAGCCATACTAAATAATGCAAAATCATACTAAATCATATGTTTTTGTTTTAAAAATTTGATCGCTTAGAATTATTACAGAAAATATCTTGGCCTTAAAAACATCGGTCATTTTTTTATAAGCCTTTTAATAAGCCTAGAAAAAAATAACGAATAAGGTCTATAAAAACCCTTTCAAGTTCAAATTTTCATATTTATAAACCCCTTCGGATATGGTTTTATTGTTTATTGTAGCAAATTCAGTTTCTTTTATAATAATCGCAAAAAAATAGATATTTACGCCCTAACTTCACAAAATAAAATAAAATATGCATCTTCGCGTTATTATTTTACAATACGGTCAGCGCGGCGGTCGACGAATTTGAATTTTCAAAGTGAACCCTATGCCGTCCACCCAAAGACTACATACTAGCCACACCCGTTTTTTTTATCAGTTCTCTCCCGGACGGAGCGGGGAATAGACGTTAGGCTCCGCGTCGCTAGGTTCGGTGAAATCAATTTTAAATTTCCGTTTTATTACAATAAACAATGCGTAAAAAAGGAGTTAATGTTTTTTACATCCCTTTACGAAATCAAACTGTAAAAAAAATTTTTCAAATACCTTTACCAACCTTTCCAAAAGCTTTTTCTCAAGTATTTTTAAACTCCTCTCATAAAGGAGCGTGTATTCCGATTTCGATTTTTTCCGGCACTATTTGATCGCCTTCCATCTCCTTTAATGGCTTTTCAGTGGAGATTTTTTTTTTTTTTACATTAACTCCACACCCATGTTGTAGGAAGGAGGAAACACAGAGGCCGGCAAATCATTTCACAGCCGAGCTGTTGAACACAAGAACGAGTCGAAGAAACGACCCGTTCTCATGTGACAAATGTCAAACGTTTCCCGACTATGCACCGGTGCCGAAGGGATCAATGACGCTAGTTCCTCGGAGCATCTTCCATTGTAATGCCGGTAGAACAAGGATAGCATTCCCACCCGACCGACGCCTGTGCCCTAAAGTCTAAAGATTGCAATCCGTCTGTTAAGATGGGAGAATCTATTAAGGCGAGACACAACCTCGTTCATCGAGGTTTTGCCCGAGGCTCACATTTTAATTTATTTCGGAGAAATTGTAATTGAATTAAAAAAAATTCTCATGCCGCACGAGGAATGAGAGTTTTTTTATATTTTAGATTAATAAAAACAGTATGTCACCATCAGTTTTTTTAACGTACAACGCCTTTAAAAAATTGTAATACGTTGTACAACTACAACTTTTGTGTTAAGATCAATTTTATTTTTCTATGCGATGAATTCATGTCTTCACTAGTGTTTAATCTCAATACATCTTAGATTTTATTAATATGTTCATCAGAATTAATTAAAATCTACCATTTGGAAAAATCAAATTTCGGGCCCGATAAGAGATACGCAACCGTAGTTACTTCAAAATGCCGCAGTGCCCGCCATCATGTTTCTATGCAGGAACAGAAGCACTTATTAAGCCATTGTTATTCAGTTACCGATAGGGGGGATTGGTTTATTTATGCGATAGGGTATCGGTAAGTAAGGACGTGCCTTCCGGCCGGTCTGTACAATGATTTTTTTACGTATTTTTTTATTTAACTAGACGAATAATTTTTAATCTATTAGAGAAATCTCTAGTTTTTTTGTACATTTAGTTCTTCTACAAGTAAATAAAGGTTTTTTTTTACATCTCCCCAATTTAAAAGAATATGTATTTTTTTAGTTTAAATTTGTGTTTTCAATATGCACGGTGGTGAAGTTTCAGAGTAATATGAACATTGATATAAAATCAATGTTTTTTTTTCTATACGTTTTAAAGTTTAGAACACTTTTTTTAATTCTATGCGATATGGTGTCTTCATAAAAATAATTATATAGTAGAACCTTTTCATATAAAACGTATTTTGAATAAGTAGAAGTACCTACGTAAATTATTGACTTCTAACACGAAACAAACACCACAAAGCCAACCAAATGACTCTGAAATGCTACACGTCAACGTAGAACATTTATAATTATTATTTATCTATTTATTATTTGTATGGCAGAACTTATAATAAAATATTTTCAAATAAAAAAAATATTTAATTTACTAAGAATACTCATGTTTTTATATTTTTTTGGTTCCTATCTGGTCATCAAATACGGCTAATGCCATTTCAAACAACGTTTCAATTCTGAATGGTGGTCTTACACCAGGGCGATACTAATGTACTTCCACTCTGGAACGTGCCGCAAATATACTATATATTATTTTAAATGAATAAATTGTGAAATAACACAAATTAATCAAATAAAATTTATTTGCCACGCCGGGATTCGATCTCGCGACGTTTAGGGGGGGGGGGGGGTCTTCAAAATGTCACGCTTGGTACAAATGAGCGGCGTCGGGCTTAGGTTTTTGGTCACGTAGTATGGGTACGTTCCCTTATCTCAAACCATCTCATGTATTTATATATAGCTGTGCGCCGCTTCCGAACCCCAGCGTATTGGGGTATAAAAAGTTACTTGAGGCGATTCTTCGTTAGGTTTCATGGATTAACAGTAGGTACTAGTTGGAGGCGTTTTTACTAATAGTAGATTTACCAACATAACATTCAGAAGTATCTCTAAAATGGCAGGAAAGTTCTATTGATTGCATATTTATTAATTAAAGAAATCCCCAAATTCCAACACATCCTTCATACCTTTTTTCCTTTCCAGAATTTACTCTCTTTCCTTCTCCTAAAAACATCCTCCATACAGCATCCCCAAAGATGAAATAGGCCTTGAAGAATTATTTTCCTTAGGGCCTCCTGTGTGGAGCTAGTGCAAAAAATATATAATGATAATTGCTTGTTGAATTAAGTTTTACACCAAACACACAAGCAATAATCTCTTTAAAATGGTTCACCTGTACCTACCAGTCTAAAAGTAACCGTAACGTGATCGGTCTACAAACGAAAGTAGAACTAAGTTAAAAATCGTTGTATTTTATTCCACCACGAAAAACCAGGTTGATAAATAAGTAACCAAATATTTGCCGTAAATAAAAAAAAAAATTATTAGTTGTGAAAACATTTTTTTTCTTGGGATTTTACTGGACATTACCTGAAATGTATACTGAACAAATATAAATAAACCCAGAAAGATTTAATAATTTGTTTGGATCTCTTATGTGCTACAGATGCAGGTACCATTATTTTCTGAACAGCGTGTAAAGTAAAGTAAACTATTACTAAAAATAATTATTATTATCACAAGCGTAGTAAAATATATAATTCTGAAATTTATGTAAATTTGTTCAAATTAAATAAAGACATGCTGCACTGTGCAGTATTATAAGCCGGGGCGCTAAAATGGGGCCGGGCCCGAGAGATAATGCTGTCCATAACTCCACCCATTCCCTCTTTGGAAACGCCCGAAACCGATATTTTTTTAGGCTCCTATGGCGACTTAAGCGGACCGCCCGTTTTTGCAAAGAGTCAAGGGTATTTTTCAGGTATTTTGGAGCTCCAGACCAGAGGTGGCTGCCAAATTTAACCGTGGGGCGCACTTGTGATTTGTACAGGGTTAGCAGTTGTGTACTGTTAAAGTATCTGCGGGCCCTGTACAGAGGCTAACTTTACTCTGGCTTCGATGGAGCCCCCATACCTGAGCTGGTCACTTAGGGTTTTACCAAGCATATCAATGGATGGCCTGTTCGGAAGATTGCTACCGTTGAAATATACTAGATTTTCATTTCGATCGCTTTTAGACGTAATCAGACAAGATTGGGTCTTTGAAACATTAAATTCAACGAGATTATTTTTACCCCAAGAGAAAAAAATCTCGAGGTAATAATAGGAGATATTGAAGTTGCACGATTCTGAGTTGTCCGGTCAAGTTGAAAAACGAAGGGTGACAGGATTTTATTTATTTATTGTTTGAAACATTTACAGTGTTAACAATTACTACATTCTAATGGAATTTCCATCGGAATGTACATAGATCACAGCTTCACAGCATGGGTAAAACAAGGTTTAGCTGTTACTTGGTGGAGATGCTACGTACTAGTGAAATAACAGAAATAATAATGAGCAAAATATAACATAAAAGATAGTTAGTATACAGTATAGAGAAAGAGAAGAAAAAAGAAAGAAAGACGTAAGAGAGGGGGGGGGGGGGAGAGAGAGAATTTCAGGGAAGTTGTTTTTTACCTTTAGCTTGATTTTCTTGGTTCAGGGGTGTTGGTTTTCTAATAAATACCGGGGTGGCGGTACCCATACCCGCCTCCCGTGTCTGTTATTTATTTTTTTATAATACGAAAAATGGATATAGAAAAGACCTACCCCCCCCCCCTCTCAACCCCCTCCCCCCCTTCACCACCCCTGATCCCCTCCCTGCACCATCCTTTGTTCCCTCCCCCCTGCACCCCCCCCCCCCTCTTATCCCTCCCCCTCCTCAACAACGCCCTCCACCTCATCTCAACACTGCCTCATCCTCCCTCCCTTGGGAGCAGTTGGAACTCTTGTGCGGTATTCACATAACAATAATTTACAATAATACTACTATTTATCAACCACATTGATATCATTACTAATAAAGCTATGAAAATGCTGGGTTTCATTCTAAGACTATGTAAAGATTTCAAAAACATTCATACATTTAAATTACTATATACAACTCTGGTTAGGAGTCATTTGGAATATAATTCCCCCATATGGAACCCTCTCTACAAAAGCCACGCAAACTCCATTGAAAAAATCCAATGCAAATTTCTCCGATCAATTAATTTCAAATTAGGAATTCCCGCGGATGACATAAACTATGATTCTCTTTTACAAAAAATGCGACTCTTATCGTTAAAAGATAGAAGAATACTCAATGATCTTATTTTTTTATTTAAAATAAACAACTGGTTTGACTCCCCTGAATTGGTATCTCCCCTGAATAAATTATCATGTACCTAGTAGAACAACTCGACTCAAACCACCTTATTATTGCAACAACACTCTCAGTAATGCAGAACAAAATTCAATAATACATCGTTTACACACTTTAGGTAATGAATTTGCTCATATCGATCATTCCGAAAGTCTGTCATCATACAAAAGATGCATTAGACAAAATTTATCTGCTAGTACTACATAATAAATAATAAGTATAATCATGTAACCATAATATTATGTCCTACCAGTATGCACTCTAATACCTATGGCTTAGAAACATATCATAGGTACCTATTTTTCATATCGCTTTGTATACTCCGTAATACCTTCCTTTTATTTATTATATATATATTTTTTAATTTTGGTTATCTTCAATATTTGGCTCCTAAGAGCATTTCTTACTGTTTACTTTGCATACTTTTTTTATATTTATAACTTTTGTTCTTTATATTATTTACAAAGGTAACTTATAGTTTATATTATTTCCTGCCTTTCAACTTTTTATCTTAACTTTTTACTTTTACATTATACTTTATATTTTATAGTTTACACTTTTACTTTATACTTTCATTTTATACATCATAATTCTATTTACTACTCATTACCTTAACTCCTTTCTTTTACCCTTTGTTTTTATATTTAACTTTACATTTATATGTCACTTTCTTATGTTATTGTATTATAATATATATAAATATAATTATGTCAATGGCACATGTTGTGCCGTATGTTTTGAAATAAATAAATAAAAAAAATATTTAAAAAATTTTTGAGCAGCTGGAACTCTTGTGCGGGATTCACATAACAATAGTTTATAATAAAAAATATTTAAAAAAAAAATAAAAAAAACATTTTGGAGCAGATGGGACTCTTGTGCAGTATTCACATAACAATAATTTACAATAATTTTTTTTGAGCAGTTGGTACTGTTGTGCGGTATTCACTTATCAATACATAATTTACAATAAAAACATATTTAGAATAAAAAAAAACATTTAAGCAGTTGGGACTCTTGTGCTCATATATTATTGTTATGTGTATTCACATAACAATAATTTACAATAAAAAAATATTAAAAAAAAAAAAATTTGGAGCAGTTGGGACTCTTGTGCTCGTAAATTATTGTTTTGTGTATTCACATAACAATAATTTACAATAAAAAAATATTTAAAAAAAAAATTTGGAGCAGTTGGGACTCTTGTGCTCATAAATTATTGTTAAGTGTATTCACATAACAATAATTTACAATAAAAAAAATATTTACAAAAAAAACATTTTTTTGGAGCAGTTGGTACTCTTGTGCGGTATTCACTTAACAATATTTTAGAATTAAAAAATTTAAAAAAATCGGAGCAGTTGGGACGCTTCTGCGGTATTCACAGTATATGAATGGCTTACCCCATCACCACCTCACGGTTCTAATACAAAAATGTCATAGAATATACAAACACTTCACGCCTCACCACCACATTTGTTCCAAACTATGCGTGACATGACATGTAGTTTAATACATCAACCACCTCACACCTCACCTCATCCATGCCCCATACGTGACAACGTGACATGACATGTAGTCCAATACACCAACCACCTCACACCTCACCTTATATTTGTCCCGTACATGACATGAATGTAGTCCAACAAAAAAACCACCTCACACCTCATATTTGTCCCTCCTTCATATTTGTCCCTCCTTCATATTTGAGTAATATTAGAGCTTCTATGCATTGAGTATATATATATCAATGCTTCTATGACTCATCCAGTGGCGTAGTTTGGAAGGGGGGCGGGGGAGGCGGCCCGCCCCGGGAGCCACCAGATGGGGGTGACACCCAACTGTGGAAAAAAAATTGCCAAGGATATTGTCACAAAAATATTTTACACATGAACGCGGTCTGTTATTTATATTTTTGTATCTCTATGGCCCGTGGAGTGCCCCGAATTTTGTGTAGGCTGGTCTTTTTATATGCGAAAATAGCCTATATTTATGGAGAATTTTTTATCCCTGAAATTCTCTAGCAACTGTCCCCCCAAGGATGGAACAATTTTTTGCACATTTGACTAGGTAGTAATGTTTTTATTTTTATGAAGTCGAAATTTGCGTTATGAAATTCTCAAAGTCAACTTTAATGGGGGGGGGGGGGGGGTAACATCCACCCCAGGTGCTACCCATGCAAGCTACGCCACTGGACCCATCTGCTAATTTCTTTCGCACACCGAATTATTTAGTTATGATAAATAATAAATGCATCCATATTTTATTTCTTATAAAGGAATTCCATAATATTTTTTGCATTTTGCATTTTGACATTTACACTCTAATGAAATACCAAATTTATTTTCTAACAAAGATATTCGAATGCTTATTTAAACAACCGAAAATTCATCAAATTTGATTTGTTTTGTTTCATTTGAATTTGAATCAGATAACGGTCATATAGTTGAAAATAGCTTCCTTGGTGGCATCGAATTAATTAATTTGTTGTTTGTTTATATTTTTATCCGATTGATTAACAGTGCGAATAAAAATTATTTGTACAATGTAGGTAATAATAATACTTGGCAAATTTATATAGCGCCGTTTTTGTGAGAAATTACCTCAAGGGCGCTGTACAAATAAATATTTAATAAAATTGGTAATATTACTAACTATAAAATTTAAACCATCAGTCCATCGAATAATGGCAATTTAAACCATCAGCCCATCGAATAATGGCAATTTAAACCATCAGCCCATCGAATAATGGCAATTTAATTAAACCATCAGCCCATCGAATAATGGCAATTTAAACCATCAGCCCATCGAATAATGGCAATTTAATTAAACTATCAGCCCATCGAATAATGGCAATTTAAACCATCAGCCCATCGAATAATGGCAATTTAAACCATCAGCCCATCGAATAATGGCAATTTAAACCATCAGCCCATCGAATAATGGCAATTTAATTAAACTATCAGCCCATCGAATAATGGCAATTTAAACCATCAGCCCATCGAATAATGGCAATTTAAACCATCAGCCCATCGAATAATAGCAATATTATTGATCTAACGGTAGGCAGGTTGGGTCGGTTAGAAGAAATTACCACCGGTCCTTACCTATGTATGCACCCGTCTGTAGACAATTTTGTAGTAAAATATATCGGTTTGAACAGTTCATAAATAAATATATGTGGGTACGTAATTGAAGCGTAATACCAAATTTATTATTATAAATAATGAATAGCGCCATCTGTTCGCAAAATGCTTTAGTATTTATTTGTTTATTCACCATTCTAGATAAACAAGTTAACAATTTCCCCGATTAAAGATCATTAAGATAGTCTTCTTATTTTTAAACTAATAATAAAATAATACGTCAGAAATAGTCGAATGATGAAGTCCAATTAAAAATCTATTTTAGTTTACAAAGTTTACAAAAATTATTATAAATATGACATTATTTAAAGACCAAAGAACTGGGAAATAAGAACTTTATAAAACCTCAATGGACCGATTTGACGTAAGTAATTTTAAATTATTATTGCTTTGTGGAAAGGAACGCATATTTTTTGTATTTCCACACATAGTAATTTTATGTTGTTGATAATTTCCGTTGGGAATGTGTGACGAGCGATATGATAAAATATTCCAAGCCAAATACCGAACGCTTTTATAGTTGAGGCTGTGTAGGGTTCCAATAAAACAACATAATTCAGAAAAAAAACTCTTGTCTAACAGCCACGTACGTAATGTTTAAAGTCAAAAAGGTTACTAAAAGGTCTAAATACAAAAAAAGTCTGTTAAATAATTTCAGCCAAAATTATTATTTTTTCAATGGTGGTATCATAGACATCCAAATTCAAATATTCTCGCTTATAAAAATTCCAACGGAAAACAATTTTATCCGGAAAATTTTAAAAATCGAAGATAAATTCCTTGCCCAAAATTTTCAAAAATTTTGTATTTTGAATCATTACATTGATTGAAACAAAATTAAAATTTTTTTTGAAGAAACAAATATTTTCATTTAGTAGATACCAGTACATACATAAAAAGCTGTTTGAAATTATTGTTTATACACTATTTTAAGGCTCGGTCACAATTGGTGTACGCCGATGGCGGAGAGATGGCGCTACTTCCGCTACTAGTTTGCAGGGGGATAATTCCAACAGACGGATATATCGGCTGACTTTCGATTGTCAGGTATCGCTTCTCGGCCTGTTGGCTAAGATCAAAGTGTAGTATCTGTTCTTATCAGCTTAATATCTGATAGTTCCCGCAATGCGGGACCAGTATATTAAACTGATTTTTGGAATGTGACGGGATGTTCGGGGCTTGCTCCACTCCTGTCGCGGGTTGGCCCGGCATTGCAGTGCCGCCGGGATCGGCCCATCTTAAACTTTCAAAGTACGTCATTCATGTTCATTAGTAGTGTTCAATATCGGTACTTTTACTACCCGTCGGTATCCGTTACTCTCACAAAAAGTAATCGTTATTATGTAATCGTTACTTTGATTACTTTGATTACTTTCGGGTAGTAACTAGTAACTACTACAAGTATCAAATCGTTACTGAATGCTTTGATTACTTTCGGGTAGTAACGACTACTAGTATGAATTCGTTACTGAATGCTTTGATTACAATTGACTGCTTTCGGTTCCAGATACCGCCGGAAACTTTTATAATATGTAAATACAAATTGTTACTGGTTACATTTTGACGTTTGTGTATTTCGTTAGCGTGCATAGCGCGTACTTTGGTTATGAATTATTAGGATTCTACGTTATTTACATTTATAGGTCCTTTGAATGTTTTGAAGAGTTTTGGGTATTTAGATTTTTTTTAAACTTTATTTTTGATTTTATACAAACAATCAAAATACCGGAGAAGATATTTTATATGGAATACAGCTACATAATATATTATTTTTATGTGTAGGTACATACCAAAATATTGCAGCATCTCTCATCAGTCGTGATTGGATAATATTAAACTTATTTGCACAATCGCAATCATCGGGTATATATTATTGTTATTTCATCGTAAACAAATAACACCAAATAATTTCGATCACATAATCACTCACTTATAAACCACAAAAATCAGAAAAAAGTGTTGTTAAAAGTTTCAACGATCACAAACGGCCCAAACACAATACTTTATAAATAATTTAAATGAACATACAGATTAAATATATTATTACGTTAAAGCAAAGTCAAATATTGTAAAAAAAACTGACGCAAATTCGTAAACAAGGAACTAAAGTTAACATGCTAATTTAGCCGTCGGCAAAGCTGTACGACTGATGAACTTTCACTATTTTACCGTTTAATCAACGAACAAAACAATTTTATTTTCAGTTATTAATTTGGGTCCCGTCATGAATACAAGTATGGACAGCATTAGTATCGCACCACTAACAATAACAATTTTATTACAATAAAGTAAACAATCTGAAATGGAATCCATTCCCCGTAGTTACAATAAGATCCCGGTTATTTTTTTGTTTACGTAGGCAATTTTGATCGTAAATTAGATGTTAACACTGGATTGACGTATTATTTTCCATTGAAATTCGAAACGTAATTTTACATGCCGGTTTTTTTTTTGTTTTTCTAGCTTTAGGATAGGTTAATAAAACACTATTATAGGCTGATGGTAATTTTTTATACATTTTATTTATTATTTATTTACATTTCACATAATATCATATTATACCTACGATAATAGATGTTATAGGCGGTCTTTTTACTTAGCGGAAATTTCTACTAACCAATTTCATCTTTATAATCATAATCTATTTTTTTGTAAACTCCATATAAATTTAAATCTTATAATGTGTGAAGGAAAAAAAGCAGTGTTAAAATTATTACTGTGAAAACTTTTTATAGTCGTAATAATATCTAATAATCATATTTTTTATACCGTTCGAAAATTGTAGTAGTTACCTACCGTCAAAAACTTGAATACTTAGTATAAATTGGAAGCAATATATTATATCAGATAGCAAGGTACACAAACATAAATATCAACCGAAAGCGTCTTTTTACCGATTAAAACACCGTAGTATTTTTTTGTCTCTGGCAATACCGTTCCTAAACCGTTTACGCTTCGAACAGCTGGCTCTGGCGTGGTAGCGCCTCCAGCGGCACAAACAGAAACGACCAAGTAATCGGTACAAAGTGTGGTTTATTTATGAACAGCTGGCTCTAACGTAGAGCGCCTCTAACGGCACAAATAACAACCAAGTAATCGGTACTGAAGTATCCGCATCGAAAGTAATCATTTTGAGGTATCAATGAAAGTAATCATTTCGAAAGTAACGGATACTCTTCGTTTTTAGTAGTCGGTACTTTGATTACTTGGTGAGTACCGATTACTTCAGTACCGAATGATTACTTTTCATGCATCTCTAATGTTCATGATTTCGTGATAGCAAGTGACAAGAAGGGTCGGTCGTGAATAACTCTCACGGCCTACCAAAGTACCTAAAAGCGAGCGGGTCGTTTTTTCGACAGTACCCGCTCTTACTACCTGCAACCTGCAACCCAGGTTTCGAGTACGGATGTGGCGGGGCGAGCGCCGATAGATAGATGTATGTATGAGAGTGAACGGGTTGTCAACACCGAACACCCGGGTTTCGCCACCCGCTCTCTCGACTCAGTTAGGTAGCTGGGTGGAGCGTAATCGATTTTAATATTTTGTGTAGCGAAAAGAGCGGGTCTTCGCGACCCGCTCGTGACTCCAGTGTGTCGTGATCGAGACCCGGGTTGTGTAAAACGATCGATCAAGGACTAGTTGAAGGTATCGATTTCGTGATGCCTGAGATTGGTTGTTGGGTCACTGCGTTTCTAAGTGCCGGAAACCGGTTTTTTACCGGTCACCAACAAATATATGGGTATTTTTGAGTGTGATGATAAGATTTTTTAGCGTGGGAGTAGTTCTCGAACTTCAGTAGGCAATCACAATGACTCTCTATCAATTTTTAACTTTGTCAATTAATAATATTGTAAACTTGACAACCAACCCCGGACACTATATCGGTTGGTAGGAATGGGAGAGGGTAGCTAGCTACCCCACCTGTGGCTTCCGCCCTCTTCTCTCTCAGCAACCCAAGCAAGACAGATCACCGAGACAAATCATTTATATTTATGCGATAGCCATTTTGTTTGGTTAAATACACGAAGTTTAAAGGCGATTCCAGACTCACGGCGAGAAGTCTCGGCGAGAAATTCTCGCGAGAACAAGCACTTATCCACACTCTCATTTTTCTCACTCGTGATCTGTTTCCCATCCGGTATGGACGACATTACAGACGATATTAAAAATGCAGCAAGTTTGGCTCTGTGCGCCATGGCATATTATTATTTTGTTGTAACTAAAAATAAAGTTAAAAAAAAATAGAAAAGCCAGACGATGGTGGGTAACGCAAATTCATCGAAACAGAACAGGGTTGGTAATTTTTTTTATTTAATATTCTTTCGTTATTATTATAATCATGTATTCTTATATATAAACTGTATTCTTTAGTTTCAGTATGCTAAAGCAGTTGGATGAACTAGTTGCTGAGCCAAGCGGATAATTTAAAAAGTTTACTAGTCTGTTCCACGCATCGTGGTTCAAGCTTTTGTCTTTATAATTCCGATGTTTTGCGTCCCATAACACCGGTTCATTTTGGAAATACTCTATAAATTCCAACTCTTGTTGATTGTTCCACATTTTAAAGTAAACAAAATTTTCGATACAAAAACAAAAACATATCGCACGTCTACTCTCAACCGCTCACTAAACAACACTGAGACAAAACGTGAGTGTAGACCCTTCTCGCTTCTCGCCCGAGAAATCCTTTGAAGCGGCCAAATTTACCGACAGCCATCCGAGAACAGCCGAGCACGAGAAAGAGAATGCGAGAAACACATCACATTCACGCTTCTCGGGTGTTCTCGGGGCTTCTCGCCGTGAGTCTGGAGGGGCTATTAAAGTGCCCAGTGTTTAATTAATATTTATAGTTTATAATATATTATAACGAAAGTTTAATTACGTACCTACACTAATTGTGGAAAAAATAAAATATTGTTGTTGTGGGAACATATATATCTTCTCCCTCGCATCATATATTTGCAAAAACTTATTTAATTTAAAAATATGTACCTATTTTATTCTAAATATTATTATTTAATTTAAAATGGAGTTCTACAAATTAAACTTAATAACAGCAAAAATTTATTTGGAGCATTTTTTAAGTTACGTGTATTTTTATTTATTGACAAGGATAATAATTAGAAGAAGAGACATTGTGAATCCGTACTGAAATTCAACATTCATGAAACCGGGATTTTTCGTGTCAACGTACCTCATTTTTATGTTGAGTTATTTACATAAATACATTTTCTTTCATCGTGCAGCGTGACGTATATATGAAGTGCAATATGACGTATACTATTTAAAAGATCACATTGTTTGCTTTTATTATTTACACACGTTCTCAACTACTGTTTTCTATTCTTTGCTGATTTATACGCACGGGTACCCACACTATACGATCACACAATACTAATTTAGTTATCTTATCGACTTGAAACACACTTTACTCACTATAATATATTCCTACCTTTATGCATTTACTGTGTACCTCATCTTCGTCTAAAGTTAATACATATATTTTTAATTAAATAGGAAAAAAGTATTAACTACGTATATTTCTTGTGCATTCCAATATTGTATTATTTAAGAGGGTTTTACTTTGCTTTGTTATTTACATGTAATGTTTTAGACAACTATCCTTTTCAGTTTTACACGCTCATGTGGTATGAGTTAGTCCTGGGTCGGTCGTGAATAACCCGCTCCTTGAAACCCGCTCACGGACCACAAAAGAGCAAGCGGGTCATTTTTTCGTAAGCACCCGGGTCTCGCGACTCACTTATCGCAACCGCTCTACTACTGCTACCTGCGGAAGTGGCGGGGCGAGCGACGATAGATAGATGTAATATGAGAGAGCGAGCGGGTTGTCAACACCCGGGTTTCGTCACCGTCTCTCTCGACTCAGGTAGTAGAAAGTAGCTGGGTGAAGCGCAGGGGCGTAAAACTTGGCTTTAACCTTGAAACTGACAGGAGTGAACCAAATTCTTATAGATAAAGCTGAATTTTATTATAGATAGGTCTAACTTTAAACGTCAAATTGCGTCATGCGATTATCAAACGAATTTGAATTTGTGTTGTTGACATCGCCATGGGCATATTTCATTTAAAAATCGTTTACAGGAATTCCAGAGGTGGAAAAATGTTTCAAATGTGTCCGCAATTGATCCAGTAATCAGGTAATTACATGAGACATTAACATTCAGCTTAATTTATCTGTAAATCTATTTGAGGTTAAATGACATACTGATAAAATATTCCTTCAATTTTACTTTAATAAGTATAATTGTAATACGTACGCCTCGTACGTCATACATATGTCTGTTAATGTTATATTATCGTTAACACAAGCTTATGGGTCCGAGTGGTTAATGTTTCACAAATATTGTTTCAGAAAATGTTCCAGACTTTGAATGATTTTGGAGCTTTATGTTAGAAACACCTTATAACATTGTTTGGCAGACCATAACACCGTTAATGGCAGTTAAAATTAATAATGCTACTAATTTATATGTTCATATGAACAGAAGTGAGAATACTTTTCCCTTGTGATAAACAAAGTATGTCATCACAAGGGAAAAATACTGTATATTCTGTTCACAAACTTTGTTTAATGTGATATATTTTTTTCAGAACACATAATGCGGTTTTTACCGTGAGATGGCTGAAATGGGTCCCCGATGAAGGTATAGGTACTCTGTTTAATTTCGGTTGAAAGGAAATTTAGAATATGTAGATTTTTTATTTCATTCTACAAGAACTGTACGGTGACTGCTGGAAAGGAAAAATGGATAAAACGCTATATAGATGTGACATTGAAGATGAACGTATATAAACAAACAATACAGCTATTATTTATGTTGATCTTTAATGTCACAGCTGTATGACGCTTTAGCCATGTTTCCTTTCCATTCCTTTGTCGATATTCTTTTTCAAACCATTTTTCAATTCATCTAATTCACCGAAACAGTGTTTTTATGTGCTATTATCGATTGTCTTTCTGAAAATAAAAAGAATTTAAACATGTACCTCGAGTTATCATTTTTCAAGCAGAAAAATGTAAATTCGTCGTAGAAAACCAATCATTATTTGAAAATGTTTTCCTTTTATAAGGAGTTCATATTTCAAGTATTTTAGGTTTTTTACTAACGCTTGAATTTTTGATTTCCTCAGGATAACAGGTTTCCATCTGACAAAGCTCCTTGCTGAGGAAATGAGCTTTAAAAATTATGTAAAGCTCATTCCCTCAGGCTTTGTCAGATGGAAGGTTGTTTTCTTGGGGAAACTAAAACATTTTTCTGCTTTCAAGCATTTTTATTTTTAAATAATTTATTTGGCTAATGAATTAATAAAGTAGGTCCAATGCGATTATATTGTCTATGGTGGCAAATGGCCTTGAACTTCCTCTATGTTATTGTCTTTGGTGGACCATTTTATTTTTGGTTAAGTTGGTGACAGTGATGACGAAATTTCTAGTATGGAGAAGGCCCGAAGATATCGATCTAGGGATTGGTTTATTTATGGTGAAGCGTAAGCGAGTTTCATATTTTGTGTCGCGAAAAGAGCGGGTCTTCGCGACCCGCTCATGACGCCAGTGTGTCGTGAGCGACCCGGGTCGTGTAAAACGATCGATCGACCCAGGACTAGTATGAGTATCGCCGCCCCGGGAACCATTTATTGGATAACCAACACCCTCCATAGGTCACCCAAGTGGTCGCTACGTTTTCTGGCTTAGCAAGAGTGCCCAGGTTCATTAGATTTGTGTAGGTCTTGGCGGACAATGCGTTTGCCCACCTACTGCTTCCAGATTGGGAGAGTGAGGGAGACCTAACGTAGACTCTCCAACCGGACTCTCTCGATCAATCGCCTTGCATAATTTGTGGGAGGGATGGACTCATAAGTCCGTCACTCCTAGACAAATCGACCCCAAGATCCTTACCCACCACTTATACATGTTTTCCTGCCCAGAACATCCTCTCCTTCCTTTCCCTAAAAAGACCCTCCTGACAGCATCCTCAAAGATGACATAGACCCTGGGAGAGTTTTTCCTCAGGGCCAGTGGAGCGAATGTAAAAAAAGGCACGAATAAATTACTCAAAAAACCATGAAATCATTGTAAAAACCAAAGATATTGAAATATAAAAGATGTGCTGTCCGCGGTTTTTACTGGGTGGGACTGTGTTCTCTGGCGTCGCCGAAATTTTTAGCCAATACTACTGCACACCTTTAAAAAAATCAACTAAATGAACGAATTCTTTCCGTATTCAAACTATGCCCATTAGGTAGTAGTCCGCCGAGGGTCGGGCGGCCATCATAGCGTATCTATTGTTTTTCAATATCCTTGGTAAAAACCGTGCATCTGGCAACTCTGCGTGGACGTGAAGAAGAGAATCGTCGACGCGGCTTCAACCACGTGGTTTAGTTTTCGCGGTTTCACACGAACATCCGATTGCCGACGCGTTAATAGATTCGAGATTTGACAGTCGTGCTCTATGATCTATGAGTAATGATGAGGAATTTTAGCCGCGCCGGTTACTGACATACCGCGTGACGTACGTACGTCATCTTGTTGTTCTAGGTATTTGGTACGGAATAGAAGAGGCGAAACAATCTCGTGATACTCGACTTCGTGTTTTTACAAACATGCGCTATTTTTATTACTTAACGCGAAAAAAGTACCTATTGTACCGAAAAGAAATTTTTCAGGCGAAAAAATTCTAAATGCCATAAAATTTCCCATTTGCGACCGTTATCTTTTTCTATTTTCCTATGTCTTGTTCTCTTTCACATTTTCGTTAAAATTATTAGTGTTATCTTCTTCATCGATATTATACATATATTACATTGATGGGAATAACCTTCAAAAGTTATAAAAAGAGAGTGGTTCTTATAAAAAAATGAATGTTCATTTAGACGACCTCCGTAGTCCTGTGGGTAAGACTCTTGACTCACAATCCGGAGGTCGCGGGTTCGAACCCGGCATGCGCAAATAAATCTTATTTGATTAATTTGTGTTATTTCACAATTAATTAATCTATAATATAAAAATGAATCGCTAAATTTGTTGGTAAGCGCAAATCTCGAGAGCGCCTGAACCGATTTCACTAATCCTTTTTTTAGAATATTCCTTGAAGTTCGAGGATGGTTCTTACGGAGAGAAAAATTAAAAAAATTGCGCAGAAAATTAGATAATAACAGAAAACATCACACGTTTGACAGTTCGCGTGTTAGAGAATGACATGAGAAACAATGAATGATTATGCAAACAGGATTCTATTTTTGAAAAGTTGAAAAATTTATTTAAAGTACGTACTCCCCTAATACTTTGAATTGAATCAAGAATTTTAGATATTTTAAATAGGTATCTATGTTAGGTACCAAATTTAATATGCATGAAAATGGAAATTTGAATAAAAATTGTAAAAGGTGGCACGCGGGCTGTTTAAGAACTGAATGTACTGGGATTGAATATATGGAACGGGGGAGGAGGGTTGGCGGGACGAGGGAGCGGTAAAGGGAAGAGGGAAGGCGGGGAAGGTGGAAGGGGAACGCGGGAAGGGGGAGGGGGACCTGGGAGGGGGAGGGGAACTCGGGAGGGGGGTTCGCGGGACGGCGAAGGGGGGGGGGGGAGTGGAGTGGGGAGAGGGAAGGTGGAGGTGACGAAGTGGGAACGCGAGAGGGGAAGAGAACGCAGGAGAAGAAGGGGAGGCGGAAGGGGAACGGGACGATAGGAAAGGACACTCAGGGAGAAACAATTTCTTTATTAAATGGCATAGCGACGCATGCCGGGACCAGCTAGTTTAAAATAATATATAGTATATTTGCGGCATGTTCCAGAGTGGAAGATACTATCAGTATCGCCCTGGTGTAAGACCACCATTCAGAGTTGAAACGTTGCTTGAAAATGGCTTTAGCCGTGTTTGGTGACCAGATCTGAATAGCCAGGTACTTCCCAACCTTCCTCTTCCCCACCTCCTTCCCCTCCCCACTACCTTCAGCCTCACAACATACCCCATTTGGGGATGCCATAGTCTCACTGGCTCCAGACGGGAGCAGTTGAGATTCTTGTGCGGTATTCACTGTAAAAAAAAAGACTATTCTAAAAAGATAATATGTTCCATATAAAAATAAAATCGGATATATTTATCCGAGACGTTATCTAGGTTACAAACCAATTCTTAGAACGATTGTTTCCAGTGAAAAAGGTAGTTGCCTATAATATGGTCGAAAATAATATTGTTAGTATTCTAAAATATGAGATTGACAATTATGACGGTTTGATGGAAGGTGGCAGTGGCCGAATTAGTAAAGGCGCCCGTCCCGGTTAGACGAGAGGTTCTGGGTTCGTGTTGCGACCGTTATTTTTTACTATGTTCCTGTGTCTTGTTCTCTTTCATATTTTCGTTTACATTATTAAATTATTTGTGTTATCTTCTTTATCAGTGATTTATTACATTGACGGGAATAACCTTCAAAAGTTAAAAAAATAGAGTTGTTCATATAAAAAAATGCAATTTTAATATTCTTGAATACAATTGTTGTTTAAAAACTCTTCATCTATTAAAAATAACCGCTTTTCAGTGTCACACTGGTGAAAAATAGACGTTAAACGGCCTAGAAACGTCCAGCACCCATCTCACGGTACATTACTGTTTACAATTATACTTTCACAACACCAAGTTTTTTTCTTTAACACGTCAAAATGTTTTTTCTACAAAATACATTGAGGCAATTGCAAAATATGATTTTCCACCGGTTAAAATAATTTTTATGTTCTTGGTCGTAGATCTTATCGTATTTTTAAGTTGTTGGTAGTCCTCTCCTACACAACACGTGGTTAGATTTTTGAAGTGAAAACTTCTTTAGCACCGTTGTGATTTGAAACTCGATGAAACGAAAAAGCGACACTAAAAAGAGACACAGACTCGTATATACATCTATCATAGGTTCTCAACGTGGGCGATAACGCCCCCTAGTGGGCGTTTGAGACTTAAGGGGGGCAGTAGAAGACCTAGAGAAAATTATGCGGCGTTGAGATGGCACAGGGGGCATTGAGGCAAAACCTCCTAGATCACAGAGATCTGGATGAGATCTGTGATCTACGTGGTTTTGGTTGAGGCCGTGGACAGGTAAAAAAAATATGGTCTAAGAAAGACAAAACAATGTACTAATAAAGCAAAGTAATTGTTGTAAAGATGTACTAATAAAGCAAAGTAAACTTTAACGTTGGTTAATGTTTGTTATTGTATGTTTTGTCATCATTTTTATCACGTACATCATACAAAAGAATTGCTTTTTTAATCTCCAAACCGAAAAGGTATAACTAATAATTTTATATATTTTAATCGAATTATTGATTCCGTGTCAGTTGAGCCTCCCCCCTAATTAAAAAAATTGGGGGCTCTAGAAAAAAAATATTCTCAATAGGGGCGGTGGGCAAAATAAGGTTGATAACCTACGATCTATATCTATAGGATTTAGACTGCGAGACAATGAGAAAGAATAATCGGTCTCCTCTTTGTGAGGTGCTTCGTAGGCTCCCCGTTCTTGACTACTTTAGTTTTCTGAAGGTTTCACTTCTACCGCGTCGCGTAAGCGAAAACTTCTTTAGTGCCGTTGTGCTTTGAAACGAAAAATGGCGACATACAACTATAGGATTTAGTCTGCGAGAGAATGAGATAGAATAATCGGTCTCCTCTTTGTGCGGTGCATCGTAGCCTATCGGTCTCCTCATTTTGCGGTGCTTCATAGCCTCCCCACTCTTGTCTAGGTACTTTAGTTTTCTGAAGGTTTCACTTCTATCGCGTGTGAACTACACACAATTTTTTTTAGATTAGTTTGGATAGTGAGTATTGCCAGAATGAATTTCGAAGATTCCATTTAATTCATTCATTCATTTAAGAAAAACAAATCGAAATTCTTGTATATGTATATATTTATGAAGTACCTATTGACCTCATTATGAATAGGATATTTTGTATTATTGACCCAAATATCTAAAGATATATATTTTAATAATTAATTTTGAAAACAAAATAGATCTTATAATAAAAACACGATTCGTCAACTTCTCAATCAAATTTCTACATTTAAAATTAATATTTAAATGTTTCTTTTTAGTTTTTTATAAGAAAAACTCTCTTTCTATAACTTTTGGAGGTTATTCCCATCAATGTAATATATCATTGAAGAAGAAGATAACAATAGTAATCTAAACGAAAATATGATAGAGAACAAGACACAGAAAAAGACAATGGTCGCAACTGGGACTCGAACCCAGACCTCTCCAGAGGGTGGCAATTAGTGAGAAGTCAAACGGACTCCCTCAACCACTTGGTTATATAATAAACTAGCTGGTCCCGGCATGCGTTGCTATGCAATTAAATAAAGAAATTCTTTCTCCCTGAGTGTCCTTTCCCATTCGTCCCGTTCCCCTTCCGCCTCCCCTTCTCCTGCGTCCTCTTCCTCTCTCGCGTTTCCACTCCGCCACCTCCACCTTCCCTCTCCCCACTCCACTCCCCCCCCGTCCCGCGAACCCCCCTCCAGAGTTCCCCTAACCCCTCCCAGGTCCCCCTCCCTCCTCCCAGGTTCCCCTCCCACTCCCTGGTTCTCGTTCCACCTTCCCTGCCTTCCTTCTTCCCTTTCTCGCTCCCTCGTGCCGCCAACCCTCCTCCCGCGTTCCATATAATCAATCCCAGTACATTCAGTTTTTTATCAGCCAGCGTGCCACCTTTTTACAATTTAAATTTCCATTTTTCATGTATATTAAATTTGGTACCTAACACAGGTACCTATTTAAAATGCCTAAAATTCTTGATTCGATTCATACTATTAGGGGAGTAAATACTATAAATAAATTTATCAACATAAAGATTTTCAAAAATAGAATTCTGATTTAACAATCATTATTTTGCAAAATGTCATTCCCAAATACGCGAACTGTCAAACGTGCGATAGTCGTTAGGTTTTCTGAAATTATCCAATTTTCTTAATTTTTCTCTAGTAAGAACCATCCTCGTACTTCAAGGAATATTCTAAAAAAAGAATTAGTGAAATCGGTTCAGCTGCTCTCGAGATTTGCACTTAGCAACACAATTCAGCGATTCATTTTTATATATGTATAAGATGGTTCCCGGGGCGGCGGTACATATACCCGCCTCCTATTAAAAAAAAAAATATTGGAGCAGTTGGTACTCTTGCGCGGTATTCACTTAACAATAATTTAGAATAAAAAAAATACTTAAAAAAATAATTTCGGAGCAGCTGGGACGCTTGTGCGGTATTCACAATATATGAATGGCTCACCCCAACCACCTCACGGTTCAAATACAAAAATGTCATACAATATACAAACGCCTCACGCCTCACCACCTCATACATTTGTCCCTTACGATACGTGACATGACATGTAGTCCAATACACCAACCACCTCACACCTCACCTCATATTTGTCCCCTACGTGACAACGTGACATGACATGTAGTCCAATAAACCAACCACCTCACACCTCATATTTGTCCCCCCTTCGTATTTGTCCCATGCGCGACAACATGACATGGCATTTGTAGTGAGGGAGCGGGCCGTATCGGCAGAGACGGGGCGAGAAATAAAAGGCGTCAGTCGATGTAGTGAGTCAGTCTTTATTGTGGCTACGTAGCGGAGGTCGGTGAAGCGGTAACAAGATGTATGCAAGGTGCCGTGATGAGATGCTGCAGGCGTACGGAGGTGATGGAGATGGTGTGGTGAAGGTCAGCGAGTTGCTCAACACCTCGGCGGTGGAGATGACCTATCTTCCAGGCCGTTGCTCGACGCTTTGAGTCGCGGAGATGAACGGTGAGTGGCTCGGTGAGCCGAGCCACCAGCAGGTAGTCCTGGCGAGGCGGAGCGTGTTTCCATGGCAGCGAAGCACGGTGCGCTTCGGGGTGCCATGAAATGGTGATCCCTGGACTGAAGGTAACGGAAGCCTTGTAAGTCGCGGGATGTAGCTGTTCTGCGGAGCTGAAGGCACGATGGGCCTTATGGCTGAGACGTGGTGATGGACCTCGGGAAGCTGCCCTGGGTGCGTAGAGATGCCATGCAGGAGCACTTGTGCGGAGATCTGTTACATGTTGGTTTGTTGACCGACTAATGGTCTGGGACTGACTGAGCGAGCGCCGAGTTTAGTCGCTTTATATATACCAGCGCGATCGGTGGAGTAATGTTCCATTCGACGGCAATGTGTACACTAGAAGGAACTCGAACATACCCGGTACTGAATATTCAGGCGGCTTATAAACTCCAGACCTTTCTAGGCGGTGGCGATATTATCATTCATCGAGATGGCCGCGGCAGGCAAGCAAAGTACATCGTGCCGGCGCCGCGCGAATATAAGATGTTTCTCGTGTCTTCTTTTGATGGCGAAGTTGATAATGATGTGTCGCCACAGTAGTAATACAAAGAAAAAGAGCTGGTACAAATACATTTTGTGAGGTGGGGGGACATTTTTCGTGTTTGTATGGGACATTTGAGGTGCCTCTTGTATGAGGTACTCAACACTAGTGGCAATATCGAAATTGGTTAACGCGCACGTTAACTAACGTTATCCCGGTTAGACGAGAGGTCTTGGTTCGAGTCCCAGTTGCGACAATTGTTTTTTTTCTGTTTTTCTGTGTCTTGTTCGCTTTCATATTTTCGTTTAGATTATTATTGTTATCTTCTTCTTCAATGGTTTCTTTTTAGATTGTTGGTCGAAGATGTGGTTGTTGAAGATTAATTTTCTAAAAAAAATTCGGGGGAGGACCCACCGCTTTACTGGGAATTACGGATACGGGCCCTCAGAACAGGTTCAGCCCCAGGTTATACAGATCCTAAATACGCCCTGGTGCAGCCACGCAAAAACTAAGACACAAAACATGATATATATACGGTAGATCAAGTACCCATAAATAAATAATCGTTAAGGTAATTTTTTGAGAAATGCTAAAGATAAAGACCATAAATTGACTAATTACGGAATATATAAACTCAAATGTAATGATTGTCCCTCATTTTATATTGGAAAAACAACTCGTAATTTTGAAATCAGAATCAAAGAACATTTTAGGTGTCTTAATAATAATAATTTTTCTGAGTTCGCTAACCATATCATTGAAAATAACCATAGTTTTGAAAAAAATACAGGGATAAATATTCTTCATATTAATCATAAAGGAAAACAAACTTAGAAGCATTGGAAATAAAAAAAAATCCCTTAAAAATAATGGAATCTATTATCAACAAACAAAAAATATTGTCTTATAGCCCAATCATGGATATGTTCCCCTACCCACCCACTCTTCATTAATAGCAACGGCTCCGCCCCTACCCAAAACTGTCAAATCAGTATACATTTGCTGAAACCGGTCGGATTTACTCAAATATAAAAGTGGTTCAAACAAAGTTAAATTGTTTCATTTATTTAAAATTTATAAAATTATTATTAAAAACGTTTCCATTGCCTCCACAGTGGTAATAACTATGACTTGATTGATAAATTGATATGCAGAAATGAGACAATGCCCGCTTCTGAATATTATGCCAATGCTCTTCCGAGCGAATAAAATAGTAAGCTGGTAATATGTTTATCTGAGTATTTGAAGAAATTCATAAATCATTTTTAAAAATGCTTCGCACTTGTTTCACATTAGCCACATACAGGAGGCCCTAGGGAAAATAAATTCCCTAAGGGTCTTTGGGATGCCGTGTGGAGGGTGGAAAGGAGGTTTTTAGAAGGAAAAAGGGTATGAGGGGTAGACAGGAATCTAAGGATCGGTGAGTCCAGGAGTGACCGATGTATGAATCCATTCCTCTCACTGTGGTGCAAGGCAATGGGACGAAGCTGGTCGGCTGGAAAAGTGAAAGGGTCTCCCTCGACCAGCCTCCATCCGCCGCCAAAACCTGGACAAATCTCACCGCTATTAAACCTCTAACCCGCCTTCCCCATATATAGGGTGTTAAGGGACGTACTTGGCTTACTTTTCCCACTGATTCGTGACATTATTGGGAGTAAAAAATGTTAACGAAATTTTGATTTCCGGTAACTTTTTCGACATGTTTTTTTATTGTTTTAAATTTTTCTTCAAAATTAAAAAAAAAAATCATCCTTATGTCGTCACTGGACACTCATCCAAGTAACCATCCAACCCGTCACACCGCCTCTAACTGTCCTGCTAACCTACCGATTTTTTAAGTTTTTAGTTGAAAAACCGTTCGTCACTTCTTCACTTCACGTGCTGGGTCATTAGAAGTGTCATTAGTCATTGTCATTAGTAATACAAGCAGTTTCAGTAGTCACATTTCAAATTGGGAAAATTGTAATCGCCGACGATAATTATTTTCGATGTAAGATTTTTTGACTTAAGAAATTCGATGTCTTCACAATGTTTCTTGTATGTATATAATATTTGAATGTCGGAGTTTGGCTGTAGACTCGTATATGTAGCGTCAATGATGATGTTTTTTCCATGGGGTTAACAATTTGTACAAATAATTGCTCCAATGAAGTCATTTCCTTAGTTGCTATCAAAACTCCGCCTCCTCTTGATTTGGTACTAGATTTTGGATTTCTGTCAGGCTGAAACATCTTGTGGTTTATTTTATTTATTTATTTATTTCTATGTATTACAGTATTTACCTATTAATTAACATTTTTACATAATAGATAAATTTTGAAAATATTTTTACATAATATATTTTACAATTTTATTATGTAGGGTGTATGGTAGGTTTGCGAAGGTGAAACTGTGGATAGGTATTGTATGTTTCGTGAACACCTCACTAGGAGAACCTGTGCTAAGGTGTTTACGTGTTTATTTATGATTATGTGTGACAAGTATTAATGTGTTGTAGAAGAAAGTTTTATATTTAT
This sequence comes from Limnephilus rhombicus, assembly GCA_929108145.2. Lineage (NCBI taxonomy): Eukaryota > Metazoa > Arthropoda > Insecta > Trichoptera > Limnephilidae > Limnephilus > Limnephilus rhombicus. The sequence goes on along the minus strand of OV815273.1, from coordinate 44,160,166 downwards.
TTTATTTAATGGTTATTGCACATTGGTTATTAATAAGTTAATTTTTATGTTTGGTTTGGAGTAAATAGGTTTTGGAAAAATAGTGTTCCTTTAGCTTTTATCCAGACTGTGATTTGTTTTTTTAGTTTATTTGTTGGTGAAAAATCAGCAGATTGTTTCAAAGAAGGTGGCATGCTGTTATATAGTTTGATAGAATAGTAGTTAAAGGCTCTTTGTCCGTGGGTCGTGTGCTTTAGCGGGATGTTGAGTGTTAGGTTTGTTGAGGACCGGCTTGTTATTGAGGACTGAGAAAGTAAAGGGATATGAAGTTTGAATTTGAAGAGGTGAAGAATAGACGATTTAGCGTAGAGTTGTCTGATTGACAAAACGTCGAGCATCTTGAAAATTTTTTCAGAGTCTGTATCATATGCTACTTGAAGTATTAGTTTGATTGTTGCCTTTTGTGCCTTTTCTAGTGGATCGAGAGAAATATTACTTGCACTTCCCCAAGACAGAAGACCATACATGATTAAAGATTGGGAAAGAGCAAAGTAGATAGATCTTAGTATTGTGCGTGGGAAGATATTTTTTATATTATTTAAAAGATACATGATTTTTTAAAGCTTGGATGTAATTAAGTTAATGTGGTCATTCCAGCGTAGGTTTTCGTCAATTATCACGCCTAGATATTTTATTTGTTTGACATTTTGTATGATTTCGCAATTGCACGATGAGAAGGGTTGAGAGCAGTCGTGTATTTTCAGAGTGAAGGTTGGAGGAGGTTGACCTCTTAGAGTTATACTATGTGTAATGAATTTAGTTTTTTTTTGTATTTAGAGTAAGTTTGTTTTCATTGAGCCATTGTTTGATGACAGCAAGACTTTTCTCAGCTTTAAGGAATGCCTTGATCCATGAGTCAGCTTGACAAAGTATTACGGTGTCATCAGCGAATGTCACAATGTTGCCTTCTGTAATTAGTTCACAGATATCATTGATGTAGATAAGAAACATTATGGGACCTAGAACACTACCCTGGGGCACTCCGTAACTGATCGGAAGGGGTTCACTTTTCACTTTGTTGATAATGACTTGTTGAGTTCTCTCTGACATAAAACTTTTCAGTAAGTTAAGTTCATTTCCAGTTATGCCGAGTTTATTAAGTTTCTTAAAAAGTATATTGTGAGATATTGTATCGAAGGCTTTACATAAGTCTAAATATATTGAAATTACTTTTTTCTTTGAGTCAAGGTTAGAGTTAATAAAGTCTGTTACTGAGGTTAAAGCGTGTTGTGTACTTCTGTTCTTTCTAAAGCCATGCTGGTTCTTCGAGAGTAGATGGTTTGTTTCTAGGTAGTGGTAGAGCTGTTCTTTGATGGCTTTTTCCAGAATTTTGGACATAGTATTTAGAAGAGTGATAGGTCTGTAGTTGTTGATGTCATTTTTAGGTCCTGACTTATAGATAGGAATTACTAGTCCATTTTTTAAGCAGCTAGGAAAAATACCTTCTTTTAGGCTATGATTTATCAGGTATGTAAGTGGATTGAGGAGTTGGACACTTAGAGTTTTAATGGTTTTAGCATCTATGTTGTCAGTACCTGCAGCTGAGCTATTCTTTAATGATTGTATTATTTTAATCGTCTTATCGCATGAGATGGTTTGGAGTTTAAATTGTATATCTTTATTGGAGTTAGGAGTATCTTGATGGTTAGATGAATGTAGATTCTCTGCCACAGTACTTGTAATGTTTTCTGCCAGAATGCCTCCAATATTTGTGTAATGATTGTTAATGTAATTTAAAACTAGTGTAGGATTGTTGTGGAAGAGGATTTCTTCATTGTTGATGACAATATTTTTGATATTATCATCATCGAAATTATGAGTGCAAGTACTTTCCTTTAGTATTGACCATACACTTTTGGGATCGTAATTGGATTCTATCAGTTTATTTTTGAAATGTAGCTCTTTAGCTTTTCGTATAATTTGGGTGCATAGATTTCTATATCTTTTGTAGAATGAGTAGAGAATAGTATCAGAAGGGTTGAGTTTGACTTGTTTGTGTAACTTATCTCTTTTTTTAATACAGTTTAAGATGCTTTGGGTTATCCAAGTTCTTAGTTTTTTTTTGCGGTGGGGAATAATTTTTGTTGATGTCTTAGTATTTTGTGTGATGGTGGTTTGTAAGTATGTAATGAAGTAGTGCCAAGCCTTATCGGTTGACGTTATACTCCTTAAATGCTTCCACGATTGTTTATCTAAACATGATTTTATGTTGTCATAGGCAATATTCTTAATTGTGAAATAGCGTTGAGTAGGCAAATTTGGAGTTGGTGTAGTCAGGCCTAGTAAAGTTGTGTAGTGGTCCGTAATGGAGGATTCGTAGACTATACTTTTAATATAATGTTTTGATTTTACCATAATGTGGTCTATACAAGACTCAGTGTTATTGGTTACCCTAGTGGGGGTATTAATAGTACTGAAGATACCATGTTGCATCAGCATCAAAAGGTAATCGTGGTTTTGTGGGTGACCATTAGGCAGTAGATTAATATTAAGGTCACCGGCTAATATGATATTTTTAAAGGAATTTAGCTTATTAAGATGACTATTAAGGGAAGATATGAATGGTGCGATATCATGGGTGGATGGTGATCTGTATAGTGCAAGTATACATGTTTCTTGGTTTATAAACCAAGTTTTGGAAATATTATAGATAATTTGAGAGCTGTGACGATTTATGCCAAGAAGGATTTATTACAACATATCTGCAAATTACAAATTAATACAAACCACAAAAGACCTGAGATACAGCGGGTTGCTTAAATGTACCATGAAAAGTAAATAATTATAATGCTGTAGAAAAATAATGTAAAATAAAAGGAGAAAATGTTATGGGAAATATTGAGGCGTAGATTACTGATGATGATGAACAACATTGATATCCGTTAAAATGAATATCCTCACTTTTCTTTGAAATGAGTAACGCTTTAATAATATCAAGTTAATCTTCTTGTAGACCTTTTTGAAGTGAAACTTATATAGCACGGCTGTGATTTGGATAAAACGGAAATGACGATTAGTGCACCTGCGACACATCAACTGCACTCATCGGACGCTTTGATAATGATGTCACTTTTAAATGCTCCTATTGAGATATGAAAGGGAAAATACGCATTGGTCGCTTTGATTATGACCTCACTTTTCAAGTATTGGTTGAGATAGTTTTGATAAAGTTTCGCTTCTATCGCGTGCAAACTGCACTCGAATTTTTTATGTCAGGCTGACTGTACTTCAATAATAATGAAACACCCAGATATATTCTATTACGTAAATTTACTTTATTGACTACGAACTGCGTTGATTATAGCAGTTTTGGAGTAAAAAAAACACAGAAAACAAAGAAAAAACATATTTCTACAAAATAAAACTATTTATTTTTACATTCAAGACATTGTTAACAAAACAAATTTACCAAAACAAAAAGCATACATACATACATAAATAATATGTAATAAGAACCTAATAAATACACACATATTATTATAGTTTAAAAATAACTAATTTGATATCACTTTGAAAATATATTTTTAAAGGAACCATTGTGACTACTCGCTTAGCAATTCTAACTTTATTATAAACTCTTACTGGCTATATTTAAATTACAATGCTTTTAATATTTATAATAATAATAAGCTTGTATAAATAGATATGTCAAGTGTTAATTGTTTTATTAGAAAATTAATCCGAAATGAATTCATGTGCGAAATGAGCTTATAGAAAATCTGCCTTATGTGAAATTATGCAGTTCTTCTCAAACTAAGAGATGCGGTTCTAGGTTTTAAAGAAGTTATATTAAATTATCAGAATTAAATAGCGCATAACCATGTTCATAATTGGGCATTTTGCAATGCATCTTTTTTTTTCATTTGAAAGCGAACCCTGCACGTTCAATATTTATTGTGATGCGTCAATATTCATAAAATATCGTGATATTTATTGAACGTGTAGGCTAGCTAGCGTATTGACGGATCACAACATTTATCGCGTTAAGGGTAACAATTATTATAAGCAATAATTGTCAGCCTGAAACACTCATGTCTAAACCCAACACCTTGTCTAAACGTTAGTTTATAAATAAAAAATAAAAAAATAATAATAATTTATCGCATTTATGCATTTATTCAGATTTCTGAACTCCGTATTGTGAAGCCACGTATCTTGATAAATATTGATGCGTAGGCTACACGTTCAATGTTTATCATGATCCGGAATTCCGAATTCAAATTAATCGATATTTGAATCTACAAATCCTATGATCTGTATTGTCATCCGCCAATACGCTAGCTTACACGTTCAATAAATATCACAATATTTGATAAATATTGACAGATCACAATAAATATTGAAAGTTAAGGGTAGCACTCCGATCCATATTGATGGATCATGTTCCATCAATATGGATGGTGATAAATACCTATTGAACGTGTAGGATTTCCAATAAATGACAGCATTTCATTCTCTGGAACAAAATTTATCAGTACCTAACAGGAAATAAAATATTCCATACAATGGATTCAAATTTGTGTAACCTCTGTAATGATATATTTTTTTTAAATATGAGAATAAGTCTAGTTGAATACAAGTTGCTGTTTTTTTACTTGTACTTAAGTTAAAACACGGTGATGAGTATTATTAGAAAGTAATTGAGGTGTGTGCGTCATCGTTATTTTTAGTTTTCACGTTAAGTGAAAGAATATTTTGTGTTTTGTTATTTTATATTGCTGTGTATTCTGGTACTTGTATTTTCCGGTCAATTATTAAGTAAATGTAAACTGTGAACTGTAAAAAATTATACTAGTAAACACATACAGGTTAGAGGGATTTACTTTAAAACTTTTTGCATAGAAAATATAAGTCAAGAGAAAAACACACTTGAATGTAGCATGGTTTTGGTATTTTTCTTCAAATCCTCGTACACATAATGTAATTATATGTATTCTCTAATTTTGTTATATATTCAAAGTTTTTTTTAAATATTCAAAGTTTTTTTTTTAAATATTTTTATTAGAGTTAAATAATTTCAACGAATATAAAAAGAAAAACAAAATAAACTCCAGCTGGTAACTACTAAGTTTTTGTGAATCCATTTTATTCAATTTAATTTTTTTTGAGAAACACTGCGTTAAAGCCTGATAAGTTTTAAAAGAAATTTCAATAATTGACTAAATAATCATCTTTGTCGCAAATTACAGAATAGTTGTCATTAATATTTAGCAATTTAAGGATAGGTTGTTTCACAGATATGCAAATGTGACATTGTCATCAAATGGCCATTCTACGCCTATTTTTGTGTTTTTGTTAACAGTTTAAAGGTTACCGTTAAGGCGATCTAATAGTTCAGGAAAAAATTGAAATCGGAATTCACTCCCTTTATGGGAGGAGTTTAAAAATACTTGAGAAAAAGCTTTTGGAATGGTTGGAAAAGGTATTTGAAATTTTTTTTACTGGTTCATTTCGTAAAGGCCTATAAAAAATATCAATTCCTTTTTTACGCATTGTTTATTGTAAGAAAACGGAGATTAAAAATTGATTTCACGAAACTAAGCGACACGACTGTCTCCCGCCGGGGCGTGACTGATACGAAATAGGTGTGCCCAGTGCATGGTTCTTGTGCCCATGCCATAAGGGTCACCAACCAGAAAGAAACCAAATTCGTAGAGTGCGGGCCGTATTGATTGATGTCAAAAATAACAACGAGAAATTGCATATTTTATTTTATTTTGTGAAGTTCGGGTGTAAATATCATTTTTTTTTGCAATTATTATAAAAGAAACAAAATTTGCCACATTATACAATAAAACCAAATCGGAAAAGGGGTTTATAAAGAGGAGAGTTTGGACTTGAAAGTGTTTTTTATAGACCTTATACTTTATTTTTTTATAGGCTTATTAAAAGACTTATAAAAAAATGACCGATATTTTTAAGGGCCAAGGTGTGTTCTACAGGCAGTATTTAATTGAAGCATCTTATACTTCTAAGCCATCAAGTTTTCAAAACAAAAACATATGATTTTGTATGATTTTGCATTGCCGTTTCTAAGGCCTTTTCAGCTTTTGAACAAATTGTCAGAAGAATATAATATAGAATATAATAGAATAATCAGCAGAAGAGGATTACTATCATGTCGTTAATCTTGTCAAGTTATTAAAATTAGTAAGCTGAAACGCGCCAAGGATCGGCGTTTAACTGGGACCTTTCAAATGTTATAAAAAAACACAATGACACTGAATGGTCATTTGATGACAATGTTATAAGTATTTTAATTTTTGTAAAACAACTGGTCCTAAGTATAGTTTTAAATTATTACAAAAACAGGAACAATGCTAACCATTTTAAATTACGAGGACTTTATAGAATTGACGTTATAACAATAAGTTGTAATTTTTGTAAGTGTGAGAATGCTAAAGTTTGTTTAATGACAGGTTGTTATTTTTTCAGTACATTTTAAAATGAAAAACATAATTGAAAATCTAAAGTAATAATTTAAAAGATGACTACAATCTAAAAAGCATGCATAAGAGGGACTGTTCCACTAAATGGTGACTCATTGAGAAATGAATAAAACTCTAATAAAAGTTATTAATTAACAATTTTATCATAAACTAGACGCACTTAAAAGAATAATGGTTGTAATCGTCAATATTTTAATAGCCGATAAACCAAGATTTTGTGGGCAATTAAAATGTTGTTACCTGTTTCATCTGCCATTTGTAATATTTAAACGAAATTTTATTTCACATTTTCTTCCCCTTATATTAAAACATAAACTCTACAATAGTAGGTAATATTAATACATTTCAATCAAAAAGTCCACACAAAATTACTCGTAAGTACGTAAAGAGTTGATAAAAAATGGTCCGGTAGAAATTTTTTTAACAAGTCATTTTAGATGTATTTTTTTATACAATATATTTGCATATTTTTTTTTACAAAAGTAACCGAATTTGCCAAGTTGGAATTTTTATTATTATTTCAATTTAAGCTCGTACATGCATTCACGTACATGTTTATTTCGTACAACACTGCATTCCTCAATCTTAACATTTATCTAATTTTAACATAACTTTTCTTGTGTCCATAATTAGCCAAGCTACTCGTATCACAATCACTCACTTACCATATATCATTACGTATACCTAGTCAAATGAAATGTTTCAATGCACTAGCTTTTAATAAATAACATAGGAACTTCCGATGAATAGAATGACCGGAAGCATTAAAAACATCGAAGTATAAAAGCGTAGTGTGTGCCGTTTAAGTGCTATAAAAAAGATGAATCTAAAACAACAAAATTAATTAGTAATAGAATCACAGAGAGCTCTTCATTTATTCTTATACACATTGATGCCTACGATCATTCAGATCTCAGGCCTCGCACTACAAGCCAGCCAACATCAACTGTGTACTCGTATCAAAAAAATTGTAAAATAAATATTAATATGACTGGAGCAATTCAATAAAGGGGAATAATTCAAACCAAAATGCACCTATGTAAATTCTAAATCTCGAACTGGCAGTGCGGGAGTTAGTTGGCAAAGCATTCCAGTCTTTAGTCTTTCCTCAGACATTACACCTCAGACCATTTAAATTTTTAGAATGTCCAACCTAAGTTAAAAAGATTTCCGAAACGGTATAAATTAAAGACACACTCAGAGAACAGGATCCAGCCTTTCATCGAGAACGAGTCCTTAAATATTCGAGATATGTTAGAGAAGTCATCAATTGATTTTGAGTTAATTTGGCTCAGTAACTGGGAAATACATTAACTCACCAGTTCAGACCGTTGATCAAAAATTTCATGCTATTCTTGATAGTTAACTCTTAACCTAATGCCACATTGGCTACTTATTCTAAAAATACTTTTTTTTTCTTTTATAATAGACATCAAAACATCAATGAACTCGTACAATGTTATTTACGCGATGACGTCGTAAGATTCATGGCTCCTTTAGAAGTAAGACTTGAAGTAGAGGGAGGGTTGGGTGTTTGGTAATTGAGCCTAGGCCAATTCGACGAGCATCGGTTTCTCTTGAGGGGTGAGCATCTCCAAGTGCGTGGGGTACTTGGCGTTGAAGGCCATGCGCACGCGGAGCCTGTAGAAGCAGTAGGCTACGCAGTGGATCACGGCCAGGATGGTGAGACAGAGCAGGGTGAAGCACACGGCTCTGCCAGGCTTCCTCCAGTCCAGGGCGGCGTAGATGAAGGGACGCCCATCTCTGAACACAAACATCATCTAATTTAATATTTCCGTTTAAAGTAACTATTCCTGTACGTCGTGTACTGTGACACAAGAATACCTCGGCACAAGTGATCCTAGTGAGGTATTAGGGAACATAACGCCGTACATAATAACGATAACGAAAATTTGAAATACTGTAAAGGACAAAATGTTAATTGTTCAGGAAAGCAAAAAGAAAGTTATTATGTTTATTTTTTTCAATAAATCTCCTCTTTCAGTAGTCCAATTTTTATTGTAAAATAACATTTTATAGATCTTTCAGAACACTTTTAATATTTTTGTAAATTTCTTCAATAACAGTACTTATTCAATTTATTTAAAAATTTTCAGAAAAAAAATCTTCTAAAAATGAACGTCGTAAAAGGCGCACTTATTTTCTTAGAAATATTTCGACGACGCAGAACGAAAGAGAGAAGAAAAAAACGAAGATAAACGACATATTTAACTCATTTTTCTATTTATTGTCCTTTACAGCATTTTAAATTCCACTGTCGATATGCATTTACAGTAATTCAAAAATCATGAGAATTTATTATACTCCACGACGATGCATATTGCACATTAATATTCAGAGTTACTGATAAGGTTACCAGTATTACAACGAGTATAGGCATAAAGAAATGTAAAAAAAAATGTGGAAACTTCGCTTTTTTAGGAATGTACTTTAACTACGCGAATTACATACTTGATTGATTGATTAGAAAAGCGAGAATATCTTAGCAAAAACTTCAAGATACCTTTTTGTGATTTGTACGTAGTAAACATTTTGTATTTTTTTTGTGACAACAGTTTTGACCATTGAGTTCTAAGGTCACCAAGAAAAAAAGACCTTCAATGAGGAAAATTATTATGCTGAAATATCGTTTATCCGTACAGCCTTCCTAGGATAATCCCCAGTTAAATTTCTAGCGAATTTTCAAGGAAATCGATTTAATCAGTGAAATAAGGAAGTTATCGACATAATATTATTGAATTACCTGTCAGTTCCACCGAGGGCAAAGTAGATGTAAGAGAAGACGATGTAGATGATGCCCAGGCCAAAGGCATTCAGGATGTAGATCAAGCGAGTGGGGTGCATCACCAGGAACAAATCGGTCATCATCATGGCAGAGTTAGCAGCGTGGACCAGGAAGTTCAGGGCATCCAGACGATGAACACCTAAAAGAAGTTACAATAACAACACTACAGTTGCCATCATTTTAATTGTGCCAATGGCTACAGGTAATACTGACATAAAACCCAAACACAACCGAAAATAAGTTTTTGCATGGCTTTATCGACATTTTCACGATCGCTTGTGTATATACCTACTCGTACTTCTTTACGTAACCCAACATATTCCTCTTAGTTTTGTATGGCATCCATTTGATCGTTAGGATTAGGGTTCATCTGTTGGGTATGATTAGGTTAGCGAGGGTAATGCGTGATGCGTTCGTGAGCATGTCGATACAGGTATTTTGCACATTATGTTCATCCATAATAGTATTTTGCGTCTATTCAAATATGTCAGTGAAGTACCTATCACACGATCACTCTGGTAAAACATGAGAAAATCCAATTGACGTAATAATAATATAATTGCTAATACTAATTACTGACAAATAAATAAAGACGGAAATTACAAAATCGCACATTCTCCGAACTCTAATAGGAAGAGTATTTTAACTAGTAATAGATACTTCATCTGACGTGAGCTCAAAACACATGTAAATTAATGATAATAATTAATCAGAGATTCAGCGAATTTACGAATGGGATCCTGTACAATCTAGATCTGACCGACTAATAAAAATTTTATGATGGTATCATCACCATTGTTATACTAATTTAAAATTTCGTTACTTGAATCATGCACCAAAGTCCAGTAAATTAGGCTGACGACGAGAGCCATGTCCACAGCCAGGTTGTTCATGGCCCAGTAGATGTGATACACTTTTGGCAGCTGGCGATTCATATCTAGGGAAGAAGAAAAGTAGACTTTTTAAAAATAACATACCTAAGATTTAAAATATGAAATCGATTAAGTCAGTTGTTTCAAATTCGAAAGCAAAATTATATTTGGGTGCTTTGCTGGTAATCTCATTATGATAACCTAATTAAGATATTAAATAAATCTGGTTCTTGGAGGTCAGTCTTGTACAACCGTACAGATTATTAAAAAAAAACACACGAAAGTACGAACGATATAATAATAAATAATCGGAGTTAAGAATCGGATTTTTTACTTTTTAAATTTTTTATATTTATTTAAAAATATTTGCTCCCTGTCCGAAATGTACGGTGGTTGCTCACGGATTTATTATGAACTAGCAGACCCGGCCACACGTTGCTGCGGCTAACGAAACACAACGCCATTACCCAATATTTATAAATTCCACACCACCCACTTGCCAGCTGCCCGCTGCCCGCTGCCTGCTGCCCGAATATTTGAATTTCTCGGCTTTTCTCTACTATAATAAACATGTATTATACATATAAACCATCCTCTTGAATCACTATCTATTGGTGCAAACCGCATGAAAATCCGTTGCGTAGTTTAAAAGATTAACGCGCACATACATTTTGAGCGACTTCATTTTATACTATGTAATGAATGATACCTACTTACTCTAGGATATGGGTGGCCAACCTTTTCAGCAGCCGGGCCAGATTTTAGAAATTAGATTTCGTACCGGGCCGCACAACAAAATTTCTTTGATTATTCAAAGATAACAAGAAATATATTGTTTTTTTAAGAAGATATAACCAAAATGAGAATCAAACATATTTATTAGATTAGAGTTGGGCAATACAAAACAAAATAATAAAAAATAAACAAAATATAATAAAATTTAATAAACAAAATATAATAAGATTTTGTTTATCAGAACTAAGTGCATCAATGATGATAACGATTGATGTTGTTCCTACAGTACGCTAACAGTTTTCCAAATGCTCATCAGTGATCGTGTTCTCATTTGAGATTTAATATGCTTCATTCAATTAAAAATCTGTTCACACGTTAAGTCTTCAAATAGCGAAATCATCGATAGAGAGCATGTGTGTAAAATGCAGGATATTTCTCTTTGCCCAAATATGTTTTGTATGACTCTTCCAAACCAACCTGATTGAATTTCTCCTTTGTGATTGTAAACACGTATATACCTACCATAGAAGATCATGTCACGATAGTCGAATCAATGTACTGAGATACTTCCATATATGAGATATCGTACGAACTACCCACGTTGGAATGTTCTTGTGGTGGTTTTATGTACACTAAAAGAAAAAAAAAAGTGTGCATATGCTCCGCGGGCCACAAGCAGACACCCAGCGGGCCGCATGCGGCCCGCGGGCCGCGGTTTGGCCACCCTTGCTCTAGGACATCTATTTTCCAATTACTTCCGTAGAACGAATTTCAAAAGTGACTATAGTACGGCCCGTCAGCCGTTTTAAATCGCACAAAAATATGTTTTCTTTGAATTTCTCGGCTATAAATAATATATCGGCTCGGGTAATATATAACTCTTCAATAACTTTATCTATTGGTGAAAACCGTATGAAAATCCGTTGCGTAGTTTAAAAGATTAACGCGCACATACATTTTGAGCGACTTCATTTTATACTATTTAATGATGATGATGATAATGATGATAATGATAATGTACATCTATCATTATTTGATTTAGAACAGTATTAGGAATGCAAAATAATAACTGTATGTTGAATTCGAGCATCTGAGAAATCTTTTTTTTCATGGATGTAATTATTGCCAATTTGTAATTATTGCCAATCTCCTTGCATAGACATTTTTAAGGTTTTCCCCTTTTCATTTTTGCTTTCAATGTTCAAGTATAGGACGCATAAAAGAAATATTTGTATCACCGGAAGTTTGGTGCCAAAAAATAATAGAACAAGAGCACCCTCCTGCTCATTTAACTATTGTAAGCATTCAATCTTTTCTTTCACATCGATATGATATAATTTCCTATTTACCGGAATCCCATTACGCTTGGAAGAAAACATTAAAAACATGCGAATATTGCGATTAATTTGACGATATTGAACTAAAATGAATAAATGTCTGTTTGGTAAAAGTGCGATGGAATATGAATGATTAGTAGGATTGCTTTTCGAGGGACAGACAAGAGAGTTTAAATCCTGTTCCCTTTCTGACGCAATCAGTCATCTGCGAAGTATGCAAAAAGGTAAAAGATATAAATTTCTTAGAATCATCAAAAAGGGTGCAAATGAAAAAGAATAATTCCTTTAGCAACACCAACAGATGGCTGTTGGAATTCCAATATCATCGGATAGCATCTTTGGAAGGGGAAAAGAAACTAATATAACATAAACTAAAAGAAACAAGAGGTTACCACAGACGAAACACCAGACGGCTGCTGACCTATGCCGGTTTCGAGTGGGCGAGAGCCATCAACTATCAGTTAAAATTAAAACGTTTGAGACAGGATTATGCATAAAGCTGGAAGGTATGAGAGATTTGCAAAGAATGCTAACTTACCTTTGGGGTCTGTCTTGTTGATCCAGGAGCATTGGACAATCCACAGGCCTAGGATGGCCTGAATGGTGCAGACGACGTAGGCCCAGTTAGTAAGAAAGGCTGGCCACTTCCAGAGGCTGTTGTTGCTATTGTCGGCCCGCATGGTAGGGTTGCAGATGCTGTAGATGCAGATAGTTACGAACATCACGGCCAGACACCAACGCCACAGCAGGTACCACAGATTCGGCTCGGTACCACTCTGCCACTGAAAAGTACATAATTTTTTATAACCTTAACTAGACATTCCCAAAGCTGTTGGTATCGCCCCTGGAGGCGCTCGCGCTCATTACATCCAAGAGGGTGATTAGGTCAGGGTCAGGGCAACCATGACGTTGAAGTATGGATAGGGAGACGAGGAAAATAAAATAAGCAAAACGACCATATCATGCATCGTCGAAAGAATTCCTCCCGTGAACCGTTCACTAACATTTGGGAGAATGATGAAGTTTCTAACAACCAATAAAATATCGTCAGAAACTTTTAAATGCCAAAGAATATTTAATTTTTAATGGCTTGAGCTTTCATTTGCTATACACAAAGTTTTTTTTAATTTAACCAAAATTACTACCACCGAAGATGCACCGAGATATTTTTGTCCTGTCTTCTGCGAATTTGAACGGATTGAAATTATAAAATGTGAATTCCCAGTTTTAATTCTCAATTCTTTCAAATACTTCTAATGATAAGAGATCTTACCTGGCTTCTCTCAAAGTGGTACGGTCTTATCTGCTTCTCCACCCCAGGACAGGGAGAGCACTGTCCTTTCCACGGACTGTTCACCATCTTGTCTGCACAACTACTCTTCTTCTATTATCCAAGCTCCCAAATCTGTAATAATAACCAACGAATACAAGCTTTATTACTAGACGCAACTGAATAAATCGAGCAACATCATGTTCTGATAAAGACATAAATTAAACAAGTCTTTGGTTACATGGAATGCATATCCAAGGACCGTGTGCGTCGCTTCCAGGCGCTTCCGGTTCTAAAGTGAAATATAAAACGTCAATTGAATGATTTGTTGGTTCATTGATGGCCCCAATGGCGTGCTTGGTGTCATCGCTGGCTGGATATCAGGTTATGAAACACGTAGAAGCAAATTCTAAAGGCTAACTCGTAATAAACAATAAAAAGGAAAGGGCACATAATGATTGTGTTACAAATATTAAATTATGAAAATGATGGAGGACACTGCAATCGTTTAAATTGATAAATGACACCTAGATGGTTCAAAGAGAAAAGATTAACTTTTAAAAAGCGCTCTGCTGCAGGTGCATATTTTCCCAGTATATATACAAAGTGGGTTACATATGTATACGTGTGTGTATACATGTGTTCAGAAATTGTTAACCATTTAGGGCGAAAATTACATTGTTGCTATTTTGACGCTTTGTAAGAAAAATTGTTTTTGTATTTTTACATGTCAAAAGCATTTTACTATATGCCATCAAAATAAAATAAACACTAAATAATATGAGGAAGAGGCGCGGACTTTAATTTTTAAAGATGTTCATTTTTAGCTCCAGTTTATTAAATTTCTACAATTTACAGTCGAACCGTATGTAAAACTAGGTACTGAAGACTGTTTTTGACGATGCAAATTTGTTTGGTCGTTTTCAATGGTTCAGTGACATTGAACGTCTCGGTTAGCATATTAAAATTCGAGGAAATCTATACTTTGGCGAGGAGATCGATATTGATTACGATTTCCCGCGTTGTGTTACTGTCTACCACCTCCACTGTTATGAGTATCGTGTTGCTCATCAAAAAAATATACGGTTAGAATAATTAGGAATGAATCAACCAGGTAAAAAAGGGAAACAAAAGTACCCATTAAAATGTCATAAATTATATATCGTGTTACCATAAACATTTATAAAAATGATGAATCATTGGAAGCTAGGTATTATTATTTGCTTTCGGGTTAACAAGTAACGGATTCACATCGGAACTGCTTAACGAAGTTATGTAAATATTTATTCTGTTCTGTGCAAATTTATGTAGTTAATTCCATAAATAAATTTCACAGTGGTCAAATAAATATAAAGTGAATTCGTTGTCGCGTAGGAATCTTTGAAAATGATTGATTTGTCAGAGGATAAGCAAAAACCAAATGTGTATGGATGGGGTCATAGCTCATTTTCTGATTGTACACATGTAAATATATTCCCAATTCGCAGAAATACATGGAACATTTCTGTTCTCCAGTTCAGAATGAACATCTATTATTCTTATTTTTTATTGTTAGCCTGATTGTTCACGTCCTTCAGATAACCTAATACAGGCCACGAACAAGAAATTTTCTATCACATTTTTTAAAGATCTAATTTAAAATGAACGTCACGTGTAGCATCCACTTGCAAAAAGAAGTGATAAAAATAGTTACGTCGATTTGAACGAGATAGATTCAGTGTCACACGTTCATGGAATAATCAATAATCAATTGGCCACTACAACACGGGCATGTGCCCAGTGTGATGGCCAAAAATATCCATTTACTGTAATGTAAAAACTTTACTGAATAAAGAACATAAAAAAAAAATTGTGAACATACGGTATACTTATACAGAATACTTCATAGGTATCATGCAGCTACATCGAGACTAACTATCTAAAAATGGCTTTAGGTAAGTAGGTATCGATTTTGGCTAAATGGTTGTTCAGTTAGGTTCAGTCGGGTTCAGTGCTCGCCAATGCCAAAATATATTATATCCTCTACAAAACGTGCATCTTCTCTTGTAATCGGTATACAGTTTCGGTGAAAGACTGACTAGCTTTAAACTTTTCAAACTATTTGCAATAACTATTGATAATAAACTTCGGTGGGAAGATCACGCAATTAATGTTACAAACCTTGAACGGAAACTGGCATATGTCTTCAGATCATTACGCTAAATAAAAATACAATAAAAACGGTATACCTTTCCATATGTCAATCAATTATATCGTTTTTATTACTTTGTTTTGTGTTTATTTCTTGCTAAGGCAATCCCTATGAGTTAAAGAACTCATTTTATCTTTCGGTAATGTATACGGGGCTGATGCTCTAAAACGACACTAGATAATTTAAAGTAAAAAAACTCATAGTGCGGACTATTTAAAAAGTAAACTACACATACACACACCTCACGAAGGACTTTTAAGGACTTCAAAGTACTCAATATAAAATCCTTATAAGTCAAACACGTATCCTCCGACTATCAATTCAAACATACGATATTTTTTTAATCAACCTATTATACAAGATATTCCATTATTCCAACTATTTTAAAAATGTATTATGGGGTGTCACTTTTACTTATTCTAGTTAATAGAGTAAATCTGAATGTTAAAAGTGCAGCAAAATTTAATTGGCTTAGTTGCATACTAATTGAGGTCATGAACTATCCGCCTGATGGGACCTAATGAAATGGAGAGTAAATTCCTCGGAAATAGTATTCATAGTTACAATACTGCACTGGCTGACTGATGTGGAGGCTAAACTATATACAACAAAATTATGAATGACCCTAATATTGAACAAGTAAGAGCTACATTATTTAAAAAAATCGTGACTTCTTTTGACAGCGAAATATATATGACGAAATTATAGCTACATGTCATGGCACTCACGAGGTACATACTAACTACTTTTACTTTGAGAGATATGCTTTGCAAAGAGGTGATTTTTTAAGGTTCTATGGTGACACATTTATACAATTTGAGCTTGAGTGCAATAATGAAATCCAGTTAGGGCATAAAAAATATATTCATATTCAATAAAAGCTGATTCTGAATAAATAAGAATTGTTATAAGTTATTATGCGTAAATTGATAAATCGTCATGTAAAAGTGAATAAAACAATTTTGGGCATACCATCACCGCACCGATGCTTTCATTCGAAATTGAGCCGATGAAGCTGGGGTTTTGTTTGTATAAAAATTTCATTGTTATTGTACTTTATCTAGTTTTCTTCAATATTAAAATCGGTTAATCAAGAATAAAATACATTTCGACTCCTATCCAAATTATACTCCTAGCCTGTTGAAAAATTTTTTAGGATTTTTGAGACTGGTGACGTCATACATTCATCAGGGGCGTAGCTACCGCCGTATCAATGATACGGGGCCCTCGGGCTACAGAGGCCTTTTGTTTCTTTTCTGAGAAATCTTTATCCTTCATTTGGGCCCCCCAACTAATTTTGATACAGGGCCCCTCCAAGGCTCGCTACTCCACTGACATTCATTCACAGATTTGGTACGATTTCGGGAAATAAATTTAAACTTTTAAAGTCTTAATTACTATTAAAACTAATTATAACAATTAAAAATATATATACTGGTATTTAAGTTAGAAGGTCGTGCATTGTTGATAACAAAATGAAAAAGGAACTAGTTTCTTATTATGATCAGCTTGTGGTCGGCACAAGAAATGTTCGGAACCAATTGAACCATGACATGCTAATCTAGGATGTTTTGTTTTGGAGGTGAAATTGACGAGGAATCTTGGACAATATCTAGAAATTCATAATTAATCACCTAAACATAGATAAAGTCAGTTCAAGCTACATTTCACTTCCGAATGGTGATCTTTACTGAGAGTATTTAGTATCTACTACTCTGGAATAAAGTGCAAATGTGTAAATTTCTAAAAAAAAAGGAATTTTATTTGCGCAAAAAACCTAGACAAATGCAATTTTAATTTCTATGTCGAGCTTTGAACCCGCGACCTTTGGGCTTAAGGCGATCCAATAGTTCAGGAAAAAATCGAAATCGGAATTCTCGCCCTTTGTAGGAGGAGTTTAAAAATACTTGAGAAAAAGCTTTTGGAAAGGTTGGAAAAGGTATTTCAGAATTTTTTTTTACAGGTTGGTTTCGAAAAGGCATGTAAAAAATATTAATTCCCTTTTTATGCATTGTTTATTGTAAGAAAACGGAAATTTAAAATTGATTTCACGAAACTAAGCGACGCGAAGTCACGCGACTGTCTCCCGCTCCTTTCGGGGCGTGACTGATACGAAATAGGTTTGCCCAGTGGATGGTTCTTGTGCCCATGCCATAAGGGTCACTTCAAGAATCCAAATTCGTAGAGTGCGGGCCGTATTGATTGATGTCAAAAATAACAGCGAGAAAATGCTTATGTTATTTTATTATGTGAAGTTCGGGCGTAAATATCATTTTTTTGCGATTATTATAAAAGAAACTAAATTTGCCACATTATACAATAAAACCAAATCCGAAAAGGGGTTTATAAATAGGAGAGTTTGTACTTGAAAGTTTTTTATAGACCTTGTACTTTATTTTTTTATAGACTTATTAAAAGACTTATAAAAAAAATTACCGAAATTTTTAAGGGCCAAGGTGTGTTCTATTGATGGAAGTATGAACGCCCTCTAGCTTTTGTTTTAGTGCACTGTCAGTTCTACCTACATTGTTTGTGCACTGTCATTTACGATCTTTTACGTTGTCTAATTATAAAATAAATAGTTCTAAAGTCTTAACTGCCTTTTCTTACATTTCATCAGGTTATGGGCCGCCCCAAGCCTGCCGTTTACAGTTATTTTTGTGTTTTGAGTGATAATTACAAAGAAAAAATAGTGAAAACTGCGAGTATAACCTCACTTTGGTTACCGCGCTCGCGAGTGACTTTTTCTTTTCAGACATCTATTACTTACTGTTGAATGTTTAAATATAAATATGGCTGGAAATAATTCAATGATGTCGATTGAGAAGTTGACTGGTCGTGACAATTGGGCAAGTTGGAGTTTTGCGGTCAAAGCATACCTACAACATGAAGATTTATATTGTTGTATTTTGAAAGAACCAGTGGCTACAGATTCTAATTCCAGCTTATTGCGGCACCCTGAAATAAAAATATATATCCTGTGCAGGATTTTCTATCTTCAATGTCATTTGCCCAATCTGAATCGCAATAGCCTGAAATTTTTTCATTAACATCTATACGCAGTATTTAATTGAAGCATCTATAATACTTCTAAGCCATCAAATTTTTAAAACAAAAACATATGATTTTATACGATTTTGCATTATTTACTATGGCTTCATCTTAAATTCAACGAACTTAACGCTCTACCACGGAGGCCGTCACAGTATATGGATCCAAATTGTGGTCGTGTACAAAAAATGGCTAAAATGTCAAATAAAAATTTGTCACGGTGTCTCAACCAACATCATAGAATGAGAAGTTAAAAATTTAGCCAAAGTTAGGCAGTTAATCCGACGGTGAATAATGCACGTAGGTTATACATACTCGTATATACCCACAGCGCAAATACGATGATTCTATCTATCTTATTACGTAAAATCGCCTTACCTCGTTCAAAAATCTCTTATGTCCAGTAGTTTCAAAAAAATTCAAAAATTCATGAAATTTCAAAGTTAATTTTCAAGTTCTGTGAAAATTCAAATTCACTACACAATGTAATAATAATGGAACTTGAATAGAACCTTGTCAGATCATCAAAATTAACTTTGAAATTCGATGAATTGTCAAAATTCTGTGAAACATTATTCTTAGTCTCAACTCAACACGGATTATTTCTAAATACGACATCTTGAACAACATTAAAATGTAAATAAATTAACCTGAAGGAATACTGAAAGGGTGAAAGTCAAATGTAATAAAGAAAAAAAGAAGACATACAAGCCAGCAACTTTTAAATATTTGACACTCTGGAGTTTTGTCTGGTAGATTAAGACAAGCAAAATAAACCAAGGAAGCCAAAAAGTATAATATTAAACCCAAGTCAACAACATTGTTTTATACAAGCTACCTTCGTGAAACAGAATTTAGTTGTTTGTGCCCCAATACCACAATGCAGAAAGATGTGCCTACACGGAACCTGTATGTATTGTGCGCCCAAATAATTGACATAGATTTTTGTAGATAGTATTTCTCCTTATGTATTTAAGTCCTTGAGTCGCGATCAGCTATCTATTGATGCTAGACGATGTACCTAGACATAAGGCAATCGCGACAATTGACCCCAATTAATTTAGTGACAATTCGCAGGTCTCGGGACGTTCGACAGCTCGGTCGTGTCACTTTCTGAAGAGGTAAGCGAGATTAATGGTCCTACAATTGGCGAAGAGATGTCGGTCCGTTGCAACGTATCGATTTACTGGCAAATTACAGATCTCTAATAATATGGTATATTTCAGATTGGTTTTGCGGTAAACTTAATAACCAAAGCTCGAAAGTAGGTACTAGTATATATGGAAACTAGAATGAAATAACATGAGAGGATCGAAGCAGCCAATTCTATGCAATATAAATGCCTAGCATTTGACAGCGCCTCTGACGGCATCTGCATTATATAAAAATTTCAGAAGGTGTAAAATTGTATTTTAGTTAAAAACATTTTATCAATCCCATAATTCAATATTTTTATAGTTAAATAAAACTACAAATTGTAAATGCATAGCAGCCAAAATTTCGTTAAGAAAATGAAGATAATGTTGACAGCTCTCAATTCAGTTACTTAAGTAGTACAATCAAAAATGACGTAAGTTTATGTTGTCGAATTATCTCAGCGATCAGAGCACTTCCCCGGAAAGGAAAAGGTTCTGGGTTCGATTTCTAAATTCATATTTTTCGTTCGAGAGTCGAATATAATTCTTTTAAGTATAGTCGACCGAGATGACTCGGGAAGATATGATACCTACTATCAAGTTAATCAAATCAACGATCACGTAGAGCAATGTCTGATGTGCGATTTTGTAGTTTTGCAATAAGGTTTTTTAAACTTACTTTTCTGTATTTTTACTGTTTTTGAGATCAAGAAATATAAATGTATTTCGTTATATTTCATTGAAATTTAAATCATCAAAAGGAAGTTAAAATAATCCAACAAGACGATTTTAAATTTTAATCAGATCCGACATTGTTCTTCGGGACCGTCGAAATACTTCGTGTCGGGTACGTCAAGGGTTGATATTAACAGAATAACACGTTGGTACCTCTTGGACTATGTTTAAATATGAATGAAACAAGGAGTGTGTGTCAAGGCGGAGTTGTGTGGCATTCCAAACAGTGGCGGCTCGTTACTTTTGGGTGTGCTAGGGTGCTAATATTAAAAAAAATGGCATCATGGATGTTGTCGTATGCGAAAAAAAATCAGCACTCTAGCACACCCAAAAGTCACGAGCCGCCACTGATTCCAAGCTCCCTGTTTAACCCTGCGGAGAAATGGTTATCTAATTTTTTTATTTATTTATCTGATAATTCGAAGTGGGTTTGGAAAAAAAAAGTAAATAAATAAACAAATAAATGAAACAATGTTACTTTGTTTGAACCACTTGTATTGTGTAAAGCCGACCGGTTTCGGAACGACCGTTCCTTCTTCAGGGAAATCGTATACTGATCGGGTCTGCTAGTTATAGATAAATGAAACAATGTTACTTTGTTTGAACCACTTGTATATATATATATCTGAGTAAAGCCGACCGGTTTCGGAACGGCCGTTCCTTCTTCAGTATACGTTACAGGGCAACGGTCGTTCCGAAACCGGTCGGCTTTACTCAGATATACAAGTGGTTCAAACAAAGTAACATTTTTTCATTTATCTATAACTAGCAGACCCGGCCACACGTTGCTGTGGCTAACGAAACACAACGCCATTACCCAACCTTTATAAAATCCACACCACCCGCTTGCCAGCTGCTGAATTGAATATTTGAATTTATCGGCTTTTCTCTACTATAATACGCATGTATTATACATATAAACTAATTAACTCGCCACTAATTATACAATGCTTGCAATGCAACACTGGGTATTTGAAAAGGGAAAATCAAATACCTACTTACTCTAGGACAGGGGTTCCCAAACTTATTAGTATCACGCCTCCCTACTGCTTCAAATGAATATGCCCACGCCTCCCCTCGGCCCAGGGCCCAGCAAGGGGCCGTTCAAGTATTACGTAATGCACTTGGGGGGGGGGGGGGGGGGGGGGGGTAACATGTTTTTCTTCATTTAAATTAAAAAAACAGGAAATTAAAATCTTCCAAGTTGGCAACACTTTTATTTTATGTTGTACGGGGAATTCCTCGACTGTATTGTGCGTAATTTTTATTTTATTTTCGTTGTCAGTATTCGTTAGTGTTTTAAACACGAAATACGCATAAATACAATTAATGTGAGTTTGTAGGAATTATAATGTCATCAGCTGTTATTGGCCTATAAAAGCTCTCATGCTGACTTGCCAGCGCAGCGCAACCAAAAAATGCCAACCATATTTAGAAGACAGCAAAAGAAAAAATAAAAAAAATAATGAAAAATTTATGGAACATATGAATGATGTTCCATAAATTTTTCATTATTTTTTTTATATGATGTTATATGAGAGTTTTTAGTTGGAACAACGCTTTTTAGTTATTACACACAGGTTAGTTTACTGCTAAAATATAATAATATTACCTAAAGATAGGTTTCGTAGTACACGCATAGTTACACTCAGAACATGAAAAAGGTTTTCTCCACATTGAATCGCACTGTGGATTTTTAAATCTCCCTTTCGAGAACTTCAATAACCACGTTCGGGACAAAAATTGTTTTGTCTCCTGAAGGTTAACATGTGATTTTTGTGCCTCTTTGTAGAACACGAATAGTCGCAGTAGAAACATGTAAGTGTTTTTATAGCACTGTGAGTCAGCGAATGATTTCTAAAAAGTTCCTTTGTATAACATGAATAATTGCAGTCGGGACATGAAAAGGGTTTTTGTCCAGTTTGGGTAAACATGTGACTTTTTAGATAACGTTTTGTAGCGCCTGAATAGTTGCAGTCGGGACAAGAAAAAGGTTTTTCATTACAGTTTTATTTTTTTTTCGAGAAGAAGAATAGTTGCAGTCAGGGCTTGAAATGACTTTTTTTACCAGTGTGGGTAAACATGTGATTTTTTTTTTTTTAATACTACATGAATATGAATAGTAATAATATGAAGAGTTGCAGTCAGAAAATGAAAAAGGTTTTTTGTCACTGTGAGTTAGCAAGTGCCGTTTTAGCTATTTTTTTCTAGAAGAGGAATAGTTGCAGTCACAACATGAATAAGGTTTTTCTTCACTGTGGGTAAACATGTGATTTTTAGATTTCTCTTCGTAGTACATAAATAATTGCACTATGAGTCAGCAAGTGACTTCTTAGATATCTCTTTTGAGGACACGAATAGTTGCAGTCAGGACATGAAAATGGTTTTTCTCTTTTGTGAATCATACTGTGGATTTTTAAATCTTCCCTTTGAGAACTTGTATAACTGCATTTGGAACATGAAAAAGGGTTTACTCCACAGATGCGTGCGGTAGCGTGGGTATACGGCGATCGTAGTGATACCGCCGCCCGCGCCCGCGCCCCCCTGTACATGTCTTCGCGCCCCCCTAGTGGGGCGCGCCCCCCACTTTGAAAATCAATGCTCTAGGACATCTATTTTCCAATTTCTTCCGTAGAACGAATTTCAAAAGTGACTATAGTACGTCCCGCCAGCCGTTTTAAATCGCACAAAAATATGTTTTCTTTGAATTTGTCGGCTTTTCTCTAATATAATTTACATGTATTATACATATAAACATTCCTCTTTAATCGCTCTATCTACTGGTGAAAACCGTATGAAAATCCGTTCCGTAGTTTAAAAGATTAACGCGCACATACATTTTGAGCGACTTCATTTTATACTATGTAATGATAATGATGATGATGGATAACCACAAAGTTATAGCTACATTCAAAAGT